>OX384033.1:35803443-38205943 GCA_947534325.1 Agonum fuliginosum | reverse complement strand
ATTCATAATCTTCGAAGAATCCTCGTGCGGACAGGGCTTAAAATAGTATAAAATACTTTAAAATAGTCATTTTCACCCGCACAGCTACTGCCTCGGCAAAATTTCAAAAAATTCTGAAATTTAATTTAAGCTGTGAAATACGTTAAGTTACGGAAACTCTGAATCATGTTTTACGAAAAATTAAATTAAAAATAATAATAAATATGACTTACAGATATCCATCTTAGGTGTGACTGCAGTTATATCTTATGCTATACCTGATATACCGTCAGGAATTCAAGATCTTATTTCGTACAATGTCAGAAAAGAACGAAAGCGTGCACTTCTAGGCAAATGACATATTCTTTATTTGTAAGGATGTAATTTGTAAAACTGTAAACATATATTTTTATAAAGAATATTTTATTGTATGTTACTGTATTTTAATATTTCTTTATTAAGAATTGACGAAACTAATCAAAGACTCTAAGAAAAGTGACACTATTTGTAGATAGTCTGATAGCATTTATAATTTTATCTACGACTAATGTATAACATTAACATTAAATGTGTGATGTTTGCTACATAATACCATATAATAATCCCGTAGAGAATAATACCAGGGAATAATAATCAGTATTCCCTCCTCTGCACCAATCAGAAAATTACTTTGCCTGAATCAATTTCTCCGTACACATTATTTTTTTAAACATTGCAATGTTTAATGTATGATGATAGAGAATTGACATTTGGAAATGTCAAAATTTTAGCGTTTTGGTATTTATTTTACTAAAATCTTGTCCATAATAAGTTAGTCGTAGATAAAGTACAGTATACAACTCGCTATAATGGCTATTATTCCCTCAGATGATTAAAACCCTCGCTCGCTTTGCTCGCTCGTGTTTTAAACTTCATCTTCAGGAATAATAGCATCCATTATAGCGTCGTTATATAATATACTATTATTTTATAAATAACATAATAAATAATCAGTTAAATGGACGTTCAAACCAATGGAACATATTTATTTTTGCGAATTTTGAAAAAATCTTTTTTTGTTCTGTGATACAATATAAAACCTATTAAAGTTGCGTGCAGAGGTATAGAAGAAACACCCTGTTATATAATAATATAAATAAAAAATGTTGCGATAAATTAATGATTTATCAAAATATTTAAGAAAAATACTACTTCCAATTTGGGGATTGCTTCCAAAAGAATAACTAGGTTCTTAAAGGCATTGGCAACCTATCCAAGCATATTAAACTTATTCCAGCAAACGATATAATATTCAATTCTAAGCATATTAGTTTTTGTCCGAGGCGTTTATGTTCTATAGTTCGAAAGTTACAAGCATTTAAAATTTTGATTTGAGGTTTTGCGTGACGTCATATATGACTAGGCGCCACTACGCATATTGTTTATTGTTCCTGTCACTTGTATCACTGACAGATAATTTAATAAGATGTTAGATGGTTCATTGTTGCATTAAAGGTTGTGCTAAACATTCAAGTAAATCCTAATATACATTTTTAAAATATCATACCAGAGAATAAATATCAGAACAGAATTATTTATTATTAAATTCAGGGCGACAAATTTATTTCTAAACAAAAATAGCGTTGTGTTATGTATATTTTTTATATTGCTACTAAAATATCTTTATTTAAAATAACACTTTACAACGATGAATGATTCGTTATACATTCTATAGATCCATCCACATATTGACACTTGAATCGTTGCAGGTTGCAGCAATAAATTTCGTTATCATTTTGCATTAGAATACACAATCCACAAGTACACTAATAATTTACATTCCTGAGTCTTCTCTCAAATATAATATTTTTTATCATTTGGCCGCGGATTTATATCGCAATACCCTGTTTAATACATCTTTATCTTGTGAAATGTTTTTGAGTTATAGAACCTGGAAAAAATGTTACATACGACCTTACACGCACGCACACACAGACATCATCTCGAAAATACATTATTCGTATTCTATGGATCCTAACACGTGCTTATCCACTAAAAACTCACACTCGAAAATTTTGACCCATCACAATACCTTCCTTATAGAATATGAAGCGGGAGGTAAAATGTAGACAGTCTGATGTCAAAAACAAACTGACACTACAGTGCAGTGTCAAATGAGTGTCAATGAAATTCATCCACTTTTAGTGCCATAAAAATAATATATTTTGACAAGGACCATAATTAATTTATATACAAATAATATGTCAATACAAAACTTTAAAGATCACTTGAACACACGAACAGCTTCTTCAATAACTTATTTAAAGGTAACCGTTTTTTAAATCTTTTGCAAAGTTGCATTTCACAATGTTTTCAGGAATATAAAGAATATTTTTTCGACGATGGACAACGATTGATTGATTATATTTTAGTTTATAAAACTGGTACCAAAAGCCCCTTTCGGACAAGGTTTTTAGGTGGGCTTAAAGAACTTGGCATACAGTTAGAAGAAACTCGTTCTATGATATATCCGAGACTTCGGTTTATAAAAGTCCATGTGCCCAGGGACTTGATAATATATTATTGCCAAAAGTTTGACCTTCCAATTAAAAAAAAGCAGAAGAATTATGTTCAGCCTCCAATCCCAAGATTTGAATTCATGAGGACAGAGTTGACATCTCAGGACCCATTATCACCAAATTATGAAAGAGCCAAGTATGTATTTTTTTTATTTGAATAGCTTCAACAAACACAAGAAAATGCAACACCAGAAGATGCAAATGAGTAATAAAATTCCTGCATCAGCAAATTAACTCACAGGATAACAGACAAATTCAAATGATATTTTCCAAGACTCATTGAAGATTCAATTTAGCGGCACCGCAATTTAACAGGTACCTAATTCTCACTAGAAAGAAGAAAACTTCTTTTCCAGGATTCAGAATCTTGGGAGAATCTTCAAAGAATCCTCAAACACAGAAAGATGCAAATCTAGAAAACTAGTTGACTTTTCTGAACTGAAATAAATGAATAACCCAGTACCATTTTTGAGGGTATTCCAGATTTGCTTCTTCCTGTGTTTGCATTTAAGCCGAATCTAAAATTTTCCTGCGAATGAATCTTTTGATGCAGGTATTTTTTACTTACGAATTTTCTAGATTTGCATCTTTTGGCGTTGCATTTTCTTGTGTATAAATAGATATAATACATCCTGTGGTAGCTTTTTTTTCTGGTCCGTAAATTTGATTCATCCATCTATAATTCTATATTTGAATTTTTCTGTGAATGCTACAAGTAAGTTAGATTATTCATTCATAGAAAATTCGAATCTAGAATTTTAGATTGGGCATTAATGGAAACATAGGAACATGCCAATCTAAAAAACTATTTTGTCTCTTCAACACAATTTAGATTAAAATGAACTAAATGGATAGGTGCCATTATTGAGTCTCATAATGACAATAAATTTTCTACATTTGCATCTTACTGTGTTTATGCCGAATCTAAAATTCTATAGATTTCAATTATATTAAAGAGAATTTTACATAAATTCGAAAAAATAAGGATAAAGTTTACTTACACGGTTCATTTTAAGTAGTATTGGGTTCGCATAATTACTATTAAAAATAACACCTTCATAGAATGACATTCATTTTGAATTAGAATTATTAGATGTTTTATTAAAATAATGTATTATCAATCCAGTGAAATAATATATCTGTAATCAGTATATCGCACTATTTTATTTGATTGGGGTGTTATGAGTGTTTTGGTTGTAGGGAAACATTTTCCATGAATCAACCTGTAAGAACGTTACGAAACGAACGAATGTTAGTAACGTACTGTATTTTAAAACGTGTAATTTTTGGATCAAGTCCAACTACGGATATCGGAATTCATCATTTACTTGAAAATGAGGATGATATGGTAGCTGCATATCCGCCTCATGATGGACCATCGAAATGGAGCGACAATCGTCAGGATCCTCTCAATGACAGACAAGTATGTCACAAAAATAAACCAATATCTGTTTAAAATTACCTTGTTCAACTGTGGTTTTTAAATTTCCCACTTAAAGAAAGTAGCTCATATTATTCTCAATAGATGTCTCTTAGTGTCGGCAGTCAGCAGTCATTGTAAAACGAAAATATGGGAACGTCTTCAACACTGGAATATTATAAACTAGAAAATTCAAGAAGAGAATAATCTTGACAGGAATCATAAAAATCACAAAATCTCAAGCTAATGCCTGTGGCACACCGGCCGAGGAGCATCGAGGACCATCGAGTAACTCCTCGATGAAACGATAGAACGCACCCCGTCCTCGACGAAAAATAGGGGCGCCGCTATTTTCATCGAGTTGTTCCTCGATGAAACGAATGTATCTCATTTCAGACGTATCTTTGGATTTGATTTCGCGCAAAACTTTGATGTATTTGTCACCGATTAAATAGAAATCCATCGCGGACGGGTGCGTTCTTTCGTTTCATCGAGAAGTTACTCGATGCTCCTCGACCGGTGTGCCACAGGCAAGAAAAATTCATTCGAAAAAAAAACATTGATAGAAAAGACATATCTGGAATCAAGTAAACACAGAAACTTTACTTGGCGGCCAAACCTGAAGTTGGCTGCAAGCTGTCAGCTGAACAACGCGTTGTGGCCGTTTAAAAAACGAGTCATGTTGGACTCAAGAAGGGTTTTGTTAGCATAGATTAGTTTATTTCAAAAAACGGAGTCCTGTTGGACTCAAGAAGGGTTTTGTTAGCATAGATTAGTTTATATATTAGCCAGAATCCGATTTTTTTACGTAGCCATATTTTTTCCAGTTTTGAATATTCCTTTACATGCGTTTTCTGCATCAATCAGATTCCAAATTTGAATTTTCTATGAATGCATTTTTTATGTAAGCATTTTCTTGTCTCTGAATTTTTGTTTATTTTATGATTCCGGGCAAGAATTTTCTTGTACTTGAATTTTCTAGCTCTGAGTTTTTTAGATTTGAGTAGGCACCCGGAGATATAATACAAACATGCTGCTAAAATGCACAATATGAAAAAATTTGACAGACAATGCCAAAAACGAATAATATTATGTACTTGTTGAATTTAGGGAGAAAATGAAAATTGTTTTTTCTTGACATGCGGAGAAAACAATTTTCTTCTCGCGAAATAGTGAGGAAAGTAGGTTTTCCCTCTCTAGAGAGGAAAGTAAGCAGTGTTACCAGCAGTGTTATTTTACGATGAAATATTTTAAAAATTGTAAGTACCTTTAATATTTTATTGAAAATTCTGATTTTATACTATTTCACGATTTTACAACTTAAATTTCATTTGGCACATTGGCTGCATTTCGTTGTTTTCAAACGTCATTCTGATAGATGGCAGTTATAGTTTTGTGTTTCTTCTACATTTACAATGTTTTAAATATGTTGTGAAAAAAATGTTGTGTACACGAGAGGAAAGCTCTTTTTCCACTCTTGCTCGATTGCCTCACTCGCTTCGCTCGTGACACAATCTTCGAGCTCGAGTGGGAAGAAGAAGCGCTTTCCTCTCTAGTTGTACTAATAAATATTTTATGCCGGACAAAATAAATACAAATTAATCAATTTAACCCCAAAGCCCGAAAATGCATTGACGAATGTAGCATATTCCGAAAATACTGAAACTAGAAAATTCTTTTCCCGAAAACGCATGACCGAAATGAATAAGTTGACTGTTTTAGGCTGTGCGCACACTCGGCTTCTTTCGCTTTCGGCTAATGCATCGGGTGATGCATAGTTCGGTCATGTATTTTCGGTTTTTGTACTTTCGGCTTTGACTTCCTAGATGTGATCGATTTATAAGCATTCAGGTTTGAAAAGATCCAACAGCAATTTATTTTGCCCATAAAGTGGAAGGTAAAAGAATTATTAATGAAGAATGTTTCAGCTTTTAAGAAGATACTGGTCTAGCCCAAGAAATTTCTTCAAACAGCAGCCTCTTGATGTGATCGAACGTTACTTCGGAGACAATATCGCGTTATATTTTGCTTGGTTGTCATTTTACAACCGAATGCTGATACTACCAATCATTGTTGGAACTATCGTAACCATTCTTAATCTTGCAGCGCCAAAGGTTATAAGGGAACTGTGAGTTTAAGGTAATCTACTATGACCAGAAAACAGTCAAAAGCATGGATTTTAAAGTTTATTGTTTTATTAAACATAAAAATAAATAATAATTTATGGCGAACTTTGGAGATTCTACGGAGAGTCAAAGTCACGGCAAAGAAGAAGTTTTTTCTTTCTAGTGAGAATTATTTGTTAAATTGCGGTGTCGCTAAATTGAATCTTCAATTAATCATGCAAAAGAAGAATTTATAATTTATTGATTGCTTCAAAACCACGTAATTATCTTCTTTGCCGTGACTTTGACTCTCCGTAGAATCTCTAAAGATCGCCGTGCGAACAGGGCTTTACGTGATTTTGACGTTTCTTTAATACAAATTTTGAATAACGATTTTTTTTTCATAATCAGATTTTTTATGATAATGAAGAACATGATTATGTTAAATATATCGAGAATGTTAATCTTCATTCATAAAATAATCTGAAACCAACTGACAGCTGACGTTTAATAATATTCGCCTGTCATTGGTTGGATTTGAAATTTAGATTATGCCTATGGCACACCGGTCGAGGAGCATCAAGAAACTCATTGATGAAACGATAGAACGCACCCCGTCCTCGACGAAAAATAGGGGCGCCGCTATTTTCATCGAGTTGTTCCCACTGAAATATAATAATACTGGAACGTGCACTCGCGACGCCAGCCCGAGCCGACAGAGACAACGAGTCGCAGGTGATTGCGTCTTTGTCGTACAGTCCTGATTGGTGCCCGAGCCGACAGAGACAGCGACTCGCGGCTGATTGCGTCTTTGTCGTACAGTCCTGATTGGTTTGTGGAGTGTAAGACAACGATAGAATCACCTGCGAGTAGCTGTCTCTCTCGGCTCGCTTTTCGTACACAGCGAGCATAGGGAGTGCACGTTCCAGTATTACTATATTTCAGTGGTTGTTCCTCGATGAAACGAATGTATCTCATTTCAGACGTATCTGCCTCGTTTTCATGTATCCGGAATCCGCAGATTTCTTGCGGAATAAAATGGCCGCCATGAATTCCGTCAGTAGTTAAATTATTTTTAACTTTCTGCGGAACTCCGCAAGCTCCGCAAGTTTTGACGTTTAAATTGTCAGTTGTTATAACTTCAAATATATGATTATTTATGTTGAATATGGAGATGGAATTCGTGGCGGCCATTTTATTCCGCAAGAAATCTGCGGATTCCGGATACATGAAAACGAGGCATAAATAGAAATCCATCGCGGACGGGTGCGGTCTGTCGTTTCATATTGGAGTTCCTAGATGCTCCTCGACCGGTGTGCCAGACAAATGTAAATTCTAAATCATAAATCATCATGAACCAGCAAAAGCAGATAAGTACATTTTATATTTCTAAAATTTTCTGGCATAGTAGAGGATCGCCATCTTAATTGACTCGGACCTAATTAAAGATATGAATCTTATTTTTTTATAGAACAGAAATTTGTGAAAGTGACCAATTATTGTGTCCAAGATGCCCACAGTGTCCAGTCATGAAACTGAAAGATTCCTCATGTGACCGATATAGACTTACATATCATCTGGACACCGTATACACACTTGGTTTTTCTCTCTTTATGTCTTTTTGGGGTAAGATCATTATCAAATTATAGCAATTTCGTATTAAAATCAGTAATTACATAGTAAATAATTGTAATTAGTAAAAGAAAATTGTTAAAAAATTATTTAGTTCAGAGGGTTCAGAGTCAGAGATATAAGGTTTATAAAATTCATGACGCCATCTGTATTAGCTTTGAACTGAAGCTTCTCATTGGCTAAACATTGTTTTTCCGCTGTCAGACATTCATTCAGGAAGGGAACATAATGGATACAAATTTATTTAAAACTGTCAGTTTTGTAGGTTGGAGTTTTGTTTTCGTATGTAATTATAATATAGTATAATATAGGTATACTTACAAATTGGCATTGTATGAAAATTTATTAAAAACTTTCTAATCTTGCAGAACAAAGTTTCAAACTGATGATATTAATTATTAATACAAAAACACAAGCTCAGCAGCGCCATTGAAACGTCATAATCAGAAATGTCAAAATGTTTGACTATGTAGGATTTAAAATTAATTTTTATTTTCATGTTGAAGATAATTATTGAATAACTGTAAGATTTTATATAAAATGGAGTAAATAATACAATACGCATTAAAATAAACTGGTTGAGTGCCACTACTTAATATACATGACGTCACAAATTAATTTTAAACTTAAAAAAATCATATCTGCCTTAATAATGAGAATTTTCAAAGCGGATTTTCACTGATCGATATACCTATATTGTTATGCAGTTTCATAAAAAAAATTTAAAAAGAATTGGTTGATGAGCCCATTTTCTGGTGAACATAAAAATATATGACAAAATACTATTTCCTCACTGTGAGGAAAAAATCTTTAATTAAAGTACCTATTTTATTTGTTATTGAACTTTAGTTCCGTGATTAAATAGTTTATTAAAATTATTTTTATTAAAGATATATTGTCGACAAGTGGCACTAAACTTCATGTTCACTTGAAATCTTATATTAATTTGCGACTTTTCAATAAATTATTTTTGATTGAGAATCAGGATATCAAAATGTTTAAACCTTATAAGTTTTTGACCCTTTTTAACACCCTGAATTTTTTATTATAGCTGCTGTTTATATTGGTCTTTGGACAAGAAAACAAATAGTATTTGATGTACGATGGAATATCACAGATACTCCTTACGAAGAACAAGACAATAGGTAATTATTTGATTTAAAAAAAACTCATTCCAGTTGAACTCGACAAAAACATACTCTTCAGGCTCCACTAGCAACCATATGACATATTAAAACATATATTTTTACAGTTGGGTCAAAAATAATTAATTCGTATTATTTTTCAGACCAGAATTTGAAAATTATGCCAAACATGTAAGACTTTCAGAGCTTGGAGAACCCGAATTATATATTCCATGGTATATTCATGCGTTTCGAAAAACTATATCTCATACCATTTTTGTTATTGTTGTAAGTTACTATTTACTTTCATCATTATTATTATTGTTACTACCTACATATTTTAATTTAACTGTACGCAAATATCACATAATGCTGTTCTTGTCCACAAACAACTATAGTAATCGCACACAAAGTAAAATATTGTCATATATAATACCATACGTGACTATGATTTTGCCGGCAATTAAAAGCAGTCGTGACCAGACGGCAAAAATTGCCGGCAAAATCATAGTCACGTATGGTATTCGGCTTGACAATTTCTCGAATTATTTTATTTATTATTTTATTTTTAAAACAATCATCAACTGACATAATATCTAAGCAACGCTTCGCGGCAATTTTCACTAGTGAAAATTGTCACTTGTAATATCACATGTGCATTCATTCTTTCCGGAAATTTTTTTGAGTGCTTTCCAACAACGTCTTAATTAGCTCGATAAAAAATTTCCTGGACATGAATGAACAGGGCATTATGTATTGTTACCCTTCACTCGAAACACGTCAGTGCTGCCTCCTACAGTCAGCATTTTCGACTATTCTACGATCACACAGTGTAACTATGCAAGAAGCTACTTTTAGACCTTGGCATAGAAATAACTATTTTCAACCCCGTTCCAAAATAAAATCTGTCAAATTTCAGGCCGTGGCCGTAGGAACCATCCATTTCGTAATCATAGAAGGAGGATCTAGATTAGGAGCTCGTACGGACTACAGTTATGGGGGAACAGTTTGTGTCGCGCTGATTACGGTCGTAGTAATTGTTATAATGAGAACAGTTGGTATATCGGTATTTAAATATATACCAGTAATAATTTTTAGCTTATTATTGTTGGTTGTAGTGCTATGAGCCTCTGGTAAACTGGCTGGTAAATTTAGAACTACCTCAAACTCAAACGGAATTTGATAACTCTTACATTATAAAAATATTTGCCTTTTCTTTCATCAACAACTATTCTGCTTTGCTGTATGGCGCGTTTATTAGAGTAAGTGAAACTTGATATAGTTATTTATAATAGTATTATACCTCATTTCATGTGAGAAAAAAGCGTTGATATACTGAATCTGATTGGTCAAGATGAGAGGTACATTTACATTTTACACCAGTAAACATTTTCATTTCAGTTAACATTACTTATATCTTTTGTTTTTAAATTTCATAATTTCATCGAAGTATTATATTATTATGGGTGAGTCATCGAAATGCCCGTCATCGATATCTCCCTTGTCGTTAAAAATACAGCATAAATTTATTAACAGAATTTTTCGTCTACTCAAGGAGCATAACTTAAAATTATTTTCACATATACAGGGTGTTGCATAACGACTTGGCAATAATTGTTCGTCATTTTTTAAATGAAACACCCTATATATTTTTATATATTTTGAATTGTATTTTATTTACCTATACGAAAATATAAGTTTCATTTTAGTTTTCCGCGGCGTTGGTTGAATCTTCAAATAATTCTCGTGCGAACAGAGCTTTATTCACAAAACATACCTTTTTTAAATTCGCGGCAAATTTTGAACTAATAAAATGTATGAGTGTAGAACGGACTGCATTCAGTGCCATCTGCTTACGTGAAATGCAGAATAATCGTAAAGATAATCTGACGAGGCGAAGCTGAGTTTTATAACACGACGTGTACCATAATGATTGGTTATGATTCGTATTGCATATAAAATTTTATCCGCTGGCGTAAATTAGTAAATCAGGTATGCTATTTCTGAAACTTTCTTATTTTTTATAGTAACGAGTAGTTTATTTCATTAAGGTACTGAGTACCATACTGGATTCATTATGGTATGCAAATGAGACTTATAATATTGTCAGTATGACACGGCATCAGATCAAATATTTTTTAGTACATGCTCTTTAAAATCGTTACTTTGCGAACTGTTTTGAGTCCGCTAACTGATATTTTAGGAGTTCTTTAAAATACCGTAACCTTAGGCAATGAGCTGTTATTTACATTGTATAGGATTATTTTCATAGTTTTATCGCCTACATTTTGCAAAATTTAATTTTAAAGTTATATTTTAGAATAATTTCAAATAGTTACTTAAAAATTTGGAGAGCATATTTTATACAAAAATTTGTTGTAGATAACACGTACTCAAACTGACTTTTAGAGGACTCACTGAATTTAAAGATTCGGCTTGCGCCTCGTCCGTAAATAGATTGCGTACTTGTCACATAAAATAACTATTGTACATTTGCTAAAATGTTTTAGGGAAATTTCTATACTCATCCTAATGATGCAAGAATTTATACATCTAAGTTACTTGTAGTATCGGAAACTTGTGATCCTACTGGTTGTACGTCGGATATATTTTTTGATATTTTTTTGTTGATGACTCTTATACCACTTTTGACACATTTGATAAACTGGATTTTTGAGTGAGTATTTAATTAAATTAATTAAAGATCATTTACAAATGCTTCTGTACAATAAAAAAATTTCCTTTTGGCTTTAGTGATAAATTAAATCATTTATATCTGTAGTGGTCCATAAAGCAGGTAATTTGTTTATTAATATATTTTATTTGTCTATAATTCTATAGTATTTTCAAAGTGTGTATGAGAAAATTAAAAGAAAAGAAAGCAAAAGTTGAACATGTAGTTATTCCAAGATGGGAAAAAGATTATCAGTTAATAAAAAGGAATCCACATCAACTACTAATTCTTTACGAAGAAAACGGTAAGATTCTTAAACCAAAAAGTTACTCACATTGTCATTAATTATAATACAGGAAAATGTAAAACCAGAAGATTTATAGTAGGTAACAAAATACCTGCATCAAAAGATTCATTCACTGGATAATTCAAATCTAGAATTTTACATGCGACATAAATGCAATTTGTTGTAGAGGTAAAATATTTTTCTAGATTTGCATCTTTCTGTGTTTGCATTTATAATACCGAATCTAAAATTATAGTGAATTAATTTTTTGCATTTTGTATGAATAATCCAGATTTCTACTTCCCCGGCTTAGATAATAAGTTGTAATCGTGATTTTTTGACAGTTCGAGATTCCCGAGTCGGAGCTATAAGTTTTGAACGAGTGAAGATAAAAAATTCAAAATTTGGGGATCACTAAAGAGTCATAAAAACTACATTCTTATATAGTTTAGAACTTCCATGCAACGTGGAGATTTTTTCTGGAATAACCACCCCAACATTTTTAAATAGCAACCTCTATCGAGTTTCACCTTAATTTAAAGGTAATAAAAAAAGAAACACATCCCCATAAACCAGAACCCGATATTTCAATTCTTCCATGAATTTAATTTAAATTAATTTTAATATTTTTTTGCATGTTTAAATAAATGTTCAAATTGTCCAATTGACCTAAACGCTTTAGTGATCCCCAAATTTTTAATTTTTTTCTTCACTCGTTCAAAACTTTTGGGAAACCGTGTAATAATTTTTTTTTTCAGTTGTAGAATTCGGTTTCGTGACACTGTTTGCGTTCGCATTTCCAGCAGCCCCAATTTTTGCGTTGATAAACAACATAATAAAAATACATATAGACGCACATAATTTGGTAGTAAAACACAGAAGACCTCAATCTAAACGTACAGCATCTGTCGGAGCTTGGTTAAGTGTAGCGAAGTTCATTACATTCTTATCAATTTTTACAAATGTAAAATTTTTCTTTTTACGGTTTTTATTATTGGATAATTTGTTTATATTTTCAGGCCTTATATATGATGTACACCAGTAATTTAATGACGTATATTTATGCTAGTTATTTTGGAAAGAGCAATAACTATAACAATTTTTTCAATTACACTTTATCAAGTAAGATTAAATATCATGTTTTTACTTTATCTACGATTGAAGCCCCATTCACATAAGCATTTAGTTTTAAGGTTTAGATTTATGTTCACGTTTAACAAAGTTTGAATACATCTAACTAAATACGAGCACTCACAGCTGAAAGTGGGACATGTAAATGCTCGTATTTAGTTATATGAATTTAAACTTTCTTAAACGTAAACATATGTTTATATACATGTAAACTTTAAAACTAAATGCGTATGTAAATGAGGCTTTATTTAATAATTAATGTGTTTTGGATAAGTTTCTTGCTAAGCGACTGGTAAAGATGTTGGAAATGTTAATAAACAGGAATGCAGTCAGTATTTCAATTTAGAATTTTTATTTGACGAACATCTACGTTTCGTAGCCAATTGCTACTTCCTCAGGATGGCTACAAGAAACATAGTACAACATTTATAAATGCTAATATACATTTTTTTAAACAAGTAGGTATAAGAATAATTAATAACTTACAGTCAACTATTTTATAATATATTTTATAATAGTTGACTGTAAGTTATTAATTATTTTTATACTTACTTGTTTTAAAAAATGTATATTGGCATTTATAAATGTTGTACTATTTTTACCTCTTGCCACTCATATCTGGTAAGAGAGGTATTGTAATCATGCTAAAATTTCGATAATGAGTCTTCAATGGATAAGCACGTTTTGAGGTCCCTAGAACACGATTTTGATAATTTCGCGATGATGTCTGTGTGTGTGTGTCAGGATGGATGTTGGAGGTACGATAACTCAAATACCACAATAAAAAAATTTGAAATTTTGTATACAATATAATGACACACTAGATTAGATCTGATTAGATTTTGGTGTTGATCGTGCAACCGGAAGTGGTAGTTTCTTGAAGATCTGAAGAGTTTTTCTGGAATATCCTCAAAATTTTTTAATTAAATGGATTTTTTAAAATAACATTGTATACTAAATGTTACTGTCTACAATATATATTACAAACGTTGTTTCTATCTACCACCATTTTCCAATTACAAGAAGTTAAAAATTCGACAAATTTGTTACAATTTTGATTTATCTGCCTACCTATGAAAACAAAAAATAAATTATTTGAGTGTTTATGTCATATGAATTTTTTACTTTTTGGCAAATTTAAATGGAAAATATGAAATGTCATTTAAACAATTCCCGAATTCCCTTCTACAATGGTATATTTGTCAATAAGTACCTTCATACACACTCAATAAAATAGTATAATATGGCGAGAGGTCATGTGTTGGCCACATCGGATTTTTCTTGTAGCCATCCTGTGGAAGTATCAATCAAATGTTCGTCAAATAAAAATTCTAAATTGAAATACTGACTGCATTCCTATTTATTATCATTTCCATTAATGTGTTTTATTACGTAAATTTTAAGCCTGCCCGAATTTTTATTTTTATGTACCTAATTGGGTGCTTTATTAATTTTTTCTAGGATATATTATAAACATAGATAAGTGGCCTGCAGCTAATGTACCAAATGGTACATTATGTTTTTATTCGGGTACGAGATATCCTCCAGATCATGAACATGCGTACGATTTAACGGAAGACTTCTATATTTTAAATTTTCACAAGGCTATTTTCATCTTACTATTCGAAGTAAGTACTAGTTTCGTTGAAATACAGGGTGATTTACAACTTCGTACATGTATTTTAATGGCATATAGTGCTCAACTTACTTATCACGAAAAAAGAATTTTTTCAGAATTAGCAATTTTAGTTTACAGGTTTTTAATCAAACAGTTTGGGTCACTGTTTTCAAATGGAATTTACTATTTTTGCCATTGCACAATTTATTTTAATTCCATTCATAGCAAATCAGATTATCCGTTATATAATTATCAATCCAGTGATTTCAAAAATGTGCTTCTTGCGAAAACTGCCCTTAAAGTAACGAATTTTGAAAAAATACTTTTTGTTTCTTGATCAGTAAGTTTAGTATTATGCCATTAAAATATTTGCACGAAATTGTGAGTCATACTATACTAGCATATTTTAATTAAATCCTCAAAATTTAAAAGAAAATGGTGATGAAATTGTTTTTTTTGTTTGTTATCATTAACAATTACTTGACTTCTACGAATTCGTGCATTATTTTTAATGATTCCACATAAGATTGTATATAAAAATAAACATATTGTTTTATATTGATTTTTGAACTAATTGATAACTATTAAGCATTTCGAAGCAATCTACAAGCACATAAATCTAAAATATGAGTTCATATTCGTCACAACTAAATATAAATATTATTACAAGCAATAGGCTGATTTTACTTACTTAAAAATCGTCCTCCAAGATTATAAGCTGGTTTCTGATCCATTTTATGTTGTAAATCGATGACATGTCTATTACTACGCACTTTTAATGTAAATATATCACAATTTTAATGAAATTCAAACAAAACTAACCATATTTTGTCCAGACAACAGCACTAAACATCAAACCATGATCATTGCAAAGTTTATACTAAAGAAAGACTAATTAAACGAACCGTTTAGACATGTTTGTAGCAGTACAATCCAATTTTATACGTGTACGCAATGGTTATGAAATTTAGATAAATATATTTCTGAATTATAATAAATAATTTGTTTACTTCTTAATAATTTAACTTAGCAATTTGTTCAATAACATTATTTTTTTGTTAATTTTACGTTTTACACTAGCCATTATTTTTCTTCAATCTCATACCAAATGTGTTAATAAATTTTGAACTATTTTTTAAAATACGGGGTGATTCACAACTTCGTGCATATATTTTAATGGCATATAGAATGGGCTACTTGCATGCATTTTTTAAATTAAATATATTTGAAGAAGAGATCAAAACTTGGGACCCGTATTTTTTATTTTGACAAAATTTTTATTTACAAGCCCAAAAAAAAAATATTTAAATTTAAATATTCAATATGTGACGTAAAAACTAACCCAACCATGAATGGCCGTTAAGCCATAGCAACGGCTGTACTAGTGAACGCCCCTAACTACGGCTTGCGCGGGAACGAATTTGGCAAGTTGACAGATCAGATGTGTTTGACATTTGTACTTCGTACATGTTTTGATGCTGTAAAATATAAGTAAGTATTTGTGTTTTCATAAACTAAATAGTCTTCATTTATAAAATAATGTATTGTTACTAAATTGTATGTGTATTTTTGACAAGCAAATGTCAAATTCAAACATTTGTTGACTGACTCGCACGCTATCTACAGGTTACATTCTTAACTATGCTTCCCCTACCTTCTGTTCACACAAATGACGTCACAGAAAATTTAATCTCAATTTACTAAAAAATATAATTTTTTTTAAATAAAATTTGTATTTTTACCAATGTTTTCGACCTAACATTATGTGCATAGTGTTAAAAATCTAATTTTTAGTACCATGCAAGTACCCCATTCTACTTAAATTTGCAATTTTATTTTCCAAGTTTTTTAATCAAACAATTTTGGCCCACTGCTTTCATATGCAATTTTATATTTTATTTACAGACGAAAAATGGAACTAGGTTTATGCCGAGTTACATTTTCTAATAAATCTTGTAAACATAAATTCATTAATTTTTTATAGATTCCAATTTTTTTTTGAATTCTAAATGGGCATGAACCTAAATTAATTCTTTCGCAAACATCTAGTACCTGTTTTTCCTTCAAATTTTTAATATGCAATAAGTAAAGCAGAAACTGCTACACCTCTAAACACGCAATATTTTGTTACGGAGACGGGACCCTTAATTGCAATTTGTTTTACAATCACACACTGCCGGTCGAGAGGCTTGCACCACGGAACTCCGGGTTCCTACGTCATCACATGCCTTAAACCCGCGCAGCTACTGCTTCCATGATCAGTAAGTTAAGTACAATATGCCGTTAAAAGTATGAATCACTTGTGTATATCCCTCATTATACCAAATTAAGCGTAATAGTCGCACAAATTATTGTGATTAATTTTCGTATTATTCCAGAACATACTTTGGGTAATAACTGTATGGATTTCACTGGGTATTCCTTCAATTCCAAACTTTATCCGCGAAAAATTCGCCGTCGAAACGATGGAACTTCGAAAATACTTATCACACGAAGATTCTTCCACGAATATACGGGGTATTCGACCAATTATATAACAAGATACTCTTTATTCTTGCTGGGTTTGTTGATATAATTGAGAATAAACTTTTACAAACTATAAATATTGTTATTTACTATTTACAGGGCGTAAATTCGGACTTACGAACACAAGGAGTGGTTTAGAAGCGCAAATGCGGCTTGTATTGCATCATGTACCTACAGAGAGATTATCAAATATTTAGTTTGTATTAATATATTTTATTTATCTACGCGCATTATTTTTTCTGGAAGTGTGATTTTTGGTATGGATTTTATTTTTTGGAGACTGGTTTGTGATAGAGCTTTTGTTTGTGAGCCGTAAATATAATTGGATATATGTCGTAAGTCGTAGGTATCGGTATACATTAGTTGGATATATTTATTAAGGGAAGAATTTCGATTATTTAGATGTGTTAGATGTTCACTAATAGTAACACGCATGCGCCGTATTACCGCGAGTTTTGAAATTTCGTACAGTGAACATAGCTTCAACTTAAATTAAAGCCTCATTCACATAAGCATTTAGTTTTAAGGTTTACATTTATGTTTATGTGAAAGTTTACATTCATATAACTAAATACGAGCATTCACACTTCCCATTTGCAAGCACTGTGAATATTCGTATTTAGTTACATGAATTTAAACTTTCTTAAACGTAAACATAAATGTAAACCTTATAACTAAATGTTTATGTGAATGAGGTTTTAGTTATCAGTGCAACGTATAAATTGAGACTTGAAATTCTTATGGATATTAAAGGTGGAAATACTTAAAATATTTAACTGTAAACATATAAATATTGATTTCACTTTTGCACCATGCTTCGCAGTGCAGTGCAATCGTATGTTATTGCAGTTCGATTATTATTCTTGTACGAAAATTTGAATTTCCCGCCGCGCATGCGCCATAAAACGTATCGTGATATTTGCACAGAAATTTGTGAACAAAGGTTTTATTTTTTGGGTGTCGTTTAGATTGGTTAAGTATATGTTTAGGGATGGACCATTTATTTATTGGGTGTGGAATCCTCACAGATGTTTGTGAGTCGTATAGATTGATTGGATACATGTCAGGAAATGCGCAATTGTAAAATTGATTGAACTTACTTGTCTAATCGTTCCCAGAAGATCATCAGAGCAGCTCGATCTAAATGACGTTTCGTTCTTGATAATTCAATGACGGAAACGGCCCATTTTGCTACATTTGCGTCCAGACGCATTTCATCGTATTTTAAGTGAAACGCACAAACTGAAAGACAAAAATTCACGGTATTAACACAGATAAAATATAAAAAGTGTCACCGATAAATGCAATAAATTTTTTATAACATTTTACACGCAATTGCGTGTTTTAAACATCTGTTAAAATATGTTGAACTTACTTTTGGAGAAGATCTCGACGGGATTTTCCCAGGGGTAGCCCTTGAACTGCCAAGCAGGCCCCATAACAAAAACTGCGACCACTCGATCCCAGTCACTAGGGCTTAATTTCGCGGGATTATCAATAACTCTATAAGGGACAGTTTGTCCATTTTTCTGTCTTTGCAGAAGTACTTCATTGTCTCTCCGGGCTCCTTCAACCCGTTTTTGTTCCAGTGTTACAAATCTACAAGAAAGGCGACATTGTAGACAAGTGAACGAGGCGAAAGAAGTATTCCAAACAGAATGTTCATACACAGGACAATGCATGCACAAGATTCATGTCAAAATAAATGTTACATGAACAAAAATTCCAGCAAATATGAAATATGAATAAATAGTTATTTAAATTATAAGAGCGGAAGGATTTATTTGTACATCGTTCGGTTTTATTAAAGCACTCCGCTTCGCATCGTACTTTAATAAGTAGAACCTCGCGTTGGAAAGTAAAACCTACCGCACTTATAATGTCAATAACGATTTTGAATAACAATAAACCTAAGAATTTGTCTGTCAATATGATAAACTAAATCTGCAGATTAATCTGTAGGGCTAACAATATAAACAAGTTTGTTCTTGAACACCGAATATCCGGTTGCCACATATCCGGCCGCAGGATAAACCTAATATCCGGTATCCGGCTAAATTTAGAAAATTAGTTTGAACTAAATGAACAACCCAGTACCATTCTTGAGACCCTGAGTTTGCATTTATGTCATATATAAAGCCTACCTCGCATTAGCGTTTTTAAAGTTGACCAATTTAAAAGTTGCTCAATTAAAAAATGCTACTAGCTTTGAGCTCCGAGCATTATCAACTAGATACTTGCCGTAGACTTGTACTTGCATTTGTCAACGTATCTTACACAAGATGGATGTTACTGAAGTAGCATGTCTATATATATACCAATTATTAATTTTTTAGTTGCTCTGATTAAGAGGCGAAAACACTTACAGCATTTTTCAACTTCAAAATGACATTGCATTGCTAGGATGCGGCAAAATACGAGTTTCGGGCTGGTTTTAGGCAGCAAATTTTAATCTAGAGTATTCTAGAAATTCGATAAAAATGTAGACGAGCTGCTTAAATAGTTGCCTGTGCGCGCTACCTCATATAATTCAATGTGTTTTATTTTGGTAGTTTTTAAGTTGCCGCAATAAAATCGCTAGTGCGCGGTAGGCTTTAAACTCTAGATTTGAATCTTTTGATGCAGATATTGTATTACTTATTGCATCTTCTGTGCATGAACATTCTAGAATTGTATTTTCCCGTTCCCTCTTACCGGAGTTCTTGTAGAACGTCCTTGACGTTGTACATGCTGATGAGGGAGGTGGTGCCGGCGGGAATGATGATGATCGGAGTACGAGAGACGCGTTTCTGCATGCCAGACGAGGGGGGGCGCTGACCCGTAGCGCTAGCTGCTGGAGTCGGGGTCGTCGGGGCTGGTTGTCGGGCCTTCACGGAGCCCTCGGTCACGGACTTGAGCGTCATTCCGTGGTAGGTGCCCATGGTGTCGATCTTGAAGCCCTCGGTTTCTAAAATATCAAACGATTTCGTCAATTGCCTTAATGCAATAATTTTACAGCGTTACAGAGGTGTACGCCTCCCACGTTTACTTTAATTATAATTGAAATATATGATGCTTTTATATATGAGTGTATTAACAAAGAATGTCTTAATGCTTCTATATTTTTATTTTTTGTCTTTTAGTAATTTAAGTATTTTACATTATTTGATATTATTTTTTTCGGTCACTATAAATGCCAAGAAAAATTTAAAAAACGAGAAGCATGCAGCTAAGCTTCCTTTTCCGAATAATATTTGTTTTACTTCATTTCTTTAAAAAATACAGAAGAGTAATAAGTTGGCGAACTGTGTCTCAGCTCAGCTCAGATCGTTCCGATCAACTTTCGTGTCACGGACTGTGCTTTATGTCATTAAAATATATGCACGAAGTTGTGAAACACCTTGTATACCTATACTGATGAGGCTGCCCCATCCAAGTTGGATAAAAAGGCGTAATATATTTTTATAAATGAGTATGTACCTTCTTTTTGCCGGATGAACCGTTCCTGATCGTACCGATTGTACACGGCAGGCTGCGCTGCCGGTCTGACCGGCGTTTGTCTGGGGGTAACAATCGGGGGCTGCGGCGGCCGCTGTCGCCCCTCTTCGCGGGCCTTAATACTGTGGAGGATGGCTAAAATATTCTTAGCAAAAATCTACAAACAACACAATGTAACACTGTTGATTTGTGCAAATATACGCCTTACTTTGCCGCTACTTTGTAAGATAGTGGTCCTGGTTCGCCACTGCCTCTCCCTACTGATGATATCTTTCGTGATATCAACGTCAAAATCTAAAATTGCTCGGATATCGTACTCTTGGTTGATATCGTCGTTGCCTTTGATTGTGGTACGCTTTTTGGCTAAACGTTTTGCTTTGATCGCCGCGATTTTTTCCACGGACATCGCCTCGGATAAAGATCTATAAATTATCGACAATCAGAGCTAAGTACTAAATACTTTTAGCCTCATGTACATAAGAATTTATTTTAAGGTTTACATTTATGAATTCATGTAACTATACAAGCATCCGTACTTTTCATTTCCTAGCATTAAAATTTGAAAACGTTTACCACTAACTACAGCTATTTCTAGTTTATTTTGTTTCTTAAACTTAAATATAAATGTAAACTTTCAAACTAAATGCTTATGTGAATAAGGTTTTGTATTTTTAAATGTATTTAAAGTACAAATACATCTTTATTTATTAAATAGTAGTGCCAAATTTTGATTCAAGTACTCTTTTATTATATAAGAATTAGTATTACTTGTAAATACCAAGTACCAAATTTTAGTATTATTCATTTGCATGAAATTAACTTGGGTGTTTACATAATGAAATCTGTATCGAAATGAAAATCTATACTGAAATGAAAATCTGTATCGAAATGAATGTCATTCAAGCATAGACAATGCATATTTAATAAGTAAATGATTGCATAGGCGTAAAAAATATTTCAAGAACAGTACTTGTAGCGTTAATAGTAGTTGCACACCTGTATCAAGTACATTTGAAACCAGTACTGCCCAGCTTTGTCAAGAATTAAAAAATCTGTTAGAAATAACCAAATAATTCTTACTTGATATTATCGACCGTGACGGATGCCTCTTTGGGAGCATCCAATCTGGCGGCAAGTTGCTCTTTGACTTTCTGTACGTGAGTATCCTCAAATCGAGGCTTTTTAGCAGCACTTTCCGGTCCATCGTAGTCTGCAGATCTTTTAACTTGTGTGGGAATCTCAAGCGGTGCTGATTTGTCGATGGCAGAGCAACTTGCTGTCTCGCCATTTAAATACGCTAAAAGTTCTTTACGATCTGGACGACGCACTACTGGAATATTCTCAGCCTGAAATTGCGTAAGGCTGTGAGGAGAATGTAAAGTTGTCAAAGGTTGGAAGACTTACAGCTGCTTGTCGCACGTAAACTGGATGGGTAAGTGAAATGTTCTTTAAAATAAACAGTAAACATTCTAGTGTGTAATATTCTTTCGGCTGCCCATCCTTCCCCGACCTATAAGTAAGTTATTTAGTGGGAAAACATGTAAACAATACCATAAGGTGATGTGTCAAACATTCGTCAAATCTTTCGGTAGATGTCAAACTCACCCCCACATAGTATAATTTGTCTTGACATTCTTCGGCCACGAAAATTCACCGAATATAATTTGATTATCCCTCTCAATAATTTCTTTTTTATTAACATTGTACTGACGCAGTAAACTCAACGGATCAGCCATTTTGAAAGAACTAAAATGTTTTGAAGTTGTCGGTAAATACGTTGGTCTGTTTACCAACAGGGCAGTTGTATGGCAATAAAAATAGTAAAGCTGCATTGACAGCTCCAAATTTGGTGTAATGGTGTGGTCTAAAGCCCTGTTCGCACGGCGATCTTTGGAGATTCTACGGAGAGTCAAAGTCGCGGCAAAGAAGAAGTTTTTTTCTTTCTAGTGAGAATTATTTGTTAAATCTTCAATGAGTCTTGGAAAAGAAGAATTTATAGTTTATTGATTGCTTCAAAACCACGTAATTATCACTAGAAAGAAAAAAACTTCTTCTTTGTCGTGACGTCATCGTCACAAACCTCTTTAAACGCTACCAAACCTATACTCTATTTCAGCTTAGAAAATAGCAGGTGGCACTGTGAATGCAGTCCGTTCTACACCCAAACATTCTATTAGTTTAAACTTTGGCGCGAACTACAAAGACATAACGTATTCCTATCATACCTATAGATGAATAAAAATTGTCAAAATAAAAAAGAAACACACGTTGTTTACTATTTTCAGGTTATATAAACTTGAAATGTCAAACGGAAATGAAATCGCGAATCTCTCTAATGTTCGCTGATGTAAATCCACCTCTCGTCTCGACTAATCAGATTCAAGGATATAATCGTCTGGTAATAATGGTCTGTGGTCCTATCTTACTCAACGCTCGCGAAAAATCGAGGTTATTATAGACGTCATTGTTATAGACATTCCAAATGCAAAAATATGTTATTAACTTCAACGTTTATTCTGAGGATTCCATTTTAAAATTTTAAGGCGCAGTTCTACAATTATTATATTAATAATAGACGGTGATTATTTATTATCATTTATCGGTAATATTAAAATTTTGAGAGCCGCTGGTATAGAGCGTAAAAATCCTTGAAACCCGCCTTTTTAAAATATTCCAAAAATAGGAATGATACAATAATTATTTTGTTAAACTAACAAAAAGTTATTCAGTAGGTACTTCTTCATTTTTGGTAATCAAAGATCAAAAGTACGAACGCATATTTTGTGGACATCAGTATTATAAACAATTATTGAGTTATTTTCTAGAAAGCTCCGACTTCCGATCCTAGCAGCGAACAATTCGAACAAACTATGGAAAATTTAAGTGCCATGTCAATCTGTAAGTTATTATTTTGTGGGCATCAGTATAATAAACAATTATTGAGTTATTTTCTAGAAAGATCCTACTTAGCAGCGAACAAATCGAACAAACTATGAAAAATTTAAGTGCCATGTCAATCTGTAAGTTAAGCAAATATTCAAACCAAGTAAAAAATGTGTGTAATAAAGCATCAAATATGGCTCCATCAATTACATACGTTAATAAAAACGACGTTTCAAGTAAAGCAAAAGAAACTTTAGGAAAAGCATGTGAACTTATGTCGAAAAATCCAAAAATCACCGAGCTCCTTGTTGGCGGCGGTTCGGGCTGGTAAGTAATTTATCCACATTTTAATTTGGACATTCAACTTATTGTTTTTTGAAGGTTCACAGGCTTTTTTACATCTCGAATGGGAAAAATTGCCGGCGTTCCTATAGGTGGTACCATTATTATTCTCGGAGCCGCAAATACTTTGGGAGTAACTTCTATAGATTGGGAGAAATATGGACAGTGGGCCGATCGTTATGCTTGCAAAGCTCAAGAAAAAATGCCTGGCTTTGTAAATATTGTAAACAGTCAAAGTTCAAAACTAGGCACAGTTTTAAAATGTTTTTTTTACAGGCAATGAAAGACGGAAAACTTCAGCCAATGTTTATTACTGGATTTGTGGGAGGATTTTTGATCGGCCTCGGTTCTTAAAATTTAGTTTTTTCGTTTAACATATTCTCACAGTATTAACAAAAGTGATATTTATTAAAAATATATTCTACAGGATGTATATAATTTAGAATAAATATTCTTAATTCATTAATAATTTTTTGAATTATTGGTCTACGCATATTATGCTTAATTAATAATATTTAAGTTTTTTTTAAATCTACTGGATGTATTTAATTTAAAAAATAAATATTCGTTTAACTCATTAGTTTTGAATTATTGATATCTCAGCAGCACCATCTCCAAAGTGTCAATCGTGACACTTGTCGGTTCCACGTTTAAAAAACATCTCATTAACTAAACGAGTAGTTACTATTATAGCTTTTTTAACCTAAAAGTGTAACTACGATGGCTGGACTCCAACAATTGCAAACATTAATAAAACGACTTTTCAAGTAAAGCAAAAGAAACTTTAGAAAAAGCATCACAACTAATGTCGAAATCTCAAAAACTCACCGAGCTCATTGTTGGCTGCGGTTCGGGCTGGTAAGAAATTTATCCACACTTTAATTTGGGCATTCAACTTATATTTATTTTTCAGGTTCACAGGCTTTTTTACATCTCGAATGGGAAAAATTGCAGGCGCTCCTTTAGGTAGTACCGTTCTTATTCTAGGAGCCACAAATTCTTTGGGACTATTTTCTGTAGATAGGGATTATTTGGGACAGTGGATCGATTATTATGCTTGCAGAGTTCAAGAAAAAGTGCCTCCTGGTCTTAAAAATATCGTAAACAGTCAAAATTCAAAACTAGGCACAGTTTTAAAATGTTTTTTTTACAGCCAATGAAAGACGGAAAACTGCAGCAAATGTTTAAGATTGGATTTGTGGGAGGATTTTTGGTCGGCCTCGGTTCTTAAAATTTAATATTTTCGTTTAACATATTCACACAGTATTAATATTTATTAAAAAATTATTCTACAGGATGTATTTAATTCAGAATAAATATTTGTAATTCATTAATCATTTTTTAAATTCTTGGTCTACGCATATTATGCTTAATTAATAATATTTAAGTTTTTTTTATAATCTACTGGATGTATTTAATTTAAAAAATAAATATTCGTTTAACTCATCAGTTTTGAATTATTGATATCTACAGCAGCGCCACCTTCAAAGTGTCAATCGTGACACTTGACAGTAACTTGTCGGTTCCACGTTTAAAAACATCTCATTAACTAAACCAGTAGTTACTATGAATAATTCCTAATCCAAACAAGAAATTAGGTCAAGTTTTAGTAAAGTAATGATTTAGCGTCAGCTTTTTTAACCTAAAAGTGTAACTACGATGGCTCGACCGCGGCGCAATGTCCACAACAGCAATTCTGACATGAAACCTAGTGCAAAAGGCGACACAGGAGGTAGCAGCAGCAGCAATGAAAGCTCAGGAAAGGTGAAAACCACCGCAGGAATACTAAATTACTGGAAAGTGGTTCTTGGTTGCACTTGTATGTTAGTTGCCATTGGGTTTGGCTATGTTGGGTACTTAGAAACTAGAGTTAACACACCTTACGATGAAAGAAAAGTATGTCCAAATATATCCCGGTAATGTCATTCTGCCTGTACAGCCAACGTCATCGTTCAGCCAGTCAAACCATGTAATCAGCTGAAAACTACGAAGTATCAAACCGCGGGAAGTTAGTTTACTACTTTGTAAAACGATGTCCTTGGCTGTACAGACAAACTGATGTGCCTCATATCTCATCTTCCACATAATTTAGACACAGTTTGATGTTAACTATATTGTAGATGGTAGTTCGCAGCGGCTTAGACGTACCTGAAAGATTCTGGGGAACTTACAGACCCGGTGTTTATTTTGGTTTAAAAACCAGAGACCCACAGTCGTTGGTTTCGGGGCTCATGTGGTATTTTCCTAAGAGACTTCGCCCTGGCGGCGATGGGATAAGGTACAGTATTAAGTCCTGTTCACAGAAGGATTATTTCATGCTTCTGAATTGTGAGAAATTAACCGGTTTCTTTGACGATTTTACTTATACTTAATTGACAATCTGTAAGAGATCTACAGCTTATAATAGATTGAGTTGTACTTTTCAGTGGCATTCAAACTAGATTTCTAAGTTAAAATTGAATGAATTTGATCTTTACGTTCATACACAAAACTTCTTAAGAACGAATTACTATAAATCAGCTGATATTTTTATTTGTACAGCGAATATTAAATCCATTAAGCAAAAATGCATAATATTGTTTGTGAGATTATCGGATACTACCATATTCAGTAATAGTTTTGGCAAATCAAATTCAAATCAGTCAGGTATATATTTCAGTTTAACTGCATAAAAATCTTCCTTGTGTTATACTCCACTAACAACCATCAATCATGTTTGAGTTGACGGCTGGTATTGCACACCGATGACTCACTATATGTGAGGCTACCAGTTAAACAAGTTGGGTAAAAGGCGTGATAGATATTTCTATTTTATAAATGATTTTAGGCATTGGTGCGAGCAAAGTGACGGCCTGGAAAAGTACGGCTGGCTTCAACACGACGGCAGCACTTTCGGCGTGCAAGAAATCCAAGACGGGCCTTTCCTACTCACAACAAGTTTCGTTAAAAGACTAGGAGGTCTTCACGGAGGAGACTGGACTGCCAGAGTGTCAATAACTCCTAGAGTATGATACTAATTCCTAATATTTTATAAAATAATTTTTGGTAATGGTAGAATTTTTAGTCTAATTCTGTAACGGGTGAAGAAGCTTCTATACTGTGGTACACGGCGTTTGATGAAAATACTAAAGGGTTTATTAAACCTAGTTCTGCTGGGAGCAAACTTACTGGGGTACGAGGGCAAACGCCCGGGCTTGGAGACTTTACCGTCAAATTGTACAACTATTCAGGTAGGTCGTTTGTGAAAAATAATGCACAAAAACGGTATTGCAATATTCGGTAACATTGAAATCTGTATACTATTTATACTTAAAAGTGTTCAAAGGTTGTCCTACAAGACGATTTTCTTTAAATACCTGATAATATTTTGGTAATTAATTAGTAAAACAATCAATTCGATTAATTTTAACTATATTAAATTACTTTTAGTACTATTCTCACCGATAGTTACTTGAATTTTTGTTTAGGTGATGTCATCCACGAATCGTATCTAAGTACAGTATCTCCCGGTTTGCATTTACTTCGCGAAACTGTGATATCCTCTTTAAGACTAGCTTCCGAACGGCCTGGGGGCCCCAAACACGTGGTTCTAGCCGGGGAGCTTCTCCCCATTGTCGCTGGGGCGAAAGTGAGTCAGAGATATTCAAAAATATAATTTATAAAATAAAATAGTAACAAATCTAGGTATTAATTGATCGAATATAAGATGAGAACGATTATTTTAGTATGTGTGTATTTTATTATACTGTTTTATTTTATAACTGCTATATTCACTGCTTCGTTTAATTTTTTTACTAACTGGTAATTATCTTTAGAGTGATCCAAATTTTATCGTAACGCAAGTAACATGCAAAGTGCCTTGTACGTTAGACATAGTGTTTGAGTCTGGAAGTTCGGGAACCCGATCAGAAAGTTTAGTCGGAGAAATTTATTCAGAAGCACTAGAGTGGCAACGGACTAGGTTTCAGCAAAGATTTGAAAACACTTTTCATCTGCAAAACAAAGGGTAGGTACACAAATTATCATGAACGCCGAAGCGTATTTATTTTTATTTTCAATTTTGTGTAACAGTCACAATATTTGTGCATTTGAAATAACGCTAAGAAATAACTTGAATCGTTCTGGTAAACTAATTTTGAATAAAAAATGTAAAATAATATTTATTACCATCATAATAAAAAAATTAACCGATTTAATACACATAAAATTCCTATTTGAAAACACAAAGTAGCCAAATTATTTATAATACAAACAATATTTTGTTATATCGACATTAATAGTTCGCCAGGCTGGGATTTAATTATATTAATGTCGAATATAGTTAAGAATCAATCAATAATATTATTTTATGACTAAAACAGTGCCCAATCTGTCTTATTCACAAATTAAAAACCATGCTTATAAATTTTTATATAATATTTACAAATCATATTTTATTTAAATAGGAATTATCTGTTTCTAATAAAACGAATTTCGAATTAAGTATTTCATGATAATATAATATTATTTGATGAGTTAATGCCCCATTTAGCGAATCCAGGATAATAATTTTTAATTTTATTGTGAAATGTTGTAGGTACGGTCCTGACGAAATAGAATTTGCGCAAGCAGCCCTCAGTAATATGGTGGGCAGTATTGGATATTTTTACGGAACATCAAGAGTTAAAAGTACATATACCAAAGAACCTGTACCGTATTGGAGGGCCCCATTATATACTGCTGTTCCTTCCAGGTATTTATATATTTTATAACTCAATTTTGTTTGATAAAAAAATTGATAAATTATTATTTAATACTCCTAATTCTTTAAACCTAAACTGAACCTTGAACCGCTTTTTTAAACCGGTTACCGGTTCATATAAAATAGAATTATGAAATCCGGAAGAAAACTGAATACTGATCCGGTAACCGAACCTAAATTGTTATTTTGTGCAATTCGAATTCCTGATATAAATTCATATTTTACCGTATGTGCGATTTATGTGACTTATTTTACTACTTCTGGTACTTGATGTACATAATAAGGAGCATTCAAAGAAAGTATTAAGCACCACGCTAGAAATATACAGGTTGTACATATCTACCAGAAGCTTTAAAGTGATTCGAAGTGTGCATAATATCTGGAAACGTCATGTGACGTCCCTCATGTTAAAACACTTCTTTAAAATAGCGCCCTGTTTGAAATACCCCGGATGCAAATTTTATGTTTACATTTTCTTGAAGGCAAAACTTGAATAACACAAAAAGTCATTTCTGGCAAGTGGTAAAATCAGGCACGATTTTATATTACGGCTCTCTAACTAGACTGATTTATCAGAACCAGAACTTATCCAATAATAATAAATTTGACTTACCAGTTACTATTTCTTTCTCCTCCTCTAGGAGTTTCTTCCCTCGTGGCTTCCTCTGGGACGAGGGCTTCCACGGGCTGCTGATAGCGGCGTGGGACCTGGACATCGAGCTGGACATTATCTGCCACTGGTTCGACCTCATGAACGTGGAGGGCTGGATCCCCAGAGAGCAGATCCTAGGCGTGGAGGCGCTGGCTAAAGTACCTGAAGAGTTCGTCACGCAGAGGAACACCAACGCGAACCCGCCGACCTTCTTCCTCACGCTGCAGTACATCCTCCATAGGTACAAGAGCCAGCTTGGAGATGCTGGCAGGTTGAACACCTTGGAGAGGCTCTACCCTAGGTTGCAGGTGGGAAACTCATTAATTCAATCCAACCACTTCGACCGATTCATCCGAAACGTTAGTTTAATAAGCAACAATAAATGTTTTGACAACATTTCGATCAACATCAAATTTAATTATCCTAAAACAGTTTCATTAAATAAATTGTCGAAGCAGTAGCTGCGCGGGTTTAAACACAGCTGTCTGCATGTGATGACGTACAAACTCAGAGTTCCGTGGTTCGAGTCTCCCGGCCGGCAGTGTATGATTGTAAAACATCTTGCAATTAAATCGCACTCGGATGCTTCAAATTGACCACTTGATCGTCTTAAATATAGTCCTTGTTGAATCTCTTTGACTGTACCAAGAAGAATCGGTCGAAGTGGTTTAATTCCATTATAATAGAGAGCTGTGCTTAAATCCACGCAGCTACTGCCTCGACAGTTGACTATTATGTGACCGGTTTTATTGATAATGTTTATGTTATAAGATTGGCAAGTCATAACATATAAGCTATGTGACCCGGCAATTAAATACTCTTATAAATATTCAAAATTGTATAAAAAAGAATTTATTTTATAGACAAGACAGGGCCCAATCTGTCTCATCAACAAAATAAAAGCAATTGCTTATTGAATTTTAAATGTAAATTTACAATTAATTAGCTAGGATAAAGCCAATTTTGTAAACTCTACTATTTATTACTTTTTAAAATGAACTAATTTCTTAAACGTAAATATAAATGTAAACCTTAAAACTAAAATGCTTATGTAAATGAATCTTTAACTAAAACAAATTTATGTCGTATACATACCTGAATTTATAATAAATATGAATCTGTACTTACTTGTAATGGATTTGCGGATTATTGCTAGTAAAATATTTGTTTTCTTTAGGCATGGTTTAATTGGTTCAACACAACCCAACGGGGCGACCTGCCCGGGTCCTACCGTTGGAGGGGCCGAGACGCAACAACAAACCGAGAACTAAACCCGAAAACCTTAACTTCCGGTTTAGATGATTACCCTCGGGCGTCACATCCGACAGAAAAAGAGCGCCACGTAGATTTACGTTGTTGGATCGCTTTGGCAGCCGGAACCATGTACGAAATCGGGGAAATATTAGACAGAAATGGCTTCAAATACTTCGAAACTAGCGATTATCTGTCAAATATGAAACTGCTAGATGAACTACATTGGTCTGACTACGCTGAAGCGTATTTTGACTACGGATACCACACAGATTCAGTTGTTTTGAAGCGTCCGCAAGCTCAGCCTAGATCTCAAAACATGCAGAGCTTAGAAAAAGTCAGAGTTACACTAAAAAATCCGGAGTATCGATTGGTAGATTCTACTTATGGATATGTGAGTTTGTTCCCGTTTTTGTTACAAATGCTGGAACCAGATTCGCCGAAACTAAACAAAACTTTAACTGACATACGTAACCCCGGCTTGATCTGGACCAAATATGGTCTAAGATCTTTGGCTAAAAATGCGCCGATGTATATGAAACGTAATACAGAACATGATCCGCCATATTGGAGGGGTCAGATCTGGATGAACCTTAATTTCTTAGCTGTAAGGTCTCTTCATCATTATTCTATCACTGAAGGACCCTTTATGGGCCAAGCTAAGCAAGTTTACGAAGAATTGAGAAATAATTTAATTGAGAATGTTATCAAACAATATCAGAAAACTGGGTATATCTGGGAGCAATATAATGATAAGACTGGAGAAGGATCGGGTTGCAGACCATTTACAGGGTGGTCTGCGTTAGTAGTTTTATTAATGTCGGAACATTATTAGGTTGTGTTTAAATGAGGTATGCTTTCAGCACCAGAAAATACAAATCTGAAATATTCATACACCAGAAGATTTATAAGACATAATATATCTGCATCAAGAGATTCATTCACATCTAGAATTTTAGATTCCGTATAAAGGGAACGTCTTCACGACTAGAATATTTACAGAAAAAACTAGAAAACTACAAAAATCGACATAAAAAGAATCATGTAAAGGAATATTCAAATCTAGAAAAATATTTTTAGACGACCTCTACAAAAAATAATAGACATCGCGGCAGCAGCCTACTGAAGAAAGCTGAAAATATTATGAACTAGCATGATTTGAATATCGTGCTAGCACGTTATATGATTATATCGTAATTATGAGACCAAATCAACATAGCCAGGACATAGACATGTTTATTGATTGTTTGAAATGACAGTAGAAATATATGTGTATTAAAAAGTTATAAATTGTGTTTTTTATGGTCGTCTAAAAAATAGCTTTCATGGCTCGTTCGATAGTAAATATCGTATTTTGTTAAACATTATGTATATTATGGCATAAGTGCAAACACAGGAAGATACAGATCTAGAAAAGTTATAGTCAAAATCTAGTGTGTGGAACTCAAGAACGGTACTGGGTTGTTCATTAGGTACAGTTCAACCTAATTTGTGTTGAAGAGATAAACTAGTTTTCTACATTTTTTTGTATCTTTCTGTGTTTGCATTTATGTCGATTAAATGCATCTTCTGGTGTTGCATTTTCCATTTTTTTTCTGGCGATGAATGGGTTTACCTCAATTGTAGATAATCAGTCAATTATTTTGTTTGGATGTGTTGTACAGTTAATAATTTTTTTTATTGATGTTGTAAATTCTCATTCGCATAAGCATTTAGTTTTAAGGTTTACATCTATGTTTACGTTTAATAAATAGCATTATGAGAATGCCATGTTTCTTAAAATTAAATATAATTATAAACCATCAAACTAAATACTTATGTGAATGAGGCATAAGTTTAAATAAATAGATATTAAAAAGAACTTTCTATTTTTTACCCAAATCTCGAGGTCAGGCCAGTAAATATGGTTGTCAAATGTGGTAAAATTATGAAGACATCAGTTATAAGGCGAAATATAAATTATAAATTTAAAACTCATTGTTCAATAAAACCTCGCGTGTTCAATATTGCCCCAAATAACGGTACTTTAGTTCTGTGGTATATACGCTAATTTTTTTGCACTTCACTCTCATACGAATTCAAATAATTGTTTAAAAAACAACACATTTTGTAATTTTGACAATGCAAACTTCATTACAAATTTGTATTTTTTACCATACTCTGTAACAATAAATAGCACATCAAATATTTACTTGAGAAAAGGATTTATTAATCCAATTCCTTGATAACGGGATTTAATGTGAAACTTAATCCCTTGGGATAAAATTAAGAACTTTAGTCCCTAAAAATATAAGACTAAAGAAGAGTTTTACTCCTGGAAGTGCAAAAAATATTTTGTTTTATTTCCTTATATTAATTATATAAAGACACAATTGTAGTTGCTTGAATTATATGTATTATTATAATTTATAATAATTACACATCAAACCAAATAATAAAGTAGGTGGTAATTTGTTCATTATGTAGGAATATTAAGTATTATAAATAAAACGTATACATTTTCAACAATGATATGTCGAATGACTTGTTATAACAATATTACAGTTAAAATTTATAAAAAATTATAAATCACAACAACAGAGTAATAACACAGAATATTAACAATACTACTTTTGCTAAATTTTATATTTTGTAGGTATATTTTTTATATGCAATGGTTCTATGAATTATTGTTACTAAAATTTTTGTACATCATGTAAATTAAGAAATCTTTAAGACTTATACGATGAAAAATGTTCAACATGCTTCATAAATCACAAAACGAAATCATTATATGTAAAATAAATAAACATTAAGTACTGATTCTATGGTCGCATATTCGATGTATAAAATATTTGTACACAAGAAAAAATAAATAATTTAAGTACTACAAATTAAATGTAAAATAAAGAACCATTGTCATATGTATAGTTCTTCTATATTATGAGAATACTTTCAATGTAAATAAATATATTTTATACTGTTGTATAAAATATATGTTTTAAAACTTCGTATAGATATTCTTTTAAAAATATTTACAATAACATTATAATAAATAATTAGGTAATATAACAAAAACACTGTACAGATATGTGTACAATATCTGGGGTTATTTGATATGAACATATTATGACACGTGAAAAATTATAAAAATTTTAGTTCAGGAATTAGTGTATGTATACTATATAACAGAATTCACGCACATTTATTGATAAAGTCACTGGTAACAAGTTAAAAAGTTAATAAATACTGATAATTGTATAACAACGTTAGACAATATTTTTTGTAAGGATTGAAATCCAGTGTATGTAAAACTTTCACGCTACACAGAGGCAAATCACACGACGAGTAAAAATAGCTTTAAGTACAGATAGCGAATTCATTATTCTACCAGTCACGATTTCCATTCTTTGAGTTTGCGTAACGAGACTTTCTTCAGTCGTGACACCGTCGCCAACAAATCTGAGTCTTTGGTTTCTTCATCACTAAGGGTTTCACCCTCAGAGTGTACTTCACGTTGTACTTGCTTTGTTTGCTGCACTTGAATATCTTTATCTGAATGCCCTTTGCCACGCATAAAGCCTTTTATCTTAGACGGTTCTTTTTCCTTTTCCTCGCTACCTGATTTGCTTCTCGATTTTGAAGTTGTAGGATCACTGAGGGCAACTTGGACAGGCATTTTTATACTGTTCGATGCCACATTTTTAGCAACATTCAGTCCACGACTAATTCGATCTAACGTAGCTAATCGTAAACTAGATGCCACTTTGTTTTTACGAAGTGAAGTTGGCGTTGCATGAGCCCTTTCTTGCAATATAAACCTGCCTATTGTTTGCCAATGAGACTGTGTACTGTAAACGTTTTCATCATCTGCTAAAGCTCGTTGCTGACAGTTATGATTTGTTCCACCAAATTCAAGTTCTTCCACAAGAACAAATTTCATTGGATCCTCCAGTCGGCGAGCTTTTACTAATGCCTGGGCTAATACATCTTGCGCACAGGCATTCAATGGCACTTTTAATATGGCATAAGGTATTTCTGGAGATACATTATAAATACAAACAAGGAACGTATCATTTTCATCCCATGCGGAGGTAATTGATCCTTCGGATTCTCGAGCTTCACGTTCTCGATTTGATACACTCCGAATTGATGAAAGCCAAGCCCTACTACTCGGATCATCACCCATACGTTTTAAGATAAATCTTCCTTCTCCTTTCCACTTAGACTGAGCTTGAAGAGGTCGTTCTTGTAAATCTAAGATTCGTTGAGTAGCAGGCAGTTCATGATCTTTTTTCTCCCAACCTCTTGCTACTTCTTCAATGAGAATATGATCATTTACTCTTTCTGCAGGTAATCCTGCTTTTTGTAAAGCTTGCAACAATACATCTTGAGTTGTACTTTCTTGTGTTATTTTCAAAATTGTATAAGGTTCTTCTGGAACTACTCCGTACACCATTAAGAAAAACATTCTTCGTTTTACACAAAGTGGCATTCCTGATAAATTAAGATATGTACTATCAACTTTGCTGTCTGATTGTGAGTCTTTGTTACATTCTGTTTCCCGTCTGTCAATTGTTTCACCTGTACTACTGTTGTCTAAACTCTCTTCTTCAACACGAGAATAAATAAATAATGAAGACATATTCAAGGGACGATTCTGTGGCGAGCGCAAACGTAAATGTCTATATCCAGGTCGCAGACATTTTAATGGTAGTACCCTTTGAGCAAGTAAGTGGTTTGTACTTGAATCAAAAACACTGAATCTTAAAAACGCCAAATCTTGAAACATGACGCGGAAAACAAACGTATCGTTCCATATTGGATTCAATGCGTTTTTTTGAATAACTTTTGTTTTTTGTTTATTACAGTCTACTGGTATACCAATAATTTCAACTTCAACGAAAGTTGAACAATTCACGTTATTGTGACATACATATTGTCCTGATACCACATTAATTATTATCTGAGATGAATGAAGTCCATCAAATTCTTTGTCCCACGGATTAAAACGTCTGTACATCACATGCGTGCGATCCCACATAACTGTTGGTTTACTAACAAAACCACATTTTCCATTCGTTTCGAATAACGCGGTATTCAGTTGCATTGAAATATCTTCTGTTTGATAATTTAAAGCAGCCATTTGGATACCAAATGCCCAAAATATAACTGGATTGAAATTCGAAGAATCAATTCGCATGCCAGCTGGGTAAGTGCGCATAAGCTGTGTTTGCGTATGAGCAACTAAAGCCAGAGGTTGTTTCCGACAAAGTTTCTTCGCGGTGTTCTCGTTAATGGAAGAGCACTGATAACAAGGCAAGTTGACGTTTGGTCGTTTGTTCTCATTATCAAACACAGTAGCTTCTGATTCAGTGGAGACAATAGTGCCTGAAGAGCTAATATTGGAAGCAGATCCTCCGGAACTGCAGACGGTCATCGTTGAACTGCCAGAACTTGACATTCCTACTCGAGGTTTTTGTTTCACTGAACTGCTTGGGCTGATTGTGTTCAATCCTCGGAATTTAATTGCCTGTAATATTTGATTGATTAATTAAGATTAAGAATATAATAATATATTTTATTAATTACAAACCTGTACATAGACAACCATATCTGAAAGCTCTTTGGCAATTTGACTACTTCGCTTCTTCATTTTGTCATCTGGAGCGGACCGTTTAGTTGAACTAGTCTTAGCTACAGAATGAGAGATCACTCCAACTGAAGGTCGAGGAGAATCAGTACCAGACATCATTCCATGAATTTGTTTTTCTGCTAAGACAACAATTAAAATTTTTATTAAAATATTTTGCAACGTTTTACAAACCATCAATGTTATCATCATCATCTTCGTCCTCAAAGTCGTCATCACTAAAATCGTCATTAAACGAACTGCTACTAGCGTTAGAAATAATTGAGCTTGTACGTCCAGGAACTGAATGGCGCACGCCATATGGGCTGTAAATATGACTATATACAGAAAGCGAATGAATATAATCGTAATTTATGCAACATTACCGAACAGGAGTCCCCATGCTAGACGAAAACGACAACGGAGCAGGAATTTCCATTACTAGTTTTTTGTTTTTTATTAAAATTCTATATCGTAGTTGAGCTGGGGATGGTAAAATAGGATCGTCACTATAATCAGATTCGAATAAAAAATTCGTTACTAATTTTTCCCCAAATATTCGCTGAAAATGAAAAAAAAATTAATATTGTTCAATCAACTATCTAGTGAGATAGAAATATAATATATTTATTTTACAAATGAAGATTTAATTTTACCTGAAATATATGCGCCATTCTAGTCTGTTGTTGAAGAGAACAATGATTTTCAATAGAGAGTATAATTGGATATGGTGAAGTAACAAATGCATTTCGATCGATTGTTTCAACAACAGCACTAAACGGAATTTTTGTTGTAAATGTGTGTCCATGATAGATAAGTGGATAGCCATCATCACCATCCCAACAATCCAATTCAACGCATCGACATCCGGTCAAAAGCACCTGCAGTTAAATCAACAAACAAAATTAGAAAATAAATTTGGATGAGTAAAGTTTTATGGTAAAAAATATTTCAATTCCTCCGTTATCATTAATAGTTTATTCTTGACAAAACTAGTTTCACATTTTGTTTAAATGATTTTGGGTTTTTACGGAAATGCAATGGGGGTTTCCACGATTTTTTGTTATGTTATCTATACATTAAAATATTAGACCCGTATTTTTTCTTTTTGCCAAAAAAATAAGCCAGAAAAAAATTCATAAAGTTTCAAAAAATAGATGCCGCGAGAAACGATTCCGTGTGTGACGTCACCGGCCTTTAGAACATACATTCACCGCGCTGACATGAACCGAATACGATACGTAGGTCTTATCTTATTTCAACCCAGATCCGTCGTCCATTCCGTAGTCAAAACAACGAAAAATGATCTTACACGAACAAATCTACGCACGGTTTGGTTTCAATGTTGTCTACGTCACACATGGCGCATTTTAATGCACGTTTCAAAAGAGTTACATTTTCATTTCGATAAAAAGGTAATAAATCTATCAAAATTTACAATTAGTATCACTTTCCTATTACTTATTATTACTTTTATTACTTTCATATATGCTGAAAATTTATATCCAACAAGTATTTATTTAAAAGCCGTAGGCTTGGAAACCCTCATTATCAATACCCGATACTGACCTGACTGTACAATTCAACAGAAGATTCGCCTTTTAGTTGGTGTCCGGTCAAATAGGTATTGTGTGAAGATGCAATGTAGTAGTGTGACATTGGTCGAGCCATTTCAGTTTCATTAGGTATTTCTCTTTCATTAACAAATGCATAATTGTCTTTATCCATTAAATATCGAGCGAATCCTTCAAACGATAAACAATTTTGCGATCGAAGTAATGGATCAGGTTCATGACGCTAGAAATTAATAAAAAAATTAATGTAACTCTTACTAATTAAGCTAATTAACTTACATGTATTAACGTTTTGACATCTTCTTCCGACCAAATTTCCATTTGTCGAGTTTCAAGAAATTTTGTAAAAGTTGATATTGTTATCACTTGCGAATTATTTGTATCTATTCCTGCACAATTCGTGAAAATACTGGCTGCTGCTATCGCATCGTAGATCTTTTTTTGTGAATTGACTACTGCGCCTTCTAGTTCTTGCCTACTATTTCGCGTAAGAAGTCCTTAACATAAAATATTATCATATCATTTTGATTTCTTGTGTCGGATACATTATAATAGGGCCTTCCACCATTTAAAAAACATTATAGTAAAATTTTAGATGAATAAATCTCTTCTTTTTAAAGATATCCTAATTGATTATTTTAGGATAATGAATCTGTACATCATACATCATGAAATAAAAATATTATTCTTACCTATTTTGTGAGGCCGCTTGTTAACATTTCCGTTTAACGAACTTTTGACACCATTGACTTTAGAAGGCGATGTACTTACTGCGATACTTCGGTATGATATTGCCAGTTGTTCAAACAAATCTCGCAGATCTTTTCTTATTAATAAACTGAAAAAATAATCAAGATTCAATTACATTCAATAACTAGTTTATGGCCGTTTGCGTCGCCTCCACTTAAATTTTAAGTGTCGCTTAAATGAAAAATATCGAATCGAATTAATGCAATGTTATATCTACGTTTGACAATTTGATTTTGATTCGATATTGCTCATTTAAGGAAAACTTAGCGGTGCAAGTGGCTATTAATCTTTCAATAGCTCTAAATTACTTACCTAAAAGAACGAAACAAAGTTACAAAGTCAACAAATTCTAGTTGTGTATCGTATAAAATAGAGCCTACTCTAGGATGTCGACCATGCCACAAATGTTCCGTTGAACCATGTCTTTCCCTGTATAAATAAAAAATGTTATTATGTTTTTGAAAAGATATGTGTTATTTAAATGTTGAAAACAGTTGAGCTAACTTTGCTAGGTCTCCAGTATCAATAAAATTAAATAATGAATCGATAATGAAATATCTTTTTCTGTCATTTTATCATTTTAGATGACGGACGTATACTTATTATGGACAAAACCACTACTTCCTTTAAAATAGCTCTAACATGGTGCTCTACTTATAAGTAACAATTACCTTTCGAACTTGGGTTGCACGTAGGCCAAGTGTCCAAGACTGTGATGTCTCGCTACGTCAGGCTGATGTTCAAGGAACGTGGTTGGCGTGGATTGCCGATGCTGTGTTGGGTTTCGCCAGTAACTGCTTTCCATACACATTGTTACAGGCTCCACAAATTGACTGCGCAAACTACGATCCTGAAGTATGCATAAATAAAACAGAAAATATTAATATAATTATTACACTGCTACTATAATAGCATTAAAAATGAATGAAGCTAGCAAATTATCGAAGTTTCTTTATGCTGATTGGTGCAACAGTGTAAATTTGATGTTACTATAGTATGTCTACCTTTTAAAATATCGCTAGAGCAGCAAAAGCAGCAGTTTTTTTTTTGCTAGCACTGTTGACATAATTTGCTAGTAAAACTGTCAAATTTTCACTTGTAAACCAATCAACGTAAAGAAATTCGACAGAGTTCATTGAACGCAGCTTATATTTTAAATTTAATAATGAAACATTTCTCCTACAATAGAAAAATGATAAAATAAATGAACAAATAAAAATAAATGGTTTAATTATTAAGATACGGTAACAGATTATATTGTTATGTTATGCATTATTAGAATTGTAACGTTATTGTATATCAATTATTGAAAAGTATACATACCTTAAAGGTCTGATTGCTTAATATTTGTTTCTTTTTTATTTTCATGGACACTTCTCGTCTTAAGGCACCTGAAGCTTCACCTGGTTGTCCAACACCCTGAGTCATGCCAGCCAAAGACCAATCTCGGCCACCAAACGCCTAAAAACATTAAATATTTAAGAAACAAGTATTCAAAGCATCTAAATGGTGGATGACAATATTGTAGTAAATATTACACTTATATGGTATAAATTAGGTATATCATATAATTGCAAATATGATGGATACCCGTATGGCATCGGCAGCTAGTGGTCCGCAGCAGTAGCCATCCTCGTGATATAACTGCATGTACTGTTCTCTTAGCCAGAGGATGCGCCGATCTGATAACTTTCTCTGCCGGCTGAGTGCCCGCACTAGCCAGCAAAGTCCAGTGAACCATAATCTAAAATGATAACATATCTGTTCGAAATACCGTTTACGTATACATGGTCGAATAGTTACCTGCACAATACAGGAGGACAAACGATGTATAGAAATCGATTATCGCTTAGTCCGTAGCCATATAGGATTGTCAAACAACATTCTTTACTAGGCATATTGTCCAACCCAAAGCGGCGACATGTTTGTAGGAATTCTGGTTCTTTGTCGGAGTCTCGGATACCCAGATAAACTTCTTTCACGATTGTCAAATCGAGAAATCTGTAAAAATAAACAATACATTCTAGTGATATTCCAATACACTGTAAGTAGAATAATAAGATATGATAGGTAATCGCTTAAAGTATAGTTGATTTCTTAACTAAACGGAGCAATCTGAAGTTGGAATGCTAAAACTGATCGTTTTTGATTGGCTGATGTAACACCAGTTTTACACCACACAAACTTTGTAATGTAAACAAACGAATGTTCTCCATATTGTCTCGTCAGCTGTTGTCAGTGACTGTATCGAGTTTGCCCGCTGATAGGTCAAATTTAATTTTGCCGTCAAAAAAATCTAGTGATATTTTTCTCGTATTTACACAGTGTAAATACGGCTCAGCGAGACAACTTCAGATTGCCCCGTTTAGTTAAGAAATCAACTATGTGAGGTCTGGCTATTAAATAAAGAGACTGCGCACGCAGAAGGCGTCCTATAGGAGCATGAGGGGAAACGAATGCAGCGTTGGATAGCTGGAAGTGTCTACTATTCAGGTACGAAAACACGTTTTTGTCGCTGTAGTAGTATTTTTCGATAAAAGTTAGAAAAGAACGTGTTTTCTTCTCGTGCCGATTTTCGCTTCACCTCTTCCATCGACTCGAACCGGGTTCATTTTAAGGCAGACTTAGAAAGTAGAAAATAGTCACAGGGTGCTAAATCAGGCGAGTACGGCGCGTGTTCGAGCATTGGAGTATCTCTAGCAGCTAAATAACGCTTCACAGACAGCGCGTTAAGAACAGGTGCGTTATCCTGGTGCAAAATCCAGTGTTATAATATACATATTGTTATCGGCACGAAAAGAAAACACGTTCGTTTCTAACTTTTATGGAAAAAATACTACTATAGCGACAAAAACGTGTTTTCGTACCGGAATAGTAGACACTTCTAGCTATCCAACGCTGCATTCGTTTGCCCTCCTGACCCTCTAGGCAGGGATGGGCGTGTAGACTATACCAGGTAGACAATGCATTTACGTGTAGATAATGACGTATACGTAGACACATTTATAAAGGTAAACCATGTCGATAATGTAAACAATGTAGACAAGCAAAAAATCTCCAGTTTTCGCTTCAGTTTCAACTAGTCGAACATAAACATAACCTTATATTATGTATAATATCCACGTTGTCGACATAGTCTACATTGTCTACTTATATATTTATAGTCTACGTATTGTTGACACGTAGACGTAGACAATTAAAGTTGACGTGTAGACGCCCATCCCTGCCTCTAGGACGCCTTCTGCACGCGCAGTCTCGTTATTTAATAGCCCGACCTCGTACTTGTAAATAATGATTGCAAAAGTATTCTTACCCATCATCGAGCGTAGTCCCCGTGGATGACTCGCCGGCTGCCTGCAGCGCGAGCTTGGTGAGGAGTCCTGGGGCGAGAGTCTCTTCGGGGTTGAAGGCCAGGTTGTAGTCGGGCGACGAGGAGTCCGCGTCGGAGGTGGCGCCCACCTTCAGTCCGCTCCAGCTGGGCCGCACCCACGTCAGCGTGCTGCACGACCTGTCCAGCCGCATGTACAGCAAGATGCCTTTGTTCGTCGTGGTTGCTGGCCCGTCTACGCCTTCCCACAGTACTACTGTGCTGCCGTGGTGTAGTGTCTGCGTAATTAGAATTGTTTAGTGAACAGATTTGTTTACAAGTACAGGGTGTTTCTGTACTTATGGACTAAACTTTAAAGTATAGTTGGATTCAGAGATTGCGTAGTGAACGCAGCATAGCATAGCACAGCGAAACATAGAAAATGAACATACGGGAATGCATGCATTGATTCATAGAATACAGACATAGCACAGCACAACATGGAAATTGGGCATATTTTATTTCGAAGCTGTGTTTCTTACGTTTACGTTACTTAAAGAAATCATGTTGAGTGGCATTACTGTGAAAGAAACAGAATTTGTTCATTACACAATATCAGCGTTGGATTAGATAATTACGTGCATTGTTAATATTTGAATAAAACAACACAAACCAGTGGCACTCAACATGTTTCCTTTAAGTAAACCACCCTTAATTTTAGAAGAATTGTAGAACGTGTTACATATACCCTTAAAGTTTGATCCACAAGTAAGTACAGAAACATCCTGTAGAATTTAAAGAATACAAATTAACATATGGTGGACATTTAATTGCTTTTAAATTTAAATCAAAAGCAAGAATTACGGATCTAAATCGTAAGGTTTCCGGTACCATTCTCGAATAAAAATCATAAAAAACAAAATCAAATCGGTTCAGTTCAGTCTCTAACTAGCACAACAACTCTTGAAGAGCTAGGACTGCAAGTTATAGGTATTCGTTTCATAAACGATTTATAATTAGAATCTTAAATCGGGATTATTGTTACAAAAAGGGCATTGGTTGAATTTTTATGAAATCAGGAGGACTACAGGTGTGGTTAATGTGAAGCACTCGAGATTACAAGATGTAAATTCGCAATTACCTACAACACAATCTAGCCACATTAGCCACCCAAGAGACTAAACTATGGATCTCTTAATTTGTTTCAACGTTATAGTTCAGTTGCTCTCTCGGCCGGATGTATTTTAATTACAGATAAATAATGAACATAAAAATGCTTCTATTTCTATAAAAAACATGCAAGTTAACGTGCTTCTGTATAGGTTATTAGAAGTGCAAAAAAACTAGTTCCATCCTTTGATATATAGTCTGTCTAAATTCTAAAACAAACCTATACAGTTTGTTTATGTATACATAATAAATAAAAATATATGAATAAAGATTTCATGGACCATTTTAACTACAAGCAAATAATAATACCTACTTGATAATAGTAAAGAATTACCTGCATAATATGTTGGTCAATTTTTGTATGTGGAGATACTAACGAAACAAAACTAACTCCATGATCGTAAGGTAAAGGTTGCACCGGATGATATGTTTCGACTTCAATTTCATATTCTGAATCAACTTCTGATTTCTCGGGTATAGTTTTCTGGACAATTCTATGAATTTCTGGACTAGGGGCAGCAGACCTGTATTGCAATTTAAACAAAAATATTATTATTACCTTAAAAATTAAATTAGAAACATGACGACCAATGAGCCGAATGCAGTACCCTTTTTAAAAACACAATTTTCTTCTCGCGTAATAGTGAAGAAAGTGAGTTTTCCCCCTCTAGAGAGGAAAGTAAGCAGTGTTACCACCAGTGTTATTTTACGATGAAACATTTCAAAAATTGTAAGTAAATGTATTATTTTATTGAAAATTCTGATTTTATAGTGATATACTGTAAACTATTATTTAACAATTATTACATTTTAAACTTTCTATTTCTACAATTTCACGATTTTACAACTTAAATTTAATTTGGCATATTGGCCGCAGTGAAACATTTCGTTATTTTTAAACGTCATTCTGACAGATGGCAGTTATAATCAACTTCTAATGCGTTTCTTCTACATTTACAATGTTTTTAAATATGTCGTGAAAAAATGTTGTGTCTAACACGAGAGGAAAAGCCCTTTTCCACTCTCGCTCGATTGCCTCACTCGCTTCGCTCGTGACACAAACTTCGACCTCGAGTGGAAAAAAGAGGCGCTTTCCTCTCTAGTTGGACAAATAACTATTGTGAATTACAGTTTTATTAAAATTTTTAATAAATACAGAAAAAAGCATTTACCTTAAGTAATCTATGAGGTTTGTAGTGGGCGAGACTCGGTTCCGTGAGTGGTAGTGCTGATGAAATAAGGAAATGTGGTCCATGACAGCTTGAGTTCGGTAAATCTTCTCAATGTTTATAAGGCCACCGGGACCAATACGAGTGAAGTAATGATCTTCGCCGTTGTAGTCGGAAATGAACTGGACATACACGTGCGGAGAAACTGTTATTACTTTTTGTTGTATAAACAACACTCACTATTGTCTACGTGTACGAGCAAACATCATTATGCCTTTCTTCAAGTGAAAATAACATCAAGGAGTAACTGTGGATGATAACGGCTAACCACACTCGTTATTATTATAAGTATATAAATAATATCTGAATAGGTATCAAGTTTATAGTATGCAAAGAATGTCACACCTAATATAAATCGTTACATATTGTGAATTTCATGGTATAAATTTTAGTTAAATTCAAATTTTAAAAATTAGGATAGAAGATTTGCAATTATATCAGTAATATAAGCTAATTAAAAATACTTATGTTAAGAAAAGTTCAATATTTGTATTTTTTAATTCTCATTTAAACATCTCTTGGTTACAAAAAGTTCATATTATAGTCCTTATTACATACAGAGCCTTTGAAATTCAAATAAGTAAAGGTGCGCACACCTGTGTCTTGCTGTAAATTCAAACAAAGCCTCATAATAGAAAGTTCACTAGCATTATATTGCTAAGGTTAATAATATTCGAGGTATTTAATATTAAAGTTTACATTGCAGGTACTATAGCAATTTTGTTTCATTGAATATAGTTTGCTGTTTGATACCTACCTTACCTATTGTTTCCTATTTTACATAAATGTAAACTTTAACATGAAATAATATCTTGTTTATTAATAAGTAGAATTCTGAATACAAAACTTTTATTGTAATAAAGGTATAAATTTCAATACGGCATAACGTATTTAAAAAAAAATGCATGTTCTATGCTACAAAAGTTTGTACAGTTAACCAATGTTGTAATTAATAGGTAATAAAAATACACTTGTATGTATTATCTAACAAAATTGACTTAATAGCGGATTCCTGAGAAAATTTAAGGAATAAAGCTAACGTCGGATACCTTTGTAAAGAAAAAGAATATAATTTTACATGTCCGATTTTTAAGTAAGTTTTTTCCGTACAAATAAATTTATATTTAAAACGTAAAGAGAAAGAGCATCGTTATAAATACGTATTTAAATACGTTTATCTGAGTTTAACACAATTTCAAGTTGCTATTTGATTTTCTAAGTAAAAAGAAGAAAAAAAGATAGCTCTCGAGGAAAGTTTATTGAATAAAAATTTGTTTCCGAGAAGTTATAAGATAGAAACCTCTAGAGACGTAGGGTAACCATAGCGTTCAATCATGCAATACAGAGTTTAGTAGGCCATGAATCATCTTGAACTTAATAAGTACGTGAGATAACTCAAGAACGTCGCAGCGAATTCACCAATTTCCTTATGACATTGTGTAATCAAATGCCAATCTCTGCTGGCATTGGATTAGATCATAATACGTTTATTCAAAATTTGCAGCAAACGCTTATTCCGCAAATGTAACTGGATAGTTTTTCTACATTTCCTGCATGCATGATTTTGGGACGAGTAAGAAAATATTGTATATGAATTAATATTTACCTATTGCAATATTGAAACATTTTAAAATATAAAAGACAAGCAGAGCTGGGTATTACTTCAAGTAAAATTACTTTACTATTTTGCAAGTATTGTACTTCAAGTAAGTACTTTTTAAATTTGATACTAGTACTTGGTACTTGCACTTCTTTAACAATTTACTTGATATTTGTTTAAATATATTCGTACTTCAAGTACTTTATGAGTACTACAAGTAAAAAATATTTACTTCAAGTAATTTTAATATTTGAAGTACTTGAACAATTTACTTGGTACTTGCTTCAATATATTTAGTAGTATTTTTGTAGTACTTGAAGTACCTATTTTAAAGTATTTGAATTAACTTTAGTCAGTCATTTGTTGGTTGGTTTTTGATATAAACAATAAATAATTTAAAATTAGGAAGTTAATTTTTGTATCCTGTATGTTGCAGTAGGTATATAATATTTGTAACAAATGTACTTGTACTTCATGATATTAATTTTTACTTACTTACTTTTACTTGGTACTTAATACGTTAATATATTAATATTTACTTGCAGCTTTCCAATTACTTTGTAAAGTAGGTACTTGTAGGTACTTGATTTTCCAAGTACTTGATAATTGGTCATAGAAACTATGAAGAAAAGTACTTTTACTTCAAGTACTTTCCTTGGCCATAAGGTACTTGGTACTTGTACTTCAAGTACTTTTTTGGGGTACTTTGCCCAGCTCTGAAGACAAGGGAAGCAATGCTTCCTTTGTTCCTTTGCTTCCATGGACGCCACGTTACTGAGATCGCATTATGTAATTAAATCATGTATTTTAATCAGAGTAACAGATGTTTTCTTTTAAAGATTAAAAGAAGTGAGGTTAAGAGGATCCAGAATATTTTAAGTTACGTTGTAATAGGCCTTAGGAATTCTTAGTTTAATAAATAAAATAATCTCTCAGGAGTAAGGAGAATAAAATGATGTACTCCTGAGAGTTTATTTTATTTTTGAAACTAAGGATTCCTAAGGCCTATTACAACGTAACTTTTAAAGACAGAAACATGAATGCCTCACCACTTGTCGGTGTTGCTGCGCATGGTCGCGCTCCCTGTCCCTCCTGGCGGTGGTGGATGGCGGCGGCGTGGGCGGTTCGGGCGCCACCTGCTCCAGGGTAACCAGCGCTGGAGACGACGCCAAGATCTCGCGGAGTTCCCGCAGGAACGCGCCGAAGAAGGGCACCACGCGGCACTCGGCCATCCCCGCCGCCCGACTCAGCGCGCGGTCGTACTCTGCTGACAGCAGCGCGGCTGACAGGAAGTCCAGCACCGGGAGGGATTCCTTCTCCGTGATGGAGAGCCAGAACGGCTTGAGTTTGTTCGACCTGAAGATATTGGAAATTAGTGAACAGATTCATTTTTATGATGGATCAGATTCGGAACTATTGACCTTTTTCTTAGATTACATAAAAATATCAGTAAGTACAGGGTGATTCATCATAACTTACTTATTTTAAAACGCAATAATTACCATTTTATGAATCAGAAACTTCTTATTTTATAATGTAGGCACTTATCTAATAGTCCAGGAGCTGGCGTCAAATTTTCATGGGTGATTGCAGCAAAACTTTTCTTATATATAGGTGGTATATTTTGTTGGTTTAACCACTTAAACATGTGCTAGCTGGCACGACCGTGTGGCCTGCAGATTTAAGGGGCTGCAAAACTTGCAAAAAATAACAGAGTTTCAAGTGAAACCAGAAAATCTAAAATTTTGTATAATGATAATTTACCAATTATATTTAACAAAATAATATGTTAGCTGGACAGGGCAGGTGGATAATCTTGTTAGCTGTCCAGGTGAACAGTGACAGTGTCAAAATACTGACACATCGTTTTCATTTTATGTAGAAACTGTAGAAGAAGATATAAACGATGTGTCACTATTTTGACACTGTCACTATCACTGTTCACCTGGACAGCTAACAAGGTAATCCACCTGCCCTGTCAAATTAACATATTTTTTTGTTAAATATAATTAGTAAATTACCATTACTATACAAAATCTTAGCTTTGCTGGTTTCACTTGAAAATCTTTTATTTTTGCAAGTTCCGCAGCCTCTTAAAATCTTGAGCCACGCTTTCGGATCAGCTAACACTGCAATTCTTAATTAGTTATTATAGAACTAATTATATTACAAAAATCAGCTTTGCTGAAATGGTCCGCTTAAATTTGATGCCAGCTCCCGGATTATAAGTATTATTATTACTCCCACATCATAAATAATAATAGTATTCACGTTCACGGCAAGTCACCGTCTTGGTTTCAAAATTTTATTCATGATCATGCACATTTTGATGACCCATATTATCATACACTTACGCTAATAACAAGTAGTCAAGTTGAAATATATTATTAGGACATTACAACTTTTGCAAATACAGGAAGCTGCGGTAGATTTTTATTTTTGGAAAGAGTCGCAGCAGCAGCAGAATCATTCGAATAAATCCGATGGTAATCCTGCGTGTGTCGAATTCATTTATTGATGACATACAATAAGCTGATTAAAGGAAAAATACCGCTCACTGTTCAGCTTCAGTTCGCTCAAGGAAATGTATTACGAACGTAACATAGAGCGAATTTCATTCTCGCTTCTTGTATATTTTATAAGACGTGGAAGAAGGGAATTAATTTTGAAATATTATACTTTGTAGAATAATAAATGTAAAATGTATACTCAAAGGATTATCCTACATAATCAACTATTAATTATCCTCAGCTTCCGTCACTTAATTTAAATATGTACACTGGACTTCGCTGAATTAACCCAAATACTTGTAGTATATCTGCCGCTTACTAATATTAAATATGACAGTTTTGAACGCCAGGAAAAACTGCATGTTTTTTTCGAACGAATTTAGAAAAAATGTTGTATGCAACACCTAACGAAGCTCTGTACTACCTACTGAGGTTCTGACTTATGTGTTTATAGACCGGGAGCTCATGACAGGTGATGGTCTCCGATTTCATACACTTTGCCTTTTGGAGGATAGAATATTGAAAGAAAAGCGAGTATTAAACCCTTGCACGATTTTTGCATTTTTCCACTTGCACAAAAATTTGATGTTTTTCTCTGATTTAATAATGCATGCCCTTTTATCAGCCCCTGCCTAAAATTTTAACGGGTGGGCACAATCTATTTTCGGGTGGGCATAACTACGGTTAGGATGAATTACGTTTAAGAGAAATTATTTGCCGCTGTAGTCTAGTAGTCTTGACCTGAAATTCTGAAATCTTATTATTTTTTAGCCAACAAGGACTGCCACTCCTACAACACTCGTGCAGCTTCATTCTTCCGTAAACCTAGACTTAAATTTACCAAATCGGTTAAAAACTCCTTGAATGTTGATCTTTATAATGCTCTACCAGAACAAGTACAAGTCAGGCTTCTGGATGATACTAAATTTAAAACAATTACTAAAAATTATTTACTGAGACATTGCTGAGAATTTTTAGACTTTAAACATGAATGTTTTGCTTAATATCTTATTCCGAAGTGAAATAAGATCATCCGTAAAAGTAATACAGGCTTAACTGGATCAAAAAATAAAAATGACGTGCCGAGAAGACAATCCTTCTCAGAGCAACATCTCAAAAAACCAGTAACGCATTTCACAGTTTACCCAGAAATACAACAGACGGAGTACAGTCGTAGACAGCTTATATCTTATGTAATATGTATTTTAATATATATTTATGTATAATTTTATTTTAACTCTTCTAATTTCTTGACATAAACATGTAATGAATTGTACCACAGTCAATAATAAATCTAATCTATTGTTAATAAATTTAGTAATAATTGTGATAAGTACAAACTGCAGGAAGGCATATTATGAAGTAGATGAAGCACATTAACAGTAGCGATGCGTAAGATGTTGAGTTTGGATGAAGCAGTGCAGCTTGGAAGCAAGTAGTTTCCGCCGGCCTACAACACTCCAAATCTCCGCTGGAGGCCGAAAGAAACCCCTGCTCCAAGGCCGCAGTGAGTGCCAACGTTCTACTAAGCTGTTGCCCTCTGTTATCATTGTTAATGCTGTTTACTTCATGTTAGGTAAGGCGTTAGTAAGTCAAGGAAAGGATTACTTATGTTTACCATCTAACTACTTGCATTCATTATTAGCATTATTAGTAGTATTCTGAAATGAGCATAAATTAATGCTCACACATTTCTTAAAAATAATGTCGTTATAAACCTGATGTGATTGTAAAACACTTCAGGTCATCTTATATTATAGATTAATTTATTGTACAGTACTGGATATGGTAATGTTCTTAGTTTGATAGTTGACAAAAACAAAATTTATGATAGTAAAAATGTCAGTTTATTAACAAAAATAAATAATTTAATAAGGAATTGCAATTTAATTATATTATTTATAATAGATTTCCAAAATGGCCTCCATTTTCTTAAATACATAGTAAAACTCATATAATTTCTGTACTTTATGATTTTTATTTCATAGCTAACTAGGAATGATTCGATTTGTTTCTGTAATATTTTAATTATTATTTTACTTAGAAATCTACAACGAAAAAGTAGCTTATTATACATGGTTGTATTAAGAATTTTATGTACAATCAAAATCTTAAAAAATATACGGGGTGTTCCATTTAAAATAAGGAGGTTGGTGTCACTTCCGGCTAAACAGGAAGTCATAAAACTTCATTATTTATGTAGTTTAATGTGCATTTGAATGTAGTTTATAAACCTATAATATAAATGTAATAGGGTACTTTACCATAGTAGTAAATTAGCAATCCAGTAAATTATATTGAAAGGAGACCTCAAAAATGAGTTATTGCCATGAAATTTTTTTTCAAAAAGTTAATAGTTCTTTAAATATTTGAGATTTTATGTATCGATAAATCTACGTCTCAATAATGCGTGTATTCTTACTCAGAGGCGGACTGGTAACGTGTCGGCCCAGTGGGAAATAAATTTCAACGGCCCAGCCGAAGTTTTTTTAAGAAAAGTGCCGAAGTGTTGTTTTACGAAAAAGGGAAAAAAAGCGCCGCAGGCGAAATTTTTTTGGGGTTCAAGGTCAATGGCTGTTTCATTAAAAGTTTAGTTTTTCCATAGAGGGAAAATTATATACAAGTTACCGTTATTTAAGTAGTTATGCCATGAGACGAGAAATTTAAGTAATCTCGTCTTGGTCATTTCTCGGCTGTTCAATTCTTGTCTCGTCCCAATTTCTCGAATAAAATTTGTAGCCATCGTAAAGCTAGATGTGACATTAAGAACTTTTTTGTACATTTCTGTTAAATTTGCACACAATTCTTATTTTTAAAATAAAAAATAATTAGGTATATCAAATCAATAATATGCTACGAACAAAGTATAATAAAATGTATTTTGACATTTTCGAAGAGAATAATATCAAATATTTTTCAGTTTTTATTACGAGAATTCTCGATTTCTCGAGAATTATTTATCGTCTCGTTATATTGAATTCTTTTCTCATCTCTCAATCCGAGACGAGAAAATTTATTGGTTTTCGTTTCGTAATTTTGAGACGAGACGAGAAAGAGACGAGAATTCTCGTCTCGCCGGCGTCACTACTTTTATGAGTAGAAATTAAAATAAATAACAAATTTAAAAATAAATGTAATGAAAATTGGGAAATTTATTTATATGTAATTAGTCTAGCGTTTTCTTAAACTTGTAAAGAACAAAACCGAGTCGAACAGCCGATTCTAAATTAATGACTGAGCATTGAGCAATACAAATCATGAATACAAAACTTAGTTTCGTTTGTTTATTTATACAATATTAAAAATAATTGTGAATTTTAATAAAGAAAAACTCAGATTTGGGTTGTTTGCGTTATTTATAAAAAAATTATTATCCTTATCGATAATCGGCCCTATCGTGTCGGCAGTCGGCCCAAATTCATCGCGGCCCAGTGGGAAATATCCCACCGGTCCAGTCCGCCTCTGTTCTTACTTACAGTAATAAAGAAACTACCAAGTTGTATTTTATATTTTGTAACATTTAAAAACAGTGGATTTTACGTGAGTACATTTTAATTCCAGTCTCATGGTTTGAGAAGATTTCCAGCTATACATCTACGTCACACAAACTTTAAAAAATAATTACAGCTTTATTAAGAACAATTAAGGCTTACCAGTACTCTCAATTGCTTTCAAATAACATGAAGTTTCAATAACAGACTTTTTAAAAAATGGTAAACTACTCTATAGAATTATATACAATTTTATGGGGTGCGGCTGTTTCAGGAAACAAACAAGTTTATAGCTACGTATGTTTAAAGTAGATTATTTCACATCATATTGTATTACTTTCGTCATGGAACAACCTCTTTCATGTTAATACTCCTTACTTTAACTAGCACATTTTCCCGTCCATTAGCACACAAGTACAGCTGCAACTATAACTAACGGCTACTTGGCTACTTACTTGAGTCCGGCAATGATCTCCATGGCTCCATTGAAGTTGCCGATGTTCCAGGAACATAGCGCCACCCGCAGGACACATGACAGCACCGCCTTGCGAGTCTCGTGCGTGGGCTGAGTAATTATCAGGTGAGTCACCCATGCGCTCACCTACACACACAGACACATATGTAGATAATAATAGTAAATACAATGCAGACATGTGGCGTGAGAGTTGCTTCACACTAGATAAAATGGCTCTGCTACGTTAGTTAGGGGGTTATCCAGGGTGAAGCTGCAAGTTTCTTTATGCTGATTGGTGCAACAGTGTAAATTTAATGTTACTATGGTTTGTCTATCTTTTTTAATAGCGCTAGCGCAGCAAAAGCAGCAGTTTATTTGCTAGCACTAGCTGCGTTCAATGAACTTAGCAAATCTATCGAATTTCTTTACGTTGATTGGTGTACAAGTGAAAATTTGACAGTTTTACTAGCACAGTGCTAGCAAAAAAAAACTTGCGGTCAAATTTATGATCACAGTTTTTGTCTGACAGTTTGCTGAGCCAAATTACTTATTGGAAAACAAGTTCGACTTTATAAAATGCATTATTACCTCTAGCCACTAAGTCCTGTCAGAGAGGTATTGTAATAATGCTTTTCGATACTGAATTTTCAATGGATAAGCACGATTTGAGGTCCCTAGGTAAATATTGAGATGTCTGTGTGTTCGTGGATGGAGATGTGGAGATGGATGTTGGAGGTACGATAACTCAAATACCAGTGAATAAAAAAAATTGAAATTCTGACAACCTAGATTAGATCTGATTAGATTTTAGTGTTGATCGTGCAACCCGAAAATCTGAAGATTTTTTCTGGAATATCATCAAAATTTATGGATTAATAGGAATTTTTTAAATAACAATGTATATTAAATGATACTAACTACAATTTGTATTCAAAACGTTGTTTCATTTTCCAATTTCCCGAATTTCCTTGTACAATAGTATATTTGTTAGTAAGTACTACATAATATATACTTATATTAGAAAAATAAAAATAGGGTGTTAGCGCATCAGATTTTTGTATTTTGGATATATTCTTGTTCTGCCGTTTTTCAATAAAACAATACCTATACTATATTTGAGAATGACTGGCAGTAATAAATCATTCTGTCAAAGACATTCCAGTGGCGCGCTAATAATTGTTTGCACAGGGATAGTCGAAATGACTAAATTCGGTAGAGAACTATCGTTTTAGGTCTAAGTTGTTTTTCAGGGTCAGGTAAAGTCATTTAAATAATTAAGATGAAACTACCTGAATATAATTATTTTTAGTAAATATATAAACAGATCACTCTGAAAAATACTATCTACGTCTATGGGGATTATCGGAGCGTTTATGACGGCATTTCTATTGTTCGAGAAGTAAGTTTCTTTCCAGGTACAAAGCGTGTGGCTTATTTTGACCATCCTAGTGTAGTTACAACTGATTTTTCTGGTAGTTTTATTTGCCGCATTGCTGGCAAAAATCCAATACTACTCTTGCAAATAATGATTTATTACTGTCAGTCATTCTCAAATGGACTATACCTACAAATTCACTTGCACTTATATTACCTGTCAATATCTGAAATAGCTACTATTGTTTACAGTAAATACAATTAAATGATATTGATAAATAATTAAACAATTCCATTTCAGGTAACAAAACTATGTCATGTTATTCTCTCGGATTATTCAACTGAACATTTGAACACTGCAATGTGTTGCTCATAAACAAATAGTAGATGACTAATTTAACTGTTTCATTGTACGTAAAACTGAACTAATTGCGTATTCACACGTCGGATGTACGATATGTGTACTGTGTAGTGTAGTTCTATGGGATTATAAACGCGGTCTTAAGTCTGGAAATATGGCTTGATAATTTATTTATAAAAATGTTAGTTGGCTGCCGGAGCATATTCTGCTTTTGAAATTGTAATCATGAACTGGTTGTTGTAATTTAACTTTTAAACAGAGATTTAATACGTTTCGGTTAAATTTACACATATTTTATATCATATAATTGCATAAATAATGGAACAAAGCATAGAAAATAGAAATGATGAGTCGATAATTAATTTTTCTGTTGATCGTTTATTAATGCGTATTAATAATGTAAAAAATCTGAAGTGACCTGCACACAAACTTCCGCCATATCTAGACTTTTAAACAAAAATGTATACGTATACAATCCGGTGTCCCTTTAAAATATCCAAATAAAAATCTAAAATATTCAAACACAGAAATTTGCATCACCTGAATCAAAAGATTTGTTCACAGAAAAACTCTTCTTTGTTAAATTACTACATTTAATATCTTACTTATGACTTATGGCGCTAGTATGTCAACTTGTCAACACAAAAATCAACCGAATATGGATTACAAGATTTCAACGTTTTATCTGATAAATTTATTTTTTAAATTTTACTGCAGTTTTTGAATGCTACCAGATAAAGACAATTTTTTTATAACGTAAGTTGCAAATAACTTTGCTTCTTATTCTTATTACAAATAAATACTATATTTATTCAAATTTATATACATTTTTGACAATTATCTTTTTCAATCTTCAAAAAATATCACTTCCGGTGAAGATATTTGTACCAAAATCTAATGAGCTCTTCCTATTCGTATACACTTGTAAAATACCAAATATAATTTTTTTTCGGTAATTCGTATTTGAGTTATGCATCGGCCCGGACCACACACATACATACAGACATCATCGAGAAACTATCAAAAATGAGTTGTAAGGACCCTAATTCGTGCTCATCCACTTAAAACTCACAACCCGATTTTTTGCATGATTCCAATACCTCCCTTTACAGGTAAGCGGAAGGTAAAAATTTGCAAACACTGGGTGGAATGTGTAAAACAACGTAAACTGAATTTTTTGGTAAAAATAATCTATGTATAAAAAATCTAGTCATTAGACATGTATTAATAATTTATTTTGTAAGCGCATTCATGTTCTCATATAAATTTTGAAACCTGTGTAGTAATAAGACATGATAGGATTTTGCAAAGGCAGCTGCGCCCTAATAGAATTCCCATTGAAAACAGCATAACAGCGAATATTGAACACCGACAGTCGAAATCGAACATCGAAATCTGAAACCGCGAAATCCGGTCTGCGGCTGCTGTCGTCATTAATCAGCAGCTGATAGAGGTGGTGGGGGTAATTCCCTTCTGCTTTTCCCTTTCCGCTCTGCAGTACCGGATTTACATAAATAGGCTAACTGCCAAACTAGGCCCGGCTCTTGGTTGCTGACATTTCAGTATTTAAAGCACGAAAATTATACAGGGTGTTTCATAACTTCAGGTACATACGTTAAGGATATATGTAGTTTGATATGCTGATTACGAATCAAAAATCATTTTTTTAAAATCACAAAATTAATTTTCATATTTCCCAGTCAAAAAATTTTCATTGCCACTGCCACTGGGTGAAGTAATTATTGTTTCATTAAAAATAATTAAATTTTGTATGTTTATTTTACTAGTATTATGTAATTTAAGATATTTGATTACCTATTTCTCTTGTTTGTGTTTAATAGGAAAACGAATCCAGTACAGTACTACCAAAAATGTTGCAGGTAAACTACCCTTAATTTTTCGAATTTAAAAAAATTATTTTTCATTCGAAATCAGAATATCAAACAACAAATACCTTTCACGTATGTACTCGAAGTTATGATACACCCAGTATGTGCTCGTATATTTATATATTTGCATTATCTATAGTTGAAAAAATTGTATACAGGGTGTTTTTATACCTCGGCACCAAACAATAATTGGTTAGGTATACAGGTTGGTGGAAGTGAAATGCGAACATAGGGAACATACATGACAATCGAACTTTCATGCCAGGTATCTTGATATATTTTGTAGTAGTGTCACAAAACGAAGTAATATGAATTTGTGTGGCAAAAAGAGTAATCAATAACAGAAATAATAATAAAATCTAAAAGTGCATGTAAACTTTCTTGTTCTGCTCGTACACATACATTATTATGCAAAGAAAATATTTTAAAGCAAATAAAAATTTCAATAATATGACAGCTACTTTGACAGTGACAGTACTTATTCCACGTATATCAAGATGCCTAGCATGATAACTCCATTGTCATATATTTCCCTATGTTCGCATTTCACATCCACCAACCTGTATAATTTGATATAGGTACTGATTTTGAAAAAATACTCTCTCGCCTGGACATAGTAATATTTGACTTTTTTATATTTCACAAATTATTTATTTCCGGTTGGCAAATTGATATCAATATCTAATCAGCTGTGTAATGGATTTGTATCAACCTTTTTTACGTCTCACCCCATACAACACATCGATCGTATTAACGTCTGTAAGACGTACACCTTGCTACTGTCTTATAGACGTCATAAGGAGACTAGTATTGGTCGAATTTGAGACGTCTTTAAGTCGTCATTATGTTGTCCATTTTTAAATCTCTCGCGTATAATATATAGGAGTCCTATATTTGTCTCAAAATTCATCTTGGTTGTGACATACAGGAATACTATATTGATCAAAATGAAGTCGTATATTGTTCATAATTTTATTAAATAAGACGTCATTTGACTGTCGAAAAGTTATTAAATAGACGTGATTTGCATGGAAGAAAATAACATCTTTTAAACATCCAGAATGGAGGACATAAGACACGTATGTGACGTCTTTGTGATTACATTTGGATCAGGCGTTTTAAAGACATGGACATTATAAAAACGTCTTAACGACGTATTTATGTTGTATGGGATTTCTAAACAATACCGATTCTCAGAATTAGCAGAATGCCGGACCGGTCTAAATGAACCTGAATCTGGCACTGCGATGCGATGCGATCGATCGCAGCGCTGTTGCCTAATTCATAACGCGATTATCATACCTCGTTGAACCTCTTAATGAGAGTTGCTACAGATGATCTGTTGGAAGAGTTGCCGGGAAGGCTTTCGGCAGGCGTACCTGTGGCGCCCCCCAAATCTACGGTCACCTGCCGCAGATAGTCGATTGGGGGAACCTGAAAAAACAAGTCACACAAGTTAGCTTCAGCAGAACACACCTCTTTAAGAGCTGTATTTACACCCGTTCTATGACTTCAAAAAGTGAAATAAAATCATATCTCAGAATCTACATAACATATAAACTTCATTCAAAAACTATTATAAAGTTAAAGAATGTATCTATGTTCGTCTAGTGATAGTATTTTGTCTTAAATTGAAAAAAAAATTTGAGAAATCTTGCAAAAAAGCCTGTTTTGAAAAGCTATTTTTAATACAATACCTACATTTAAAGATTCAAAATTTCAACACTAGACTTTTTTAAATATTAAAATAGAAGTTTTGTAAGTGTTATCACCTGATAAAATAGTTGGTACTCGGTGTCGGCCAGCCGAAGTGCAACCTCTTCAGGGAAGTGGAGCAACTCCTGAAGCTCCTCCAGCTCTGCGCAGTTGTCCGTCTGCGCTGCGAGAGGAATCCTCTTCTCCAGCTCTGTAACAACCACATTGTCATTCATATTTCCAACGTTACTGCTAACCTAAATTATCAAACTGCGAACGAATTTCAAAGGAAAATTCATTTACAGCTACCCTAATTTACTTTGTACTCTCAACTTCTACACTTCTACAATCAATGCGGAGAGCTCATGGTATTATAATTTATACTTTATGTGTAGAAAGGACTATCCGAAATGGATTTAAATTAGGCATGAGAAGTTCGTTTTCAGTTCAAATAAATTGTAAATGAACTTAGGTTGGTTTAACGTTTAGGTACTTTGATGAGTAAATTATATTAAATGGTTGAAAAGTCGCTAAGTTATGCGCGCAAAACCTCGAAATGCACTTTTTTCAAACACTCATAACTTTGTGTAAAATCAACGTAGGAATTTCGTTCTTTGAGACCTGCACAGGAAATTGAACAAATTTTAGTGCCCTTTTGGTAAATCGAGTCGAAAACATTTTTTTCACTCCGTACACATCGTCAAAGTTGGACATTTTTTCAATTAATAACCATTTTTTCACAGGGGTGCTGGAAGGGGCGGAAGGAGTGACGCTAAAGTTCGCATGCATGACTTAAAGTAGACACTTCAAAGTTTTTCGCCCTCGAAGATTCATTGAAATCGACTGAAAATACGCCGAGTTATGACGATTTGAAAATGGATGTAATTTCACCTCATTTCAAGTGTTCCCCTAATTGAGTTTATTTATTATATTTTTATCTTATGAGAAATATAGTACATAAAATACAAAAAGTTGACAAAATGATCCTAAAATGGCGAAGTTTGGTTTTATTACTTACTAATACTTCGCCTATTACACATCGGTTAACAAAGTAAAATCACACAAATGTAAAATCTATAGTAGCATTGGCCAAGTGCTTCTAGTTCACAAAAGAGAAAAGAAAACCAAAAGTACAGAAACGTATAGTTGTAGTTTGCATATAGAATGCAGATAATACGAGTACCATGCACCACTACAATAAAATCTTCAACAATGGTATTTTATCTGTGTAGAGTTTCATGTAAGGCGATAAAATTACATTTTGCAAATGCAGTCTCGGTTAATTTAACGGATTCAAAAGGTGTTGAAGATGAACGCAGGCGAACTGTGCATGTGTAGAATAGAACTGAGATCCGCAAACTGCAATTGCGATGTGCGGTGCTGGCTGCTAGATTATCTCATGCGATTTAAATCGCTTGATTTCTTGATCTTGATACTTCACCACCGCTTTTGTAGTTCTCGACAAAATACACTAATGATATTATAGCCCGATCAAGTTAGACATGCAAGGTTACAAAAATTCGCATAGAGCTGAAAATGTGTACGAATGTTCGGATCCCCATTATAAATTAAATGTGAAATATCTCCAACGATCCGACATTTGCGTCAGTCGCCATATTGAAAAGATGGCCGCCGTTTTCAGTTTTTTGCATTTTACTCGTTAGGAGGTCACTTTACAGCAAAATTGTAGAGCAGAAAATTCTCTACAAAAAGCATATTTACAGTTTTTACGTACCATGAAACAGTAAGCGAGAAAAATGCGAAAATACAACTTCTAAATCAAGTCCGGCGGTTATAGGACAAAACTATGCATTTTATTATTAAAGTGTGAAAATTGGCATACATGTCAATAAACTATTCTCTTTCATATAAGAACTGGTGCCAAAGTGTTAAATACTAGAGACGGCCATTTTGAAAAAATGTCCGCCATTTTTAGTTTTCTTTATTTATCTCGTATGGTTAATATTACGAGAAAAATTATTACATAGAATATTGTAGAGCATAAAATTTGCTATAAAATGGTGTACCTATCCATTTTTCTGTAAGTAAGAAAATTTTAATTAGTTGAGAAATGACAGCCCAAAATCCACAAAAAATACTAAAATTTCACTACTGTCTCTAAGATGTTATGTTTAATTTAAGGCCGAACTAGTATTCCCGAAATGTTAAAAATTATCTAAGAAATCGAATGTTGAAGACCAGAAGTCGATATCTATTCGAAAATAAAAGCTGTTTTTGTTTGAAAAGACAAAATTACGCTTTTGTTGAAAATGACTAGAAATTGCTCAAATATATTTTTACGATTTTCTCGAGAACTGTACTACTTACAGAAAAAAAGACATACCATTTTATAGAAAATTTTATGCTCTACAATTCATTAATTTGAAATTTTGCTATAAAGTGACCCCCTAACGAGTAAAATGCAAAAAACTGAAAACGGCGGCCATCTTTCCAATATGGCGACTGACACAAATGTCGGATCGATGGAGATTTTTCACATTTCATTTATAATGGTGTTCCGAACATTCGTACAAATTTTCAGCTCTATGCGAATTTTTGTAACCATACCCCTTTTTGGGCTAAAGCCTGATTTTTAGATTGACGCTCCGTTTACGCAACGCAAAAGTTTCCGTTCTGTTCACTTTAGATATATTTACATCAATTTATAAATTTACGTTAGAAACGCACCTTGACGTGCGTTTTAGAGGTTATATTACATTGTTTGACGTACAGGTTTGACATTTTTGGCGCGATTTGTTACATTCGTTACATTTCTCATTTAAATTATCCACCTAGGATATTAGAATATTTATTTATTAATTTACTTACTACACGACCTGGTTGAAATTATTGTCACTGTCACTTGACTGTCACAATATTTTGTTTTGTGTTATGCATTTGATTGGCTACCGTTCAGCTCGCAAACGCAAAACATGAATCATGATCATCTTTTGCGTGAACGGAATACTATAGTTGAAATTTTTTTGCAGAGGAGTTACGTCATCAAAACATTACAAAATGAAAAATAACTGTAGTAATGACCGAGTGATGTTAAATGAATAAAATAAATACTACTTTTTTGCATACTGTAAGAATAGTGCATTTTCATTAAATTTACAATAATTTTAAAGCCGAACATAATGTTTTTAATGCATTTTTATTTATTTAAAATAATTGTAGTTTGTTTTTTCACCACACATTGGCATTACTGAATTAAGAATTGTGTTTTGTGTTGTACGTTTACATGACATTCATATTTTTTATGTAACGCTATAGAGTTCTAACTGGAAATATATTAAATTTTACCATGATATTTAAATATTAATCGTCTATAATAATTGAATTAAATAAATCGCAAAAATTAGCATCGCCTGTAAATTCAATAATGCAACACATTAAATTTAAAAAAAATAAATTAGTATACCGAGTAAATCTAGTATTCCGTGACGTGATTATCTGGTTCCATGACGTCATTATCTAGTGACCAACATTGATGACGTGACTCCTCTCCAAAAAAATTATTACTATATAAATGATGACATCTGATATAATTAGTTCATGTTTTGCGTTAGCGAGAACGTTTGCGTTGCGTAAACGGAGCGTCAATCTATAAATCAGGCTTTACTTGACCGGGCTATTAGAAGGCATCTCGAAATTTGGACATACTATTTATATGTATAAATATTTATTTCCCTTGTATACAAACGAGTGTACAGCACACGATTCTAAATCATTAATTTGTTCTCTTTGAAGCATCAGCTTTTAAATTGATTCATCTGTAAATCTTAAAGCTGCTTAAGTTACAATTCATTGCACGAGAAGATTAAATTCTCGTGCTAGATTGGTATTTTAATTTTTAACCTCGTGAAACTTGATTCGTAAATCGTGCTTTCTGCATAGTAATGTATTCATTTTAAATAAAGTAAAGAACAAAAACTTTACTACATTTTTAATAACAGGATATTAGTGCAATGATGCGAATAATACTTCGCTTATGGATGTTTATATTTAAAATATTTAGTCAAGAAGTAACTACAAGTTTGCCAATGAACTTTATAAAACCACAACTGTTTTATTAAACTATTTAGTTTCTTGCGTTTATTTCACCAATTGCGGCGTTTACACAAAATACGAAAAAAGTGGTTCTTGAATAATTTGAAACAATATTAAGATATTAATGGCCATTTGCACTGCCTCTACTTAAATTTTAAGTGTTACTTAAAAGAAAAATATCGAATCGAACTCATGACAGCAATGTTATTTCTACGTTTGACAATTTGATTTTGATTAGATATTGTTCATTTAAGGGAAGCTTAAAATTTAAGTCGAAGCCAACAAAAAAGTTTGCTAATGAACTTTATACGGTATCACAACTGTAGGAACTATTGAACTTTTTAATTTTTTGCGTTTATTTAACCAACTGCGGCGTTTACACAAAATACGAAAAAACTGAAAGTGGTTCATCTTGAATAAGTTGAAACAAAATATTATATTCACTGAAATATTTTTAAAAATTATTAACGATTTATCTGTTATCAAATTTTAATTTTTATGCAATTAATTTATTTTTATGAAAAGTTTGAAGAACAGATATTACCAAGGAAATTACATAGGTAGAGTTGAGTTGAGTGCCAGTCCTGTCAGTATATGTAGTGAAGAATTTTCTCTTTCATTTGCGAATCCAACTTGTATAATTTGAAAAATTGTTTTCAGAAAAGGAAATATTTAGAGAAAAATTTCTACGTTTTAAATTTTTTAGATGTTTTGAGTGATTATTTTCTTGCCTTTTGCTGTGATATCTATTCCTTTTCTATCTTTAGGTATTTAATAATTGGGGAAAGTTTTCAACCCAACTCTTGCCTTACCCTTTACAATTTCAATGTTTTTTTGATTTTAAACTTATGGCCAGGGAAGTATTGCTGTCCACAGCAGATTTGAGAATATATTAGGAGAAACTAAAATACAAAATGCAAGTGAAATATTAATAACAAATATTTTTATCTATACCCAGAAATGGGTCGCAATACTCCTTATATTTTATAGAAAATTTTATTCTGAATCCAATGGTATGTCGCTCATTCCGATATCTTTGCTAGTTTCGGAGTTATAAGGTTTTCAGTTTTTTTCAGCAGAATTTTTTGAATCCTGCTGAAATGTTAAAAGCAGGAATATTGAACAGATGAAAAATATTTTGTTAGTTACTTTCAGAAATGGAAATCTCATTTCCGTTTAGATTTTTGAGCTAACTCTAACAGTTTTTGAGATATAGCTCATTGATTGATTTAACAGCACAATAAAATTGAGATTTTTATTCTTTTACATAAATATTGTTGGAAATATAGCTGTTAGTGAAGAATACACAACATTCTATCACATAACGCACTTACCTTACACCTAATAAAAAATTTATGTATATTTTCTATTATACAGGGTGTAATATAACTTCGGGTACGGGTACATACGTTAATTATAAATATGGGTTCATATTGCTGATTTTTTTAATTCAAATAAAATCTTTTATCTGCATTTAAGGTGATCCTCTACCTCTGGCAGTAAATAGTCAAAAACATTGATTCCGCGCGCTATTCTATAGCGTTTATTGTTTTGTTAAACATAATAATAACAATTAATTTATGTTTGAGGGGAAAAATTATTTATAGGCCCATATTTGTACAAAAACTGCAATATTTTAAAAAAAGGAGGTTTTCGCGCGCCACTGTACAGCTTTTATTTATAAGTTAATTAACTTCAAATTGTAATATGTTGTCAAAAAAGCTTGGATCTGCGAAACAACCGATCAAATTTTTTAAATTCGTTTTAAAATAGAAGATATTTGTAGTGTTGCCGCGAGACGAGACTTGGCGAGACTTAGAGCCAGTCTCGTCTCGGTCTCGAAAAAGTCTCGAATAGCTTGGTCTCGTCTCGGTCTTGAGTTGGTCTCGAGTGCTCTAGTCTCGTCTCGGTCTCGAGTCTCGACCAGAGTCTCGACTTTTTAATGTTTCTTAGAAGTATGTGTTAATAAAATATATTACCTGTCATTGCATTAAAGAAGACCACCGTAAAAAACTAGTAAAGTAAGCAAGAAGAAAATGGAAGCTTGAATTTTGAATGAAACACCAAAATATTATAATTCTCAATATTCACGGAACTGGAAATTTTACACGACATACTCACTATAATACCATACCGTATGTCTGTATTGTACAGTGTATTTATTTTAGAAATTTTTTTCGAAATTATTGTACTAGGAGACAGGCAAGGAGATTTTAACTGCAGTTATTTTTACAAACATGTTTTTTCAATACATTTAAATATTTTTGATTAATATTTCACATACGTCACTTTGGACCAAATAGAATGCTCTATTTGTTTTTAACGATAATTCCATACACGTCATTTTTAACCAATAAGAATGCATTATTTGTTCGAAGAAGGCAGTTTTTAGCAATGAAATTAAATAAAACCACAGTAGGCATGTCTATGGTACCCTTTCTTGATTTATAAATATAATTCAAGCCATAAATTAATTAGGTACAATTACTTATAATTCCTGCGTAGAAACGACAATTCGGGGTTTTTTTAACTCTTAAATCAACACAAAACATTTTAAAAAAATGAATGATCTAAACCTTATTAAAAATTTCTACTTTTAAATGAATATTACAAATTAATTATTTAAAACGAGTTTCGAGAGTCTCGACGAGACTCTCGGCGAGACTCGATACTGGTCTCGTCTCGTTCTCGAGTCTGTTATCGAGACTTAACTGGTGGTCTCGTCTCGATTTTTCGAGACGAGACGAGACGAGACCGAGATTAGTCTCGAGTCTCGCGGCAACACTAGATATTTGTGTTCAAAAAATAACAAAAATTGTCAAAATTCAAATTAACATATTTCGATTTTAAAGCAAAATTTTAAAATTCTGCATCTTGCATTTTGTAGATTGTAATTTTATCTGCAACAATATCTTTAGATTATTATATTTAACAAAACAATAAACGCTGTGGAGTGGCGCGCGAAATCCATGTTTTTGGCTGCTTTCTGGTACGGTAGAGGATCGTCTTAAGACACAAGGATTTTTTTTTAAGTTTGAGAAATAAAAAATAATAATTTTGTATAATTTTATGTAATATAAACTTCAATAAGAGTGTGCGCAAAAATTAATTACATAATATCTAAATGTTTTTCCGGAAAGAGGGCGTATACTCTCCACCACCGAGTGGGTGTAAGCAAATATTCCGGAAACCGCACACCGCACAGAATTACAGAACTCTTCACCCGACAGCGCGCTGTTTTCTGATAACTTCGATCTCCACTAGGCTACTTCAGAAGCAGATAGGCTGGAGACTGAAATTCTCATCGTTTAGAAGTTTTCCTTTGTGCCAATGTGAAATACGATTCGCTTCAAACAGATCACCCGTTTTCAACTTTCAAATAAATCCACTAGAAATTGGAAATTTTCACGGATTTAGCGTGAGGCTGTGAAATGATTAATTTCGAAACAATGCATGGAAAGAGTACTGCCAATTGATAATATTTTTTATTTTAGCGAATGAAGAGATAAATTACAAATTAATTGTTCGAGGATTATTTTGTCATTAGTTTTTTATTCTCGCACATATGCAATCACATTCACTGACAGTTACAACTGCTAATAATAATTATGTGTACGAAAATATCATGTGCAAATTAAAATAAAAGTTTTATGATTTATTTGAAATTTAATTAATGTCCAAATCGAAATTATTTCAGCGTTCCGACTACTATTTTGTGATAATGAAATTAATTCGCGAGAGAAAATTATCTCATGGCATAATTAATTTAGAAAATGGTTAGGTACTACCAGTTCTTTGAAATCCAAATATAAACTAAGTTGGAAACACGTAGGTAATGTAATAATAACGTGTTATTACTAGACCAATTAATATCATTATCAGGAGTAATACCATAAGAGATGATAATTTTTTGAGAATTGTTTTGTCGTTTCCACGGCAACTTATTTCTAACAATTTCACGACACAAAACATCATCTATCAATTTCCCGAAACGAAGTTGAGGGGAATTGGCAGATGATGTTTTGTGGAGTGAAATTGCAATAAGTTGCCGTGGAATAGACAAAAATTCTCTCAAAAAATTATTATCTCGAATGGTATTTAGGAAGAATATTTTTCTTCTTACAAATACTACCAAAACGACTCATTTTGCTAAACATTTTTGACGTTTCATGTGACAAATTTATTTATTTTTTGTAACTCACGTAACAAAATAAAACCTAATCTACAAAATTATGTTGTCATATACATCATTTTACATTTTCAATTCTATTGGTTGCATTACGTCATTTGACGTCATCATTACGCAATAGGATTGGTTAAACCATCTGTCAAAAAATATTCTTTAAAATACCGTGAGTTTATTTTAACGTGAAACATGGGATTTTTTATATCCATCATGGTTACGAATTTGACAGCAATGTATTAGAGCGTTCTTTTTAAAATCGAACATAGGGAATCAATTTAACTGTATTATTCTTGACCAATATAACATATTTGGACAGCTGTAATAGTTTCAAGAGACGCTTTCAATATAAACTTTTAATTGTTTAAACTATACCTACATCGTATTTCCAGGTAGCATCAGTTTGACTCCAATTAACAAATTCAAATGTTGCTATCTGGAAATGGATGTAGGTATAGTTTAAACAATTAAAAGTTTATGTTGAAGGCTTCTCTTGGAACTATTACAGTTGCCCAAATATGTTATATTAGTCAAGAATACAGTTAAATTGATTCCCTATGTTCGATTTTAAAAAGAACGCTCTAATACATTGCTGTAAAATTCGTAACCATGGATATGAAAAGTCCTATGTTTCATGTTAAAATAAATTCATGGTATAATGTACTGTATATTACACTACTTGAGAACAAAAGGATTAAAAAACGTTATTTACCATGATAAAATATGCAGTACTCGCGTCATGGTAAAAAAGATATGATGTTCAAATTTTAATTTGATGTTCAAATCCAAATTTTGCATGCAGGTCTCTTTTAACTAGAGTTTTTGAAGGTATGTTTGACTTCGATCAGACCATAAGAAATGGAAATAAAAATTAAAAACGCTCTTATGATCCTAGCAACCAACAAAAACATTACTTTCCACTCGAGCTGATCTTCTAATTCCAAACTTTCAACATAATTTAAACTAACTACAAACTGATCAACTCCTGTATCGCTCAGCACTTCATCATCATTTTATCACAACATGAATGATCTTGTTACCCTCCAGCAAGTGCAGGTTTCGACACGTGAGGCGGCGACACGGACCCACCGCAGATTCCGGTCGCGCTCCGGCACTCCGGAGCTCCGGATCTCCAACTCCGGTTTACTCGCTTAGCGGGTTAATTTGGCAACTATGCGCGTCTGCATTGGCAACACAGCGGTGGAGAGGGAGGGTCTCTACCACTGGGATCTAATTAGACAAGTAGGTATTTCTCACGGGTTTGGAATTGTTATCGGAGGGTATGGAAATTTAATGTGGGTGCTCTGGACATTGCTGCTGTTGTTACGGTCTTATTTGAACTATATAATAATATTGTGGTTTATATTGACATTAAATTATAAACTATTCAAGTATCGTGCGACTATTTTGTTGGTATGTATGTTGTGGGTATTTGCAAGTAAATGTCCATGCTGACATAGGTATTTTGTAATTAGAATTTTAATTCAATGTGTGAATACGAATTACATTATATATAAATTATAAAAAAATATCTCTTCTAATTCTGCTTATTCTACTAATCTAATAATTTTACTTACATTTTAATAGTTTTATGTTTATGTGATATGTAAACGATAATGTAAACCAAGATGCAAGCAAAAGGTGTCAACTGTACTGTTAAGGTTCATTCCCACTGCTTAACATAGTCATAGTTTTTGTTAGTTGTCATAGTCTTACACAGTTTGGTATTTTGTTTAAGGACTAATTCGACAGAGATGTAATTTAGTAATTTAATCATTACCGGCATTTTTGCGATATTAAGGAATGAAAGAACTGTTAATTTCGTAAGTAAGGTATTCAGTTCCATATTTAGAAACAGAAACAGACAGAAATTGACAACTCAAAACAAATAATAAATATGAAACATGTCAATCATTACCTATGCTTGTGCATTATTTCTTATGTTTGGAGTTTACAAAGTTTTGTTCTTATACTTATACTTATGCATTAAGGAGGTTTTATCGCTCAGCGCTGCTAGATCACAAATCCCCGTTATTTCGGGTACCCGCACTGACAGCCTATGTTTTATGAGCACACGTTGTCTCTATTTATCTGAATGCTAATGCTATGTTTCTCGCCATTCTTTTTTAGAAAATACTCAATTTCATTGTCTAGCGCGCATGCAATTTTTAATTTTATTTAACAAATTACTCGACTACTATTTGAAAATTTTATATAATAAGGTGATATAAACATTTAAATTTACAATCCAATCAAACTTACGAAGAGTTTTTCTCAGAATTATTATTATTTAATTGTTTATAAATAATAATAATAACAATTTAAAAAATTCGACAACGTAGCTAGATTTTTACTGCCTTTGTCTTTATACGGTATTTTTTTTTAGATTTATAGGATTAACAGGTTGGAAGTAATTTGTTAAATACTTTTTTTACTGTGATAAAAGCCCCTTAAACATAGTTCTTAAGCATTGAAACAGTCAGTGAAAATGAGGTTTTATACATAAAGATTCACATTGTTTGTTTACTTACCCTCTGGTGCTCGGAGGAGGAGGTGGTCATCTATGACTTGGCTCGGTCCGTGATGGAGGGTGTCCAGGTGCTGGGGCAGGGCGGCGCCTACGTCGCGCATGGCCCCGCTACGCCGGCCGCCAACCAGCTCATCACCGCACAGAAACCACCAAACCACTCACTGAAACCAATAACAACTATATCATACCTATACAAGCATCATTCAAGTTCTGTTTTAACCAGAGAAAATACTATCGATAGGTAGTACTATCACTATCCGATGATAGATCTATCGATTAGTGATGCAACGGATATCCGTTTACTATCCGGTATCCGGCTATCCGGCCACATTTTTAATATCCGGCCGGATACCGGATAGTGATCTGATATCCGGCTTTTACCGGATAATTTAAAAAATATAAATGAGAAAAATAATAACTTTATTTTTTTGAAAATAATACAAATTATTTGTACATTTGGTACTCAATTACATATAAAATAAGTTCTTATATTATTCAAAACTTAAATAATATTAATTATTTGCAAGTATCATAACCTAATTCTAAAATTAGTAATCAAAATTTATTAAAGGTAAATTGTGGTGAATAAATACCAACTTTTCCGCGTAGACAGGCAACAGATGATTTCGTTTATATAGTTTCGTACACTGTGCCAGCTTCAGAAAAGAGTCGCTCACTATACACACTACTACAAGGTGCTAATAAATATATTTTCGCAATCCTTGATAAAATAGGGCATCTATTTAAATTACTACACCACCATTGGTAAGGGTCATTATTTCTTTGAATTCGTGGTGAATTTAAATAGTGTTCTAGCTCGTTGGCAATTGCATTTCTATCCGAAACGTTTACATCAGTATTTTTATTGTTTTCTGCGACATCATTAAAGCAGTCCCAAAATGTATTATGCACTTCACTTATTTGTCCTTGAAGGCCGAATATCCGGTTGCCGGATATTCGGTACCCGGCTATATCACTATCCGTTGCATCACTACTATCGATATTTAGCGAGGTATTTAGATAGTTCCCTCTGAAGGATGATAGTTTATCGATAGTCAAACTAATAATAGTTAAACCTTTATTCCTGATGAATAAGTTAAGGCGGGCCACCTTCAATCAACAACCATCTCAGGGTTTGTAGGTGTACAGGGGGAAGTAGCAAGTAAGCCATCCTGCAAGTGTTCCCCCACTTCTAATAGAACATGCACAGTCTGCTTTGTATAATCTCAGACAAAAATATTACAACAGACAACCGGCGTATTATAGTGTCATTCAATTTAGATACGATAATTTTTTTTACTTAGGAGTGTACTACGTCTCATAGAGGTAGAGATGCAGCTTATATTAGTTCAAGAATCTCTGTCGTATTTGCGGGTGATAATATCGTGAAATATGAATTTCGTAATCCTATCAAAATTATGGTAAATATTGAGATAATTGTACGCAAACTTTGTAATAATTTTATTAATTATTAATTATCATCTGTTGCTTATTTATAATAAAAAATATTATTTATACAATGCCAACTACACTATGCTTCTCTAATGACAGTTTTCCAAAAATTTATGTCAAATCTATGTTATATTGAAGAATATCCCTTATGAAGATTAAATGTATGGAAAGGCTGTAAATAAAATAACTGAGACGTCTTGATTTTAACTCTTTTAATAAATCAAATAAATTTGATTGAGGACAACCGGTTTCGACCCTTTAAAGAGTCATCATCAGGTCCGGTGTCGAAGATTTAATTTTTTTTTAAATGAAAAATCTGCCCTTAAGCGAGCATCGAAGCTCGTATCCGACTCTGCTAACTATACTCTGCACTAGCAAAAAGGAAGTAATGTGACTTTTAAATATATCGTAGAACAGCAGTGTACAGTTGTTGATGAAGTACTCCTGCGTTGGTAGCGTAGTCCGTAGCCGTAATGATGTGTATTGCGAGTGACGTTGACAAAGTGGATTAATCTGGTGCTCTTTAATTAACTATGTTTACTGAAAGAAATACATCCATATTCTCCTGTCCGAATAAATGAGATATTATATTTTAAATCAGATGTTGTTGAAGGACTGAAATTAATACTGCTATGTATTTCATAATAAGCGAACGTGGACGTGAATAATGAAATGTATAAAACATACTAGTGATTGTTTAATTTAAATATTTAAAAAAATCTGATGTGGCCAGCACACGACCTCTCGCCTTCTGCTTATTCATTTTGCTAATCTAATAACTAGTTTTACTTACATTTTAATAGTTTCATATTCATGTAATATGTAAACGATGATATAAACTAAAATGCAAGCAACAGATGTCAACTGTACTGTCACTGTCATAATCATTCAAATTTTGTGTAGAAACAAATTTCATATCATATAGACAACAACCCACTTGACATGAATCGTCCATGGGATGTTTAAAAATATCTTATTCTTGTACTTTAAGTGATGTTACGTAAGTCTATCCTAGCCACATCCTGAGTACGATCAAAAATTACATACTCAATACAAACATCTCAGAGAATTACATGGGATGCATAATTGTGATATTATTACCAAATTACAACATTAGGATGTAACATAGATAATGTTACCAAGGGCGGACATTAGCAATCGCAAAGATATTATTAGGATGTTAATGGGCAAATATAGCAAGTAACAAGCCGGGATGTTCACATTCTTGAAATGTTCTGGGGATTATATTTTGTCAAGTGGGAAGATGCTGGAATTTCAAAAAAGTAGATTTAAATTGTCCTATAGTTTATAAATGGTACAGAAAATTTTACTATTGAAAACTGTAAACTGTTCGGTGTTTGAAGTCCGTAAAATAATATTTTAGCGGATCCTGTTCATTAATACGACGCCTAAGCAATGAGCTATTTATTTACATTTTATAGGATTATTTTCACTGTTGCATAGTTAGTACGTTTTAAAAAAATTTATAATGTAGGTAAGTGCACTTTAGAATAATTTCGTAAGTAATGTATATTTTATAAATTGATAGAAGTTTTCAGAACTCATAAAGATAAATGAATTAATTTATTGGAGTATAGTTCTGTATGTAGGTATAAAATAATGGCTTGTTGTTTTTTGTAAACATTTATTACCTGACGAAGGGAACGCAAAGTTCCCGAAACGATGTAAAAAAGGATGTTCATTTTAAGTGCAATGTTGCACCCCGTAGTTTGAGAACCACTGGTCTAAATTTTTGTTTGATTCGTTCATTAAAGTAGTCATATAAAATAAAAATTGTTTGCTAATTTAACCAACTTCGTAGCTCTTATACTCCTTGAGATAGCAATGGTGCGCCACTTAAAATGAACACCCTGTATAAAAAAACATACAAAACTATACAAAAAAATTCATTTATTGCAACAACAGCACGTTTCGTTGAAATATAGTAATATATAGTTCACTTAGAATATTTGAAATGAAAATCTCGAATACCTCGGTACGTAATGAATGCCTGCAGCGGTAAAAAACTGATTTAGTACTCGTTGTTGGCGCAGCGCCAAGCCCAAAGGAAATTAACTCGCGTTTAATATCTTTCTCCATAACTTCATCTGCGCTCGCAACAACCGGTCCTCTTGTTAAACTAAACAGAAAGTGTGATAACTCATTCGCCGGGAATAGGTTGGAAATAGAGCGAGAGCTTTTGTCACCACTGGAAACACTATTTCACAAATAAATCTGTTAGTTCCTTATCGCCGAATCGCAGTATCCTAGATCGAACAATAATATTATATTGATATAACGAACAGTTTGGATCGAAACCAATCTTATATCTACTTCCGTCATTATTCTAAGTTGAGATGTAACTGACTTGACAACGCAATTAGTACCAATCTGTTATTTAATGAAACGCTGTTAAACCAAAACGTTATTTAACCAAATTGCCAAAGCGACAGACGTTAGTGACATCTTTAGGAAATATATTTTCATTTTTAAGTTTTCTTTATAAGTCTACGTCTGCCCTCTGAAACTATAAAACTTAAATGCCAACGCTACTTGAAACACTGTTGGAAATAAAATATCTAATACTTTCTTCTGGGTGGGCCAAATACAAGTTTTTTTTTGAAAATGCAATAAAATGAACAAAATTAATTGTTTTTCCATGTATTATGGCTTCATTAGTAAGAGCAAACATTCCCATTTATTATGGAACACAACTTCGTTCAAGTGGCTGCCTCGGCTGGCTTTGCAGTAGCGCATTCTGTCACCCAATTTTCCAAGACCTGGTTGATTGTTTCGGGCTGTAGCTCACGGATTGCTTGGATGATATTGGCCTGAATCGTTTCTGGATTGTTAGCATAACATCGGTCCTTCACAGTTCCCCACAAAAAAGGGGTCAAATTGCAGCTCCGAGGCAGCCAATTGACATCGCCAAGACGGATGATAACATGATTTGGGAATTTGGTGCCGAAAAGATCGATTGTGGGCTGTGTGGCATGGCGCGCCATTCTGCATGAACCAGAGGTAGTCCAAATCAATGTCTTCAATTTCAGTAAAAAAAAAGTCGGATACCATGACTCTGTAAAAATCTTCCTTTCAACAAACGCACTGTTTGGGCTACACAGCACTCACTTTGGAAATAAGTTTGCAATATTTCCCAACGTTGCTCAAGCGTAAAGCGACTCATTTCGTACCGCGGAGGTATGATACTTACTTTCTATCAAGATTTCGAGTGGGAAAAAGCTGTTAGTGTCAAAATAACCTATGATTTAAAAAGAAACCACAACTTGGCCCACCCTATATAAAGCAATTTGGTGAAATGACGTTTTCCCTAAATTTCGTTTGTGAAATGACAAGTTTAAATTAAAACAGTTTAGTCAAATGACGAATTGACTATACTACGTTACAGACACATCTAGTGTCACTAGCGTCTGTCGCTTTGTTAATTTGGTGAAATATAGTTTTAGTATAACAGCGTTTCATTAAATAACAGATTGGTAAAATACCATTTTCACGAGAATCAGGAAGAGGAAGTAGAAGAAGATAGAACGGAGACTCATTGAGCCATACACGTTCGAGCTCTTGGAGATTTCGAAGATAACTTATTAATAAACTGCACACGAATTCTGTTTTGTATACAAACTGGGGAGTACACGTTGTGAGAATTAATGACGAACGATAAGTTTTAAGCAAACTACTACGCGAGTTTGTATATAAATTTTTAATTAGAATGGTGGTGTTATATATAACGTAAAAATATTTTCACATATATTAACTTTATTGTTTCATAAACCACAAAATCTTCAACATAAATATTATTGTTTTGAAATAAATGACATCTTGTTTATCAAAAATTGATTAAACTACAAATTACCTTGTCATCATAAAAACTCGATTATTTTTTTGTCGAGTAAATTAACAAACATAACAAACAATATAAACGAAAAAAAAAACTATGTTAGCGACCTAGCTACTAAATTATAAGTCAATTTAATCAAATGGACAATAATTAGAATAGCATATATAATGCCGGTTGAGATTGATTGAGTTTATGGGATGCGCATGCAACTATGTGCAACGCTGTGTAATGTTAGTTGCATTATACAGGGTGTATCATAACTTCGAGTACATACGTTAAAGGTATGTTGTTTGATATTTTGATTACGAATCAAAAAGAATTTTTTTTAAATTCGAAAAATTAAGGGTAGTTTACCTGCTGCATTTTTTTAGTACTGCACTAGATTCGTTTTCCTATTAAACACAAACAAGAGGTAATCAAACATCTTAAATTACATAATACTAGTAAATTAACATACAAAATTTAAATATTTTTAATGAAACAATAATTACTTCACCCAGTGGTAGTGGCAATGAAAATTTTTTGACTGGGAAACATGAAAATTAATTTTGCGATTTGAAAAAAATTCTTTTTGATTCGTAATCAGCATATACTCTTAACGTATGTAGCTACCTGAAGTTATGAAACATCCTTCTCGCTGAGAATGACAAATAGTTTGTACATAACACATATTGGATTGCAATTACGTACATTTATATCATTATTATCTACTGATTCAAACTGGTACAAGGAACTATACAGGCTTTCATTAGACTCCATTCATTATAATTCTTGTTTCATTGATTTGTTGTAGAATTCTAGAATTCAACTAAGTATTCAACAGAGTCGTAGATATCTTTTTGTGCCTGTGGTTTATAACTTTAACCTTGCACATACATATAGTATACCTAGTTAATAAATGAACCACAATAATACGCATAAGTACAAAAATCAAACAAACTACATATAAATACAAATGATTTTATATAAAAAATTCTGTCGGGTGCAATTTTAAATGCACTTTGAAATTTTTTAAAAATGTCGAAAATTTTCGAAATTTTCGATTCGTTCAAAATTTGGTTATACCCTATTTTGGACTCGAGGAATCCAATGGTGCCACTAATAAAAAATTTCGGCAAATACTTTTCGAGATAATTTTTTGAGCTGAAAGACGGGAGTAGCTATGCCAGTAATTTTTTCACCATTGGATTCCTCGCGTTGAATTACATAAAAATCCAAATTTTCGCGAAAAAATTTCAACAGGTACAATTTTTATGAAGGGTTTTCGAAAATGGCCAAAATGGCCCTTGATGAAATTTGGGCCAAAATAACTTTTTCTCTCAGAATTGGCTGAAAATTTGGTTATATACTAATTCGACCACGAGGATTTCAAATCTGCAATCGAAAATTTTTTTCTACAAATATTTTTCGACATATTTTTTTTTAGTCGAAAACAGGTCAAAATGGAAAATTTATTTTTTCACCATTGGATTCCTCAGTTCAAATTATGTAGGAATCCAAATTTTCACGAAAAAATTCTAAGGGGTATATTTTTTTTGAGGTATTTAAAAAATGGTACAAAATTCAAGAGATAAAACTTATTTTCTAGCCCAAAGAATAATATTGGGAATTGGCTTAAAATGTGGTTATATACTAATTCGACCACGAGGATTTTAAATCTGTAGTCGAAAATAATTTTCGACCCACAGTTTTCGACATAATTTTTTTAAGTCGAAAACTGGTTGAAATACGATTTAAAAAAAATAATTTTGCACCATCCGATTCCTCGGGTCAAATTATATAGGTGCACATAGTTTAAAAACAATTCTTTTGAATGTCGTATGTGCATACAGATTTTCAAATCAGGATATGTCAAAATTTTTAAAATTTGTTCATTTGATAGAAATGTTTGAACTGTTACTAAATGAGGAAGGTCTTGCGCTGGCCACCAGATTTTTTAAAATGGTTAAGGTCGGAATGTAGCTGTCTATGATTTCGTCGAGAAAAACAAGAGATATATACACACAGAGATTTAGTGTGTCGAACAAAGACAAAATAAATAATCAAACGCATTATTTGTATACTATATTACATGTTACCTACAGTGCGACGCATGAATTTTAATACATTTTGTATTTAATATGCCCTAAATTAAACATGTAAAAGTAGTATTTTTCTCATTATTCGGAATTCTTTTAAAACAGTACTATGACAAAATTTGGTAAAATCGATGCGAATAAATGTTAAATATTGTCGTAAAAAAATTCCAATGTTCTTACGTTAGTATTAGATTCAATATTTTACAAACCGTAGAGCACTGTTTTTCCTCTTTATACAGCTACATTCCCACCTTAATGATATTTTCTCGGGAGTCTGTCGACAGTAGCAACACTGACATTTATTCTCTAAGCACAATTAAACCAGGAGTCAATAATTAATTTAGTAAATTAGGTGAATGCAACAGCGTGAATGCGAACTATGTGGAAGTTTTTCTCGGTACGGTGTACGCTGTGGTGCAGACAGAACAACTTCAAACGAACCTTCAGACCAGCCACCCGCGCCCGAGTGAAATGAGATTTTCAATTATATAATTTAGTTCGACGTCGATCGATTCACAGAAACAGGTCAGCGGATGGATCGCAAGTTCAACTTTTCAGAGATGGACCTGGATATTTAAAAATAAAATATTTTGGTGAATTATAAAATAGGTATAATAATTATTATATTTTTCACGCAAGTGTCAAGTTACTTATCCTGCTATAAGTATAAGTCACTGAACATTGTATTTTTTATTTAATTTTTTATTGAAAATGAATAAAGCTTGAATTACATTATACTTTTTTCGGCTAGAAAAAAGAACTTTTTATTAGATACTTAATTCGGCTAGAATCTAGTTTTAAAATTTGTTCTTGCACTGACATATTTTATTTAGCTCATCGACCAATATTGCCATTGAAAATTTAAAAATCTGACGTGTCCATCACACAACCTTCCGCCATATCTAGACTTTAAACAGAAATGTATACGTACAATCCGGTGCCCATTTAAAATATACAAATAAAAATCTCAAATATTCAAACACAGAAATTTGCATCACCTGAATAAAAAGATTAATTCACAGGAAAACTCTGCTGTGTTGAAGCCATCCTCCGTTCAATTACTACATTTAATATCTTACTTAGGACTTATATAGCGCTAGTATGCCAACTTGTCACCCGTCTCACCTGTCAATATTTTTTACGCAGAAACAAAAATCAACCGATCATGGATTACAAGATATCAACGTTTTATTTGATAAATTTATTTTTTAAATTTTACTGCAGTTCTTTAATGCTACCAGATAAAGACAATTTTTTTATAACGTAAGTTGCAAATAACTTTTCCTCTTATTCTCATTACAAATAAATACTATATTTTTCCAAATTTATATACAATTTTGACAATTAACCTTTTCAATCTTCAAAAAATATCACTTCCGATGAAGATATTTGTACCAAAATCTAGGGAGCTCTTCCAATTTATATACAAATGTTAAATACCAAATATCAAAATTTTCGGGTAATTCGTATTTGAGTTATGCGACTAACACCCCTTGACCACACACACACACACACACACACACACACACACACACACACACACATACACACACACATACACACAGACATCATCGTGAAACTATCAAAAATGAGTTGTAAGGACCCTAATTCGTGCTCATCCACTAAAAATTCACCACCCGATTTTTTGCATGAATCCAATACCTTCCTTTACAGGTAAGCGGAAGGTAAAAAGAAATGTAATTGTCAGTTGAGGTTGTCAACGTACTCGGTTAATGTGTTAGTGATGAAGTTTTATGTACCTACAATTTAGTTATTCTGCTGTCACTAACTTTATTATTTTTGAGGTTATATAAAAAGACGGTTCTAGTATGAAACTTGGATCGAAATTTTCTTGATTTACATTATCCAAGTGAGCATTCTAGAATTAAGTATGAAAATTGTCAAAGTTTCTAGCCGAAAAAAGTATAATGTAATTTAAGCTTAATAATAATTTAGTTTACAAAAGATAGTTTTAATCATGAAGAGTTTTAAAAAACTTAAATTTTAAAAATAATATCTTTTTGATGCCTGCCATCAGCCTCTTCGCAAGCTACTGTTCTTTGCTGTACCTGGTCCATAACTGAAGAAATGTGGTTTCAACAAGACGCGAATTAAAAAAAAAGTTTGAGATAAAAGCTACTTATTTTTTTCGTAGAATACGAATCTGCTATAAAAAAGATTTAAAAGTTACCCCCCAACCCGCCTCCAAGAGTGGGGAGTGGGGTCGTGTTAGGTGTCATTCGATAGATTAAAAAAAAATTGAATACGTGTTTTTCTGTTCTTCGATCATATGCGTATTTCTCGAGATATTTGACCGTCTCGGAACTTTTTGTACAGTATGTATATTACTAACACTGTTGAAACTTACATCGTAAATAATAACATGTTGAGATTTGATTCAAACCGATGATAAGTTTCATCCACAAATGTAAGTTTGACATTTAAAACATTGAATGAAAGAAGACTACTGCTCGTCTACTACGGACGTTAAAAACAGAACCAATTAGAACATACGGTAAAAGTGATGTGATAAGTTCGATTTAGAATGCCAAGCGACGCAGGATTTTCTGCTCACTGAGTACGGCCCTGACTTGTGGCTGAGCGGCAGGCTCTGGATCAAAGACCGTGACATCAAGTACGAGAATCTACTGCGATATCAATTATTCACTCCTTACTTTTAGCAATGTGACGTTTCTGCTGTTTTGACATTTTGTGTAGACTGCCAAACTCATTTATTTATGGTTTACGTTGTTATGCTACATTTGGAAACTGATATTTGGGAAATAATAGTTTATTCATAATTTAGGCCACAACGCAAAAGCAACACCAACACTAAGCAAAATTTCGATTATTTTTAGAATTTAGACAGTTTATGTAGGAACGCATTCATTTAGTGTATCTATATCTATATCTATAATTATTCTACGAGTATACTATCTTACCTACTAAAGGATAAACTATTATAGTAAATAAGTGACTAATACTAATTTCCAATTTTCATAAAACTACGTTGATAAATTGTTATGTTTAACTTCTTGCTAAACATAAAAAATCTGATGTGGCCAGCACACAACCTCCTGCCATATCTAGACTTATAAACATAAATGTATACGTATACAATCCGGTGTCATTTAATACACAAATATAAATCTAACATATTCAAACACAGAAATTAATATCACCTGAATCATAAGATTCATTCACAGGAAAACTCTTCTGTGTTGAAGCCATCCTCCGTTCAGTTATGTTAATATGCCAACGTGTCACCCGTCTCATCAGTCAATATTTTTTACGCAAAAACCAAAATCAACCGATCATGGAATACAAGTTCTTTAATGCTACCAGATAAAGACAATTTTTTTATAACGTAAGTTGCAAATAACTTTTTCCCTTATTCTTATTACAAATAAATACTATATTCATCCAAATTGATATAATTTTTTGACAATTAACCTTTTCAATATTAAAAAAATATCACTTTCAGTGAAGATATTTGTACCAAAATCTATTGAGCTCTTCCAATTCGTATACAAATCTAGAATACCAAACATCTAAATTTTTGGATAATTCGTATTTGAGTTATCCGACCTCCAGAAATGGCCCGGACCACACACATACACACATCGAGAAACTATCAAAAATGAGTTGTAAGGACACTAATTCGTGCTCATCCACGTAAAACTCACTACCCGATTTTTTGCATGATTCCAATACCTCCCTTACAGGTAAGCGGAAGATAAAAATATATTAAAATACCCTCAGTCAGAAAATATTTACCTGTTGGAGACAGAAGAGCAAAAGTGAACTTTATTCCCTAAACCACTGGCCGCCTGCCATACGAATCCCGGAATGTGCACAATCGGAAGCAGATCTGCAACAAATGAACAGAGTGGAATTAGCTCACCTTCTACCATCATTGGATTATTCAATTTACACCGTACGCACTGCATTACTCAATTTAAATGTAAATGCCTGCTTTCATTAAAGTTATCATTCTATCATTCATTACTGGTCCATTAAATATAATGATGTCTAGTTAATTTCTCGTAATCAATATAGGCATTATTGATTGTGGTTCTGTAGAATGTACATACCTATTGAATTCGTAAATTTGTAGAAATTTATTTTATTTTGTGTTTTGAAAAGCAAACAAGGAAAGTGAAAGTGACACTTTTCTACGAGTTGTGTACACGATTTTTCATTAAAATTTTTTCGTAAATATATTTTGAAGTTACCTAATTTACAATGTCACTGTGATAATTTTAATTTTATGTAGGTAGAAACAAAAATAAACCACGATTTTCAATAACAATAATATAAATTCTATGTAAATTCTTATATTATACCAGATACATCAAAAGTACTAAATACTTCAATTTATGTGATTAAATCACTTTTATCCACGCCAGTGATATAATAGTCATATTATTTTCATCAGTTGAGTGGGGGTAATTAGTTATATTACCTCACTAGTGAAGTAATATGATGTGCTGTTGTCTATTTCCTCTTGCATTTATTTACTGTACTTCATTCGTTCGTAGTCATGGATATTACAGGGTGGGGCAAAACAACCTCTCTAGTTTCAATAGAGAATTGTGAAGCGAGCAGAGGTCGTAAAAGGATGAGAATGGCGTGTATAGCGGCCGGTAGATATGCCGTTTGCGTTACAAAAGGTTTCAGTCGTAAACATAATGTGGACCAACGAGCAACGCGCTTTTGCCGTGGAAGCATACATACGCGAAAACGAGTCTGTAATCGCCGCCCAGCGCGCGTTCCGTATTCGATTCGAAATTCGAGCAGTTCGAAGTCGTCCACCTCTCTTCCTGACACCAGATCCTGTTTCCTGAAAGTTTTTTACCCACAACGTAATCGATTTTCGGTCCGGAACTGCTTGACGACGGGGAATTTGGACCGAAAATCGATTACGTTGTGGGTAAAAAACTTTCGGGGAACAGGATCTGTTGCCAGGAAGAGAGGTGGACGACCTCGAACTGCTCGAATTTGGAATCGCTGGAATCTTCTCAAACCATGGGGCTGGAATTAAGATGTACTCCATGTAAAATCAACTGTTTCTAAATGTTACAAAATATAAAATACAATTTGGTAGTTTCTTTATTACTGTAAGTAAGAATACACGTGAAACGCATTATTGTGACGTAGATGAATCGATACATAAAATCTCAAATATTTAAAGAACTATTAACTTTTTGAGAACTTTTTTTATGGCAATAACTCATTTTTGAGTTTCAATATAATTGACTGGATTGTTAATTTGCTACTATGGTAAAGTACTCTATCCGAGTGCCGAATGTTTGTTCAGTAGCAAAATTTCTCAAATTTACAAATCTCATATTCGGGTAGAGAGTAGAGCGCCCTCCATTCTTCTAACATGGTTAATATTTGAACCGGAACGCTAAAGTAAACCATTTGAGTGGATGGAAGTCCAGGCAAGGACACCTAGACAAAACTTTTACAAACGTCAGTAAATTTTTGCTCAACCTTCGTTGAATGAACAGCATGTTTGCATTCTCGGCACGTAATGTTGGTCTGCGGAATTTCAAATGCAAGACGAAACGGTCTAAAACAGTTTTATGTGTGAACCCTAATTTCAGAGCTTTGTGAATTGTTTGTGCTCGGGTGTTCAACCTGTAAACACTGAACGGAAAGAAACGTCGATTGTAACATAAATTTCATCGCATGAACATTAATGACTTGAGGTATTTCGGTATTTTGTGTTTGTTATTTGATGTGCGGACTACTCATGATCTGTTGTACAATTAAATTACAGTATTTTGTCAGTTTGGTCCAATCATAATTTGATTAGGCGTGAAAGATGTAAATACAAAAGATGTTCAGAATAAAAAACTGCATCGAATAAGCATTTTTTGTTCAAATCGATTTCTTTCACGAAATAACATAATAAACATCAATTTAGGCTAGTTTCAGACTGCCATGTAAAATTAAACAAAACAACAACAAAATTATTCCGTCACTCTGACAGTTGACAGATTTGAAATTGTTGTTCTAATTGATTTAGGGGCCCATAAGAAGGATTCACTAATGAAAAAATAAATTAATAATTATTTAATTTTCCTTCTTTTCTTTCTAAGGTACATTTTATCGTAATTAATTATTGAAGTGTTAATTTCTTTTGATTTGACTAATTCATTTTATTTTTCATGGCACTCTGTAAACAGCTCAAATATATCAAATTTAATTTACGTTTATCTCATGACAAGAACGATTTATATTAATAAATAAGGGCTCGTTGGATGCAGTTTTTTATTCTAAACATATTTTGAATGTACAGTTTGGCTCTACAAGTGATAGGCAAAAACTTAAGAGCGAAATTAAAATTTGAACATTGTAGTCCCTAATTTTGAAAAACTAAATAAAAATAAAAATTTGAAAATTAATTATTAGGTTTTTAATATTTATAAAATTAAAAATTAACAGACCATCAGTTAACCGGAGGCCGGCCCATTGGGAAATTTCCCGGCCTATTATCTGTACTCATATAATGTAATATTTTATAAAAATTGTATACCTAGTTATAAACTTGAATATAAAAGAATACAAAATATAGAAATAGAATATTATTTTGTTTAGGGTTTTCATTTGCAATAATTTTATAAAACAATTGAAAACAAATGTTATTATTTATGAAACAATCATTGTGTCAAAGTGTTGACAAAGCTGCTCGTAATGATTTACTACAAAAGGAAAACCGAGTATTGGTGTTGAATCAGTGTAACAATGCAAATTGTGATTTGTGTTGAATTAGCAATATTAGCATTAATACCTTACAACTACTGAAGTTCAATGCACAAATTACTCCATGCAATGTGGAAAGTTAATGTTAGAGGAGAGACCAATTTAAACTCTAGTTAACTAAAAGACTAGTAGATATGTTAAAGTTTGACATCTTTGGGTTTATTATTCCACCTTTGCTTTTTACCGATTTACTTAATCGATGTTTAAAAACATAAATTTTGAAGAAACACTTAACTAGAAGTTAGGTTATAACATAACTACTATCTCTCAGAATGATGTTTAAAAACAACGAAATTTGTATAACTGTGTATGTTAGCAATCTATGAATCAGAAAACATAGGTAGTAATAAGTAAAAAGAATAAAGTAGGTATGGCGGTTGATCCTGTGGTGGCCACGTCAGATTTATTCTTAAACGGACATATAAAATCCCGAATATATAATTCATTTGTCACGTGACACATATTTGACTAATTTGATTGGCTAAAATAGGGCAGTAAGAGGCTATCAAATCGATGATATTTTTATCACCGCTGTTACATGTCAACTGTTTCTGTCAATTAATTTCCTACTGTCAGTTTCATATTTAAATATTGCTGTTTGTCAAAAATAAGACTTAAATTGAATGAACCTGATTGTATTCGGTGGGGTAATACCAGTGAAGACAAAATTGAGAAAGTGAAACAGAATTTAAAACGTTCTTGACAGCTATTGAAAAAATATAACCAAACATTTGGTTTCATTCATTATATATTCTTCCCAAATATAACTCGGGCTATGATTAATCATAGGTGATAGGCATTCGTTATGTCTTCAGAAAATTGAACTCGTGCTGCGCACTTGGACAATTTTCATCGACTTATGCTATCACCGATGATAATCATAGCACTTGTTATATTACCCCCGAAAATATATCATAACTATAACTATTTTTTGCACGCCATTTAATTTCTTATTTTTTTCAGTTACGCTACATAATATTTAAATTACTCGATTGAGATATAAAGTGATTTGTTCCGGATAAATCTAGGTCTAGATCCGCCACTGTTTCAATGTTCCATTCCTGCCACAGGCACTTCCTGCAACTTGTGCACATTGCACCACTCAGGAACCCAAAAACGGATATTGATGTATTGATTTAAACAGCCATCATTTACTTTCATTGCACCGACTGAACGTACGAACATTGACAATGTTACTGCTGTCAATAAAATTACTTTGCTTTTACAAAGACTATCTATTAGGTATTATGTTTTGTTCAATATTCAATATTCATATTATTGTGTTTTATTTCATGTCATAACAAATTAGTTCAAATAGATTTTATCTTTACCTAGTATCTAAATAACTCATATCTAATTGATTTCCCTTTTTACTTCCTTGTACGGAGTAATAAGGAAGTATTGTAATCGCGAAAAATTTCGGTTTTCAGATTTTGATGGAAATATTCGTTTTGACCTTTTCTGAATCCATTATGACTAGTTTCGTCGTGACGTCTGTACGTACGTGCGTACGTGCGTACGTACGTACGGACGTATGTGTGTCGCATAACTCAAATACGGTTAGACGTAGAAAGTTGAAATTTAGTATTTAGGACTGTTATAGCATCTAGTTGTGCACCTCCTATTTTTGGTTTCAATCTACAAACCGGAAGTAGTACTTTTTTCAAATATTTCGATAAATATTTAATTTAAGAAAATTTTTTTAATTTTAAATGAAAGATTATGTGATTATTACCTACAATCGGTATTTTATAAATATTTTTGTATCTGGTATCATTTAGGAATAATTAAAGTATATATTTATAATTTAGTATTTCTGTATCTTGTAGTCCATGATCGATTAACATTTGTTACTACGTAAAATTTAAATGTTTATGACATGACAGTGACAATAGTAAAATATGCTTTATATCTTCTTCTGCAGTTTAAATAAATTTGTGAGTATACTAGTATAATAAGTTAAAAGAATTTTTTATATTATTCTACATTTTAGTTATTAAGAAAAGTATGAACAAACAAGGCGTACAAGGAAGTCATGTGGTGTCCACGTCAGAATTTTTCTAAAATAATTTTTATGTAGTAGGTATTGTAATGATTACATATTAACATAATCACATAAATAATTCATTTAAAATCGAGAAAAATGTAGTGAAGTGGAGATAAGTTTTTGCAGGAAATACATTTTTCTTATATCATTCTGAGTTTAGTTAACATAACTGTAATACTTCAGACTTAGCATTCTTTAAAAGTCATCTAAAGCCCTGTTCGCACGGCGATCTTTGGAGATTCTACAGAGAGTCAAAGTGACTGCAAAATCCCGGCAAAGAAGAAGTTTTTTTCTTTCTAGTGAGAATTATTTGTTAAATTAAATTGAATCTTCAATGAGTCTTTGAAAAGAAGAATTTATAATTTATTGATTGCTTCAAAACCACGTAATTATCACTAAAAAAAATCTGACGTGGACACCACATGACTTCCTTGTACGCCTTGTGTGTTCATACTTTTCTTAATAACTAAAATGTAAAATAATATTAAAAATTCTTTTAACTTATTATACTAGTATACTCACAAATATATTTTAGTCATTTTATTTACACTGCAGAAGAAGATATAAAGCATATTTTACTATTGTCACTGTCATGTCATAATCATTTAAATTTTACGTAGTAACAAATGTTAATCGATCATGGACTACAAGATACCGAAATACTATAAATTATAAATATATACTTTAATTATTTTTAAATGATAGCAGATACAAAAATATTTATAAAATACCGATTTTAGGTAATAATCACATAATCTTTCATTTAAAATAAAAAAAATTGTCTAAAATTAAATATTTATCGAAATATTTTTAAAAAGTACTACTTCCGGTTTGTAGACTGAAACCAAAAATAGGAGGTGCACAACTAGATGCTATAACAGTCCTAAATACAAAATTTCAACTTTCTACGTCTAACCGTATTTGAGTTATGCGACACACATACGTCCGTCCGTACGTACGTACGTACGTACGTATGTCACGTCGAAACTAGTCATAATGGATTCAGAAAAGGTCAAAACGGATATTTCCGTCAAAATCTGAGAACCGAAATTTTTCGCGATTACAATACTTCCTTACTTCGTACAAGGAAGTAAAAAAACTTCTTCTTTGCCGATAGTTTGACTCTTCGTAGAATCTCCAAAGATCGCCGTGCGAACAGGGCTTTATATGTTAAATTCTTACTTTAGGGACCCTAAAACGTGCTTATACACCAAAAACTCACAATACAAAATTTTGACCCATCACAATACCTCCCTTACAGAATATGAAGCGGGAGTTAAAAAGTTAGAGAAGAAAATTAGAAAATAATTAATTTGTACATTATGTACATTCAATATTTTGTCATTTGCCTAAGACTTTGTAATAAATTCCATTAGAAATGTACCTACATGCTAACTTTATGACATAGAAAATGAACAGGAAATGATATAGGTTATTTGATTACATTAGAAATGTTTTACTTCAAGATATGACATTAAAATAGAATGATAAAAGCTACCACGTTGCTCGGTCCTTTTACAATAAATTTAGAAAATTGAAACGGTGAAAGAATTTCTTTTTAATTTAAGAATTTCTGTAATTACAGAATGTCGTTTGTAAACGATTTAAGAGTCTCGTATTACATTTTCTGGCATGATTATCGTTCCATTTGTAAACGCTAAACATCCACACCAGCTCTAATTTCATGCAATAGAAGCAAGAAAAATACGAACAAGAGCAGTAATTTGGCTCTCAGCCAAGAGCCACATTCGTTAATAATTATTCGTTTGGGTTAACCACACTATTAAGTTTCCTAGTTCAAAATAAAAGCGTAAACATTATACTTACATTAAGGGGGTTTTATCGCTCAGCGCTGCTAGATCACAAATCCCCGTTATTTCAGGTATCCGAGCTGACAGCCTATTTTTATGAGCACATGTTGTCTCTATTTATCTAATTGCTATGTTTCGCTCTATTCTTGTTTAGAAATACTAGATTTGATTGTCATGCGCGCATGCAATTTTTAAATTTATTTAATAAATTACTAGACTACTATTTGAAAATTTTATATAATAATGTGATACAAACATTTACTTAAATTTACAATGCAATCATAGTTACGATGAGTTTTTCTCAGAACTATTATTACCTATTTAATTGTTTATAAATAATAATAATAACAATTTAAAAAATTCGACAACGTAGCTAGTTTTTTACTGCCTTTGTCTTTATACGGTATTTTTTTTAGATTTATAGGATTAAAAGGTTGCCAGTAATTTGTTAAATACTTTTTTACTGTGATAAAAGCCCCTTAAATCACAATAACACTTGTGGTAATTTTTGTTTTATGCGAAAATAGTATTGAAGTTACATCGTAAGTTTTCGAAATTTCGAAGCCAATTAATTTTTTGTACACTTTTATAAATCTTTGAAACGGGGAAGTTTGCGAAGTTTAGAAGAAACTTTGACACCAGGTGTTCAGAATTGAAAGCTTCTGTTGCTTAACATTCTTTGGAAACTTGTTACTTGTGATGGTTTTTGTCTACAATAAAATATTCCATTTTTACAACAAGAACAGAGTTTTTGTTACCAATAAACGAACAGTTTTATACGAGTATAACTTCTAAACGTTTGCGTTTTAAAATTTGGAATCTGAAATTTGCTTCGTAGTATGTTTTATATTTGCATCACAGATAAGAGACATAAATTTCTTTTATGATGTACTAAATCTGAAGTAGCTTAAATTTAATATTTCTATTTTCGTTGATGTTTCTGCCAAAAAATTTGAAGTTTTAACGGTGGATAAATATGTTTATAGACATAAATCTAGGCACATATTTGACAGTAAGAAAAAATATCCAGTAAGAACTCGTATAGGGGAGAGTGTTGTACCTTGGGACAACATCAATTGCAGCCGTATCTAGCATTATATATACTAATTTCAAGTAGAATTTGATAACACTGTTGAAAATATAGTGATACACGTTGTTTCAAGCCTCATGCATTTATTGTTCAGTCACTGAAGATGAATGTTTTTTTTCAGAGGGAAATGTATTTTTTGGTCGTATATTGCATTTTGTATTACTAAGTACCTATTTGGTACCTTTCATTGTCTGATAGTCCAGTTAGTATATACATTGTTACTTCTTCGAAAACTTCTTGCATTGATATTTAAAATTTAATGAAACAAATACTGCGTTACATTTAATAAAAATATTTGCTTAATTGTACCTTGGGACAATAATTTGCTTGTACCTTGGGACATGGTTTCAAGGCATAAGTACATGTCTTCGAGGATATGTAAACTTTAAATTTAATTTTCAAGGATAATGGAAATTATAATAGCTTACATTTATCGCTAAACTAAAATTTTAAGTATCGCGACTTTAAATCGTATAAAATGGGATCATTTTATTTCTCTTTCCAAACTCAATTATATTTCTTTGAATAAATATGTGTAACATAAAAAATTTATAAATACATTCGTTTAAAATTACTATATAGTTAAAACAAATTGTTTCTGTTCGTTTAATTCTGTCTTTTTTCCTTATATTTTATGTGTCCCGAAGTACAACCACCTCTGTTCCAAGGTACAAGACCGTATTGTACCTCGGGAAAGTTTGCCATTTTTATTTCTTACATAAGATTTTACTATTATTCTTTCAAATATCATCACAATAAAAATAATAGTTATTAACAAAAGATAGTTGTTCTTTAATGTACAATCATTTTCCGAAAAACTCATCACAAAAAAAATATAGAACAAAAAATGTAATTCTTGTCCCAAGGTACAACACCTTCCCCTACCGTTTCTGGCAGTCCTAAAATAGGATAGTTTACCATTTAAAAAAAAGTTTTTTATTGAAACTTCATGTTATTTAAAAGCGATTGTGAGTACTGATAAGCCTTAATTGTTCTTCATAAAGCTGTAATTAATTTTTAAAGTTTGTGTCACGTAGATGTATAGCTGAAAATCTTCTCAAACCATGGGGCTGGAATTAAAATGTACTCCATGTAAAATCAACTGTTTCTAAATGTTACAAAATATAAAATACAATTTGGTAGTTTCTATATTACTGGTAAGTAAAAATACACGTGAAAATGCATTACTGTGACGTAGATGTATTGATACGTAAAATCTCAAATATTTAAAGAACTATTAACTTTTTGAAAACTTTTTTCATGGCAATAACTCAATTCTGAGGACTCCTTTCAATATAATTGACTGGATTGTTAATTTGCTACTATGATAAAGTACCCTTGCGCACCAGCTTTCTTTCTCACTCAACACATGTTACTTTGTATCTATCGCACTCACTTTTTCTGACAGTATAGGTCTATTGTGGCGAAAGATATCAAAATTCATATTGTACTTATTAAATAAACACAAACCATGTACCTACGTATTTTTGCTAACCAAACCATGACAACAAATTTCAAAACTGATGTAGTAAAACAAGCCACATAATTACTTGCAATAACGATCAGCATAAAGCTTGACATTAATAATTATAATTGAAAAGCTGATACTTGAAAATTAATGTCACTTGATTTCGCCATCTATCGCAATAAATTTTAAAGTTGAAATTTGGGCAGCGTGCGTTAAAACGCAAGAGCCGACTGATGATCGACATGTAAATGAAGGGAAATTTGTGGTTTAATGATTAGAGTAGGCCGATGTTGGTTGTTGGTTGTTGGTGAATGGTGAATCGATGAGCCGGAAGAATCCACGTTCATGGTGCTCATGCGCAGAGGCGGACTATAGTTAAAGTAAAACACATTGGGCACCTTTGTGCGAAGTATGATTCAGGTCCTTATATTAATCTAATGTCTGTTTTACACGACTCAATTTATTGACTAATGATTTGATCAAGTTAATTTTAAATTTTTTGTTTCAAAAAATTGTTGAAAAATAGAATATGTTCTTATTCATCAATAAATAAAATGTACAATTGAATATTTTTTGACATATGGTTTAACCAATCATATTGCGTAATGATGACGTCAAATGACGTAATGCAACCAATAGAATTGAAAATGTAAAATGATGTATCTGACAACATAATTTTGTAGATTAGGTTTTATTTTGTTACGTTAGTAACAAAAAATTAATTAATTTGTCACATGAAACGTCAAAAATGTTTAGAAAAATGAGTCGTTTTGGTAGTATTTTTAACAAAAAAAATATTCTTCCTAAATACCATTCGAGATAATAATTTTGTGTCGTGAAATTGATAGAAATAAGTTGCCGTGGAAACGACAAAACAATTCTCAAAAAATTATCATCTCTTATGGTATTACCCCTGAAAATGAAATTAATTTTTTTTTAAATTGGCAACGTTGCACAAACTTGAAAACAAGACTTTTCTGGAGCAATTTATTATTAACCTAAAGCCCGTATTACATTACACTAAATCTTGAACAAGATATTGTTCAGTTAACTATACCTTAATATTTCACTTTTTGTCCTAGATACATAGATAACTATTATTTCATACTGTGACATAAAGTGTCATTTTTCGGACAATTTTATAGGCAGAAAAATACATCTTTATTGTAAAATTTTGCGGCCTAGGCCCAGGTTTTAGAAAAACTCAGTAATAATATCATTAGTTTGTTTATTTACTGTTACACAAAGTGCCATTTTTAGGACTATTAATGGGCCGCAAAATAGATCTTTAGGCCTAGGTCTTTAAACGACGATACCTGCTGTTGTCCCAGGTGTCTTCCTTTTTTATTAAATTTTTTTTTTTAGCGAAATCTCTCTATTCAGGGCGTTTCATAACTTCAGGTACATACGTTTAGGGTATATGTTGTTTGATATGCTGATTACGAATCAAAAAGAATTTTTTTAAATCGTAAAATTAATTTCCATGTTTCCCAGCCAAAAAATTTTTCGTTGCCACTGCCACTGGGTGGAGTAATTATTGTTTCATTAAAAATAATTTAATTTTACTAGTAGGTACCTATTATGTAATTGAAGACTTATTGTTTGTGTTTAATAGGAAAACGAATACAGAGCAGTACTACTAAAAATGCTGCAGGTAAACTACCCTTAATTTTTCGAATTAAAAAAAATCCTTTTGACTCGTAATCAGTAATATAGGTATCAAACAACATATACCTTTAACGTTTGTACTCGAAGTTATGAAACACCCTGTATAAAGTAGGTATAGAGTATAATAATTAATATTACGTATTGTTACAATTTTGTTCGAAACCAGAAATACTATAAATCAACCTCTGATCGTGCTTTGGAGCTTGCGAGAGCTTTCGAGCCCCACAAGCTCTTGTGCCGAGAGGCGTGTGTACGAGTGTCAGTTAATTTTTTTTAGCGAAATCTCTCTATATAAAGTAGGTATATAAAGTAGGTAGTATAATAATTAATATTACGAATTGTCACAATTTTGTTCGGAATTAGAAATAGCATAAATCCCCTCCTGATCGTGCTTTGGAGCTTGCGAGAGCTTTCGAGCACCGCAAGCTCTTCTGCCGGAGGAGTGTGTGCGAGTGTCAGTTAAAATATTTTTTTTTAGCGAAATCTCTCTATATAAGGTAGGTATAGAGTATAATAATAAATATTACGTATTGTCACAATTTTGTTCGGAAGCAGAAATAGCATAAATCCCCCTCTGATCGTGCTTTGGAGCACAAGAGAGCTTTCGAGCACCGCAAGCTTTTCTGCCGAGAGGCGTGTGTGCGAGTGTCAGTTAAAATTTTTTTTTTGGCCAAATCTCTCTATATAAAGAAGGTATAGAATATACTAAATAATATTACGTATTGTCATATACAGGTTGGTGGAGGTGAAATGCGAACATAGGGAACATACATGACAATCGAACTTTCATGCCAGGTATCTTGATATATTTTGTAGTAGTGTCACAAAACGAAGTAATGTGAATTTGTGTGGCAAAGTAATAAATAACAGAAATAATAATAAAATCTAAAAGTGCATGTAAACTTTCTCGTTCTGCTCGTACACATACATTATTATGTAAAGAAAATATTTTAATGAAAATAAAAATTTCAATAATATGACAGGTACTTTGACATTGACAGTACTTATTCCACGTATATCAAGATGCCTAGCATGATAACTCCATTGTCATATATTTCCCTATGTTCGCATTTCACCTCCACCAACCTGTATAATATCCCAAGTGCATGTCAAATTGTCGATAATTTCCTCAAGCGCGCGAAGCGCACGAGAGAAAATTATCGACAATTACATGCACGAGGGATATTCGAAGGACTATTTCCCGATTAAAATTTAGCCAAACGCTGTTTCTCTCATGAAAAATGAAGCAAAATTTAAAAATGTCTTTTGACAGCAACTCAGAATCACTTTGCCACGCCGTATCATAATACGATAATTTTGCACTAGTGCAAATTATCGATAATTTGCACTAGTGCAAAATTATCGTGTAATTCTACGTTGATTGGACGACATTCAGAAATGTCAGACTTCTGATTGGCTTAAATTTTATGAGGGAAATAGTCAATGGAATTACAATTTTGTTCGAAAGCAGAAATAGCATAAATCCCCTCCTGATCGTGCTTTGGAGCTTGCGAGAGCTTTCGAGCACCGCAAGCTCTTCTGCCGAGAGGCGTGCGTGCGAGTGTCAGTTGCTCTACTTCTGTTCCCAGTGCCCCGCACCCGCTACTAAATGTTTCCACTAGCGCTGCTGAAACTGTGTTTGGTTACATTGCACAAAAGCCTTTGTAATGATATTAATTCAGATTCTATTATAGAGCGCTAAAAATAAACTGCGAAAGGGCGAAGCTATTATATTACTTTTTGAATATAGCCAAAGGATAGTTTTACTCGACTTTCTACTTGACTTTCAAACTTTTACATTATTTTTAAAAACTTTGTTATTGAAAATTTTTAATAGAATTTATTACGTGACGTTGGGCGTCAATTATTACGTGAAGTAATAATGAATCGAGTTTGCATTTTTATGTGAAAATTTATTATATCTCTAACAACAACATTGATAATTATTCCACTCTTGTATAAAGTAAGCCATGAACAAAACACAATTTTATCGCTTTGACAGCGGATAAAAAGGAAGGTAACTTTTTGCAAGTGTTAAAACATTATTTACCTTTTTCTTAGCAATTAAATAATAAACAAAACACTAAAATGTCATTTGCTTCATATTTCTAATATTTGTCAGTGAAATGATTCGATTTTGGCAATATTTGTGAAGAAGAACCAAAGGAGTCGTTAAATTATCTCGTTGAATTACACTCGAGCATTTTATTGACTCCGAATAAATTTCTGTTTGACGTCTCAACCTTGTCACCTGACAGGTAGACGCAAAACTAACAGTAGGAATAATTTGTCGCAAATTTATTATCACACAAAATACATTTATCGACGTATCCATCAAGCAGACGCTGTATCAAATACGATAAACATAATTCTTATTTTAACGGTTTTTTCGTGGTATGTCCAATAACTATGGTGTCCAATAACTATATGGTTTACCCTATTATGGATCCAAAAACGTGCTTATCCACAAAAAATTCACACTCGAAAATTTTGAAACATCACAATACCTCCCTTATAGAATATGAGGCGGGAGGTAATAATAACCTACTCTGTACGCCACTGTAAACTATCTGATGTATGAATGGTCGTATATGTGTTGGAAGTAGGAACATTTAGTTGGCGTTGGGTTTATTTGTTCAGGACTATGAATACAAATGCTGAGGATTATTCTGTCTTTAATTTTGTGTGTTTATCTTAAACAGAATGTGAAGCCATGCTGAGAAATGCTGATAGCTGAAAGAAAATGATAAAATTTTTATTGCCGATCTCATTCATTCAAAGTGAAAAGAGCGTACGTTTACATAAAACAACTACTATATTTTGCGGTTTTTGTTAAAACTCATTCAATAAAATTTACATGATTATTCATATCATCTGTCATCTGTCAAAAAAGACCAATAAAATTGCAGAATATTGAATTTCACAGGCAATAAAAATCAGTAGAATTTGTACTAGTAAGCTATGTGTCGACTATTCATTCTTAGTACTTTTAGGTGACTATTTTACAAATGAATATTTTTATTTTAATCTTCATTTCTATTTTTAATGCATAGTTTCTATCTCTGGTTTATTTTTATGTCAATTTTTACATGCAATATAAGTTTTGCTGAACGTTCTGTATTACTTTAATAAACAAAGATTTAAATTATACATATCTGAATAAGTAAAAAACACTTTTGAATTTTGTATTCCAGAAAATTAAATTTAAAATGGATCAACACCAGTCGTCAAAATAGCGAAAAACGACATGCAGTTTTCCCCATAAAATTGGTTTAAACAATAAGATTTTTTAAACAAATAAGACGTTTTCGAAAAGCTTGAAGTTGCCCTTGAAGTTTTGCTCTAATGCCACTTTTTAGAATTTGTATGTAGGATTGTATTAAAATACACATAAAATATTAACAATATGGACATGTTTAGCCATGCACATAAAAAAATTGAAGAAAAATCTAAAAAAACTGGCATTAGAGCAAAGAGGCAGCATCCTTCAACTTTCCAAAAATATCTTAGTTCGAAAATTTCAATTCTTACTTCAATTTTAATAGGAAAACTAAACATACTTTTCACCATTTTAACGATTAGAAAACCACCTTGATGTTCCGATGTAAACAATTTTATCATAATATAGATATCAGCTGTAGTGTATTGGATAATTGTTGTGGTGCTGTAAAGCAGAGGTTCCCAAACTTTTTTTTCTCGTAGACCACTTTCAAAATTTTACTGGTTTCGGTGGAGCCCCTGCTGCTACATTTCTACCATATTCTCTTAAAACTCTTAAAAAAGGTTTTTACAAGTAACAGTCGCTGACCTTCTTAAAATATACTACTCAAAAAAATTAAGAGAGGTTTAAAAAAAAGGAAATTAATGCTTAATAAACAGGCTATCTGATCCATATGCCGGCTTAACTGAAAAAATTTTTCAAACCCGTAGATCAAAAAAAAGAAGCAAACAATTTGCAATATTATTTTTTCGCGCTATCTGTTAGGATTGCAGGAGAACCGTACCTCCTAAAAAATTTTGGCCAAAAAATCTGAAAATTAGAATATTGAAGCTTCAAAATGCTTTTTTAAAAGTCTCATTACGACCATTTTTCACCGAAATTCAAATCATAATGGTGCGTAGAAAGAATATTTTTTTGTTAGCCAGCTCGCTTGCTACGCATTGTTGTTATTGCGAGGCGGAATGCAAAAGAACAAAACCATGTTGAAAATGTATGAAAATACTGCTTATTATTCACTTTTGGAAGCCAACGCATCCCTGAAAACTAGAGCGAGTCAACAGCAGGTGCGTGGCATGCAAACATGAAAATCGGAAGTGCTGTAGATTTAGCTCACAAACGCGGTCCGTACGAAATTGCATTTAGGTGAAAATATTTTTTGCCGTAGCTGTCATGTTAAATAATCCTGTGTGAAGTATACTCGATTCGAAAACACTCGCTGTTGATGGTAACGCGTGGTCGATAAATTTTCACGTCGCAGGATCAGCGCTTTCAAAATTATGAGCCATTTTGCAATTTTATGAACTCGCCCCTCTGATGTAACATGGCAGCGACCAAATATTGTCAGACGTGGATCTAATTTTCCAGATTTCAACACTGATTTGAATTTGCATGTGATTGGATATGATCATTTTATAATTTGTTTGCTGCTTCAACAATATTTCACAAAATTGTATACATTTTGTTTGTAGGTATTCAAGGGTAAATTATGTTTAACCAGTACGGATTTTTATTTAGCTTTATGTTATGTCTACAGTATTTTATTTTATGTACGATCATATCGTAATTTGACACTTATACTTTGACATAGCCCACGAACCACTTTATAGCGGCGGTAATAATGATAACTTTGACATTTAGATTTTTGTTTATTGTAGGATTTTTTTTAGTATCTTAGCAACAGTCCTAAGAATTTCGAAATTTTTGGTAGTTTGAACAAGTAAATTATAGCTATTAATATAACATAGTGATGGGTCGTTCATGAACGAGTCGTTCAAAATGAACGACTCATTTTAGAAAATATTGAACCGTACATAAAGTTGGGTTGGGTTTGTACCACGGGCGTAACTTGCTTTTATGGCTCTTGCCGTGTTTTTAGCCCTCGGCTGACGCTCGGGCTCAAAATCACATCTCAAGCCATAAAAGCTTCCTTACACCCTTAATACATAACTATTATCTAAAGTTTATGCCTGTGTGTGTGTGTATTCATGCTTTTCTAGTTTAGATTTAGATTTTACACTTTTCTAAATCTGTAAACATAATTTATTTTTTGTGCTTCGTTCTGTAAGTCCCTGTAGTCCAGGGAATTTACTTAAAAAATGCCCCAAACTTCGAGAAAACTGCAACAAAAGCTTTCTCGACGCAATCCAGTATAGAAAAATGTGCTTTTTAACATATCAAAAGTTTCCGGAAATGACCGCACCAGAAGCCATTGAAATTTTGAAAAAATGACTGCTATTTTTGGATTTTTAAGTTTAACTCATCTTCAACGTATCATTACGAAAAAAAAAACATTTATATGACGTTATAGAGCACAAAATTCTCTATAAAAACTTTTAGTACCATTTTCCTTTGCTATTTATTCTGCCATCTGTGTTTTGCCCTATTGATGCCCTTAATGATGGGGTTATAAAGTCAGGAATATGAAAATGAACCGAATTATACCTGTACGATAGTACGATGCGTGTACCAATCTACTGAATGATTAAACAACGCGCATTTATCAGAGAGAACAACTGCCTTCATATTGTTTTCATTCCAATAAGCCGTATTTATAAATTAATAGCAGTCTAGTAAATAAACCTATTAAAATGGCAAAATATTGAATTGATGTATTTATTGGCTGTATGTGCTAACAAAATGAATTTGTTTTAATCAATTGTCGCTATATTAGTGAAGCAGCAACAGCGACTGTTAATGAAACTGAACTTTTAATTGCAATTTCAGCGCGTTTCGTTTTGTTGTTTGTTTACCTACGCCCTTACTCGGCCCGCTACCAACACGGTAACTAATTGGAAAACATGATTGTTACAGCAGGAACGTTTGAAATTTCGCTGCGTGCCTCATTTTGCGAAAGCATTTTGTTCATTTAAGGTATGCATTTTTTCGCTATGTTTACATGAAACCAATTAAATTTTTTCCTATTCCCGTAATTTATAGTCAAAGCCCTATTATAAGGAATCGGCTCGGAAAACTTTTATGCTTGGTTGGTATAAGGTTAAAGGTGGCGCTAATTTGGTATCGATTTTAAGATAACAGATAACTGAACAGAGGAAAAGTATAAAATTTGGTGTATATCACCTATCCACATATTGTGAAATAGTTATTTGTCCAACTAGAGAGGAAAGCGCTTCTTTTTCTCACTCGAGCTCGAAGTTTGGATCACGAGCGAAGCGAGTGAGACAATCGAGCAAGAGTGGAAAAAGAGCTTTCCTCTCGTGTTAGGCACAACATTTTTTTCACGACATATTTCAAAACATTGTAAATGTAGAAGAAACATATAACTAGAAGTTAGGTTATAACTGCCATCTGTCAGAATAACGTTTGAAAACAACGAAATGCAGCCAATATGCCAAATTAAATTTAAGTTGTCAAATCGTGAAATAGTAGAAAAAGAAAGTATAAAACATAATAATTGTAAAATAATAGTTTACAGTATATCACTATAAAATCAGAATTTTCAATAAAATAATAAATTTACTTACAATTTTTAAAATATTTCATCGTAAAATAACACTGGTGGTAACACTGCTTACTTTCCTCTCTAGAGAGGGAAAACCTACTTTCCTCACTATTTTGCGATAAGAAAATTGTGTTTTCTCCGCATGTCGTGAAAAAAAGTTATTGGCAATAACATACGAACTTAAAAAGGTCATTCGTTTAATAGAATCTAATTAATGGGCATAAGCGATTAATTTTACTTGTTTACAGAATTTGCTTCAATAAGACTCACTGTGGTCCGAGTGGCTAGCGAGGTTGTGGGTTCAAATCCCACTGAAGAACATGGGCATTGTGATTGTCTAAAAATTGAAATATATATAATTACATTGTTTTTGGCAAATAGGCTATGTTTCTAAAGCCATGGGGGAATGTCCCCCTTTAAACAAAATATATTACATCATCTCAAATATTTATTTTTTTACAATGTTAAAATTTTATCGATACGAAAAATCTCAAATATTTAAAGAACTATTAACTTTTTCAAAACTTTTCCATGACAATAACTCATTTTATCTACGACTACTATGAAAAGTTTATATTTATGCTTTCAATTGTCAACGTAAAGTTGATTGTTACTGAGGACCAAGCAAAAAAAACATTTTATTGCGCGTCTCCTATGACAACGCGCAATAAAGTACTTTTTGATTATATAAAATAAAAGAAAATGACAGAATCAAACAAATTTATTTATTTATTTATTTCGATATTGTTGGTATCGTCATGGTTACTAATAAAACATAAATTGATTGAACGCAGATTGAACTAACTGAATACTATTATTATTATAACAAATAATTTTAGTCGTAGATAAAATTATGTGTGCATTATGAGCGTAAAGTGTCTTTGTTCCTCTTAATACACAAATAACTATTTGAGGTCTCCTTTCAATATAATTGACTGTATTGCAAATTTTTTTTACTATGGTAAAGTACCCTATTATGAATAAGTATAAAAAATAAATTGAAATATTTTTCAGTTACCTACTTTAAAGGCGACCTTTTAGAAATCGTAAAAAATATGAACCCTGCTAGTGGCATATGGATGTTTCGTGATTATCTTATAATATGAACATGAATGTAGTAGAATAGGTAGGCTGGCTAATGGATCATGGGAATTAATTCCCTTTGTAATAAAAAAATGTAAATTTATTATCATTAAAAACACAAAAATATGACACGAATGTTATGTAAATTCATTTAATGTAATAACTGAAAATATCTCAATTTGGATAATGATGCAATCGTCATTTATTTCATGTGATCAAATAAACAAAATAAATTAATAGAATAATCAGTTTTGCATATTAATTAGATCCTGCATATGTTTATTTTAGTCAAAAATTATACATGAACGAGATTTATGAGTATTAATAATTATTATGTATCTACCTATTTCAATGTTTATTCAATACAATTTTGTATTATATTAAAATATATAGATGTTACCAAACTGAATATCATAAACAAATGTCGTTGTTTTATAAATCATGTAATTTATAACTCTCGCTATGTCATAACATAACATATCATATGAAAATAATTTATTTAAACCATCAAAATAAAAAATCTGATATAACCGTTGTAAATTACTACTACGGCTGCCCGAACCCAGCCCGAAACTCGTACTTTTGCTGCATCCTAGCTATGCAATCTCATTTTGAAGTTGAAAAATACTGTAAACATGGCTCCAGTATTTTCATAACTTTTGTATTTTTCAAGAAATTAAGTAAAACAAAAATTATTCGAAAAATTAAGGTTAGCTGCAGGTTTCTTGCTTTTTAAATTTTTCTTTCCATTTATAATGACCGAAAAAAATATATCAAATCGTATCAAATAATGACAAAAAACTTCATTTTTATATATTTTTTACTTCAAATTCGTACGCCAAAGACAAAAAATTAAAAAAATTAGAGGCGTTAAGACATCCTTTGTTAATATACACTCATATGTTAAAGCATGATATATTTCCATTATAACTAAAGTAAACTTTGTAACGCTGTAAAATTTTAGAGTAGACAAGCACCTTAAAACTATAGATTTTCAGAATTACTTGGACAAAAAAACGGAAATTTATAGTAAGATTCTGTGAAAATCTGTAGTTGCTACAGATCTATAAAACTATAAATATTAAACAAATCGCAATGAAATTTATAAGCATACTATGAACATTTTTATATTTGTCATCAAATATTGATGTGATTTTGTTCAATATTTAAAGATTTTCAAATTTGCAATTGTAAATTATTATAAAAAAAATTAAAATAAAAATCGTTTATTTTTAGTGGTTACAGGGTTACAGTTTTCTTTTCAGACTTCTTGTAAAGTAAAGACATTCATTAAATTAACAAGTCTAAGACGTTTACTTGTTATCGTCGCCCATTGTTTTCCAGTCCTGAAAATGTGACAACTGGGAACGCAGTCAGGCTTTAAATTCGCGTTTGCGCTTTCTCTTTATTAGACTCCTGCAATCGTCTACGCTGTAGTCATTCATCTTAATTTGTTTACATTGTCTTCAACGCAACTAACAAACTAGTATATTTACATGTTCCTAACAAAATCAATTTAAGCTTATCACTTTCTTACTTTATTCATTTGGAGATGTATTGAAGATAATTTTACTTCATTCGATTGAAAGTCTTCAGAACGTCACCAGATTATTTTAGTTAATTCCAATGGCAATACTACTTAATAAGTAGAATTGGATAAACGCAAACGTTGTCAAATGGTGACTGCTGCTAAATTTATTCATTTATTCAATTTGAAACTAAAACAAATTCAGTGTTCGCTTTAAAACAATCATTGCTATTCAAGTTTCAGGATTATGCCGGCTACACATTACATGGCAAACTAGGCAAACGTTTGTGATATGTGAAGTTTGCCGAATAGTGTATACGGTACCACAAATGACAAACTCCTTCCAACGTTTGCATTGAAGTCGGTAAATGAGACCCGAATCAAAAAAATGTTGGCCACTTGTCTATACGAAACGCGATCTAGCATTTAGTTTTGTCATATGTATGGGATGATTCGGCACGTAATGTGTAGAGAGTACTCGGTAAATGTCATTCGACATGAAAAAATGTACAAATCACCAACGTTTGCCATTGCCCTAGTTTGCCATGTAATGTGTAGCCGGCATTAATAGCACTGAAACACAAATATACTATAAGAATAATGAAATAATACTTTTAAAATTACGATATACCAAGTGTTTCTCAAAAGGTATATACTGTACGACGTGCTGATCATGAAACAAAAAGATTTTTTTTAATTCGCAAAAAATTGCATCGTATTTCAGGCAAACAGTTTTTTGCCACTAGTCTGTATTTTTTTCAAATCTTCTACAATGAAACAATGAAAGTAATTGTTTACGTAATATCTAATACTAATAAATGTCAAGTTATCAAATATACCATCAAACCAGTGATACTTAAAATGTACACACGTCAAGTATACTACCCTTAACTTTGCGAATTTAAAAAAAATTGTTTTCGTTTCATGATCAGCACGTCGTACAGTATATATACCCTTTAATTTGTTGTTCTTAGTTGTGGAACAGCCTGTATAGTAAGTTTTATTTTTAAATTACTTGTAAGTGAGATATTTTCTAATCTTCTACTGGTCGAATATATTTGTGTTTTTAACGTAATTTATATTTACATTAGGTAGATACCGTAATAATTAGGTACTTATTTCAATATTTGATTTTCCCTTCTCTCTGTGTAATTTTAATGTCGTACCTACTACTGCTAAAATCTTCATTTGCCGTACTCATCAACAATTTTGGTATTACATGTTCATCGCAATGAAGTACAAAATTAATCTATCATGAGCGTTAGCCCCCTTAAAAATTGCAAATCAATGTAAATGTTTGTCCAGAATTTAAAGGTTTCTTACACTGCTCTTGGCAGGGCAAAAATAAACAAAGTTAACTTAATTAACTACGTAAGATGTGATTTTATTAATTAAACACTTAATTACGAGCTTAATTACGAATGAATGGAATTGCTGAAGAAATTTGCTAACAAAATTTCATTTTATAAAGTTTCAGCTAAAAACTGTACAAGTTACAGCAAATAGTCTCAAAATTATATTTAACTTCAGAACAAGACGGGTAAATACAATTACCTATACCCGAAATAGAAAACTTCAACGGTGCATAACAAACTTACAACTTAACTTTATAATTCACAATACGATCATTTCAAATAAGAATATTTTTTTCCTCTCGCCTCATATTCTATAAGAAAGGTATTGTAATGGGTCAAAATTTAGGCGGGAGGTCATGTGCTGGTCACATCAGATTACTAATAATAATTATGAGTACCTACTTAAACCTCACACTAGTCGGAAAAAATGACGAATGTTAATTTTTATTTTTCGTTATCGTTGCCAAAAATAAAAATCTGATGTGGTCAGCACAAGACCTCTCGCCATACTCTTACTTTTTTACTACTATACAAATTAAGATACCTACAAATATTTTTGTATATTTTTTTAAATTTTTTTAAATTCCTCGTATCAAATACATATATTTTTTTAAAATTCTGTCGGGTACAATTTTAAATGCATTTTGAAAATAATTTTTTTGACTTGTTTTAGCCCTCGGCTGACGCTCGGGCTCAAAATCACGTCTCAAGCCATAAAAGCTTCATTACACCCTTAATACATAAATAATGATTACACTTATGTATTGTTAATGATGGGATATAACATAAGTATTGTATATTTATAAAATTCGCTATACCTACGTAGATTACACCCTCTTTAAGTATAATGATTGCGATTTACAAATGATGTTTAAACTGAGTTAATTATTGGCATCAGGAAACGCAGTTTGCAAGTTGATTGATATTAATTTGCAGTAATTAAAATGAGATAAAATAAAAGTACCAACCTAATAATTGAATTATCGTTTAGCGCTTGTTGGCTGAAATGTTCAATTAACCGTGACTGCATTTGAAAATAATTTGCTATGTGTTTAATTACAAGTTTATTCGAAGATTAATTAACTGGAAATTAAATCTTTCTGTGAAATGTTAGTTTACAACAAATTGCAGAATGAAATGTAGCAATTTTCAATATTTTTCAAACTCTTTAAGATAGATAAGCTATATCATAATTTATTTTTTAACTTGACACAAATTTATCACGGTTTCTCCATTTTTGAAGATTCCTTAAATTTTTTGACCACCCAAAAACAAACCACTCTCGATTTCTCAAAAATGGTTCAATATATCGACTTAATTTATTCACCAATGAATTCCTCGCCCCGATTTACATATGTGTACCAATTTTCAGCTCAAAATTCCGACGGGTACAAGATTTATCACGGTTTCCTCATTTTTGAAGATTTCTTAAGGGTACCCCTTACGATTTTTGCAAAAATCGACAATGTTGGATAAATCTTGTACCCGTCGGAATTTTGAGCTGAAAATTGGTACACATATGTAATTCGGCGCGAGAAATTCATTGGTGAATAAATTAAGTCGATATATTGAACCATTTTTGAGAAATCGAGTCGGTTTTTGGAAGGTCAAAAAGTTTGAAAATTCTGAAAATTTGTTTATAGGTTAATTTAAGTGTTAGAAATACAATGCTGCAGACTAGAGTTTGATTTCTCGCTTAGTTTTTGAGATATCGGCCTTAAAATTTAGAAAAGAGGGAAAATGGAACATCAATTTTTTTCCAACTTGTACGAAGAGATTCATCTACACTTTTTAAATATATTTAATAGACATAATACTATTTTTTAACAGTCTAACACACACAGACATCATTTCGAAAATACTTTATTCGTATTCTATGCACTTCTACTGTACTTTATAGTTCATATATTTCGTATAACAGGAATCCGATTTCCATTACAAAAAGTTATACTGCTAAACTCTACTTATAAATTGTATTTTCATAACAATAAAACTGTAACTGGCATACAATGGGGAAGTACTGACCCAAATATGCCTTGTTGGTCAAGAAAAGACGATAGTTCCGCTCGTTTGCAACGAAACGAAGCAAAACACCAGACCTAAGTTCAATGCACGGCGCTCGGCTCTAGAACAGACGCCCAGCGTCCAACGCAAATAAATCAAAATTCCTTATATTCCTCTGCGATTTACGAGCCAGCTGCGAATAACGAAACGATTTCCGGATTCTGTATTGACTAATTAAATTCATGATTACTTTACTTTAGGATAAACGGTCGCGATCATTGGTAATTCTTCAATTATATATAATGACGAGTCTTTCGATAAATTTAATTGAGTGCCTGACGTTTTTGTTTGCAGATATTCAATTAGGTTGGGATTTTATCTCATTAAAAATCGTTAAAAATTAAGTTAGATGTTTTAATTTTTCAATCTAATTAAGTCTTACAAAAAGGTAAATCTGCGAGGAAAATAGAATGATGGAGATGTAACGAAAACTGTGTTTTATTTGATATTTAATTAGCGACTCCATCATCAAATTTACATTTTGTTTTATAAAGAGTTTCGTGAACAATGAGCACTTCACTTACAATTACAACAAATTTTACAAAGTATAACTTTAGGTTATATTTAAGAGAAATGCTGATACAGGTTGGTGGAGGTGAAATGCGACCATAGGGATCATACATGACAATCGAACTTTCATGCCAGGTATCTTGATATATTTTGTAGTAGTGTCACAAAACGAAGTAATGTGAATTTGTGTGGCAAAAAGAGTAATCAATAACAGAAATAATAATAAAATCTAAAAGTGCATGTAAACTTTCTCGTTCTGCTCGTAACATACATTATTATGCAAAGAAAATATTTTAATGAAAATAAAAATTTCAATAATATGACAGCTACTTTGACATTGACAGTACTTATTCCACGTATATCAAGATGCCTAGCATGATAACTCCATTGTCATATATTGCCCTATGTTCGCGTTTCACCTCCACCAACCTGTATACGATATCTAGGGTGTCGAATTTACAATTACTTTCAAATTATGTTTATTAATGGTATATTACATAACAAGAGTTGTAAAAAGAATATTACGCACGATTGTAAAATATATTCTGAAAAATATTACGAGTGCGCAGCACGAGCAATATTCATGTACGAGCATAAGGAACATTCGTAATACTACCAGAAAAATAATCGACATAACTACGACTACGTATGGTATTATAAGTGATTATTTTTGAATATCGTTGCATTAAAAATATGTCGGAGTACGAGCGGAGCGGACAATAGATGATCAGTTACGTGAACAATAAAACTACTAAAAGGCGCAAATATTTAACTAATCGAAACACCGAATAAATCACACATTCACCACTCATGTCATGGACTAGTTAAACGTGATCTACAAACTGTGACGATAAGGAAAGGTGGCAATTCCTGGGCACGTGCTACTCGTATCAGAGCATCTTCAAAACTGTCGATATTCGACTCACACCACACCTAGCACGTAATCCCAGACTTCGCCCAAACTATGACAATACGGAAAGGTGGCAATTCCTGGGCACGTGCTACTCGTATCAGAGCATCTTCAAGACTGCCGATATTCGACTCATACCACACCTAGCACGTATTCCCAGACTTCGCCCAAGTGTACTAAAGTAATCGAACAAACAAACACTATCATAACTTCATTAGCACACTTGCATTCCAATCATTAATTTTTATTACAATTAACATGATTGCTAACCCCGACAAATATATACGTACTTTTTGTACTTTTGTAGATAGAGTAAAATTCAAATAGCTAGGACCCTGGACTGCGCGAGAAGGCAGAGCTTCTCATGTACTGTCCGTTTTACAAAAGCGGAGCTAACGAGTATATGCTGCGATGCACTTCACTTAATTTTCAAAGAAAACTAAAATATAACTCAATCACAATCAAGTACAAAATTCACAGGGTTACACGAAGCAAAACACTACGAATGTCAACATGAGAATAACAGATATTGAAGCTGATGTTCAGTAGAACAGACAGTAGCGTAGTTTCCTCTTGTTTATCATCTATGCTTCTCTCTCTAAGACGAGAATTCGTACTTCGCGCAGGGTTCTAGCTATTTGAATTTTACTCTACCTACTATTTTATCTTTAATTTTTATTTGTAACAGAAACATTCAAAATTATTCATTATTATTACTTTTTTTGTTTTTGAACCGTTTCTATGCCAGCAATTGTTTACAAGCAAATAATGCAGTAAAACCTGCTCGTATAACTCCCCATTCAGAATGTTCAGCGCTTCAGCATTTTTCGTGTTCCATGTTGCAAGGCCCTCGTAATGTTTAGAACCCAAGCTGCCCACATCACGATCACGTACATTTCCTGTGGCTATTACAACACTATCAACACTATTTCAGAAGCATTTTATTTCCCATTACCTTTATTGCGATTTCCGCTTTGCATAAATAACGCGAATGTGTGTAAACAATGGCAGACGTTCGTGGCGCATTTCCAATGCATTTGGTTTCGGTGTCGTTTAGTTCGGCGTTTGTGTTGTTCTCTGTATTAAGTAAACTTGGAATCTATTTGTGAGGTCTGAAGAATTTGTTTAGCAGACTTTATTCAAATATTAGTAAAGCAATATTTCATTAACACGTTTTGTACCGGATTATAAACTATTGATTGAAAAAACTTGAAAAGGTGCTTCAAATTTCATAAATTAGAAGTTTTATAGAGTAATCATTTTATTGTTGTACCTACTAGTACTAACTAATATTTAAAAAAAATTAATATGATATGCTTATGAATAAGTCCTTCCTCGTACTATAAAGCTTCATAATCCACCGACTGTTTTAGTGCTTAATGCATTATGATTAGTGCGTAAGGCGTAATGCATAATGATTATTTATTAGATGGTAATTTCCACCTATTTTGTTTAAAAACTAAAGCCTCATTTCCACCGAATGTTTTAATGCTTAAGAACTATGTTTAATGCATAAGTTCTAAGAGCAACGCATAAGAACAAAACTTTGCAAACTCCAAACATAAGACGTAATGCACAAGCATAATGATTGACATGTGTCATTTTTATTATTTGTTTCGAGTTGTCAATTTCTGTCTGTTTCTAAATATGGAAATGAATACCTTACTTACAAAATTAACAGCTCTTCTTTTATTCCTTATCGCAAAAAATTCCGGTAATGATTAAATTACAAAATTCGACAACAAATGTCATCTCTGTCGAATTAGTCCTTAAACAAAATAGGTGGAAATGGCCATCTAATAAATAATCATTATGCATTGAGCCTTCCGCACTAATCATTATGCATTAAGCACTAAAACAGTCGGTGGAAGTGAGGCTTAATTGGACAGAGATGCCATTTGTTGTCGAAGTTTAGTAATTTAATCATTGCCGGCATTTTTGCGATATTAAGGAATGGAAGAACTATTAATTTCGTAAGTAAGGTATTCATTTCCATATTTAGAAACAGACAGAAATTGACAACTCGAAACAAATAATAAATATGACACATGTCAATCATTATGCTTGTGCATTGCGTCTTATGTTTGGAGTTTGCAAAGTTTTGTTCTTATGCGTTGCTCTTAGTACTTATGCATTAAACATATAGTTCTTAAGCATTAAAACAGTCGGTGGAAATGAGGCTTAAGAGTAAAGAACAATTTTGGGATAACAAATTTTCTGCACATTCCCGAAAATGTAGTTGAAACTAGATCGCTTAAGAGGATCGTCTACCTATTTTTCTAATTCCTCAAATACTCTCGATATTACTTTTTTCCCCCAAACCGAAACTCGCACTTTGTCGCATCCTAGCTATGCAATGTCATTTTGAAGTTGAAAAATACTGTAAACATGGCTCCAGTATCCCCATAATAACTTCTGTATTTTTAAAGAAATTAAGTAAAACAAAAATTATTCGAAAAAGGAAGGTTAGCTGCAGACTTCTTGCTTTTTAAATTTTGCTTTCCATTTATAATGTCCGAAAAATCGTATCAAATAATGACAAAAACATCATTATTAAGGCAAAGCCAAAGGCAAAAAATAAAAAACTAGAGGCATTAAGACATCCTTTGTTAATACACTCATATGTAAAAGCATCATATTTCAATTACAACTAAAGTAAGCGTGGGAGGCGTACACCTCTGTAACGCTGTAAAGTTTTAGGGTAGACGAACACTTTAAATAGTTTCCTTTCGATCGAATGTGCACAGCACTAGCGTAGTATTTGTTATTCAGTTCGTGCCGATGACTTGGACCATGAAACCTACGAATAAATAATTTACTACCCTTGCAACGTTGGAATCTCATTGTATATTCCTAGTACTTGTTGAAACTAAAATTAAAAAGCTCATTTTATGTGCAATTTCGATTCTGTAGAATGTAGAACAACTACCTACAAGAACACTGTAAAATTGTCCATATTAATATAGAACACTTTTCAATTATTCACAAAAAATGTTGAATCAATAAATTGTACGTGAGAGATGTTCTAGAATTCAAATTACGAGAATTTGTACAACTTTTTATGACATATCGGAAAGGTACCTAATTGTCCAGTAAATTATTATTAGTGGAAAATTATGGTCATCAGAATTCTTGTTTTAATACCTATTCACAAAATTTCCATGTATCTGAAAATTTTTGTGAATATTAAAACTACTATAATTAAGGATTCTGATGACATAACCATTATTATTCTATTAATTTTTATAAACAATAATTTTAAATCAAAATGTTACCATGCTGTTTATATTCATTTTAAGAAACACTTCTTTTTTGGGTATTTAAATAAATGAACATTAGATTTGTACAAAAAGTACAAAATATGGGAAACTTTCCATCCTTGAGCCAACGAGGACTGCATGCGAATTTGGTTATAGGTGTTTTATGACACAAATATTATTTCTTTTCATCGGCATGCTGTATGAAAACACTGAAAATAATATTTTTTATTACAAGATCACGTGATCGTTTGAGCTCTTTGAGATCCTGCGAATCGCATGCCTATAATTTTTAAGATTTTAAATGTGTTTAAGTTTCTTTTAATAAAAGGGCATGCATTATTAAATCAGAGAAAAACACAAAATTTTTGTGCAAGTGAAAAAATGTAATTTTCCATATGACCGGAAAGCGTGCAAGGATTTATCCACTTTTCTTTGTTGTCATAGGGTTATCATTCTATCCTCTAAAAGCATATTGTATGAAATCTGAGACCATCACCTGTCATGAGCTCCCGGTCTATAAGTATAACATTAATAAAAGTACACCAGCCATTGTCTCATCCCGTATATTCTTACTTTCGCAATTTTAATTTATAAAAAATGTTTTGCATAATTTAGTGCGAAAATGTCTCGTTGTCGTTATTTATATCAAATAAAGTATAAGGTTTGACAATGTACGTTATAAAATAATGAAAACATAAATCAAATTACAAATAAAATTTCATCATATTTTCCTCCATTTTAAAAATTAAAAAAATACCTCAGAGAATAAAGCTGCATGTTAGCGTGTTAAATAATTTAAGCTTCATTAAATAAACTTCCTAGCCATGTGAATTTATTAGCACATTGCATAAGTATTAATGTCTGCTTATATAAATAATTAAAAATCTGACGTGGACACCACATGACTTCCTTGTACGCCTATTAAACTGTTCATACTTTTCTTAATAACTAAAATGTAGAATAATATTTAAAAATCTGACTTTATTCTTTTAACTTATTATACAAATATATTAATATATAAGTACTACTACTACTGCTGCTATACTCACAAATATATTTTAATCATTTTATTTAAACTGCAGAAGAAGATATAAAGCATATTTTACTATTGTCACTGTCATGTCATAATCATTTAAATTTTACGTAGTAACAAATGTTAATCGATCATGGACTACAAGATACCGAAATACTAAATTATAAATATATACTTTAATTATTCTTAAATGATACCAGATACAAAAATATTTATAAAATACCGATTGTAGGTAATAATCACATAATCTTTCATTTGAAATAAAAAAATTTGTCTTAAATTAAATATTTATCGAAATATTTGAAAAAAGTACTACTTCCGGTTTATAGATTGAAACCAAAAATAGGAGGTGCACAACTAGATGCTATAACAGTCCTAAATACAAAATTTCAACTTTCTACGTCTAACCGTATTTGAGTTATGCGACACACATACGTACGCCCGTACGTACATACGTACATACGTACAGACGTCACGACGAAACTAGTCATAATGGATTCAGAAAAGGTCAAAACGGATATTTCCATCAAAATCTGAAAACCGAAATTTTTCGCGATTACAATACTTCCTTATTACTCCGTACAAGGAAGTAAAAATAAGTTTATTGTTAAAATAAAAATAAAATAAATGCTCAATGTGACCACAATGTGAATGTAAAGGTCAATTCTTCGCAAAAAATTGTATAGTGCTCTTTGCAACATTGTACATTATTCTTTCTTGATAGAGAAACATTTTGAATTCTTGCTAAAAGTTCATTTTCAGTGTTGGGCTGACTGTAAACTATACTTTTCAACGTTCCTCAGAAAAAAAAACGCTAGATAAAATTGTATTTTTGAGAAATACACGGTGCAAGCACACGGATTTGATTTTTTTCTGTCTAAACCGTAAGAGATATTAAAAATTGAACGAAGAAATTAAAGTTTACTTATGAAAGTCTCTTTCTAAATTTTTTTTTTTGAAAGTTCTCAGCCTGACCATTAAAAAGTTACAGCCTAATTAAGGGACTAGCACTACAGTTTTACGCACTAGCAGTGCACTAAAAATAACAAATATCATTTCAAAAGATGACTTACAGCCATGTTTCATGTCATACAAAATTTAATCTAAATCTGCCTAAGCAATTTTTAGTTATAAGCAAAATTCGTTATTTTTGCAAGAACTTTGAAGCAGAATTCCGGCTTAACGGTACACTTTTGGATATAGGTAAGTTCGGTTAAATCGTCTTATTTTGGGCCCAGGAAGCTGTGGTTAAGCCATGTACACTCATTTTAGAGACACCCTGTATAAATAATTAAAAATGCATATTTCGTTGAAGTTACACTATCCGAAGTGTGCACGTGTGTAATATTAAGCGGAGCTACAGATACGCTGATTAGATAAACTTCACTGGACATACGTGTGAAGCCAGCACATCACACATGGAGTATCTTGCTGTAATAAACACGATACAGACAGACACATGTGCACCTGAGACGTGAGTCATTAATTAGAGTGAAACGGGGTCAGTTGCCCGTCCTTTGGACACGAATGGCCATTATACACCGGACAATTGAAGAATCTCCGACAAAAAACGTAACAATGATACCTTGTTATGTCATCATTGTGGAGTGTGAACAAATTATAAGAAGTGACAGATATGCTTTAAATTTTCAATGCCTTTTGAAGACAAAATATTATTTTGTCAAAAAAATCTGATGTGGCCAGCACACAACCTCCCGCCATATCTAGACTTATAAACATATAAATGCACGTACAATCCGACGTCCATTTAAAATATGCAAATAAAAATCTAAAATATTCAAACACAGAAATTAGTATCACCTGAATCAAAAGATTCATTCACCCTCTTCTGTGTTGAAGCCATCCTCCCGTTCATTACTACATTTAATATCTTATGACTTATATGGCGTTAGTATGCCAACGTGTCAACCTGTCAACCCGTCTCACCTGTCAATATTTTTACGCAGACAAAAATCAACCGATCATGGATTACAAGTTTTCAACGTTTTATTTGATAAATTTATTTTTACCTCTCGCCTCATATTCTATAAGAGAGGTATTGTAATGGGTCAAAATTTTCGAGTATGATTTTTTGGTGGATAAACACGATTCTGGGTCTATAGAATACGAATTTACTATTTTCACGATGATGTCTGTATGTGTGGATATATGGACTGACGATTTTTCGGCCACGATAACTTAAAAAGTATCGAACCGTTTATAACCAATTTCATATTTTAGGTTTAAGAAAGGATCTTAACACCGGATAAGATTTTGATAGAAATCCGCAAACCGGAAGTAGTACTGTTTGAAGCTTGATATAATTCTCCTTAAATATATTGGTACATTATATATTTATTTTTGCAATTAAAAATAAAAGATAATATTATTATCTATGGGCACAGTTAATTTTAAATACAATTTGCTGAATCTGTACAAAGTACAGTTAATATTCTACTTTTTGAAAATTCAGTATCTTGTTGTCCATGATCATATGAAATTTGTTTTTACACAAAATTTGAATTATTATGACAGTGACAGTACAGTTGACATCTTTTGCTTGCACCTTGGTTTACATTATCGTTTACATATTACATGAACACGAAACTATTAAAATATGAGTAAAACTATTTATTAGATTAGTAGAATAAGCAGAATTAGGTGGGAGGTCGTGTGCTGGCCACATCAGATTTTTTGTAGTGAAAATCGCACTTAACATTTATGATGAACAATAATAGTAATATTGAAAATGAAGTAGGTTGAAAATATAAGAACAAAAAATTAGCTTGGTTTTTAAAATAGCCTGAATACTAAAAGAAACTCAAAAAACTATAAAATACTAATATAAATTTCAATTGCTACGTTATAGCTTTGGATAACGGATAAAATATTATAGTCGACCATATGTAACACCCATTAAAATAGTTTAAGAAAATTTAAATCTCGATTTAACTTTTCAGACTCATGTCAGACATAAATCCTGAAATGAGTTTGTAAATATTTTAAGAAGATGGAGTGTGTGTTTATTGAATGCTGCTGCAATGAAATTTAATTTTGCAGTTAACTACATGCATTCATTTCAATCTTATATAAATGACATGTAATTTAAGTTCAAGTTTATCAACTGTCTTTGAATTATGATCAAGCTGTTCGACTGTAATTTGAAGTAATGTGCTGAGTTGACAAATATGAGTTTATAACGACCTTTTTAAAAATAGAAGAATATTAATAGCTACAGTAAATTTTCTTGGGTAATATAACTTTCATATACAATGACTTCCTTCAAGGTGAGAAGTGAGTTATAAAATTATTTATATTATTTTAAGATATTTAAAGATTTTTATTTCTCATCACATAATTGTTTTCAGACAGTCATTTTTATGCACTTTATCTGCATAAATTTCTGCAAATATTAACAAGCAATAGGCATAAAAATAATATATCAATAGAATCATTAGAGTTTCTACATTGCTTTATGCTAAATAAGAATACCTGAAAATAAATATAATTTGCAGTAGAAATAAAAAAAGACAGAGCAAAATTGATCAAATTGCAATGAATTTTATGCGAAATGAACTATTATTACAAACATAATTTTTAGAATAAAGCAATTAGGAATGTATATATTTTTTGCACTTCCGTGACTAAAAGTCTTCTTTAGTCTTTATTTTTAGGGACTAAGGTTCTTAATTTGATCCCAAGGGATTATTTTTCATATTTAATCTCGTTGTCAAGAAATTGAATTAATTATTCCCGTTGTCAAGTAAATACGTGCTATTTGTTACAGAGTATCTATGGTAACAATATAAATATTTGTCATATAATTTACTGTTAAAATTGCAAAATGTGTATTCTTTTAAACTATTTTGCATTCATTTGAGGATGAAGTGCAAAAAATAGCGTATATACCACAGGACTAAAGTATCTTTAATCCCTCAGGTGATTATTTCCCTCACCTTCGGCTCGTGAAATAAACTTCACTCTCAGGATTAAATCATGCACTTTAGTCCCTCAATATACAATATACTATATATTATTTTAAAATATATAATTTTTTTATTTCTCATCACATACCTAGGGTTTAGTTTGGTTAAAGCTGCGCTCGAAACTGTTTTCAGACAGTCATTTTTATGCACTTTATCTGCACAAATTTCTGCAAATAGGAACAAGCAATAGGCATAAAAATAATATATCAATAGAATCATTAAAGAATCTACATTGCCTTAAGCTAAATAAGAATACCTGAAAATAAATATAATTTGCAGTAGAAATGAAAGAAAAGAGCAAAATTCATCAAATTGCAATGAATTTTATGCGAATTGAACTATTATTACAGACATAATTTGTAGAATAAGGCAATTAGGAATGTATATATTTTATTTGTGTAATATAATTTTTATTGTAGGTTACATCGTTTATACGAAATTTATGCAGAAAGCATGTGCAAAATGAGCCATGTATAAGTTTCAAGTGTCGCTGACGTGGCACTAGTAGTTTTTTAAATCCAATTATGACGTATAATTAATAATATTATAAACATAAATATACAGGCTGTTTCATAACTTCAGGTACATATGTTAGTTGTTTGACATGCTGATTACGAATAAAAAAGAATTTTTTTTAAAATCGCAAAATAATTTCCATGTTTCCCAGTCAAAAATTTTTCGTAGCCACTGCCACTGGGTGGAGTAATGATTGTTTCATTAAAATAATTAAATTTCGTTTGTTATTTTACTAGTATTATGTAATTTAAGATATTCATTGCCTACTTCTATTGTTTGTATTTAATAGGAAAACGAATCCAGTGCAATACTACAAAAAATAGGTAAACAACCTTTAATTTTTCGAATTAAAAACAATTCTTTTAGATTCGTAATCAGCATATCAAACAACACATACCATTAACGTATGTACTCGAAGTTATGAAACACCCTGTATAACATTAGTTGCTAGTATTACTAGGTAGGTATAGCACTACGTTATGTAGGTATGATTAGTATAGTTATAATAGTCGTAGATAAAATCTATTTTTAAATTTGAAATAAATTTCTCAAATTGAATCTGTCAGTAAATCTGAGAAAACAGAAACATTTAACTTCACAGAAAGACGCTCAGTGCAAACAATTAAATTTTGATCTTAAAAATAGCAAAACATCAGTTTCACCATAAACAAAATTAGCGTAACTTGCTTCATACGTGACTAATTATCCCAAAATAAATCATGAAGATAGAACCTACTTTCAAGAACATTCTTTATAAATTTGAACAAACATGATTCGGTTTATCAATTCAGTACGGCGTATTTTCAAAATTCACTCGAAAACTCCAGGGTGTTTGTGTCAGCTAACATCTGTTGGCGTCTTGGCAACACATACAGATTTTTTATCATTTGCTTTGTTTCAGAGAGCGAAGAGTTTTTCGATGTTTTGTTTGGAAATTTTTTCCTGAAACAGTGATTCATGATACTGACACCTTAAAAGTAAATTCAAATATTAAAGTATTATTATTCAATTCTGAGAAACTGAAATAGTATGAAATTAAGCCAAAAAGTTTAAATATGACTCATTAGTTTGACATTGAAAAATACAAAGTAGGTACAGTATGAGAATTATTTGTAAAAAATTTCCTAACAATTTGAGAATTTTATGAAAATATACTAAGCACCCACCCCATAACATTTAAAAAATGTGAAAGAAGCTTTAATTTGTTCTTCATCATAACTTATAATTTATAACTTATGAACAAATATAAAGATATCATTACTATTTTGTTAATCCTAAAACGGTCAAGTCATTTCTGAGCTAAGGTACATTGTAGATATTTTGATTAAAATGGTGATAGCTAAACATTTCAAATTCATTTTGATTTAAGATAGAAGATGCATCCCATACAACACAAATACGTCGTTAAGACGTCTTTATAATGTCCATGTCTTTAAAACGTCTGATCCAAATGTAACCATAAAGACGTCACATACGTGACTTATGTCCTCCATTCTGGATGTTTAAAAGATGTTATTTTCTTCCATGCAAATGACGTCTATTTAATACCTTTTCGACAGTCAAATGATGTCTGTTTTAATAATTTATGACCAATATACGATTTAATTTGATCAATATAGGATACCTGTATAACATAACCAAGATGAATTTTGAGACAAATATAGAACTCCTATATATTGTAAGTGGGAAATTTAAAACTGGACTACATAATGACGACCTAAAGACTACCGCATAAGACGTCTAAAATGCGACCAATACTAGTCTCCTTATGACGTCTATAAGACAGTAGCAAGATACGTATTAAATCCGTTAATACGATCGATGTGTTGTATGGGATCTAGCTTATATATCGTGATCATTCAAAAACGTAATCATTATTGTCATATTAAAAGTGAGTTGAATACTATTTTAACGACTTCATTGAATAATTAATTTATTTTGACAGGTAGCAGGTATCAAAAATATTTTAAATATTTCTTAGATTTATGTAAGGCTCTTTAAATAGCATCAGACTATTGCAAAGGTATTTTTTAGTGCTCAAAAAGTTAAAAATATTTGTAATGAAATATTAAGGAAGTAATTTCCAACATAAATAATCTAATAACAAGTATTATAATGAATGTATTATTTAATAATTGATGTTGCAGATAAAATATTTGTCAATAATCAGACTATTGCAAAGTTCTTTTTTATTGCTGAAAAAGTTAAAAATATTTGTTTAATGAACTCGTATGAAGTAGTTTACAACATAAATAATTTAAGAACAAGTATTATAATGAATGTATTATTTAATATTTGATGATATATATAAATTTATTTGTCAATATTGCTGCAAGTATTTTATTCGGTTCTTTAGTTGACGTTATAAGAGATTTAACAAATGTAAATAGAATGCGTCGAGATTCAATTTGTCGATCGCAAGGTTGGTATTTATTTCCGTTCCATTTGTCGCTTCTGAGCATGCATTTGACAGACCAAGTATGGAAAATATGCCGCTTCAAATGCACATTGGAATTCCAATACGCAAAATAAACTGTATTCTGGAGCCATCTTCAAAAATAAACCAAGAAACTGCTCAATTAACGCGCTTTAGACCATCTCGGAGAGTGGCACATGGTCAAAAATTCATTTAAAAATAAACCCAGTCGGTTTTGTATGTTCGCTTCGCTTATCGCGTTTATTTTTAAATTTTCCTTCAAAATTGAAGAGTAACGAACTCGTTTTAGAATCAAGTACGCTATGGAGAAGTACATGGTAAAAGATTAATGCGGAAAATTGTATTCAAAAATATTCTTCAGTATAATTTATTATTCAAGAATAAATATTCAAGTAACCTTAAGAATTTTTTCGGCATTTTTACCCGTATTTCAATGTCATCAATCATTCATTAAATACTTTAGCCTTTTGCTTGCTAAATGTACAAAATTAAGAAATTCTAATGTTTTTACATCACAGCTCTCTTACTGTAGTTTAGTCGCAAGTGTAGAACAATCATGAATTATTAAGAGCCTATTGCATGGCAATAATACGCATTGAAAAACGAGTAATTTTTGTGATGATCTCATTACCATTGGTAATTCACTAGTTTCCAATTATCTTGTTTAAATAAACACATTTTGTTTCACAAAGCATAGTCTTCGATAAATCAGACATGAAAGAATGGAATGGCAATCGCGAATTTTTTATTATTACGTTTGTTTGTTGTTAAATAAATCACAAACTTGTGCGAAGCATGTTTTGCTCATTTAGGTAAATGACACTCTTAAGGTAATAGGTATTATAATATTATAATTTTTTCAATTATTTATTTATTTACTAAAAATAAAAAATCTGACGTGGACACCACATGACTTCCTTGTACGCCTTGTGTGTTCATACTTTTCTTAATAACTGAAATGTAGAATAATATAAAAAATTATTTTAACATATTATACTAGTACTACATACTACTACTACTGCTACTATACTCACAAATATATTTTAAACATTTTATTTAAACTGCAGAAGAAGATATAAAGCATATTTTACTATTGTCACTGTCATGTCATAATCATTTAAATTTTACGTAGTAACAAATGTTAATCGATCATGGACTATAAGATACCGAAATACTAAATTATAAATATATACTTTAATTATTCCTAAATGATACCAGATACAAAAATATTTATAAAATACCGATTGTAGGTAATAATCACATAATCTTTCATTTAAAATTAAAAAATTTGTCTTAAATTAAATATTTATCGAAATATTTGAAAAAAGTACTACTTCCGGTATATAGATTGAAACCAAAAATAGGAGGTGCACAACTAGATGCTATAACAGTCCTAAATACAAAATTTCAACTTTCTACGTCTAACCGTATTTGAGTTATGCGACACACATACGTCCGTACGTACATACGTACAGACGTCACGACGAAACTAGTCATAATGGATTCAGAAAAGGTCAAAACGGATATTTCCGTCAAAATCTGAGAACCGAAATTTTTCGCTATTACAATACTTCCTTACTCCGTAGTCCGTACAAGGAAGTAAAAATACTACAAATACTAAAAATAAAAATTAAGTACCTAGGTAAACATTCATGTTATTGTGTTTGAATAAAAATAATACACCTATTAAGGTATCTAATATTGGTACACAAGATTTCGTGATATATTGTTCTGAATCATTATGTAGGAAGGTATTTGGTCAAGGTAATCTTGTTCAAAAGTAATCTTCAAGGTAAATACAACAAGAAAAATTTGACGGGAAACTCCATTGTTATATTTTAATTCGTCACTTAAAATATAATTTATTTTAAATTATTTTTACAGGTGATTCAAATATCTTGTTCACTATTTTGATTCGATAAAGTGACAAGTAGCTAAACTAACTGATATAAAAGATATAGGTAGTATTTCATTTTGAATTAATAAATTGCACTAAGTTGCTATTAGTGTGATTTTTTCGACTTACAAAGCATGTTGAAATTACAACATTTTTTTCTGACTATCATTGGTGGGCGTATCATGCAAATCAAAGTAAAGAATTATAACTGGAAATATTTTTATGAGATATTATATTCAAATAACATCAATAATTATCAAAAAATTATTCTGTCTCCAGAATAACTATTTATAGGCGAAATAATCTAAATTAAATTTATAATTTTTTGTTACAATTCCATAACTTAGGACAAAAATTAAAGGGTAAATACTGTACGACGTGCTGATCATGAAACAAAAAGATTTTTTTTAAATTCGCAAAAAAATTGCATCGTTTTTCAAGCCACTGGTCGGTAGTTATTTTTAATAATTTTTGTCATATCTTCTACAATGAAAGTAATTGTTTACATACTAATAAATGTTAAATTATCAAATATACCATCAAAACAGTGATACTTAAGTTGTACACACGTCAACTACTTTTAACTTTGTGAATTATAAAAAAATATATAAAACTATATTTGTTATTGTTATGTTATGCATAATTTCAGGTAAAAAATTAGTCAGTCTGTTTACTTTATAAACAAGGTAATCAGAATCTACCATAACACATTTTTGTTGTCACATAAAGATCAATTGGTCGTAAAATTGCTTTTCTATTTATGAGTAACACAAGTAGGTAGGTACTCATGGTATATATTTAGAACAAAACAAAACATGACAATTTAATATGTTCATAGAAGACTACATAATCACCTGTTGTAAGGAATGAAGAAAATCAATAATTAAATGAGAAGTAAAAATGTTTGGTAAACAATTTTCCCTTCTGGGTATTTAGAAACCTGTTAAAAGAGAGTTTGGTAATGGTAACTAATAATTTAATCATGAAATACAAGCCGCCTATTACCGAGGGATTAACGAAGCGAAAATATCCGAGTGAAAATATTTTATGAAGTTAAAGAAAAATTTGTAACACCATTAGCAATAAACGAAAAAGTTAAATTCTAAATAAAAAATAAGTAAAGAACCATTTTTAAAGAATCGTTAATATCTGTGTAGGTAATAGGTAATAATATTTATTAAAAAATTTAAAACTGTTTCCCATGGCCAAAATGAATTCCTTCGGAATTCCTTTATATCTAAATCCTATACTTGTAATACTGAAAAAACAGCGTTATGGCTGATCTAGATCAGATCAATTAATTTACATCACTGATCTAGATCAATTTGTGTGATATTTGATCTGATTTAGATGATCTTTTCTTTAAGGGTCTTGATTTTGATCTAGATCAAATAAATCTATGATATTAAAATAAGATTAGATATTTAGATATTTTTCTACACTACCAATGATCTGATCTAGATCATATTTAATATGTACTGTTTACTAGTTTTCTTGTTAGTAAATTTTACATCGGACTGTACATTATAAATAAATCATGTACGAGCATTCATATCTGTAAAACTAACAATAACAATATTATTCAATAAACATTGTTAGTAATATATTTTTACAATTTACGACATATGATAGTAGTACCTACTCACAGTAGTGCGTTGGCTATATACCTACCTCTTAAGGCGGGAATGTAGTTGTATAAAGAGGAAAAACAGTGCTCTACGGTTTGTAAAATATTGAATCTAATACTAACGTAAGAACATTGGAATTTTTTACCACAATATTTAATATTCATTCTACAGTTTGACGCATCGATTTTACCAAATTTTGTCATAGTATTGTTTAAAAAAAATGCCGAATAAAGAGCAAAATACTACTTTTACATGTTTAATTTAGGGCATTTTAAATACAAAATGTATTAAAATTCATGCGTCGCACTGTAGGTAACATGCTATACAGTATGATATAAATAATTCGTTTGTTTATTTTTTATGCCTTATAAATACAATATTTTACAAATACGATGACACTTTTAGAGCACGTTAGCTATTGCTGCCTTTGTTCGACACACTAAATCTGTATATAAGTATCTCTCCTTTTTCTCGACGAAAACGTAGACAGCTACATTCCGGCCTTCAGTGGTTTTAGGTTGGCTATACCTTAAGTTTGATAATAAAAGTTTATATTTATTCGACGGCCAATAGTAATTATTTTGTATTATAAAAGACCTATTAGTTGAAGCAAATTTTAGACGTTCTACACAAATATACACAAATTGAATAATTCCTTTATGATGTAAACGATTTAAAAAATTACCTTCCAAGATAGTACCGTCCAAACAACACCAAAATCCTTTCAAGATACACTCACGAACAATTTACTTGTTAACGTCAACATTGAAACATTACATTTGTCGTTATTTTGACTCGCAACTTCGGTCGTGATTGCAAGTCTAGCGCGCGACATCAAGTGAGAATACGTCGGCAATCGGCGAGACAATCGTGCACGACGGTTCTCGCGGGGTAATTTTAACAACACTCGCGACTCCTCGCAGCGCGAAGCGTTGACTGCGACTACGACTTGTGAAGTCTCCGAGGAACGAAACGAATTTGGTTTTGTAGGATTGCGAATGTGGTGGTAATGTGTCTTAGATGACTGCCAAATGTTGAAATAGGAACTATTTATTAATTATTGCCATATAAATAGGAAACCAGATGGTCGAATTGGAAACAGTAAACAGTTTTAATTTTAAAAGGGAATGGTCTATCGGTTCACTGCTAGTACTCTAAACACCGAAAATTGCTTCTTACTATTCCTATTAAATTCAGCTCTAAATAAAAGATTTTTATGAAAACTAATATATCAATCTATAGATACAAATTTTCTCTATGCTTGCTTACTGGCAGATTTTTAATTTTTTCAGCATCTTTTTGTTTAGCCCATTAAAAAATGTCATTACCTCTCGCCTCATATTATATAAGAGAGGTATTGTGACGGGTCAAAATTTTCGAGTATGAGTTTTTGGCAGATAAGCACGTTTTAGGGTCTCTAGAATACGAATTACACATTTTTGAGATGATGTCTGTGTGTGTGTGTGTGTGTGTGTGTGTGTGTGTGTGTGTGTGTGTGTGTGTGTGTGTGTGTGTGTGTGTGTGTGCGTTCGTTCGTATGTTACACTTTTTCCTCCAAAAATATCAAACATTTAAATACCAAATTTTGTATTTAAGGTTTCAATACGATTCTTAAAAGCCCAATATAATTTTGGTTTCAATCTACAAACCGGAAGTAGTACTTTTTAAAAATATTTCAATAAATAATTAATTAAAGACAATTTTTTAAATTTTAAATGAAAGATTATGTAATTATTATACCTACAATCGGTATTTTATAAATTTTTCTGAATCTGATATCATTTAAGAATAATTAAAGTATAATACTTATAATTTAGTATTTCGGTATCTTGTAGTCCATGATCGTATCATTTGTTACTACGTAAAATTTAAATGATTATGACATGACAGTCAGAGTGACAATAGTAAAATATCGTTTATATCTTCTTCTGCAGTGTAAATAAAATGTAAAATATATTTGTGGTAGTAGCAGTAGTAATAGTAAGTACTTATATATTAATATATTTGCTTAGGTAATAAGTAAAAAGAATAAAGTAGGTATGGCGGGAGGTCTTGTGGTGGCCACGTCAGATTTTTTTTTATTACGGATGTAACATAGATTTGACAAAACATTAGAGAAGCATAGTGTGATGAACTTTCTACCAAATTATTACAAAGTTTGTACAATTATCTCAATATTTAGCATAATTTTGATAGGATTACGAAACTCAGATTTCACGAAATTATCACCCGCAAATACTTTTTGAAGTTTGTGTGACGTAGATGTATAGCTGAAAATCTCTCTCTTATGGGGCTGGAATTAAAATGTACTCTCGTAAAATCAACTGTTTCTAAATGTTACAATATATAAAATACAATTTGGTGGTTTCTTTATTACTGTAAGTCAGAATACACGGGAAACGCATTATTGTGACGATGATGTATCGATACGTAAAATCTCAACTATTTAAAGAACTATTAACTTTTTGAAAACTTTTTTCATGACAATAACTCATTTTTGAGGTCTCCTTTCAATATAATGACTGGATTGCTAATTTGCTATAATGGTAAAGTACCCATTGTATTAAAAAAGTTGCCCATCTTAATTTTGTATTGGCCCATCCTTTCCCCATCTTCGAAAAATCCTAGCACATCGCTTGACCTTCCCTGTCCTACCTATTTGTATAATAAGTAAATAGTATAAAGTAAGTATGGCGGGAGGTCTTGTGCTGGCCACATCAGATTTTTTATAATTGAATATAAAAAAGTACGCTTTTTGGCGCATTTTATAATTTTTGTTTATTTATCGCATCATTTGAAACATTTTTTTGTTTATAAGGGAAATACATAAAATCAATATGAAACAATAACACAGTAGTAGGTAGTAGTTCGGGTTCAACAAAACTGTCATAAAAATTCACAAAAAACTCAGTATCCTTTTCCACAATCCACCCTAACTACTTGTCCACGTGCTACGCGACTCATTCACCCGCAAGCGTTTACGTCTCCGGCGTTTTAAGAGTCCGCAGTAAGGAAATGTCGTGCAATAGATGCGACCATCGACCGCGCATCTTAGGACAAGAGCAGAGAAGCAGGGACGTAACAAGGATTTTTTTTAGGTGGGCCAGTAAAAAATTAAAGTGAGCCACACTTTTTATAGTAAAATTTTTATTTTGAAAAATATAGGACTATGCCAAGCGAAGCGAGGCGAAATTTGTTTTCATTGCTGAAAAAATTTGTCTTATTTCCTCCTGAAATTAATTTCATAAGAAAAACAATAGATACCCAGTTAGAATATGATATTTATACGAGGGTTGTCCGTAAAGTAAGTTTCCCAGTGATTTTTCACAGTGTAAAACATGTTTAATTCCATGAATGCGTACATTTTTGGAAAGTTCAGACTTTTACCTATTTTTCTACATAGTCGCCACTGCGGTCAATGCATTTTTGCATGCGGTGTACGAGCTTTTGAATGCCCGAGTAAACAAATCTGCCGCTAAGCCACGCAGATACGTCCGGAACGCTCCTCATCATGGACGTCAGTACGCCCGTTCTTGAACTCTCTGCACCATTTGCACACGTGTTGTAAGCTCATACACTTGTCTCCATAGATTTCGCATATCTGGGAATGGGTTTCTACCGGCGCAATGTTTGTTGCAGACAGGAAACGGATCACTGAGTGCAGCTCACATCTGCAAAAAAACATTGCGCCGGTAGAAACCCATTCCCAGCTATGCGAAATCTATGGAGACAAGTGTATGAGCCTACAACACGTGCGCAAATGGTGCAGAGAGTTCAAGAACGGGCGTACTGAGGTCCATGATGAGGAGCTTTCCGGACGTATCTGCGTGACTTGGCGGCAGATGTTTTGACTCGGGCATTCAAAAGCTCGTACACCGCATGCAAAAATGCATTGACCGCAGTGGCGACTATATAGAAAAATAGGTAAAAGAAACCCATTCCCAGCTATGCGAAATCTATGGAGACAAGTGTATGAGCCTACAACACGTGCGCAAATGGTGCAGAGAGTTCCAGAACGGGCGTACTGAGGTCCATGATGAGGAGCTTTCCGGACGTATCTGCGTGACTTGGCGGCAGATGTTTTGACTCGGGCATTCAAAAGCTCGTACACCGCATGCAAAAATGCATTGACCGCAGTGGCGACTATATAGAAAAATAGGTAAAAGTCTGAACTTTCCAAAAATGTACGCAATTATGGAATTAAACATGTTTTACACTGTGAAAAATTACTGGGAAACTTACTTTACGGACAACCCTCGTAGATAAAGATTGCACGAGTACTCAAACTGACATGTTAATACATTCTATACAAAAATACAACATTAACCAGAAATAAATCTATATCTATCCGCTATTCATATTCATAAAGATTATTTTGCCTCAATTACCAGTAGGTAGGGGAGACCGGGGATGAAAGTAACATTTTTTCGTTTTTAATTTCTGTTTTCTAAACCTTTACAAATTTTGGGCATTCATATTTATCAAACGATAGACCAGACATTCTAGTTACATTGGAAGTTTTTATTAGATATGTTTTGTCAAGCAAGTTAACAAATATATATATATATATATATATATATATATATATATATATATATATATATATATATATATATATATATATATGTGGGCAGAGACATGTGTTACTTTCAACCTCAATGTTGGGGCAAAAAGTAACAGTCATTGGGGTAAGATGTAACAGTTGATTATTGCAATAATTAACAAGAATATGTAGGTTTTTTTCATATAATTTATCAACAAAACTGTTAGAAAAATATAAAGAAACATAAAAGACAATTATTTAATCTGAAAAGCTATCATCCGAGTCGTAATTTCTACATAAGAAAATTTTTAAAAATTTAACACAGTTAACATGGGCCCATAATTTACATTGGAGACACTGCACCCACTGCTCCTCAGGCAAACTGCATGACACATGAGGCAGCTTTTTAGGTTTCTGGACTGTGGTCACTCCGGCTTCATCCACATTCCAGATTTGTGATGTACTTAAGTTGTGTTTTCTCACAACAGCCTCCAACTTATCAAAAAAATTCTTGACATTAGCCTTATTAAAAGATGTGGCCCGGTTTAAACTTGTAGCCTCAGGTACGCGAATTGATGAGTGGGATTTCGTTTCATGAATCAGTTTGTCGCTTCTTTCTAACGTGACAAATATTTAATTCTTTTGTTACTGCTCTAATCGGTCTGTTTTCATCGATGACCAAAGAAACTCTTTTTATCAAATCTGAGGAGACAGTTCCTCGATTTGTTTTCAGTTTATAAGTTCTCAACTGCAAGTGGCAACATCAATTATATAATAAAAATAATATAATAATGGAAAAATATGTTGGGGTTGGTTGTAACACTTTGTTACTATCAGCCCCAATGGTAAACTAAAGAAGTTTAGAGGAAAATTACACATAACCACAATTTCAATGGTGAATTCTATCATGCCGATTGATAGCTAACTAAAAATAGATTAAAATGATTTACTTACATTTTGATTATTATTCAAAAGCTTCTGGTAAAACTACTCATAAGAAAACACAGCGAATTTACTTTCAGCCGAAAAGCAGATACGAATTTTGTCTTGGACCTATTCTCAACGACAATGACAAAACTCTACTTCGTGTCGACAGATTCATGTCTTTAAATGCTATAATAGCACTTATAGTGTCATTTACCAAAAACTACGAAAACTATAGGCGGTGTTACAACCTACCTCTGTTACTTTCATCCCCGGTCTCCCCTACCTATAAATCTATACATCTTCTCTAGTATAAATATGTAAGGCATTATTATATATTTTAAATTTAGGTATCTCTTTTGTAAACTAATGTAAAAATATTGTAAAATTTTTGGGTGGGCCACTGGGCGCGCTGACTTTACAGGGTGGGCCGGGACCACCCAGGCCCACCCCTAGTTCGTCCCTGCAGAGAAGTATCAACCTAGAGCCGCGAACGAACGAACGAACGAACGAACCTAGGGCCTGTTACGGTTACGACAAGGAGACAGGCTATTAACCGAACAAAGCAACGTCGCTCTTCACTTGTCGACGTGGCGGTGCTGATGAGGACGACTGCGACTTGTGTTGCTAACTGAGTGAGGTGGAACACTGTCCACTGACAGCGATGGATTTGGGTGATACGTGATGATGCGGAAGAAGGTTGGTTTACGTAATGGTATGGTTCTTTGTATTTATGACAAGAAAACAACTATACTATTTTATATGCTTTAAAAATAATGAATACCTATGTACCAATTCGTATATTTGATATTTCAAGGAAACCTATTCAGTTACGTATACAGGGATGCGAAGTATGTATGGAATATAGTATATATCTCGGTAAATATCAACTTTATAAAAAAAAAATTGTATATAAAAGTTGTTTAACATTTTATTTTCCATAATAAGACAGCATTCAATTTTTTGTATTTCAGAAAACAAATGAATAGGTAACGAATAACACTTTAATTTTTACCTCTCGCCTAGAGAGGTATAGGGATCGTGAAAAAATTCGATGTCGAGATTTTTGTCAATAAGCACGTTTTAGTACCTTTAGAACCTATTTTGACTATTTTCACGATGATGTCTGTGTGTGTGTGTGTGTCCGTTTGTCTGTATGTGCGCCTACTATAGTCTTTCGTTCTGATTCATTATCTCAAATTCTATTGAACATAAAATTCTAACATTTTGCATTATACATTTATATATGTTAATGAAGAGCTGATTAGATTTTGGTAAAAATCTGCCAACCGGAAATGGTATTTTCTTGAAGCATTTTAACATTTTTTGCAAAAAATATAGGAAATACTGCGATAGTTACAATTTGTCATGCGATATTTGAAAGAACAAATTACCTCTTACAATATTTATTTAACATCTTTTCTATATCTCTTACCAATAAATGAAAATTATTTTTCAAAAATGTGTAATTTTACCTACCACGATTTGTAAATTATAATATAGGAAAAAAAATTAAAACAAAAATGAAAATGTCAATGTGACAGATGAACAGACGTATACACAGTTTCTGAAATTTTGGTGGCACCATTTGTAAAGAAATGTATAAATATTAATAACTGGGTTTGAAATTTAGTAACTATAGTAGCCGAAATTTAATAAATAGAAAACTGACTCAATTCCAGTAAGTTTTTATCCTTCCATTAAACGTATCCAGTCAAGAAGCATCATCGATTCATTATTAACTGGATATAATGTAATATGGTAATAATAAAATACAAATTGTATCCACAAAGAGCTAATTTGATTTAAATGTCAATCGAAATCGGTACGTTGCTTGAAGAACTATAAAATAAATTACAAAAAGTAGCCTAACAAAAACCAAATTCACATATTACAGTGTCAAGGCGGGAGGTTATGTGCTGGCCACAACAGATTTTTTTAAATAGCAATTTACCCTTTAATTAGGCTCATTTGTTAGAGGTTTTTTTTTCACCAATACTAACAATCCACAACTGTCTGTTTATCTCAATTAAAGCTGGATTTATAACTGCGCACAGTGCATAGAAAATAATTTAGCACAACATATTACAGCACAGCGCACAGCATTTTCGTTACGGGGGTTTTATAAATCGCACAGAAACACAGATTGTTGACGGGCTATGACAGCTGTTTTTCAATTTGATTTGGAGGCTTTGTGTATTTCTCACTATATTTTGCAAATATTTCTTTAAAATAATAGACAACAAAATAATTCAAAACCGTGTTTGACCAAAAAAACCTTGACAAGAAATTTTGACAAATAATAAATGGCAAATAAATTATTCGTGTGCTGTGCTAAATTATTTTCTATGCGCTGTGCGTCTTATAATTTCCATATGACCAATTAATATGCTATGTTGTGCTAAATTATTTTCTATGCGCTGTGCGTGTTATAAATCCACCTTTAGTGACAAATCATTGTACATTTTCGTCATAAGAAGAAACAATTTTGAATTATTTCAAAAAAATATAATATAGCCTATGTCACCCGGGGATAGTGTAGCTTCCCAAGAAAGAATTTTTCAAATCGGTCCAGTAGTTTCGGAGCCTATTCAATGCAAATAAACAGTCAAATATTTCCTCTTTATTATATTCGTATAGATGACAAAGTATATTTTTGTGAGTTGTATACTTCCATTTCAATAAATAAGTACTCTAATCCAAATGTCAAAATTTTACCGAAGCATTTCACAAGTTACTGAGAAAACCATCACATTCAGTTACCAAAGAATTACCGTAACATAACACCACGGTAAACCTGGTTTAATTTTGAAACATACCCGAAGTTAAACAAATTACGACAAAATAACTGACGCCTCAAATCAAATTAGCTGTGATCACCGGCGTTCCACTCTATATTAATGTTACGCGCCCCATAGCACGAAGATTTCCTTCAAGGAACACTCACAGTTCCGCACACGCATGCCATAGGCCTCGTCAAATCAAAAATTTACAAACTCTATATCTTGCTGACATGGAGGAAATATTTAAACATGTATGGCTTGTGCCCCTGAACAAAGTTTTCAGAATTTTTTGTAGGAAGTCATGTCTTATGCAAAGGTTTCTGCGTGGTTTAAAATTTGAGTAAAATCCTTTTTGACATTAAAGTAGTTGTTTCTCGAGTGTACCTGTTCAAAAATTTGTTCAATGTGTTAAAAAAAAGCTTATACATTGTGTAATTGCTTTAGCATATATTTTTGACATGATATTATACCTTCCTACACAGATTGTATAAAAATAGTTGAAACATAATACCAAACATTATAAAAAAGGAATTTTCTGTAGAAATATTTTTTCTTTAAACTGTACCACTCCCACTAACACATTTACAAGTTTCGTATTCCGATACACTCATATTAAAATATGGAGTCCGAAGAATAACTTTGGCATCGTCGCGGTTAGATAAGGATATAGATATACAGGGTAAGTCAGCTAACTATTCCCTATTTGGATTTTTTATAACTTAGGCAATTTTTATCAGAAAGTGACGAAATTTTTGCAAAACATGAACTATCTAAAGGAATTTTTACTGCCGAAATTTCAAATCGATCAGACAAAAACTTCACGAGTGGTTCACTTCAATGTGAAAATTGGACCAATTAATCCAAAATCTCCAATTGCAGCCCAAACAGTCGTTCTAGGAGAGGGCAAGGATTGTTCAGCAATCCAGTGGGGATTTTCATCTGACCAATACCGATGATTGTGTCTATTAAATCCACCATCAAGATGAAAATGTGCCTCATCAGAAAACATGATGTTATTCAGATGACCAGGGTTTTCATTCATTCGTTCAATTTCGTCTTCTGCAAATTCCAATCGGTTTGCTTTATCCTCTTCAGAAATTGCCTGCAGAATTTGAATCTTATAAGGATGCCACTTAAGGTCCTTTAAAATCCTACAAATAGTCGTTTGACTAATCATTAATTAATTAATCATTATTTCAGTCACCAATTAGGAAGCAATAGAGCAATAATGATAAAACTTTGCGAACAAAAACTCAAGTGGCTACTGTATTTACACCAAAAATTTGGCGGACTTTACACAAAAACTTGAGACTTTACAAACAAATGAAATAGGGAACACTTAGCTGACTCACCCTATATTTAAATTTGGTTATGGTTTGTTTGACAATTATTGTCATTTTGAGTTTTCTATGGTAGTTTTTGTAAAACGTGAAAATGCCGGATCGGCCAGATCTTTTATGATATAAAGGGAAATTCATGCAGTCAAAGATAAGTCAAAACATCATTCAGCTGTTCTCGGTGCATGGTTGCCAAATATAATTGTAACTTCGCATCGTATCCTCAGATCAACTGTCAGTCATAAGTTTTTAGAGGCAATAAAATTAAAACTAGGTGGTCAATAATTTTCAAATTTTTAAATTAAATCCGCAAATTAGTATTCTATAACATACTAGTTTTTCGTTAAAATTTCGGTATGGATATAAAAGTTATAATTTAAAATGTTATGTTTATTTTGCTATTTCCTATTCTCCACGTGTTAAAAAGACCAAATTTAATTACAAATATTTCAAATACCAGATGGTCAATCCTTTTCAAATTGCAATAGGAAGTAGATTATATTTAAATTGAAATACCTACAGTTTGAATTTCAATTAATTCTCGGTAAAATAATTCCATGGAATAACTACCTTAATGTATTGACATTGATATAATAATTCAGATTTTTATGGCAGCATAAATTCTATGCTAGCTCAAAATTTATTATTGTGTAACACTATTTTGATATCAGAGTTAAATATTTGGCACTGGTACAAACAATAATGGACCTAACATGTTAATAAATAAAGTTAATGGAAAAATATATTGTAGTTTAAAAAAACGTTAATCAAAGAAAATATTTATATTTTTATGAAGGTCCTTAAAAATGAGTTATTACGGGATTTTTTTACGTTTACTGGTCTTAGTTTCCAAAACAATATTTTTTTACAGTTTAAACCTTGATTGCTACAAATACAGGGTGAGTGACAACTTCCTGCATAATTTTAATCGAATTATCGAACTCAACTTACTGATCAGGGAAAAAATATAATTTTTTTCAATTTAGAAAATTTGACAATGTGGATTGAAATAATAGTAAACATTTTGTTATAAATGCCAGAAACATATAGTCAATGGTTCAAAAATATACTTTATGTCCATGTAAAAGGGGCATAAAACTGTCATTTTACTTCCGGGTGAAATAAATATATTAATCATAAATTTATTGCATTATTATTCTACGCCGTGGACTTATTGTTTTCAGGTACAATGTTAATATTGCAGATAAGATAATGAAAGCTAATAATACATTTAAACTAAATTTATTTTTAAACTGGTGTGTATTTAATAATATTTTGAACGCCGTCAACAAGTTATTTTTGACTCCTGTTTCGACATTTCTATTTATTTAAAAGTTATTCTTATTACTTAAAAACTAAAATAAATTTAGTATGATTTCCTGAAGAAATAAATAATTATTACTCATGTTTTAAATACGAAGACAGTTATTTTAATCAAAAATATTTATAATTTCCGTTATAAATAACACTAAAGAACTTAATTAATACCTAATAATTTCATGGCAGCAACAAAATAAATAAATAATATGTTTTTCAACAATAATGCTGTGATTTCCTGGCAAAAAATTTGCAATCTCTGGTTGCTCTATAAATGTTATCCAGTGGCGTAGTCAGAGGATGGCTAAGGATAATCAAAGGAGGATCGCATTTAAAATGTACTGCCGAAATTTTTGATTATAAATTACCTATAATAATTGTATACCGGGTGCACCTATTGATTTTAGAGTAAATATAAAAGATGTACAGAATAAAAAACTGTATCGAATAATAATTTTTTGTTCAAATCGATTTCTTTCACGAAATAAACATGTAATAAAAATTTACAATTTAAGCTAGTTTCAGACTGCCATGTAAAATTAAATAAAGCAAAAATATTTATTCTGTCACTCTGACAGTTGACAGATTTGAAATTGTTGTTCTAATTGATTTATTGGACCATAAGAAGGATTCACAAATCAAAAAAATAAATTAATGATTATTTAATTTTCCTTCTTTTCTTCCTAAGGTACATTTTATCGTAATTAATTGAAGTGTTTATTTTTTTGATCTAATTTATTTAATTTTTCATGGCACTCTGTAAACAGCTCAAATATATCAAATTTAATTTACGTTTATCTCGTGACAGGAACGTTGTATATTTTGTATTTACAGTTTCGCTCTGAAAGCAATAGGTAAAAACGAAATTAAAATTTTAACACTGTATTTCCTATAGGTCAGAAAAAAATTCTACACCCGGTATACTCGTAGTTCTAACTTAGGTCATCGAATAATCATATTTTAAGAGGTTCTTCATAGATTTTAGTAATTATTTGATCTTTAAATAAAAAATATATGGTGTAAGTTATCTATAAGTATAAAAATTGTATCAGAACTATTCAAAAACATCTATAAATAATGTAATATAATTTTTTTACTATGCAGTACAATACAATGATTTCAAAGTGATGAAATCAAAGACAATTGAATTCAGCTTGCACGGACTTTAACGAAAATCTAAATGTTTTTGAAATTGTTTTCCTCGGTAAAAAGGATAGAAGTTATTTAAGACTTTTTCTCCAAAATGCGAGTGATTTAAATTGTGTACTTTCCTTACAAAGTTCTTAAATCTTTATAACCATGGTCGTCAAGAGGTTGCATGCCCTCCCGTTGGAATCAATTATAATTTCTAAATTTTCTTATATTTTAGAATAATAATTTCAAAGGCTTTAATTATTTTTTTATTGATCCCCCCATAAAAAAAATCCGACCGACGACCCTGAATATAACTTTATATAATAAACGAACTTTGAAAATAGTAAAGAACTTGTGTTACAAAGGGAGAAAGAGAAAATTATAACTCCTACGCCACTGGTGTTATATATCACGTAAAAATCTCCACACGTGTGAAGCTGTCACAAGTTATTGAGAGATTTGCAGCTCTGTTCACGGTCACAGGTTTTTGATAGGCATTTGTTGATCGTAACCAATCGTAACTCTGTAGATCTGGCGACGTACATGAGATATATTATGACGTTTAGCTGCTACCTGATATTTTGATTGGCAGCCCTTCAATCCATTTTATTTATTACTTATTGAATAAATATTGAATCACCAACATTTACATTTAGACATGAAAGCGTTAAAATTACAAATAAGTTTAGATTAGACTGTGATTCGAGGAATTCTGGATTGCGGTGCCAAATTTACGTATTTACATTAAATACATTTATATTACATTAGATGACTAAATGAGCAATTTTGAGGTATTTATTTACCATTCAAATCGTTCTGATGCCTACAGCAATTGGTGGAGTTGTTCACTTACCTAAAACAAAGAAAATATATATTAGTATTATTAGTGATGGGTAAATTATCGGGAACGAATATTTCGAAAAATTTCCCAGGATGTTCCCGGAAAGTTTTTTTGGGAATTTTCATATATAATACCACTAGTGTTCCAAGTTATGTCGACAATTTATGTTGCTGTATCACGAATGGTTATTACGCTTGATTGAAAATTGCACGAGTGCTATTTTCTCAAGCGTAATAATCATGAGTGATGCAGCCACAAAAATTGTCGACATAACTTGGAACACGAATGGTATTCGGAGGACAATTCACCGAATAAAAATGTATTCTTTCTTTATGAAAATGATTTATAAATAGCTTCACTTCCATTACAACAGTTATAACAATAGGATTTTGATTAATAAAGATATATTCAATTGTTTAAAATTGTCGATTGGATCACTAGTGAAAATTGTCGAAAAATTATGTCGCTGCGAGCACTAGTGATAAATTGTCGAAAAAATTCGTTTCAATTGGTGGAAAATTTATAAATCCTCAAAATTGATTGGTCCATTTTTGACAGCAGATGACACATGAGTTGAATTGTCTGAGGAATTTCAGGGGAAATTTTTGTGAGGAAAAATTTAAGGTAAATTTCCTCATAAAAAGGCACAACAAAATTTTTATTTCACGAAAATTAAATAACAAAAATAAGTCTGGACAGGTTGGAGCATGTTGATAATGCTGCGCCTGCGTTAAATTCCTCCGCTATAGGGAATTTCCCTATTTATTCCCGGAAATTTCCCTATCTATTTCCGGAAATTTCCAAAATGGAATTCCCGATTTTTTCCGGGAAACGCGTTTAGGAAAATTCCCGGAAATTTTCCCGACGGGGAGAAATTTCCCACGGAAAATTCCCAGTGACACATCACTAGTATTATAGATCCTTATTCATTGTAAAAAAGTAATTAACTGTAAATCCAATTTTTTTACTGGGGACAATTTCTCCGTGAATCAATAATTTATTATTGTACTATTATCATAAATTATTGAAAAATTATATGTAACAAAATATCGTTGAAGACAAAGATTCATAATAAACAATCAAAACATGTTTATATATAATATAAAACTGAATCGTGTGAAAATATTCCTTGCATACATTCTTGTCAATAACTCATCGTTGATGATAATAACATAAATATAAATAAGTTTAATTATAAATTAAGCCGTATCATACAAAGAACTTGCCGCGAAAAACATTTCTCAGAATTTAATATAATTTTGGCACAAAATATCACCTTTCAAGTGCTGATAGTCTCAGACCTACATTGCTACAGATACCTACACATACAGTGTTTCAAATTGAATCAAGTTCGAAGTTCATTGTCAATTTGTTTCTAAAAAATAATATTCAAAGTATTTATTACAAAAGTGTACATTGTTTTTATTAGGACGTAATGTTTTTAAGATATTTGCATTTAAAATAACGCAAATCGTTCTCTCCAACGATTTAAATACTTACTATTTATCAAAATATTTTTAAAAAGTACTATTTCCGGTTTGTGGATTGGTCCCAAAATTTAATGAGCGCTTAAGATTCGTTTTATAACCTCAAATACAAAATTTGAAATTTTTATGTTTGATATTTTTTGAGTAAAAATATAGGATCAATTTCAAACTTTCATCTGAAAAGTTTAATATTGTAAAAGTATTCTTTGAATGATTTGTCTTTCAATACAAAGAAGATGGATAAGATAAAAATACTTACACCATTTTACGGAAGTTTGAAGTCAAGACAAGAAACTTGTCAAGACAATTTTATCCATTTTACCAAAGTTACATTTGTCATAGTTCTCTATATAGTTCACAAGTGAGCTAAAATAAAAATACACTAGCATATCTTATTCATTCTATGACTTTGTTACTTCAAAACTTTTCAAAAACTTAATCCTCCAATGGCAACGGCCGATACCAAGCTTGACACATATTTCAATATTCTGTCTATTGTTCATTGATCATTGTTGTACGAAAATAGCAGGTTATTTACATACCTGTTATTAGAAAACCACATAGGTATCTTTTATTTTATTCAATTTTGACGTTTTATACTGCTATTATTAACTCCATAGCAACAACTTTAAACAACTGTTTATTCACAAGTGAATTAAAACTTTTTAAATCACTCACACATTATTTCGTCAAAAATGCATAAAAACAATGACAACTACTTGATTTCTTTTTTTTTGGTATGTCAATAGTTATTTGTATCACAAGGCCAGAAACTGACCTTTTGCAAGAGCGAGTATTTTTGACACGCCGAGCCACAGGCGAGGCTTGCAAATTACGAGCACTAGCATAACAGTTTCTGGACGTGTAATACACAATATTTTATGTGCCGATTTCATTACAAAAATATAAAATAATTATACATAACCTCAAAAATTGTGCACTGAATACTTGCATTTGAGCTTAAAATATGTTTATTTAACGATTTACGTCTAAAATTTGTCAAAATCTTGTTATTTCTTGTATAAAAAATATTCAACGCATAAAATTGACATCTGCTTGACAGCTGTAGTAATGTCAAGATACCAACCTATAACTTCCGGTTGTTTGCCGGCCTAGGCTGGCAACAAAGAGTTTCTGGCGGATTTTGAGATATAGAAAACTAGCGATGCCGACCGGAGGCATATAAAATAAATTTATAATTCAAATATTTGAAATAATTTCATCAAAATTGAATAAAATATTGTATAAACTCGAAGAAATTATCCCACTCGCCCTTCGGGCTCGGGGGCTAAACTTTCTTCTCTTGAATAAACATTCATGTATCTCACTTGGTGTATATCTAGTATTTTACTTAGCTAGTAAAAATAACGGCAGCAGTTTTCAATACGAAATTGGAAAACATTTTTCGGAAAATAGCTATAACATATTGTATAAAGCTTAACTTTTTTTCCATTTCATAAAACTTCTTGGAAGTTAAAGCTCCGTGAGATTTAGAGGCGTTCACCTCTGACCTTCAGCTTAAACGAAGTCAAACATGAGATTGAAGTTATTTGAACTAAAGTTACAACTAAGAAACATAAAACTCGCAGAATAATTCCTTTCAGGTATAATAATGCTTAAATTCTGCAAATTTATAATCCTTAATGGAAATTAGCTCAGTTCTCAAAGGCATGAATAAAATATAGTGATAATGATTGCCATGCAATTCTGCCGGCCTTAATTAAAAAACTTTTTTGCTTATTGTTCGACAACGGCTTGTAAAAGGCGCAACGGAATACTTTTAAGATGCTTGTCAAAGCCGATTAAGACTTGACGAAATAAATGTCCGTAATATCTCGTAAGATATCAAAAGATTTTTATAGTTAAATTTTGACATTTTTAATGGAAATCTTTTCTGAACAAAAAAAAAATAATTACCAAGTGGATCGATGGTTATTATCATATTCAAAATTAACATAAAAATGTCCTGAAAACGTTACATTGTAACTTTTTTAAAAACATTAAAGTAGGTTATAATACAGAAAAGCTCAAGTTTAAGCTTTCATTCGAAGAGTACAAAGTTAATGTATTTAAATTTAATTCAAAATGTGTTTAATGAAATACATTTCGTTTCGACTATCCCAAAGGTGTTTTAACTTTATTTGTAGCTTTTTTGCATTTTAAATGAATAATCTCATATAAACCTATTATAAAATGTTGATTATGGAAATGCAGTTTTACAATTTATTGTATTACATCAAGAAACATTTTTTTTATAAATTTGTGAAAATATGAATTTCAAACATAAAAGTGGTACAAGGATCATAACTCAATAACAATATAACCAAGTAAACTTGAAAATTTATGCTTTGGAACTAAAAACACTGTAACTACCTACCGTACCTGCACTTAAAAATGTAAGTAAATATCAAAGGTACCTGTCGTAATGGTATAATGCTTTGAAAAATTTAAATGTGTAATACCTATTTCTTTGTATAATAATTAATAAAGTACCCCGCACCATTATCATGGGAAAAAATGTGACCGTGGATTTTTCTGAAATTTGGTATACGACCTATTTAAGATGTTCTAAATCGAAATGGTCCTCTGGAAAAAAGTCCGAAAATGTCAGGTTATAGCCCTGTAAAGTCGCGAATGTAGGAATTAAGATTTTGTGGATTCTCTCGAATAAATCATTGATATGTTTAGATCATATATGCAAATGTGTAATATATCTACATAATATATCTTTCAATACATATATAAATGATTCGTTTCGGATGGGTACATATATGCACGTGTGAGCCCGTGAAAATGAATCATTTCCCTATCTTGGTACCGACCGTCTTCTCCAGTATCATACTAACTTATTATTTATTTTTTTGAGGATATCTCAAATAATCAATGAGAAAAAGTTCTTTGGAATAATTTTAATCATTCGTGTTCTACCGCCGGCATTAGCGCTACCCTATGTACACCACGTGGTGGTTGCTTGGTAGGATTTCGTACATGTACATTATATTATGTAGATATATGACACATTTGCATATATGATCTAAGCATATCAATGATTTATTGAAGAGAATCCACAAAATCTTAATTCCTACATTCGCGACTTTACAGGGCTATAACTCGGGAACCTGGCATTTTCGGACTTTTTTCCAGAGGACCATTTCGATTCAGAACATCTTAAATAGGTCGTATACCAAGTTTCAGAAAACTCCACGGTCACATTTTTTCCCATGATAATGGTGCGGGGTCCTTTCAATATCATTATTATATTTACCTACAGTTTACAATGCTAACCCAATTTAGATGTTATAGATACGTTAGGTACTATGTTATACATAATCGAGTAGGAGTAGCTATATAATTTTATAGGTCTCAGGATTACATCTACTTTCAACTTGTTTAAATAATACATAGGTATTTTTTTTACTTATCGTACTACAAAACTTTTGTCATGAATATTTATAAAAAAAGTTTTAATTTAGTCATAGCTTAATTTAGAATAACGAATTTTCCGTGACAACTTTGTTCAGATTTGTCTTGTGATAACACTAGTAATAACAATTTTTTCTTAAAGATATTATTTTTTCTTCAACAAAACACGCTTTAAATAAACAAATGTAAACAGCAACTGTTTTTGTTACATATAGAGTACCTGATAAATAATAAATAGGTACACTCATACAATAACCAAGATATAAACATGACTATAACAAATGTTTTAATATATCACACAAGCATTAAAACAAATACAATTTTCTCTTACTCGTTGGTGGCCTTCAAAATGGTCTGGTTACCAGTAAATGAATCATGTTAATATTCTATATGGCCAAGAGAAAATATCTTTCCAAATTTGGCGAATATTATTACATCTTCCTCATGTTATATAAATTTCACCTTGAATATAATAAATACAAATATGTTATTTTTTCATAGACATATTTATAACATAATTTTTCACTTTAAATAGAAGTAAATATTTGCACGATTGTTACAATAATGAAATGATAATTAAAATTTAATTGAGTGCTCATGACTTTCAGAATTATTATAGTTTGAAAAGTCGTATACGTATCGAGTAAGTACGTATACTTATAATTTAAGTATATTTCTTTCCAATTTAAGACATTTGAACTATTTTATTATACCTACAAAAATAACATACTAGTTCCAGAGCTGGGAATGTATTTAAGTATTGTACTTATAATTTAATATTTAAATACGTTTCACAGTAATTGTAATTAATAATAATTAATTATATATTATACAACGACGCTCTAATGGAAGCTAATGACATTTAAATTGTTTATTAAGACAATTTGTTTTTAGTGTAAATAATATTTTAAGGTTATTAGTAAAATAAAACATAAAGTTAGCTACCTTCTAAAAGGTAATAACAAATTAGAGATTATTCGTTAACTTTGCGACTTTGCCTTTGTCCTTCTGTTACTGAATAAATGAAAAAGGTAAATTATGTAATTTTTTTTATGATGATGTAAAGAAAGGTATAAATTATAACACTATTGCCAGACAAAACTAGACAGTTTGATAATCTGTTGTATCCAGTATTATTATATTTAACAAAAAATGCAAATTAAATTTTTTAGATCTTATATTTTAAAAATATTTGTGAGGAATATCACGTTATTTTGATGTTTTTCATCATTTTTCAAGTAAAAAGTGGATTATTGTCACCAGTATGCTATTCAATATTAATAAATAATAGTGCCTAGCTGCTGAACTTTTGAATTCAATCCAATAAAATTATGTAGATACTAAATTTAGGTATTTAAATATATTCGGGGGTAATATAACAAGTGCTATGATTATCATCGGTGATAGCATGAGTTAGTCGATGAAAATTGACCGAGTGCGTAGCACGAGTTCAATTTTCTGAAGACTAACGAATGCTATCACCTATGATTAATCATAGCCCGAGTTATATTTGGGGAGAATATTATATAATGAATGAGTCCAAAATGTTTGGTTATATTTTTTCAATAGCTGTCAAAAACGTTTTAAATTCTATTTACCTTTCTCAATTTCGTTTTCACTGGCATTTCCCCACCGAATATAATCAGGTCCATTCATATTAAGTCTTATTTTTGACAAACAGCAATATTTAAATATGGAACTGACAGTAGGAATTTAATTGACAGAAACAGTTGACATGTAACAGCGGTGATAAAAATATCATCGATTTGATAGCCTCTTACTGCCCTATTTTAGCCAATCAAATTAGTCAAATATGTGTCACGTGACACATGAATTATATATTCAAGTAAATAATTTAGGAAATTTTATTCAAAAAATTAAGCTACACGAAGATGTTTGGTCATGAATATCAGGTGAATCCAGTTTTAAGTTTAATATAATTATTATAGTAGGTAGTAGTATTTTGCTTTGATCAAAAACGTATCTGTAGGAAAATTTTAGTTCCTCAGATGAAAATTTCTATCCTATAATAGATATGTGGAATACGCAATTAACCATTCTGAATAATTAAGTTAGTTACAAGCACTGAAAAGCAAATTTTAGGCTAGGGCCGCAACACACATAAATCTCACACGATTTTCTTAACCGAGGTTGGCAGCCTCGAATCTCTTATTATATCAAACACGTATAGAAACGCCAAATCCACAAGTGTAAACCCCACCGTATATTTAAGATACTCAATTCAGAGATAAATAATTACCATTACATGTCCCACATAAATAATTCTCAGGATACTATAAATCTTATAGCACCAAGATGAAATGCGCAACATTTAGCAGAAGATTGCCGCACATTTATTAACACTAGCAGCAAACGCCACACATCAACAACAGCAGTGGCAGTGGCGCCACTTGAGATGGTGTCGGGAGCGCTCTATTTGCCCAAACTGTTTTTCAGTCAAACGGTCATTTGACCAAACTTTTATTCTTATAACCTGTTATTTCACCAAACGAAATTTATCTTACACGGGTATTTGGCCGAACTGTTATTTGACCAAACTAGTATTTTACCAATCTGTTATTTAACCAAACGCTGTTAAACCAAAACGTTATTTGACCAAATCGTCATTAGACCAAATTTCCATTTAACCAAATCGTCATTTGACCAAATTGCCAAAGCGACAGACGCTAGTGACATCTTTAGTACACTAGAAGATCCACTTATTTACCCAAACTGTTTTACTGTCAAACGGTCATTTGACCGAATTTTTATTCTTATAACCCCGTGTAAGATAAACTTCGTTTGGTGAAATAGGTATAGTTGTGTTTTGGCTAAACTACGGTTTACCTGAAAACGATTTGACAATATAATATTAGTCGAAGTTGCGGTTTGATCAAATTACGGCATGTGAAATTACAGTTTGTCTAGAATAAATTACGTGTCGGCATATTTACAGTTTGACAAAATTCCAGTGGAACAAATTACAGTTTGATTAAAATACAGTTTGGCTTAATTGGTCAAACTACGCTTTGACAAAACAATATTTGACTAAATAAGCGGACGCCACCTTTTCTAGCACCGGCACTGTGCCCCACGGAAGCACATCGCATAACGCATCCAAGCGAAGCATGAGGACTGTTTATGTGCGGCAGTGTGTGTAGTGTAGACACACGCAAGGAACTCCCATCTCTGCTATGAGATGTAGCAACGAGCTTTGTATTCCACTCCGCGTTTAAATTAAACCGCAGACCGGCAGGTATGTGGGCCTCTCGCACGCCACTCATTCCATCTAGCGTCTACGTTGCCCTGTTATTGCCGGATTTAACATTACTTGTATGTTTGCTACTGCTACTGGCAAGATATGAAGCGTGTAAAGTGTAAATATTAAATATTATTTCGTTTCATGTGTGAAAGGATCTGTGAGATGGTGAAAGGTCAGTGCCCACTGGGATATTTATATAAAATTTTGATTTATCGTATGTGGAGAGAGAGATACAATGTAAATTAGTTATTTACATTATAAGTGCGGTAGGTTTGATTTTAAAACGCGAGGTATATTAATAAAACCGTGCGATGTACAAATATCTAACGCACACCAGCGATATTAAGGTCGCGTTCGAAACCGTTTTCAGACAGTCATTTTTATGCACTTTATCTGCATAAATTTCAGCAAATAGGAACAAGCAATAGACATAAATAATATATCAATAGAATCATTAGAGTTTCTAGATTGCCTTATGCTAAATAAGAATACCTGAAAATAAATATAGTTTACAGTAGAAGTGAAAGAAGAGAGAGCAAAATTCATCAAATTGCAATGAATTTTATGCAAAATGAACTATTATTGCAGACATAAATTTTAGAATAAGGCAATTAAGAATGTATATATTTTCATTGTGTAACATAATTTTCATTGTAAGTTACATCGTTTATCTGATATTTATGCTGAAACCATGTGCAAAATGAGCCATGTAAAAGTTTCAAAGTGTCGCTGACGTGGCACAAGTAGTTACAGAAAAAAATAAAATATTTTTTTAAAATTAAATTATGACCTATAATATGATTTTGACTATTAACGGGTTAAAAACATTACCATTACAGACTTCGTGTTACGGTTTTTTCACTTTTAAACGTGCCCTTAAAACAAATCAACAATTTTATCTGTCAATTAGTTGACAGTTCACATATTATGGAAGGTTTTGATGTTATTATGGCTGTATCTGACGTATTAAGTCTTTAACTAATGAATTATATGTACATAACGTATTATAAAGTAACTAACGTATTATGTTGTTTATAATTATCAATAAATGTTGCATATTATACTGGGTGTTTCATAACATCAGGTATATACGTTAAGGGTATATGTTGTTTGATATGCTGATTACGAATAAAAATGATTTTTTTTTTAAATCGCAAAATTAATTTCCTTGTCTCCCAGTCAAAAATTTTGCCACTGCCACTTGGTGAAGAAATTATTGTTTCATTAAAAATAATTAAATTTGACTAGTATTATGTAATTTAAGATGTTGATTACCTACTTCTATTGTTTGTGTTTAATAGGAAAATGAATCGAGTGCAGTACTACAAAAAATGATGCAGGTTATCTACCCTTAATTTTTCGAATTTAAAAAAAATTATATTTGATTCGTAATCAGCATATCAAACAACATACATTTAACGTATGTAGGTACACCCTGTATTAAAGATAATAACAGTTGATGATACGATTAATATTATTTATAAGGTTGTTATAAATATTAAAGCTAAGCTTCCATGCATACGTTTCATCCGTTCCGTTTTATACGTCGCTGCAAACTTGACGTCGTATGAAATTTAGACTGTTCACATGTGTCCGTTGCGTTCCATCCGTTTTGATGTTTTGATTGGTACTTCTATTCACTGCTGTTATGACAATATTAATTACGATTTTATAAACTTACGAAGCTAATCATGTTGCTTAGGTAAACCAAACAAATACAAATAACCGTATGAAACCACTTGCTAACTGTCAAAGTGACATCAAAGCATCCGTTTTCAAGGTCGCGCTGCAACGAGTAGAGAGTAGACGAACTCTGTCCGTCGCTGCATTTACCAACGCGCCAATTTTTCATAATTTGAACTAGCCAATCACAACTTGCGACGGATAGAACGGAACGGATGAAACGCATGCATGGAAACTAGGCTTTATAAGTTATTATGTTCCATTTAATTCTTATTAATATTAATTATGCTCATGTGAAACCATTATTATTATTCCGTATTTCAAATGTTCTTTTCTATACTATTTGGACTCTGCCTGTAATGTACTTTGTATCCCAAAATAAATAAATAATATTTCATGTAGGTACATAAAATTTTTATTCATGGATTCACCGAACACTTCAAAATAATTAAAAATTATACGGAGAAGTGCAAAAAAGTTACAATAAATTTAAGTCAATTATCATACTTTTAATTAGATCTGTGTACTTCTAATCGCAAAGTTTCTAGAATTTTGTGAATACATAATTTGTTTAAAATTTAATTACGATGCTGCACCTGCTTACGATTTAATAAAGACAAAGACTACAAGAGAAACACTTTACTTTAATCACGTTACCTTAGGAATATTATTATTCAGTTGTTATTCTTTCAGTTCAAATTAAAAAGAGAACATTCTGGTTTATTTGAAATTTAATCCTCGAAACTGAAAACAAAGAAATCAGATTATAAAAGCTCGACAATTATTATTTTTTTAGTTTTTAGTTTAAAATAACTACTGAATAAAAATATGTTTCTTTTATCACAAACGATGATAAATACTTAAAATAACAAATATTTACATCCTTTGAAACTAACAATTAACTTGTAAACTTTTTGTTCTTTTATATACTATATTTGAGAATGACTGGCAGTAATAAATCATTCTGTCAAAGACATTCCAGTGGCGCGCCAATAATTGTTTGCACAGGGATAGTCGAAATGATTAAATTCGGTAGAGAACTATCGTTTTAGGTCTAAGTTGTTTTGTAGGGTCAGGTAAAGTCATTTAAATAATTAAGATGAAACTATATGAATATAATTATTTTTAGTAAATGTATAAACAGATCACTCTGAAAAATACTATCTACGTCTATGACACAGTCCGACGGGGATTATCGGAGCGTTTATGACGGCATTTCTATTGTTCGAGAAGTAAGTTTCGTTCCAGGTACAAAGCGTGCGGCTTATTTTGACCATCCTAGTGTAGTTACAACTGATTTTTCTGGTAGTTTTATTTGCCGCATTGCTGGCAAAAATCCAATACTACTCTTGTAAATAATGATTTATTACTGTCAGTCATTCTCAAATGGACTATAGATAGACGCACTCGAAAATTTTGACCTATCACAATATCTCTCTTAAGTACTTATAGAATATGAGGCGGGAGGTAAAAATGCTGGACGTAATTTCAGTGAGCTAAAGCATGAAGTATGAAAAATTTATTAATAATTAGTTTATAGTTAGTTAAAAGTTGATACTCAATCAGTAGTATTTTAAAATAAATTCAGTAATTTGCTGCTCGTACTTTTTACGTGTTGTAAATCATTATTAGTTAGTTGAAAACACACAAAAATATACATTACCTTCAATATTTTATAGAACAATTTTAGCAACAAATGTTATCTAAAATAAAGAGAGAAAATTTAATCATGATTATTATTCTATAGTCTGTCCCAAATAAGAATATAGTATGAGGCAAGATAGGGCTTACGATTTGAGCGTTCTGATTGGTCTAGCCGGAAACCAAGTTTACATCAGCGAAAAATTTGTGATATGCGCGCATCATTTAGCTGTCGAACGCCGTAGAAGTAACAGCTGGTATTGTTGAAAAAGTGAGTCGTTGATTAGCGTCAGTAGCGCGTGACGCGCGGAACATAACACTATTTCAAAAATACCGCGCTACGTTTAAATTTCTATTTAATGTGTGTAAAACGGGCTGGCTTCGCAGCGCCATCTACTATACTCTTATTTGGAATAGGGTATAGTTTACATTATTTTTTAATTGTAATTTATTGATTTGTGAACTGTAATGATTAATGAATTTGTACGTTAATGATCATAGATTTTGTGCATTGGTTGCACATAGTTTTTGTTTCTGTGAAAAAGCGATTAACCTGTTTGTTTCATTTGAAATCAATTTATTTTGTTGTTGCCCGATTTGAATTTCATTACAAATTTTAAATTTTAATGTGGAATGGTAAATATCGAGTAACAACTGCGTAATTGAGGTTTACGCCCGAGGATAAAAATTTATTCGATTTATTACAAATTTTTGGAAAGGAAATAAGAAATCATTCCTTGATTGTTGATGTGATATTTTGAAGCTACGTTTCGTTTCTGCTGCCATTTTCAAGCAGAAGTAGTTACATTGAATTTTAGCGTTAACTTCGTATCATATTGCGATTTTTCATACGCCATTTTAAAAAAATCTTCATTATGTGATATGTGCAGTGGCAAAAAAGCTTAGAATAAACCTTGGAGTACATTTACATTCATAATAATTACTCGTGAACCCTCAATTATATAGATAAATATTATGCTAGCATCAGACGTCAATCAAGTAATAAAAATAATTTATCAAATCCAATCACATTTTTAATCTGTTCACAATTTGTCCAATTGTATTATCAATCGTTTGTTAATATAATTTTATAAAAATAACCTTCTCAGATATGATTTATGTTCAATATTTCATAACTGATTTTTGTGTGGTTCTTATAAAAAAATAAAACATATAAAGTCTACAATTTATTCTTTGTTCGACAGGTGAACTAACATTACAGGTGAATAAATATTTATGCTAGTAGGCTTTAATCTACTTGTCAATAATTGTGGTAATTGTGTATTTATGAAGCCATTACGGTATGGTAGACTGGCCTTTCAGCCTGCAAATTTCAATTACTCTTGTCGCCACCACTCTGCTTTCTGCTTTGCGCAACTATGTTTCATCATGAGTTTATAATACTCTTTCAAATTTTCATTAATTTTCACAATATAAGAGACTTTCATGGAACTATTTTAAATATATTTATCTACAACAATAGAATAATGTATTCATTATATACGTGAAAGTAGTATAATAAACCCCTCCATAAGGACACATTATGAAATAATGAATTCATTATTTCACACTGTTAAATAATGAGTACTTTATTCTCTCGAACTGTCAAACTGCCATCACATCTGTTTTAATATTAGGGTTACATCAAGTTATCATTTTATGACGTAAGCAGAAACAGTAAAAATAATAAAAATTTGTAAAACGCTGTATATGACTAGCCCATAATAGTTCTAAATTACTCGGATAAATTGTCATCACACCAAAGTTTGAGGTTAAGTTAATATCAATACAAATTTGTAGTAAGAAAATGTTGTTTTATTTAAAAAGTTGTAGATAAAACGTCGTATTTGACTCGAAAATAATGGCTATAATTAACTCGGATGATTTATACACTCGCCTTCGGCTCGTGAACAAACTTTCATCCTCATTAATTATAGCCTACATTATTTACTCGTTAAATAATATACTATTATCTACGACTACTATGAAAAGTTTATATTTATGCTTTCAATTGTCAACGTAAAGTTGATTGTTACTGAGGACCAAGCAAAAAACATTTTATTGTGCGTCTCCTATGACAACGCGTTGATTACATAAAATAAAAGAAAATGACAGAATGAAACAAATTTGTTTATATATTTATTTTGATATTATTAGCATCGTCATAATTACGAATAAAATAAATTGAACGCAGATTGAACTAACTGAATACTATTATTATTATAACAAATAATTTTAGTCTTAGAGAAAATTATGTGTGTATTACGAGCGTAAAGTGACTCTTTGTTACTCGCGCACGGTAATTGACAAGGTGTCAATTCTCTACATAGTACCTACTTGTAACAATTACTTGTTATTCTATGTATGAATGTCTAGAAAATCATTTTAATTTTTATTTCGTAATATTATGTTATAAGTGTTAAACAGGTCAAGTTAAATATGTTAAGGATCTCGCCTCCGTAGCAAAATACTACGTGTTTAGAGGTGTAGCAGTTTCTGTTCTGCTCATTGCATAATATTATAAATATAATGAAAAAAAGGTACTAGATGTTTGTGAAAGAATTAATCTATAGGTTTATGCCCAGTTGGAATTTTGAAATCCATATAAAAAATTATAGTGTGTTTTAAGAAATTTTTACATGCTTTATCTTTAAGAGATTTATTAGAAAATGTAACTCGACCATAAACCTAATTGCATTCTTTGTTTTTAAATAAATTTATGAAATTTGATTTTATCTATAAAACTTCGTGGGCATTTAAACTATTAGACTATTCTAATTCTAATTCTGTTAATGTGTTAATTAAGAAAAATGTATTTGAAAGTATTTAGTTAGGTACTTATAAATTTATTTGTTATTTAATAATAATGAAATAAATATCCCATATATGTTTCGTCAGTTGATACGATGACAGCAATTCTATAATCAGTTTAAAAATTATAATTATAATAATTTTCTCGTATTATTAGCTCACCAATAAAATAATTAAATAGTTATTGGTCGATCTAAATCCTCACTCCTGTTTGAAAGTTTGTATACAAATTTATTTGTATTGTATTTACTCCTATTATGTTTTAGTTATTAAAATTCAGTTATTTATTTGAAACAAACGCAATAGTTCAACTGTCAACCTATCAATTTTATTACGAGTAATATACAATTATAATGGATTTCAATATGGATATTATTGGAAAAACGATATTTGTGTCAGTATATTTTTACAATAAATTGCGACAAATATGTTTTAGATACAATAAATAGCAATATTTTCTCTCCTGGTGTATAATTTCTGAATTTTCGATAAATAATTTTAATTTATTCTAGAACTTCTCTTGAAAGACATTAGATATAGGTAAGTATATGAAATTTATAACAAATAAACTGAACCGCTTCATTTTATTTGTCAGTAATCTTTTTGCTTCCTTGTACGGAATAAGGAAGTATTGTAATCGCGAAAAATTTCGGTTTTCAGATTTTGATGGAAATATCCGTTTTGACCTTTTCTGAATCCATTATGACTAGTTTCCTCGTGACGTCTGTACGTACGTACGGACGTATGTATGTCGCATAACTCAAATACGGTTAGACGTAGAAAGTTGAAATTTTGTATTTAGGACTGTTATAGCATCTAGTTGTGCACCTCCTATTTTTGGTTTCAATCTATAAACCGGAAGTAGTACTTTTGTCAAATATTTCGATAAATATTTAATTTGAGACAATTTTTTAAATTTTAAATGAAAGATTATGTGATTATTACCTACAATCGGTATTTTATAAATATTTTTGTATCTGGTATCATTTAAGAATAATTAAGGTATATATTTATAATTTAGTATTTCGGTATCTTGTAGTCCATGAACGATTAACATTTGTTACTACGTAAAATTTAAATGATTATGACATGACAGCGACAGTAGCAGTGACAATAGTAAAATATCATTTATATCTTCTTCTGCAGTTGAAATAAAATGACTAAAATATATTTGTGAGTAAAGTAGCAGTAGTAGTAGTACTTATATATTAATATATTTGTATAATATAATTCTACATTTTAGTTATTAAGAAAAGTATGAACAGTTTAATAGGCGTACAAGGAAGTCATGTGGTGTCCACGTCAGATTTTTTAATATTACTTAGAGAATATTTGATAGTTTTTAAATTTCTATTCAATTATACCTTTTACTACTCGTAATTTTAAAAAGGACGAAAAATATTGGTTCTTTTCAGCAGCATTATTATTACTTTTTGCAAATTGTTATCAGTTTACCTATTATATATTTGTCACTTTGTTAATTTTTTGCAGAAAACATTTTTTAATTTAAATGAATTTATTAAAAATAAGTAATAAAAATTACAATCAGTTGTTATTAAACAAATGGTATATTGTATTTTTTGAAAAAATATTTCACAAATTAAACTTTTTTAATACTTTTTGTATGAGCAATATTATCTGTAAAAGAACAAAAAGTTTACAAGTTAATTGTTAGTTTCAAAGGATGTAAATATTTGTTAATTTATTATTTCGCATCGTTTGTGATAAAAGAAAACATATTTTTATTCAAAACTAAAAAAATAATAATTGTCAAGCTTTTATAATCTGGTTTCTTTGTTTTCAGTTTTGAGGATTAAATTTTAAATAAAGCAGAATGTTCTCTTTTTAATTTGAACTGAAAGAATAACAGCTGAATAATAATATTCCTAAGGTAACGCTAGGATGCGGCAAAGTACGAGTTTCGGGCTGGTTTCAGACAACTCTAGTAGTGGGGAAAAGAGTGGAATGGAAAAAAGTAAAATCGACAGTATTCTAGAAATTCGGTAAAAACGTAGACGAGCCGCTTAAGAGTCAATTTAATGTAGAGTCATTAAAGATTTAATTATATTTTATTATATATATATACAGGATGAGTCATCGAAATGCCCGTCATCGATATCTCTCTTGTCGTTAAAAATACAGCATAAATTTATTAACAAAATTTTTCATCTAGTCAAGGAGCATAACTTAAAATTATTTTCACATATACAGGGTGTTGCATCACGACTTGGCAATAATTGTTCGTCTTTTTTTAAATGAAACACCCTATATATTTTTATATATTTTGAATTGTATTTTATTTACCTATACGAAAATATAAGATTCATTTTAGTTTTCCGCGGCGTTGCCAAGTTATTCAATTTTTTCTCTAAAAAAAGCCGAATACACGTATTGTTTTATAAAGACGTACTGAAGTTATTTTAATAGTAAAAATTAAGAATTTTTTTTTCTGTATAGCTGTAACAATACTCTTTGTTCTGACATAACTTTTTTTAAAAGATATTATACAGAGTGTTCAATACAGAGAATCAAATTTACTCAATTTCAAATGTCTATAACTCGTCATTTTCAAATGGAACACCCTATATTTTATTATTCTGTTGTTTGTATTTTTGCATCTTCTTATGTTATAAAGGATGTCGTATGCCTAAAAACATTAATTTCGAAATTAATTAAATTAATATTTTTAGGCATAGGACACTCTTTATAACATAAGAAGATGCAAAAATACACACAACAGAATAATAAAATATAGGGTGTTCCATTTGAAAATGACGAGTTATAGCCATTTGAAATTGAGTACATTTGAATCTCTGTATTGAACACCCTGTATAATAACTTTAAAAAAAAGTTATGCCAGAACAAAGAGTATAGTTACAGCTGTACAGAAAAAAAAATTCATAATATTTACTATTAAAATAACTTCAGTACGCCTTTATAAAACAATACGTGTATTCGACTTTTTTTAGAGAAAAAATTGAATAACTTGGCAACGCCGCGGAAAACTAAAATGAATCTTATATTTTCGTGTAGGTAAATAAAATACAATTTAAAATATATAAAAATATATAGGGTGTTATATTTAAAAAAAGACGAACAATTATTGCCAAGTCGTTATGCAACATCCTGTATATGTGAAAATAATTTTAAGTTATGCTCCTTGAGTAGACGAAAAATTCTGTTAATAAATTTATGCTGTATTTTTAACGACAAGGGAGATATCGACGACGGGCATTTCGATGACTCACCCTGTATATATATATATATATATATATATATATATATATATATATATATATATATATATATATATATATATATATATATATATATATATATATATATATATATATATATATATATCGTAACTTAAATAATCAATTGAAATGAAGATTGATATTAACGAGCGTCTAAAATTGTAAAATTTATTGTAATTTGTAATAAAAAACAACACTTTTATGAATCTATCAAAAAACTCCATAAACTAATGTTATTAAAAATAAAACCACATTTATATTTTGTAGCAAAATAAAATGACCTCATTGAATCATTAAAAATGTTTTATACTTCTAAATATGGAAGCGTCAAGCACTAAATGCGTGTATAATAGATCTATAAACCGGAGTTTTTGGCTGGAATCCAACTCCACTAAACCATAGTGATATAAATCTGTTCAAAAGACAAGAAAATCAAGTATCAAGTACAAAAACTAAACTTCCACGTACAACAGTTTAGTTTTCCAACCAATCTCTGCTACTTGTAGAATACGTGTGTGCGAAATACCAGTGGCGTACTCAGAAAATCCCTAAGAAGGGGCGAATTCTTATAAAAAATATTACCGGGGCGCTGTATGTGACGTCATCGACATTATAAAGACGTCTTGACGACGTATATGTGTTGTATCAAAATCATCAAAATCTTTGAAAATCGTGCACACGGCAAAAGTAATTATTTATATGCAGGGTATGTAACATAACTTCAAGTAAGTTTTAGGCCATAATTTCATAATTAAAATATAACATTTTCGTGCAACAAATGTTGCATTTTAAAGTAAAGAAAACAGGTAGGTAAAATATTACCTGCGCATATATTTATTACCGTATTCCATTTTGCAGACTGGTTTGGAAAAAGTAAAACAATTAATGTTATTAATTTAAAAATGGTAATTAATACCACAATAATTAAATTGGTTGTATAATTTGCAGTAAATCACCCTAGATTATAGTCTACCTTGAAAAATTTTATATTATAAGTACACTACATACCTACGACCTAGATGCAACTTAAAGTTTTAATTAAGATATGATTTATATAGAGGATGTTGCAAGCAATATTTTCCAGTACAAAAAGTTATTTACTTGTTTAACAGTTAACATAAATTACTGTAAGAACTTTTACACTTTTAAATTTCGCGCCTCACGGGTTGTTATGAACACGAACAACAATCTTACCAATAAACAAACTCATGTCGTCGTCGTGTTCTTATTAATTGACAAGTGCAGTGCCTTTACATTTTCAGGAATTTAATTATAAAAGTTATAATGCTGCTCTGAAAACTAGTACTAGAACTACTGTAGTACTGATTGCAAATAATAATTAAAAACTATAATAGTACGATGGAATGTGCAATAATAAATTATTAGCATAGTAAATTTCATTTTAACTGCGTCTGAGTTAATAGGATAAGGATGTTAGTATTAAACAATACAAATATATTCATAAAGTAGACAAGTAGAGTATGTTTTATGTTAAAAGAATGCTAGGTATTCGCAAAAGTATAGTATTGTTGTCAAAATAAATAATATATATTTATCTACAACAATAGAATAATGTATTCATTATATACGTGAAAGTAGTATAATAAACCCCTCCATAAGGACACATTATGAAATAATGAATTCATTATTTCACACTGTTAAATAATGAGTACTTTATTCTCTCGAACTGTCAAACTGCCATCACATCTGTTTTAATATTAGTGTTACATCAAGTTATAATTTTATGACGTTGTAAGCAGAAACAGTAAAAATAATAAAAATTTGTAAAACGCTGTATATGACTAGCCCATAATAGTTCTAAATTACTCGGATAAATTGTCATCACACCAAAGTTTGAGGTTAGTTTAATATCAATACAAATTTGTAGTAAGAAAATGTTGCTTTATTTAAAAAGTTGTAGATAAAACGTCGTATTTGACTCGAAAATAATGGCTATAATTAACTCGGATGATTTATACACTCGCCTTCGGCTCGTGAACAAACTTTCATCCTCATTAATTATAGCCTACATTATTTACTCGTTAAATAATATACTATTTTTTATTAACATGGATATGATCAAATGAGTCAAAATTATACGAAGATATGTATAGAATGAGACTTATGAGACTTTTCCAACAACATTTGAGTATAGACATTGTTTCAGTATATATTATTAACATGTTTTTATTGCTAATTGGCAAATATTTTGTAGAAAATGATGATATATCTACTGACTTTGGTCCATTTATTCGCCAAATCATTTCAGTAATACCACTATTATGACTTATATTTTGTAGGTAACTCATTCATTTATAAATTTCAGTTACTTGTTAAAACTTTTGCCAAGTAGAAACAAATGTCATAAGCATGATTTTGATTGTTCTTCAGTGTTTTTTTTTCATTAGATTGGATAGTTAAGTAAGGTGCTGCTACAAATTAACAATAAACTTAATTACATAATAATGTTATTTGCCAAGAAAGTTTTTTACAGAAACTTACGTTGAAAGAAAAGAAAATCTTTTCATAGCAGTATTTTAGATGTGATTCCTTTTATTAAAGATTATTATTATTGATCTTTTTTGTCAGAGGATGTGAATAATCAAGATAGATAATAACATTTTTATTAACGTTCAATATTTTTATATTAGAATTTTTTTTAAAGAAATTTGAGAAAATTATTCGAAAAAGGAAGCTTAGCTGCAAGCATCTTGATTTTTAAAATTTTCTTGCCATTTATAGGGACCGAAAAAAAAATCAAATAATGACAAAAACCGCTAAAAACGTCATTTTACATTTCTTTAAAATTTCAAATTCCTAGGCCAAAGACAAAAAATAAAAATATAAAAGCATTAAGACATCTTTTGTTAATACATTCATTTGTAAAAGCATCATAATTTATTTATTTATTGAAAATCAATCCTACAGGATAAAAAAGCCCAATTACAGGACGATTGTACCATTACAAACGTAAATATAAATATAATGATGTATTAACAAAAGTAAATGTGAAACAAAATTTTAAATTGAGTTACATTGGTATACTTAAATAAAATGTGAGTAAGAAGAAAAACAACAACAAACAAATTATATTTAAAGATAAACATACTGTAAGCAAACAATAGAATTTAAGGAGCCTATTGCATGGCAATAATATGCATTGAAAAACGAGTAATTTTTGTGAGGATCTCAATCTAATACTGTTATACGTATGATGTTGAATTTTTGTATGTAGATTAAGGAAGCATGCTAAAAGTGCGGAATCTACAAAATCTTTAATTAATGTAATTAGTTTGACTTTAATAATTATGCGAAAATCGGCGAAAATTGTACAAGTTTAGATATAATTTATGGCAATTCTGTTGATAAAATTATAGTTTTATTGTTTTTCCGCCCTTTTTACATCTATGTTCTACTCATTTTGTCTTTAAACTCAATGATAACTTTTATAGTTTATTCATGAGATCCTCACGAAATTCTAGTGTTTAATTTCTTTTTATCTCTAATTGTTGTTGGAACAATATATAGTTTGAATTTTTCAATTCAACAATGCTTTGTCGTTACTAATGTAAAATTTCAGATTTTTATATTGAGCAATATAGCCAGAATCGTGAATTCTGATTCTTATTGCACTCAAGAAGTATAGCCCCTTAAGAGCAGTATTTACTCCCGTTCTTTGACTTCCAAAAGTGTTACAGAAATAAAATCATATCTCAAAATCTACATAACATAAACTTCATTCAGAAACTACGATAAAGTTAAAGAATGTATCTATGTTCGTCTAGTGATAATTTTTTGTTTACTATGTCTTAAATCGAAGAAAAAAAAACCTGTATTCAACAACAATTTTTAATAATATAATACAATAAAAAATTGAAAATATCAACACTAGACGAACCTGGTTTAAACCGTAAACTAACAGGAAATAAGTTTTTAAATATAAAAATATGTAAATTACACGAAAATTTGTACTCAGAACGAAACCTCTGTAACATTGTATTTCAAGCAAAAACCCATGTAAAGTAAACAGATAGGACTCTTCTTCGAGAGCACAAAGTGTAAATACAGCTCTTAAACAAGACCCATGAAGAACGAAAGATGTAAATATGAAACACTCTTTATCAGACTTATTCCTGAGCCACACGGTATCCACCAAATTGAAATTGGCGCATATGGGTCAATATGTCCACACAATCCCGCATTTCCATATCAAACACCACACCGCGCATTTACACAACATCCCAAAGGGCCATCGCGTATTAGAGATCAATATCCAATCACAGCAGCAGCAGTTTATAAGTGTAGCAAAGATTGATTAGTCTATTAGTCAGCAATAACCGTGTGTGCACAATAGCGGCATGGGTCAGCGCCAACCTGATCTAATTAGCGGTGGGGCAGTGGAGGGGGGGAGTGACACTCTGATGATGAGCGGATTCTGCGGGACGCAAGATGATTGCATCTCGTGAAGGATACGGAAGCATGATATGGTACAGTTCGGTTCATTTTTAAATCCTTTATATTAACTTCACCGTCTTGTCTGTTTACGTCAAAAAAAGTCAAAAATGACCCACTTCCCGGGATCCTATCGAGCTGACTTTTGTCACCTAACAATGCACTTTGGCAAAATTTCAGATTCTCCGCCATCTTGAAACGAAATGGCGGCTAGCTATCTCAAAATGCACTGCATCGATTGCGGTCAAATTTGGTACAGTAATAGCCAAGGATCTAACTTATGATATAGATATATTAAAATGTCAGTCCGCCATCTCGAAACAAAATGGCGGACAGATATCTCAAAATGTACTGAAACTATTGCGTCCAAATTTGGTACATGAATCTTTCTTGAAACATAGGCATATTAAAATGTTAGTCCGCCATCTTGAAACAAAATGGCAGCTAGCTATCTCAAAATGTACTGCGCCGATCTGGTTCAAAAACAAAAATTTAAATAAATATCGATCGAGTCTCATATATGAAGTTGAATATTAGTTGCTCTCTATTTTATTGTTAAATACTTCCAGATTCAGCAAATTATATTAAAAATTAACTGTACCAAATAGATAATTATATTATCTTTTATTTTTAATTGCAAAAATTGTCATAAATAAATAATGTACCAATTTTTTGAATGAAAACTATAATCAAGCTTCAAAAAGTACTACTTTCGGCTTGCGGATTTCTACCAAAATCTTATTAATAATAATAAATTAATTTCTGTTAGACACATTACATGTATAGAAATAGTCAAAAAGTAAATAGGTACGTACAAGTACATACGAGAATAAAAAATTATACATTAAAGAATTCGTCTAGTGCATAAAAATTGTGATTTACAAGAATATTTTTTGACAGATGGTTTAACCAATCATATTGCGTAATGATGACGTCAAATGACGTAATGCAACCAATAGAATTGAAAATGTAAAATGATGTATCTGACAACATAATTTTGTAGATTAGGTTTTATTTTGTTACGTTAGTTACAAAAAATAAATAAATTTGTCACATGAAACGTCAAAAATGTTTAGCAAAATGAGTCGTTTTGGTAGTATTTTTAAGAAGAAAAATATTCTTCCTAAATACCATTCGAGATAATAATTTTTTGAGAGAATTTTTGTCTATTCCACGGCAACTTATTGCAATTTCACTCCACAAAACATCATCTGACAATTTCCCTCAACTTCGTTTCGGGAAATTGATAGATGATGTTTTGTGTCGTGAAATTGTTAGAAATAAGTTGCCGTGGAAACGACAAAACAATTCTCAAAAAATTATCATCTCTTATGGTATTACCCCTGAAAATATTTTAGTTTCTTTTTAAAAACATTTACACTAGCTGCCTGTTTAATCTCACAAGGCAGGTTATTAAAAATTTCCAAGCCAACCCTGCCAGGAGCTGCTTTTGCTACATTTGTCCTAAAATAAGGAATGCTAAAATTAGTTTTATTTCTAGTATTATAATTGTGTTTCTCTGAGTTGATAATAAATGTATCTTTATGTTGGAAAATCAAATATTCGGTGTAAGATCCTTATTGAAACCTTAAATATAACATTTGGTTATTAAAGGTTAGATACTATTTAAATTATCGTGGACGGAAAATCGTCACATACGTCCATACACACACACAGACATCATCGTGAAGATAGTAAATTCGTATTGTAGAGACCCTGAAACGTGCTCATCCACCAAAAACTCATACTCTAAAATTTTGATCCATTACAATACTTCTCTTATAGAATATGAGGCGAGAGGTAAAAACTACAAAAGGAACAATGAAGAAATTAAACTGAAAATGAAACCGTAATGAAAGTTAGTCAGAATTGTGAGCGTCAGAGGTCCGACTGCTGCGCGACAAATTCGTTCCGCCCGCACCCGCTGTAATTTGAAGGGACGCTCGTAAAACTTTTGCTGATCTGTTACATTGTCAATTACCGACGCCCACGCCGCTCATACGTCCAAAATGAAGATATTCTCAAAATCTAATCACAGGATCACGGTTGTCTGGTTAAAAGAACTTATTTTGTTGCACATGAAATCAATGGAAATCGTTATTATTAAGGAAATTATGTACACTTTGTGTCATAGTACTTTTCTATTATGTTGATACAAAAGGGTTGAGTTTTATTTACACTTTGTGCTCGCGAAGAAGAGTCCTATCTATTTATATGCATTTCTGCTTGAAATACAATGTTACTGAGGTTTCGTTCTAAGTAGAGATTTTCGTGTAGTTTACATACTTTTAAGTATATTTAAAAACATATTTACAGTTACTTTAAGGATTAAGCTAGGTTCGTCTAGTGTTTAATTTTTAATTGTATTATATTAAAAATTGCTGTTGAAAGATTTCTCAATTTTTTTTTCGATTCAAGGCAAAATAATCAAAAGAGTTTGATTTCTCGTTTAGTTTTTGAGTTAAGAGGATATTGTTCCTCACATGAATCCCGAATTTTCATTTTGACAAATTCAGTTTACTCCACCCCCCCTCCTCCCAAAACGGTCAGAAATTTACGTCAGAGATAAACACAAGTTAAAACCCCGCCCTATTGTGACACTATCATGAGTTACGCCGTAAAATAGGCAAAATTTGTTCAAAAGTGATCATTTTCTGGAACAAAATACAGCCGCAAAAACAAACTTACAAGCTTGAAATTTTGTATACTTCTAAATAAAGGTTGTGTACAGTCCGCTATCTGAGTAATATATCAATATTTCGGTTTTTTATATACTTAATTTATTGTCAAAAATTGGTGTATTTTTTAATGCAATTAAACATTTTGGCAACATTGAAAAATGAATAATTTGGAGTTAGCTATTTTCATCTCATATGCATATAATAGTAAAAAAATTAATACTATATGTTGTACCATGCAGTCAGGATTTGTTCCAGAAAAATAGTCTATTTTTCGAGTGGAATTATGTCCTCTTAAAAGAGTAGAGTATATTGAGTAGAGAGGTCTTGTGCTGGCCACATCAGATTTTTTTTTAGTTTTTATTTTTAATATCACGTGTTTTGTGCTTCCTTCTTCAGGAAACAAATGAACGTATTTTTACCCTTTTTCTGTTATGCATTTTCAGTCCTAAAATGCTCTCAAAGAAAATATTCGGATAATTTTGACGATACTGTTGAATCGATAACAATAATATTAATGAATCGATAAAGTAATTTTATGAAAAACATTAGTATTCACCTGTTTTCAGAAAACTCAATTTATTTATACGAGTACCCACGTGGTGAAATATTGTCCTAGCTAGTATGTAATTTATCTAAGTTACATTATCACGCAAGCACAATCTTTAACGATATATAAATAAACGATCAGTGTCCTCTTAAAGAGAATCTACTGTTGAATGAGAAAAACTTTAAAATTTTGTGTGACTAATGCGATAGATATGTAAACAAACATTTCTTGCACGTGAAATAAATAAACTACAAACTTTAAATACTACTATAATTATTGTTATAGTGAAGTGCTTGACAGACATTTTAACAAAATATTTACTATTTTATGTAATTTTAATGAAATATAAATATAAATTCTTTGTTTATATTATCGTTAAGTTCTCTGTTAGACTTTGTATTTAACCAAGGACAAAATTTCAATTCTTCCGATGAAAAACTTCTGATGTGGCCAGCACAAGACTTCCCGCCACTTACTTATTATACAAATATATTAATGTATAGGTACTACCTACTACTACTACTCACAATTATATTTTAGTAATTTTATTTAAACTGCAGAATTTTACTATTGTCACTGTCATGTCAAACATTTAAATTTTACGTAGTAACAAATGTTAAACGATCATGGACTACAAGATACCGAAATTCTAAATTAAAAGTAGGTATATACTTTAATTATTATTAAATGATACCAGATACATTTAAACTAAAAATATTGTTTCAAATTAATTATTTATCGAAATATTTAAAAACGTACTACTTCCGGTTTGTGGATGGGTACCAAAATTTAATGAGCGCTTGAGATTCGTTTTATAACCTTAAATACAAAATTTGAACGTTTTAGGTTCGATATTTTTTGATTTATCGTGAACGAAAATTGTAACATACTAACGAACGAACGAACACATACACAGACATTATCTCGAAAATGTTAAAGTCTTACTCCAGGTACTTATCCACCAAAAATTAACACTCGAAAATTTTGACCATCATAATACTTCCTTTATAGAACATGAGGCGGGAGGTAAAAATCAAAAGATTATTAGTTTCAGTAAAATATAACCTATACCTAGTCGAATACCTATAATATTACCTAAACGTATAACGAATGCATAATTTAACTGTTAATGATGACAGATTATTAGTTTGGATTATGATACGTGATACCTAAAATTTACAAGACAAGTTATAGCATTTCTCTTTTCTTTAAACTAAAAACAATCATATTATGACTGTCGATGACAACATAAATTTTAAATAACAGCTCTCATGTTCATAAGGTTATATTTCTAAGTTACCTACGTTGCGACAAAAAATTGTTTGGATATTACTGTAGTACGTTGTTATTTGCAGCAATAAATTGCAAATCCGCAAGTAATAAATTATTATAATCTGCCGAGAGTAATTATAAACATTAATTATTATATTATCAAGAAACACACGCTACTCGTAAAAATAAATATATTATATTAAAAAAATCTGCTGTCAGCACACGACCTCTCGCCTAATTCTGCTTATTCTACAAATATAATAAATAGTTTTACTTACATTTTACATTTTAATAGTTTCATGTTCATGACATAATGTAAACAATAATGTAAACCAAGATACAAGCAAAAGATGTCAACTGTACTGTCACTTTCATAATAATTCAAATTTTGTGTAGAAACAAATTTCATATTATGTAACAAGATACTGGAATTTCAAAAAAGTAAATTTAAATTATGGTACAGAAAATTATATTCTCATAAATGCTTTATTTTTTGAGATAATTTAAGAAAAATCATATTGGTCTAGGTATATGAAAAGTTTTATTTCCGGGTAATTCATTGGTACCAAAATACAATTTATTGGTCTATTGAAAATCATATTAAACCTTAGATATAAAATTTGGATTTAAATGTTTGATATTTTTGGAGTTATCGCGTCCGAAAAATTTGTAACATACAAACGAACGCACACACACACACGCACATAAACACACACAGACATCATCTTAAAAATGTGTAATTCTTATTCTAGAGACCCTAAAATGTGCTTATCTGCCAAAAACTCAACACTTGAAACAACGGTACTGCAATTTAAACCGACATTGAAAATTATTAACGGGTTTAATTCCAAAAACAAACAGAAGAATACCTCGCGAAGATGGCGCAAAAAACTCCATCCTAATAAGTGCGACAAGCGCGAACTCAAGGACTAGTGAGGCAACAAGCCCACGTGAAGCATCCTCATCCTTACACAGTAACAACAACAACAAGACAACTCACACATATCTCATGGCTGAAGAGGGCTGCACTGCAGACTAGTGTCACACATGGAGAGCACCAGGATGCTGACAACGACACGACCACGTGCACTACTGACATGAGTGACAAGTGGACAGCACTTGACATCCACTGCCCCCACCACACGCCCCCCACCAGCCCCACACGCGGATTTTAACACTTGGTGGGTTGCCATGGAGACCGCGTGGTGTAGGTGCGCGGTAAGAGCTTAGTGCTCGAAGGGGTGTGGGGTGTGGGAGGGTTAGCGTTCACTATCTCATCTCTAGGCTCTGGGGCAGAGGTTCACAAACATTCTAAATATTACTGATTTCGGTACATTTCTACTATATACCGAAAACTCGTCAAAAAAGCTTTTACAAGTAACAGCGCTGACCTTCTTAAAATACACTACTCAAAAAAATTAAGGGAGGTTTAAAAAAAAGGAAATTAATGCTAAATAAACAGGCTATCTGATCCATATGCCGGCCTAACTAAAAAAAATAATGTTGTACTCATAACCTAGGAAATGACATATGAAGCACGCAATTGACAATCGGAAATGTCAATTTCCCAGTGAAGTCAATCAGGAAAATGCAAAGAACACTGGCTTTCTTGAGCATTCTACAATAATATCATCTTAAAAATAACAAAATTTATTTTAATAAATGTTACTTTCCACGATTTTAATGTATTAAAAGCCATAAACACCATCGATATATACAAATTTTGAAATAAATATGTGTGATATCTGTCGGTAGTAGTAAGTAGAAAAAACATCGTAACCTCAAATTTAATGATCAGACTGCAACTACAACTTCAATGTATTTAATTATAGCTTTATTCGTTACAAAAAATATTGTACAAACCTTTTGCGGGAAGACACCATCCCAACATTCGCTTCGCTCGTGTTTTAAACAACCGCTCATGTGGGATAAAAATCTTCCCACATTTGGTTCGTAAATAACTATTTTCAAACCCATGGACCAAAATAAAAAAGCAAAAAATTTGCAATATTTCTTTTTCGTGCTATCTGTTAGGATTACATGAGAACCGTAGCTCCTAAAAAAAATTAGCTAAAAAATCTGAAAATTAAAATCTTAAAGCTTCGAAATGATTTTCTTATAGTCTAAATACGAGCACTTTTCACCGAAATACAGCCTGTCAAAAATCACCGAAAAATTTGGAATTTTTCTTTGCTCCCTTAATTTTTTTGAGTAGTGTATTATCTGCCTACATTGACAGGTAAAACCAATCCATCATTTTTGTTCTTTACTATCGAAACCAGATACATTTTCTTACAACTTGTGAACCCTCATTTTTTTTCACACCAACGTAGACCCCCGTCCAGTCTCCCGTGGACCCCTGGGGGTCCACCTGGACTACTTTGAGAATCACTGCTCTAGGATAATTTTAGAGCCAAGCTCTGTTCCTCTACCTAACCGCCGATTATACGAGTATGTATTACAGAAATATTCAAACAATCTCGAAGTTTAGTGTTATTAATGGAATTAGAGCAAGCTTCCTATGTAAGAGGATTATTTACTTATGATCAATTTGTGCGAAGCAAAACTGAAATATGTGGTTTGTAAATATTTGATAATTCACATATGCATGGATTCGTATTAACATCAACCAGTACGGGTAGAATTTACAATTTAAAACAGTGCCGTGGCAAGAATTTTAACATCGTAAGCGAATCCTTAATATTTGGTCCAAAACTAGAATCAAATACTCTATAAATTGCTATATGACAGGTGATGGTCTCCGATTTCATACAGCATGCCTTTTGGAGGATAGAATATTGACCTATGACAACATAGAAAAGCGGGTATTAAACCATTGCACGTTTTCCGGTCATATGGAAAATTTTTCCACTAGCACAAATTTTTTGTGTTTTTCTCTGATTTAATAATGCATGCCCTTTTATCAAAAGAAACTTAAACACATTTAAAGTCTTAATAATTATAGACATGCGATTCGCAGGATCCCAAAGGGCTCAAATGATCACGTTATCTTGTAATAAAAAATATGATTTTCCTCGTTTTCATACAGCATGCCGATGAAATGAATTAATATTTGTGTCATAAAACACCTATAACCAAATTGGCATGCAGTCCTCGTTGGCCCAAGGGTGGAAAATTCGGAAAAGTTTTGTGCAAGTGGAAATGCAATTTTTCATATGACCAGAAAGCGTGCAAGGGTTTAATACCCATTTTTATTTGTTGTCATATTTGCTAATTTTATTGTTAATACTAGTTTTAAACACTATAAGGTACATGCCATTTCAAATTACAACAACAAAAATATTAAGCCATTCAGGGCATCAATATCTAATAGATATTTGTGTATTAAGAGCGGAAAGTGACTCTTTGTTACTCGCGCCTTCGGCTCGCGCTGCAATAGTGCAAGGGGAACAAAGACACTTTACGCTCGTAATACACACATAATTTTATCTACGACTGAAATTATTTGTTTTAAAAATAATAATATTCAGTTAGTTCAATCTACGTTAAACCAATTTATGTTTCATTTGTAACCATAACGATACCAATAATATCGAAATAAATAAATAAATACATTTTTTGCATTTCCGGGACTAAAACTCTTCTTTAGTCTTTATTTTTAGGGACTAAGGTTCTTAATTTGATCCCAAGGGATTATTTTTCATATTTAATCCCGTTGTCATGAAATTGAATTCATTATTCCCGTTGTCAAGTAAATACGTGCTATTTGTTACATAGTATCTATGGTAACAATATAAATATTTGTCATAAAATTTACTATCAAAATTGCAAAATGTGTATTCTTTTAAACTATTTTGCATTCATTTGAGGATGAAGTGCAAAAAATAGCGTATATACCACAGGACTAAAGTATCTTTAATCCCTCAGGTGATTATTTCCCTCACCTTCGGCTCGTGAAATAAACTTCACCCTCAGGATTAAATCATGCACTTTAGTCCCTCAATATATAATATACTATTTTTGTTTGATTCTGTCATTTTCTTTCATTTATGTAAACAATAAAATACTTTAATGCGCGTTGTCATAGCAGACGCGCAATAAAATATTTTTTAGCACTTCTGGGACTAAAACTCTTCTTTAATCTTTATTTTTAGGGACTAAGGTTCTTATAATTAAATCCCAAAGGATTATTTTTCATATTTAATCCCGTTGTCAAGGAATTAAATTAATTAATCCCGTTGTCAAGTAAATACGTGCTATTTGTTACAGAGTATCATGGTAACAATATAAATATTTGTCATAAAGTTTATTGACTAATTGCAAATGAGGATGAAGTGAAAAAAATTGCTTATACGAGTATACCACAGGACTAAAGTGCATGACTTAATCCCTTCGACCATATATACTGATATGTATGGTCGAAGCTTAATCCTGTAAGTTTATTTCACGAGCCGAAGGTGAGGGAAATAATTACCTGAGGAATTAAAGATACTAATATATAATATACTATTTTAAAATAATATTTTTCTTCGCCCTCAGTAACAATCAACTTTACGTTGACAACTGAAATCATAAATATAAACATAGCATTCGTAGATATTTAGACCACGCCTATCGCATTAGTGACCACGGAAAAAGTGGACAATATCCAATGGACGCGCCAGCCCTCAGGAAAGAAGCGACAAAAACGATCTTCAGTCGACCGCAATAATCAATGTTTGTACCCCAGGTTTCTTTCATCTACACATGAACCACCTCAACCCTGCACTAACACCTACCGCGACGATGAGCATTCAGTTGTGAGCAGTCAAAGAGGAATTACCGATTTAATCTGTTTTGAAGTGCTCTAACATGAGAGCACATCATAAGTGGGTCGTCGATGTGTGAAATTTTAAAAACTTACCCACCGTGTAAACTATATACGCGCGTGCGCGCTCGGTTACGGATTTAGAAATTTTAGCAAGGGGTAAATTAATTGCATGAGCGCTTCGTAATTCTGATCTAGTATAGGGTAAACCATATAGTCGTTGGACACCATATAGTTATTGGACATACCACACAAAAACCGTTAAAATAAAAATTCTCTTTATCCTATTTGATATAGCGTCTGCTTGATGGATAACGTCGATAAATGTATTTTGTGTGACAATAAATTTGCGACAAATTATTCCTACTGTTAGTTTTGTGTCGACCTTGATATTAGTGCGCATGCGATCTAGTATGTATTTCTTATAATTTTGTTAAAGATCACATCAACAAAAATAATAATTTTACACCTGTTATTATTCTTAGAATAACAAAATCATGATTCAATAACGCCAAAAATTACTTACAGATTATATATTTTGATGCTTTTGTTTGTTTAATTAAAGTTTAAACAAAAAAAAACGGTGTCCATGACTGTAATAAAATTTTTCTATAAATACAGTTATTGGACACGTGTCCAATAACTAAATTTCATAACATAACCTCAATTTTGCTGTCCAATTATTATCCATAGGACGCTAGGTTTGGAGTTTTTTTTTTAATGATTTTAATATAACCTAGACAGTTATTTATTTATTTATTGTTCTTTAACCACGTTACAAAGAATTATTTTTGTTTGTAGCAAGTCAGTACAGCACAATACATTACAAAATACAAATTAAAATTCACGAAGTGAGTTTCATATCAACATTTTTGTACAACAAATGTAATCGTCAATGGAGTAGAAAGCCTGCTTTAATAGATAAGATTTAATTGTCTTTTTAAATTGTTTTAAATCTAAAACTTTAACATCCTCAGGCAAAACATTGTATAGATCGAAATTTAAGGTGTGAGTTTTTGACTTTTGGAGTCTAAATGTAGGTTTACGTAGGAGATTAGCAGACCTAGTATGGTAGGAGTGGCAGTCACCATTTTTGATAATATTAGATTTAGATTTATGTATTTCAAGTAGAGAATGCAAAATGAATATAGATTATGGGACGGGTGTCCAACAGTGTCCAATAAGTGTCAGTTAGGTGTCCAATAATTGTATTGTGATGTTTTTAAAATAGAAAAGTTTCAAATTCATTAAATTGACAATAGGGTGTTGGCAAAATAGTATTAGTAATTTTACTTATTACTAATGTCTGGATTAATAATTTTAATGGTCTTTTATATAAAATAATTATAAATAAGTCTTATAATTAAATAAAAGTGGTCGTCCAATATCTATGTGACACCTGTCCAATAATTGAAAATTTGTCCAATGACTATACTTTTTTGCATATTTTTCTTATAAATATTATTATTTTCTCAAATTTATCATTTCGTCAAATTTCAATACATGGTGTTGTGCAGAAATCTTAAACCTATTATAAAAAAAATTAAAAGTCCAAAATTGACCATAAACAACAAAGATGTTAATGTTTTGTTTTAATATATTCTTAACTGTCCAATAACTATATGGTTTACCCTACCTACCTTTATAAGTAACATGAAATAGGTGTACTATTCATTTGAATGAATAATTTCTATATGAAACGCAAGTGAATCATATACAGGTTGGTGGAGGTGAAATGCGAACATAGGGAAATATATGACAATTGAGTTATCATGTTAGGCATCTTGATATACGTGGAATACTGTCAATGTCGAAGTAGCTGTCATATTATTGTAATTTTTATTTTACCCGTGGAATAATTCCTTGGCCAGATAGGTCTCAAGATTTTTCTTGTGGTGTTATATTAAATCTAAAATTTATAGTTGTCAAGAAGAAAGAGTGACAGCCCTGGATGAACTGCAAATTAAAATTTAAATGCATTTGCAACAATTACGCCACAAATGTTAAATAATTTTAGAACTGAATTTTACAATCGTTTAGGCTACTGTTTGGCAGAGGGAGGAAATTTTTTAGAATATTTATTGTAAATTCTAGCTTTATAATTTATTTATCAGTTAAAATAAATGTGTTTCTGCTTTATTTTCATAATAATTACTTTTACTATACTAACATTCAACATGCACTTTTAGATTTCTGTTATTCATTACTCTTTTTGTCAGACAAATTCACATTACTTCGTTTTGTGACACTACTACCAAATATATTAAGATGAAAGTTCGATTGTCATGTATGTTCCCTATGTTCGCATTTCACCTCCACCAACCTGTATAGGAAGAAGTCCAAAAAATCAAAAAATGAGTTTTTGGTACCATCTTGTAGCAAAATAAGTAAATATAGCTTTCAGAAAATTGCAGTAAAAACGATCTGTCACGATTTTCAGGCATTGAAATAATTTTGTCCACTGGAAGAACGATCCAAGTCCACTTTGTTCAACGGAATACCGATCTTAGTTAATTGTTTATAACAAAATAGTTTATTTTACAAGAACATTAATGTTATTATTTTTTTATTATCAATACCTATAACTGTAAGTTGGAATAAAATAAAGCGTTATTTTTAATAAACCATATTACCAATATACGAGTCTTCAACTTTTAAAATTCAATTATCTCGAAACTATCAAAATGTGACTTTGATCGTTCTTCCTATGTGGTCTTCAAGTATTTAACTATACAGAGTGGTTTGGATTCTAGTGTCCAGCTAATATTTCGCATACTTATAAAATAACATTAGAGACATTTTTTTCAGGTATACCTACTTATTCAATTCTATATACTTATTGGGAAATATTGTAGAAAAAGAAAGTAAGACATTTATGATAGTAAAATTTATATCATTATATCATTGTTAAATCAGAATATCCTATAATTTACTTACAATTTTTAAAATATTTCATTGTAAAATAACACTGGTGGTATGGCAAAAGTGCTCACTTTTCTCTCTAGAGAGGAAAAACTTTCTTTCCTCACTCCCAGTAAATATACGTTTTGTTCTTGTTAAACTGTTGAAAAGTCGCCACGGAATGCACTTTTTTTTAAACACTCATAACTTTGTGTAAAATCAACGTAGGAACTTCGTTCTTTGAGTCCTGCACAGGAAATTGAACAAATTTTAGTGCCTTTTGGTGTATCGATTCGAAAATTTTTTTCAACTCCATACACATCGTCAAAGTTGGACATTTTTTCGATTTAAAAGCATTTTTGTTTCATAGAGATGCAAGAGGGGTCGGAAGGAGTGACGCTAAAGTTCGCATACATCACTTTAAAGCAGACACATCATAGTTTTTCGCTCTCGAAAAATCATCGAAATCGACTGAAAATACGCCGAGTTATGACGATTTGAAAATGGGTGAAATTTCATCTCATTTCAAGTGTTCCCCTAATTGTGTTTCGTCACATATTGTTCACTGCCATTACCGATTATCATCAAAACAGAGAGGAGGGATTGTCAGAGAGGGGTCCGAAAAATGCCTATATAGCTCCCCTCTGCCTCATTATTCGATTAAATATAATAAAAAATATTTTTGTATCCTTATATACAAACATACACGATCTGAAGAGGCTTGAGATTTGTAGATTATTATAATTTACGATGGGATATTTCTACTATGATACCTACTCTTATGAAACAAATATCAAAGAAGTAATAAAAATTTGGAACGTATACTAGGAAAGAAAGAGTATGTAATAAAATGTTGTATGTACCTTATCAACCTATCTCAGACAAAAAGTGTTTTTCCATTCCACTCTTTTCCCCACTATTACGGCTGCCTGAAACCAGCCCGAAACTCGTACTTTGCCGCATCCTAGTTATGCAATGTCAATTTGAAGTTGTAAAATACTGTAAAAGTGTTTTTGTTGCGAGTAAACTTCAGGATAATGTTTTATAAACTTATAAAAGAAAGAAATTATCTATAAATGTGTCTTTTTAAAATTTTAAAAATTAATTTCTATCATGAGATATAACCGTGTAAAGTTTGCATAAAATAGGATTTTTTTTTAATTTTTCGGAATTTTTATATTGATGTACAATTTTTTAATCAAAATTTTGAAATGACACATTTGTTCTTTCTGTATTAAATTCTTGTTGAAATAAAATTTTACCATTCTTGTATTGGCCACAAAACACTCGCTATGTTAGTACATTTTATGCTGGATTTTAGGTAGTAGGCGGGCCTCTTAAGGTAGGTACTTACTACCAACAGTAATTTCGACATCGACTAAATGCGTCGGTAAACAATTTTTGTATGCTGAAAATTGATATCCATTAATTATTTCTTTAAAAGCCGTAGACTTGGAAACCCCCATTGTAATTTTTACTAGAGTTTGAAGTTTATGTTGTTTCGAAAATAGTTACTATTTTCAGTAACCAAGTTACTCATCGAAATCAGTCTGTTTTATTTACGGTACCTATACATACTTTTTTTGATCAGACGAGAACTGGTACTTTCAATGTGATATCGCCGATGACACGGTACATACTAATAGTTCCGAAATTTTTATTAATTGACTATTTTTGTAAGTAGTACGTATATTATAATTAAGAGATACAAGGGAGGAAAGTTATGGCGAGAGGTCATTTACTGGCCACATCAGATTTTTTTTATAAGATGTAAATATGGCCATTTGTCATTTATGGCCGTTTGCGCTTCCACTTAAATTTTAAGTGTCACTTAAATGAAAAATATCGAATCGAACTCATGAGAGCAATGTTATTTCTACATTTAACAATTTGATTTTGATTCGATATTGTTCATTTAAGGAAAAATTTAAGTGGAAGCGGTGCAACTAGTCATTAATAGATTAGTGTGCATTTTATTACAGTTTTGTAATGATGAGATAACATTATATGATAAATGTAAGTATTTTTTGCTTCAATTATCATAAACACAAAGAACACCTGTATAAGTAGACTTTTAAACAGTTAAATTTAGAATAGTGTTTACGTAGGTATTTAGAAGAAAAGCTAAAAATACTATAAAAACCAAAAGAATTTTGAAATCACTTAGAAAGTTTTATTTCTCTACGAAATCATTGAGCATATTTTCAGAACAGGCAATATTCTAAGAATTAATATTTTTATCATGTTACCGTTACCACTTTTAACTACTAATAATTTTTACCTAACATAACTAAAGTGAATGAAAAAATGTTTTTATCGTAAATGTGTAAAGTGGTTGTCACTCATATAATTAGTAATTATGACAAAAAAATTGTCAAGTGTGAGAATATCTTATATTTCACGATAGATTGTTTTCCTATAAAATAAGTGCCTTTTTAAAATTTTAAAAATTAATTTGTATCATGATATATAAACCGTGTAAAGTTTGCATAAAATAGGAATATTTTTTGAATTTTTATAGTCATGTACAATTTTGTAATCAAAATTTCTTGTACTGGTCACAAAACACTCGCTACGTTAGTACATTTTATGCTGGATTTTAGGCAGTACATGGGCCTCTTAAGAGCATTCTGTACAAGAAGAATATACACGTAAAAAGCACTTTACACGCATACACCTCATCGACACATGGTTGCACATTTTAACAAAAACAAATTTTTATATGGCAGATAAGGGATAAAACTTCGTTCTATTAGTGCCATTTTTTCTGTTTTGTACCGAAGTTTTAGTTTATAAAATAAAGAAAACTACAAAAATTCACATTTTTTTACCTCTAATTTTCTATAAAACACTAATTTTAATTTGTCTAAAAAATAACACTACCTCAACGTAGATTAAACTTTAAACTACATGATTCAAGTTTAAAATATCATGTTCTGCGAAATATAAAGAAAAATCTGTAGGTGCTGCAAGCGGTTGAAAGTACGTAATTTCGACCGTTGAACGTGCTGAAAAAAAATTGAACTAATAGAACGAAGTTTCATCCCTTATCTACCATATAAAAATTTGTTTTTGTTAAAATGTGCAACCATATGTCGAAGAGGTGTATGAGTGTAAAATGCTTGAACGTGTACATTCTTCCTGTACAGAATGCTCTTAAGAGGACATAATTCCACTCGAAAAAAAGACTATTTTTCTGGAACAAATCCTGATTGCATGGTACAACATATAGTATTAATTTTTTTACTATTATATGCATAAGAGATGAAAATAGTCCGCTAACTTTAAATTATTCATTTTTCAATGTTGGCAAAATGTTTAATTGCCTTAAAAAATACACCAATTTTTGACAATAAATTAAGTATATAAAAAACCTAAATATTGATATATTACTGAGATAGCGGACTGTACACAACCTTTATTTAGAAGTATACAAAATTTCAAGCTTGTAAGTTTGTTATTGCGGCTGTATTTTGTTCCAGAAAATGATCACTTTTGAACAAATTTTGCCTATTTTACGGCGTAACTCATGATAGTGTCACAAAAGGGCGGGGTTTTAACTTGTGTTTATCTCTGACCGTTTTGGTAGGAGGAGGGTGGGGTAAACTGAATTTGTCAAAATGAAAATTCGGGATTCATGTTAGGAATAATATCCTCTTAAGAAAAGCAAAAAATCTCCGGTAGAAGAAAAATACAATTTTTTATTTCAGTACACGACAAGTGACACAATCACGTCGCAAGTCAAATCTTTAAAACAACAGCAGTTTCAAAGGATTAGGCAAGAAAAACAGAATGTAATCCCTTCGTTGACGGCCAGTTGCTTAAATGAAGGCGAAGGCGTCGCTGTGAGAAGTGAGAACACGAAGTACAAACACCAGGCACCAGGCGTCGGAGTGACCTAATGCAAACTAAGTGAGACAAATAGGGAACGTGAGTCGCGTGCGAAGCGACGGCGACGCCAGCGGTAACGGTGGCGGCGGCGCCACGTCGTTTGTTATGCCGCAAGAACTGAACGAGTTTTGTAAATCGTTTTACTTGAATTTGCTTCGTTTCCTGCAGTATTATATTCTATATTGTTTTGTTTGTGACACCAATGAATAATAGTTTCTAGGTGTAGAATTATACAATTTAGTGTTTGAATTGTGGTGGATTTATAAGGTTATGATATTATTTGTTTTACAAAAAGGAGACAAGAACCTCGCAAAATACAAATTTATACTTTGCTAACCTCAACATGCATCTAACTAAAACTCTTCTTTAGTCTTTATTTTTAGGGATTAAGGTTCTTAATTTGATCCCAAGGGATTATTTTTCATATTTAATCCCGTTGTCAAGGAATGAATTAATTAATCCCGTTGTCAAGTAAATACGTGTTATTTGTTATAGAGTATCTATGGTAACAATATAAATATTTGTTAATTAAATTTACTGTCCAAATTGCAAAATATGTATTCCTTTAAACTATTTTGCATTCGTTTGAGGATGAAGTGCAAAAAATAACGTATATACCACAGGACTAAAGTATCTTTAATATCTCAGGTGATTATTTCCCTCACCTTTGGCTCGTGAAATAAACTTCACCCTCAGGATCAATAATATTAAAGTTAATCATGACCTTATAAATAATAATAAATGACATTTCATATTTTCAATTTGTCAAAAAGTCATTTATTTGACATTAAAACTCAAATATTTTATTTTTTGTTTTGATTGGCAGGTAGATAAATCAAAATTGTAACAAATTTGTAGAATTTTTAACTTCTTGTAATTGGAGAATGGTGCTAGATAGAAACAAAGTTTCAACAAAATATCTCAGGGTACGTCTTTAGCTGCTTGCTATACATTTTCTTATGTACTTAAAATGCTCCTTCAAAAGTTCCTGCATTTACCTAAGTTAAATGAGGTTAAGTTTACTGCGACAACTTTGTGACTAATGTTTAATGTAGTTTTCTTAGTTTATTCTTCACCTTCTATTTTCTGTTTGTTACAGTGTTGTAAAGCGTAGTGTAAGTATAATTATTTTGGTACAAATTTTAGTAGAGCATTAAACTATCAAAAATGAGTTGTAAGAAGTACTCTAATTCGTGCTCTTCCACTAAAAACTCACTACCCGATTTTTTGCATGATTTCAATACCTTCCTTTACAGGTAAGCGGAGGGTAAAGAGTGACACTAAGCGGACATAGTCTGGACTTTAATCTTTACTATATAAAAAATTGTTTAAAAACATTTAAAATTAGTGCCAATTTCATGTCTTTAACGAAACCCCTTTTGTAGTAGAAAGTGGTTAAATATGGTTCATTCAGCGAATCAACCGATGATGTCACAATTGGTATCAATTTCTTGTGACGACATCTTTGATTCCTCAAGACAGTATTAGAGAAAAATTCAAATAGCTAGGACCCTGGACTGCGCGAGAAGGCAGAGCTTGTCATGTACTGTCCGTTTTACAAAAGCGGAGCTAGCGAGTATATGCTACGCTGCACTTCACTTAATTTTCAAACAAAACTAAAATATAACTCAATCACAATCAATTACAAAATTCGCAGGGTTACACGAAGCAAAACACTACGAATGTCAGCATGAGAATAACAGATATTGAAGCTGATGTTCTGTAGAACAGACAGTAGCGTAGTTTCCTCTTGTTTATCATCTATGCTTCTCTCTCTAAGACGAGAATTCGTACTTCGCGCAGGGTTCTAGCTATTTGAATTTTACTCTACCATCGTATTACGTTAACAAACAGAGCAGGTCGACTGCTCTAGCTCTTGCTATTAGCAAGGCTTGTCACGCGCTTTATTTACACTGCGTTAGTGTAGTACGTCGTGGGTTCGACAGATGTCGCCACAGCGTCCCATACGTGGGACGTGGAATAGGAAATGATATCCATTCAGTAGTATGTCAGGGTGTTCTCATAATATGAACCAGGCGCGGATCCAAGGGGGGTAATTACCCCCCTCCCCCCAGAAAACTTTAAGATTGGATTCAATTTTGGAAAGATTCCCACTTGACATGAATTGTCCATGGGATGTTTAAAAATATCTTATTCTTGTACTTTAAGTGATATTACGTAAGTCTATCCTAGCCACATCCTGAGTACGATCAACAATTACATACTCAATACAAACATCTCAGAGAATTACATGGGATGCATAATTGTGATATTATTACCAAGTTACAACATTGGGATGTAACATAGATAATGTTACCAAGGGCGGACATTAGCAAAGATATTATTGGGATGTAAATGGGCAAATATAGCAAGTAACAAGCCGGGATGTTCACATTCTTGAAATGCTCTGGGGATTTTATGTTATCAAGTGGGTTGGAACATAATGTACCTGTCTTGTCTTTAAATATATTTAACCTGTGCACCAAAGAAGTCTTTTCTATAATTAAAACAATATTGCAAATTATTTGTACTTTTCAGAATTTTGAAAATGTTGTAATTTTTTGACCACCCAAAAACCAACCACCCTCGATTTCTCAAAAATGGTTCAATATATCGACTTAATGTATGCACCGATGAATTCCTCGCGGCGAATTACATATGTGTACCAATTTTCAGATCAAAATTCCGACGGGTACAAGATTTATCACGGTTTCCCCATTCGATTTTTTCTAAAATCGACAATGTTGGATAAATCTTGTACCCGTCGGAATTTTGAGCTGAAAATTGGTACACATATGTAATTCGGCGCGAGGAATTCATTGGTGAATAAATTAAGTCGATATATTGAACCATTTTGGAGAAATCGAGAATGGTCGGTTTTTGGGAAGTCAAAAAATTTCAAAATTCTGAAAATTTGGTTATAGGTTAATTTAAGTGTTAGAAATACAATGTTGCAGACTAGAGTTTGATTTATCGCTTAGTTTTTGAGATATCGGCCTTTAAATTCAGAAACGAAGGAAAACGAAACATCAATTTTTTTCCAACTTGTACGAAGAGATTCATCTACACTTTTTACTTCCTTGTACGAAGTAAGGAAGTATTGTAATCGCGAAAAATTTCGGTTCTCAGATTTTGACGGAAATATCCGTTTTGACCTTTTCTGAATCCATTATGACTAGTTTCGACGTGACGTCTGTACGTACGTACGTACGTACTGACGGACGTATGTGTGTCGCATAACTCAAATACGGTTAGACGTAGAAAGTTGAAATTTTGTATTTAGGACTGTTATAGCATCTAGTTGTGCACCTCCTATTTTTGGTTTCAGTCTACAAACCGGAAGTAGTACTTTTTTCAAATATTTCGATAAATATTTAATTTAAGACAAATTTTTTAATTTTAAATGAAAGATTATATGATTATTACCTACAATCGGTATTTTATAAATATTTTTGTATCTGGTATCATTTAGGAATAATTAAAGTATATATGTATAATTTAGTATTTCGGTATCTTGTAGTCCATGATCGATTCAACATTTGTTACTACGTAAAATTTAAATGATTATGACATGACAGTGACAATAGTAAAATATGCTTTATATCTTCTTCTGCAGTTTAAATAAAATGACTAAAATATATTTGTGAGTATACTAGTATAATAAGTTAAAATAATTTTTTATATTATTCTACATTTTAGTTATTAAGAAAAGTATGAACACACAAGGCGTACAAGGAAGTCATGTGGTGTCCACGTCAGATTTTTTAAATATATTTAATAGACAATACTATTTTTTTAACAAACTGACATACACACACAGCAGCAAGTTTACTGATTTACTTATGGCTTTTGTTATTTTATGATTTAGGGGGAAAGATGTTTGTTAAAGGTGGGTAATTCTAGTCTCATATCATCCACCCTCGCGCCGTAGATGCGACACTGTCTCCGCCTCCCTGTCATCATGTGGCATTATTGCATGTTGGCCTAGATCTACGTTAGATATTCAAATTTATGAATATGTCATTAAGAACTGAACGAACGGGTAAATCTACTGTGGTTAGTGGTTAATTAATAGAGATAGAAATTATGATTTTAATAGTTCTTGGTTATGGTTTCAAGACCTCTTGTACAGATTTACTTAGTGGAATTATAATTTACTTACTATTCAGTTGCATTATGTACTCATTATATTAAGTAATTATAATTACAAATGAAGATATATTACTTATGATTTGTTAAATGCTTATATTATACTGAAAATGTAGTATTTGATGTTCCTATACTGTGGAACTCTTCAAAGAAATTTGACGTATAATAATGTCACATTTTTAAATATTTTTCCACACTGATTGTAAAAACAAAGTTACAGTATTATTTGAAATAAAAATGTAAAAGCAATGAATTCATGTTTATATTATAATGTCAACTAATACTTAATACTTTTTACCTCCCGCCTCATATTCTATAAGAGAGGTATTGTAATGGGTCAAAATTTTCGAGTATGAGTTTTTGGTGGATACGCACGTTTCAGGGTCTCTAGAATACGAATTTACTATTTTCACGATGATGTCTGTGTGTGTGTGTGTGTGTGTTTGTATGAACCGACGATTTTTCGTCCACGATAACATCAAACCGTTTATAACCAAATTTCATATTTAAGGTTTTAATAAGTATCTTAATACCGGATAAGATTTTGGTAGAAATCCGCAAACCGGAAGTAGTACTTTTAGAAGTTTGGAAAAGTTTTCCTTAAATATATTGGTACATTATTTATTTATGACAATTTTTGCAATTAAAAATAAAAGAAATTGTGATTATCTATGTGTACAGTTAATTATAAATACAAATTGCTGAATCTGGAAGTATTTAACAATAAAATAAAGTACAATTATTAATATTCTATTTTTTTGAAATTCCAGTATCTTGTTGTCCATGATATGAAATTTGTTTCTACATAAAATTTGAATTATTATGACAGTGACAGTACAGTTGACATCTTTTGCTTGCATATTGGTTTACATATTATCGTTTACATATTACATGAACATGAAACTATTAAAATGTAAGTAAAACTATTTATTAGATTAGTAGAATAAGCAGAATTAGGCGAGAGGTCGTGTGGTGGCCACAGCAGATTTTTTCAATAGTATATTAAAGAACAAGTTTAATAAGACATGATTTTTTCGCACACGTTCAAGTTTAGTAAAACGAGCCTTCGGGCGAGTTTACAAAAGGACAAGTGCGAAAAAAGTCTTAGAAAATGAGTTCTTTATACTATTGTTTCTGTGTCTCTATAATATTAAAATTTAGATTAAACTGCCACAATATACACAAGTCGATTTGCGGAAATTTATGTGTGTAACGTTTTTGTTTGTGACATTTATTTAACTGTCACTGTCACTGTAAAAGTATATATAATTAATGTACTATTCTAGGTCATACGTGCAGACATTATAGAAAATATTGAACTTACCTATATGTTTTCTATTACTAATTCATTAATTATTTTATTGAATAAAAAGTAATTAATTAAGAAAAGCATATTTAGAGGTTATACTGAAATTTGCCAGTTTTGAGGTTTGAAGTTAGACAATTGAAATAAATGTCATCTGATACTACCAATACCAACCTTCTAAAAAATATATTGCGTGTCACAAAGTGAGCTCTGGCGACATTCAGTTACGTTTCACAAAGTTAACTTTGTGAACGCCAAATAGAAAAACTTTTGTCTTAAGTTTTCAAATTTTAAGATCGTACATCGTATCATGATGATATAGTATTCTCTTGCATAATATCCACTAATAATGCTTAATACATAATTTGTGGGAAACTAGGTTAGTTTTCAGGTTTGTCTATTTTTGCGGAAAACTGCTATCCACAGGGGAAATAGCAGCAAATGAAGGAAGATTGTTTTTATAAAAAATTCAATGTCGAGGCAACGCGGCTAGGTTGACCCATTTAACTAGCATGTGGCACGGGTTGCGCTCAGCGGGGGCAATTAGAGTTTTTATTATAAAACTTCCACAACCTACTAAGGTAGTCGTAATATGTACCAGTTTTTGACAAAAAATCTGATGTGGCCAGCAGAAGACTTTCCACCATACTTACTTTATTCTTCTTACTTATTATACAAATATATTAATATATAAGTACTAGTACTACTTACAAATATATTTTAGTCATTTTATTTAAATTGCAGAAGAAGATATAAACGATATTTTACTATTGTCACTCTCAGTGTCATGTCATAATCATTTTTTTCTATACTACTGTTATCATTCTTACATCATTTTCAATTATGGAATGGTTACATTCTATCACTTGTTACGGAATGGATTCATTCCGCCACTAGTGATGGAATGAGTTATAATAATTTAAATTTATTTTGTAAATATATTATTATTTCTATAGTTTTAGGTTATGTTTTTAATGCAATTAAATTTATAGTGGTAGAGAAAGTATAGTCTGCTACACGTTTGGAATGGCTATTCTGCTCTCGTGAAACTCGCCTACGGCTCGTCTCACAAACTTTCCACTCGAGCTGAATATGCTTCATTCCACACTTGTTGCAGAATATACTATTACGTAGAACAAATGTTAAACGATCATGGACTACAAGATTCCGAAATACTACATTTACTAAATGTGCGTAAATGACAGCATCACATATTATGAGTCATATTATACCGTGTGTGCGGTTACCAGCCACTTATAATTGTTAGTGGAGAGTACAACACAGGGGGTAATTTTGTGCAGTTAAACAAAAATGTGTAGAAACAATTAAATAAAATACAATTCCGTTGGCAATATTTAACAATTTTGGATACCAACTCATTATATAGTGAATTAATTGAAAAGGGGCTCTTACCGTTTACGTAGGCCTAGAAACCGGACGCCTCTGCAATTGAATGAAGGCCCCAACAATGTACGCCACTGCAACTGGAAGCTGCAAACATAAAAATACATTTTAGACCATAAAATTATTATTTATTGTATATATTTAAGACATATATACATTATATACAGTTACCTTTATATGTTTTGCTATCATATTATCACAAATAGATATAATGACAAAATAAAATTAGTTTAACAATATTTGCACTATGTTTTAGCGATTATTTAAATATTTGAGGAGCAACATTTAAATAAACCTGACTGTTTAAACGTTAGAAATGAACAGAGGGAACTGAGGCCAGCGATCGTGACATAACAAACATGAATCAACTTAGCTTCCATCGTGAACAGGTTCAAGCGACGAAATTTATACCGTGCCACAAAATAAAAACGATATTTTATATCATTTGAAAATAAAGATTATAACAATAACAATGGAAATGTACAACAAGCAATATTAAAAAATTCAAAGAAGTCAACATAATTGTAAAAAGTATTCAGTTTTAATACTGTATTCATTTACGATTTTCGGTAGAAATTTATTAAACGAAATTAAAGAATGCAATATACTAAATTTGGAATTAATTTACTCCAACTAGAAGGTTATTCGATTTATTGTTTTAAGACTGGTATAGTAGAAGCAACGAACTAATGCTGACGTTAAAATGCTTTAGAATGGTTGCATTGATTCGTTGGGTGAACTATACTTTAAAGAAGTACAGATTGAAGATTGACCATGAAAAAATTAAACTCACTTGCTAAAAATATAAGTATATAACTTTTTACCCTCCGCCTCATATTCTATATTCTAATTTTCGAGTGTGAGTTTTTAGTGGATAAGCACGTTTTAAAAAGAGTGTGTAAAGTGTTAGGTTGTATTATGTAACATTTTTTCCAAGTTCTATAACTCAAAAAGTTATAAACATTTAACAACCAAATTTTATACATAACGTTCTAATATAATTCTTAAGAACCCAGATATATTTTGGAAGCAATCCCAAAACCGGAAGTAGAACTTTTATTAAATATTTTAATAAATAATTAATTTGTCGCTATATTTTTTACTTCCTTGTACGGAGTAATAAGGAAGTATTGTAATCGCGAAAAATTTCGGTTTTCAGATTTTGATGGAAATATCCGTTTTGACCTTTTCTGAATCCATTATGACTAGTTTCGTCGTGATGTCTGTACGTACGTACGGACGTATGTGTGTCGCATAACTCAAATACGGTTAGACGTAGAAAGTTGAAATTTTGTATAGGACTGTTATAGCATCTAGTTGTGCATCTCCTATTTTTGGTTTCAATCTACAAACCGGAAGTAGTACTTTTTTCAAATATTTCGATAAATATTTAATTTAAGACAAATTTTTAAATTTTAAATGAAAGATTATGTGATTATTACCTACAATCGGTATTTTATAAATATTTTTGTATCTGGTATCATTTAGGAATAATTAAAGTTTATATTTATAATTTAGTATTTCGGTATCTTGTAGTCCATGATCGATTAACATTTGTTACTACGTAAAATTTAAATGATTATGACATGACAGTGACAATAGTAAAATATGCTTTATATCTTCTTCTGCAGTTTAAATGAAATGACTAAAATATATTTGTGAGTATACTAGTATAATAAGTTAAAAGAATTTTTTATATTATTCTACATTTTAGTTATTAAGAAAAGTATGAACACACAAGGCGTACAAGGAAGTCATGTGGTGCCCACGTCAGATTTTTATTTCAAATGAAAGATTATATATTATTATCTACAATTTTTAGTATTTTATAAATTGCTATTTATATTATAAACTATTGTTTGATTATTGTTTTATTTTTACAAATGTCAAGCAACGTTAGACAAAGCAAGTATGAGTACAATTATTTATTTATTTATATAACAACTTAATATATAATATTATTATAACTTTCTATGATCGAGGAGAAATATGCAACTTGTCACTTTAAGTACACAAATAAAAACTAATAGTCGAGCAAATTTCTTATAATATTAAAATTTAATAGTTTTTGAACTTCAGTGTATTCCCATCAAATTCATTCATTCATTCCTAGTAAAAAATCTAAAATTCCGATCATTCTGAACATGAATAAATCGTTTGGATATTCAAACGTCAGGCAGGAAGCAGTAGGGGTAGATAAATATTCCGCTCGTAAATCTGTCCGCATTGAAACTAATTCAGTCATCATAACCCGGCCGTTTAGCCTGATGACGTGTGTGCTGCTCGTTTGTTGTAGATCTACATTTGAATTCAGCCAGATCTTTCGCCCTATAGATCGAGGTTGTGCTTCGAATACAAACAGATCTTAAATATAGTCGTGCCTTCCTCAGACCGCGATATTGATTTTGTTTCCCCTCGAATTCCGACCCGATGTGCACTATGAGAACTAGGAACACGGCGAATTCTAGAGCAGCCGAAATTTATCTCATACAGCATTGACTATACAGGCTGTGGAATATAGATGTACCAATGAATCAGTTTAGGAGAGATAGAAGAAATTATTACAATATTGTATGAAATGTTAAAAAAATCTGATGTGGCCAGCACACAACCTCCCGCCATATCTAGACTTATAAACATAAATGTATTTATGTACAATTCGGTGCACATTTAAAATTATACAAATAAAAATCTGACGTGGCCATCACACAACCTTCCGCCATATCTAGACTTTAAACAGAAATGTATACGTACAATTTTTAAAATATACAAATAAAAATCTAAAATATTCAAACAGAAATTAGTATCACCTGAATCAAAAGATTCATTCACACGAAAACTCTTCTGTGTTGAAGCCATCCTCTGTTCAATTACTACATTTAATATCTTACTTATGACGCTTATGACTTATATAGCGCTAGTATGCCAACGTGTCACCCGTCTCATCTGTCAATATTTTTTATGCAGAAACAAAAATCAACCGAACATGGATTACAAGATTTCAACGTTTTATTTGATAAATTTATTTTTTAAATTTTACTGCAGTTCTTTAATGCAACCAGATAAAGACAATTTTTTTTATAACGTAAGTTGCAAATAACTTTGCCTCTTATTCTTATTACAAATAAATACTATATTTATCTAAATTTATATAAATTTTTGACAATTATCGTTTTCAATCTTCAAAAAATATCACTTCCGGTGAAGATATTGGTACCAAAATCTAATGAGCTCTTCCTATTCGTATACAATTGTGAAATACCAAATATCAAAATTTTTGGGTAATTCGTATTTGAGTTATGCGACATCCGGCATCGGCCCGGACCACACACATACACACACACACACACACACACACATATACATACAGACATCATCGAGAAACTATCAACAATGAGTTGTAAGGACCCTAATTCGTGCTCATCCACTAAAAACTCACTACCCGATTTTTTGCATGATTCCAATACCTTCCTTTACAGGTAAGCGGAAGGTAAAAATTTAAAATATTCAAACAGAAATTTGCATCATCTGAATCAAAAGATTCATTCACAGGAAAATTCTTCTGTGTTGAAGCCATCCTCCTAATATCTTACTTATGACTTATATGGCGTTAGTATGCCAACGTGTCGCCCGTCTAACCTGTCAATATTTTTTACGCAAAAACCCATCATGGAATACAAGATTTCAACCTTTTATTTGATTTTATTTTTTCAATTTTACTACAGTTCTTTAATGTCACCAGATAAAGATAAGTTGCAAATAACTTTTTCCCTTATTCTTAATATTACAAATAAATACTATATTTATCCAAATTTATAGAAATTTTTGAAAATTAATATTTTCTATCTTCAAAAAATATCACTTCCGGTGAAGATATTTGTACCAAAATCTAACGAACTCTTCCAATTTGTATATAAATGTAAAATACCAAATATCAAAATTTTTGGGTAATTCGAATTTGAGTTACCTATCCGATCTCCAAAAATGGCCCGGACCACACACATACAAAGTCAGACATCATCGAAAAACTATTAAAAATGAGTTGTAAGGACACTAATTCGTGCTCATCCACTTAAAACTTACTACCTACCCGATTTTTTGCATGATTCGAATACCTCCCTGAGCGGGAGGTAAAAACAGATAATTAAACGTCATACTGTTTTAATATTATCTATTAAATACAAATAGAGAATGTAACACAAGCAAACTAGATGAACAAAATGTTTAGTTTTTAATCTATGTTATCGCGAAAAGGTGTGAAATCCAATTTTAATTTTAATAAATATCTTTTAGCAAAGAAAGGAACATCTTAATCTTACTTGATTGTCATGAAAGCACTTTGTGCTAAGTTCAAAGAAGCCGTGAAAATTGATTGAAATACCGAAGAATAACAATTTTGTTTTGCTTTCACTAAAATTAATTAAAATTTTACGCCTATCACATTTAGATAAAACTGTTTGATTATTGGTTCTTTCTCTTCTTAATCTGCTATCGAATCACTCTTGCCACGTTCACTGTTGTTCTTTCATTACGAATTCTATTCGCAAAATCCAAGTAATTGATATTCTCCATTCTTATCAGAAATTTTCTTTTAATCTGACAGTAGACTTCAAATTAATTTTACAAACTTTTTTAAAATTTTAATATTATGTTTTAAGAATTGTAATACCTGACTTGAACAAAATTTTATATAAAACATGATTTTTGGTTACCTATACTCGTATATTATAATATGAGTAAGTTACTGTATAAATAAATAAAAAAATTATATTGTTTTTAATAAACAGTATATTTTCCTCCCTAGGGAGGAAAAAATCAAATGGATTCCCGCATAAAGTAATAAAGCCCTTTTTACATTGAGCAATATTGCAGAGGTAAGTGCAACTTTTGACAAGTTGCTTCAATATTGCATGAGTGTAATACAGAAATAGCACATTCAACAGGCAGAAGCAATCTTGAGGCAACGGTTGCATGGAATAGAACATGTTATAATTTTTGTGAAAGCTTGCAGGTTATTTCTAGTTATTTTTAGTTCGTTATTATACTACCAACTAAACATAAACGTCAAAAAAATTATTTGTGTTTGAAAGTTAGTGCGTTAGTGGTTATAATGCCATTCTATCCTTATTTTTCAACAATATACAATACAAAAAATCCAAGAGGTTAAGTTGACATAGTAACAAAATATTGGTAAATTTATTTATAAAATAAGTAATTGCATGTTGCTGATGTTGTTCAGTGTAAAATGAAAAAAAAACCTCTTCTGCAATTTTCTTGTTCAACTCTGACTTGAAAATTGCAGTTGCCCGTTGCGATTGCTCAATGTAAAATGGGATTAACCGGTCAGAAATACCTCAATACCTCAAAAATAAAAGTTTTTTTCTTCCCCTTCAAAGTAAATACTGTTTGTAACCATTAAAACAAGCAGCCTTTAAAACTTTGCACTTTAAACTTTTCTCTACAAAACTAGAATAAAAAGAAGAGCAATGTCCATAACGTGACCAAAACTAGAAAACTAAGCAGAAACTGCGACAAACATTATAATAACACGAGAATAAATTAAGACACGTTTGCGAGACAGTGTTACCAACTGCAGTCCGTGCGGCTAATGTATTTACCCACTGCACAAGACGGGATCTGTCTTAACGATTGCGTAACAAACGTCTTGAGTTCGCGTATGCAAAGGAAAATGCGAGACGCGATGCTTGATGGCGTGGCGTGAATTCACGGCTCCCCATAAAAGATATGCAAATACTTGCTATGCTTATGAATATTTAATATAAGAACTTCATTTACTGCCAATTCAGAGATCAAAGTGACATGTTGTGTATTTTGTTGAAATTTTAGACTTTCAGATTAATGTTTTTGGGTTTGTACATTAAAACTTGTATAGACACTAGACTTGTAATCCTTATCAGTTTACAACTAAGAAATAAGTTAGAGAGTCCTGTTATTTACATAACTATAAAATAAAATGCAAAAATACATTGTATTTATTTTTATAACAAGAAAAGCATAATTATTCTCAAACTAACGCAAAAGTTACCAAAATTTAAAAATGACATGTTTGAATAATAATTAATAAATACTAAAAAAGTAGATTTTTATTTTGAATGTGTAAAACTCAACTTCCACTAGAAATTAAAAAATTTCATAAAAAAAGTTAAAAATTCGTATGTTTTCAGTTTTTTATATAACATTTGACATAGGAAAATTCTGAATAAACATTTGAAAACTAGAGAAAAATTCGTATAATATAGGTTCAAAAATTTATTTTTGTGATCAATAGTTAAAAAGATATGGATAAAGAAAAACGGTACGCTTTTTAATAATTACCTAACTTATAACATTACTTTGTTTCATAAAGTACAAAAATGGCTGTAACTTTCTCACAGATAAAGATATCAACTTCCGATTTGAAGCATTCGGTTCCATAGACTTTTTCTATTTGCAATACCATTTTTAAACATTTAGAGGCCCAATTCAAAGAAAAAGAAAATAAATAAATATTTTTAATTCTTTTTTGTGTTCAATGAACTTTAATTTCTGAAAAAATGAGGATATCGACTTCCGGTTTCTACCATTGGCTTCCTCAGAGTTTACTGTATAAAAGGCAATATTTTAAAAACTTGTAAAGGGCTGAATTGAGCCGAAAATTTAATTTGTTCTCCAAAAGAATATAGTGAATTTTAAATATTTAAAAAAGTTCTTGTGTTTAACTTTCATTTCTGAACGAATGAAGATATCGACTTCCGGTTTCCAGCATTGAACTTTTTTGTATAAGAAACATTATTTCAAAAACTTTTGTCGGGCTTAGTTGAGCTGAAGTTTCAAGTTTTTCTGCGAGAGAATATTGTGAAATATCAATTTTTTAGTGATTATTTTACACACGTCATTTCTGGCCAATAAGAATGCATAACTTTTTCGAAGAGGGCAGTTTTTCAGCGATAAAATTTGATAAAACCACAGTAGGGTAACCATGGTTACATTTTGTTTATTAAATGTTTTTAATGTTGCAAACGTCAAAAATAAAATAATAAATATCGTTCGTGAAATAATCAAGGAAATATAATTCGAGTCATAAATTTAATTGGTAAAATTTACTCATAATTCCTGCGTAGAAACGACAACTCGGGTCAAAATTAACTCTTAAATCACGACAGCGAAGCGTAAATAGACGAGTAATCACGAGTGTCAATTTTGACACTCGTTTGTCCGTTTCTACGTTTCTACGCAACAACTATTCGTAAATTTTACCGATAAATTTATGGCTCTTATTATATTACTTATGAAAAATCAACACTTTAATACAATGACATTTATCATAAATTAATTAGAATAATTATTACAAGATATTGTAAAATAATTATCAATTCAGTGCCATGAAAAATGGTCTTTTAATCACAAAATCAACAGTTTATCAGATTTTTCGTTTTTACCCACTTTATTTATCAAAGTTTCTGAGTCATCATTTTCCCAAAAAAGTAAGTACTGATTATACCCAGATTACGGCTTTCGTGTGTATCTAAAACGTAAATACCAATATTCTGCAAATTGGTGACGAGCGAAGGCGGATGTATTAGGACAAAAACACTTCCTTTCAATTCGTCTTACGGATATAAAGTTCCACAAGATAAATCAGAACTTCATTCATGGCAAAACTAAATCAATAAAAGGTATTCAGGTCAGAGAATCCATTGGAAGGACTTAACACATTTATGACAGCGACAGCGACACATTTTTGCAGCGCCCATAATGGACGTACATCGAACTCAGCAGAGGACTGGAAAATATTAAGGTGATGCCTGAACACATAATTCTATTTATCTCTTTCGAGACGCGAAATACCTTTTCTGTGAGAGGACCGACAACTTTATCGAAAACGAAACAAAGCAGTTTTACGGCAATATAACTCTATCTCCTCCAGCGACTGAATTTATTGCGCTCATTTTTATTCTGACCATAAATTAAGTAGAATAATTCCATTTTATAATTTTAAAACGTAAACGATGAATTATATTTCTGCGATATATTCTGATAGAATACAGTATCAGAATCCCGCTTGAAAAAATCTGCTGTGACTGTGAGCGACGTGGTACAAATGTACCAATTGCGTTTTTAAAGTCAATTATTTCATTCATTGTTAAAGTTTTTGTTATGTACCCCCAGTTCCTCTCTTAACAACTCAAAGTACAAATATTTCCAAGAGAAAGAAAAAAAAGCCTTCAGCTCGGGATTTTATCATTCAATTTGTCGAGGAATGTTACCTATAAGCAACAATCTTAAGAAATAATTTTACCTGCAAAATAATGAGACCAAGATATATTTTATTAGACTATATCCCAAATAAACAGACACAAAAATATGAACTATTTATTATTAACATTGAAATAAGCTAATCAAAATACTTAGGATTGTAACTGCACATATTATAGGGAAATCGAATTTACGCTGGAGTATCCTGATATTGTTATTATTGAATGTTTCCTAATGCCGGATTAAGCAAAATTTGACACTGCTGCAGAACGATTAGAATAAGTATACCTTTAGATACCTAACCGAACGTAAAGTGTTACTAAACAGCCACTAAGAGAATAATTTTTGTTTCTTATTTTGAGATTTCAATTTTAATATTATACAGAGTGATTCATCATAACTTGCTTTTTTAAAATGCGTGCCATTCAGGCTGTAGGGATCGTGGTGGGAAGAGAGTTAGACAGGTGCACTTTTAAAGTTTTGTTCCCCACCCGGTCAGTCGCCATCATGCATTGGAGCACGGATGGCTGTTTTGAGGGAACACTTCCCGAGGCGCCTCATCTCAATAAGGGGCGATTTGGAGTGGCCAGCCCGCTCGCCCGATTTGGCACCTTGTGATTTTTTTGTGGGTTTTTTGAAATCCCGCGTTAATACGTCAACCGTCCAATTTACTTATTTCAAAACGCAATAATGCCCATTTTATGAATCAGAAACTTTTTATTTTTATTATATAATGTAGGTACATATCTAAAGTTTTGTTTCACCCAGTTTTCAAAATCATATCAGGTAGGTGACGCCCCCCATTGTCTATACACTGAATAAGCCGATTTCTGGCGTTTGTCAACCCTTTCCAGCATGGCAGCGGGTATGTTGGCAATTGCGGTCCGGATTTTGGCCTTCAGGTATTCTGGAGTCCTTGGACGGTTGACGTAAACGCGGGATATCAAAAAATCCCACAAAAAATCACAAGGAGCCAAATCGGGCGAGCGGGCTTCGAAAGTCATGCTGGGTTGCGATCACAGAACATCCATTGGAAAAACACATGCTGCTCCGTGCTCCAACGCATGATGGTGACTGACCGGGTGGGGAACAAAACTTTAAAAGTGCACCTGTCGAATGAGATCACTCTCTCCCCACTACGATGCCTACAGCCTGAATGGCACGCATTTTAAAAAATCTGACGTGGCCATCACTAGACCTCCCGCCTTGACACTGTAATATGTGAATTTGGATTTGGTTAGGCTACTTTTTGTAATTTTTGTTATAGTTCTTCAAGCAAAGTACCGATTCCTATTGGAATTGAAATCAAATTAGCTCTTTGTAGATAAATTTTTTATTTTATTATTACCTTATATCCAGTTATAATAATAATAATGAATCGATGATACTTCTTGACTGAATACGTTTAATGGAAGGATGAAAACTTAATGGAATTCAGTCAGTCTTTAATTTATTATATTTCGGCTCCTATAGGTTCTAAGTTTCAACCCAGTTAATAATATATTTATATTTAAAAATGGAGTCACATAAATTTCAGAAACTGTGTATACGTCTGTTCATCTATCACATTGACATTTCATTTTTGTTTTTAAATTTTGTTCTTATATTATGATTTACAAATCGTGGTAGGTAAAATTAATTTTTGAAAATTAATTTTCCTTTATTGGTAAGAGATATAGAAATGATGTTAAATAAATATTGTAAAAGATAATTTGTTCTTTCAAATGTCGAATGACAAATTGTAACTATCGCAGTATTTACTATATTTTTTGCAAAAAATGTTAAAATGCTTCAAGAAAATACCATTTCCGGTTGGCAGATTTTTACCAAAATCTTATCAGCTCTTCATTAACATATATAAATGTATATTGCAAAATATTAGAATTTTATGTTCAGTAGAATTTGAGATAATGAATCAGAACGAAAGACTATAGTAGGCGCACATACAGACACACACACACAGACATCATCGTGAAAATAGTCAAAATAGGTTCTAAAGGTGCTAAAACGTGCTTATTGACAAAAATCTCGACATCGAATTTTTTCACGATCCCTATACCTCTCTAGGCGAGAGGTAAAAAGCAAGTTACGATGAATCATCCTGTATTATGAAGTTAGATCGCCAGGGAGTATCGAGTGTAGGAGTATAGATGTCTGTATTGGGTTGGAGAGTTCAAATCAATGATTTTATGTACCTTTGTGTTGCGTAAGAACTAAGAAGAGATCACGTGACAGGCACTAAACCAACAAACACTGACAGATTAAGCCAAACATCGCGAGGATAATCTCCGTCAAAGCTGCACAACTCCAAAGAAGCAAACGGGAACAACCGCTCGCCGCCTGCGATTCCGTCGTTTTACGTTTCGTTTTCTTTTGCTCATTACTTCATTTTTCTGTTCCGGTGTTCCAAGTCCGAAGCGGACACTGAGAGCATTTATTAAGCCACTCGCCAATGATGAAGATAAATAGCACAGGGCAGCTTGTTTCAACAGCAGAAAATTGCTGTTTGATACACTAATGGATAAATTTAATATGAACTAATTTAATATATTTTTATGCTTCCTTCGTTAAGTTACTGAAGTTTTGCAAAATTGGATTATGGAAAGATGAAATAATGTTATGACTTGAAAATTATAACTGCCTAATAGGATATTACGTTTTTACCTTCCGCTTACCTGTAAAGGAAGGTATTGGAATCATGCAAAAAATCGGGTGGTGAATTTTTAGTGGATGAGCACGAATTAGGGTCCTTACAACTCATTTTTGATAGTTTCACGATGATGTCTGTGTGTATGTGTGTGTGTGTGTGTGTGTGTGTGGTCAAGGGGTGTTAGTCGCATAGCTCAAATACGAATTACCCGAAAATTTTGATATTTGGTATTTAACATTTGTATATAAATTGGAAGAGCTCCTTAGATTTTGGTACAAATATCGTCATCGGAAGTGATATTTTTTGAAGATTGAAAAGGTTAATTGTCAAAATTGTATATACATTTGAAAAAATATAGTATTTATTTGTAATAAGAATAAGAGGAAAAGTTATTTGCAACTTACGTTATAAAAAAATTGTCTTTATCTAGTAGCATTAAAGAACTGCAGTAAAATTTAAAAAATAAATTTATCAAATAAAACGTTGATATCTTGTAATCCATGATCGGTTGATTTTTGTTTCTGCGTAAAAAATATTGACAGGTGAGACGGGTGACAAGTTGGCATACTAGCGCTATATAAGTCCTAAGTAAGATATTAAATGTAGTAATTGAACGGAGGATGGCTTCAACACAGCAGAGTTTTCCTGTGAATGAATCTTTTTATTCAGGTGATGCAAATTTCTGTGTTTGAATATTTGAGATTTTTATTTGTATATTTTAAATGGGCAGCGGATTGTACGTATACATTTCTGTTTAAAGTCTAGATATGGCGGAAGGTTGTGTGATGGCCACGTCAGATTTTTTTCTGTTGAGATTGTGAGATATTTTTATTCCTTAGACATATTTGATTTTTATCAACTATTTATTTATTTATTGTTTTTATTATTTTTGACGAAGAGATCCATGTATTGTACTGTGTTCAATTATCATTGTAACGTTTTTAATATGTACCTACCAAAGTTTTTAAATTTAATCACCTCCTGAGGAAGACGCATGTGGCGTAGAAACCGATAGAGGTTGATATAATAAACTGTGTGGCAGAATTCCAGTAGTTTTATTTTTTAGATAACCATTCTATCCAAGAAAGGGATATTTTCACTTATAATATCACATGTGCATTAATTCTTTCTGGAATTTTTTGAGTGCTTTCCAACAATGTCTTAATTAGCTCGAGTGGTACATGATAGCTAATTACAATGTTGGAATGCACGATAAAAAATTTCCTGAACGTGAATTAATGCACGAGTGCATATTCGGTAAGAAAATCGCAATGACACCGTCGCTCTATTTTTGAATTCTTTTTTACAATAGAAACTTGAAATTTTACTAAATTTGTTTTTAACATTAATAAATATGTATTATTCACCTTATTAATTGTTATTTACACTCAAAATGACAATTTCACCAATTTTTATTTTAATGTCAAACTGACATATGACGGTAAAGTTTCCGCTTATTAATTTCAGTTAAGTTCCTCAAGCCACGTTAAAAATTTCCGCCAAATTTTTACATAACCGTGGTTACTATATTGTAACAAATTTTTTCATTGGCTATTTATTTATTACTTGTGTCATACGATTTTCAAAAAAATTATTATTTATTGGATATAATATCTGATTTTCTTTTTATGGTAGCCACTAAACAGGACTTATTTCCAATTATTACTGAATGGTAGATGTTATTATAGTGGTATTCAACCACTCGGGCCCAGTGGAATCGAACTGGGGACAGTAAGCACACAAACATGTACATGAAATTTTAATTATGTAAATATTGAAATGTCACATATTATGTCTAAAAAATTTAAATTTTAAGAAAGTGTTAAAGAAACAAGTCATAATGTTTATTGTTTTGATAAAGATATTAATCGATTTTCTAGACTTTCTGTCCCGTAAATCAGACTCAAGCAAGTGCAAGTGCAAGCCCTACCTTTTCTAACGAATATAAAAGTTAACTATGAAGAGCAAATTATTTAATCCCTGTGTATACATCGCAAATTTCATTTCATACAAAATTCGTTTTGAATGAACGTTGTTGAAGCAACGAAATCCACTTACCTTTTTAGTTGGATATGTCAAAGAATTGTTTCTCTTGTGTTGAATTTTTAATGACAAATCTGAAAAAGAAAAACACAGTGTAGAGACTTTAATGCATTTTTGAAGCAGGGATATGGATGAAAATACATTTAAGAATTCATAAATGTAACTGAACATTATGCACAGCCTTGCAAACTTTTGTTGATATTATTACTCTCAAGAGAAATTATATTTTATTGTAAGTCTGCAAAGTTTTCGACCAAATTAACGAAATGTTGCTTAGGCGATTCAGCTACAACAGCAAAAAATAAGAGTTCAATTTTACATAATCTCATTTTTCGCCAGAATGTGACTTAATACAGTTTACCTCTGAGGCACAGAATATAGACGATGAACTACGTGATCTGAAATAAAATACGGTAGTTTCAAATTTCAAAGTACTAGATCTAATTTGTTATTTTTTCCATTTTCATTAGAACTAAGATCTACAGTTTATTTTATCTGTCGTTGAACTTAATAACACTTAACATTTTTCCCCATATTAAATTTCACAATACACTTTCGTTTACGTGAATATTTGCATTAGAGCTGGGGAGTAAGTAAATTTTTGATCACGATCACGCACGCTCACGAAACTAAAAACGAAATTACGCCCAATCACGAACGACATTTTAAGTTTGACTCACGTTCACAACTGTTCGATTTCTTTGTTATTACCTAACAATTATTGCCTTGGTTATGGGTGGAAAGAAGACAAATGCAGAACAAGTGTTTTTCTGTAAACGTGAAACACAAGTGCGTTTCGTTTACGCAACTGTCAAAACCAAACTTAACAGTCCGTGAATTTAACTGAATGCGATTTAAATTTCGCGCGGAGTGTTTAGTTTATATTTTAGCTACTAACGGGCTACTAACTAACTAACCTCAATTTCTGTTTCAACTGTAGCAAAGATTTAAAAAAGAAAATTATAAGGAAATACTTCTAAATATCGTAGAACAAATAAAGCAATCAACAACAAACCATAGCAACGCAGTAAAACAAAGTTTTAATGTAATGCCATTAAAATTTCATAAATCCTGATAATATTTAAGTGATTTTCTAAATTATTAGTTATAGGAAAAATGTTGTTTACAACACGTGTCGAAAAAGATTACGTGCACGTGCAGATTTCCGCACTCGGCAAGCCTCGCGCGTTAAACTCTGCACTTTTACGTAACAAGTCTTTTTCGGCACTTGATATAAAAATAACTAATTATGAAATCGAATAATAGGTAATAAGTTACTTTAGCTCCGCAAAATCGAAGTGAAAAGTACAATTGACAAATTAAGCCTCATTTCCACCGACTGTTTTATTGCTAGTACTAAGAGCAACGCATAAGAACAAAACTTTGAAAACTCAAAACATTAGGCTTAAATCACATGCATAATGATTGACATGTGCCATATTTATTATTTGTTTCGAGTTGTCAATTTCTGTCTGTTTCTAATTATGGAACTGAATACCTTACTTACGAAATTCACAGTTCTTCTCTTTCTTAATATTGCAAAAATGCCGGTAATGATTTAATTACAAAATTCGATAACAAATGTTATCTCTGTCGAATTAGTCCTTAAACAAAATAGGTGGAAATGGCCATCTAATAAATAATCATTATGCATTAAGCACTAAAACAGTCGGTGGAAATTAGGCTTTAACCATTTATTTCGTATTGACATTTTACAAATTTTGTACGTATAATGTTGTGCTTCACGCCCAAAAAATTCATTCACGCCCGATCACTCACTATGAAAATTTCAAAATAATTGCTCACGTTCACGCGGGTCATTATGATCAAATACAATTTTTTCTTTTCGTGAATTTTCTGGTGGCGTATACTTTCGTCCTGTATACTTTTGTGGTACATCAGAAATAGTATCGTTTCGTAGCACTTTACCTGGCCAGGGTTTTCTACCTGGGCTTCATAATCCTGTCCCAGCGGGGGGTAAACAAGTAAGTGTTCTTTCGTTCCACTTTTGTTCCATATTCTGTATTACTGTGTCGATCTGTCACATCTTTATATTTATCAATTTTAATCAAGTTTACCATAGTATTTTATATTTTTGTTACCTCTTGCCTCATTCTAAAAAGAGAGGTTGCAAAAATTGTCATAAATAAATAATGTACCAATTTATTTAAGGAAAATTATAATCAAACTTCAAAAAGTACTACTTCCGGTTTGCGGATTTCTACTAAAATTGTCAGTTCATACGTCCATACGCACACACACACAGACATCATCGTGAAAATAGTAAATTCGTATTGTAGAGACCCTGAAACGTGCGTATCCAAAACTCATACTCGGAAATTTTTGATCCATTATCAAACCTCTCTTTTTACCTTCCGCTTACCTGTAAAGGAAGGTAGTGGAATCATGCAAAAAATCGGGTGGTGAATTTTTAGTGGATGAGCACGAATTAGGGTCCTTACAACTCATTTTTGATAGTTTCACGATGATGTCTGTGTGTATGTGTGTGTGTGTGTGTGTGTGTGTGTGTGTGTGGTCAAGGGGTGTTAGTCGCATAGCTCAAATACGAATTACCCGAAAATTTTGATATTTGGTATTTAACATTTGTATATAAATTGGAAGAGCTCCTTAGATTTTGGTACAAATATCTTCATCGGAAGTGATATTTTTTGAAGATTGAAAAGGTTAATTGTCAAAATTGTATATAAATTTGGAAAAATATAGTATTTATTTGTAATAAGAATAAGAGGAAAAGTTATTTGCAACTTACGTTATAAAAAAATTGTCTTTATCTAGTAGCATTAAAGAACTGCAGTAAAATTTAAAAAATAAATTTATCAAATAAAACGTTGATATCTTGTAATCCATGATCGGTTGATTTTTGTTTCTGCGTAAAAAATATTGACAGGTGAGACGGGTGACAAGTTGGCATACTAGCGCTATATAAGTCCTAAGTAAGATATTAAATGTAGTAATTGAACGGAGGATGGCTTAAACACAGCAGAGTTTTCCTGTGAATGAATCTTTTTATTCAGGTGATGCAAATTTCTGTGTTTGAATATTTTAGATTTTTATTTGTATATTTTAAATGGGCACCGGATTGTACGTATACATTTCTGTTTAAAGTCTAGATATGGCGGAAGGTTGTGTGATGGCCACGTCAGATTTTTTAGAATGAGGCAAGAGGTAACAAAAATATAAAATACTATCGTAAACTTGATTAAAATTGATAAATATAAAGATGTGACAGATCGACACAGTAATACAGAATATGGAACAAAAGTGGAACGAAAGAACACTTACTTGTTTACCCCCCGCTGGGACAGGATTATAAAGCACAGGTAGAAAATCCTGGCCAGGTAAAGTGCCACGAAACGATACTATTTTTGATGTACCACAAAAGTATACAGGACGAAAGTATACGCAGCCGAATTTTCTGGGTGAAATTCAACGCAAAATATTTTCATATCAATATAATGCCTTGGTTTTATTATGATTTAATTAAAATTTAATTATGTACGTGTTCCTAATTTGCGGCGGAGTTTTCTGTGCTTTTTTATTGTATGCGGTAAATGAGTTAATTGCTAATATACAAAAACGATTAACAAAGAAAATTAGTTTTCCTTTAATATTGTCACTCAAGCTTTATAAAATAAAAACCGAGTAAAAAGATAAATAATGAAATTCATATTTTTTAATGGGGGTTTTCACGATTTTTTGGTTTTTTTATATGTTAATCTATACATTAAAATATAAGACTCGTATTTTTTCTTTTCGCTTAAAAGTTGCTAATAAGCCAGAAAAAAATTCATAAAGTTTAAAAAAATAAATGCCGCGAAAATCGATGCCGCGTGTAACAGTGTGACGTCACCAACATCTAGAACATACGTTCAACGCGTTGACAAGGACCGATACGTAGGTCTTACCTTACACAGTCAACATCTTGTCAACTTGAACAGAAAAACATAACCAAACTGTTTCATGCCGTTTCATTTCGATTAAAACCAACACAAAAATTCTTCAATAAACTGTAAGTAATTGTGTTTGAATCTAACCGAACTCGACAACGTGAACCCTTGAACGTTGATGAACGTGTCAAAAATCGAAAAATCAACAGGTGGTCCATCGTCCAAACGACAAAAAACGAACTTGCACGAACCAACTCCTGGTTTGCTAGCGATGTTGGCTACGTCACACATGGCGCATTTCAATGAACGATTCAAAAGACTTACATTTTCAATTCGATAAAGAGGTAATAAATCTATCAAAATTAACAATTATTATCACTTTCCTATAACTTATACATGCTGAAAATTGATATCCAATAAGTATTTCTTTAAAAGCCGTAGGCTTGAAAACCCCCATTATGTAAGCTTGTAACATAAATTCAGTAAGTATACTGTACCCTTCACTGTATCTTTCTCTTGTAACATAAAGTTTAAAAAATTTTTGATCAAAAGAAATATATTTGAAACAATTACCTACCATTATATTTTTGAACAAACAATTTTCAGTAATCTTTTCAAAACTTTCTTGATTTTTACTCAATATAAATAGACCGGAAGCTCATGACAGGTGATGGTCTCCGATTTCATACAGCATGCCTTTTGGAGGATAGCATATTGACCTATGACAACATAGAAAAACGGGTATTAAACTCTTGCACGCTTTCGGGTCATATGGAAAATTTCTATTCCACTTGCACAAAACTTTTCCGAAATTTTCCACCCTTGGGCCAACGAGGACTGCATGCCAATTTGGTTATATGACACAAATATTTTTTTTTCATCGGCATGCTGTATGAAAACGCGGAAAATAATATTTTTATTACAGGATCACGTGACCGTTTCAGCCCTTTGGATTTTTTAAAGCTTGATAACTTCGCGCCAAATTATCGGAAGTACTCAAGTTTTTTTTTCAGAAAGGAAAACGAATGAACTTTATCGTCTTGGTAGTGGATTGAGTCCATGATTTTTGCACATGGTACAAGTTGTCAAAGTTTGACATTTTTTTCTAAGGAGGGTGGCTGGGCATAAAATGCACTTGGCGTCAGATTAACTTGCATGACTTTAAAGAGGAAACTTCAATTATGTCAAAACTCGAAGATTTATCCATTTTCGACTAAATTCAACCGAGTTATGGCGTTCGAATTTTTTAAAACTTTTTCAGTTGGTGGTGGTGTATTTGTTTTCGGAATAGACAATACCTACCTATAGTCCGGGAGCTGGCGTCAAATTTGACCGGACCATTTCAACAAAGCTGATTTTTATAATATAATTAGTTCTATAATAACTAATTAAGAATTGCAGTGTTAGCTGGTCCGAAAGCGAGGCTCAAGATTTTTGCAAAAAATAAAAGATTTTTAAGTGAACCAGCAAAGCTAAAATTTTGTATAATGATAATTTACCAATTATATTTAACAAAAAAATATGTTAGCTGGACAGGGCAGGTGGAAAACCTTGTTAGCTGTGCAGGTGAACATTGACAGTGACAGTGTCAAAATAGTGACACATCGTTTATATCTTCTTCTACTGTTTACATAAAATGAAAACGATGTGTCACTATTTTGACATTGTCACTGTCACTGTCACTGTTCACCTGCACAGCTAACAAGGTTTTCCACTTGCCCTGTCCAGCTAACATATTTTTTTGTTAAATATAATTGGTAAAGTATCATTATACAAAGTTTTAGCTTTGCTGGTTTCACTTGAAAATCTGATATTTTTTTAAAGTTTCGCAGGCCCTTAAATCTGCAGGCCCCACGGTCGTGCCAGCTAACACTGCAATTCTTAATTAGTTATTATAGAACTAATTATATTACAAAAATCAGCTGTGCTGCAATCACCCATGAAAATTTGACGCCAGCTCCCGGACTACTACTTCGTACCGCAATAAAACAAAGCAAAAATATTTTATACTTTATTTTATTATATTTAGTTCTTTACACACAAAGGTATTCAGTCTTAGAAATATATCCTCTCGTATTTCAAAACACATTACAGGATATAAATTTCGCTTCTGGCAAATCGTAACATAAACATCAAACAATAAATTAATAATACAATTTGCCACGCTGGCTATCTTGAGCTTCGAATTTCTGCTCGTTTATCGTTTGCCCGAGGATGAGTTCAGACCGAGGAAGAAGTACTACAGATAGAGAGAGGCGTGGGCGGTATGCAGGGGGGTATTTAGGACAATACCTACGTTATATTTACTAATATTTTAAAACTATGTTGTAATAGATATTTATACACCAAGTGAGATACATGAATGTTTATTCAAGAGAAGAAAGTTTAGCCCCCGAGCCCGAAGGGCGAGTGGAATAATTTCTTCGAGTGAATAAGCATTCGTATCGCACGTGGTTTATACAATATTTTATTCAATTTTGACGTTTTAAACTGCTATTATTAACGCCATAGCAACAACTTTAAATAAATGTTTATTCACAAGTGAATTAATTTTTTTTTAATCACTCAAAACATTTTTAAATCACTCTGACGTTTTAAACTGTTATTATTACGTCAAAAATGCATAAAAACAATGACAACTTGCCACTAACGACTACTTTGATTAGTTTTTTTTTGTTATGTCAAAATAAATTAATAATTCATATATTTGAAATAATTTCGTCAAAATTGAATAAAATATTGTATAAACCACGTGAGATACGAAATTATCCCACTCGCCCTTCGGGCTCGAGGGCTAAACTTTCTTCTCTCTTGAATAAACATTCATGTATCTCACTTGGTGTATAAATATTTATTATACAATTTTGACGAAATTATTTCAAATATATATGAATTATAAATTTGTTTTCACATAACAAAACAAACTAAACAAAGTAGTCGTTAGTGTCAAGTTGTCATTGTTTTTATGAATTTTTGACGTAATAATAACAGTAAAACGTCAGAGTGATTTTAAAATGTGTTGAGTGATTTAAAAAAAAAAATTAATCCACTTGTGAATAAACAGTTGTTTAAAGTTGTTGCTATGGAGTTAATAATAGTTGTTTAAAACGTCAAAATTGAATAAAAAAATGAAACTCCTGAAAAATAAATCCTCTTTTGTAAATAAATAAGACTCAATCGGATGAAATGTCCTTGTTTATTTTTAAATGCATGAAATACTCGATATAGTTTTTAGTTTTGAAATTATTGTAAATTTAGTTGGACTCTTATTTTGCCAAATTTAATTAATAATTATTGTGAATCGTCTCGTCCACGCTCTTATTTGTCTCAACAACATTTTGTCGCGATTTTCAATCTGAATATACGAGTATATAGAAATGTATGCCTATTTTTTTGGTCACGCCATAACTTGAGAACGACTTGACCGATTTGAATATTTTGTTTTGTTTTGTTCGCTCTAATACAGGGGTGGTTTTAAAAAGAAAAAATCTGAAGTGGCCTGCACACAACCTTCCGCCAAATCTAGACTTATAAACATAAATGTATACGTATACAATCTGGTGTCCCTAAAATATACAAATAAAAATCTAAAATATTCAAACATAGAAATTTGCATCACCTGAATCAAAAAATTCGTTCACAGGCAAACTCTTCTGTGTTGAAGCCATCCTCCGTTGAATTACTACATTTAATATCTTACTTATGACTTATATGGCGCTAGTATGTCAACTTGTCACCCGTCTCACCTGTAAATATTTTTTACGCAGAAACAAAAATCAACCGAACATGGATCACAAGATTTCAACGTTTTATCTGATAAATTTATTTTTTAAATTTTACTGCAGTTCTTTAATGCTACCAGATAAAGACAATTTTTTTATAACGTAAGTTGCAAATAACTTTGCCTCTTATTCTTATTACAAATATATATTATATATATATCAAAATTTATATAAATTTTTGACAATTATCTTGTTCAATCTTCAAAAAATATCACTTCCGGTGAAGATATTTGTACCAAAATCTGATGTGCTCTTCCTATTCGTATACAATTGTAAAATACCAAATATCAAATTTTTTGGGTAATTCGTATTTGAGTTATGCGACATCCGGCATCGGCCCGGACCACACACATACACACACACACACACACGCACACACATACACACATACATACAGACATCATCGAGAAACTATCAAAAATGAGTTGTAAGGACCCTAATTCGTGCTCATCCACTTAAAACTCACAACCCGATTTTTTGCATGATTCCAATACCTTCCTTTACAGGTAAGCGGAAGGTAAAAAATTGACAAAACCCAAAAGAACAGTTGAAAAATCGAAAAATTCAAAGTTGTTTCTTCTTATGACGAAAATGTACAGTGATTTGCAAACAAATTAGATAACCAGACATTTAATTAAACTACTATGTATTAGTTGTTAAATAGGAATTTCGAATTCAGTCTAGGTGTTTTGAAATAGACAGTTGTGGATTGTTAGTATTGGTTAGTATGAAGTTTTTTATTTATTTGATGTTTATAACGATGTCAAATTGCATTGTTGTTTATAACAATGTATTCTGTACCAAAAAGCATTACATTTTTTGTTCCGTTATCAGTAGAACGTGTTACTGTTAAAGTTTGATCCACAAGTACAGAGACACCCTGTATACGGCATTGGACTCGTGGGCGCGGATGAAGCGATCTTTTACCATCGATTAGGTGGTAGTGGGTGGAGTTCCGGCATCTCATAAATGTTCAATTCTGAAACCGACCGGAACCGCAAGGCTCCGGGACGTACCCGGACTGAGACGAGAAGCCGGGTTCACTCTGCAGAAATAGATGAGATGCCGCGGTCTCTTCACACGTGAAATTTAAAATTAGCAATCATAGTAGCGGTTTAAGATGCTTCAATTTATTATGAAAATTGTTATGTGTCCACGTTACGTAGGTAAATTTAATAATAAATTAGGAGAAAGCAAATTTTAAATTTGGTGTAGCTAACACAGAACTTCCATAATTTCAACCTTATATACCAGAAAACGGAATTTTAATTATTTTATATTTAGAATTGGTTATTGTTGTGCCGAAATGATTGTTAAGGAAAGAATTAAAGAATTTTTAATATCAACATCTATTCTAGGTTCATTTAGTTGACCTGAAGATGGTCATAATCATGACCGAAACGTTGTCATAACTTAATATCAATTATTATAACTTTATAGTATTATCAATTTACCTCATGAAGACAGACGTTTGGTATGCCGATATGTTGACTAAAATAAATAGAATATATACAGAACTAAGACTAATGGCCGTTTTAAACTACGCTAAATATTGAACAAGAAATTGCTCAACAAATTGAACAATATCTTTAGCAATAAATTGCTTTGTTTTTAATGAACTCTGTTTTATACTGAAACAATTTTATATACCTACCTACAATATTTAGTTTGTGATTCTGTCCAGTTCGCATATAATAATTTGACAGCCGCGCTTATCTATTTTTGCAGACAATTATTTACGAAGCATATTTGTACAAATTAATCGGAAAATTGATTGGGCAGCACTGTAATTATAAGTAAATATAAATCAAAACTTTTATAGGGAATTGAGATTGCAGTGAAATTAATTTCAATAAAATTAATGTTTTCATTTAATACGCAAAATATAGTCACAAAATTGATATTAATGTGTAACACACTATGTATGCTATGGTCAGTAAACAATTTTTTTGTAAACGTGTTTATATTTATAGACCAATTAAATTGTTTTCAAAGCTACTGAAATACAAATTGCATTAAGGCTATACTTCATCTTCACCCAGACAGGCATTCGTAGTTTACTAATAACTTGATTTAAGGAAAATTTAGAGAAAAAAATTATTTACAAAAATCCTTTATAATATTGTACTTAACAGCGGTACATTTTTAAATTTTCAAGATACCTATTCGAAAAAAATTAAAATCCAAAATTTGATAATTTAAAATGAGGGATGTTTCTTGAAAAAATAACGATGTACCGCTGTTGAGACACTATAGCAGATAAAGTGTAATTTTCTTGAAAAAAATATTCCAATTGACAAAAGAGTTATTGGTTAACTACGAATTTTGATGGTTTTCCAGGCTTTCCATTGTTCAAAACAAGTCCGGAAAATCGAAAAAGACAATACATATAGCTAGTATCTGTTACCAAAATTTGGTTGATATAGCAATCGAATTGGGCGAGTTATGAATTTAATAAGTAACTACATTACTACTATACTACACCCTCATTCGAAAGGAGCCTTAATAATCGGATGACGAGTACAATACCAGTAAATATTCACCTTCTTCTTCAAAATTAATGGAAAAAGTAATTAGACGGGAATGCAGTCAATTTATTTAATTTTCTATCAGAGCGAATAGAAAATAGAAAATCTGCCATTAAGCAAGCATAGAGAAAACTTTTATCTATCGATTTAATATAGGTATTAGTTTTCATAAAATTCTTTTATTTTCGGTGTTAAGAGTACTAGCAGTGAACCGCCTTAATACTCAAATAACTATTAATTTGCAAAGGAATTATTGAAGCAAACAGTTAAGCTTAAATAACAGAAATACAATTTCTCCCAGCTTTGCTACACATTTTCAAACTTGTACCTGGCGCTCTCGAAAAAGTTTGTGATCTTTTCTGTACTGTAGCAATGTTTTGCTGTCTGAAAATTGCCCCTAATCCGCCTCTGAATTTGCAGCTCAACTCGTATCGTTTACATTACAAAATCTGGCCCGCACACATTTCCCAAAACTACCAAAACTTGTCTTAAACTACATAAATTTACCCTCATTCTGAAATGATCCTCTAGAGGCAAATAGTCAGCAATTCGTAAAAACAAGTGAACCAGCGCTGTTTTACATCTCAGCCCAATTATCACACGACACTGAGCTGGGTCTGACGACCAGAGGGACACGCACTATAACCGAACGCACCCAGGGTCGGATTATATTTTACAGAAGCCTTAATTTTTTTGGACAACGAACTCATATAATATGCTTGGTTGCGCAACAATAATTGTTGCGCAACCAAACATATTATATGAGTTCTTTTATTTCTAATTATTAGGATCTTGATTTCAATACAATGGCAAATTAGAACATTGCTAGTAAAAAAACGAATCCGTAAAAACAAAGTTTTCACTATAAATCCTTTTATATATGAACCTCGATCGATATTTATTTACATTTTTGTTTTTGAACCAGATCGGTGCAGTACATTTTGAGATAGCTAGCTGCCATTTTGTTTCAAGATGGCGGACTAACATTTTAATATACCTATGTTTCAAGACAGATCCAAATAAAAAAGATAATTGAAATTAAAGTTTACGCACTGAAATGCAGTAGTATGACATAAAAAATGCAATTTTTCTTGAGACTGGGACCTTTTACGTGCGATTTCTCAACAATTATTGCGGAGACTCATAATTTTTAATTTTTTAATAAATATCTCAAATATCAAAGAATAACATTCGTTTTTAAAACATGTGTTGGGTTGTTATGACATAATATTTCCTAATCGTTTAGTAAATCTACTGCTAACCTCCATATACGCAATGCATTTTAGTGCGTTTTAGTGTCAACTTCAAATTCAATTATCTTTGTTATTTCAACGGTTACCTATAAATTTTAATTTTATCCGAATTCTACGACTTGTAATGAATACTGTATATTAATTTGAATCATATTTTGGGTTGTAACTACCCATGGAATTACTACCTTATGAGAATAAAAATAAAAATTGCTTTTGGCTCGAAGTGCACAATTCATATTATATATTACAGTAATGCGCCGTATTACTCGAGTCGGTTCTGAATACTCCTTTAGACAAGTATTCAGCACTTCAGCAGAGCAGTCTCTGAAGCCCAGAACGCATGATGACAAGGGTTGGACCCGAACGAAAAGCGACATTCGTGTTTTCCTGAATATTTAAAACTAACTTTTAGTTACGCTGTCGTCTCTTTTCGCACATTTCATACATAATTAAGGTTTATATCGCACTCTGCGATCTACAACTTCGCAATATGAAACTTGTAAGCGATATTAAGGCCCATCTCTTGCTATCAAATGCAAAGCAAAAAAGCATGTTACAATAAATCATTTTGTGACTGGTTTTGAAATCGATGACCATATTTTACAGCGATGTACTTATTGGTTGTGCTTACATGGCTATAGAATGAAATTTACAAAAAACATTGCCGTATTTTGTTAAATAATTTCTAAAAATTACTAAAAATGCGAATTTTTACAGTCAATGAGTTAATAACTGTAAAAAATCTCTCTATACCCGTCTTCCGACTAATGTATATTATCGATTTTTATTTTTGTGCATTAATCAACGTATAATCAGTGTTGTGACAGATCATTTTAAAATGGATCTAGATCAAGATCAAGATCTCATTTAATATGATCTAGATCAGATCATAGATCAATTTTTATGATAGGATCTTTTGTTTAGATCAGATCAGAAATTACTGATCTATTTTTCTTTAGATCGTAAAAAGATCAATATTAGACAAAATATTTAATTGATGTATTACAAAATATTAAAAAAGAAAAAATACGTAGTATTCAAGCGATTTAATCTACAGTTTAAAATTAAAACATTAAAAATATGAAGCTCTTACTCATGCTAAATTTTCAATTTCATGCTTTAACTCGCATATAGCGGAGAAAAAAATATAAAAATATGATCTTATTTTAAGATCGTAGATCATATTTATTTGATCTAGATCAAACTCAAGATCCTTAAAAATAAGATGATCTAGATCAGATCAAAGATCACGTAAATTTAGCTAGATCGGTGATCTAGATCAATTGATCTAGATCAGTCACAACACTGCGTATAATATAGATTATTAAATGATAAAAATTAGCTCCAAGTGTTGCTAATTGATGTCACAGTAATTAATAATTTGCATTTATTGATTTACTAATGAATAATGATTCTTCATGTTAAATTTCAAATTTCAATTTGAAATTTATTATAATACAGCCAGAATCGTTCAAATTGTTAATCTTTATTTACAAGTGTAGCGCCTTAAAACCGTTATAAATAACAAAAAGAAAAATGACATAATCCCAAAATAATTCGTTTTCAAGATTAAAGCAAATGGCATTTTTTTGAATACAGTGCTGGAGTTTAATTATCAATATTTCTGAGTTTTACAGTCGTTTCAGAATTATTACAATTTATGGCTAAGTAAAGTACCACATTTCCCACAGAATGCATTTTCAGCAAAATTTATAATCTTAATAAATTGTTTTAATGGCAAAGCCTGTGCAAGCAGCGAATGTTTTTCGCACAAATTCATTGTTCGTTATTCAAAGTTTATAATCTGGTCTTTGTTTAACTTACGATAAAACCAACATTAAAATTTTCGTCTTCGATAACGAAAATGAAACCAATTGACAATTTCCAATGAATTGCATTTGTGATTCCCAGTAAAATAAAATATATTGCCAATTGATAAGCAACGTTCACGGAAATTATATAAATAAAAAAAATATATTAAAAATTTTCATAAGATAAAATCAAAAGATAAAATTTTATTACAATGCTTCATAAATAAACTATTTGTCCGCCAGCAACAGATTTTGACGATTCAATAAATAAATTATTAATACTAGTGCTGATTATGATTATTTTATTGTTTATTAAATTTGCATTTGCAAATAATATTGTAATATTGGTGTGTACCATTGTTATACCTATATCTACTAAAAATTATTAACTATTGGCGAATTAAATTTAACGCACACACCATATTATTTATACGTCGGTAATTAATAATTATATTTGTGATGATAAATATTTTTGTGAACATAATAACCAATAAACTAACAAATAACTGTTGCATAAATTTCATAAAATCAATTTCATTAACTACGATGTTTCGGAATATAATATAACATACTCGTAACATCTAGACATAATTTTTTTTTAAAAAGCTACGTTTTATGTAACACACATTATACAATAAGTTTTTTTTATTCACTATTAGTTATAACTGGACAAGTAACAACAACAAAAATGACTAATATTTATTTTGTTTTCTCGTAGAATATAATTAAATTGTTGCTACACCAGAGCACCAAAATTTTTTTAAATTATGTTTTTTATAGAAAAATGTTTCAGAAATCGAATGCTTAAAACCGGAAGTCGATATTTTTATCCGATAAAATATTACAGCCATTTTCCTGTGATATGACAAAAAAATACTTTATAAATAATTTGAAAATATGCAAAATTTATTTTCTTGATTTTTTTAGAAAACAGTACCATTTACAAAAAAATCTATATAAATCTATATTTTAAAGAATTTTGTGCTGTACAATTGTTGTTTTATATGCTGTATTATAAAACAAATCAAAAATAATTTTTTTTTTAATCACAAAATTAATTTCCATGTTTCCCATTCAAAAAATTTTCGTTGCTACTGTCACAGGGTGGATGGTTATGTTAAAGTTAATAATTAAATAAAATATCTATTATAAATAACTGCTAATAATGTAAATAATTATGTAATTAAGTTGTTGATTACCTACTTCTATTGTTTGCGTTTAATAGGAAAGCGAGTCCAGTGCAGTACTAAAAAAATGCTGCAAATAAACTACCCTTAATTTTTGAATTTCAAAAAATTCTTTTTGATTCGTAATCAGCATATTAAACAGCACATACCCTTAACGTATGTACTCGAAGTTATGAAACACCCTGTATATCTCAGTAAGCCGCCGGACTACGATAATACAAAAGAGAAGAAAATGTAAGAAAATCTACTTCTTCCAAAAATGTTACGCCAAAATATTTATATCATGACAAAATTTTCGAAAGCTCATAAAATCTTATAACCAGCAATTTTTCTACAGTTAGTGGCTATAAAAGAAGAGAAAAGCACACAAAAAGAGAGAAAGGAAAGTAATAGATGCGATAACTCTTTTAAATCTGTGGTTTGCGCTGCGCTCCAGGTAGAAGGTGGAAGTTTACATTACACGCAGCCATTTCGTTTGTTTCCGCTCAGAACGAAACCGGAAGTGCTCACGAAACCCTGGACCTCACTAAAATACTGGAAAGAGAAACTATAAAGCCAATGACGCGGACGTTTCCACTGAAAACGTAAATCAACCCCTAATCCTTAACTTTAATTACTTTTATCAGAGAAAGTTGTTTAACTTTTCAAGTTCTTTGTTTTGGAGGTGAAGCTATTGATTTATTTAATCGTTGATGACATGCAAACAGTTCTAAGGGCATTGACTATTGGTTTATTTATAATTTTATGATTACTATTATGTATAGTTCATTGAAAGTTTATTAAAAATGTTTTACATAGGGCGCTAGCAAATAAATGTCAAATTTAAAAGCATTCTGTACAGGAAGAATGTACACGTTAAAGCACTTTACACTCATACACCTCATCGACACATGGTTGCACATTTTAACAAAAACAAATTTTTATATGGTAGATAAGGGATAAAACTTCGTTCTATTAGTACAATTTTTTTTCAGCACGTTCAACGGTCGAAATTACTTACTTTCAACCACTTGCAGGCGTTTAGAAGCACCTACAGATTTTTCTTTATATTTCGCAGAACATGATATTTTAAACTTGAATCATGTAGTTTAAAGTTTAATCTACGTTGGAGTAGTGTTATTTTTTAGAAAAATTTCTGATTTCGAGAAAATTAGAGATAAAAAAAGTGAATTTTTGTAGTTTTCTTTATTTTATAAACTAAAACTTCGGTACAAAACAGAAAAAATGGCACTAATAGAACGAAGTTTTATCCCTTATCTACCATATAAAAATTTATATTTCTTAAAATGTGCAACCATGTGTCGATGAGGTGTATGCGTGTAAAGTGCTTTTTACGTGTATATTCTTCCTGTACAGAATGCTCTTAACGTCAGGTGAAAAAAAGTAATTTTACGCACAACTCTATCAATTTTTAGGTATATGAATAAAAAAATCTGATGTGGAAACCACATAACTTCCTTGTACGCCTATTAAACTGTTCATACTTTTTTGAATACCTAACTAAAATGTAGAATAATATAATAACCGTATTTTATTTATGCGGAAAATACCAAAAAATACCTAGAGTAAAGTGCCATTTTGGCACGGACGATCGCAAACAAAAATATGATCAACTAGATGCAACATGAGTCTCAAATACAAAGTTTCAACTTTCTACGACATACCGTTTTTGATTAATGCGAAAAATACTAAATAATGCTCCTTTGGCACGGACGATCGCAACCAAAAATAGGAGGTGCACAACTAGATACAAAATTTCTACGTCTAGCCAGATTTGAGTTATGCGACACACATACGTCCGTCTGTACAGCCCTACGTCCGTACGTACAGACGTCACGACGAAACTAGTCATGATGGATTCAGGAAAAGACAAAATATTTCCGTCAAATCAAAATCTGAGAACCGAATTTTTTGCGATTACAATACTTGCTTTTTACTCCGTACAAGGAAGTAAAAATAGCTCCTACTAAAATTGATACGGTTCAGTTAACATAATCGGAATTCGCAATATTAAATTCATGCAATTGACAAAAGATGTTCAGAGAAACTGTTCGATCCCTAAAAAGAGAATCGCATAATATATCTTCATGATCAAAATGATTTTGAAATCGTATTATATGAGTATCGGTTTATATCCTTTGATAAAATGCTGGATAAAGCTAAACAAAAACCTTTTATTTTCAAATCAAATTCTACTGAACTACAGCTAGAAGACGCCATTCACGAGTACGAACGCCAAACTTCGTCCATTTTTTATTCTTCTCCTGTCATTCGTATTCACGGATATTCAGAAAGGGCAAAAAGTTAAGACAAGCAGTAAAAAATTGAGCCGATTTCTGCTATCGCTATTCCGTTGTCCGATGATCTTTTTATAGGGGTATTGTTCCAGGCGTAAATGACTAGAATCGTAATCACAATTCATTTTCACGATTTTTCTAGATTTTAATTTCATTCAATGTTTTCAAGCTTCTGTTTGCAACACTTATTCTGGAAATTGCACTACTGAATGCATAAATTATGTTTTGCTTTGAAGTGTACAAAATAATATTAAAAAATCTGACGTGGCCATCACACAACCTTCCGCCATATCTAGATTTTAAACAGAAATGTATACGTGCAATCCGGTGCCCATTAAAATATACAAATAAAAATCTCAAATATTCAAACACAGAAATTTGCATCACCTGAATAAAAAGATTCATTCACAGGAAAACTCTGCTGTATTGAAGCCATCCTCCGTTCAATTACTACATTTAATATCTTACTTAGGACTTATATAGCGCTAGTATGCCAACTTGTCACCCGTCTCACCTGTCAATATTTTTTACGCAGAAACAAAAATCAACCGATCATGGATTACAAGATATCAACGTTTTATTTGATAAATTTATTTTTTAAATTTTACTGCAGTTCTTTAATGCTACCAGATAAAGACAATTTTTTTATAACGTAAGTTGCAAATAACTTTTCCTCTTATTCTCATTACAAATAAATACTATATTTTTCCAAATTTATATACAATTTTGACAATTAACCTTTTCAATCTTCAAAAAATATCACTTCCGATGAAGATATTTGTACCAAAATCTAGGGAGCTCTTCCAATTTATATACAAATGTTAAATACCAAATATCAAAATTTTCGGGTAATTCGTATTTGAGTTATGCGATTAACAACCCTTGACCACACACACACACACACACACACACACACACACACACACACACACACACACACACACACACACACACACACACACACACACACACACACACACACACACACACACACACACACACACACACACACACACACACACACACACACACACACACACACACACACACACACACACACACACACACACACACACACACACACACACACACACACACACACACACACACACACACACACACACACACACACACACACACACACACACACACACACACACACACACACACACACACACACACACACACACACACACACACACACACACACACACACACACACACACACACACACACACACACACACACACACACACACACACACACACACACACACACACACACACACACACACACACACACACACACACACACACACACACACACACACACACACACACACACACACACACACACACACACACACACACACACACACACACACACACACACACACACACACACACACACACACACACACACACACACACACACACATACACACACACATACACACAGACATCATCGTGAAACTATCAAAAATGAGTTGTAAGGACCCTAATTCGTGCTCATCCACTAAAAATTCACCACCCGATTTTTTGCATGATTCCAATACCTTCCTTTACAGGTAAGCGGAAGGTAAAAATCTGCTGTGGCCAGCACACGACCTCTCGCCTAATTCCTCTTATTCTACTAATCTAATAAATAGTTTTATTTACATTTTAATAGTTTCATGTTCATGTAATATGTTAACGATAATGTAAACCAAGATGCAAGCAAAATATGTCAACTGTACTGTCACTGTCATAATAATTCAAATTTTATGTAGAAACAAATTTTATATCATGGACAACAAGATACTGGAATTTCAAAAAAATATAATATTAACTGTATTGCATTCAGCAATTTGTATTTATAATTAACTGTACACATAGATAATCACAATTTCTTTTATTTTTAATTGCAAAAATTGTCATAAATAAATAATGTACAAATATATTTAAGGAAAACTTTATCAAGCTTCAAAAAGTACTACTTCCGGTTTGCGGATTTCTACCAAAATGTTATCCGGTGTTAAGATAGTTATTAAAGCCTTAAATATGAAATTTGGTTATAAACGGTTTATTGTTTTTTAAGTTAAGACGAAAAATCGTCAGTTCATACGTCCATACACACACACAGACATCATCGTGAAAATAGTAAATTCGTATTCTAGAGACCCTGAATCGTGCTTATCCACCAAAAACTCATACTCGAAAATTTTGACCCATTACAATACCTACCTCTCTTATAGAATATGAGGCGAGAGGTTAAAAAATAAAATTGAAAACATTTTGTATTTTTATACAGAATTCCGACAGAATAAAACGATTCTAACACAGCTACACATAAAAATTATTGCAGAATTCATTAGATTTCTTTAAAACATCACTAGAATATCATTCATTTTTAGTCTAAAATTAATAGTTCTAAAATTTTAGATTAACTATGAGACTATGACCTAAAATTATGTTGTGCAATGTAAATAAAATTTAACTAGTAGTTAAGGTTAACCTATTGTCAAATAACCATCATAATTTTAACCCGAACTCGTGCAAATGGCCATTAGTAGTTATAACAATTTGTGCAATTTCTTGCTAAATTAGTTTTTTTTTATAGCGATTCTAATTTTAATGAATATGAAACAATTTTTAGTTCAGAAATCAGCGATGTTTTCCATATACCATTAATTACACCAACGTGTCCACTAAAATGTTTAGCAAATAAGTTTGAGTTATAATTAAACTACCATTACCCTGGCCGCTGGTTGTAAATTATGTGAAAACAGAGAAACGATTTTCCTCTACATTCCACAACAATGCACTGATTAATGATTCCATGTTCTAATTGGTTGAGCTATAAACGAATATTAATTTCAATTTTCCAAAATTTGGACAAAGTTTTCTACAATAAATTATTGCGCTGAAATAATTAAATTTTCCGAAGTAATTTTGACATAGACCAGTTTAAATGAAGGTTCACTAAATAAGATTTGGGATGAAGATACTAATGCGTAACTTTTCGGTGGTTTTGTAATTAAAATTTCATTACAATGTGGTAGATATTAACATTTCATAAATAAAAGTAATATACTGTTTCATTTTACATACTCGTGGTTTTCTTGTTTTATTAATTTCTACAAAAATGTATTTTGACACATCAAATAATTTTAAGATTAATAGATGGTACATGTGTTTTGTTCATTTTTACTTCCTTGTACGGAGTAATAAGGAAGTATTGTAATCGCGAAAAATTTCGGTTCTCAGATTTTTACGGAAATATCCGTTTTGACCTTTTCTCAATCCATTATGACTAGTTTCGTCGTGACGTCTGTACGTACGTACGTACGTATGTACGTATGTATGTCGCATAACTCAAATTCGGTTAGACGTAGAAAGTTGAAATTTTGTATTTAGGACTGTTATAGCATCTAGTTGTGCTTTCAATCTACAATCTACAAACCGGAAGTAGTAAATTTTTAAAAAATTTCGATAAATATTTAATTTAAGACAATTTTTTTTATTTTAAATGAAAGATTATGTGATTATTACCTACAATCGGTATTTTATAAATATTTTTGTATCTGGTATCATTTAAGAATAATTAAAGTATATATTTATAATTTAGTATTTCGGTATCTTGTAGTCCATGATCGATTAACATTTGTTACTATGTAAAATTTAAATGATTATGACATGACACTGACAATAGTAAAATATGCTTTATATCTTCTTCTGCAGTTTAAATAAAATGACTAAAATATATTTGTGAGTATACTAGTATAATAAGTTAAAAGAATTTTTTATATTATTCTACATTTTAGTTATTAAGAAAAGTATGAACACACAAGGCGTACAAGGAAGTCATGTGGTGTCCACGTCAGATTTTTTTCTTAATAGTACCGAAGGTTTAAAATGTGTATTATTTATTAGATATAATAATTGATATTTAAATCCTTTATATTAACTTTAGCGTCCGTCATCTCTCACTGTTTACGTCAAAAAACAAAATTAAAAAATGACCCTCTTCCCGGGATCCTACCGAGCTGAAATTTTGCAAATAGACTTTTGTCACCTAACAATGTACTTTGGCAAAATTTCAGATTATCCGCCATCTTGAAACGAAATGGCGGCTAGCTATCTCAAAATGTCCTGCACCGATTCCGGTCAAATTTGGTACAGTAATAGCCAAGGACCTAACTTATGAAATAGATATATTAAAATGTCAGTCCGCCATCTTGAAACAAAATGGTGGACATATATCTCAAAATGTACTGTAACTATTGCGTTCAAATTTGGTACAGTAATAGCTAAAAATCTGACTTGAAACATAGGTATATTAAAATGTTAGTCCGCCATCCCGAAACAAAATGGCAGCTAGCTATCTCAAAATGTACTGCGCCGATCTGATTCAAAAATAAAAATTTAAATAAATATCGATCGAGTCTCATATATAAAGGATTTATAGTGTAAAACTCTGTTTTTACGGGTTCATTTTTACCTTCCGCTTACCTGTAAAGGAAGGTATTGGAATCATGCAAAAAATCGGGTAGTGAGTTTTTAGTGGATGAGCACGAATTAGAGTCCTTACAACTCATTTTTGATAGTTTCACGATGATGTCTGTATGTATGTGTATGTGTGTGTAAGTGTGTGGGTATGTGTGTGGTCAAGGGTGTTAGTCGCATAACTCAAATACGAATTACCCAAAAAATTTGATATTTGGTATTTAACATTTGTATATAAATTGGAAGAGCTCATTAGATTTTGGTACAAATATATTCATCGGAAGTGATTTTTTTTGAAGATTGAAAAGGTTAATTGTCAAAATTGTATATTAATTTGGATAAATATAGTATTTATTTGTAATAAGAATAAGAGGAAAAGCTATTTGCAACCTACGTTATAAAAAAATTGTCTTTATCTGGTAGCATTAACTGCAGTAAAATTAAAAAAAAAATGTATCAACTATCAAATAAAACATCGAAATCTTGTAATCCATGTTCGGTTGAGTTTTGTTTCGGCGTAAAAAATATTGACAGGTGAGACGGGTGACAAGTTGGCATACTAGCGCTATATAAGGCATAAGTAAGATATTAAATGTAGTAATTGAACGGAATGTGAATGAATCTTTTTATTCAGGCGATGCAAATTTCTGTGTTTTAATATTTTAGATTTTTATTTGTATATTTTAAATGGGCACCGGATTGTACGTATACATTTATGTTTATAAGTCTAGATATGGCGGAAGGTTGTGTGATGGCCACGTCAGATTTTTTAAGTTACATAGGTACATTTAAATTTAACTTTCTATTTGCAAGGGATAATTTATTTCTAAATTGTGTTCGAGATTGTTACAATAATAATCTTCTATAGTGACCCTATTTATAATACGAGGTTCATACAAGGTTACTACACGACTGAACAAACATATTTACCATTTATAATAATTACTATGTGATAGGTGCCTACTTTACTGTCGTCGATAAAAAGTACATGCAAAATATTTTTGTAGTACTCTCAAACTTGACATCTGTATATTAGGTCGAATGATAAATGCAAAGTATGTTTTGCTGTAGTCTCATGAAAGTTAATTTAAGTCTGCATTAGTATACGCATATCTACCTGTCCAGCCACTCAATTATGACTCAGCACTAAATTTCCTAACACTTTTATCATAAATTCTCATTTCCTTTTCTGCTTTCAAAGCAATTTAAAATCATCAAGCTTGCCTCTTTATCATATTTATTCAATTTCATGGTCTTTTGATCTGAGTTTGTGAATTATTAACTAATTTTGTGGTTGCCTTTGCTCTTTTCCTTACGTTTTTTCATATCTACATTATAATTTAAAACGAACATTTTAAATGTGTTAAACTCAAAAAAATTTGCAATTAGCATATTTCTGCCGCAATCTAAATTACTCGCAGCAAGTGCATTTTAAATTGAACTGAAATTCTTAATTCCAAATTTAATTATTATCAAATAATATTCTGGTAAACTCAAATTGAAAACTTCAAAGGACAAAAATATTAATAATATTTTCAATTTCAAATAAATTCATGACTTTTGTAATTAACTTAAAAATCAATTTAATGTTTTTTTTCTAAATTATATGTACGAAACAAAAAATTAATTTATATTTTTTAATTATAATGATATTTTGTTTCAAAAAGTCATGACAGAACTTTGTACTCATGCAACTCAGGTCAGACGATTCACCTAATTAGATACCAAATAGTGATACTATTCACATATTAAGCGGCTCGTCTACGGTTTTACCGAATTCGTAGAATACTCTTGATTTTTCTTTTCATTCCACTCTTTTCCCCACTACTAGGGCTGCCTGAAAACAGCCTGAAACTCGTACTTTACCGCATCCTAACTATGCAATGTCATTTTGAAGTTGAAAAATACTGTAAAAGTGTTTTCGTTGCGAGTAAACTGTCTGATTATTATTGACTTCAGGATAATGCTTTTAAAAACATTTAGTAGAGAAAGAATGAATCTACAGATGTGCCTTTTTAAAATTTTAAAAATTAATTTGTATCATGAGATATAACCGTGTAAAGTTTGCATAAAACAGAAATTTTTAAAAAAATTTTTAATGTACAATTTTGTAATCAAAATTTTAAAAAGGCTCCATTCTTTCTCTATTAAATTCTTCTTGAAATAAAATTTTAACATTCTTGTACTGGCCACAAAACACTCGGTACGTTAGTACATTTTATGCTGGATTTTAGGTAGTAGAATTGTGTTTCTTCTATTTCTGCTGATAAATACCATTCCCTTTCTAGTTCCTAGATTATCTTCTGGAGATAACAATACCTTTTATAATCAAACTCGTAAATCGAATTCTTTAATTAAATCACCTCTTCACTTTATGTTTTCAAGTTATAATATTCTTATTGATCTATTTTATAATAACATGTGTGACATTTAGAATTTCTTATTTCACATGAACTTAGCTGTATGGTTTTCCCGTACCCTATAATAATTATTGGTCTTACGCCTGTTGGGTATTATAATTAATAATAATAATAATAATATTGAAACAGATTTGTTTATTCCCACAAACTCAATTTAGATTCTACTTCAATAACACTAAAAACAACACACTGTTATCTATACACTATACATTTATTCGAGTATGTCCATTATTTTTCTGTACCGTACTTCGTTCTACAACACAGAACTCGGTGTACAACGCCAACGCATTTTATTACACTGACTTACAATTTTATTATTGGAAATATTTGTTTTGTAGTTTTATTGTTTATACGTTATTACAACAGAAACTCCACATACGCGCACAACTCCTCAATATCGATAAATTTTCTTCCACAAAAAGTTTTATTTCAAAAGCAACCTGGACAAAGTTGAATTACATCTGAAAACGTAAAGAATGGGCGCCATGTGCGTTAGATATACCGTGGTTTTATTTAACGTGAAACATGGGATCTTTCATATCCATGGTTACGAACTTGACAGCAATGTATTAGAGCGTTTCATTTAATACTGGGTCCACACTTGAACATTTTAGTCCGAACGAACCGAACAAGCAGTACGCGCAAGCCGAATTCGCCAAGTGTGGACGTCTCTCCGAGCCGAACCGAACGAGCCAAATGTTTTCCGTTGCTTGTCGGTAAATCGGACTTGCTCAAAGAAAACAATTGTTCGCCGAATCATTCAGTTGACGGGAATTCGCACCGTTCGTGCTGATCGCCTTGATCGCAGCATTCGTTGTATAAACATACACAGTTTAAAAAAATCTGACGTGGACACCACATGACTTCCTTGTACGCCTTGTGTGTTCATACTTTTCTTAATAACTAAAATGTAAAATAATATTAAAAATTCTTTTAACTTATTATACTAATACTCACAAATATATTTTAGTCATTTGATTTAAACTGCAGAAGAAGATATAAAGCATATTTTACTATTGTCACTGTCATGTCATAATCATTTAAATTTTACGTAGTAACAAATGTTAATCGATCATGGACTACAAGATACCGAAATACTATAAATTATAAATATATACTTTAATTATTTTTAAATGATAGCAGATACAAAAATATTTATAAAATACCGATTGTAGGTAATAATCACATAATCTTTCATTTAAAATAAAAAAAATTGTCTAAAATTAAATATTCATCGAAATATTTTTAAAAAGTACTACTTCCGGTTTGTAGACTGAAACCAAAAATAGGAGGTGCACAACTAGATGCTATAACAGTCCTAAATACAAAATTTCAACTTTCTACGTCTAACCGTATTTGAGTTATGCGACACACATACGTCCGTACGTACGTACGTACGTACGTACGTACGTACGTACGTACATACGTACGTACGTACAGACGTCACGTCGAAACTAGTCATAATGGATTCAGAAAAGGTCAAAACGGATATTTCCGTCAAAATCTGAGAACCGAAATTTTTCGCGATTACAATACTTCCTTACTTCGTACAAGGAAGTAAAAAGAGCACTTTTTTTACCCTTATTAATGTTTATATAAGACCAAGGCCATATAACGCTCTATGATAAGGGTAAAATAAAAAGGGCACTTAATTCAGTAATATAAATAGGGTAAAACACGAAATAATACTTTTTTGTATAAAAATATAGTAAACTAAAAGAGGTTCTTTAAATTAAACTAATATGGGTAAAATGTAATTCTTTTAATGTAATTATTTTTAATCAATTATAGGTACTTTGTATTCTTAAAAATGTATAAAATTTGCACTTATTCGAGTAATAAGTTTCTTTATTAAATTACAATTTTGTATTTTTTAAGATTACATTATTATACATGAAAGTTTACTACACAAGAATATCAATATAAGTTGATTATTTAATAACATTACAAAAATATGTACCTTGGGCACTAAATATAAACTTTTGCTTAATAATTTGGCACCGTGTAGTTCAAATGGTTCTCTAACATTTTTTGCAGCATATGAAGTTCAGTGGAAATATTATTATCTTTAACTATTTCAAAAGCGTGCAAATTTTCACAAAAATTATATTTAGTTATATTTAAGACTAAATATCATTCTTCATCAACCAGAAACACAATAACTATTTCACTATCAATATTAGTATGGTTACATACAACGCTGTCTGTATTTAAGTATCTAGGTAGGTCAGTCAGACTAGTTCCAGTTTCTTTGCTAGACTAGATCTGACCAGGGAAAGAATTGATTTGCTTACTAAAGGAATTAGTACCCTTTCATGGTGTACATTGTGCTGTTTTTAGTGTTTCTCATTAAACGTAATACATTTAAAGGGGTACCAATCTACACCAAAAGTGTAACATATGCACTAATTTGGGTAGTTTAATACTTATATTAGTATACAATAACCAAAATTATAATTTAAAGGGTAAAATCAAATACTAAAAAGTATAATAAATACTCAAAAATTAGTACTCAATAAAATTCAATAAAATATTACTCTTGCCCTTTTATAAGAATACATTTTTGAGTAATGTTTCTTTTATAAAGTGTATTATTTTACACTTATAAGAGCAAAAATTAGAACGCTCTTTTAAAAGGGTACCAACAAGTACTCTTATTTTAAACAGTGTAGGCAGCTGTATTGTGTGTATTTGTTCTGTTCGTTCGGACTAAAATGTTCAAGTGTGGACCCAGCATAAAATAGAACATAGCAAATGAAATATGTATGTATTTCTAATCATTTTAGATATGAAAAAAGTTGCAAGAAATATAAACATTTAATAGATATTTTTTCAGAATACAATGTATAACAAATTCTCAAATACACGTAATAAATCAGATAGGTACTTGTCTGAGGCTAACATCTGCATTATACCAACGTATCATTTTCACCTTTTCTTCAATTGTATACCTTATTTTCAACAACACAACCCTAATTGACAGGTAATATTTACTTGATAATTACAGCCTATGTTCTATTTTAAATGAATCGCTCTAATACATTGCTGTCACATTGGTAACAATGGATATGAAAGATCCCATCTTTCACGTTAAATAAAACTCACGGTATTTCTGGTGTTACGAAACTACGATGTTTAAAAATCAGAAATTAACGACCCACGTTTCACAGAATTCATAACTTTCCTGTAAAAATAGATACTGTCAAGGATATGTTTTAGTAAGATAGAAGAGAGATCGTTCTTCTTTAATATAAACAGATCATCCGCTTTTCGAAGAAATCGAGAATGAAATTGAATTTAATATTCTCTCTTTAAATATTAAACAGTTAGGTAACTTTATTGTAATAATACTATTGCTTTACCTCTGTTATTTAATAATAAATACTGTTAAGGAGGTTCCCTACACATGCAGTGGCGTACTCAGATATCAGCCTTTAATTAATAAAAATATTTTTATTAATGTAAAACAAAATTCGGTCAAAGGGTGTTAGTTGATATTGCAATTCGTTCAGTTGCGGTGATATATTTTTACAATAATTTCTAATTCACTAATCAAAAAATGCTTGAAGATTTTTTTTTTCAATCGACAATATTGTTACAACTATGTGATCAACCTTCTTCAAATTTTGGGAAATTGATGTTCGTGCTTGCATACGTTTATATACCAAAAATTAAGTAAATAGAACATTTCTAACATCTTTTTATTTAATCAATTAATGGAAAGCCATAAGAGCCCATGTAAAATATTAAAATTTAACAATTAATTTCGTTCAAACTACGCGCGTGGTCAAAAATTTCAAAAAAATTCAAAGTTTGGTTGCATTAGAACATTTTTTAAAATGTCTAGGGAACCTCCTTAAGCAAGTTAAATAAGAAGAAGACGTGTTTTATGAGTAAGTATTTGAAATAAAAAATGTAACTTAATTTTTTACCTCTCGCTTCATATTCTATAAGAGAGGTATTGTAATGGGTCAAAATGTTCGAGTATGAGTTTTTGGTGAATAAACACGTTTCAGGGTCTCTAGAATATGAATTTAATATATTCACGATGATGTCTATTTGTGTATGGACTGACAATTTTTCATCCACGATAAATTAAAAAGTAGGTATCAAACCTTTAATAACCAAATTTCATATTTAAGGTTTTAATAAGGATCCGATAAGGATCTTAACACCGGATAATATTTTGGTAGAAATCCGCAAACCCGAAGTAGTACTTTTTGAAACTTTATAGGTATAGTTTTTCTTAAATATATTGGTACATATTATTCATTTATGACAAATTTTGCAATTAAAAATAAAAGAAAATATAATTATCTATGGGTATAGTTAATTTTAAATACAATTTGCTGAATCTGGTAATATTTAGCAATAAAATAAAGTACAATTATTAATATACTATTTTTTTGAAATTCCAGTAACTTGTTGTCCATGTCCAAGCAGAATTTGGCGAGAGGTCGTGTGCTGGCCACAGCAGATTTTTTAAATTTCATGATTATTGAAACTGAAACAGTTGACGTTACACTGCAGAAGGAATTTGTAATTTACCACAAGATGTTCTATTTTGGTATCATTTCGTAATGTAAAACAACTTCTGAGCATTGAAGATGGTTAAATATTAACCGAAACGTCTGCATCTAGGAGTAATTTATCCTTTTTACTTCCTTGTACGAAGTAAGGAAGTATTGTAATCGCGAAAAATTTCGGTTCTCAGATTTTGACGGAAATATCCGTTTTGACCTTTTCTGAATCCATTATGACTAGTTTCGACGTGACGTCTGTACGTACGTACGTACGTACGTACGTACGTACGTACGTACGTACGGACGGACGGACGTATGTGTGTCGCATAACTCAAATACGGTTAGACGTAGAAAGTTGAAATTTTGTATTTAGGACTGTTATAGCATCTAGTTGTGCACCTCCTATTTTTGGTTTCAGTCTACAAACCGGAAGTAGTACTTTTTAAAAATATTTCGATAAATATTTAATTTTAGACAATTTTTTTTATTTTAAATGAAAGATTATGTGATTATTACCTACAATCGGTATTTTATAAATATTTTTGTATCTGCTATCATTTAAAAATAATTAAAGTATATATTTATAATTTATAGTATTTCGGTATCTTGTAGTCCATGATCGATTAACATTTGTTACTACGTAAAATTTAAATGATTATGACATGACAGTGACAATAGTAAAATATGCTTTATATCTTCTTCTGCAGTTTAAATAAAATGACTAAAATATATTTGTGAGTATACTAGTATAATAAGTTAAAAGAATTTTTAATATTATTTTACATTTTAGTTATTAAGAAAAGTATGAACACACAAGGCGTACAAGGAAGTCATGTGGTGTCCACGTCAGATTTTTTATCATCCATCATCTAACAATCCTTTGAACTAATATCAACATCTGTATTCGTTCAACAAGATAAGAATAAGTTTTTATTTAAGATTATGTTCGTTCATATTATCCCACATATTTTTGTTCAATTTGAAAAAAATATTATGGCAAACGAAAAATGAAATGAAAGACAAAACATTTCACTAAAAAACAAAAATCAAATATCTCTTTTATTTGAAACGCTTTATCATCATGTTTTTATTGAAGATTCTGATATTTCTATCGAGTTTCATGAAATTTAGAACTATAAGATCAATTTATATTAATTTTAATTATCATTAAAATGTTATCATATCTTCGTATTAAAAGTACCATTTTGTGCTTATTATAGGTATTACAATAATTAATTTACATATTGGATATAAAAAAATAATCCATTTATTGTTACATAATTTAATTAGTCCCTCGCGCAACCTAATTATTTGTTAATCCCAATATTAATATTATGATAAATAATAATTCACACAACTTTTCATATATTGAAACAAATATTATTATTTTGTTTACCAAATTAATACATGAAAAAGAAAAAATAATCTGGGCGTTATAAATTATTATTATAACTTAGTTATAAATTTTCCAACGCAATATTGTATTTATCAATTTATTATTATAATTTGGTTTGAATATTAAATAATTTTATAGATGTAGCTGGTACTATTAATTTGAAAATGTACTACATATTTAGAGGTTTAACAATGGAATGAATATCTGAAAATTGTATCGAATCACAATTTAAAATTTAGGTTATAATTAATATAAACGGAAGCCGGAAACGGAAGAAATTTGTACAAACATAATTATAATTATACAGGGTGTTTCTATACCTCTGAACGCAACTTTAATAGGTTATATAATATGATATACTTATTACAGAAATTTTTTTTTTCCAAAATTCGCAAAAATAAGGGTAGTGAAAATATAAGTTCCATTGGTTTGAACGTCCATTTAATTGCTTATTTATTATGTTATTTATAAAATAAAATTATAAATAGTATCAGACTATCTACAAATAGTCACTTCTTATGTAATAATTAATAAATAAACATTTAAATGGACTTTCAAACCAATGAAACTACCCTTATTTTTGCAAATTTTGAAAAAATCCTTTTTTACTTTCTTATACACAGTATAAGGAAGTCTAGGTATCATGAAAAAAATCGATGTCGGGATTTTCGCGGAAATACATGTTTTGAGGTTCACTGAATCCGTTTTGACCATTTTCGCAATGATGTCTGTGTGAGTGGATGGATGGATGTACATATGTCCGTATGTTCAATAACTCATGAATGAGAAAAGATAAAATTATGAAACTTGGTATTTATAAAGTTTAGTATAATGCGCAGAGCTGAAAAGATTTTGGTCACATTTCGAAAACCGAAAGAGGAAGTTTTCGTTAAACATAACAATAAATTCAATTCATTTTAAATATGGAAGTAGCCAAAAAAAATGTTTCAAATATAAAATGTTAACAATGACATAAGGAATAAATATCGTTAAATTAATTTACTATATCTCCTTTTAAAAAGAAAAATTAAATTATATATTTAATAAATACACTTCAATAATCATAGTTGCTTGAAAACAAATGATTGAAACAGCAAAAAGTAAATAATATATTAAATACTTTTCAATAATCATAGTTGCTTGAAAACAAACAAGCTATGTCAATTATGCCAAACGTGTGTCAAGTGCAATATTTATACGAGTACTCATAGTTGTGTATAAGAAAGTTGTGTGGTGACCACACCAGATTTAAAAAAAATTTAGAATATCAAAATATATAACATATTAAAGTTGCGTGCAGAGGTATAGAAACACCCTGTATATAACCGACTGAGCAGTAGAGTGGATTGGATTGATATCGAAAACAGCGCTGCAAATACTTTTCTTTGTCGTTTATAAAATTACTGTTTATAGTTAGAAGAAATGAAATGAATGAATGAGTATTATGATAATTGGTTGTCACTAGTACTTAAAAGTTAATTAATTTAATGTAGAAAAAATTGTTTCTAATAATAGGTACATAAATAGAATAATTCATTACACTCATTATTATTGCTGTATTGATTTTCGTATGAAAAACAGGTCGTCTACAAACTCACATAAAACATGCAACATCATGTGCTTAAGCGAGAAACACTTCACTTTATATTATTCCAAAATTAACGTATAGCATCAATAAACTGATTAAATTATAAGAGGGGATCATAATTTAATAACAAAGTTCTTGTTCTGCAGATTGTGAATCCCATTAATGATAATTCACTTCACAACAAATGTCAAAGACCGCAATAAAATATTAACTAGGATCGATATTCTAAACCTTTATCATAAGCTCGACTGTCTCAATATTTGCTTTGCCTCGTATCTTAACAGGGCCGTTGACGGTCGTTGCCAAAACTTTCCTTAATAATCAAACTTTGAATCACTACGCTACAATTGAGTTTTCTTTGTTGCGCGCTTTTTGCATAAAAATAAGAAAATTACAAAATGGAGACGAGGGGAGCGAGCAGGATGAAGCATCAAAAAGTAATGAATGGTTTAAATTTTACTTAAAATTTCAGACCGTTCTTTTCTGTAGAAAACAAAGTTGAATTCTTTCTTTTTAGCAAACAAGTATTCATTAACTTTTTATTAAGTTTTTCACCTCGTTTAGCTCATCGAATTTTTATTTTTTAATTATAAAAATTCAGTTAAACAACAAAAATAAGCCGGATAGGTTTACGTTTATGCACTAGTTATTTGTATACAGGGTGTTTCTGTATTTATGGATCAAACTTGAAGGGTATGTAACACGTTCTACTGATAACGGAACAAAAATAATTTTTCAAAAATTCGCAAAATTAAGGGTAGTTTACATCTTGAGTGCCACTGGTTTCATAACTGCTGATATTGTGTAATGAACAAAATTTAATTTAAAAAAAATCTGACGTGGCCACCACAAGACCTCCCGCCATACCTATTTTATTATTTTTACTTATACAAATATATTAATATATAAGTACGAGTACTACTACTACTCACAAATATATTTTTGTCATTTTATAAACTGCAGAAGAAGATATAAACGATATTTTACTATTGTCAGTATTGTCACTGTCATGTCATAATCATTTAAATTTTACGTAGTAACAAATGTTAAACGATCATGGACTACAAGATACCGAAATACTAAATTATAAGTATATAGGTACTTTAATTATTCTTAAATGATAGCAGATACAAATAAATTTATAAAATACCGATTGTAAATAATAATTACATATCTTTCATCTAACATAAAAAATTTGTCTTAAATTAATTATTTATTGAAATATTTAAAAAAAGTACTACTACCGGTTTATAAATTGGTACCAAAATTTACTGGGCTCTTAAGATTCGTATTAAAATCTTAAATATAAAATTTGGTTGTTAAATTTTTGTACTTAACTTTTTAACGTACATACACACACAGACATCATCTCGAAAATATTTTATTCGTATTCTATGGATCCTAAATCGTGCTTATCTCTTAAAATCCCACACTCGAAAATTTTGACTCATCACAATACCTCCCTTATAGAATATGAGGCGGGAGGTAACAACACGAACAGTTATGAAACCAGTTTTGTCGTAAATCTGTAAAATAACGTCATTTTCCCAAACAGGGTTGACACGATCCTCTAAAAATATAACCCAGGAAACACAAATATATACGTACTACATATATATCATGTAGCAGCCATTATATCAAAGTAAATTGCGATGTCACTCATACATATAAAAACTTGTTATTTTTAATCAAAAATGTCCGCCACAACCCTATATGACAATTATATAAAAATCATATTCCAGAGTTACGTCATAATTATATAGCGCTGATATAGATATTATGTAGTTTTATAATGGGCTACTTGCATGCATTTTTTAAATTAAATATATTTGAAGAAGAGATCAAAACTTGGGACCCGTATTTTTTATTTTGACAAAAAATGTATTTACAAGCCCAAAAAAAATTATTTAAATTTAAATATTCAATATGTGACGTAAAAACTAACCTAACCAATGAATGGTCGTTAAGCCATAGCAACGGCTGTACTAGTGAACGCCCCTAACTACGGAAAGCTGAGGCCGCTGACAGATCAGATGTGTTTGACATTTGTACTTCGTACATGTTTTGATACTGTAAAATAATAAGTAAGTATTTGTGTTTTCATAAACTAAATAGTCTACATTCTATTAAAATAATGTATTTTTACTAAATTTTATGTGTATTTTTATAAATGTCAAATTCAAACATTTGTTGACTGACTCGCACACTATCTACAGGTAACATCGCTTAACTATGCTTCCCTTTCTTCTATTCACACAAATGACGTCACAGAAAATTTAATCTCAATTTACTGAAAAACATATAATTTTTTTTAAATAAAATTTGCATTTTTACCTATGTTTTAGACCTAACATTATGTTCATAGTGTCAAAAATCTAATTTTCAGTACCATGCAAGTACCCCATTGATTTTAATTTGAATTGTTTTCAATTAAAAAAAAAAAAACTGTAAAATAGCGTCATTTTCCTAAACAGGGTTGACACGAACCTCTAAAAATATAAGCTCTACAGCATAACAATAATAACAGCATATTGTGTTGGTATTAGTTTAAAAATTCAGAAGGTACATAATGCCTACGTTCTGTTTTCGTTAAAAATATAACAAAAGAATCTACATAACCTTCCTTGACAGTTTAAAAGAATGCAACAAGAGAAGAAAATGTATTCATTGTACAAAAATCCTGAGGTATGTTGGAAAGAACTCGTCACGATTGACAAAATATAAATGAAAGTTGCACGTCAATAGCAGAATAAAAAGATAGCTGGATAAAAATAGCAACAAAATGATTAAAATACGAGGGGTCGTTTTTATATTCCCGGACTAGGCATGAAAACAAAAGACTAGAGCAACAAAAAAAAATTATTTTGCAATATAGTTCCCCTGCTTTTGAATACAGGTATAACACCGTTTCAATAACATCTTGAATCCAGTATAAAATATTCATTTGGTTTTTCCGCAAAATGGCCCTCAACAGCTGCTATAAGTTTTGTCCCCCTTAGAATTTTTTTGATATTTGGGAACAAAAAATAGTCACTGGGTGCTAGATCTGGACTATAAAGCGGATGTTCAATTTCTTCGAAGCCACAATCTCAACTACAGCAGCTTTTGAAAGTCTGGACTTGTGCACTGGTGCATTGTCGTGGAGCAACAAGACACCTTGCGTCAGTTTTCCGCGTCTCTTCACTTTAATAGCATCTCTAAGGCGATGCATCAGGTTTGCATAATACTCAAATTGCTAACTGCTAATTGTCGCTTCTTTAGACTTGCATCCTCCAGTACCAAACACTTGCTTTTTTCAACAACATCTGAAGTGATCACGTCAACAGGGCGCCCTGGACGGGGATCATCATCCAGTGACTCTCGACCATGTTTAAACAATTTTGATCACTCGCAAATAGTTGACTTAGAAGAGCAATCATCCCCGTATACAGCCAACATTTCTTCAAGAATAATTTTTGGAGGTTTTCCTTGTTTTGTAAGGAATTTTATAACAGCCCGGTATTCGATTTTATTCATTTCGATAGATATACAACGCGCGACGACACAAACTGACAGATAATAAAATTAATAATGTTGCAATTGTTTTGTAAATTGCCACACAAGTTACCAAGGCATATGTGATTAAAAAACTGCATAATGAAAAATTGCATCAAAATTCTAAACAGCCCAGTCCGGGAATATAAAAACAACCCCTCGCACTTCACACCAGGAGTAAAAGACTGTAATATAGCAGCAAACACAGAAACTAGCGCATTCGACATCACTGACGACAAAAGATCAAATCACAATGTCTATTGAACATCAAAGCTACATTTACATAAATCACAAAGACACCAACAATGACTTTGCGACCAAGAAAAAGTGTAAAATCAATGTTAGTGCGGACAAAGAAGCCCTGACAAAGTAGCAAAAAATGAAATAAATCATGACTTGAAAAGCATTCGAATTTATTCGATTCGAGCTATATGTTATTGAAAATAATGCTTATATTAACAGACTCATAAAGTATTGTGCCTAATCGATATTTCCATACAAACCTTTTTACGACAACAATAATTAGAGTTTATTAGTATATTAGCGAGTACATTAGGTAATATTCTAGATTATGCTTTTGAAATTTGTTCTCTTGTTTAATTAATTTTAATTAATAGTGTTTAAAGTAAATAATATTAAGTAAATCTCTGTATTGCAAATATCACAATCACAGAAAGGACAATTAAAGACCACCACCGGGGGTCGCCAGACCTTTACTTTGCTTTGTTGACTCCTATGATGTCGTCTTTATTTTTTTATTGTTTCTTGAATAATTATTACTATTAGTTCATAGTCCATTGAAAACCTCTGAACCAAAAAATTAATTTTTTTTTAAAAGAACAATGAGTGCTATGCCAATGTAACAATTTCCAAAATAAATTATTTAATCAGGATTACAATCCATATTATTTATTAATTTGATCTAAACTGTATTGCTAACCTAACCTTTAAGGCATCTATACAAAAATATAAAATGTAACAACGAAGATACTTTCAATTCTATGTTAGTTTACTTATAGATAATATTAACTATTTAGGTATATAAAACATAAATAAAGAAGCCACAATAATAATTATGAAATGTTGACTAAGACAAGACAACTTAATCCTACCTTCCTATTTCGATTTTTAAATTAAATGCCTAATAATGATAAGGAGCTTAAGAAAAAGTTTAAAACTATTGATAACTTCATAAACTAAACAAAGACACAAATATTCAAACAACGTTACAGAACAGAACAAAAGAACACCAATGATAATTTTCGAACCAATTGAAACAGAAGCAAAAATATGTTATTTATAAATGAAAGAGCAAGTTAAAAAGGCAGTCAACAATTAACAAAATTTACTATTTCCAAAATTAATTAACACATGATAAGGTACTGTTTTAAGAATATCGTTTTGTGACCGAGTGATAAGGGACAATGACAATACTAACTATAGTTCCACTTTATTTTATTTTAAATATCATAGCAAACTTAATAAAAAAAAATTTGGTATAGAAGTATAGACAAAAATATCAAACTAGAAAATTAAACACGAACAATAAATTTCTTCGCATCCCATAACAAAAATCAACAGAAGCCTTTGAGTTTAACTTATATTATTTTAACAAGAACAGAAATAATAAAATAATATTTTATTAATTAATTACCAAATAATTAATACTATTAGGAATTATTATACAAATAACATCGTATTACGAAACTATAGGTTCAAAGACACAATACTAAATAATATTGCACAAGCCAATTAGCTTAAAAATTTACAGCAAGCCATAACAAAAATATTAATTAAGAATAAAGTACAAAAGAAAATAAAAATTAATGACATATCCACAAAACTTTATAAAACAAACATTCAAACAACGAAACCAGCCCACGAACAAAATATTTCACATCCCACATCCCACCAACTGAAGCAAGAAAACATTGAATCTTACGGTCAAATGATTAAAAAAATCACGTAATTTTGTCCACACCGCTGGTCACTTTCACACCTAAACCACGGTCATTTTAATAATCCTCAAAGTGGTCACCGTGAGTCGGGGGGCGTCTGCGACAAGGACGAACGAACGCTGAACGCGATGATGTTCGAACGAGCGGTCAAAGCGACAGAGTTCTCTCCTTTCTACGCGCGTTCTTCTGGCACACTGACGCTCGCTAGTCATGTGAATGAGCACCGCGCGGCGCAACTGAGGGTGCGACCGAGCGACGCTACACAGTGGCGGAGAGTCCAGGGGGGAGAGAAATGGGTCATGTGTTATCTAATGGTTATCGGATAGATAATCGAAGGTACATTCGAAATTGGAGCTGGATGCATGGGAATATTTTTAATGAAAATTTAAACGTAAAAATAGATAAGTTTGTGTGTTTAATATGAAACTAAATATACAAAATTTAAAAAACGGAAAAAAATTTTCGTTTACAACCGTCAAAAATGTTGACATTTTTGAATTGTTAACAAAGCGCGAAGTTTTTTTACAAATTTCTTTGTTTTGTTACCTTGACAACCATTAAAATTTCAAAAATATACAGGTTGGTGGAGGTGAAATGCGAACATAGGGAACATACATGACAATCGAACTTTCATGCCAGGTATCTTGATATATTTAGTAGTACACAAAACGAAGTAATATGAATTTGTGTGGCAAAAAGAGTAATCAATAACAGAAATAATAATAAAATCAAAAAGTGCAAGTAAACTTTCTCGTTCTGCTCGTACACATACATTATTATGCAAAGAAAATATTTTAAAGAAAATAAAAATTTCAATAATATGACAGGTACTTTGACATTGACAGTACTTATTCCACGTATATCAGGATGCCTAGCATGATAACTCCATTGTCATATATTTCCCTATGTTCGCATTTCACCTCCACCAACCTGTATACTCTCGATTTAACTTTTTTTATTCCATTCTTTTCCCCACTACTACCTACGGCTGCCCGAAACCAGCCCGAAAGTCGTGCTGTCCAATGTCATTTTCAAGTTGAAAAATATTGTAAAAGCGTTTTCGTTGCGAATAAATTTTCAGATGATTATTTTATTTCAGGATAATGTTTATAAATATATAATAAAGAAAGTATGGAATTATAGATGTGCCTTTTTAAAATTTAAATTAATTTCTATCATGAGATATAACCGTGGAAATTTGCTTAAATTGGAATTTTTTTAATATTTCGGAATTTTATAATTATAATTTTTCCATTTGACAAAAAAATGAAATAATTTATTTTATAATTTTATAAAGCAACCAAATAATAATCAATAAAATGTTCAAATTTAGAAAAATGCGTTCGTAATCTTATCTAAATACCTACATTTTTTTATTTTTGATTGTAACCAACCTATATGATTAACTCCTAATTACAGGATAGTAGATATTATAGTGGTATTATTGTCGATTGTACTGGGAATCGAACTGGGGATCGCTGGCATACTAGGCTGAGCTAACCACTGGCCAAAATGATATTTTAAAAATATAATATGACGATATTTATTAAATAACTGTAGGTTAAACCAAATTCAATGCAATTTTGCAATACAGATGGGTAGAAGGCGTACTCCGATAGTTCTAATATTAAAACGTAGAAAAATAAAATACAATATTTCAAATCTTATGAAATTCAAGAATAGTTGAATTTACTTGATTAAATTTTGACGCCAACCTCACTGTTTGAGGAGATTTTCATCTACACATCTTCAAATATTAATTACAGCTATACTAAAATACATTGCTTTGAAACAGCACCAAACGGTGCCCTTTTTATAAAAATAACTCTCCAACACCTGCGAACAACACCGCTAACGCCAAACATAATAGAACATCGCGAAGCTCAGCGCACAACACGCTGTAAAAAGCTCTTTGTGCTTTATGCTCAGTTGAACTAAGACCAGTTTAGCAACTCATTACCGGTTGACAAAATATCGTCAAAGCGTTTTGTTTCAGCGTTAGCGAATATTTCACATATCGTTAGACTAATAACGGTCGGTGGGGCGTTCGCTAATCCGAAGGAAATCGCCGCATAAAGCGACCTATGATCAGCAAGTGCACAGCGTTACAGATGAATGGACGAATAACGCACGCTTACGCAACGATGGTTGGGAGGGCTTAGCGACGATACTGATGAGAGGTTGGGAGTTCGGTCCTCGGCAGGGATTCGAACCAAGTTCCTAATTAACGACAAGCACGTGCTGCTGGGGCCACGAGTTTTTGTCTACATAAAGGTTTTTGTGTAGTTAGATTTGTAATTGTTGTGGCTTTGAATTAGATGTAATTGTTATGGTAAAATGTTTTTTCTTGTTGAAGAGTATGCCGCGGTGCGTAATTTGGACGTACTTGCTTTTTTTATTTTCTTTTCACAAGACTGGCCTTTTTTATTGTTTATGGCTTTGCTTTCTCTATCGAGATCTACTGCCCATTATTTTATTATTTTGTTTATAAAAAATTATATATAATTTTTGTTTTTTAAACAAGCTTATTTATTTTATAATTGTATATGTTTGTATAATTATTGTCCTAAGTTAATGATTTTTGACGTTTTCCATACATGTAAACCATGTCAATGAAATATAACTTATTATTATTATTATTACATTTAGACCGGGAGCTCATGACAGGTAATGGTTTCCGATTTCATACAGCATGCCTTTTGGAGGATAGCATATTGACCCTATGACAACATAGAAAAACGGGTATTAAACCCTTATGGAAAAATGCAATTTTCCATATGACCGGAAAGCGTGCAAGGTTTTAATACCCGCTTTTCTTTGTTGTCATAGGGTCAATATTCTATCCTCCAAAAGGCATGCTGTATGAAATCGGAGACCATCACATGTCATGAGCTCCACGGTCTATAAGATTTTTTACGTCACTCGGGGGAGGAGCGGGAGGAAAACACTGTTTTCTTCCCGGTACTGGCGGGAGGAAAACAGTGTTTTCTCCCGCTTGCAAGAAAGGTGATTTCGTGACGTAAAATATTGTGTGTCCCACGGGAGGGAAGGCTATTCCTCCCTTGGGCGAAGCCGGCGCCCTCGCTCGGGCCGCCGCTTGGCCCGCGGGAGTAATAGCAATTACTCCCTTGGGCGAAGCCGGCGCCCTCGCTCGGACCGCCGCTTCGCCCGCGGGAGTAATAGCACGCTTCCCTCCCTAGGTGCACAAAATACTATTGATTAAAAGTAGGTAGGTACCTACTGTTTTGTTATGAAAATATAATAGCAATGAAAAGCAAATATAGCTAAATTATATTTTCTAGAAAACCACATATTCTGAACATTTCCCCCAAAAAAGTGCATACTATTACTATTGTTAACAGAGCAAATTATACTTAATGCTTTGTTTACAATTTATTAATAAATCTATAACTACTTATTATATGTCATATTTTTTCCGGTTTTAAAATACTTCTTCTCGTAAATAAAAACAATTTAATTAAGTACAGGAAGTTTCGTTCAATTTTAAATACAGAACACCTTTTTACGAGTATTTAGAATTTTGGTATAACTTAGTACTAATGTTTTATTGTAGTGTAGGTGCCTATACCAACAAAAATATAACATTATAATATTTTTATACGTGTGATATGCAATATCCAAGCTTTTTAATATAATTTAAGAATCTTACTCAAATATGAAACTCAATATTAATTTATTTGATTACAGCATGCACCATGCACGCACATGCCTGTAAAGAACACAACCCGCTAAACAATAACGTTAACCTAGTTGCATTAAGCTTCGATCAGGAGCGTAATGCAAAGGAAGAAAAATTATTATTTGTTTTAAATATGTATATCTAAACAGATCATCATTGCAATAGATTGCAACATAAAAATCTGATGCCATTGAAGTATTCCGATATACAATTTTATTAGTTAAGATCTCATTTAATTATTATCGGCATGTTCTATAAGAGAGGTACCTATTGTAATAGGTCAAAATTTTCGAGTATGAGTTTTTGGTGGATAAGCACGTTTTATTGTCTCTAGAATACGAATTTACTATTTTCACGATGATGTCTGTGTGTGTGTGCGTATGGACGTATAACGATAACTTAAAAAGTATCAAACCTTTGATAACCAAATTTCATATTTAAGCTTTTAATAAGGATCTTAACACCGGATAAGATTTTGGTAGAAAGCCGCAAACCGGAAGTAGTACTTTTTGAAACTTGATATAGTTTTCCTTAAATAAATTGGTACATTATTTATTTATGACAATTTTTGCAATTAAAAAGAAAAGAAAATATAATTATCTATGGGTGCAGGTAATTTTAAATACAATTTGCCGAATCTGGTAGTACTTAACAATAAAATAACTTTTTTGAAATTCTAGTATCTTGTTGTTCATGATCATGTGAAATTTATTTCTACACAAAATTCGAATTATTATGACAATGACAGTACAGTTGCCATCTTTTGCTTGCATCTTGGTTTACATTATCGTTTACATAGTACATGAAACTATTGAAATGTAAGTAAAACTTTTAGACCAGGGTCGATAATTTTTGAAACAAAAAATAATAATAGTAGGATGAAACCCATTGGAAAATAATAATAATAATAATAATAATAATAACTTTATTGCCCAACAGGAACCAATTACAGGGCAAAATAAACATAAGCAAAGTATATACGAATATAGTATAAATATACAAAAAATATATAATTTCAACAAAAAAAATAAAGAACATAAAAAATATATGTATCAATAATGATTTATGCAAAAATATCTACATACAAGACATCAGCATACGAACACATCAAATAAATTGGCGAACGCCGAAGAACGTCAGTACGTGCAGTTGGCAGGTGAAATGTCCGACCATGTCTCGATGCCAGCCTAGGTACATGGAAATTAACTCTTGCTAGAAGGAAAGGTGCATCTATGTGGTTGTGAAGGAGCATCCAGAGGAATCTAGCGCTAGATATTTCTCGCCTGGAACTTAAAGACGGTAGAGAATGACGTTCAAGGAGAGAGTTTAAATTAACATCTCTATCCGGATAGACATTATCTAGTTTGAAAGAAATATATTTTAAGAATCTTCGGTGGATGCGATCCAGATGCAAACATTGACTGGCGTAGAATGGATACCAGATTAAGTTGGCGTATTCTAATTTACTCACAACATAAGCAAAATATAGAGATTTAAGAACAGATATATATATATATATATATATATATATATATATATATATATATATATATATATATATATATATATATATATATATATATATATATATATATATATATATATAACAGAAAAGGAAGAGTATATAACAAAAATGAAAGGAAAAATAAATTACGGGCGATCTGAGGTCGGGAAGTGGTGGGGGGTGGGTTTTTAAGAGTAAAAAACGGTTTATCTCGATTTCCGGCAAAACTACAAGTCCTATGGAAAAACGTTAAATGGCAAAGTTGTAGGTAATAAAAAGATCTACAACTATTTATATTAGATTAGTAAAATAAGCAGAATTAGGCGAGAGGTCGTGTGGTGGCCACATCAGATTTTTTAATGTACTACTCATGTGTACTTACATTTTACTGTTGTTAGAAGTACAAATTCACAAAAATGCTGTATTTACAAAATGTCTCCATTTGAAAATGCATAAAATTTAAAATGTGGCTAACACAGAAACGTCCGGCTTTGCCAGGAATTGCTGATTCTCTAAGATATGGACATCTGGCAGGTTTCCAGAACGGTTTACCGGTTACCGCTTAGTTGTGCACGGTTCTCAATGTCGCCTCGACTTCGCCCGGTCACATCTGCTCCGGGTTGCTCCACCAGCTGTTCCTGCGTTCCGGTTGATATAAATTATACAAATATTTCAGCAGCAGCAAAACATATCGTTCGACAAATATTATTAATTGGTGTTTTCGAGACACTATGTCACAATTTTAGTTTTTCGGTTCTATTGTTTGTTCTTGCAGAAAAGTTGCTTGATGTTAGGGGGGTCGTATAAAAAATAATAAATGTATGTTTGTGCTATAGTACGAGGTGACCAGCACAAGAGCTTCTGCCATAATCTACTGTTTTTACTCCAATACAAATCAAGATACATATATTTTTGTATATTTTTTTAAGTACACCATTGGATTCCTCGTATCAAACTCCATATAAATACATATTTAAAAAATAATATCTGTCGGGTACAATTTTAAATGCACTTTGAAATTTTTTTAAAAAGGCGAAAATTTTCGAAATTTTCGATTAGCTCAAAATCTGGTTATACCCTATTTTGGACCCGAGGAATACAATGATACCACTAAAAAAAAAATTCGGCTAATACTTTTCGAAATAATTTTCGCAGGTAAAATACGGGAGTAGCTAGGACCGTAATTTTTTCACCATTGGATTCCTCGCGTTGAATTACATATAAATCCAAATTTTCGCGAAAAAAATCCAACAGGTACAATTTTTATGAAGGTTTTTCGAAAATGGCCAAAAAGGAAGGTACACCCCTTGACGAAATTTTTGCCAAAATAACTTTTTCTCTTAGAAATGGCTGAAAATTAGGTTACATACTAATTCGACTCCGAGGATTTCAAATCTGCAGTCGAAAATTTTTTTCGAGCAATATTTCTCGACATAATTTTTTTTAGTCGAAAACTGGTCGAAATGGAAAATTTATTTTTTCACCATTAGATTCCTCGAGTCAAATTATGTAGGAATACAAATTTTCACGAAAAAATTCGAAGGGGTACAATTTTTATTGAGGTATTTAAAAATGGTACAAAATCGAAAAGATAAAATTAGCTTATTTTGTAGCCTAAAGAATAATATTGGGAATTGGCTTAAAATATGGTTATAAACAAATTCAACCACGAGGATTTCAAATCTGTAGACGTAAAAAAATTTCGACCCACAGTTTATAGGCTCCACAATTGACGTCTCACTATCCCAGTTGGACCTTGTCCCCGACTAACGGCTCACTGTAGTCCCAAAGGCGCGCGCAGCGCAAATTGGAGCGCGGAGCGCGCAGTCTTCGAGTTATTTTTTAAAGTGCGCCGCAGGCTAACCTAAAAACATGGTTGTACCAAAACCATTGCTTCAGTGCCACTGACAATTTTTCGTTGTCGGTACTCCATGTAATCTCGGCTACTTCCCCTCAACAAGTATCTTAAATATTTATTTAAGACATTGTCCTATATTAAGTTTATATATATATATATATATATATATATATATATATATATATATATATATATATATATATATATATATATATATATATATATATATATATATATATATATACCATTCTGGAGCCTATAAATAGCCTTTAATTATCAACTAAGTTCCAATAAGTTTTTGTTGTTACTACCGTAAGTTCCGCTGGCATTCCTTCCGCTAGCGGAATTTTTTATTGCAAATTTTGTAGGTAACCGGGTAAAAATTATATATTTTTATATTCAATATAGCTCAATTAGAGTATGAGTAAAACAAAAATCTGATGTGGCCAACACACAACCTCCCGCCTTAACACTGTAATTTATGTGAATTTGGTTTTAGTTATGCTTTCTTAAATTATTATTTTGCAATAAATTTACAAACTTTTTGAAAATAATTTTATAGTCCTTAGTTCTTTAATTAGCTCTTTATATATAAAAATTTAACTTTATTATTACCTAATTACAAAATAAACAATATTTTAAAAAATCTAGATTTTATTGCAAAATTCAGCAATTTAATAAGAAAATATCCAGCAAATCAAAAAAGTCTCTGGCAACACTGGCTGTGCGGGCATTTTGTCCTTAGTCCGGCGCTGATTGTTATTACAGTAACCTTTCAAAACATTTGCAGTCCGCGTTATAAATTAAGTTTGAAGTAACAAATTACCCTATTTACTCTACTAACTGAATTAGAAATGTTTTTAAGGCATTTTGCATCCTAAGTATCCTTAATACACATTACAAACATAATACACTACCAGGAAACATCTTCTCATTTTGTTAATATGAAAACCATGTAATTCCCATTCTGTCGTGAGTAAAGACAGGGCTAATGCTATTTCCGCTGCCACTCATTCGTTTCAAAGACATTGCGTTATAAATTTTACTTGTAATAAAGTTGCAAAGTATTTCCTGAATGTGCGAACGTCGTAGCTTCCTAGATAAATTAATCACTGGGACTTGTAAAGGAGATAGGTAGATACTCGTAAACCGCTTGCAGCTATATAAACCTAATGGATCTTCAACTTAACAACGTTTAAATTATTATGCATTTGTTGTACCACCATTTTTTTTGTCGTACTCCATTTTGATAATTATTTAAGATGGAATAATTGACGTATTAATATATTCTGATTTGTAGGTACATTTTGTGTTTTTTACCTCTCGCCACTCATATCTGTACGAGAGTTATTGTAATCATGTTAAAATTTCGATAGTGAGTTTTCAATGGATAAGCACGTTTTGAGATCCCTAGAACACGATTTTGATAATTTCGTGATGATGTGTCTGTATGTGTATGTGTGTGTGTGGATGGATGTTGGAGGTACGATAACTCAAATACCACTTAATAAAAAAATTGAAATTTTGTATATAATATTCTGACACCATAGATTAGATCTGATTAGATTATGGTGTTGATCGTGCAACCGGAAGTGGTAGTTTCTTGAAGATCTTAAAAGTTTGTCTGGAATATCCTCAAAATTCATGAATTAATAGGAAAATTGCACTAAACGTTTCCGAAATTTTCCACCCTTGGGCCAACGAGGACTGCATGCCAATTTGGTTATAGGTGTCTTATGACACAAATATTAATTATTTTCATCGGCATGCTGTGTGAAAACGAGAAAAATCATATTTTTTATTAAAAGATCACGTGACCGTTTGAGCCCTTTGGGATCCTGCGAATCGCATGCCTATAATAATTTTTTTTTAAATTTTAATACCCGCATTTCTTTGTTGTCATAGGGTCAATATTCTATCCTCCAAAAGGCATGCTGTATGAAATCAGAGACCATCACCTGTCATGAGCTCCCGGTCTATAAGATTTTTTGAGTAAAATTATGTAGGTATCTACTGTTTTGTTATGAAAATATAATAGCAAATAAACTATTTATATTTAGTTACAAAAATAGATATGAATGACTACCTACTAGAAGTTGGAAGTGAAAATAAACAAAATTATTTTTAAAGTTTTATAGTGAAATAAATTAAGAAATCATTCATGGTATGCTCATACAGAGTTGAGCGTGGTTCGTGGCATGGTGCCAAACTTAATAAATCAGGCATGTGTTGATAAATAAATTTCACTCAGTTATATTATTGTACCAATCACGAATACACCACAACTAATTTGACTGCATTATGTTACAGTTCTTTAAGGCGAACCACAACAGATGTCACAATCTGAAACTTCGTCATTGTACATGAAATATACTTTACTTACTAGCTTCTTTTGATTAATTCCTTCTTTATTTTAGGTTAGTTACGATCCAGGATAGTAAATTTTTGAGCGTCGCGCTGCTTTAAAATTATGTTGTCGTTCTGTTTCGTTTTTCAATAGTTGATTGTATTACCTCCCTTTCGCTAGCGGTACCAACTCACAAAAAAATTTAATAAAATATGGAAAATAATAAGCTAATTATATATATATATATATATATACCATTCTGGAGCCTATAAATAGCCTTTAATTATCAACTAAGTTCCAATAAGTTTTTGTTGTTACTACCGTAAGTTCCGCTGGCATTCCTTCCGCTAGCGGAATTTTTTATTGCAAAAAAAATTAAAGAGCCTAAAATTGGGGAATGATGCATTTAATTAGCCTATAATTAGCTTATTATTTTCCATATTTTATTAAATTTTTTTGTGAGTTGGTACCGCTAGCGAAAGGGAGGTAATACAATCAACTATTGAAAAACGAAACAGAACGACAACGTAATTTTAAAGCAGCGCGACGCTCAAAAATTTACTATCCTGGATCGTAACTAACCTAAAATAAAGAAGGAATTAATCAAAAGAAGCTAGTAAGTAAAGTATATTTCATGTACAATGACGAAGTTTCAGATTGTGACATCTGTTGTGGTTCGCCTTAAAGAACTGTAACATAATGCAGTCAAATTAGTTGTGGTGTATTCGTGATTGGTACAATAATATAACTGAGTGAAATTTATTTATCAACACATGCCTGATTTATTAAGTTTGGCACCATGCCACGAACCACGCTCAACTCTGTATGAGCATACCATGAATGATTTCTTAATTTATTTCACTATAAAACTTTAAAAATAATTTTGTTTATTTTCACTTCCAACTTCTAGTAGGTAGTCATTCATATCTATTTTTGTAACTAAATATAAATAGTTTATTTGCTATTATATTTTCATAACAAAACAGTAGATACCTACATAATTTTACTCAAAAAATCTTATAGACCGGGAGCTCATGACAGGTGATGGTCTCTGATTTCATACAGCATGCCTTTTGGAGGATAGAATATTGACCCTATGACAACAAAGAAATGCGGGTATTAAAATTTAAAAAAAAATTATTATAGGCATGCGATTCGCAGGATCCCAAAGGGCTCAAACGGTCACGTGATCTTTTAATAAAAAATATGATTTTTCTCGTTTTCACACAGCATGCCGATGAAAATAATTAATATTTGTGTCATAAGACACCTATAACCAAATTGGCATGCAGTCCTCGTTGGCCCAAGGGTGGAAAATTTCGGAAACGTTTAGTGCAATTTTCCTATTAATTCATGAATTTTGAGGATATTCCAGACAAACTTTTAAGATCTTCAAGAAACTACCACTTCCGGTTGCACGATCAACACCATAATCTAATCAGATCTAATCTATGGTGTCAGAATATTATATACAAAATTTCAATTTTTTTATTAAGTGGTATTTGAGTTATCGTACCTCCAACATCCATCCACACACACATACACATACAGACACATCATCACGAAATTATCAAAATCGTGTTCTAGGGATCTCAAAACGTGCTTATCCATTGAAAACTCACTATCGAAATTTTAACATGATTACAATAACTCTCGTACAGATATGAGTGGCGAGAGGTAAAAAACACAAAATGTACCTACAAATCAGAATATATTAATACGTCAATTATTCCATCTTAAATAATTATCAAAATGGAGTACGACAAAAAAAATGGTGGTACAACAAATGCATAATAATTTAAACGTTGTTAAGTTGAAGATCCATTAGGTTTATATAGCTGCAAGCGGTTTACGAGTATCTACCTATCTCCTTTACAAGTCCCAGTGATTAATTTATCTAGGAAGCTACGACGTTCGCACATTCAGGAAATACTTTGCAACTTTATTACAAGTAAAATTTATAACGCAATGTCTTTGAAACGAATGAGTGGCAGCGGAAATAGCATTAGCCCTGTCTTTACTCACGACAGAATGGGAATTACATGGTTTTCATATTAACAAAATGAGAAGATGTTTCCTGGTAGTGTATTATGTTTGTAATGTGTATTAAGGATACTTAGGATGCAAAATGCCTTAAAAACATTTCTAATTCAGTTAGTAGAGTAAATAGGGTAATTTGTTACTTCAAACTTAATTTATAACGCGGACTGCAAATGTTTTGAAAGGTTACTGTAATAACAATCAGCGCCGGACTAAGGACAAAATGCCCGCACAGCCAGTGTTGCCAGAGACTTTTTTGATTTGCTGGATATTTTCTTATTAAATTGCTGAATTTTGCAATAAAATCTAGATTTTTTAAAATATTGTTTATTTTGTAATTAGGTAATAATAAAGTTAAATTTTTATATATAAAGAGCTAATTAAAGAACTAAGGACTATAAAATTATTTTCAAAAAGTTTGTAAATTTATTGCAAAATAATAATTTAAGAAAGCATAACTAAAACCAAATTCACATAAATTACAGTGTTAAGGCGGGAGGTTGTGTGTTGGCCACATCAGATTTTTGTTTTACTCATACTCTAATTGAGCTATATTGAATATAAAAATATATAATTTTTACCCGGTTACCTACAAAATTCGAAATTTTTTGACATTTTTAAAATTTTTAAAAGTGCATTTAAAATTGTACCCGACAGAATTAAAAAAAATATATGTATAGGTATTTAGTTTGATATGAGCAATCCAGTGGTGTACTTAAAAAAATATAAAAACATTTTTGTACTTATCTTGATTTGTATAGTAGTAAAAAGAGTAGAGAGTCTTGTGCTGGCCACATCAGATTTTTCAAATTATATTTACTGTCCATATTTATGTGTGTTATTATATTTAACTTTAATATTTTGTTTAAATTAGATTGAAGACTGATAACGTAGTTATATTTACGCTAGAATAAACATAACATAATATTTTTTATTTCATCCTGTGTCAAATTCAAATACTTTACGTCAACAGTTTGAGTCCGGGAAAACGCAAATAACGGCCTTTGTCCGGTAAAGTGTTGGAATAGAAATTAATCAACGCAATAACAATTAAACAATCGCCAAATTGCACTTGTCAATTATGTTTCGAAAATGTTACTAGATTTGGAGCATTAGGTAAATTATTTTGAAATTAATATTACTGTTTCTTTAAAACGGAATTTGACACAGGATGAAATAAAATACATAACGACATTCGTCCGTGAATTCTTTTAACAATACTCGTTTCGAGTTTCAAGACTCGGCTCCTTCGTCGCCTCGTCTTCAAACGTCTCACTCGTACTGTTAAATATGAATTCCCGGACTTGTAACGTTAATTACTATATTCTATTTACATATTTTCATTTACCATTTTTCACCGTATTCATTTTGTACCAACTGGTCAAAATTTTCTAAATCAGCTACTGGTTCGAATCTAACAATAATATGACAAATTAGGTATGAAATTAGAAAATAGAGTCAATAGAAACTAATATTTCACTTCGCCGTCATAAAACTTATTAAAACTGTCTTCTGCACGAAAGAAATCAAATTAAACTACAACACTTATCGTTACTCAAAGTTTAAAACTAGTATAAGAAGCCAGAATACGACTCCGCGCTGCAAGTGACACTTGGGGAACGTAGAGTAAAATTCAAATAGCTAGAACCCTGCGCGAAGTACGAATTCTCGTCTTAGAGAGAGAAGCATAGATGATAAACAAGAGGAAACTACGCTACTGTCTGTTCTACAGAACATCAGCTTCAATATCTGTTATTCTCATGCTGATATTCGTAGTGTTTTGCTTCGTGTAACCCTGCGAATTTTGTAATTGATTGTGACTGAGTTATATTTTAGTTTTTTGTGAAAATTAAGTGAAGTGCAGCGCAGCATAATACTCGCTAGCTCCGCTTTTGTAAAACGGACAGTACATGACAAGCTCTGCCTTCTCGCGCAGTCCATTTGAATTTTACTCTATTCAACTTTTAATTCTCTAGCTTCCGACTTGGAAGCCTTCGGTAAGGATATTAACTCTTAATTATACGCGTACCTGTCCTGAATACGAATTACCTGTTGATATTGACAAAGACTCAACTCACACTTATGTTTATTACGGCGCAGTTTGACTTATCGATCCTTTGAGAACAGCTACCGATGTCATTACGCGGTTACATGAGCTTTAACTCTTGTTTTATGCGCATTCATTGTACTATCAACAAAGCACAAAAGATCTTTAAATTCAAGTAGCCCTACTTTGTTCCTTTTATATTATTTGCTGCTTTACTAGGTCTTTATGGGCGGATTAAATGTACATTGTATGTAATAAACATTCTATTCAATTTATACATGTGGTATTATCGTTCTTTAACATTAATATTATTAAATGTAATTACACAAGAGCTTTTATTTCGCCGGATAAATTTCTGTTTGTATTGAAATCTTGTTGCCTAGCAGTAGCAATTTGAAAAGAAAAATTGTTTAATAAAATCACACCGTAGGTGGAGTGATTTTGTTTTAAAACAATTTTTCGAGTCAAATTGCTGTCAGGTGACAAGGTTGAGATGTCAAACAGAAATTTATTCAAAAATAAAATGCTCGAGTGTAATTCAACGAGATAATTTAACGACTCATCCTTTGGTTCTTCTTCACAAATATTTCCAAAATCTAATCATTTCACTGGCATATATTAGAAATATGAAGCAAATGACATTTTAGTGTTTTGTTTACTGTTTGGTTGCTAAGAAAAAGGTAAATAAGGTTTTATCACTTGCAAAAGGTTACCTATCTTTTTACCTTCCGCTTACCTGTAAAGAAAGTATTGGAATCATGCCAAAAATCTGGTAGTGAGTTTTTAGTGAGCACGAATTAGGGTCCTTACAACTCATTTTTGATAGTTTCCCGATGATGTCTGTATGTATGTGTGTGTGTGTGTGTATGTGTGTGGTCCGGGCCGATGCCGTGTGTCGCATAACTCAAATACGAATTATCCAAAAAATTTGATATTTGGTATTTTACAATTGTAAACGAATAGGAAGAGCTCATTAGATTTTGGTACAAATATCTTCACCGGAAGTGATATTTTTTGAAGATTGAAAAGATTAAGTGTCAAAAATTTCTATAAATTTGGATAAATATAGTATTTATTTGTAATAAGAATAAGAGGAAAAGTTATTTGCAATTTACGTTATAAAAAAATTGTCTTTATCTGGTAGCATTAAAGAACTGCAGTAAAATTTAAAAATTAAATTTATCAAATAAAACGTTGAAATCCTGTAATCCATGTTCGGTTGATTTTTGTTTCTGCATAAAAAATATTGACAGATGAGACGGGTGACAAGTTGGCATACTAGCGCTATGTAAGTCATAAATAAGCTATTAAATGTAGTAACTGAACGGAGGATTGCTTCAACACAGAGAGTTTTCGTGTGAATGAATCTTTTGATTCAGGTGATACTAATTTCTGTGTTTGAATATTTTAGATCTTTATTTGTATATTTTAAATGGGCACCGGATTGTACGTATACATTTCTGTTTAAAGTCTAGATATGGCGAAAGGTTGTGTGATGGCCACGTCAGATTTTTATCCGCTGTCAAAGTGATAAAATTGTGTTTTGTTTATGGCTCATTTTGTACAGGAGTGGAATTATCTAGGAAATATTGCATATTTAAGATTTTTAATAAGTCGAGAATGAAATTTAGGGGTTGAAAATTATAAATATTTTCTTGTTTGTTGGATTACTGACTTTATTGTAAATTGAATTTATTATTGCGTCTATGTAACTCAACAACTTAATTTTTAATTCATTGTATCTACATCTGTTTGAAAATGGCCAGAATATTGGTCGAAATAAATTAACAAACAAGGAATTATCTCTAATTTCCAACTCCAAAATATTGTATAGGTACGTGAATTTATTTTATTTCTTTATATTTTGAGATAAACATGCAGAAGAAAATAAAAGATATTAATTATATCAAAAAGATGAAGTACCTACGTATATAATGAAATAAATAATGTTTAAAGTAATAAAATGCTACATAAAAGTTAGAACATAAAATATCTTTATTAAATTTGTGAGATATTTTTGCATAATTATATTTACAGTAGTATTATAAAAATTTTATTATAAAAATAAAATTAAAATTTTGTAGGTATACCTACATTCATATCTGGACCAGCAACTTAGAATTTATATTTTTGGTAATGAGCAGTTCCAGGCGCGCAACCAAGATTTGTGGTTGGAGGGGCTGAGTATTTAAAAAAATTTGTAGTAAAAAAACGTGCTAACAAAATGCGCCGCAGGCGAAATTGTTTTTAATTCAAGGTCAAATACGTTAAAATTGAAGATTTGATTTTTCAGACATGAAGACTTACAGTTACAATTTTTCCGGCCATTACTTCCTCTTTTATTCACGCTTGGCACTTTTTTGTTGACAACTGTAGTGTAAATGGTTTTTAATTTAAGGTTTTTAAATTATATCAAACCGACTAAAATTTGGTAATAGGTTAATTTAAGTGTTAGAAATACAATGCTGCAGACTAGAGTTTGATTTCTCGTTTAGTTTTTGAGATATCGGCCTTTAAAGTTGGAAAAAGAAGAAAACGAAACATCAATTTTTTTCAACTTGTACGAAGAGATTCATCTACACTTTTTTAAATATTTTTAAGTAATATATATAATAATATTATTAAACTTCAATTTAAAAAGTAGGGTATCTTGAGTAGGGAGGTCTTGTGCTGACCACATCAGATTTTTTTAGTTGTCGTTGATGTTTTTTCATTTTTCAGAATCAATTATTTTTTTACTTTTTGAGGAGGCTGCAAAAATTTAAACTGTGGCGATATGACCTGTTCGATAACATATCGTACGGGTTGACCGGATATTTGACATTGTTTATTTTCGTAGCTAGTAGTTTTGTATATGACCGTGAGAAAAATATATAATCAGCCTGTATATATTTGTGATAAACAAATTATAAATATTTCATTATTACATAAAAGCATGTGTAGGTATTTATAACTACTTGCCGTAATAATTTGATATAATGCTATAATCAATAAAAAATGCATGAATTAGATTTTATCATTTCGATAACACATAAATTTAAAATGCATAATATTATGAAACACATGCGCATACTTCATCAGAATCATTTAATTATTTAAAATATCAGCAAAAGCTCGGCAAAAGAAAAAAATAATTGTGGACGTGTTCATTGTACGGTATTAATTAAAAACGGCAGAGCGCAGTATGAATTTAGTGGTACAACGTAGAATGATGCCTATTTTTATAGAGCGGCCATGGAATTTATCTCATTCTATTGCAGAAAATACGCTAAGATAAGGGTACGAACTAATAAGACATCATGTTGGAAGAAGTAACATCTGAAGATGAAATTTTCGCAGTTATTTCTTGTGCTTTATTTGGAACCTTTTTAACATTTCAGTTTTAAATGCTGAAATTAATGAATGAAAAGCTGGGAAGTTATATTATCATATTCTTGCATATAAAAGCATATTATAATTAAGCAAATTTGTTTATTTATTTCGGCATCTCAGAATAGGTTGCATTAATATTGACGTACAGATAGTTTAATAACAGAAACTGCTTTTCTATACGACTATTATACTGCCCTCCTAAGCACAGAGGGGGTATCTACAATTTTTTTGAAAAATGAGTTAGAATCGCTTAGTAACTATTATAGAGGTTGTAATATATGTAAAACTAAGGTTTTGAAGCCGTATCTACGCTCGAAAGAGTCTAAAACGTTCATTTAACTTAGGGGTATGTACAAGCCACTACAAAATTACTACAGTATTAAGTGAAAAACATCGATTATCTCGAAACTGAAACAACTGTAGATACCCCCTCTGTGCTTAGGAGGGCAGTATAGAATATTATCATTCTTCCATCATTTTCAATTATGGATTTGTTACATTCTGTCACTTGTTACGGAATGGATTCATTCCGTCACTAGTGATGGAATGAAATGTGGCGAGTTATAATAATTTAATTTTATTCAATGTTTTTGGTTGGTGGGTAGCTTTAAAATACGTTTAGATTTATTCATTTATTAATTTTATGTACAGAATATTATTTTATAATTTTTTAATGCAATTAAATTAATAGTCGTAAAGAAAGTATTCTCTATTTCGGTATTAGAATGACTTATTCCAACACGTATATTGATGCTGGAATGATCTTCATTTCTTCAACGATAAAAGGGATACTCTTTATTTAGTAAAAACAAGTAAATTGACTTAAATTATGTAGGTAGGTACTCAATTTAATATGAAAATGATTAATTTTACATAGTTAGACAAAATTACATTTTTTATGTAAATTTACTATATTTCACCTAGGTAATTTGGATTGCAGTAACAATATACCTACCTAGGTATAGTAATTTTACATATTTTTTTTACTGTGTATCAACAGTCTAATAATACCTACGACTGTTTTTATTTTACGTAAGTATGTTAATAATAATAAAATTCTACTATAGTGAAAATAATTTTCATATGAAAAAATATAAACAATTAATCAATAACAATTAATATAAGGTATAATAGCACATCTTTATAAATAAAAAAAACTTTTACTACTGACCAATAAAATAAATTGGAAAACCAGATATTATGACATGGCCAGAGATCATTTAAAACTATATACGAGTAAATTATTCAGACTAATTTTTATTTTCTTTAAATACATTTTTAACTATAGTTTAAAATATCTAAGTTTTTTTTTGATACCGTTACAATGAATTATTTAATTTGTCATTATTTCGATACTGGTTATTGTAATTTTACATTATTTTAAGAAAAAAACATATTTAAAAAAGCAAAAATGCTTATAGTTAGTATAATATTTTATGATAAATATAAATATTTTTTTTTAAATTTAGATATTTTTAAGGTATTTCGGCTCTTAGACCACTAATACCTCGGTACATTAATTTTTACATGGATATAGATTTTAATTAAATATGTACATTATATTTTATCGAGTATATTGATTTGTGTTAGGAATTTGATTACATTATTGGTGTTTTCGATGTTGTTTGAAAGGGCTTCTTTTAGTGTATCGGGTATGTTACATAGTTGTTGTCTGTGTGTGTTGTATTGCAGTTTGTAATGATGTGTTCTACTGTTATTATTGTGTTACATGTATAAATATTTTGTAATGTCAAAGTCTGCGTATGGTACAATTTTTACCTTCCGCTTACCTGTAAAGGAAGGTATTGGAATCATGCAAAAAATCGGGTAGTGAATTTTTAGTGGATGAGCACGAATTAGGGTCCTTACAACTCATTTTTGATAGTTTCACGATGATGTCTGTGTGTATGTGTGTGTATGTGTGTGTGTGTGTGTGTGTGTGGTCAAGGCCGGGTGTTAGTCGCATAACTCAAATACGAATTACCCGAAAATTTTGATATTTGGTATTTAACATTTGTATATAAATTGGAAGAGCTCCTTAGATTTTGGTACAAATATCTTCATCGGATATGATATTTTTTGAAGATTGAAAAAGTTAATTGTCAAAATTGTATATAAATTTGGAAATATATAGTATTTTTTTGTAATAAGAATAAGAGGAAAAGTTATTTGCAACTTACGTTATAAAAAAATTGTCTTTATCTGGTATCATTAAAGAACTGCAGTAAAATTTAAAAAATAAATTTATCAAATAAAACGTTGATATCTTGTAATCCATGATCGGTTGATTTTTGTTTCTGCATAAAAAATATTGACAGGTGAGACGGGTGACAAGTTGGCATACTAGCGCTATATAAGTCCTAAGTAAGATATTAAATGTAGTAATTGAACGGAGGATGGCTTCAACACAGCAGAGTTTTCCTGTGAATGAATCTTTTTATTCAGGTGATGCAAATTTCTGTGTTTGAATATTTTAGATTTTTATTTGTATATTTTAAGATTATACGTATACATTTCTGTTTAAAGTCTAGATATGGCGGAAGGTTGTGTGATGGCCACGTCAGATTTTTTTAAATATTTATTATTTTAATAGTAGTATGAAGTGGGCGCAACTGCAAATATTGACAAAATTTCTCTAGTTTTATTTATCCTTGAGACAAAAGTGTTTTTTGTGATTTTAAATCACCACAGATTTTGAAATTGGTACCTATGTAATACACACCATTACATAAAATAAAATTTCATCAGCAGTACTTAAACATTGCACATTTATGTATATACTAAAAATTCTGACAACATGCACTTTTATTTTAAGTTGTAAATTCTTTTCGACAGTTTCAGCTTTTCAGTCGGATAAAAGACATTCTTGACAGCTTAATCGCCAGAGAACAAAAAGAATGCGTTAGGATAGGTTCATATGGAAATATCGAAACTCGGATAAAGTCAATACAGAAGTGTCACACGAAACTTTCATATTAAAATTTACAACGAAAAATTTTCCGACGTTCTCCGCCAAGTGAACCGGGACTCGACCGGTTCTGATATATTAAACACGACATGGACCGTGAAGAATACAATACGGGGTATATACTTTTTTGCTTTGATAAGCATTTCACAACGACAGCTGTGTATAATTTATTTTTTTATTGGGTATATACCACCGTTGTTATCTTTCAATTATATATTCAATCGCGTCAATTTAAATATATGTGTCATTATAAAATAATATAACTTCAATACAGGAAATATTGTGTTTGTTGTCTGTTGACTGTTGTAAATGCGCAGAAGGAAGAGATATTTTAATATGGCATTTTTCCGTTCAGGGAGTATTTTTTAATTATCATGTCTTTCCGTTACAGTTCAACAATTTATTGTTTGTTCTGATAATTCCACTCCTGTATAAAGTAAGCCATAAACAAATTTTTTTTTTATCGCTTTGACAGAGGATAAAAAGGAAGGTAACTACCTTATTTGCAAGTGATAAATAGTATATTATATATTGAGGGACTAAAGTGCATGATTTAATCCTGATGGTGAAGTTTATTTCACGAGCCGAAGGTGAGGGAAATAATCACCTGTGGTATATACGCTATTTTTTGCACTTCATCCTCAAACGAATGCAAAATAGTTTAAAAGAATACACATTTTGTAATTTTGACAGTAAATTTTATGACAAATATTTATATTGTTACCATAGATACTCTGTAACAAATAGCACGTATTTACTTGACAACGGGATTAATTAATTCAATTCCTTGACAACGGGATTAAATATGAAAAATAATCCCTTGGGATCAAATTTAGAACCTTAGTCTCTAAAAATAAAGACTAAAGAAGAGTTTTAGTCCCGGAAGTGCAAAAACATTATTTACCTTTTTCTTAGCAACCAAACAAATCACTAAAATGTCATTTGCTTCATATTTCTAATATTTGTCAGTGAAATGATTCGATTTTGGAAATATTTGTAACGCAGAACCAAAGGAGTCGTTAAATTATCTCGTTGACTTACACTCGAGCATTTTATTTCTTCCGAATAAATTTCTGTTTGACATTTCAACCTTGTCACCTGACAGCAATTGATTCGAAAAATTGTTTAAAAATGAAATCACTCGGCACCTATGGTGACGTGATTTTATTAAACAATTTTTCTTTTCAAATTGCTAGATAACAAGGTTTCAATATAAACATAAATTTATCCGGCGAAATAAAAAGCTCTTGTGTACTTACAGTTGATAATAGTAAGGCAAATATAAGGGTAAGGGTATTATGAACATTAATTACCCCGTTACCCCTCCTCTTGTATCCGCACCAATACAAGACATTTTATTGTGCAAAATTTAAATGATTTGTTTTAAATATTGATAATTATGGTACCTTACTGATGCTACACATCTTACTAATTATTTGTACGGAAAACAAATTTATTTAATAAAAAAAAAAATTCGTTGTGTTTCTGTAATTAATTAATCAAATTATTCAATCAGAAAAAATCGCACAGATATATTTACTACAATATAAAACAAAAATAAGTTCCAATTAATTTGTTTTATCGAATAATGTTACAGAAATGTGTAGAAAGAATGTACTATGGTACCGGTTAAGTATAGAAAGATTGTTTGAGAACACGCCACATGCAAATTATTGTGATCTTGGAAGTCGCTCATTTGACATAAACTGTTTTTTATGCTTGAAAATAACTATTTTTACAGCATGATTTTCATAAAATACGTTTATTTGTATTTTTATTCTTCCTCCGTGTGAATAGAGCTTTAGTTTTTTTTTTTCATAATTATAGGCAATAATAAGGATAAATGTATGTTAATATATAAATAAATTTAATTATTTGCTTTATTTATAACGGTATAATATTATTAAGTTAAGGAAACATTTGATTGCTCTTAACTAGTTTTAATAGGTAATGTCTACTTTGTTCATTTTCTGATCAAATATTAAACTAAAACGGTAGAATAACGACTATACAAATATTTGCCTTTGCGTTCAATGTAATAACAAATTTAACTGTAGTTCTATAATTTACAGGCAGAAAAATATTCATTATAATTAATAAAAAATCTGCTGTGGCCCGTACACGACCTCTCGCCAACTTCTGCCTATTCTACTAATCTAATAAATAGTTTTAGAACATTTTAATAGTTTTATGTTCATGTTATGTAAACGATAATGTTGGATTATTAATTAAACTTATATTAAAGATAACACTGAACGTCACAACCTACAAATTTTAAATCACAAGAAACATCCAGGAAAGAAAATTTGAATACAATAATAAGTAGGTAATAATAAATTTTAAAAATCTTGAATTATATTAGGTACAAATGAAAAATCGACGAAAACAGTGATAAATAAATTATTTTATAATTATATAATACAAATGTAGGTATAAGTTGGAACAAATAAAAAATAAATATAGCTATTTACGTTATTTTGTATAACATTAGTTAAAAATAATTATTCTACATTTTAGTTATTGGAAAAGTATGAATAGTTTAATAGGCGTACAAGGAAGTCATGTGGTGTCCACATCAGATTTTTTTTTAATAGATTTTAACATTTCATATTTGTAAGTTTATAACTTTGCATAATTTTCAATAGTGTAATAATTAAACTATTAAACACAGAAAAGTTAGTATATAGCAGGTAATAAAAAACAAACACAACATCGTTAATTTCATAGCACCCTGAAATAACGTTGGCTATCTTCTTTTGCGTTTTTGTTTTTCGAGAACTATCCTAAGAAACTAAAGAACTAGCTAGAGTGAGAAGAGTTAAATTTTAATGTCCTACGTAATTCTGGGATGATTTTATTATATTTTTTTTTACTGTTTACTGTTATAATACAGATACAGAAACTATAGTTGATTCCACGTAAGTTTGTGATTGCGCAACATTATATCGTTTACACAGATATAATTTGTGACAAAACCTCAATTTTATTTAAAAATACTTGCAGAAATAGGAATTGTGGGTCCATTATTTGCATTTTAGAAACCTATACATTTACGTTTGTCGTACAAAATCGTTCGTCTATTATTGCGCAATCACAAACTTACGTGGAATCCACTATATGTAGTGTAATAGAAAAGCTAAGCAGGTTTTTATTATTTTAAGTAAGATATATGTTTAAATTTACAATATTTTGAAGACTTTCATCTTCGGGAAAAAATTGTAATGAGTCGATACAACTTAAGGGGCTATGCTTCTTGAGTGCAATAAGAATCAGAATTCACGATTCTAGCTATATTGCTAAATATAAAAATCTGAAATTTTACATTAGTAACGACAAAGCATTGTTGAATAGAAAAATTCAAACTATATACAATTAGAGATAAAAAGAAATTAAACACTAGAATTTCGTGAGGATCTCATGAATGAACTATAAAAGTTATCATTGAGTTTAAAGATTAAATGAGTAGAACATAGATGTAAAAAGGGCGGAAAACAATAAAACTATAATTTTATCAACAGAGTTGCCATAAATTATATCTAAACTTGTACAATTTTCGCCGAATTTCGCATAATTATTAAAGCCAAACTAATTACATTAATTAAAGATTTTGAAGATTGCGCACTTTTAGTATTCTTCCTTAATCTACATACAAAAATTCAACATCATACGTATAACAGTATTAGATTGAGATCCTCACAATAATTACTCGTTTTCAATGCGTATTATTGCCATGCAATAGGCTCTTAACAAACATGTATCAATGCAAGAATCTATATTTCCCACACAAAACCTTTAAAAAGTTATCATGTTTGTGTCAATCAAGCTTCACAGTTCACATGTTGCATATTGTATTACAAGGTACGAGTGGGTAATTCCAATACTCTATTAAGAGTCGTTAGGTAGTTACGACCTGTAAACAAAATTTTACGGGCAACAAAAATTCATCGACCATTATCAAAATGGTTTAAACCTTTAAACAATCCATAAAAGTACTTTATTTGATACGGAGACATATCCGATAAAGCGTAATGATCACAAGCCCGACCTTGTTCACTTCCTGCTTGTCATGAGATACTTTCTACGCAATTTGTTTTAATAATTAGTTCCTTGCCGGAAAATAACTGAATTTGTGCAGTAATTATTGTTGCACTAGGTAGTATCCGGTGCGCCGTGCGCCATATTGCAGAGATAATGAAGTTATGTAAGAAGGAGTAATTGGAATTTATGTTAAAGTACTTAGTTTTTGGGTCGCGTACTTGCGCATTATTAATAAGGAAGGTAATCGAATTATATGAAAGCTGAACGTTAAAAACGTACACTTTTTTTACCTCTCGCTTCATATTCTACAGGGTGGGCCAAATAAGACCTACTAATGTTAAACTCTTGTAATAATTATTTATTTTGATTAATTTTTTTATACGATGAATATATTTTATGGAAATTATGTATGAAATATGACATCAGACAAATGTAAACCATTATTCTCGATACAGAGATCGGCTCTTTTTAACGCGTTTCTGTTTGAAGGCTCAGTATTTCGTCTCGAATATTCTGCTTCAGCTGTCTGATAGTCTCTGGTTTATTAAGGCTATACTGCACCTTCGCATAGACAGGCGTTCGTAGTTTACTAATAACTTTATTTAGGGAAATTTTCGAGAACAAAATTATTTACAAAAATTCTTTAAAATATTGTGCTTAACAGCGGTACATTTTTAAATTTTTAAAATTTTCGAAAAAAATTAAAATCCAAAATTTGATTATTTTTTAAATTTAAAATGAGGGACGTTTCTTGAAAAATAGCTGTTGAGACACTATAGCAGATACATGTGTAATTTTTTTGAAAAAAATATGCCAATCGACAAAAAAGTTATTGGTAAACTACGAAATTTGATGGTTTTCTAGACTTTCCATCATTCAAAACAAGTTCGGAAAATCGAAAAAGACAATACATACAGCTAGTATACTGTTACCAAAATTTGATTCATAAAGTAATCGAAATGGGCGAGTTATGAATTTAATAAGTAACTACACTACGCTCATTCGAAAGGAGCCTTAACGTACACTTAATCTTTTAAATATCCCCATAAAAAAGTCGGGCGCAATTAAATCTGGCGAGCAAGGTGACCAAAGGAAATCTGAATTTTTTTAAATCAGACGTTTGCCAAAAATTTCACTTTATAACACCGCACCAAACAGTACATTTGGATGGGTGCAACTGATTCTGGTGTATTGCCCTTGGATTTTCAGAGCACCAAAATCTACAGTTTTGTTTGTTGACATAACCATTTAAATGGAAATGCGCTTCATCCGATATCAAAACATTATTTAAAAAATCAATTTGTGTGGCTAATAAATTTCCAAGAATTTAATTATAAGCTACAAAAAGAAAAAATAATTAAATCAAAAAATAAAAAAGTTATTTGTGTTTAACATTGGTAGGTCTAATTTGGCCTAGCCTGTATAACAGAAACTACTTGATCAGCTTTTTTAAAAACCGGTTACCAATTCATATTGAGAAGAAATATAAAAACCGGAACAAAACCGAACCTTAGAAAGCACAGGGACCGCGAATCTGAACTGTTATTTTGTGCGGTTTTGATGAGTCCCTGAAAAACATAATGTTTTGTATATAGTCTATATAACAACTCTAACAATCTATTATTATTTGTATTTTGCATCATATAAAAATTTTATTTAAAAAAAATTATATTTTCAATTTACACAAATCCAATGCCAAAAACCGGAAGTCGCTACTTTTATTCGTTCAGAAATGACAAAACCTATTTTTACGATTTTCTCGAAAACTGTATTAATACTTACATTAAATTTAGATTTTTATCCCACATGAGAATTTTTTGAAACACGAGCGAAGCGAGGGTTTCATTTACGCCAATGCTGGGATGGTGTCTTCCCGCAAGAGGTTTGTAGGTACAATGTTTTTTGTAAAGAATAAAATTATAATTAAATACATTCCAGTTGTAGTTGATTATTAAATTTGAGCCTACGATGCTTTTTCTACTCACTACTACCGCCAGATGGCGCGCTGCACACAAGTTTTATTTTTAAATATTGGCGTTTTTCGGTGGTCTTGATAATTTTCATTAGGTAATTATAATTCCGGGAAGTAACACTAAATTTTATTATTTTTAAGATGATTTTACTCTAGAAAATCCAGTGTTCTTTTTGTAGGTCTTCTTGTAGGTTATGTTTTTTAATGTAATTAACACATTCGGAATGGCAATTTCGCTCTCGTGGAACCGTGTAACTCGCCTACGGCTCGTCTCACAACTTTCCATTCGAGCTGAATAAGCTTCATTCCACACTTGTTGCAGAATATATTCGTAATACTATAAAAATAATAAAAAGATGCGATGTAACCTACCACCTAATTAAATTTCATTCAATGCGAATGAAATTTAATTCGAATCTGGAACAGCAAAGCCTTGATGCAGTAGGCAGCTAGCTACACAAAAGCCAGTTTCTCCACTAAATAATAAAAAGCATTATGACATTCCACCCCTCTCCAAATCAATGTAGGTGAGACTGCGAATCCGAATCTGTAGTAAGACGCAAGTAATCAAGTTTCATTCAGTAACCGAACGCTGGCTTTGTGCAGTGCACCTACAAAATACAATTCCCTGGAGATACCTGCTCGTTTCTCAGCTTACAACATGAACAAGTAAGTCAAATTTCAAAGTTTTAAAATACTAGAATGTGCAGTAGTTAACAACTTCTTGCAAGCGTTTGAATTTTATAAAGATAATTCCGATGAAATTGGGTTTCTTTTCAAGTTTTCTTTTTGAAGTTTTGCTTTTACTAAAAGTTTGCATAGATTCATGTTTGTTTTACATTTGTGAAGAAGGATGTTTAGTTAAGGAACAGTGAAAGTTTTTATTAAAGGTTTTAATTGACAAGAACATAAATAATAACTAATAAAGTAGAGACCGGAGTAAAAAGAACAATAAACAGAAAGTCGCTAAAAAGCATAAAATTTTGATTAAAACTGAGGTTGGAAATAAGAATAATAAATCCTATAATTTATTTGGAGTGTGTACACACCCCAAATAAAATTTTAGTTTTAAGTAATAATTCATATAATGTAACTTTTCAAATTATCAACTTGCTTATCAACCTGGTCGAAACGTCGCAAAAATTATATCTATGTTTTTTACAATAAAGCCAGTCATCCAAATAAATAGGATTAATTCATATTTCCAACCTCAGAATTCCAATTTCGGCTAATTAACAATTAAAAAATTAAAGAATAAAAGAAAAAGCATAAAAATCCGGTAAGGCACTTAAAAAAGTATCAAATTTTGACAAAAAGCATTAAATTTAACAAAATGTTAAATTAAACACAAAGCATAGATGTATATAGTGGCGCCAGTGCAGCGGTAGGAATTATTGAAGAAAAATTATTTTCGTAATTAAAATAAATTTATGGAAAAATCGTGTCAAACGTAAAAAAGCGCTTAATAAGTATAAAAATGGAAAAAGGCCTGAATTAAAAAAGCAATAAACGGCATAAAAAACTTTTTTTTGATTTCTTTTTTCTGATTCGTCAAGATTTAAAAAAATATTTGTTATGCGATCAATTTTAAACAATGGAATATATTCTATAAATCCGGTCTCTACTAATAGTTTTGAATATGAACGTGGATTGAGTTACGTGAAGATTGGAATAAATGTACACTTAGTTTGACTTTCTCCATTAGTAGAATTATTTTGCGTTTATCTATAAATAAGTATGTCAGTTTTTGTCTACAAGGTTTAAGAGTTCTTGAAATAATAAGTTATTATTTATTTTATTATGTTATTTCATGATTTCAAACCGAGTTTCAAACGTACATAGATAAAAACATAATATTAAATAAGAATGAAAGTTTAGATGCTAATGACATGTTGTTTTTTTTAAACCAACCTGCAGGATTAAATCCCAATTACAGGATGGTAGATGTTATTATAGTGGAATCCAACCACTCGGGCCCAGTGGTATTATTGTCGGTTCTGCTGGGAATCGAACTGAGGACTTCTTACTGCTGAGCTAACCACCGGTTAATAAAAATATGTAACATATGACTTTATTCCTTTTCTAAAACAGTTATTTAAAATAAAAAGAGAACTATCTTCTGAAACTGTACTGTACTTTAAATGACAAAACAGTGTTCTTCACGGTTAAATAAACAAGAACTCCGATAAGCAGAAGTAGGCGATTTAAACAAGCAACGTCCATTGATTCAGCGAAAGTTAACATTGAGTTAACATTCTCATTCGTGCTAACATCTTGTTCAAACATCAGACAAAAATAAATTCATTCAACTATAATTTGACAGAACATCACACATGTGCACATTACCTAAAAAGAAAATTAGTTACACGTAATTGTAATAATTTATTTAGAATCAAGTTATTTAAAACGTGAAAGTGAGATATTATAAATCAGACATATGAAAATATAATTTTGTGTGGTTATGTTATTTTTATTACTCAATAGTGAATTTAAGGAGGTTCCCTAGACATTTAAAAAAATGTTATAATGCAACCAAACTTTGAATTTATGTTGTCTGTGTCATAAACATGATACCTGAATTTTTTGGAAATTTTTGACCACGTAGTTTGAACGAAATTAATTGTTAAATTTTAATATTTTACATGGGCTCTTATGGCTTTCCATTAATTGATTAAATAAAAAGATGTTAGAAATGTTCTATTTACTTAATTTTTGGTATATAAACGTATGCAAGCACGGACATCAATTGCCCAAAATTTGAAGAAGGTTGACCACATAGTTGTAACAATATTGTTGTTGTTGTAAAAAAATCTTCAAGCATTTTTTGATTAGTGAATTAGAAATTATTCTATAAATATATCACCGCAACTGAACGAATTGCAATATCAACTAACACCCGTTGACCGAATTTTGTTTTACATTAATAAAAATATTTGTATTAATTAAAGGCTGATATCTGAGTACGCCACTGCATGTGTAGGGAACCTCCTTAAAAAATAAAGAATATTATTTTTAATCGAGTTTTTAATTTTACTTCGTTGTATGTACCTATATACATATAATGCAATTCGCTAAAGCTAATAAAGACAAGTGCATATTTTATTGCTACATTACTTAATCTTTTATAGCTGAACATGTTTACATACAAATTTCCTCATTTTACAATTTCATCAACTGTTATTACCTTTTAATATGCAACAATAATTGATAAATAGACAATATAATACGGTAGATACTTATAACTCATTAGTTACGGACTTAATACGTTAGATACAGCCATAATAACATCAAAACCTTCCATAATATGCGAACTGTCAACTAATTGATAGATAAAATTATTGTTGATTTGTTTTAACATCGCTGTCGTTGATGATAGATTAAGCTTTGAATATAACGCGAATATATGCGATTTAAGACCCCTCGAAAATTATTATGTACCAATTTAGCTTGTCAAAAATTCATACTACAAACGTCTAAGTAGGTAGGTACTTGTATTTTAAAATAAATTTTACAGGTTTAAATGTAAAATATACAAACATTTATGACTGGTATATGATGGATTTAATTTACGAATTTAGATATATAAATATAAAATATACATACGTATCTGCCTTTGCAGGTTCATGCTGAATTTAGAATTATAATTTACATTTAAAATATGACCATATTTTATATTATAAATCTAAATTTGTACATGCGTCCAATCATATCACATTATATTAAAGTGATCATAGTGAGTTCAAAAGAGACAACTGACACTTTGAAGTGACACTTAAATATTTTGAGTTGTGGTTGTCAGGATAGAAGATAATTATCTGTCATCTCATTTATGTCAAATCACGTGACAAAATATAAGAAGATAATATTTATAATCCACTATAAACCAAGATGATAATCGTAAATTTTAAATCTAAATTTGTAAATCTAAATTCGTAAATTAAATCCATCATAAACCAGCCATTAGTCTTATCAATATATTTATAAATATCTGATTTATTACGTAGGTACTAATAAAAAATAATTACTTAATTATTTAATGTTTGCATTGAAATATACTTAGACATAATAATTATAATTCAATGCGTAGTATTTTTATTTTGATAAGACCATGATTAATGAGATGACTAACATTCAACTGAAAAATATTATAAAATAATTGTTAGCGCTTACACATTTCTTATTTTTCTTTTCTGCTGTAAAGGTACATACTTATATGATGATTACATTTTATGTTACCTTAATAATAGTCTTATATTGAAAATCGCATGACACAAATAACAGCGAATGGAAGAATTTATTACAATAATTGTAACCATGATTACATACAAATTTAGCGACAATTTTTTACTAGTAGCTTGAGGAACTTAACTGAAATTAAAAAGAGGAAACCTTACTGTTATGTGTAAGTTTGACATTAAATTAAAAATTGGTTAAATTATCATTTTGAGTGTAAATAAGCAATTAATAAGGTACATAATACGTATTTATTAATGTTAAATACAAATTTAGTAAATATTTAAAGTTTCTATTGTAAAAAGAATTCAAAAATAGAGCGGCGGTGTCATTGCGATTTGCTTACCGAATATGCACTCGTGCATTCATTCATGTCCAGGAATTTTTTTATCGTGTACCTATTTCAACAACGTAATTAGCACGACTGGTGTTATTGGAAAAAACTAAAAAAATTCACATGTGATATAATTGAATAATTTTCTAAAATTAATAAAAGGGAAATACTTATGTATGCTCAACCACTATTAGGTAATTTTATAAAGTCTATCATAATATTATTACTTTAAATGCAAACAATAGAAGGCAACATATGTACCTACTATTTAAAATTTCAAAATAAATAAAATTTAATTTGTAATGTTATTGGGAGTGAAATACAAAAGCGATGAACACCATTGTAAGGGCGGCAAATATTTTCCAGATTAAAATTGTTTGCCAATTCGTATTCCGATCTGAAAAACTGACTCATTTGTTCATTTTCAGGATGTTGACATTTACAGCCTTCATGATAACAATTTTCGCCGCCTCCGCGTTTCCAGCGACAGAAAACGGCAAAGTGGACAAGGTAAATATCCATTTGAATGAAATTTTACAACATAAAATGCTTTTATGAAATTTTCCATTTGCCCCCTACTCGCATTTACACTATGCACACTGTTTATAATCATAACTGTCAAACCACAATGTAAAATAAAAGATAACTGTAGTATGCGTATTTAAATTGGGGCTTGAATTTAATGAATAAATTATTAAGGCCCATCTTTTGATATCAAATGCAAAGCAAAAAGCACGTTACAATAAATCATTTTGTGACCTTGGTTTTGAAATCGATGACCTCATATTTTACAATGATTGACTATGGAATAAAATTTACAAAAAACCTTGCCGTATTTTGTTAAATAATTTCTAAAATTACTAAAAATGCGAGTTTTACATAAATTATTAACTGTTTAAAAATCTCTCTATACCCGTCTGCCGACTAATGTATATTATCGATTTCAAAACAAATTTTTTATTTTTGTGCATTAATCAACGTATAGTATGGATTATTAAATGATATAAATTAGCTCCAAGTTTTGCTAATTGATGTCACAATAATTAATAATTTGAATTTATTGATTCACTATAATGAGTCATGATTCTTCAATCTTCATGTTAAATTTCAATTTGAAATTTTTTATAATACAGCCAGAATCGTTCAAATTGTTAATCTTTGATTTGTAGATTTGTACTACTTCTATTTTCACGTAAAACTGTGCATAAAACGACTAGTAATTTTATCCTTACTTTGAGATTTAAGATATAAACTACATATTATTAATAATTTATAAATAAGATAAAAAATTATAAAAAGTTACAGCTAAAATAAATTTTTTTTAGGCCTACGATTCCAATGAGATATTTATCATATTTTTAAAGTAAAGCCTTATTTTTTTCATCACCTAGTAATAGCTTGATTTAATTCGATGAGCGATAACAAAATACCTATTATCAAATATATGACGTTTATTTCATACCAACTATAATATTCTGTTTAATCTGATGCAAGTATCAGATAGAACGATAACAGCTGTCATTTTCGACGTATGGCTCAAATATTAATTTCAATTTCATATTGTTATAAATATAACCTACATTGTTACCCGTGTCAAAATCCGTATTATATGAAAGCGACATTATTTTAATTGAAATAGGTAATTGAACAATAATACACTCATATTATTGTTCAATTATATCATTAATATAGCCTATGAAATACGTTATAGTTAATTATACCGTATAATCTATTTATACATTTAATTTACTATATTATTTTGAGCGCATGGAAAATCATTATCATGTTCTATACAGGCTGGTTTTGAAGTTAATGTCATAAATTTAAGGGTGAGTACTATGACATGATGTGTTGATTACGAAATAGAAAGAATTTTTTTAAATCGCAAAATTAATTTGGTGTAATTATTTTTTCATTAAAAATAATTAAATATTGTTTGTTTATTTTACTAATCTTATGTAATTTAAGATGTTGATTTAATCACCTACTTCTATTGTTTGTGTTTAATAGGAAAACGAAGTCAGTGCAGTACTACAAAAAATGCTGCAGGTAAATTACTCTTAATTTTTAGAATTTTTAAAAAATTCTTTCTGTTTCGTAATCTACATATGTCATACTACTTACACTTAAATTTATGACATTAACTTGAAAACCATCCTTTGTCCAAATGCAAACAGTACATAAATTATAGTAGGTACTGCCTGGACAGACAGATTGGCAGCTGTTTTATAATTCTTTAAAATCCTAAATTTAATAAAAATCACATTCATGATACCTACTTCCTTCATTGATTTTATATTTTCTATCTAAATAATTTGGAATAATATCCGTGAATAATAGACCAGGAGATCATGACAGGTGATGGTCTCCGATTTCAAACAGCATGCCTTTTGGTGGATAGAATATTGACCATATGACAACAAAGAAAAGCGGGTATTAAACCCTTGCACGCTTTCCGGTCATATGAAAAATTGCATTTTCCACTTGCACAAAATTTTTGTGTTTTTTCCTGATTTATAATGCATGTCCTTTTATTAAAAGAAATTTAAACACATTTAAAGTCCTAAAAATTATAGGCATGCGATTCGCAGGATCCCAAAGGGCTCAAACGGTCACGTGATCTTGTAATAAAAAAAAAGATTATTTTCCGCGTTTTCATACAGCATGCCGATGAAAATATTTGTGTCATAAAACACCTATAACCAAATTAGCACGCAGTCCTCGTTGGCCCAAGTGTGGAAAATTTCGGAAAAGTTTTGTGCAAGTGGAAATGCAATTTTCCATATGACCGGAAAGCGTGCAAGGGTTTATACCCGTTTTTCTATGTTGTCATAGAGTCAATATGCTATCCTCCAAAAGGCATGCTGTATGAAATCGGAGACCATCACCTGTCATGAGCTCCCGGTCTATAATAATTAACCATCAATTTTCCATTCGCATTGTAGAACGTGAACGATGTAGCAATAAATTTGGTGACAACAGCAGCCGCAGTAGATGCAGAAAAAGGAACGAAAAACAGAAGCACAGTTCAGCCTCAAGTTAGCGTCTCAGTTGGAGGAACCATCGGAGTGTCTGTTCCTGGGGAAGACTCCAAAACGCCCCGGCCTTTGTTTCCAGTGCCGCCTCCACCGCCGCCCAAGAATCCTAATCCCTTCTCAAGGTTAATTGATGACATCTTCCAGGTAGATATTGATAATAACACTTCTGTATAAAGTAAGCCATAAACAAAACATAATTTTATCCAACACCTTTTAATAAAAGCATCGAAACTATGGTGATTTTAAACAAGCAAAGTAAAAAATTACCCAAAAGTGGCTTTGATCAAAATTATACCCACTTGTGGGTAAATTGTTACTTTGCTTGTTGGGAGTCACCATAGAAACGATGTTTTAGGTTGAAACTTAATATTTTTAAAATATTTAAGTAGTTATTAAGAGGTGTTGGATAAAACGTTATACTTCACACGTGGGCAAAAAGGAATGACCCACTCGAAAAAATTCTCACTTAGCCTTCGGCCTTGTGAGTTAAGATTTCCCTTGTGGGTAATTCCTTACTTTGCCCACTTGTAAAGTAAATAACTATTATCGCTTTGACAGCGGATAAAAAGGAAGGTAACTTTTTGCAAGTGATAAAACCTTATTTACCTTTTTCTTAGCAACCAAACAATAAACAAAACACTAAAATATCATTTGCTTTATATTTCTAATATTTGTTAGTGAAATGATTAGATTTTGGGAATATTTGAGAAGAAGAACCAAAGGAGTCGTTAATTTATCTCGTTGAATTACACTTACACACACTTGAATTAAACTCGAGCATTTTATTACCTTACAGCAATTTGACTCGAAAATTTGTTTTAAAATAAAATCACTCCACCTATTATTTGTATTTGAACTGCCAGAATATGTAACTGACATTGACGTATATTATTTAATTTTTGATTGGTGCAATCAGTGCCAGAGCGTTGCACAGGATTGAAGATTGAAATGTTTAGCGTTTGTATAGTTTTTGTTTGAAACAAATTCGTTGCACGAAACCACTGCACACGCATTCCTATTGGTCGAACGACTGCAAAAGATTGGATTTATAGTTTCAAGCTTGTAATTTCGGAAGTTTGAATGGACCTTAAGGTGGTTGGCTTCTAGCCGTTAAAATGGTGAAAAGTATGTTTAGTTTTCCCATTAAAATTGAAGTAAGAATTGAAATTTTCGAATTAACTAAGATATTTTTGAAAAGTTTAAGGATGCTCTCTCTTTGCTCTAATGCCAGTTTTTTTAGTTTTTTCTTCAATTTTTTTATGTGTATGGCTAAACATGTCCAATTTTGTGAATATTTCATGTGTATTTTTATACAATCCTACATAAAAATTCAAAAAAGTGGCATTAGAGCAAAAAGAGGGCAACTTCAAGCTTTTCGAAAACGTCTTATTTGTTAAAAAAATCGTATTGTTTAAACCAATTTTATGGGGAAAACTGCATGTTGTTTTTCGCTATTTTGACGGCTGGTGTTGATCCATTTTAAATTTAATTTTCTGAAATACAAAATTCAAAAAGTGTTCAATTTATTTATTCAGATATATAATTTAAATCTTTGTTTATTAAAGTAATACAGAGCGTTCAGCAAACCTATAATTTGACTGCGCAACCGCCTTAAGTCCACAGCGCCAGAAATTAGAATTGTTTTAGCAGACCCGAAAGCACAATTGAGTTATCTATCTGTAGACGATTTATTGCGATTAATATACATCTAACTACGATTGACAGAATTTCAAGCAAAACCGTCATGGATTAGATGTGGTTTGCTTTGCAAATTGCATGTAAATAAATGATATTGGTTTGATGCAAGATGTAGTTTAGTTAAACAGAGTTGAATTCGGACAGATAACTATTAGAAATGTGATTGGGATAGATTAACACATGTAAACTAATCTACTCAAAACTGAATAGGGACATTTAACCACAACTCTATGTATGTTCACTTGTATCAATACTTATGCCGGCTACACATTAATCGCAAACTAGGCCAATGGCAAACGTTGGTGATTTGTACATTTTTTTCATGTCAAATAACATTTGCCGAGTACTCCCTACACATTACTTGTCGAATCATCTCATACATATGACATAAACTAAATGCTAGATAGAGTTTCGTACACAAGTGGCCAACATTTCTTTGATTCGGGTCTCATTTTCCGACTTTTATCCGAACGTAGACGAATGCAAACGTTGGAAGGAGTTTGTCATTTGTGGTACCGTACACACTATTCGGCAAACTTCACATATCACAAACGTTTGCCTAGTTTGCCATGTAAAGCCGGGGCCAGATATGCGGCATTCGGCGAATCCCGAATGTTCGTGATTTGCCGAACGGAATTCGCCTTTGTGTTCACACATGCGGCATTCGCGAATAACGAGCAAAAATATGGGAAACTGCCGAACGTTCGCCTAGTTGAACATTAAATTGTCAGACGACAAAATGGCTTTATTTCTTTCATTTATTCATACAAAATAGAGGACTTAACGAGATTATAAACCTTTTGTAATATGAATCAATCAAATTAACAACAACAACAATTGATTGTGATTGTGTGATCGGTTGTCCGAACCCCCTCTAAAAGAACGTTCGCCCACTTTGATGTGTGCTAGTTTACCGACTTTGGACGGGAAGAGGCGAACAGTTCGCCGAACGATTCGTCAACTCACGAACTCTCCATACACACTGAGCGAAGTTCGGCGAACAGGTGCTCGGGATTCGCCGAATGCCGCATGTCTGGCCCCGGTTTAATGTGTAGCCGGCATTAAATGAAAAGAAACTTAAATTAAATTCAAATTAAATTAAGAAGTGCCGCAAAAAGATGTAGAGACATAAAAATATAAATCGTCAATATACTTCATGTTTCCGTTAACTTTCAAGTTCATTTTGCAAACGTACAACCAACAATTTTAGCTCTTTTATAAAGTAAAAAATCTCATGTGGCCAGCACAAGACCTCCCACCATACTACACTCTTTTTGCTACTATACAAATCGAGATACAAATATTTTTGTATATATTTTTTAAGTACACCACCTGATTCCTCGTATCAAACTACATACAAACACATTTTTTCTTTAAAAAATTCTGTCTGGTACAATTTTAAATGCACTTCGAAAAAAATTTAAAATATCTAAAAATTTTGAAATCTTTGATTCGCTCAAAATTTGGTTATACCTTAATTTGGACCCGAGGAATCCAATGGTGCCACTAAAAAAAATTTTCGGGTAATACTTTCCGAAATAATTTTTTCTGGTAAAAGATGGGAGTAGCTATCACCCTAATTTGTGCAGCATTAAATTCCTCGCGTCGAATTACATATAAATCCAAATTTTCAAGAAAAAATTGTAATGGGTACAATTTTTATGAAGGGTTTTCGAAAATGGCCAAAATCGAAGGTACATCCCTTGATGAAATTTTGGCCAAAACAACTTTTTCTCTTAGAATTGGCTGAAAATTTGGTTATACACTAACTCGACCTCGAGGATTTCAATTCTGCAGTCGAAAATTTGTTTCGACCAATATTTTTCGACCTAAGTCTTTAAAGTCGAAAACGGGTCGAAATGGAAAATTTATTTTTTAACCATTGGATTCCTCGGGTCAAATTATGTAGGAATCCAAATTTTCACGAAAAAAATCTAAGGGGTACAATTTATATTGAGGTATTTCAAAAATTAATAGAAGACAAAACTTTTTCAAAAATATTCAATAAAAAAAATCTGACGTGGACACCACATGACTTCCTTGTACGCCTTGTTTGTTCATACTTTTCTCAATAACTAAAATGTAGAATAATATAAAAAATTCTTTTAACTTATTATACTAGTATACTCACAAATATATTTTAGTCATTTTATTTAAACTGCAGAAGAAGATATAAAGCATATTTTACTATTGTCACTGTCATGTCATAATCATTTAAATATGGACTACAAGATACCGAAATATTAAATTATAAATATATACTTTAATTATTTTTAAATGATACCAGATACAAAAATATTTATAAAATACCGATTGTAGGTAATAATCACATAATCTTTCATTTAAAATAAAAAAATTTGTCTTAAATTAAATATTTATCGAAATTTTTTTTAAATTTACTACTTCCGGTTTGTAGATTGTAACCAAAGATAGGAGGTGCACAACTAGATGCTATAACAGTCCTAAATACAAAATTTCAACTTTCTACGTCTAACCGAATTTGAGTTATGCGACATACATACGTACAGACGTCACGACGAAACTAGTCATAATGGATTCAGAAAAGGTCAAAACGGATATTTCCATCAAAATCTGAAAACCGAAATTTTTCGCGATTACAATACTTCCTTATTACTCCGTACAAGGAAGTAAAAATCATGCAAGTAGCCCATTAATAATTATTAGATTAGTTACACCTTTTTTGTTTTCGTGTTTAATAAGCTACAGGCCGGCTACAGGTATCTAACGCACGCATGCGTCAACTCGTGTTTCAGATCCCAATAACTGTGCTGCAGTCTGTATCAAAGTTATTGACGAATCCATTTACTCAGCACAATAAAGAAAAGGACGATGCCTCCGCCTAAATTACGGACAGGACAACTTAGAGATAAGAAATTCACAATTTTTTGCAAAGAAACACATTTTACATCAGAAGAAAAGTATGGTGAGCGCTGTGAACTTTAGTATAATTTGGTTAATACATTTTTTGTAACTGTGTACGTATTCTAATACTGGAATTGAATTTATTCTTTCTTATTTGTAAATCTATAATCAAGTAAACAATAGATGATGTTTAGAAGATTATTACAAAAGATAATTAGTTTTATAACATCAAAATCATAATAAACCCTTATAATAATTTTTTTAAAGTAAGAAAAGAACAGTTTTTTATAACCAATTTTGTTTTAGCTTCAAATAGAATACGAAGACAGTCAAAAAAGTAGAAAATTATCAATTTATTTAAGTATATAATAATAACATACTATATTAAAACATAAAGGCATCATTAAATTTGAGCAAACATCTTATAATGTTCAAATAATTATTATTTTATTTGCTTTTCGCCGTACATCAAATTGTCAATAAATCAGAAGTCAGTTTAAAATCATGGAAATTTTTAATAAAACTGTGGCATGGACTGTTATGTAAATATTAATTTTAAAAACTGTTTTAAAATTTAAATATTTACCTTCAGTTTATAAATTTAAAATTTCTCTTTGCGTATTAACATGGCACACTTGCGAAGAATTTTATTCCATAATAAAAAAATATTTCCAAAGTTAAATATGGAATCTTAAAAATGAAAAAATTTTTTTTTGTATATGATTAAATACTACGTATTTTTGCAAAAAAATTATATGCAAAAAGAAGTAGACAATATATGTAGATAGATTATTATTATTTAATACATTAAAATACAATAATTATTGTAGGCTGTTGTAGTTACTAATTAGTAAGTAAATTTTTTGTGAAGAAAAAATTGTTATGACAATATAAATATAACTTTTTATAAGACAATTTGCATTATCATCTATGCAATATAAAATGATCTAGAAACAAATTTATTCAAGATTCTTTAGCTTGTAACGTAACATAATGCGCATTGTATGTATAAGAAGGAAAAGGTTAATTTGCCTTTCACTTTGATTTTAAATGATTAATTTGTTCAATTTATTTCATTGTACAGTGTAATATCATCTTTTATGAATAAAATCATTTTTTCTATTCTAGCAGTAATAGGCATAAACATGTAGTACCTACTTGTAATTATGTGACTCAGAAAGAGAATGGCACATTCGAACAGTGAAAGGAATATAGATATTTTAAATCTACATAGGTAGGTATTGATCGGTTAAGTTAGTATTTTAGTAATAACTAATTAATTAATAATACCTTCCAACATATAGCTTTATTTATTTAGTTGTAAAACTCTTCAATATTAATTAAACGTTTAATGAATGAGATTTTTGGTTAAGACATATAATAGCATTAGCAATGAAACACATTTGTAAAATATGTAAAAGCAGCTAGTTACTAATTAAGCAGTAATGCAACGTTTTTTTTCTCGCAAAATAATTTTCACAGGTATGCAGTCAAATGGTAGGCGATTAAGAAGTAATACTATTTTAAGTTATTGCCAAGCTTTCGGAATTAGTTCATTCCTTATCATCATCTCGAAAATTCTTGGATCCTAAAACGTGCTTATCTCTTAAAATCTCACACTCGAAAATTTTGACCCATCCCTTACAGAATATGAGGCGGGAGGTAATAGTTATTTACTTTCCAAGTGGGTAAAGTAAGGAAATACCCACGAGGGAAATCTTAACTCACGAGGCCGAAGTCTGAGTGAGATAATTTTCTCGAGTGGGGCATTCCTTTTTGCCCACGTGTGAAGTATAACGTTTTATCCAACACCTCTTAATAACTGCTTAAATATTTTTTAAATATTAAGTTTTAACCTAAAACATCGGTGACTTCCAACAAGCAAAGTAACAATTTACTCACAAGTGGGTATAATTTTGATCAAAGCCACTTATGGGTAATTTTTTTTTTTCTTGTTTAAATATACATTTATTTTATAGAAATTAGTTATTTGTCCAACTAGAGAGGAAAGCGCTTCTTTTTCCTACTCGAGGTCGAAGTTTGTGTCACGAGCGAAGCGAGTGAGGCAATCGAGCGAGAGTGGAAAAGGGCTTTCCTCTCGTGTTAGACACAACATTTTTTTCACGACATATTTAAAAACATTGTAAATGTAGAAGAAACACATTAGAAGTTAGGTTAAATAATTGTTAAATAATAGTTTACAGTATATCACTATAAAATCAGAATTTTCAATAAAATAATACATTTACTTACAATTTTTGAAATGTTTCATCGTAAAATAACACTGGTGGTAACACTGCTTACTTTCCTCTCTAGAGAGGGAAAACTCACTTTCCTCACTATTTCGCGAGAAGAAAATTGTGTTTTCTCCGCATGTCGTGAAAAAAATAATTTTCCTCGTATAAACGGCTTTGAAATTTATTAATATGACAGTTAAAGGTAGGTACCTGTTTTCGTTTTAAACAAAAAATTTAAAGTAAAACTTTTCTCTTGTGAACTGGACATTGTAACATTATTTTAATATAATTTATATATATATATATATATATATATATATATATATATATATATATATATATATATATATATATATATATATATATATATATATATATTCCAAAAAAGTCTGATACATACAAAATACAATATCTTAAATTCAAATTCAAATTCGGAATATGAATTAGATGCAATAATTTTTAATTGATGAACACCTACACAAAATCCAGAATTGTAGCCTGTAATGGAATCACTGTCAATAGTAAATAAATCATAAAATTTTATAACTAAAAATCAATTTTTATTGAATTTCAAACAATGAACAATAACGCGCCTTTCAAAGCATTGTAGAATTTAAACTGTTAGTTTAGATTAAACCTGAAATTGAATTACATTTTATGTTGGAGGCTGAATAAAAGTCATGTTGTATAAAAATACTTAACGAAAATGTTTTACACAAGAATGAAACAATTTACTATTCGGCATTGCGTATTTTCTTCTTCATCTTCTTTCTTTCTGCTGGCATCGGGTTATTTGGACTCTTTGAAATGTTATTTATTCAAAGTCGAGCGGGAAGAACATTCCCGTTTCTTTTGTACTACTCCCATAATCCCGTTCGAGCCTCCGGCAGGCGACTTGATTGTATAAAGGGTTCAAAACAGGACGCGGGAACTCGTTTACTTCGAAGGAGCAGCGCCGGATCTAGGGGGGATATTTTATTAGGGGGCCAAAATCACTGGGCTCTACAAATGGTTTTTTCTACGAAAGTGCGAATTCACATGGGGAGCACACAATTTGGACAAATGCCGTTTTGTCAAAGTGTATTTTGACCAAAAATTATGAAGCCAAACTGTATTTTTAGTCTAACTGTAATTTATTCAACTGGATTTTTGTCAAACCGTAAATATGCCAACCCGTAATTTAGCCAAACTGTATTCTAGACAAACTGTAATTTCACATTCCGTAATTTAACCAAACCGCAACTTCGACTAATATTATATTGTTAAATCGTTTTCAGGTAAACCGTAATTTACGCCAAAACGCAACTATACCTAACTGGAATAATCCAACACGGAATTGATCCAAAATGTATTTTTATCAAATCGCAGTTATGCATAACCGTAATCTTGACAAATGCATTTTACTCAAATCGTAATCTTACCAACTGTATTTAAGACATACATTTAATATCACACAAGAGAGTAAATTATTATTCTTTATTAAAGAAACAAATTTAGGTCAAATTCCTCTACTCGCCAATTTGTTATACACGAGTAGAATTTATTATTACAAAGCTGCAAATTCCATGTTTTGTATAGAAATATGACATAAATAAGGTTATTTATAATATACCAAGTTCAGTCCAGAGAAGTTGTAGATAACGTACAGCATAGTATTTATTTATAATGATGAAATAAAAAACAAGATCGCTGGATTTTCAGTCAAATTCTTTAATTTAAATTAAAGGGATTGAAGTAAATGGGTTGCAGTGAAAAAACTGACTGACTGCAACCCATTTACTTCAATCCTTTTAATAAAACTTCCAGTCAAGTAAATTCCAACTTTAATTTAAATATTAAGTCGACGTTTCGGCCTTGCTGACGCCTTCTTGAAAATTCAGCGATCCTGTTTTTTATTTCATCTTCCTGTACCAGTCACGATTACAACTTATCATTTAATTATAATGTCTATAGAGGGTGTATCATAACTTCGAGTACATACGTGAAAGTTACATGTTGTTTGATATTCTGATTACGAATCAAAAATAATTTTTTTAAATTCGAAAAATGAAGGGTATAGTTTACCTGCAGCAATTTTTGTAGTATTGCACTGGATTCGTTTTCCTATTAAACACAAATAGGTAATCAAACATCTTAAATTACCTAATACTAGTAAAATAAACATACAAAATTTAATTATTTTTAATGAAACAATAATTACTACACCCAGTGAGAATAAATAACCATCGAAGAAAAATAAATCGCTTCGTAACGAAATTTGAACAACACATGTGAGTTAAGGGACAACCCTACCAAGCGATTTTTTATTCTTCGATGGTTATTTATTCTCATCGACTCCACTTTTGGGATTTTTACAATTTATTTGACTCATCTTATTTATCGTTGTTCTTTACCAGATTCTGTATCTATTTTTGATTTTGTTGTAAAAAAAATCCAAAATAATTTGGACTTGTTTGTTAAATTCATTACTTTTGTTCATTTTCTTGATGCATTTTTTTTTTAATTTGCTTTTTGTTTGTTGTTTTACTAATTTTGCAATTTTGTATTTTTAGTGTTTGATAATGACCAAAACTCTGGTCGAAACGTCACAGGCTACACAATAAAATTTTAATATTAAAAAAATTAATGTTTCATTAATTTTTTTTCTCCTAAAGCCCTTAAATCCAATAAGTATCTCATCAATATTCCTACGTTCGGGCTAATATACGTTGTTTTCAATTTCCATATTTTAAATGATTGGGAAAAGAAGGAATATAATAGTTATTTACCTATACTAATAAAATTTCTGTATCCGGGACTGCAAAGAAGGCGTAGTCTAGTCTACGCCTGCTACGATCCACGTAGCAAAGACTGAATCTTGAAGACTTCGTTACCGTAACGAAAATGATATTACATAACTTGGCCACGTAAATATAATTTTATCTGCATGTTATATGCATACATTATTCTGTGCCTGAGACGTAGATTTAGATTTTCTTCCGAAGAGAAAGTCGTAACTCGTAAGAAATGCTCGAGACGATATTTTTGTTTATGAAATAAGTTATGATGATGAGAGTTGATTTTGTATTTCCGTGTTCCGGATATATTTTTGTTACTATGTAGCGTAAAGCAGAGTACTAATGCTTACATAAATAAATAATTTACATTACAACTCGCATATGTATGAAGAACTGTTTTTCTCTTCGACCATATATAGGTATAGACCAGTGAAAAAATGGGGGTTTACAAATTGTAAGTGGGGGTCCACGAAAATTTATCTTGTTTCGATAGTAAAAAATCTGACGTGGACACCACATGACTTCCTTGTACGCCTATTAAACTGTTCATACTTTTCTTAATAACTAAAATGTAGAAATATAATAATAATATAATATTATACAAATATATTAATATATAAGTACTACTACTACTGCTACTATACTCACAAATATATTTTAGTCATTTTATTTAAATTGCAGAAGAAGATATAAAGCATATTTTACTATTGTCACTGTCATGTCATAATCATTTAAATTTTACGTAGTAACAAATGTTAATCGGTCATGGACTACAAGATACCGAAATACTAAATTATAATTATATACTTTAATTATTCTTAAATGATAGCAGATACAAAAATATTTATAAAATACCGATTGTAGGTAATAATCACATAATCTTTCATTTAAAATAAAAAAATTTGTCTTAAATTAAATATTTATCGAAATATTTGAAAAAAGTACTACTTCCGGTTTATAGATTGAAACAAAAAATGGGAGGTGCACAACTAGATGCTATAACAGTCCTAAATACAAAATTTCAACTTTCTACGTCTAACCGTTTTTGAGTTATGCGACACACATACGTCCGTCCCTACGTACAGACGTCACGACGAAACTAGTCATAATGGATTCAGAAAAGGTCAAAACGGATATTTCCGTCAAAATCTGAGAACAGAAATTTTTCGCGATTACAATACTTCCTTTACTCCGTACAAGGAAGTAAAAATTAAGAGAGCAAAACAAAATTCCAAATTTTTCGGTGATTTTTGACAGGTTGTCTTTCGGTGAAAATGGTCGTATTGAGACTTTAAAAAAGCATTTTGAAGCTTTAAGATTCTAATTTTAAGTTTTTTGGCTAAAAAGCTACGGTTCTCATGCAATCCTAACATATAGCGCCAAAATATAATATTGCAAATTTTTTGCTTCTTTTTTTTGGTCCAATATAATTTTTATACATTACAGATTTAGTAAATTGAAGCACTGTTTATTAAATTGGTTACTTCTTCGTAGGGTTAATAATTTGACGTCTCATTATGTTTGTATATTTCTATGAGTGGTTAAATGTGATAAATTCACAACAATTTACCTAAACGTATTTGACACTGTAACATTAGGTACATATTTGTACCATGCTGTATTACATCACTCTATACATGTTTATTTTCAATTGACACGCAAAATATTGTCGTGGTAAAAAGCCATTAAATATTGTAGAAACTACATACATATTTTACTGAATAAGTTAATGAGGTTAGCTAATTTGATTAGCATTTGATTACATTACTCATTGCTCTGTTTAATTATTTCTCAGTACAAACATACAAATGCACAATTTATAACACAATGTTGTTAAACTTGAGGTGCGTTCGTTTATTCTTTGTGTGCTTGAGCTGTGTTACGGTCACGTGATAACTGTGCACTTCGTGTATAAATTAAATAAACGAACAGTTTCTGAACTTTGGTGCAGTGTTTCATCTTGACTTTCATCATTCACTGACTCACAATTTGGATAATACTCATGTCACACCTTATGATTCTGTGCGATGCTGATGATATAAGAGATATTTATTAAGAACTTTGATATTTTCAGACATTGAAAAGAGACTTATTAAGGAGGTTCCCTAAACATTGAAAAAAATGTTCTAATGCAACCAAACTTTGAATTTATGTTGTCTGTGTCATAAAAATGATACCAGAATTATTTTGAAATTTTTGACTACTACGTAGTTTGAACTAAATTAATTGTTAAATTTTAATATTTTACATGGGCTCTTATGGCTTTCCATTAATTGATTAAAAAAAAATGTTAGAAATGTTCTATTTATTTAATTTTTTTGTATATACACGTATGCAAGCACGGACATCAATTTCCCAAAATTTGAAGAAGGTAGACCACATAGTGGTAACAATATTGTCGTTTGAAAAAAAAATCTTCAAGCATTTTTTGATTAGTGAATTAGAAATTATTGTAAAAATATATCACCGCAACTGAACGAATTGCAATATCAACTAACACCCGTTGACTGAATTTTGTTTTACATTAATAAAATAGTATATTGTGTATCTAGTGCGCAAAGTAAGCAATTGCGCGAGGCGAGTTGCAGCCCGAGCAGTAGCGGCTCGAGGTCTACCGAGGCGAGCCGAGGTGGCCGAGGGTCGCTACGGCGAGGGCTGCAACGAAGCCAAGCGCAATTGCGCCTTTGCTCACGAGATGCACACGATATTTTTTGTCATTACTGCACAAAAAGTAACCTTTTGAGTGACCTTACTTATCAAAAGATAAAATGAATACTTTTAAAATGAATATGTATAAAATAAAAAAGTAACTAATATTTACCTACATGTAAAAGCATAAGAAACTAATTATTAACAGTAAAGAAAAGAACATTAAAATATAAGAATAAAATATTATTGTCCATTAGATCCAATGCACAATCTGCACAATAGTCCACAGTAGAAACTATGCATAGAGAAGTAGGTACTACAGCTGTTCACGTGCTTGTAGTATTAGATTATCACGTGTGTGGCGCTAGTGTTACGCGCACATTTCGTGTCGGTAACTACAGAAAACTGTGTGAGTGTTCAATTTGCGTGCGCAAAGTGAAATTTTGCGCACGCTATTCCCGCACGCTTGTACTTTGCGCACGCATTTTTTGTCTAGTTAAAAAATAAGCCACTTTGCGCACGGAAAACAGGCACGAAAAAGGTTACTTTTTGTGCAGGTATGACAAAAATATTTTTATTTTCATATCCGCCCCCCAAGGCTGATGTCTGAGTACGCCACTGCACGTCTAGGGAACCTCCTTAAAGCGAAAAGCATAGTCGAAATTAATTATTATGCATTATCTGACAAATATACACCATATAGTGTTTGTTCTGTTCTTTCTCCATTAGTATGATTGTATTAACCGCCAAAAGTGACATGCACGCTCCGTGCCCAACAGTCCGAGCTTTATAAAGAAGTAACGCACAATATATTAAATTTATACACCATACCCATATTTCGCAGATAAGACCAGTATCTCCTTTAACGACTACTAGTAGTCAACAACCTTAACAAAAAACTTGAGTTCTACTCTTCGACCATATTATAGGTATAGACAGATAACTCAATGCTGTAGTATACAATGTTGTGAAGGCAAGAAGTACGGCAGCGGGGAGCAGCAGCTATAGGCGGGGACACGATAGAGTGTTGCACATTGCGGACTTCTGGTTTGTTATCATGGAACAGAGAATGAAAATAGGCAACTGCAACACTTCAAGGTGTCTGCAGGTCATACTCCTCTTCACACCGCTGCGCTAGTTCTTTGTTTCACAACAAAGGCTTGCGTTGTTTGTCTATTCCTATATGGTCGAAGCACTCAATGCTGTAGTATACAATGTTGTGAAGGCAAGAAGTACGGTAGCGTGGAGCAGCAGCTATATGCGGGGAAAGGAGGTGAGGACACGTTAGAGTGTTGCACATTGCGGACTTCTGGTTTTGTTGTCATGGAACAGAGAATGAAAAAGGACAAACTGCAACACTTCAAGGTATCTGCAGGTCATACTCCTCTTCACACCGCTGCGCTAGTTCTTTGCTTCACAACAAAGGCTTGCGTTGTTTGTCTATTCCTATATGGTCGAAGCACTCAATGCTGTAGTATACAATGTTGTGAAGGCAAGAAGTACGGTAGCGGTGAGCAGCAGATATAGGCGGGGAAAGGAGGGAGGACACGTTAGAGTGTTGCATATTGCGGACTTCTGGTTTGTTGTCATGGGATAGAGAATGAAAATAGGCAATTGCAACACTTCAAGGTGTCTGCAGGTCATACTCCTCTTCACACCGCTACGCTAGTTCTTTGCTTCACAACAAAGGCTTGGGTTGTTTGTCTATTCCTATATACGGTATTAAGAGACCCGTCTACTACCTGAAATCCAGCATAAAATGTACCAACGTAGCGAGTATTTTGTGGCCAGTACAAGAATGCCCAAATTTTATTTCAACAAGGATTTAATAGAGAAAGAATGGATCTACAGATTTTAAAAATTAATTTCTATCATGAGATATAACCGTGTAAAGTTTGCATAAAATAGGAATTTTTATATTCATGTACAATTTTGTAATCAAAATTCATTCATTCATTCTTTCTCTATTAAATACTTGTGAAATAAAATTTGAGCATTCTTGTACTGGCCACAAAACACTCGCTACGTTAGTACAGTTTATGCTGGATTTTAAGGTAGAAAATCCGTCGGTCATAAGCGTGCGTGATTTCGGTGTGAGGTGAGGCCGAAGCAGTCAAATAATCAGAAATAAATCATTAAAAATCGTAGATTTGGATGTAAATTACAAATCATAGGTATCCAATTAAATAAAAAATATAATTGAAATTTAAGTTGTCACTGAAATGCAGTAGTAGTACGTCAAAAACATAATTTTTCTTGAGACTGGAACCTTTTGCATGCGATTTCTCAACCATTATTGCGGTGACTCATATTTTTTATTTTTCTAATAAATACCTCAAATATCAAAGAATAACATATTCGTTTTCCAAATATGTGTTGGGTTGTTATGATATAAAATTTTCTAATCGTTTAGTAAATCTACTGGTAACCTCCATATACGCAATGCATTTTATCCCGGTTTTGTGTCAACTTTAAATTCAGTTATCTTCGTTATTTCAACGGTTACCTATAAATTTTAATTTTTATTCAAATTCTACGACTTGTAATGAATGCTGTATATTAATTTAAGTCATATTTTGGGTTGTCACTACCCATGGATTTACTACCTTAAGTAGTAACAAAAAACTTGAGTTCCACTGGTCTAAATCCTCGCAGCTAGGAGGTCCAATTACATCTCAGTTGGCCGGGCAATGAGCAGAGCAGAGCAGAGAACGAGGAACACAGCTGAAACTGAAGCTCCTGAGGCGAAGCAGAGCCCGAGGTGTTCGCGGCAGAGCAGCGCTGGCTTTGATCCTGCAATACGACGTGTCATGGGCCGAGGATGTGTGCTGCTGCTGCTGGTTGTAGCGGGCGGGAGCCACACTGGATTGCGTAATGAGAGTGGCAAGTCAAAGGTGTACTCGTATTAGAAAGAAAAAGTTCAATGACATGTTGAGGTGTTCGTCTACCCTAAAATTTGACAGCGTTACAGAGGTGTACGCCATCCACGTTTACTTTAGTTATAATTGAAATGTATGATGCTTTTACATATGAGTGTATTAACAAACGATGTCTTAATGCCTCCAGTTTTTTAATTTTTGTCTTTGGCCTAGGAATTTGAAGTAAAAAATATTTAAAAATGACGTTACGATTTGATATGATTTTTTTTGGTCATTATAAAATGGAATGAAGAATTTAAAAAGCAAGAAATCTGCAGCTAACCTTCCTTTTTCGAATAATTTTTGTTTTACTTAATTACTCTAAAAAATACACAAGTTATTATAGGAATACTGGAGCCATGTCTATAGTACTTTCCAACTTCAAAATGACATTGCCTAGCTAAGATGCGGGATGCGGCAAAGTACGGGTGTCGGGTTGGGTTCGAGCAGCCGTAGTAGTGGGGAAGAAAGTGAATTCGAAAAATATGTAATATCGAGAGTATTTTAGGAATTAGAAAAATAGGTAGACGAGCCCCTTAAAGACTTATCGTTCGTATATCTGTTATAGTTTTTGAGATGAAAGAAGCCTGAAAAAGGTAATCGTAAAACAGTACGAAGAAAGATCTAAGTTCCGCCCATATTGTCATATTCAGTAATAATAACTGAACTTACCTTATAATAATAGTGTTAAGTGGAACAAGAACGCTTTGCTATTCATGTCAATACTTACTCTAAACAATATGAATTTTTAAAAGACAAATCTATTCAATAAGCTGATAGCTCAAGTACCGTGAGTTAGAATTAGTCATTCGCATCAAATTACTTGACAGAATTAAAACTACGTTGGGCTAAAAAATGGCGGATAGATCTGCTGTCCTTTTTTCTTCCTTGTACGGAGTAATAAGGAAGTATTGTAATCGCGAAAAAATTCGGTTTTCAGATTTTGATGGAAATATCCGTTTTGACCTTTTCTGAATCCATTGTGACTAGTTTCGTCGTGACGTCTGTACGTACGGACGTATGTATGTCGCATAACTCAAATACGGTTAGACGTAGAAAGTTGAAATTTTGTATTTAGGACTGCTATAGCATCTAGTACTTTTTCTAAATATTTCGATAAATATTTAATTTGAGACAAATTTTATTTTAAATGAAAGGTTATGTGATTATTACCTATAATCGGTATTTTATAAATATTTTTGTATCTGGTATCATTTAAAGTATATATTTATAATTTAGTATTCCGGTATCTTGTAGTCCATGATCGATTAACATTTGTTACTACGTAAAATTTAAATGATTATGAGTGTGAACGCGAATGAATTTGAGAATTGTTTCTTTGTGCAGTTCGAGCATAAGTCCTTGTTTCCATGTAATTTATTTATTTATTGATATTGAACATAAATAAAAGTTGTTTATATTATTTAAAAAGAACTGTACCTACTTTCGTATTTTGCAATATTTCACTCGGTCTATACAATACATACACCTTCTCTTTTTATGTTTTTCTTTCTAATTACCATTATTAGTAATATTATGTTCTTAAGTAGCTGACCAACGACCGTCCGTTATCCTAATTAAGATAACAAATACGCTTAATGAACTTCCTTTTGTCATAATTTAACAATAACGCAGAAAAATTTAAATTAGCTCTAAATAACTCTTTCCCCTTTGTAAGCAAAAGCATAATGTTCGCCTACACAAATTATGCATATTGTGACATACTTTTGTTTTTTCCATTTAATTAAATTCATACCTTTGTGACTGAATGAGCATATAATTTTACACTTTATCAGTACATCTCCCTTTATTTACCCTTCATTCGTTGAACTCACGTAAAATTCTTTCAACCAATATTTCATTTACATTCTCGCTACATGTTAACATGCTAAAATGATATATAACTCTAAACTTTTAACATTTTTTGCTGATATTACATTTTTCAGCTCGGTAAAATATGAGGGAAAATTAATTTAGATTTATCCAAACATAAAGTAATGCTGAACAGCAGAATACTACAGATATTTTGTTATTTTATTGCAAAGGTCTGTTAACTCATTAATTTTTCATGTACAACCCATCGAAATAAAATAATTAGAGATATACAATACACGTGATAAATAAACACACAAATTTGACCAGTAAACAAATTAAATTTGTTCCAAGGTTCAATACTGTATTGTACCTCAAAACAGTTTGCCATTTTTATTTCTTATAAGATTTTATTAATATTCTTTCAAATTTTATTACAATAAAAATAATAGTTATTAACAAAAGTTAGTTGTTCTTTAATGTACAATCATTTGCCTAAAAACTCATCACAAAAAATCTGATGTGGCCAGCAAACCTTCCGCCTTGACACTGTTAATATGTGAATTTTATTTTTGTTATGCTACTTTTTGTAATTTTTTTCATAGTTCGTCAAGCAAAGTACCGATTCCGATTGACATTGAAATCAAATTAGCTCTTTGTAGATACAATTTTTATTTTATTATTACCTTATTACATTATATCCAGTTAAATGAATCGATGAAGCTTCCTGACTGGATACGTTGAATGGAAGGATAAAAACTTACTGGAATTCAGTCAGTTTTTTATTTATTAAATTTCGAGTCCTAGAGGTACTAAGTTTCGAACCCAGTTAATAATATATTTATACATTTCTTTACAAATAGTGCCACCAAAATTTCAGAAACTGTGTATACACTTATTCATCTGTTACATTGACATTTTCATTTTTGTTGTAGTAAAATTACATATTTTTCAAAAATAATTTTCCTTTATTGCTAAGAGATATAGAAAATATGTTAAATAAATATTGTAAGAGGTAATTTGTTCTTTCAAATGTGGTACCTATGACAAATTGTAACTATCGGAGTATTTCCTATATTTTTGCAAAAAATGTTAGAATGCTTCAAGAAAATATCATTTCCGGTTGGCAGATTTTTACCAAAATCTTTTCAGCTCTTCATAAACATGTACAAATAATGTATAATGCAAATATTAGAATTTTATGTTCAATAGAATTTCATATAATGAATCAGAACGAATGAGCATAGTAGGCGCACATACAGACTTCCAAACATACACAAACACACCAGACATTCTCGTGAAAATAATCAAAATAGGTTCTAAAGGTACTAAAACGTGCTTATTGACAACAATTTCGACATCGATCCCCATATCTCTCTAGGCGGGAGGTAATAATGTAATTTTTGTTCCGAGGTAGAGGTAAATTCATTTAAGCAGAACCCTGCGCGATGCGCGAAGTAGGAATTCTCGTCTTAGAAAGAGAGGCATAGATGATAAACTACGCTATTGTCTGTTCTACAGAACATCAGCTTCAATATCTGTTATTCTCATGTTGACGTTCGTAGTGTTTTGCTTCGTATAACGCTGTGAATTTTGTAATTGATTGTGATTGAGTTATATTTTAGTTTTCTTTGATAATTAAGTAAAGTGCTGCGTAGCATATACTCGCTAGTTTTGTAAAACGGACAGTACATGACAAGCTCTGCTTTCTCGCGCAGCTCAAGGTCCTAGATATTTGAATTTTACTCTACACCTTCCCCTATGGCGATAGACTCTCGCTGTAGGTATTGGAAATGTCAAGAGAAGAGAACATACTGGCGCTAGTGCTTGGCTCCCATTACAGTGAAGTCATCCGTGCAACGCACCTGCTCTATTCATAGCCAACTTTGTACTTTACACTGGCATTGATTACAAAATTTCGAATCCTGCATTCCAACATTTTCGTGAGCTATTGTCATGTTGAAATAGCGACTGGTGTTCGGTTTAGCCGTAATTGCTACCACTAAATATTCCACGAGTTACCGTTATTACAATTTTGGAATACATACCTACATATACTATTGTTTGCTAAAATTGTAGATAGAAATTAACAAACTTAAATACTTAATCCTGTTTCATTAAAGTTTTATTCCTGATAATTCAAATTAATAATCGACCACAAATATGTTCATAAAATAAATATGCAAACTCTAAAGAAATTATTTTAAATTTTACAATTATTTATGCCCAGTAAAATATGGGAAAAAACAGCAAAATATGGTACTTTACCATAGTAGCAAATTAGCAATCCAGTCAATTATATTGAAAGGAGACCTCAAGCATGCCATGGACAAAGTTTTCAAAAAGTAGTTCTTTAACTATTTCAGATTTAACGTATCGATACATCTACGTCACAATAATGCGTTTCATGTGTATTCTTACTTACAGTAATAAAGAAACTACCAAATTGTATTTTATATTTTGTAACATTTAGAAACAGTTGATTTTACATGAGTAGGTACATTTTAATTCCAGCCCCATGGTTTGAGAAGATTTTCAGCTATACATCTATGTCACACAAACTTTAAAAATTAATTACAGCTTTATTAAGAACAATTAAGGCTTATCAGTACTCTCAATCGCTTTCAAATAACATGAAGTTTCAATAAAATACTTTTAAAAAATGTAGGGGATGAAAATCACATTTTTAAATGAACCCGTTTCCGTTAAGGTAAACTGAAAAAATCAAGATACCAATTTATAGACCGGAAAATTATCTTTAAGATTATCATGAAAACGCATAGTTTTCGAGAAATCGTGAAAATATCTTTTGACAATAATTGCGAGTTGAAATTGTATCTCAACACACAAAAATCGCTGTTATTCGTTAGCGAATTAAAATATCGACTTCCGGATTTCAGTATTCTATTTCTAGAGCATTTTTTAATAACAAACAATATGGATTTCTACTTTAAGCACTGTTAACAGAAATTCTTCTATTCGTTCCACCAATTATTCTTGTATCAGGAAGATTTATTTTGTCTCGAGATTTTGTCTATACCGTGAGTCTATTTTAACGTGAAACATGGGTATATCATATCCATGGATACGAATTTGACAGCAATGTATTAGAGCGTTCTTTTTAAAATGAAACATAGGGAATAAATTTGAATTTGTTAATTGGTGTCACACTGCTGCTACCTGGAAATACTATTTATTCTTTGAACAATTAAAAGTTTATGTTGAAAGCGTTCCTTGGAACTATTGCAGCAGCCCAAATATCTTATATTGCTCAAGAATAATACAGTTAAATTGATTCCCTATGTTTCATTTTAAAAAGAACGCTCTAATACATTGCTGTCAAAGTCGTCACCATGGATATGAAAAATCCCATGTTTCACGTTAAAATAAACTCACTGTATTTCCTGGGCTATAGCCTAAAGGCTAAAAGATACCTTGATCCTTGATATTTTTCATAGTGCTGTGACAGGTACTATTTACATAATTTTATTGGACTTACATACAAAAGTCCGCAATAAATATCTTTCGGAGTAAAGAATTAAACGTGAAACATAATCGATTTTTTAACTGAATTCCGCCGTTCGGTCCAGAATTTCGGACGTAAATTAATGTTTGGTGATAAACCATTCATGACACACGTTACAACGAAACAAAATATTTATCATTTGACTTTAGATAAACCCATATTCAAGCTGAACTGACATTTCATCGTTTGCGTTTGCACATTAATTTTCAAATTTGATATTCGTTTGACATTTTACAACATAAATCCCAAAGCAAATTAGATAATGGAATATTCATTTTAGTTTATATTTACTTAGCAAAATTAGGTTACACAAAATGTAATGCTGTTAGAAAAGGGTCAAAAACTTTGAGAGTATATACAATATTTCGATGCCCTGATTTTCAAAAACATATTGTTTATTGTAATGCTTACAATCCACAACTGTCTGTTTCAAAACACCTAGACCAACTTAATTCGAAATTCCTATTCAACAATTAATACATAGAGTTTAATTAAATGTCTGGTTATCCGTGGTTATCTAATCTGTTTGTAATTTTGTTCAATTGAGTGACGAATCACTGTACATTTTTGTCATAAGAAGAAACAATTTTTAATTTTTCGATTTATCAGCTTTTTTTTTGAATTTCTCAATTTTTTTCTTTTTAAAACCACCCCTGTGTTAGAGCGAACAAAACAAAAAAGAAATATTCAAATTAGTCAAGTCGTTCTCAAGTTATGTTCTGGCGTGACCAGAAAAACAGGCATTCATTTTTATATATACAGATGAGTTGTAAGACAATTAGTGCCCATCCACTAAAAACTCACTATCCGATTTTTAGCATGATCCCAATACCTTCCTTTACAGGTATGGCGGAAGGTAAAAATAATATTCTCGAATTTTTACCTTTTTTTCACGTAAAAAAATTATTAAACTGTATTGATATTAATTCATGTATCTAAAAATAAATATTTTGGAAAATTTAATCCTGTGAAATTATTAAAGTTATTCGTCCCCAATACAAACTGTAAAGAATAATTTATGAAAATTAATATTAATAAATATTGAAGCACGAAGTAACTTTTAAATTTTAACGTGTGCGTTTAAACGCTGTGGGCTGTTCACCCCAATTTTATTGATGCTATAAAGAGTCCTGAATTATTTACATCATTGAAGGAAAATGGATCCTGTAGCATGTTTATTTCACATAGCAATGGTTTTCAATTTAATAGTGTAGTGAAACATGCTCGGAATTTCTCTTTATAGACCGTAATCAAATCAAATTCTCTAAATTTATGTTCACGAAATATTTTATAAATTGGTTGTAATATTGAGCGGGAAATGAAGAATTATTGTTAATAGACTTACAATTACCTAGTTATAAATAGCTTAAACAGCAGTAAATGATTTAATTATTTTTAGTCGGTTGATATGAAACTTATACAGAATGTTCCACAACTTGGGACAAAAAATTAAAGGGTATATACTGTAAGCGTACTGATCATGAAACAAAAAGATTTTTTTATAATTCGCAAAGTTAAGGGTAGTTTACTTGACGTGTGTATATTGTAAGTATTACTGTTTTGATAATTTGACATTTATTAGTATTAGATAATATTTAAACAATTACTTTCATTGTAGAAGATTTGTAAAAATTATTAAAATATCTCACAACCCGACTTTTTGCATAATTCCAATACCTCCCTTGCAGGTAAGCGCAGTACTGTCATAGTAAAATCAGAAGAAGGTATACGGTTCATGGACTGTAAGAATCAGAGGGTATACGCCAGTGGCGGTACGTGACTCCTAAGTTAGGTGAAGAAAAAAAATGCGCCGCAGGCGTATTTTTTTTGACTTCAAGGTCAAATGCATTAAACGCCTTTAAACACTTTGTATCAAAATTTAAATGAAGCATTATAAAATCAATTTTTACGCATAAAATCATTAAATCAACAAAACCCAGAACTTTATTTCATTAGATCAATTGGATGAGTATTCGGAAGTTGGATAAGAAAGGATTAAATAAATTCAATTTCTTAATTGCATACGTTTCGGATTATATTCATCCTTCATCAGTGCTAAAAATTGAAGAAACCAGACCAATATAATTATCACAATGTTTATACAAAATAATAAGTGTAACAATCCTTACCAAATGAGAATACAAACTTCCGAATACTCATCCAATTGATCTACTTTACTGGATACGATTTTCAACTTTATTTCATTAGGTACTTAAGTAAATATTTTTTGTGAGTCAAGATAAAACGCTATAATCATAAAAACAGTAAGTAGATAATATTTTTAAAATTTTGTTTTCTCTAACGCACAGAAAATATTCAACAGTCTAATATCGTTGACGTGAAATAATGACTTTATTTTCTCTACTCTTCTAAGAATTTTATATATCAGGAAATTTATTTTGATATAACGCAAGTGAATATGAAATGAATTGTTAAATATTATCTAATAAATTGTTTAAATTTTTTGAAGCACAGGGTAAATATACACTATTCGTTCAAATCAAACCACAGGGTATACGCGTATACCACCGTATACCCTCCAGGCGCGCAGCCAGGATTTGTGGTTGGGGGGGGGGGCTGAGTATTAAAAAATAAAATTGTAGTAAAAAAAACGTGTTAACAAAATGCGCCGCAGGCGAATTTTTTTTAAATACGTTAAAATTGAAGATTTGATTTTTTAGACGTGAAGAGTTACAGTTACAATTTTTCTTGAACCCGTCGGAATTTTGAGCTGAAAATTGGTACATGTAATTCATTGGTGAATAAATTATGTCGACATATTGAACCATTTTTGAGAAATCGAGGGTGGTTAAAAAATTTCAATAGGTTAATTTAAGTGTTAGAAATACAATGCTGCAGACTAGAGTTTGATTTCTCGCTTAGTTTTTGAAATATCGGCCTTTAAAAAGTTGAAAAAGGGGGAAAACGGAACATCAATTTTTTTCCAACTTGTACGAGATTCATCTACACTTTTTTAAATATATTTAAGTAATAGATAATAATACTATTATTAAACTTCAATTAAAAGAGTAGGAAGGTATTGTGCAGGCCACATCAGATTTTTTTTAGTTGTCATTGATATATTTTTTTATCTTTCAAAATCCATTATTTTTTTACCTTTGGGGGGGCTGCAGCCCGGCAGCCCCCCGCCCCCTGGCTGCGCGCCTGATACCCTCCATGACAGCTCTGGGTAAGCGGTAGGTAAAAATTTCATGTTGATTTTTAGGTTAGGTAAGAAAAGCTACATTTTCGTAATATTGTAAAGTATACAGGCACTTTCTATCTTGTAGGCGGCCGGCAGCAAAACCGACACGTGCTTGGCCGAGCCAAGTGGTGACATTATTGATGATCTTCGCTCTACAAAGTGACTCTCAACTCTCACATACATCGATCGACCGTTGAGGGTGGTGCGCCGCCACCATCGCCTCTCTCCAGCACATAATGCAATAAAACCTGTGATATACAAGCTGTCCATTCGCTAGAGCTTTCCCGACCGACCGAACACAAGACAATTATAATGTAATTTACGTCTTCGAGACTTCCTAGATATTAAGTAAATTGCCAAGTCCCAAACAATGCATTTAGGCTCTTTGAAGATTGCAAGTCGAGCGGCCACGTAAGTGTATGAATTGTTTGCTAGAAGCATCTAATGTAATATGTTTGTAAGGCTCTATACTTGTTGAACGCAATATTGCTGCAATCGAATCAGAATTCACGATTTTGGTTGCTCCGAGGGTTGCTCAAAATAAAAATCTGAAATTTACGATAAGTAATTACGAAGTATTATTTGATAGAAAAATTCATACAATTCATTGATAACAATTAGAGAAAATAAAAATGTTAATATTCTTACATCATTTTCTATTATGTAATGGTTGCATTCTATCACTTTTGTTACAGAATGGATTCATTCCGTCACTAGTGATGGAATGAAATGTAGCAAGTTATAATAATTTAACTTTATTTAATGTTTTGGGTTGGTGGGTAGCTTTAAAATAGGTACGTTTAGATTTATTAATTTGTTAATTTTATGTATAATTTTATAAATACATATATTTTTATTTTAATACTTTTAGGTTATGTTTTTTAATTCAATTAAATTTATAGTCGTAAAGAAAGTATAGTCTGTAACACGTTTGGAATGGATATTCCGCTCTCGTGGTACCGTGAAACTCGCCTACGGCTCGTCTCACAAACTTTCCACTCGAGCTTCATTCCACACTTGTTGTAGAATATACTATATGCATTTTAATATTACAAATTATGGAATTATTATTGCATATTAATTTACTAACAAACCTAACCTAGTGCTAAGAAAATATTTTTGTCAAAATAAAAATTACTACGGTAATTTACTAACAAACCTACGATTTTGTCCAATTTGAGCCTTACATACTGTGAATAAACATATTATAAATTCATATTTTACTATGCGCAGTTGAAAATTTGAACCTGAGTTGTCAGAACCCATAGTCGATCACGTTACGCACTGAGCTATGTTTATAATATTCATACATCTCAAAATATATATTTAAAGTATCAGCTTTGAGTATTAGAAATATGATTGCCGGTGTGTACAATCTACAGCGAGATTCTTAAACGTACACGTACGTATGTCTATATTTATGTAATAGTGAACAATTCCTTTTTAAAAATTCGTAGAAATTCTGCTAAAAGAGCTACACATATGAAACTATGGTTATTTACTAACAAAACTACGAGGAATCCAATGGTGCAATCAGATTTTCGATATTACATTTACTTCAGCCTGTACATCACTTAGAAAAACTATAAATCGATTTTTACCTTGTATTATTCATCGCAGGGCCTTGAAATTTCTTCCAGGATTCAATGAGGTCCTTAGACACACACTACACATAGTTTTGTAAATGTATATCGTGAAATATCTACAGATTTTCGTTTATAAAGCACTACGTCGGCACTACGATATCACCACGCGTTGATTAATACCTATCACTAGAATGTTCTTATAGTTACATTCTTCATAGAGATGACGCCAGTTTCGATTCATATTTGAATATTTAAATGTTTTAAATGATATTTCTTATTTATTTAGATAATGCAAATTTGGAAAAATGAAAAGAATATGCTTATTAGTGTTTTGTATTTCGGGTTGCAAATATTTCAGGTTTTGTTAAAATTATTGGTTGAATATTTCATTTTAACAAGATACTAAAATACAGTGTCTGAAATTTGAACATATTTAAAATGAGATATTATTATTATAAAATCAAAAAATCTGATGTGGCCAGCACACAACCTCTTGTTGGCCTGACCAAAAAAATTATCTTTCCGAAAATTCTATTGACTAATAATTGTCTAAAGCTTGAATTACATTATACTTTTTTCGGCTAGAAAAAATAACTTTTTTTTAGATACTTAATTCGGCTAGAATCTAGTTTTAAAATTTGTTCTTGCACTGACATATTTTATTTAGCTCATCGACCAATACTGCCATTGAAAATTTAAAAAGAAATGTAATTGTCAGTTGAGGTTGTCGACGTACTCGGTTAATGTGTTAGTGATGAAGTTTTATGTACCTACAATTTATTTATTCTGCTGTCACTAACTTTATTATTTTTGAGGTTATATAAAAAGACGGTTCTAGTATGAAACTTGGATCGAAATTTTCTTGATTTACATTATCCAAGTGAGCATTCTAGAATTAAGTATGAAAATTGTCAAAGTTTCTAGCCGAAAAAAGTATAATGTAATTCAAGCTTAAAATATTTCGTGAAACAAATTATACAATTTAAAAGCGCATATTTTTATTTTTCGTTTGTATTTCTGTTTGTACATATTTTTTTAAAGGTTTAACTTTCCTAGAAAATGTACGAGTATTATTATTAGAAAAAATATTAGTTTTTTATCACCTATTTTTATTTAGGCTGTCTAAGATACTGCTTATTTAAAAGGAATTAACGGCCTATATGCCTGATTATTAAGGCATTTTTAAGTGCCTAAAATCCGGGCATTAGTCATCATAACAATGCAATTTAATATATAAATTATAGTTTTCAATTTCAAATAATGCAATTAAAATCTCGGTCAATACCAACGCAAAGCAAATAGAAAATTATTTAATTTCTTGCGCTTAAAAGTGTTAACTTTTAATTAAAATGAAAATCACTAAAGAAAAACTGGAAACATCAGCAAAACAACATCGAAAGAAGCCTTGACATGATCCTTGGACAGAGTTGTAAAGTTCTTCCTATTACTTTTTACGTTCCTGGCTCACCACGGGTGTTGCAAAATTACCGATGCATCCATCAGGGAACTTCGTCGGTAATTTATTTTCTGAGAAAAAACTTTCTAACAAATGTACTTAATAACACGTAACTTGAGAAAAACTCACCTTTCTACTGTGAATTAATATGAAGTTTCATTTTTCTTCGGAATTAATCACTTGTAACGAAAAAACTTGCCGAAAATGAACAAAAACGTTCGTAGACGATGTTTTCACAGCGATATTCGCGCGATTTTTATAATAATTTTTTATCTACATTTTTCAGACAATGTTTTGACACTCACTCTTAGTGCAAAAGTTTTTAAAGATACGAAGTAATATAATCTGTTCAAACAAAAAGTAGACGTTTGACCCTCAATGTCACAAAGGTGGCAAAGAAAATCTGCAAAAAACAGTTTTATTCGGAGGATAAAAGCTTTATACAAATGTCTCTTCTAATAAGACTTTTTTCATTTTTATTTCTGTTGAAGAAAATATAATTAGCTTAATTTGACAGCATATCACAACCGGGCTGACAGAAAGTAAATTATTATGTATGAGCATTATTATCATCTATCATCCTATCAAGAATTAAAAACTTCTTAGTCCAATCAAATCAGATTTTTTAGTGGAAAAAATTAGTAGAAAGCTGAATTTTGGCATACACCTTCCTAGTACCTTTATCCTCAACATACTAAAAGTCTCAATCGATTGGACAGAAGCTTCGTCCGCCATTTTGAAAAAAATGGCCGCCATCTATTGTTTTTAATATTTATCTCGTAAATGATTAATATTACGAAAAAACAGTTAATAACAAATTGTAGAGAAAAGTGGTACAGTTTTCGAGAAAATCGTGAAAATGTATTTTGAAAAAAAACGATAAATTTTGATATCACATCACACATCTTACAGAATACAGAAGAAGTAACCGATTACATCCATTATAAACCAGCCCTTATGGACAATAACACAACAGCTGGTCCGCCAAAATTGTTTTTATTAAAAAGTGGAATGGGAGAAGCAAGCATTTTTGGTCACTGTAATTCTAAATAAAATTAAATAATAATGACGTGTTTCGATTTAGCTTTTAATGAAAATAGCATGACACAAATAACAGCCAATGGATGAATTGATTACAATAATAGTAACCATGGTTATATAAAAATTTTCTCGGAAATTTGTTACTAAGGGTATATTCCAAAATTAAACCATGTTTACCGTGGTATTATGCTACGGTAATTCTTTGGTAACTGAATGTGACGTTTCTCTCAGAAACTTGTGAAACGCTTCGGTAAAATTTTGACATTTAGGTTAGAGTATTTATTGAAATGGAAGCACAAAAGTCACAAATATATACTTTTTCATCTTTAAATAAAAGCATAATATGATATTACACAAATAATACATGCTTACATACAATTTCGCAAATTTTTCGAATAGATAAAACCGTTTATATATAATCATTTCCAACAGAGAAAAATCAGCCATTCAATAGCAAAACAAACCAACGTTTTTAAGTTAAAACTGTGAGATCGCGATACACAAATACAAATTTACCACAAATATCGTGCTCTCTAGCACGGTGATCGTGGTAACGAATATTTGCGAAAATTTACCGCCGTTTTCAGTTACCGCGTTTCAAATTAGTAGACATCCTGAAAAAAATTACCATGGTACATGTGGTTTAATTTTGGAACATACCCTAAGTAGTAGCTGAGTAACTTAACTGAAATTAATAAGCGGAAATTTTTCGTCATCTGTCACTTTGACATGAAATTAAAAATTGGTCAAATTGTTATTTTGAGTGTAAATAAGTAAATAATACATATTTATTGATGTTTAATACAAATTTAGTAAATATTTCAATTTTCTATTGCAAAAAGAATTAAAATATAGAGCGGCGGTGTTATTGCGATTTTCTTACCGAATCTGCACTCGTGCATTAATTCATATTCAAGAAATTTTTGATCGTGCATTCCAAAAAGCACTAAAAAAATTTTTGGAAATAATTAATGCACATGTGATATTATACGCGATAATTTATCAAAAAGTACGTTAAAACTTGTGACTAATAGCTAAATGAGACGTTAAAACCGTTGAAAAAGTTAGCAGTGAACAGTAATATTGGGTGACTAGATAAATTGGGAATCATTTTTCATCTGCGTGAGTATATTGAAGTTTAGCTTGCGGGGCGCGGAGCAAACTGACGGATCTCGTCACAAAGTCAGTGACACAGTTCCTGCGTGCGGTTAGAATGATTCCGTTAGCCCCTATTGATTTTCGCGCACGCGGTAGAAACGAAAGAGAGAAAGAATTGTCCGCCTGCCTTCCTGTATGCAAATCGGCTCTTTGTATGCATGAAACTAAAAATTTCGGTGTATTATTTCTGTTCTTTATTTCGCCAAGCCGTAATAAACTTCGTATGTTTCGTGGTGAGCTTACGGAAGGCTATACATAATAACGCCGCAATATATCCTCCGGAACGGTGAACGCTTTCGTCCTTGGAGCTTGATGCTTGTCCTTGGAGCTTTCCTCACCTAAAAGGAAACGCGGCGTTAGTTACAGGCTTTAATAAAGATCACGTTATGCGTGTGGAAAAATTTACTTTGAGCTTACTGTGAAAAGCAGATTTTTTGAAAGTTAGATAACTATTAGTCCAAGAACTAGCTGTCAAATGAGTGTGGATATTGTAGATGGAATGTCCAGTCTGCCAGTCCTAAGTGGCTGGATAGGCCAAGCTGTATAGCATTTTTGCTTGACATAAAGACTAGTAGCAAACCGATTGTACGATGATATAAAAGATAATAAGTAGATGAATAGGTATGTGTTTTTCACTCGAGTTTCCGGTCCATTTGTTAGTTATTAACAATTTATTGCAAAAAAACGCGTTTTTTGTCTTTTTTGCTTGTAACTTAGAAACTAATGGAGCAATCGAAATGCCCCAATGAAATAGAGAATTAAAATATTTACAAAATGAGAGGTCGAACGTCTAAATCGGATAATTAGTTCCTGAAAAATTTAGGAAAAACCGGAAAATTATAGCTCCGTCATTTTTTGAGCTGGAGCGTTAAAATTTTGAGAGAAAGTAGGGATTATAATGTTCTTTATATGTGCCAAAGGTAGTTGCTGTCGGATTATTAGTTTTCGCGAAATCGCTATTCAAAGTTTGCAGTGCGCTTTTTTCCGGCAGGCCTGTATGCGTTACCGTAAGTCCGATAATAATTTCCAAAAAAGTTTTGAAAAGTTGACATCGTGCACTACAAAACGTATATTTCAGTTTTTCGATCAGATGCCTGGAAGCATGCTGAAAGCACTCGTAAAGTTCGCTTGGCCTAGGATTAGGCTTCTTAAATTTGACGACGTAATGCAAATAATAATCTGTCAAATTATGAGAAATGTCAATGTCAAAATAACTTTACTTATGGCCAGTTGCACCGCTTCCACTTAAATTTTAAGTTTTCCTTAAATGAACAATATCGAATCAAAATCAAATTGTCAAACGTAGAAATAACATTGTCGTCATGAGTTCGATTCGATTTTTTTCATTTAATTGACACTTAAAATTTAAGTGGAAGCGGTGCAAATGACCATTGATTGTATTAACTTTTATTTATTTATAGGTGTTTTTCTGTATAGCACGGCGAAATATTATAATACAAATTTGTATCACGCCACTAATATTAAAAAAATACTTCGAAAACTAATACATAACTGCGTTCAAATGTGCAAATAGACAATAGAGCACACCAAAATGGAGGATAGATTTATCCAAAGTTGCTTCTTGTTTTGTTCCTATACTCCCTCTATATACTTTTATCCTTTAAAGTCTATAGTATTTACAACGTATACATTTCAATTGAATTTTTCTCAATATTTTTATTATGTAAGGATATAAAACGAATACATGGTTGAATTCAGAAAAAAAAACTCAAGCGAATAGGCCTAAAAATATGTATATTCCCATTTGAAAAAATATAACTTTGTGTTGTAACTTGAGAACCACTGGTTTAAAAAATTATTTTATTCTTTAATCAGATGTCCCCCTTGGTCAGCTACAACTTTGCTATTTAACATTTTTTTGTAACTATAATAATAAAGAAAATATAGGCGTTGGTTGGTTTCGCTGTTACACCCTGTATATAGAGTGTTTCAAATAAAAATGATATCCGCTCATAAATTTGCTGGTTTTGGGCGGTACGCCACTGGATATTGTACTTTATTCCTGTTTATATCTTTGTTTAGGAAATCTCAGAAATAATATTAACTTACATAAAGTAAATATCACGCTATATGCTAAAAAACGAAGTATAAACTAAACATCTTTCTCCGCTGACATTGACAAATTGGGTCTGTGTCTCACTGCTGCTGCTACAGTCGTACCAGAATCAGACTTCGCCAGTCAGATATTGCACATAATAAATATAAAAATCTCGATTATACAGGGTGATTCATCGTAACTTACTTATTTCAAAACGCAATCATGCCCATTTTATGAATCAGAAACTTTTTATTTTTACTTCCTTGTACGGAGTAAGGAAGTATTGTAATCGCGAAAAATTTCGGTTCTCAGATTTTGACGGAAATATCCGTTTTGACCTTTTCTGAATCCATTATGACTAGTTTCGTCGTGACGTCTGTACGTACGTGCGTACGTGCGTACGTGCGTACGTGCGTACGGACGTATGTGTGTCGCATAACTCAAATACGGTTAGACGTAGAAAGCTGAAATTTTGTATTTAGGACTGTTATAGCATCTAGTTGTGCACCTCCTATTTTTGGTTTCAATCTTCAAACCGGAAGTAGTAAATTTAAAAAAAAAATTGATAAATAATTAATTTTAGGCAATTTTTTTTATTTTAAATGAAAGATTATGTGATTATTATCTACAATCGGTATTTTATAAATTTTTCTGTATCTTCTATCATTTAATAATAATTAAAGTATATACTTATAATTTAATATTTCGGTATCTTGTAGTCCATGATCGATTAACATTTGTTACTACGTAAAATTTAAATGATTATGACATGACAGTGACAGTAGCAGTGACAATAGTAAAATATCGTTTATATCTTCTTCTGCAGTTTAAATAAAATGACTAAAATATATTTGTGAGTATACTAGTATAATAAGTTAAAAGAATTTTTTATATTATTCTACATTTTAGTTATTAAGAAAAGTATGAACAAACAAGGCGTACAAGGAAGTCATGTGGTGTCCACGTCAGATTTTTATTTTATAATGTAGGTACATATCTAAAGTTTTGTTTCACCCAGTTTTCAAAATATATCAGGTAGGTGACGGCCCCCATTGTCTATACACTGAATAAGCCGATTTCTGGCGTTTGTCATAACCCTTTCCAGCATGGCAGCGGGTATGTTGGCAATTGCGGCCCGGATGTTGGCCTTCAGGTCTTCTAGGGTCCTTGGACGGTTGACGTAAACGCGGCATTTCAAAAAACTCCACAAAAAAAATCACAAGCAGCCAAATTTTTATTATTAATACTTTTATTATTTTTGTATTATACATTTAGTTCAATAAATTTATTTTTATTTTATATTCATATGATACCAAGAATTTTATTGTAAACTGTTGCTGTACCTTTTTATAAATGGTTCAATGCAGACAAAGCTTTGTCGTTGCGCAATGTTCATTGTCCTTTGACTGTAATTATTTTTAAAGCGATTTTACATTTATCGTTCATCAAAACAAAACAACAAACACAAAAAAACATAGATCGTAAAAAAACTGAGTACTTAAGGCCAAATCACACTGTACTATTTTTTAAAAAATTTGAACTAGAATCTAGATTCATTTTTACTTCCCGCTTACCTGTAAGGGAGGTATTTGGAATGCACGCTAAAAAAATTTCCTGGACATGAATTAATACACGAGTGCATGGTATGAAAATCGCAATGATACCGCCGCTCTATTTTTTAATTATTTTTACAATAGAAACTTGAAATATTTACTAATATTGAATTTAACATTAATAAATATGTATTATTTACCTTATTAATTGCTTATTTATACTCAAAATGATAATTTAACCAATTTTTAATTTAATGACACAGTGACAGATGCCGGTAAAATTTCCGCGTATTAATTTCAATTAAGTTACTAAAGCTACTAGTAGTAGTAGTAATTTCCGAAAAAAATTTATATAACCATGGTTTCTATTATTGTAATCAATTCATCCATTGGTTGTTATTTGTGTCATGCGATTTTCAATAAAATAATAAATTTACTTACAATTTTTGAAAATATTTCTTCGTAAAATAACACTGGTGGTAACGCTGCTTACTTTCCTCTCTAGAGAGGGAAAACTTACTTTCCTTACTATTTCGCGAGGAGAAAATTGTGTTTTCTTCGCATGTTGTGAAAAAAATAAATTAAACAACTATAAAGTCGTACACACACAGCATGTAATATGCTGTGATAGAAATATTATCGATTTACTATACTTACCTTACTAAACTACTAGGTAGGTACCCTATTTTAGTAAATTAAATTATTAGTCAAATAGATAGGTATAAAAATTTATTCCTGCTACATCAATCAAGAAAAGCTGTATATTGAAAATAACCTGAAAACAAAAGCGAAGTTATACTTATATTGACTGAATTATTATGTTACGCGTTTAACCTGTCTCAAGATTGACAGAACATTGAATTTATTAATCATATACGTGGGTTCTAAGCAAATGTACAACCTTTCAATTTTCTAAATTATATAGAATTATAAAAACCTGTAGTATTTTTGACATTTGTGTTCCATAACCGCGCTAGGCATTTAAGAAAAAGGAAAACCTATAAAATAATACGATTGTCTTTTGTATTTGCTGGATTGTTAATCAATAATTCAGAAAGTTTTTCCGATAAATGCTCGTGTTCCTATTTCAGTTATCAGTTCAGTGTTCTTTAACAAAGACAGTAAGGATTGTCTGGGCTGCAGTTCGAAGCTCATTTATCTAGACATGCGGTTCGGTTCCGATATGCCGTGAACCGGAAGTGCCTCCATTTCTTCATTATCTATATAGTTCTTTCTAGATCTTTCTGGACTTACGCCGTTAAAGGCAATTAAAAAGAATTTTATAAGGTTTAATACACAAAAAAATAATTATAATATTGCTTGAACTAAACATTTAAAAATGGAAATAATACTATCGAGAACTTCTAAATTTTATTATCAAAACTTGAAAGTTCTTTTTAACTTCCGCCGTACCTGTAAAGGAAGGTATTGGAATCATGCTAAAAATCGGGTGGTGAGTTTTTAGTGAATGAGCACGAATTAGGGTCTTTACAACTCATTTTTGATAGTTTTATGATTATGTCTGTATGTGTGTGTATGAATGTGGCTAAGGCCGGGGTGGAGGTCGAATAACTCAAATATGAATTACCCAAAATTTTTGATATTTGATATTCAACATTTGTATATAAATTGGAAGAGCTCATTAGATTTTGGTACAAATATCTTCACCGGAAGTGATATTTTTTGAATATTGAAAAGGTTAATTGTCAAAAATTTATATAAATTTGGATAAATATAGTATTTATTTGTAATAAGAATAAGAGGAAAAGTTATTTGCAACTTACGTTATAAAAAATTGTCTTTATCCAGTAGCATTAAAGAACTGTAGTAAAATTTAAAAAATAAATTTATCAGATAGAACGTTGTAATCTTGTAATCCATGATCGAAGGGTTTGGACCTTGCATATCTACTGAAGATGGAATATCTTCCAGTCCTAAGTGGCCATATTAGGCTTCCTCAAGTATAAAATGTTGAGTTACAAAAATGTAAATTATATAACATATTGCCAGAACGTTTCTACTCCTCCACTCATAAATATACCCAAAAAAAATAATAATAAATGATATTTTAAATTTTCATAAATGTCAAAAATTTGCTAGTCATCAGGGTTTATCTGCTTACCTATGCAAAAATAATAATAAAAATAGTCAATCATAAGAAAAATAAAGCAACAGCGAGCAAGATGGTTAAGGCACGTATGGAGAACAGATGACAGCGAAACAATAAAGTCAATAGTACAATGGGACCCAGGTGGTAGAAGAAGAAGAGGCAGACCGAGATCAAAATGGCTAGACGAAGTAAAAGAAGATTTAAGAAGAGCAGGCATCAAGAACTGGCAAGAAAAAACAAAACATAGAAAAATATGGAGAAAAGCAATAGAAAACATATAAAACAAGAAACAGGGACTGATCCTCCCTAAAAACCGGATTTAGAGAGCTCTAAGAGCGGCGATACTCCACTGGAGTGTAAAGCCACTATATATAATCATAAGTGCTGATAACCCGAAAACAAGTAAATTTTTGACAATTATGAAAATATAAAACGTCCTTTATTACTATTTAACTTGAGGAATCCTAATCCGGCTACTTAGGACTGGCAGACTGGACATTTCAGCTTCAGTAGATATGCAAGACCCAAGTCCTTCAATTTCACGACTAATAAAATGTCCACACTAATTTGACCGCTAGCTCTTATACTTATTAATAGCCCCTGCCTTGCCTATATTCCAATTTTTCATCCATGATGGCTGTACCTACCTGTACCACAAATTGCTAGTTCTGTAGAAGAATAAATATGAAACCAAGGTTTCCCATTTCGTGAAGTACTGTTACGAGCCAGGTGCAAACACTATTCCACAATTTAATGACACTGGTATTTCCCTAAAGGACCAGTATCAAAAATTCATATTCGTTTACGGCTGAGAGAATGAGCCAGTCTCTGGTTTTCCGATGGGAATTTAATGGTTCGGTCTGACTGCGCAAATCTTTGTCGACATGCATACAGTACGTTTCGTTACGTTGTCTGTGTCAGTCTGCTGTCGAATTCAGATTGAGGATTGTTACGAATGTAGTCTTGGGTAAGTGCATTGTTCTCGGCTAGTGTTCGATACACGTGATATACAGAACAGATGCAATCTATATGCAATTGTGTTCTGTAATCCACAATTTACTTAACCTTCCTATTATCTATTAATAGTTACGTATGTAATTTTTATTATTATAAGTTAATTAAATAGTGTAATTCAAACCGATTGGAATTTGCAGAAGACGAAATTGAATGAATGAAAACCCTGGTCATCTGAATAACATCATGTTTTCTGATGAGGCACATTTTCATCTTGATGGTGGATTTAATAGACACAATCATCGGTATTGGTCAGATGAAAATCCCCACTGGATTGCTGAACAATCCTTGCACTCTCCTAGAACGACTGTTTGGGCTGCAATTGGAGATTTTGGATTAATTGGTCCAATTTTCACATTGAAGTGAACCACTCGTGAAGTTTTTGTCTGATCGATTTGAAATTTCGGCAGTAAAAATTCCTTTAGATAGTTCATGTTTTGCAAAAATTTCGTCACTTTCTGATAAAAATTGCCTAAGTTATAAAAAATCCAAATAGGGAGTAGTTAGCTGACTCACCCTGTATATTTCAACAAAGTTCACTTGTAATTGAATCCAACTGAATATAATGTAATACGTAGTATATTGGAAAACTCTTAAATATATTAAAAAAACAATATAGAAAGTAAGGAGAAGTGTCCAACAACGACACTGGTTCTGTAGAGGTATACAATTATAATTGACCCATCTACATGGTTCTGTAGAATTATAAAAAAATTATTGTACACATTTTTATGTAAAAGAATTTTTACAACATAATTATCAACTAATGTAAGTAATTTGTACCTACCTTAGCTTATGTACCATATTGTTATCTCTGTTTGTACTTGTAGTCACCCTGATGAAGACACAAGGGTGCGACGAAACGTAGGTTTTTTAGTTAAATAAAAACATACAGACTGCATTCCTGAATATTCCCATCCTTCAATATAATTCACCAACCGATTATTCCAATTCTTATACAATTATAATGTTTATATTTATGAGAATAACAACAATGGGTCGAACTGACCCATTTACCACATATGTCACTCATTAACTTTATTTATAAACAAATGTAATGAATGATAATGAAACATAACACATTAAATACTCAAATACTGAGTAGATTTTTGACGACTACATGTAATATGAATCCATAATTTTCAATAATTCCAAATATCTACTTCGTAATAACATAAAAATGGATCTGTTTGACCCATAGATAATAAGAAGCTTAATGGTTTGGTCTGACTGAGCAAATCTTTGTCGACATGCATACAGTACGTTACGTTACGGTGTCTGTGTCAGTCTGCTGTCGAATTCAGATTGAGGATTGTTACGAATGTAGTCTGTTGGCTTGGGTAAGTGCATTGTTCCTCGCTAGTGTTCGATACACGTGATATACAGAACAGATGTAATCTATATGCAATTGTGTTCTGTAATCCACAATTTACTTAATAGCATTATTCTCATACACTGTTATGTTGACGGTTATTAATCTTAACCTTATTTGCGGTGAGCTGTAACACTGGATTTGGTTGAAACAATATTGTAGTTCAGAATTTCTTATTGTGTTTTTGTTGCTATTGTAGTAGAAGAACAGTGAATGCAGGTAAGAAATAATAAGCCATGGCAAGCACTGATTAGCAACTAGCAAGCACAAGTACGTTTAAATTAAAAATCTTTTAAACAATGCTTTCAAATGATACCAAACACGACATGATTCTAACCACTTTGTGTTCAAAATGGTGGGCGTTGAATGGCGGCCATTTTGGATTTCTTTTTTTGAAAATACTTTTCAAATGCTTTCATATGATACCAAACACGACATGTTTCGGACATCTTCGTGTTCAAAATGGTGGACATTGAATGGCGGCCATTTTGGATTTCATTTTTCGAAAATCCTTTTCAAATGCTTTCATATGATACCAAACACGACATGATTCGGACAACTTTGTGTTCAAAATGGTGGACGTTGAATGGCGGCCATTTTGGATTTCATTTTTCGAAATCCTTTTCAAATGCTTTCATATGATACCAAACACGACATGATTCGGACACCTTCGTGTTCAAAATGGTGGACGTTGAATGGCGGCCATTTTGGATTTCTTTTTTCGAAAGACCTTTTCAAATGCTTTCATATGATACCAAACACGACATGATTCGGACAACTTTGTGTTCAAAATAGTGGACGTTGCATGGCGGCCATTTTGGATTTCTTTTTTCGAAAGACCTTTTCAAATGCTTTCATATGATACCAAACAAGACATGATTCGGACAACTTCGTGTTCAAAATGGTGTGACCGTTGTTACCCCGGAAATAAAATATATTTGTCAAATTATTTTACGTATTTTCATCTTATAATGTTGGTCCACGATTTTACGGCGTCCGCTTATTTAGTCAAATATAGTTTTGTCAAAACGTAGTTTGACCAAAAATAATGAAGCCAAACTGTATTTTAGTCAAACTGTAATTTGTTCAACTAGAATTTTGTCAAACCGTAAATATGCCAACCCGTAATTTGGCCAAACTGTATTCTAGACAAACTGTAATTTCACATTCCGTATTTTGACCAAACCGCAACTTCGACTAATATTTTATTGTCAATTCATTTTCAGGTCAACCGTAATTTAGCCAAAACGCAACTATACCTAACTGGAATAATCCAAAACGGAATTTATTCAAACCGTATTTTTGTCAAATCGCAGTTATGCATAACCGTAATCTTGCCAAACGCATTTTACTCAAATCGTAATCTTCCCAACTGTATGTCTTTATATAGAGTTGAGAAGATTACGATTTGAGTAAAATACGGTTGGAAAGATTACGGTTATTGCATATCTGCGATTTGACAAAAATACGTATTGGATAAATTCCGTGTTGAATGATTCCAGTTAGGTTAAGTTGCGTTTTGGCTAAATTACGGTTTACCTGAAAACGATTTGACAAAATAATATTAGTCGAAGTTGCGGTTTGGTCAAATTACGGAATGTGAAATTACAGTTTGTCTAGAATACAGTTTGGCCAAATTACGGGTTGGCATATTTACGGTTTGACAAAATTCCAGTTGAACAAATTACAGTTTGACTAAAATACAGTTTGGCTTCATTATTTTTGGTCAACCTACGTTTTGACAAAACTATATTTGTCCAAATTGTGTGCTCCCGATTTTACGTTATTTTGCGCTCGCGTGAACGATGATTTTTAATTCGGTTCAAACTTGCATGCAGCGTCAACAAACAAATAATTCGTTTACTGTTTAGTTTTTTAGCAGATCTTAAGTTAGTGTACGTTTGTTATACGTTCTTGCAATGTTTCTTTATAACTCATGTAGTTTTATTATAGTTTCGTGTGTGTTTACATTATTAGATTGTTATTGAAATGATTAACTGTGAAATGTGTTCGAATTCGAATGGCATAAAGTTTTGCAGCACCAGGTTCAACTCAAAGTAAGTGTTGCATTTTTAATAAGGTTATATTATGCTTGCTATGAATAAATAATTTTCTCATCTTATTTGAGGAAAACCGAATTCATTGAAGTTCATTAGGTATTTGTAAAATATTCCATACAACACAAATACGTCGTTAAGACGTTATTATAATGTCCATATCTTTAAAACGTCTGATCCAAATGTAATCACAAAGACGTCACATACATTATGTCCTCCATTCTGGATGTTTAAAAGATGTTATTTTCTTCCATGCAAATGACGTCTACTTCATACATTTTCGACAGTCAAATGATGTCCTTTTTAATAAAATTATGACCAATAAACGACTTAATTTTGATTAATATAGGATTCCTGTATGTCATAACCAAGATGAATTTTGAGACAAATATAGGACTCCTATATATTGTAAGCGGGAGATTTAAAACTGGACAACATAATGACGACTTAAAGACTACCGCATAAGACGTATAAAATTCGACCAATACTAGTCTCCTTATGACGTCTATAAGACAGTAGCAAGATGTGCAATCAATGTACAACAATGTACAATAGATGTAAAATCTTATCCGGTGTTAAGATCCTTATTAAAATCTTAAATATGAAATTTGGTTATTATAGGTTTGATACTTTTTACCTTCCGCTTACCTGTAAAGGAAGGTATTGGAATCATGCAAAAAATCGGGTAGTGAGTTTTTAGTGGATAAGCACGAATTGGGGTCCTTACAACTCATTTTTGATAGTTTCCCGATGATGTCTGTATGTATGTATGTGTGTGTGTGTGTGTGTGTGCGTGTGTGTGTGTGTGTGTGTGTGTGTGTGTGTGTGTGTGTGTGTGTGTGTATGTGTGTGGTCCGGGCCGATGCCGTCTGTCGCATAACTCAAATACGAATTACCCAAAAATTTTGATATTTGGTATTTTACAATTGTATACGAATAGGAAGAGCTCATTAGATTTTGGTACAAATATCTTCACCGGAAGTGATATTTTTTGAAGATTGAAAAAGATAATTGTCAAAATTGTATATAAATTTGGATAAATATAGTATTTATTTGCAATAAGAATAAGAGGAAAAGTTATTTGCAACCTACGTTATAAAAAAATTGTCTTTATCTGGTAGCATTAAAGAACTGCAGTAAAATTAAAAAAATAAATTTATCAAATAAAACATCGAAATCTTGTAATCCATGTTCGATTGATTTTTGTTTCTGCGTAAAAAATATTGACAGGTAAGACGGGTGACAAGTTGACATACTAGCGTCATATAAGTCATAAGTAAGATATTAAATGTAGTAATTGAACGGAGGATGGCTTCATCACAGAAGAGTTTGCCTGAGAACGAATCTTTTGATTCAGGTGATGCAAATTTCTGTGTTAGAATATTTTAGATTTTTATTTGTATATTTTAAAGGGACACCGGATTGTATACGTGTACATTTATGTTTATAAGTCTAGATATGGCGGAAGGTTGTGTGATGGCCACGTCAGATTTTTAAGTTATCGTTGACGAAAAATCATCACATGCGTCCATACAGACATCATCGTAAAAATAGTAAATTCGTATTCTAGAGACCCTGAAACGTGCTTATCCACCAAAAATTCATACTCGAAAATTTTGACTTATTACAATACCTCTCATAGAATATGAGGCGAGAGGTAAAAATTGTATTTTATAATATTGATATTACTAGAGCTTCCGCATGGATTTGCAGAAGTTGACGCCTACGTTGAAAACTAAATAAAACATAAAATTTTGTTATTTATACAGGGTGTCTGTTTTTAAATGAACCAGCATATATCTCGCTTATTTGTTGATTTAGCGTTTTTTGTCAAATACATGATTTATACAGTATCATGTGTAGTAAATGATAGCGGATGTGAATTATTGGTATCTCTTCCGGTTTTTGAGGAAGTCATAGCAACTTTCAAATTTCAAATGGAACATTGTATTTTTTATTACGAATTTGAAAAGTACATTAAATTTGCTTTACGGTGGTATAAAAAAGTCATATGTTGTATTATTAAAATATTAAATTACGGGCACTTAAATTATGCACCTATGAACGCTGAAATAAGTAAGCCTTGCCGCGAAACAAAAACCATAGTTGAAAGCAGTTACCTGTCAACAATCAATGTAAATTACAACAAAATATCTCTTAAATCTAATTATAATAAAGAAAACGCATATTATGAATCATTAAGAAACACTTAATTTATTAGAGTACCTCGAGAGTACCTAACTTTAATTTTATAAAAGATGTTCAAAATGTTGACAGGTAACTGCTTTCAACGTTTCAACTATTGTTTTTGTTTCGCGGCAAGGCTTACTTATTTCAGCGTTCATTGGTGCATAATTTAAGTGCCCGTAATTTAATATTTTAATAATACAACATATGACTTTTTTATACCACCGTAAAGAAAATTTCATGTACTTTTCAAATTCGTAATAAAAAATACAATGTTCCATTTGAAATTTGAAAGTTGCTATGACTTCCTCAAAAACCGGAAGTGATACCAAGGATTCACATCCGCTATCATTTACTACACATGATACTGTATAAATCATGTATTTGACAAAAAACGCTAAATCAACAAATAAGCGAGATAAATGTTGGTTCATTTAAAAACAGACACCCTGTATACGTATTTTACTAATCGGCAAAACATGCGACTTACGTTAACCAGAAGCGTAAAAGAAAATAAACATTCGTTTTAAAACGATTAGCATTGAAATTTTTTGAGGTCAAATTTGTTTGGATATGCTCGTAAATTTCGCTGACCTACATCGAGTAGGTATAATGCGATTTGATATAAATATTATGGATCGATTTTTGCTTATCTGTCCAGGCCTAATTGTGTCTGTTTTACGATGTTTCATCACACATTATGTTTGTTTTATACGCTGTGAATTACAGTTTATATTCCTGTCCAAATCCTACACATAAATTTGCCAAAAATGAAAGCAAAAGTATGAAAAATGCGGGGAATAATTCTTGCGTGTATGTAGACATAAGAAACATAAATTTTGAGATGAGAAACACAAAATAATTTTGTCAGCGTGAAAAAATTGCGTTTACACTTTTTTTTCATGATCATATTTATTTATACCTTATGTAACATGTTAGATAAAAAATCTGACACTACCTCCCACCTTAACACTGTAATTTATGTGAATTTGGTTTTAGTTAGGCTTTCTTAAATTATAATAGCTCTTTATAGATAAAAATTTAACTTTATTATTACCTTATTACATTATGTTCAGTTAATAATATTTACATTTCTTTTAAAATGGTGCGCCACAAACATTTCAGAAATTGTCTATACGTCTGTCATCTGTCACATTGACATATTCATTTTTGTTTTTAATTTTTTTTCCTATATTGTGATTTACAAATCGTGGTAGGTAAAATTATATATCTTTGAAAAATAATTTTCCTTTATTGGTAAGAGATATAGACAAGATGTTAAATAAATATTGTAAGATATAATTTTTTCTTTGAAATGTCGTATGACAAATTGTAACTATCGCAGAATTTTCTATATTTTTTGCAAAAAATGTTAAAATGCTTCAAGAAAATACCATTTCCGGTTGGCAGATTTTTACCAAAATCTAATCAGCTCTTCATTAACATGTACAAATATATAATGCAAAATATTAGAATTTTATGTTCAATAGAATTTGAGATAATGAATAAGAACGAAAGAGCATAGTAGGCACACATACAGACTTTCATACACACACACACAGACATCATCGTGAAAATAGTCAAAATAGGTTCTAAAGGTGCTAAAACGTGCTTATTGACAAAAATCTCGACATCGAATTTTTTCACGATTCCTATACCTCTCTAGGCGAGAGGTAAAAACGTTGAACATTTTTATTGTCGTAGTTAAGTCTTCTACGTAATTCTTTTTATAAGAAATAAAAAGTTTTACAGAAAAACATCTATTAAAGATAGCTATCAAGAAAAATATTGAATAAAGTTTAAGGCGCTATACTTGTGCCAAAAATATAGTGAAAAAGGGACCTTGCTATATTAAAAACTGAGCTGTTAATACAATTACATTGAAAATATGAAATTTTATATAAATGTAAATCTCATTTTTCTGGGAATCCTATCGTAACATATCCTTTCTAACAGAATATAAGGCGGGAGGTAAAAAAGAATAAAAATATATAACGAAAGCCAATGTCGATTTAACTTATGGTATATGTTTGAAAATAAAAATAAAATGTTTGATACAATAGAATTATACAAACAAATCATTTTTACTTAAAAAGTGTAATTTCAGTCTGCATTTTCACAGTCTCATTAGTATAATGTACACATTTTTATTTGTGAAAGAAATAAACTAGATTTATCTGAATCAATAATCCATTAGTCGAAATATAGAGTAAAATATGAAATCATCAAAAGGAAGTGGTTTTAATGTATTTGCTCACTTTATGGCCCTGCAGTTTATTGCTTGCCATACAAAAGTCAATATTAACGAAACGTAAGATTACTTTTACCCAGAATAAATAAATAAAAACGCAGTTTTTATGACAGCTGGTTAATAACATCTTAAGATCAGTTCAAGTTATTATGATACTCAACAGATGGAATTTCATATTAAAACTTAGTTTATAATAATATTGTAGTATTTTATGAACCATAAACCAAAGCGTAAAACTAGGAAATTATAATTTTCTCCGTTATATCTCACTGTAAAGTAAATTTATAGATACATCTCTTTCTTTGTACATGAGTATTTGTTTTCAAAAATAAATAATACTCGTTGCTGACTCACATATTGTTGCTTCATATTCTATAAGAGAGGTATTGTAATGGGTCAAAATTTTCGAGTATGAGTTTTTGGTGGATAAACACGTTTTAGGGTCTCTAGAATACTAATTTACTATTTTCAAGATGATGTCTGTGTGTGTGTGCGTATGGACGTATGTATGTATGAATTATGTGATGATTTTTCGTCCACGATAACTTATTAAAAAGTATTAAACCTCAAATAACCAAATTTAATTAAGGTTTTAATAACGATCTTAACACCGGATAAAATTTTGGTAAAAATCCGCAAACCAGATATAGTACTTTTTGAAGCTTGATATAGTTCATTATTTATTTTTATTTATGACAATTTTTGCAATTAAAAATAAAAGATAATATAATTATCTATGGGTACAGTTAATTTAAAATACAATTTGCTGAACCCGGCATTATTTAACAATATAATAAAGTGCAACTACTACTACTCTTTTTAAAAATTTCAGTATCTTCTTTTCCATGATATGAAATTTGTTGATACACAAAATTGGAATTACGAATTATTAGTGACAGTACAGTTGACATCTTTTGCTTGCATCTTGGTTTACTGGTTTACATTAACGTTTACATATATAAACTATAAACATGTAAGTAAAACTATTTATTAAATTAGTAGAATAAGCAGAATTAGGCGAAAAGACACATCAGATTTTTTGCTTAAAATTTTATCGAATTGTCTCTATGACAAAGGTGATCTCGACTATTAATGTCATCTTAGACGTCAAACGTCAAAATTAATTCTCGTTCTAGGTTCTGATTGGTAGTTTATACAGAAAATCATTAACTACCTACTAACTACAGGTTTCGAGTTTGCAAATCCGTGCGCTAACTGTAATTAGCGCAGCGCAACATGGAGCTAATGTCGTTATTGCAAATGGTACAAGTGAAATGCACATGTCAAATCACTAACGTTAACTATACCAACTGACTATAACTACTAATTTCGTATTGTGAATGAGGCTTTAGGAGGCGCGTTCGAAAATTACCGAACTCCTGAACGTCAGTCGTCATTTCCAAAGTGTGGTGGGTTCAGGAGAAAAATGTAGGTAAAAAAAACTGAGCATAGAATGCACTGTCAAACTAGAGAATCTACAAGTTCAACAGCGAAAACATATCATCGTTGTCGCATCATATCTCATTTAATTTAAAACGAATGAAAAAAAAAACTTCTAGTTAACAAAAGTTCAATTTATGTCTCTCTGTTTTCAGAAATTAAAAATTACTGTATGTTCGCCAGAAAAAAAATCATAAAAATCGAGACAAATGGCTGATATCAAAGTTGTTTTTTACCAAAATCATAAGTTAAAGAAGAAAAATAAAATCAAAGAGACCTTCTAACATTTTTTGGTAACATGTTCAAATATTGTAACTAAAGAAAAAACCTCTAAATATGAACTGATCATGGGACGCGTACATCTCTGTTTTACTATAAATTTGACCACTAGACGGGCCACTTAAAACAAATAATAAATAAATAATACTTTCGTAAACGTTATATTAGCTACTTTGTCGTCGATTCAACCGAATTGCACGATTGTAATGAACAAAGCTCATATTATAAGCTCTCAGACTAAGGCACAGGTGAAAACACAATACGTTTTCACACAGCTTGTTACTTGTTAGATAAACAAACGCGCACACATACACACATTCGAGCTTACTATCTCCTGCAACAAACAGTATTATAAAGCTATTATTATAACAATGTTATTATGGAACTTTTTGTTCTCGGTGATAACGCAAAGCTTGTTTAATACACTCAATAAAATTCATTCAACCATTTTGCTAGGTCCGTGAAGTTGGCGTATACATTAAAAGATATTGGATAAACGAATAGTTATATTAAATTTGCTCATTTTTTGCTAAAAATTGCTAATAGTTTTACATTTTTTGCTCTGTCCGTTTTAAAGTTATTTCCCATTTAACCTATATACGCTAACTTCACATGGCGTATACATGGGGTGAAATTTCAAATTTGTTAACACTATCAAATTTTGCTCATTTTTTGCTATTTATTGCCGTATTGATGACATTTTTTGCTGTTCTCCTTCATTAGTTATAAACAAAAAACCTTTGTATACGCTAACTTCACGTTGCGTATACATAGCGTAAAATTAATTTTTTTTCTATACTATAATAATTTGCTCATTTTTTGCTATTTATTGCTGTATTGATGAAATTTTTTGCTGGTGTCCTTCGTTTGTTATAAACAAAAATCCATTGTATACGCTAAGTTCACGTTGCGTATACATAGTGTAAAATTAAAACTTTTTTAACGCTATAATATTTTGCTCATTTTTTGCTATTTATTGCTATATTAATGACATTTTTTGCTGTTCTCATTTATTTGTTATAAATTAAATTAGCTGTTGTATATGCTTTTTCTCGGTTCTCTAATGCATAAACTAAATACACAGATAGTATAAAATTAAAACTATCTTAATGCTATATTTTGCTCATTTGATTTGCTATTGCTATATTCATGAAAAGTTTTGATGTTCTCATTTATTTGTTATAAATTAAAGTAGCTAGTGCAAGTAACGGTTTTCTACCGCGTTCTCTAAATATATGTATTCTCATTATTTATTAGTTAAGTACCTATAATTATAATTTTAAATATAATTCTTCATTATTTTATAACATTCTGCTCATTTTTGCTATTCTCATTAATTTGTTATAAAATAAAATATGCATTGTACGCGTTTTCTCCATACTGTAAGTAGCTATGCAAAATGCACGCAGCCATGGTGTAAAATTAATGCATTACTAATATTAAGCTCCTTTTTACTTCCCTGATCTATGTAATCGAGGGAAGTATTATAATCGTGATTTTTTGACAGTTCGAGATTTTGGTGAATCTTCACGTTTTAGACCCTACTGAAGCCAAAAAACATAATTTTTAAAAAAGTCGGTTTGTTAGTCTGTCAGTCTGTCTGGATGTTGCATAACATTTTATATTTAAGATCTTGATCCAAAATCTGACTTCAAGTTCGTTACTGAGCTTTATTCAATCAGTGGTACCAACTTTATAAACATAACTTTTTTTATTTTTTCAAAATACTATCGTGTGTGGTATCAAATTAATGCTCTCAGGAAAAGAATTCTAGTAGGAAAACAAAAATAACATTTTTTAAAAAATCTTGAATTGTGTGTTTTTTTATAAATTATTCAAATTATACCGAGTTTGGTGTCAATTTAAAGCACTCGGGGAGATATATTTAGTAAAAATGTAATAAATGACATTTATGCGATTTTATGTTTTTCAAAAAATTGTCCAAATTTTTTTATTCAAGCAGTGGTACTAACTTTATAAATATAACTTCGTGCACTGCACTGAGAGAAATGGATATTAATTATTGCATATTTAACATTGATATTTTTAGTATAAATATGTAAATATTTAATATTACAAAATATATATTTAAAACTATTATAAACATATATTGATGGTTAATATTCGCATATATTTAAATAATATATATTTAAGTTTAAAAACTGTATATTAAGCATAACTACGTATATTTAATCAACTTCTTCAAATATACGCATATATTTAAATAACTATTATTTAATATCTAAGGAAATTTAATAACTCTCATTTAATATCTACGGATATTTAATAATATCTTACATGTATAACTAAATATACTGCATATTAGAACAAAATACACTGTATATTGCGCGGATCAACCATGCAACATGCAGTTTCGAACAGGCTATTGTAGTTGTGGTGTGGCGTTGTCTCAGACAGACATTAGTGTTTATCTATAGAAAAGACAATACTCAATATTGTTTATCTGTGGCGTTGTGGAGATATTTATGCAGATATTTGAGCTGTGCTGCTGTGCAGTTTATTACAAAACATTTTTGTGAATAATAGAAGTTTAGATTGGTTTTGTTTTCCTTATTTTTATTTTATTTTTTGACGCAATGTTATTTTTGTTTTATACCTACATATTTTTTTTATAATACTTGTTAAAGATAATAAATATGTTGATATTAATTAAAGCAGTTTAAAAAAAATTAAAACCTACCTAACTTGATAAAATATCTAATACCTATATAAGTTTGCTACCGTAAATATCTGATATATTTGTACCTAAAATATTTACATAATAAATCGAAATATCTAGGATATTAGCGATGACAATATATTAATTTTAACTCGTCACAATACCTCCCCTTATAGAATATAATGCGGGAGGTAAAAACAACTGACCATCGTTTAAATGTTGTTATTGATTTTTCGACTAAATTTTTTTCCCAGAGAACTTTAATTTTGATAATACACTTGAAAAAATTTTAATAATTTTTTGAGAAAAAATTGAATATAGCAAAAATGTCATTTTTTACATTTTTACTAAACTTATTTCACCGAGACCTTTAAATTGACACCAAACTCGGTATAAATTGAATAATGTACAATAAAAAAATTGACGATCGGTTAAATGTTATATTTATTTTTCTATGTAAGTACTAGGATTATTTTCCCGAGAGCTTTAATTTGAAACTACACACGATACTATTTTGAAAAAATAAAATAAGTTATATTTATAAAGTTAGTACCACTGGTTGAATAAAAAAATTTGGACAATTTTTTGAAAAACATAAAATCGCATAAATGTCATTTATTACATTTTTACTAAATATATCTCCCCGAGTGCTTTAAATTGACACCAAACTCGGTATAATTTGAATAATTTATAAAAAAACACACAATTCAAGATTTTTTAAAAAATGTTATTTTTGTTTTTCTACTAGAATTCTTTTCCTGAGAGCATTAATTTGATACCACACACGATAGTATTTTGAAAAAATAAAAAAAGTTATGTTTATAAAGTTGGTACCACTGATTGAATAAAGCTCAGTAACGAACTTTTTTAACGACTTTTTTAAAAATTATGTTTTTTGGCTTCAGTAGGGTCTAAAACGTGAAGATTCACCAAAATCTCGAACTGTCAAAAAATCACGATTATAATACTTCCCTCGATTACATAGATCAGGGAAGTAAAAAGGAGCTTAATATTAGTAATGTATTAATTTTACACCATGGCTGCGTGCATTTTGCATAGCTACTTACAGTATGGAGAAAACGCGTACAATGCATATTTTATTTTATAACAAATTAATGAGAATAGCAAAAATGAGCAAAATGTTATAAAATAATGAAGAATTATATTTAAAATTATAATTATAGGTACTTAACTAATAAATAATGAGAATACATATATTTAGAGAACGCGGTAGAAAACCGTTACTTGCACTAGCTACTTTAATTTATAACAAATAAATGAGAACATCAAAACTTTTCATGAATATAGCAATAGCAAATCAAATGAGCAAAATATAGCATTAAGATAGTTTTAACTTTATACTATCTGTGTATTTAGTTTATGCATTAGAGAACCGAGAAAAAGCATATACAACAGCTAATTTAATTTATAACAAATAAATGAGAACAGCAAAAAATGTCATTAATATAGCAATAAATAGCAAAAAATGAGCAAAATATTATAGCGTTAAAATAGTTTTAATTTTACACTATGTATACGCAACGTGAACTTAGCGTATACAATGGATTTTTGTTTATAACAAACGAAGGACACCAGCAAAAAATTTCATCAATACAGCAATAAATAGCAAAAAATGAGCAAATTATTATAGTATAGAAAAAAAATTAATTTTACGCTATGTATACGCAACGTGAAGTTAGCGTATACAAAGGTTTTTTGTTTATAACTAATGAAGGAGAACAGCAAAAAATGTCATCAATACGGCAATAAATAGCAAAAAATGAGCAAAATTTGATAGTGTTAACAAATTTGAAATTTCACCCCATGTATACGCCACGTGAAGTTAGCGTATATAGGTTAAATGGGAAATAACTTTAAAACGGACAGAGCAAAAAATGTAAAACTATTAGCAATTTTTAGCAAAAAATGAGCAAATTTAATATAACTATTCGTTTATTCAATATCTTTTAATGTATACGCCAACATCACGGACCTCATTTTGCTTGTAAATTAGTTCAATTCATTTGCATTATAGTCTTCTTTAAAATGCAAAAATGAGAAATTGAATTATATTCGTATTGGAAAATAAAATTGTATTTTGTTTATTCAATTTTCTGCTTTGGCCATGCGCCTTTGTGCCTTCATCCGTGGTTCATGTAACAGTTAATATAATAATTATCGATCCGGAAATTCATATTATGCATAAATTTATTATTAGGTATATGAAACTCAGAGTCGTTTGTTTTGTTCAGTTTGTTTACTAATTAAATTTTGCTAATATAAGCAATTATTTCAAAAGGCAAAACTATACTGTGTCAATTAACAATTCAACGGTAAATATATGCAACTACAACATTATTCACAACCTAGCAGATTTGAAATATAAATGATCTTTTAATTACGTTATTCTTATTATACAGATTGTTCCACAACTTAGGCCAAAAAATTAAAGGGTACTGTACGACGTGCTGAACGTGAAACAAAAATAATGGCCCATACGTGGTCCACCTAAAAAAACCCTAGTTACGTCCCTGTATGTTATTGTTATTCAAAAAAATAGATTTACAACAAAAAGAGCCTAAAAACGCTTGCTGCCACAATGTATTTCTCAATATATTACTTGTATGGTTTTATTTTATGCAGTGTTTTTATTTTTATACATTTAACAAATTTTGACATAAACAGTGGGTACCTATACTTTATATCAATATAATATAATAAAGCTGTCAGAATCGAACATATACATAAAGTATTGACGACATTTATTTTGTTTACTGTCTGGCATGCCAATAACGTAATTTTCCTCTCCATATTTTCTTATCTTCCTTAAAATTCAAATTTTATACCGCAAACTTTCAGTTAGAAATCTTTGATACGAACCACGATTCCATCGTGGGAACCTTGGAACCTTATCTGCATATTAGTCGCATCCAAACTTCTACTTCGGTCTTCGGCGTCGTCCTACACCACGTAACGTTATGCCAGTGACACGTTACACGGTATGCAACCAGAGACGGATTAAGACAGATCGAGGCCCTTCATAGTGGAAAAATGGAATTCTAATACAGCTGGCCTTTATTGAAATTTATACAACCACAGTGTCGATACTAAAGCCTCATTCACATAAACATTTAGTTTTAAGGTTTACATTTAAAAAAGTTTAAATTCGTATAACTAAATACAAGCATTCACACTTCCTACTTTGAAGAACTGTAAATGTTCGTATTTAGTTACATGAATTTAAACTTTCTTAAACGTAAACATAAATGTAAATCTTAAAACTAAATGCTTATGTGAATGAGGTTATAGTGAGAGTAAATTAACATTTATACTACTTTTACTTTCAAAGTGTACTAAATAGTTATTTACGAACCAAATGCGGGAAGATTTTCATTCTTTTTTGTGGCGACTCGTGGGTAAGGGCTGCGGGGCTGCAGCCCCTAATAGGAAATGAAACTGTTCTGATACATTATTTAAATAATATCTATAAACAACATTATCTATATATCCATTAAATATCTTGTAATTTAAAAATTTGCGCCTGTAGGCTTACTATTGGTGATACTTTGACGCAGCGTTAGTCAACGCTATAATCATTTTCGTTCTATGAGCTGCTGTCCGAGCAGCTCTAAGCAGAAGTAAGTGTGCGCCGTGAGGAGAATGATGTGTCTGTTACAGAGTGAGCATCGGGGCTGCCTTGAACGCAGCTCTGTCGCTCACGGTGAACATAAATACGTGTAGTTTAAAGGCACTAAATAGTTTGCGTTGAAATTACAAGGCGTACAACTGTACATTTTTAAAGGTATATCGTTATTTTATTAAAATTGATTGTGGTATTTGATATAATTATATTTATGATTAAATTTGTATTAATTTTTATTACAAAAACTGGAATAAACTGTGAAGTTTCTCTTCTCTAATAAAAATTAACTTTATATAATATAAAGGTATTTAACCTTAAACAAAAAAAAATTGTCCTGCGGTGCATTTTTTTTTAAATTGCAGCCCTTGCCTTTAAAAAGTTACAGGCCGCCACTGCATAGTTCTCATTTTTCCCATTAGGTAGATAGTTATTTTGTAGCTTTTAGGTTCGCCATACCTAACCCCACCAGCCACCACTGTATACAACGATCTACGACTACGACTTCTCTGCACGTTTACGTTTATGTTACCGTCAGCGCCAACGTTCCATGTGGAACATTTCGTGTCGCGTTATCTATGCCGCGAAGTTGACGCTAGCGTCAGGTGGCTCGCTCGCCGCCATCTTGATTGCAGTGGAGGCGCTAGCGGGCGGGCCAGGGGGGGGGCGGGCCAGGGGGGGCCGGGCCTCCCCAAAAATATTTGGAGCTCCTGGTTTACCCCCTCCGCCCCGTAAATATCCAGAAGAAAAAGAAGATTTATATTTTAACGTAAATACAACTATTACATTATAAATAATTTTTGTATGCCATTTTTTGACTAACTAGTTAGAGGTAAATTCAGTTAAGGAGAACCCTGCGCGAAGTACGAATTATTCTCGTCTTAGAAAGAGAGGTATAGATGATAAACAAGAGGAAACTACGCTAGTGTCCGTTCTACAGAACATCAGCTTCAATATCTGTTATTCTCATGTTGACGTTCGTAGTGTTTTGCTTCGTGTAACGCTGTGAATTTTGTAATTGATTGTGATTGAGTTATAATTTAGTTTTGTTTTAAAATTAAGTGAAGTACAGCGTAGCATATACTCGCTAGCTCCACTTTTGTAAACGGACAGTACATGACAAGTTCCGCCTTCTCGCGCAACTCAGGGTCCTAGGTATTTGAATTTTATTCTATCGCCAGTCTACAATTTATTATTTTATTTGTAGTTAATGTTCAAAGTAGGCTTTATGCGTTCATTTTTAGTAGATAAAGAAACACTTTAACATTAACTGTAGATCGATCATTTCTAACCCGATAGAAACAATTACTACTTTATAATATTTTATTTTAAGACATCTGTGCGATCTACCGCTACGAATTCGTAATGCCTTGTAAGTGCTCGCATGTTCGTTTGTTCATAAATAGTAATACATAATGTAAAAGGCCGATAATTGTTAAAAGTTGAGTTTTGAATGTTAATTTTCATTTGTCATTTTCATTTTGTATTTCAATTTGGAAGATTAGAACTAGTACTTATACGAGTACATACATTCATATCTTTCATGTCTATGGCAAATATTATAAATTATTTTGAAATAGTTTTTTACGAACCAAATGCGGGAAGATTTTGATTCCACATGAGCGGTTTTTTGAAACACGAGCGAAGCGAGAGTTGCATTTACACGAATGCTGGGATGATGTCTTCTTGCAAGAGGTTTGTACAATGTTTTTTGTAACAAATAAAACTATAATGAAATACATTCAAGTTGTAGTTGTAGTCTCATCATTAAATTTGAGGTTACGATGTTTTTTCTACTCACTACTATCGACAGATGGCACGCTGCACACAAATTTTATTTTTAAATAATATTGGCGGTTTTCGGAGGTCTTCACTAATTATAATTCCAGGAAGTAAACTAAATTTTATTATTTTTAAGATGTTTTTACTCTGAAATGTCTAGAAAAGCCAGTGTTCTTTGTATTTTTCCTGATTGACTACACTGGGAAATTGACATTTCCGATTATATGTCAATTGCGTGTTTAATATGTCATTTCCTAGGTAATGAGTACAAATAAATATTAAAATATAGTACCAAAATTAATTAATAAGATATGTGCCCCCCCTAAATTTTTCCTGGTCCCTGCTGGCCTCACCAAATTTAAAAGTCTACCGCCGCCACTGCTTGATTGTAACGGCACATGTTAGTGGGAGGGGTGGATGGTGGAAAAGTTTTCATATCATGGCCTCTCCGGATTAAACGCTCAAAGTTTTGTGCTGAATATTACCTGTGTTTTCAAGTGATACTAATTTTGTATGGGTGTACTTTGATAGGCATGTTTGATTAAATTTACACTGAATAGGTTTATTTGGATATGTAAACTAATTTGAAATGAAAAGGAACATCTCTATCAGGTGCTTGCAAAAACTGTTTCCAGAAGTTTACATACTTTGTGGAACTAAGTTAAGAGGCCCGTCTACCTCCTAAAATCCAGCATAAAATATACTAACGTAGCGAGTGTTTTGTGACCAGTACAAGTATTGTAAAATTTTATTTCAAGAAGGATTTAATAGAGAAATAATGGATCTACAGATGTACCTTTAAAAAATTGTACATGAATATAAAAATTACCAAAAATTTTAAAAAAATTCCTATTTTATGCAAACTTTACACGGTTATATCTCATGATACAAATTAATTTTTAAAAATTTAAAAAGGCACATCTGTAGATCCATTATTTCTGTATTAAATGTGTATAATAGTATATTACATTACAAGTCATGAAAATGTTTCATTGCAGACGAGGAGGTTTGTTTGAAGAATGCGAGGATGCGCAGCGTCCGAGCGTTTCTTTAAAGCCTACGAGTCAAGCTAAGACATTTTTATGACGCGTGCTGTATTTTATTTTTTTTTAATCGGCAATTATAGAAGCTTAAAATTAAACAAAAAATTAAATTTGCATAAATCATCAGAGTTGTGACAAATTTTAGAAAACGTTGTCATGACAAGTGTCTGTACCTACAGACGCTACAGACAGTGGAAAGTAAAAATGCCTAGTCATTTTTACTTATTTATTTTCATGCCTAGTCATGGAAATCTTACTTTCAAGACTCAAATTAGTCAGGAAATGAAGATTTTCATGCCGATTTTGAAAAAAAACATTATCCTAAAGTCAATAATAATCTGACAGTTTACTCGCAACGAAAACAATTTTACAGTATTTTTCAACTTCAAAATGACATTGCATTGCTAGGATGCGGCGAAGTACGAGTTTCGGGCTGGTTTCAGGCAGCCGTAGTAGGAGGGAAAAGAGTGAAATGGAAAAAAAGTAAAATTGAGAGTATTCTATTTCCAATTTTCCAATCGACAAAAAAGTTATTAGTAAACTACGAATTTTGATGGTTTTCTAGACTTTCCATTATTCAAAACAAGTCCGAAAAATCGAAAAAGACAATACACAGCTGTTACCAAAATTTGGCTGATAATTCAATCGAAAGTAAAGTATACACTACTACTATAGGTAGGTAGGTAAGATGTTTAGTTGGACCTACAAAATTTTAGAATCACACTGTTAAATTACCTCTTTGTAAATTAATTTTTACAAGTAGTAGTATTGAAAATTGAATTGAATATACAAAAATGGTAATTAGTTTTTATCGTCATATCTTCAGGAGAAGTTTAATAACTTTGTGATGCTAATAGGATCTGCGAGCATTTCGAGATTTGAAATTTAAGTGAATTCTGTATTAGTTTCAATGCTTTTGTAATCCTTTCTTTGAAGATTTGATAAAATAACATTTCGTATTCAGAGAACGGAATTATTAGAGCGGACGAATTCCACATCGAGAGATGGCAGAACTAGTAATTATAGGTTAAGATTAGGTAATCATGTCATTACGAAGGAACGTTTGGAGAAAAGTTGCCTAAGTGCTATGAGAAAGTTTTATTAATGTGGGTTCTTCGATTAATCGACAATCGAATCCAAAAAAGAGGAAAATAGATTACCTTCATTGTTAAAAAATTCACAATGTTCTTTACTTTTACAGCTTTTGTTTCTTGTTAAAACAACAATAAATGGTTCGTTTCGCCTGATAAATTGATATCTATTTTATTTTGCTTCCCTTCTCAATTACTGAAAAACAATTATTCTATTGTGTCTCAATTATTCACTAGATTTTCAGAGAAAATTTACTTATAAGACATTTTAAGACCAGAAATGAAACTTGCTTAAAGTGCAAATATATACTTCCAACTAGTGATGGGTCTTTCGTTCATTTTTAGTGAGTCAGTTCATTTCGCTCCGCTCAGTAAAGTGAGTCGTTCACACTGAGTCGTTCATTTGAACGACTCTGTAAAACAGCACTGTGCGTTTCAAATGACACCGTGCTACCGTGCTAGTGTGCTGCTCAGCTGAGCTGCTTTGCTCATGTGCTCATGCTCACAGCACTGTGCGCTCGCCTTGTGTGCATGTGCCAAACTACATGAACCTAGCATTTTAGTTAGTTGATAGTTGTGTTCTCGTCTTGATTACTCGTTGCTGCAAACAATAAATTATTGAACGTTGCTTATTGTAGTTGTATAATGTATATTGACAATGGAAAATAAACAAAATAAAAATTTTGCAAAAAGGAGTACCTATTGTCTGGCAACATTTTGAAGAATGTTCAACAAATTTAGCAAAATGTTACTATTACTTTTACATTAATGTATTTTTTGCATTTACTTTCCAGTCCTACATTGTTTCCACTTCCCATATTGTTGATTATTTTCATTGTTGTCCGTACAACAGAAACGCCACGCTTCTCAGAATACACAGCACTCAGCACCGTGCGCTGTATGTATGTTTCGTTCGTTTCGTTCATTCCACTCGCACTCGTTCGTCTTTCTGCGTTCAGCGAGCGGAGCGGTGAGCGGAGGCTAAATAGTAGCACGGAGCTAGTGTGAACTGGTGTGCCGTGCTGAACGAACTAAAGAGTCGTTCGTTCACGGCACACTCAAATGAGTCGTTCATTTTGAACGACTCGTTCATGAACGACCCATCACTACTTCCAACATTATATCATAATATAAGTTCTATAAATTGATATTATTGCAAAAAATTTACAAAATTAAATAAATTTGTTCATTACACAATATCAGCGTTGGATTAGAAAATTACGTGCATTGTTATATTTGAATAAAGCAACACAAACAACACAGTGGCACTCAACATGTTTCCTTTAAGTAAACAACCCTTAATTTTGCGAATTTTTGAAAAATTCTTTTTGTTCCGTTATCAGTAGAACGTGTAATATATACCCTTCATATTTGATCCATATAAGTAAAAATTTATTTTAACAAAGATTTAATAGAGAAAGAATGGATCTACAGATGTGCCTTTTTAAAATTTTGATTAAAAAATTGTACATTCATATAAAAATTCCGAAAAATTAAAAAAAATCCTATTTTATGCAAACTTTACACGGTTATATCTCATCATACAAATTAATTTTAAAATATTAAGAAGGCACATCTGTAGAACCATTCTTTGTTTATTAAATGTTTATAAAAACATTATCCTGAAGTCAATAATAATCTGACAGTTTACTCGTTACGAAAACACTTTTACAGTATTTTTCAACTTCAAAATAACATTGCACAGTTAGGATGCGGCAAAGTACGAGTTTCGGGCTGGTTTCAGGCAGTCCTAGTAGTGAGGAAAAGAGTGGAATGGGAAAAAAAGTAAAATCGAGAGTATTCTAGGAATTTGGTAAAAAAGTAGACGAGCCGCTTAAGTGCTAGAATTACTGGGCTAAAGAAATTTAAATTAACAGATTTTGTCAATAAAAAAGTTCAATTCACTGGCAGTTGTTGATAATTTATCACCAAAACAAAAACTGCGATTACCAAATAAACAAGTGACGACAAAGATTCTTCTTTCTCTCAAAGTGCCGAAGTTTTCACCTCATTACATCACTTTACTTTTATCACAGGACACGCTTTCAGAAAAACAAACTTCCGTTACCATGGCTTCAGCTTACACATTTCTAAAACTTTATTTGTTTTTGTGTCGGGGTGTGGTGTGCAGTTTGAACGCAACGAAATCAAAAACTCATTTAACTTTATCAAAACACTCTCATATTTCATTACTTTTTTCTCTTTCGTATTTTTAATCACTTGTATGTTGCAGTCGTATGGATTTTTGTTTCATCACAACGTTCATTATAGTACAGTAATGCGATGAATGTGGAATGTCATTTTAATACACAATTCGCAATTGATTTCCTAGTCAAATCAACGAATAATTTTTAATTCAATTATTAATAAACATTCAATATTTTTTATCGTTTAAATCGGTACCTATCTACACATTTAATTTTATATTATGAAAGAAAGGTTTTCAAAATCCTTGTGTATTTACATCATTTATTCTTTCATAATAAATAATACAACAAAGCCAATCACCACAACAAACATTTAATTTTAATTAATTAATATTCAAAATTATTAAAAAACATGTTAAGGCGCTGCACTTGTGCCAAAAATATAGTGAAAAAGTGATCTCGCTATGTTACAAACTGAGCTCTTGTTAGTACACCTACACTGTTCATATTTTATTTATTTATTTATTATCAATTCACTCAACAGGATAAAAAATATCCCAATTACAGAGGAATTTTATAGAAAAAATAACAAAAATATAAAATGCTACAGACAAATGCAGAACATTATTTAAACTACCTATCTTAGAAGTACAAAAAAAACATCATAAAACATAATAAACCATCATAAACCAACCGAGAAAATTATAATTTACAATATATTAACAAAATACTGCATTAGGACCTTTTTAAATTTATAAATAGTGTTAGAAAATATCTCGAAATCATCCAAATCATTCAACACAGATTGAGTTGAATTAAAGGTAGAGCACAACTGTCTAATTGGTGATTGTAATTCATAGTTTGTCCTTGGAGTAGAATAGGTAAAAGTCAGTCTAGTTCTTAAGCGAGGAATAAAGAAGTTTAGTAATGATAGAATTACTGCATCGTCAATTAAACTATTGATAATCTTATATAGATACAAGCATATATATAGATAGTTAAAAGATGACTCTAGAGTGTTAAGAAAATATATTTTTGAAATACTTAATGGTACGAGGGCAGTTCAATAAGTAATGCAACACATTTGTTTTATTCAGCATTCAAATACACCATGTTAATCCCCAATCTTTTAGCTACACAACACTATTTTTCAACATAATCTCCATTCAATGCTACGGCTTTACGGCACCTTGCAATGTGGCCCTGTATGCCTGCACGGTACCATTCCACTGGTTGATGTCGGAGCCAACGTCGTACTGCATCAATAACTTATTTATCATCCGCGTGCGAGATCGGGGCTGTAGGGTGGACGAGGAAGAACAGTCCACTGAAGAAGGAAAAGTTCGTAGCACAATACACTTCAGAGTTGATCGTTTGACCATGAGGATGGACATCGAACAGAATAACCCCTTAGCGCCCCAGAAGACCTCACACAAGTCTTCGCACCCGAGAGGAGCTCACAAAACTTCAGTGGACTGTTCTTCCTCATCCACCCTACAGCCCCGATCTCGCACTACGCGGATGATGAAGAAGTTATTGATGCAGTACGACATTGGCTCCGACATCAACCAGTGGAAAGGTACCGTGCTGGCATACAGGCCCTCATTGCAAGGTGCCGTAAAGCCGTAGCATTGAATGGAGATTATGTTGAAAAATAGTGTTATGTAGCTAAAAGATTGGGGAATAACATGGTGTATTTGAATGCTGAATAAAACAATCCCTGTTTTTGAAAAAAAATGTGTTGCATTACTTATTGAACTGCCCTCGTATTTTATTAATAAATTAGTAAAAATAGTAAATTTGGTCGATTTTTTACTATTTTTTTCGTCAGATATGTAATTTTCTTGACAAAAAATATTTTTTTAGCACTCTTACGAACAATGCAAGGAATCGACTATTTAAAACAAAATTAATAAATATGCAATAATAAGACCATAATTTGTAATATTAAAATGCATAAATTAATTATTATTTTCTCTAATTGTTGTCGCAACATTGTATTATATGAATTTTTAGTAGTTAAAAAGAACAAGAAGCATAAGTAATAATAATAAATTAAATGTTCTTTAATTATAAATTAACAAAATGTAAATAAGTTTTGCTCACAGATCCATTGAGTTATGTTATTAACTACATGGGTACATGACCTATTTTTACTTCATAAAAATTATAATGAATCATTATAAAAATATTTTCCTCAGCCACGAAGCTGCACAGATTTGCCTTAATTCTACTATTTTTATTTAGATTGAGTGGCAAGAAAATTCAATTAAGTGAACCAACAAGTATTTTATGAATGAAATAAACATAAAAGCAAACATCGTGTTTATAATTTAAACTAGAAAAATAATCTTTACTTTTAGTTTTTGTTTTATAATTATATAAAGGATGACCTACATAATTTAGAACTACCTACATATCCATTTTTAATAAGGCAACAAAAATAAAATTAATACGGAGCAGTTTCATTAATTTTACCTTCCGCCATACCTGTAAAGGAAGGTATTGGAATCTTGCTAAAAATCGGGTAGTGAGTTTTTAGTGGATGAGCACGAATTAGGGTCCTTACAACTCATTTTTGATAGTTTCATGATGATGTATGTATGAATGTGGTCAAGGCCGGGGTGTAAGTTGGATAACTCAAATACGAATTATCCAAAAAAATTGATATTTGGTATGTTACATTTGTATATAAATTGGAAGAGCTCATTAGATTTTGGTACAAATATCTTCACCGGAAGTGATATTTTTTGAAGATTGAAAAAGTTAATTATTGTCAAAAATTTATATAAATTTGGATAAATAATATAGTATTTATTTGTAATAAGAGTAAGAGGAAAAGTTATTTGCAACTACGTTATAAAAAATGTCTTTATCTGATAAAATTAAAGAACTGTAGTAAAATTAAAAAAATAAATTTATCAGATAAAACGTTGAAATCTTGTAAACCATCATCGATTGATTTTAGTTTCTGCTAAAAAAATATTGTCAGGTGAGACGGGTGACAAGTTGGCATACTAGCGCTGTGTCATAAGTAAGATATTAAATGTAGCAATGGAACGGAGGATGGCTTCAATAAATACAGAAGAGTTTTCCTGTGAATGAATCTTTTGATTAAGGTGATGCAAATTTCTATGATTGAATATTTTAGATTTTTATTTGTTTATTTTAAATGCGCACCGGATTCCGGATTGTACATATACATTTATGTTTATAAGTCCAGATATGACGGAAGGTGGTGTGCTGGCCACATCAGATTTTTCTATTATATAAAAAAACTTCTATAGTAATCCTACAACACAATAAATAATGATCTAGGTTGAGCAGAATGATATTACCTTTACCAAAAGCTTTATAGAAAGAAAAGCGTTCTTTTTCCATTTTAAACGTGATGGATACGTTCTCGTGAAAACTCCCGCATCTGTCTTCTATACAGCCAGCCAATTTAGTTCCATCCAATTTTCACTTCTTGAGACATCACTTCTAACGATAAAGATCCATTTAGCGCGTCTGAATAACTAAGAAAAATGATAAAAACCAACAACCGGCAAGAACGCATTAACGCACGCCATTTTTACCAGTTTTGTGCTGTGCGCTCTCACTGATACACTTGTCAGATTAGTGGAAAGCAGATCATATCAACACAGATTATGGCGACTTCTCTTTTTGGATATTCCCAACTCATTTTTCACAACAAAATTGCTCTACACCAAACTTTTCTAACCTCATCTTCTCTGTTTTAAAAGTTATATATCATAAAAGCAATATACATACCTAAACTGGATCTACTATCATAGAAATAAATATAGGACGAAGCGCCGGCAATTTATTGTAATTATTTCCACAAAGAAAATTCTGAATTTTTTTCGAAATTTTCGATTCGCTCAAAATTTGGTTATACCCTATTTTGGACCCGAGGAATCCAATGGTGCCACTAAAAAAAAATTTCGAGTAATACTTTACGAGATAATTTTTGCAGGTGAAAGACGGGAGTAGCTATGACCGTAATTTTTTCACCATTGGATTCCTCGCACCGAATTATATATAAATACAAATTTTCGCGGAAAAATTCCAAAGGATACAATTTTTATGAAAGGTTTTCGAAAATGGCCAAAAACCGAAGGTACACCCCTTGATGAAATTTTGGCCAAAATAACTTTTTCCCTCAGAATTTGCTGAAAATTTGGTTATATACTAACTCGACTCCGAGGATTTCAAATCTGAAGTCAAAATTTTTTTTCGACTAATATTTTTTGACATATTTTTTTTTTAGTCGAAAACTGGTTGAAATGGAAAATTTATTTTTTCACCATTGGATTCCTCGGGTCAAATTATGTAGGAATCCAAATTTTCACAAAAAAATTCTAAGGGATATAATTTTTATTGAGGTATTTAGAAAATGGTACAAAATCGAAGAGATGAAACTTGCTTATTTTCTAGCCTAAAGAATAATATTGGGAATTGGCTTAAAATGTGATTATATACTAATTTGACCACGAGGATTTTAAATTTGTAGTCGAAAAAAATTTTCGACCCAAAGTTTTCGACATAATTTTTTAACTAGTCGAAATAAAAAAAATATTTTTGCACCATTCGATTTATCGCCTGCGGCGCTTTTCTTATGGTACAATTTATAATTATTGTAAATAGACATCACCACTGAAAAGACTGCAAGATAACCGATATTGCAAAATTTGTTTTAATTATTGTACAAAACATTTTTATTTTCATATCCCCCCATGACTGATGTTTGGGTACGCCACTGTCACTTGCAGAACTAGCTCTGACAATTTGACAAAAATATAGTAACAGTTCAGTTGTTGCTGTTGTTTGATTTACATGAGCTAAGTGGCTTCCAACCCTAAATCTTCAAAAAATCTAATTTTATAATTTAACATTCCAAATTTTAAAAAAAATGTAATTTAAGGTAGAAAATCCGTCGGTCATAAGCGTGCGTGATTTCGGTGTGAGGTAAGGCCGAAGCAGTCAAATAATCAGAAATAAATCATTAAAAATCGTAGATTTGGATGTAAATTACAAATCAAGGTATCCAATTAAATAAAAAATATAATTGAAATTTAAGTTTACACTGAAATGCAGTAGTAGTACGTCAAAAACATAATTTTTCTTGAGACTGGAACCTTTTGCATGCGATTTCTCAACCATTATTGCGGTGACTCATATTTTTTATTTTTCTAATAAATACCTCAAATATCAAAGAATAACATATTCGTTTTCCAAATATGTGTTGGGTTGTTATGATATAAAATTTTCTAATCGTTTAGTAAATCTACTGGTAACCTCCATATACGCAATGTATTTTAGCGCGTTTTTGTGTCAACTTTAAATTCAATTATCTTCGTTATTTCAACGGTTACCTATAAATTTTAATTTTTATTCAAATTCTACGACTTGTAATGAATGCTGTATATTAATTTAAGTCATATTTTGGGTTGTCACTACCTATGGATTTACTACCTTAATATGTACAGTCTCACATTGTTTTGTTACTTCCTCAAGTAAAACCATATTCTGGTATATGTAAAAAGATTGATATTAAATTCTTCGTTTAATATAAATCTAGGTTACCTCTCGGAAATGAAATATCTAAGCAGAAATTTCTATGCACGTAGGTATACATAAATGTAGTGGAGAAATAAGTAACAATTTGTAATCCATCCTTTGTTCGCTACTCTGCAACAGGACTCCCAGCGTAAGCGCAGCAGGTCTCATTTTCGTGAACAAATAATCTCACCGCACGCTATAAAACGTCAGGCCAGCGCATTCTAGATTTACGAGAGCGATGTCTGTTGCCTCTTCCGGTTATGCGTCGCGGCGCTGTGTCGCCCGTCGCTCGATTCGCCAAGACGTTCACTTCACGAAGTGTACGAAGTGACGTAGGTGGAGCGCGCAGTCCTTATTTGTTTCTTCGGTATGTACCTACCTGGCAGAGCTGAGCTGATTCAATTACAAATAATTGAAATATTAATTAGATTACTTTTCGACAAAAAGTATTTGATACTCAATTACTTTTCAAATTTGTCAAAAGTACTTGGTAATTGCAAGTATCCTTACCAAGTAATTGTAATTGATAATATATTGAGTAATTGAATTAGTATTTCAATAAAATTTTAATTCAAATACTCTTGGGTAATTCAAATACTCTTGGATAGGTAATTCAAATACTCTTGGCTAATTCAAATAAGTTATTAGGTAATTTAAATACATAAAAATTTGTAGAGCTGACCGTTGATTAAATTAAAATAATAATTAGATTACTGTAACCTGATTGGTTCAAATTTTTGCGAGAGAAATATTCACTTATAATATCACATGTGCATTAATTCTTTCCGGATTTTTTTTGAGTCGCGATTCAAAGTTTGCAGTGCGCTTTTTTCCGGCAGGCCTGTATGCGTTACCGTAAGTCCGATAATAATTTTCAAAAAAGTTTTGAAAAGTTGACATCGTGCACTACAAAACGTATATTTCAGTTTTTCGATCAGATGCCTGGAAGCATGCTTAAAACACTCGTAAAGTTCGTGAAAAACGCCGCGCGCGCGCTCGCAGTCAAATGGTGGGGAAGGAGCAGCGGCGTATCTATGGTAACAGGCACGCTCGGCCGTTTTTCGCGAACTTTACGAGTGTTTTTAGCATGCTTCCAGACATTTGATCGAAAAACTGAAATATACGTTTTGTAGTGCACGATGTCAACTTTCCAAAAATTTTTTGAAAATTATTATCGGACTTACGGTAACGCATACAGGCCTGCCGGAAAAAAGCGCACTGCAAACTTTGAATCGCGATTTCGCGAAAACTAATAATCCGACAGCACCTACATTTGGCACATATAAAGAACATTATAATCCCTACTTTCTCTCAAAATTTTAGCGCTCCAGCTCAAAAAATCTGACGTGGCCGTTACAATACCTCTCGCCTTGACATTGAAGTATTATTATTTAACCTCGTATTTAACCAAATATTAAGCTTTAATTTAAATAAAATACAACAACACCGTATAACATTTGATATAATAATATAAAATAATCATACATTATATTATTTCTGTTTATCTGTCACATTGACAATTTTTATTTTTGTTTTAAATTTTATTTCTATTTCGAGATTCACAAATCGTGGTAGGTAAAATTATATATTTAAAAAAATTATATTTCTATATTCGTTAAAGATATAGAAACAAGTAAGATTGAATATTGTACAATGTAATTTCTTCTTTCATGTGTGGTATGTCAAATTGTAACAATCGCATTATTTTATACAATTTTTGCAAAAAATGTTATAGTGCTACAAGGAAAGTACCATTTCCGGTTGGTGGATTTTTACCAAAATCTTTTCAGCTCTTCATTAACATATATAAATGTATAATGGAAAATATTAGAATTTTATGTTCAGTAGAATTTGAGATAATGAACCGGGACGAAAGGCTATAGTAGGCGTACATACAGACTTTCATACACACACACACACACACACACACACACACACACACACACACACACACACACACACACACACACACACACACACACACACACACACACACACACACACACACACAGACATCATCGTGAAAATAGTCAAAATAGGTTCTAAAGGTGCTAAAACGTGCTTATTGACAAAAATCTCGACATCGAATTTTTTCACGATCCCTATACCTCTCTAGGCGAGAGGTAAAAATGACGGAGCTATATGAATTTTCTAAAAAAACGCCTAATTTTCCGGTTTTTCCTAAATTTTTCAGGACCTAATTATCCGATTGAGACGTTCGACCTCTCATTTTGTAGATATTTTAATTCTCTACAAATCATTTCATTGGGGCATTCCGATTGCTAGATTAGTTTCAAAGTTACAAGCAAAAATAGACAAAAATCGCGTTTTTTTGCAATAAATAGTTAATAACTAACAAATGGACCGGAAACTCGAGTGAAGAACACATACCTATACATCTGCTTATTATCTTTTATATCATCGCACATTCGGTTTGCTACTAGTATTTTTGTCACGAGAACACTGCTTTAAATCCCTATAGCTTGGCCTATTACTGTAATCAATTCTTCCATTGGCTGTTATTATTATAATATTATTTTCATATGTAATACCTACGTTACGTAAGATTGTAGGTACCTAGTCAAAGTGTATAAATTTTCAGCCGTCCTAGACCATGTCAAATATGCACATCTTCAGTAGGACTTAAATCTATGTCACACCAAATAATGCCACGTTCGTCAGGATTCCGGATTCAGAAGGTGCCGGATGTGGATGTAATTTCGCAGGTACTCGGGAATGCTCGATAAACATCGGAGAAATCCGCACAAAGCTGCACGTAAGTCGAGAGTGAAAAATGGGAAAGTTTTTGATATCTGAGTCGAGGATTTGATTGTAGGAGATTTGGATTCGTTTTGGTAATTTATATCTCTGAATACTTTGCACGAGGACCTTCGAGAATAAGGACAGCTGTCACAAAAGGCCAAGTTCACTTATGTAACGTCTTTAACAGGTGTCCACAAAACTTATTGTGTCACATTATTAGTTAGAATCTCTAATACTCTAACATCACAGTTACAATTTCAAATTGAACAGAAGGTTATCAATAAATACAAAACAATTATATAATTTAACCTACAGTTACGATTAGGTTTCCTTTCGTTATTGTGAATTAGTACAATTTTAATTGGATTTAAGTTGATACGGTATAAAAAGTAATTTTTAAGGACGCGCTTAAAAATGAATGTGGTAATGTTTTTAACACGATATTAGTCAAAATCATATTATACGTTATTATTTGATTTTTTATTTATTTATTTTTTTATTTTGTACTTAATGTTAAAAATTGGTTTTATACGTTCATTTTCAGTAGATAAAGTATTACTTTAACATCGAGGGTAGATAAAATAAAATTTGAGTAGATAAAGTAAAATTTGAGTAGATAAAGTAAAATTTGAGTAGATAAAGTAAAATTTGAGTAGATAAAGTAAAATTTGAGTAGATAAAATAAAATTTAAGTAAAATAAGAATATTTTTACACAAATTAACATTAAGTACAAAATAAAATAATATATTGTACACGACGATAAAGAGTCTTTATCGACACGTGAAAGATAGCCCACTCGTTCCTTCGTCACTCGTGAACTAACATCTTTCACTTTTCGATAAATGATCTCTTTATCGTCTTGTATAATAAATTACTATTATATGACTACTGGTGCCACGTCAGTGACACTTTAAAACTTTTACATGACTCATTTTGTACATGCTTCCTGCATACATATCGGATAAACGATGTACCTAACCTACAATGAAAATTATGTTACATAATGAAAATAAATATACATTCCTAATTGCCCCATTCTAAAAATTATGTCTGTAATAATTATTTATTTTGCATTTTGATGAATTTTGCTCCCTTTTCTTTCATTTCTACTGCAAATTATATTTATTTTTAGGTATTCTTATTTAGCATAAGGCAATTTAATGATTATATTGATGTATTATTTATGCCTATTTATAGTTATTTCCGAACCAAATGCGGAAAGATTTTGATCCCACATGAGCGGTTTTTTTGTAACACGAGCGGAGCGAGGGTTTCATTTACGCGAATGCTGGGATGGTGTTTTTCCGCAAGAGGTTTGTACAATGTTTTTTGTAACGAAAATTTAGTTTATAAAGTGTTACTTCCCGGAATTATAATTAGTGAATACCACCGAAAACGACAATATTTAAAAATAAAATTTGTGTGCATCGTGCCATCTGTCGGTAGTAGTGAGTAGAAAAAACATCGTAACCTCAAATTTAATGATCAGACAACTTGAGTGTATTTCATTATAGTTTTATTCGTTACAAAAAACATTGTACAAACCTCTTGCGGGAAGACACCATCCCAGCATTCGCGTAAATGAAACCCTCGCTTCGCTCGTGTTTCAAAAAACCGATCATGTGGGATCAAAATCTTCCCGCACTTGGTTCGTAAATAACTATTTCAGGTCCAAACCATTTGTTATCGTTATTTTGACAAAATATACTGGAACTGGAGTCATAATGATCTCATTTAATAATTATTATTAGTCGCACGACAAAATAAAAATTCAAACCGCGTCCTGTAATAACCCCCAACTTTCAAGTTATGTTAGGATGATATACCAAACTATAAATAATTAATAAACTTGAAATTATTACCTTGAACAGTGCACTAAGTATATAATTACAAGATTGAAATATTAATACATTCATCAGACAATGAATATTAACGACAAACGCCGGATTTCACGGGAAACACGCACTCTTGCCTAGCTTCAGGTGGCTACGTGTTGTTTTGTACAGTGCTTATTCGTACGCCCAGCATAATTGTGCTAGTTCGTACGCTCGGACCCTTTTACCTGTATTTTTTCAAGAACTCTTAATCCGTCGCAGTGGGGGGTTTCCAAGTCAGTGCTAGTTCGTACAACGGTAATATCGCACACAAATACTTGATGTAGATCATGCTACGGCTACGTTAATAATTGAATAGTTGCATATTTAAATATATTTGTGAAGAACAACTAATAGCAAAACGAACTGTTTTTAATCATATAAACATAAATCATCCAAATGAATTCTAATTTTAACAAGCAGAAACTCTTTCAAGACATATATGTATTGACATAAAACTATTCATTATTTATTAATTTCTCCGCAGTCTACCAATTGACCTGTTTCGTAATACCTGGTCTGCGCGCGCATACTGTGGCGAGCAGGTGACCGAACTGGGGAATTTTGTTTGATCATTTTATGTTGGCAATCTCATCTGTCAATTTCAACAACATAACAAAATACCTCGTGTTTGGAGTTTTCTTGTAGTTTTAATAATGTAGGATTTTTGAACCATTTTTCCGTTCTCTGTCACGAAGACACGAAGTAAGGTTAACTTATTTGACATCCACGTAAAAAAACAGTTTAACCAACTACTCTTCAACATAACTAGCTGCGGCCACAGTATGCGCGTGCAGATTCCTGCTGTCCTCCTTTATCACACAGACTTTAGACATAAGAGTATCTTTGTCATTTCTCACGAAATAGGTCAATTAGAGAGGATTAGTTTTTTCATGGTTTGAGAATTCTTCTGTAACTTTGAAGAATTGAAGAATAATAAGTAATTAATCATTAATCGTACTTCAAAGTATTTAATTTATAATGTCACAATTGCTTAAAATACTAGTTCGTTTTTGCTATTAGTTGTTCTTCACAAATATATTTAAATATACAACTATTCAATTATTATAATAACGTAGTCGTAGCATGGCCTACATTTGTGTGCGATATTAATGTTGTACGAGCTAGCACTATCTTGGAAACTCCCCGCTGCGACGGATTAAGAGTTCTTGGAAAAATACAGGTAAAAGGATCCGAGCGTACGAACTAGCACAATTATGCTGGGCGTACGAATAAGCACTGTACAAAACAACACTACCCCTCAGGTTGTTGCAGGACATAGACGTCATGACGCAACCCTAGCACAAAGCAGTCAGCCGCAAACAATGAACCCTTCACTCTCCAATGACTTTGTGGAAGATGTTGTCGTAAAATATTACGTTTACTGCAACAATGGGCACTACGTCCGGGTTGATATAAAGCCTATGTCTATGTACAGTGCGGCGTGTTTGATGGTTTGATATTTGTATGCTGAGGATGGCTTTGTTATGAATATATGTGAACAGAAGCGTGCCAGGAATATTTTCCCCGGAATTTATTTATTTTCGAACAAATAGAGATATGCTAGGTATCTATCGTATAGTAAACAATGAATTTATTTATCTTTACACCTCAAAAAAATCTGGCCTGCATAAAATCTCTCGCCATATTTTACTCTTTTTACTACTATACAAATCAAGATACAAATATTTTTGTATATTTTTTTAAAGTACACCATTGTATTCCTCCGATTCCTCGTATCAAACTAGGTATGTAAGCTGGAATAACCCCATTAGCAGAACCGGCCAAAACCAATAGGAATAATAATTACTACTCGATTATTACTAATTAATTACCCTAATCCCTAATTTATTACTATGGTTTTTTTTTAAATTAACGAGAATTTTACGAACCCGAGTTTGTGGGCTCTAGTACGGTTTTGTTAGCTTTGTTAGTTTAGTAAAAACAAAAACCGAGTTTGTGGGGCTCTAGTACGGTTTTGTTGTTAGCTTTGTTAGTGTAGTAAAAACAAAAACCGAGTTTGTGGGGCTCTGGTACGGTTTTGTTAGTTTTTTTTTAAACCACAGTAATAAATTAGGGATTAGGGTAATTAATTAGTAATAATCGAGTATTAATTATTCCTATTGGTTTTGGCAGGTTCTGCTAATGGGGTTATTCCAGCTTAACATACCTGATCAAACTACATATAAATACATATTTTCTTTAAAAAATTCTGTCGGGTACAATTTAAATGCACTTTGAAATTTTTTCGAAATTATCGATTCGCTCATATTTTGGTTATAAGTACCCTATTTGGGACGCAAGGAATCATATGGTGCCACTAAAAAAAAATTTCGGTTAATACTTTTCGAAATAATTTTTGGAAATGAAAGACGGGAGTAACTATGGCCGTATTTTTTCACCATTGGATTCCTCGCGTCGAATTACATAGGTAATTATAAATCCAAATTTTCGCAAAAAAAATCCAACGAGTACAATTTTTATGAAATAAAGGACCCTAATTAACTTAAAACTCACTACCCGATTTTTTGCATGATTCTAATACCTTCCTTACATGTAAGTGGGAGGTAAAAAATGTGTACCTTCTGCAAACAAGATATAATTTATACAATTTTTATTGTTTATAAATTTATTCATAAATCAGATTATTTTAAACCATCTCATATTTGCTCTCCAACGCTTGTGGTACAATATTAATTTATAAAACGAACGAAAAAAATGAAACTCTCCAGTCTTTAATAATGTAGCACAAAATACTGAGTTACATCATCACAGGCTCGTTTGCAACAAACAGGGGAAGATGATATTTCTAAAGAAGGACGGGTAGCTTGAGCTTGTTGTTGCTGTACGGCTACGAATGGCCATTACAGCTACAACTTCATCCTGTGCATGTGGAGATTACATGTTCCACTGAAAAAGAAAATCAAAACGCGAAATGAAATCGTGGTCCGACTCTTCAAATGAGAAAAACGGGCAGATAAGATGTAGGTAGTATTAATTCTATGTTAACATTGTGAACTAGGTCACTGCATTTGGTATTTACCAGGGTGGTAAACATAAAAGTGGAAATAAAATACACTTTTCTGTAGTTAAACAGATAAAGAAATTGTATTGTTGGTTTAAAAATGGGGGATAATGTTTAATTGTTAACATTGTTAATTTATACAAGACATGTTATACAGGGTGTTTCTATACCTCTGCACACAACTTTAATAGGTTATATAAATTGATTTTCTGATTACAGAAAAGAAAGATTTTTTTCAAAATTCGCAATAATAAGGGTAGAGCTCTATTGCCTGGAATAAGTGTTTTAAAACATTTTATAGCTATCGTGTGTGCATATAAAACCTAAAATTTCACATGCAGAAATAATTATTTAGATTTACTTCGGATTTCCTGTAATATGTCTAAAATAAAATGCACTATTTGTAGTTCAAAGCTTAAACTTTATTGATACAAAATCAATACAACATATTAAAGAAAAGATCAAAATTTCAGAAAAATATAAACTTATTCCAAATTTCCGTCCAAGAAAGTCAAAGCATTATTAAGTTTAATAGCAGCGTTTATATCTTTTCTTTGTACTGTTTTACGTTTATTTTTCGAAGTATGTACATAAGTTTCTTTGGCCAATTGTGCCAAGAACAATTCCTAAAACGAGAATAATTTATTAAAAAAGAAAACTACACTCGAGGAAAATAAAAACGCACCACTTGAAAATGCACCAAAAATGACACAATTTTAAAGTGCGATATCTCGGCTGCATTTCGAGGAAATTGGATGAAACTTCGAGATCTGAAAACGTTGAAGTCATCTTTAAGATTAAGATTCATCCAATTTCGTCGAAATGCAGCCGAGATATCGCACTTTGAAATTGTGTCATTTTTGGAGCATTTTCAAGTGGTGCGTTTTTACTTTCCTCGAGTGTATATAAAGCCTTACTCACATAGAGCTTGTATTGTGTTATAAGTTTTAAAATTTCGTACAAGGCGAAAGAAAAAATGGCTTCAATTTTTTAACTTTAATGCTTTTCGCTCAGAGAAAAAAAGTAGCCTGTTAACAATAAAAAGCTGAACACTAGTTCAAATTTTAAACGAATAAAAATTTATAGATTGGTACAAATTTTCGGAACTTGGAGATGTTGGTATTACTATTCAAATTTCAATCTAGATTCTAGAATAGGTAGGGTAAACCATATAGTCGTTGGACAGCATATAGTTATTGGACATACCACACAAAAACCGTTAAAATAAAAATTCTCTTTATCCTATTTGATATAGCGTCTGCTTGATGGATAACGTCGATAAATGTATTTTGTGTGACAATAAATTTGCGACAAATTATTCCTACTGTTAGTTTTGTGTCGACCTTGATATAAGTGCGCATGCGATCTAGTATGTATTTCTTATAATGTTGTTAAAGATCACATCAACAAAAATAATAATTTTACACCTTCTTATTATTCTTAGAATAACAAAATCATGATTCAATAACGCCAAAAATTACTTACAGATTACATATTTTGATGCTTTTGTTTGTTTAAATAAAATTTAAACAAAAAAAAACGTTGTCCAATGACTGTAATAAAATTTTTCTATAAATACAGTTATTGGACACGTGTCCAATAACTAAATTTCATAACATAACCTCAATTTTGCTGTCCAACTATTATCCATAGGACGCTAGGTTTAGAGTTTTTTTTTTTAAATGATTTTAATATAACCTATACAGTTATGGGACGGGTGTCCAACAGTGTCCAATAAGTGTCAGTTAGGTGTCCAATAATTGTATTGTGATGTTTTTAAAATAGAAAAGTTTCAAATTCATTAAATTGACAATAGGGTGTTGGCAAAAATAGTATTAGTAATTTTACATATTGCTAATATCTGGATTAATAATTTTAATGGTCTTTTATATAAAATAATTATAAATAAGTCCTTAATTAAATAAAAGTGGTCGTCCAATATCTATGTGACACCTGTCCAATAATTGAAAATTTGTCCAATAACTATACTTTTTTGCATATTTTTCTTAGAATTATTATTATTTTCTCAAATTTCAATACATGGTGTTGTGCAGAAATTATATTATAAAAAAATTAAAAGTCCAAAATTGACCATAAACAACAAAGATGTTAATTTTTTGTTTTAATATATTCTAAACTGTCTAATAACTATATGGTTTACCCTACTAATTTTTGTACAGAAATTAAGTTTTGTTTTTGTGCACGATTGACCATTCACAGGGCAGAAACGATTACAACAATACTCTATACTTCACTAGAATTGAAATGGTGGAAGGAAGAAATGGAGTAGGTATAAGCTCTATTTGAATAATATTTATGATAGTTATATTACTTACAGTTGCTCGCGCTACCAATAATACAGATTCCTGGCTTATGAGACGTATATCTGGATCAATTTTCATGATTGCTTTAACTCTTGCAAGTGGTAGCCTGGTAGATTTACCCATTTTATCATGTGTTGTAGGCATTTTGGTCGATGCCGAAGCGCCTTGCCTACTTTCTTTTGATAAATTACGAACGCACTGCTCCTCATCAGGTTCTGAATCCAAAAACAGCTCTGGAGATTGTGATCCACTCATTTTTATTTGTTTTATTATATAAAATAGCAAATTAAAGCAGTTATCACTTTACTTTATAAATATACAAATACAACAAAATCAATTCAAACATCAAACTTCGTATTCTTCAACTTAAAAACGGATTAATGCTTTGGAATTTCCGCTAGATGGCAGAATTACTACTTCCATTTATTTCAAAATAATTATCTAATTCTGCGTAGTAAATATTTCAATAAATATTCGTACAATTTTAAACACAATTCACAATATTTAAATATTTATAATTGCATCAAAATAAAATGATATTCCAAATGCTGTAAAATATTAATTCTGATTTTTAGCAGTTATTTTACATGCGCAGTAAATTATATAGTTAAAGATAAGACATAGGTAGGTACACAGTTAGTTTTTTCGAGAATCAGATAAACGTTAACTAGTGTTTTAAGGCGAATCTCTTGCTATTAAATTCAAATAAAAAAGCACAATGTCAAAGTAACATTTTTGCTATTTTAGTATGCTCCAAGTTGTTGCGCAGTTGGATAGGATTTGCGCATAGTTGACAACAGGACTTCTAAGTTATCAAAATCAGGGTGAATGGTCAGATTTGACTTTTCCGCACTTTTAAGCTTAAGCTTATATTGTAGATTGAAATTAATAATAATTTGTTTTCCGAGCAATATCAGCTATTTTTTTGTTATCTGTCATGTGTATGGGAAATGGGCGGCCACGTGGTTAAAGCAAAGCCATTGTGGTTATAGCGGGTTATAGTATCGTCAAAAATAAACTTATTTGTGAAATAGTATATTACATTACTAGCAGGGTAAAACAGTTTTTACTGCTGAAAGGAGGAAATGACCGGCGAGCCGATCACCTCCTTGAAGCAGTAAAAACAGTTACCCTGCGTGTATTGTACAACATTGTACTTGTTACTCATCTGTAAACCAGAATAAAATTTAAAAATTGTAACCAAATCTTGTCAGTTACACACAACTGTTTTCTCTTAAATAATATATCATAAGCCTTGGAAGTATGATTGCTGTGCCAACGTACATTGTTTATTGAATTGTTTATTTTACTACGCTTGTAAAGAAAAACATATGCGCAGAACTAACAAGTAAAAAAAATTTACAAGCGAGTAGTTATAGTGACTAGAGCACTGCACGGGCCGTAATTTTGGAGCCCGGCCCGCCCGAAGCCCGACTATTATTAGGCCCGGCCCAACCCGGCCCGACAATTTCAAATTTTGCCAAAGCCCGGACAGCCCGAAGCCCACCTGCTATTTGGCCCGGCTCGGCCCGGCCCGATATTTTAAAATAAAAACAAAGCCCGGCCCTGCCCGGCCCATGGTTTTTCGAAGCCCGGCCCTGCCCGGTCCATGATTTTTTGAAGCTCGGCCCGGCCCGGCTCGGCTCAGCCCTGGCGGCCCATGATTTTTTGAATCCCGACCCGACTTGGCTCGGTCTAACTAAACCTCTAAAATTTAGTTTGTGTACGTGTTATCGTGTTACATATCATACAAATTTTTTTAGTATAATGCTCTCCAAATTTGTTTAGTAACTGTAGGAAATTATTGTAATATATTACTTAGAAATAAGATTTTAATTTAAAAAGCTCGGCTCGGCCTATGCTCGCAGCATAAAAGACCCAGCTCGGTTTAAGCCCGTAGCATATCGGGCCCGGCTCGGCCCAAGCCCGTACCATAACAGGCCCGGCTCGGCCCAAGCCCGTACCATAACAGGCCCGGCTCGGCCCAAGCCCGTACCATAACAGGCCCGACTCGGCCCAAGCCCGTACCATAACAGGCCCGGCTCGGCCCAAGCCCGTACCATAACAGGCCCGGCTCGGCCCAAGCCCGTACCATAACAGGCCCGGCTCGGCCCAAGCCCGTACCATAACAGGCCCGGCTCGGCCCAAGCCCGGAGCATAACAGGCCCGGCTCGGCTCAAGCCCGTAGCATAACAGGCCCGGCTCGGCCCAAGCCCGTCATAGTACAATAAATAGTAAGCCCGGTTAGGCCCAAGCCCGTGATATGGTAGGCCCGGCTAGGCCCGAAGCCCACTATACTTAAAAGAAATAAAGCCCGGGCCGGGCCTTGCAGTGCTCTAATAGTGACTTGTTAAGATCTATTTTCAAAGGCAATAGAAGACTTGGTAAAACAGCGTTAACATGTGAGTAACAAGAAAATTTCTTAACGGTTCCCCGTACCGATTCTACTTCTTTTACCGGTACGGTACGGCGTACCGAACTGGCCTATTTTTACTACTGAACTTAAATGGTAATTCACTTCTAGCATGCAAAAATATTCTAAATTCTCATACTCAAAATTTATTCGAAACGCTCTTATTAAATTAAAGTGTTTTTGTTTGAAAGAAGCTATTACAGTACCTATCTTAAATTTCTATAGCATCTCGCAGGAGTGTAAATAAAACAAAAGAAATTCGAAATTGTAGTACAAAGATAAAAGACCCTTTCTATTGATTAAAAACCTTTCAAGACAAGTCAGAACAGAGTATAGGGCCAAGTAGCTCTTACAGATAACAAAACGACATTCAACTACCTGGATTATATGATTTAGAAAAAAGGATTAAAATTAGAAAGTACTTTGAGATTATTTGCAGGGTGAGTGGACTTTATCCAAGGACCTAGGATGATGATTTGATCAATGGATGGTTATAACTAGGGCTGCGCGATATTCAAATTTTAATATCGATATTCGATATCGAAATAATATCGATAATTTTCGATATATCGAAAAATCGATATTATCGAAAAATATCGATACTTATCGATAAATATCGATATAATATCGATTTATATCGATAAATATCGATTTATATCGATAATTATCGATAAAATATCGATTTATATCGATAATTATCGATAAAATATCGATTTATATCGATAAATATTGATATATTATCGATTTATATCGATAAATATCGATATAATATCGATTTATATCGATATTTATCGATAAATATCGATATAATATCGATACATATCGATAAATATCGATTTATATCGATAAATATCGATTAATATCGATACATATCGATAAGTCGATATATCGATAAAAATTATTTTCAATATCGATATCCGATATTTAAAAATAATATCGATATTTATCGATATATCGATATTTTTCCCAGCCCTAGTTATAACTAAAATAAATTTTCTATAAATTTGTATTTTTAGGAACTAAGTAAGTAGTTACAAAAAATATCATTTATTTTATATGGTGTAGGTATTCGTATGAGTGTAGTTTATAATTCCAGCAGTCATTTAAATTATCGTTTGATGATTTCAAGTTTTTCTAGTCAATCAAAATGTTTAGATACTTAGTAACTAAATTACGTTAAAACTTTCTTAAAGTGTCTATGCAAATTCGAATTCGCAGGTTTTCATCAGCACTCACCTACTTACTGTATTCTAATTAAACTAACTACACTCGAGGAAAATAAAAACGCACCACTTGAAAATGCACCAAAAATGACACAAATTCAAAGTGCGATATCTCGGCTGAATTTCAACGAAATTGGACGAATCTTCGAGTTCTGAAAACGTTGAAGTCTTATCTTTAATGTGATTATAGCCAATGTGACAAAAAATCCACTCCACCACCTCCCACCCCCCTAAGAAAAACAACTGTACCTGATGTCCAAAAAGGTCCAACTTTGGCAACTCATGCGCAGTGCCAAAAAAATCGTGGACCTTATTGGCCAACAGAATAATAAAGATCAGACTTTTTCTTCAAGGTCAGCAAAATTTCAAGTACCTACGATGATTTGGCGCGAAGTTATGAATTTTTGAAAAAAAGTGCCTCTTTGAGGTTTTTGGCCATAACGTGGCGAATTTTGCACGAAAATCAATAAATTTTGGATTTACGAGAACGTTGAAGGTTTCTCTATTCGGCCCTGTAAGTTAATCTGCCACCAAACCCGATCCACCCCCGGATAAAAAAACATGTTTTTCACTGAAAAATGTTCAATTGTAGCAACTTGTAGCGTGAGTAAAAAAATCGTGGACCTTATTGCCCAACAGGACAATAAAGTTCCATTTTTTTCCTTCAATTTTCTCAAAATTTCAAGTACGTGCGATAATTTGGCACGAAGTTATGAATTTTTGAAAAAAATTGGTATTTTTGTGCTTTTTGCCCATAATTTGTCCGATTTCGCACCAAATTCGTTTATTTCTTAAAACATCTAAAAAATAAAGGTGTTTAAAGAAATAAAAATTTTAGAGTCACTTTTAGATAATTGTTAATGAAATTCAGAAGCCTCAAAATGGCACTTTTTTTTCAAAAATTCATAACTTCGCGCCAAATCATCGTAGGTCCATGAAATTTTGCGGACCTTGAAGGAAAAAGTCAGCCGAGATATCGCACTTTGAAATTTTGTCATTTTTTGTGCATTTTCAAGTGGTGCGTTTTTATTTTCCTCGAGTGTATAATATATTTAGTACAAATTACCTGTTCTGGTTGTGTTGATCAGCACACTCCCGAAATTCTGAAAGCAATAAAACAAAATTTGTTAAGTGAAGTATTATTGGAGACAAAAATATCCGTTTCATTATTAAGTAGCAATACAATATACCATTACGATGGAAAATGATAAGCTAAAAGAAACTATAAAGGTTATGTTACGTTATAAAATATTTACATGATTTTTATTCAGGTCATTTGAATTCAGTCACGCTATATTGTAATAAGATATAATTGTAGGTATACAATAAAATTATCATAGGGTGCAGTATTTTAAATTACAATATTTTATATTACTTCCGGTTTAGTTTATTGCTTGTATAAAAGCGAAAATGTTCAACATCATATAAAAAGAAAAAGTACCTATTTATTCTAACTGCACCTGTTATATTGTATCATTCTACTTATAGTAGGTATTATAGTTGTTTCGTATTTTATCGAGACTGAAAAACTCGTGATGTTAATTTCAACAATTTTAGAAATAACAGACAATAATTTTTACGTCTTTTTTATAAGAAATACCTCAAACGAACAATATAATAAGGTATATAGGAAGCAAGAGTAGACTCTTTAAAATTTGTCAAGCTTTCGATTTTATTTTTAAATCTTCATCTGGACACTGTATCAATTGTGATATAATATAAAAGTTTTACAAAATTTATAGCATAATCTCAGACTTACATAGTGTTGAGGTTAGTTTAAGACTAGCATCTGATGGATATTTGAATTGGAAAAATGTCGTCAACGTTTTTAACAATACACATAACGTTGAAATTAAACAAATTTTGTAATAAGAGTTAAGATCAAACAAAATATTTTAGAAGTTATTTGACACAAAAACTGGTAGAACGGTAACAACGTGATAAGATGTTAATTGACTGAAACAGTTGTAGCAAGATGACTTGCATGTGCTAGGCTCTGGATTTTTGTTATTTTAAGTTATTTTTAGATAAGTACAATAGTTCAAAGGTCATCTGCGTCTCTCCGTACCCCTTTATTAGGGTTCCTATGTTCCTATGATTTTTGGGCGTCTGCAGTCAGTTCTTCGTTGGTTGGGGCTTTTGAGCGTTTTAAGTATATTTTAGTATAAATTCGTATATAAGTTTAATAAGTTTATAGTATTAAACAAATTATTCGTGTTTATTAGGAATTTTGTGTGTTTATATGAAATTAAATAATTTAAAAGTGTGTAATCATGACGTAACGCTCCCAAATCATCCCTTCCTAATTCGACCACGACTGGTTAACGTGGTTATCCCCTTTCCCTTTAGTAAACTTCCTTGCTTTTTTATTCTATACCCCATAGTTCACCCCTGTATTGCTACACAGTTTTGTCAAGTAATGGCGTCCTGTTTTTGCCGCGTTTTAGCAAGAAACACATTTCTTCTTGATATTTAAAAAAAATTAAGAAGAAAGAAGTTTCTGAAACTTCTTTTTCTTAAAAAAAATTAAAAAACACACATACCTACATTATTTGTCAACACTTTAAGCTTCAAGGGACTAAAAAATCAAGTGGTTTTGATAAAATGCCTCAAGTTTTCAGGGTTGGCGGTTTTCATTTCAGTATATATTATTTTTAGCTGGATTTTCAGTTGAACAGGCCAATTATGAAATGAATCTTCATTCGAGTGCGATACGTGGTAACAGAGCAGCCGTGCCGTTGTTGGTCCTAGTATTTCACGCTTGAAGAACACATACCTACAACATAAATCCACCGCAGCTGTAGTGACTGGCCGGGTAACCAGCCCATACATCACGCAGTGTGTCACACACTGCATGCTCCGGTGTCGTGCGATACAACATGCCTCGTGGAGTCCAAGCCCAAGTAAAAACTAACTACTCCTTTCAGATTGCGAGAACAATGCACCACCATTGCATAATTGCACGAATGCTCTTGTTAACTGAAGCTATTGTGTGTAAACATGTGTAGCTATGTATGTTTGGCGCGTTTAGTTATTAACTTTATCTCGCGAACATGCATAACTCCTCTGTTTTTAATTTGTTTAAATGTACCATTTAGAATTTATTGTAATCAGAAAAATGTACTACCTCAGTGGCGGTGCGTGACTCCTAAGTTAGGTGAGGCTAAAAAAAATGCGCCGCAGGCGATTTTTTTTTTGGTTCAAGGTCAAATGCTTTAAACGCCTTTAAATACTTTGTATCATAATTTCAATGAAACGTTCTAAAATCATTTTTTTACGCATAAAATCAATAAAACAATAGAACTTTATTTCATTACTTAAATAAATAATGTTTTTGTGAGTCAAGATAAAACGCTATAATCGTAAAAACAGCAGATAATATTTTTTAAATTTTGTTTTCTCTAACGCACAAGAGTATATTTAGTACGTCCACAAAAAGTACATACATATTTAAATAAAGTAGGTAACAGAATAGAAAATAGAATAGAAAAAACATTCAACAATACGCGACTAGCGTTCTGCAGCTCTCGGTAAAACAACATTCAAGCGTGAGGCGAACAAATTTTATCTGTTCTTGATTATTATGATTCTTATTCTGTCCATATATTAAATATTTATAATAAATATTTAATTAATATAAATAAAACTATTACAAGTTCTATTTGTTAGATTTTACATTTATTTTTATTGGTTATTCATAATTTTTATTAGAAACTATTAGTTTCAAAACATAACTAATTATAAAATAGCATTCACAACAATAAATATGACAAGCAATCAACAACAAAGTAAAAATAAACTTTGTTTCTTCACGTGTATTTAGTTGTGTGCGCTAGGCTATGCGAGGCTGTGCGCTGTGTATGTGTGTGCGGTGTGCCTTGCGCGAAGACAGACGATATTTCCCTAGCCTCTCTCAAGGCCTCTCCACCGCATGAACATACGAGAATACACACACGTCACTCCGTCGCTCGGTCGCACTGACGATGAATGAAACCAACCGTTGCAGCAGCAGCCTCACTGTACACATTATTTATGATTCGCGCGAAAATAACACTATTTAAATACTTTTTTTGCATTATTGTGCAACAATAATTATTTTTAAATAAATATGTAGTCGATTTATAATAAAAAATAAATTTGATAAATAAAATTATAATAAAAATAAAAAATTTAAAATTACGATTTTACGCGGTGAGGCTCAGCCTCACCTGCCTCATCTGACGCACCGCCACTGCTACCTACTCAGTTGCGGCCGATGACTTTTTTACGACGGCGTAGAAGGGCCAGGGTAAATATTTTTTTATATTGAATTCCCGACTTTTAAACTCAGCATCCCGACTTTTAAACTCGAGATCCCGACTTTTAAACTCGGGATCTCAGCTTTTTAATCACGAGATTAAAATTCGGGATCCCGACTTTTAAACTCGGGATCCCGACTTTTAATCTCGGGATCCCGACTTTTAATCTCGGGATCCCGACTTTTATTCTCGGGATTAAATAACTGAGATCCCGAGTTTAAAAGTCGGGATCCCGAGATTAAAAGTCGGGATCCTGAGATTAAAAGTCGGGATCCCGAGTTTAAAAGTCGGGAATTCAATATAAAAAATATTTACCCTGACCCTTCTACGCCGTCGTACTTTTTAAAGGCAAGGGCTGTCATTTAAATATTCCTTTATATTTAAAGTTAATTTTTATTATGGAAAAGAAACTTCACAGTATATCCCAGTTTTTGTACAAAAATAAATACAAATTTAATTATAAACATAATATCAAATATTACAATCACAACTAACCTCGTAATAACAGTACGTGATTGTAGAAAAAAATGCTTTTATATGATCTATTTTACTTTGGAACTTGCAAAATTGAAAATTCAAGAAACTTTGTCAAAATTTTATAACTATTTTCCCTGATGAAGCACCAAAATAAATAAAGCGAAATATTGGAAATAAATACAATTAACAACTATATAAGTAATTCCTAATTATCTCATGCCCTTTCACAATCAATTTTGTTGTACGCCTTAAAATTTCAACGTAACTATTTTGTACCTGTAAACTACACGTATTTATGTTCACCGTGAGTGACAGAGCTGCGTTCAAGGCAGCCCCGATGCTCACTCTGTATCCGACACATTGGCTATCATTCCCCTCATCGCACACACTTACTTCTGCCAAAGTTCCAGAGCTGCTCGGACAGCAGCTCTTAGAACGAAAATGGGTATAGCGTTGACTCACGCCGCGTCAAAGTAACATCAATAGTAAGCCTACAGGCGCAAATTTTTAAATTACAAGATATATTTGATGGATAGATAGATAATGTTGTTTATTGATATTATTTAAATAATGTAGGGGCTGCAGCCCTTACCCACGAGCCGCCACTGTACCTACTTATGTAGCTGTGTCAGCTCTCACACAACATTGAAGAATAGTCCAACCTTTGAAAATACCATACTAATTTACCCGGACGAGTTTTGCGTTTTTTAGTAGGTATGTTATTATTGTCATATTATTTCCATTAACCGATAATTCGTCCTAGTGTTACTGCGAGACGAGACAAATTATCTTTTTACTTTATTTCGAAATAATCCTGCAAGCAGTAGAAATAAGTATACGAAATATGTACGTATAGAACGTAGAAGCGTATGTGGTAAACTTAATTCTAGCTAAATATAAAATGTTACTGCATTATATTTTTGAAATTACATCCGTTCAAGTTACAACAAGACTGGATTATGTCAGTAAATTGTGTAAAAATAGGAATCTACTGAAAAACAAGGAGGTACCATTAACGTTACAACTGTAAGACCAATCGATTTGTTTTTAGATTGAGATCAGCTTGTTAGAATTATTGTCCATTAGAAGTCTCAGTTAAATTCCTAACTAAATACGAAACTTATACAATCATTATTTTAGTTTTAGTTTGTAGTACGCAGTTCTCATGTTTTATGTTCCATCTCTGTATCAACTATATAGGTAGTATTAGTAGTAAATAAAAACTAAGAGTATAGGTACTAATAGTTCACACAATTTTGCTGTTTCATAGCTTCTTGAGTGCAATATGAATCAGAATTCACGATTCTGGCTATATTGTTCAAAATAAAAATCTGAAATTTTACATTAGTAACGACAAAGCATTGTTGAATTGAAAAATTCAAACTATATATTGTTCCGACAACAATTAGAGATAAAAAGAAATTAAACACTAGAATTTCGTGAGGATCTCATGAATGAACTATAAAAGTTATCATTGAGTTTAAAGATTAAATGAGTAGAAAATAGATGTAAAAAGGGCGGAAAAACAATAAAACTATAATTTTATCACCAGAGTTGCCATAAATTATATGTAAACTTGTATAATTTTCGCCGAATTTCGCATAATTATTAAAGCCAAACTAATTACATTAATTAAAGATTTTGAAGATTCCGCACCTTTAGTATTCTTCCTTAATCTACATAGGTACAAAAATTCAACATCATACGTATAACAGTATTAGATTGAGATCCTCACAAAAATTACTCATTTTTCAATGCGTATTATTGCCATGCAATAGGCCCTTAATTATAATTGTAGGAAAATACAATTTTTATCATTATTTATAAATACGACACAATGAAAAACAATGTAAAAGTAATAAATTATTAACCTCCATCAATATTAGTTGTTTTTAGATCCCAAATTACAATTATTTGATAAATCATCAATAACTTCTGCTTTAATGTACCACAATGTCTCCAGTACAAATAATATTGTAATCTATTACTTCAATCAGGAGGTGTAATTAATCATAATAATATCGACAAAAGTTGACAGTTCAACAAGAGTACAATAAGCGCTAAATCCATAGACGGCAGAATTGCTAACTTTGCCAGAGATAAAAGCAAGACGAGGCAAAACAAGACTTTAATATTTATTTATGGCACTTTAATTATAAAATATCTTTGTTCTTTGTACTTTGTCTAAGGCCCAAAAGATGTATTTACTTCGTTATTTAAAGTTAGACAATAAATTGGCAGCAATAGACATAGACATATTAAATAGGTACAGTTTATTTTTCTTGTGGTAGGCTTCACGTCATTATGTTCCGAACTAAGAATTAACGAACATTATATCTCCTGTCTTCGTCCTACACGTGCCTACCCCACTTATCTTAAAATTCAACGTTTGTCTAATGACTGCATCTCTTTCTCACTAAAGACATAAAATGCGATAGAGCAACATCGCTTCATCAGTATGGCCGAACAGAAACGTGACGCCCAAATGTTCTCCCACTACTGTTAATTTGATTCGTGCGAATGTGAATGATGACGTGAAGCCTACCACAAGAAAAATAAACTGTAGGTACCTATGTTGTTAATTATATACGAAGCGCGTCTAAGTTAGATTTTAATGACAGACAAATAACTGGATTACCTACTTTTCCTGTATTTATGATGCCTACTGTTAAACCAAATATCATGCATACCTGAAAGCGCTAACCTTGTCGTAAGGCTCAAGGAATTAGTTGGCGAGCTCAAGATCACGTTTAACTCTGGAAGCAAAGAAAACATAAGCAAACATGCTTAGTGAGGAGCAGTAACACTTCCACCTCAGACTCTCACATCACACATCAATCTCAACAACATTCACACATTCGTATCTCGTTGGCGACCTGGTTAGGGCCACTCCAGCCCTACGGCTGCTCGCTGCACCGTTGGCAATCTGACTAGAATTACTACAGCCCATAGCTGCTCGCTGCATCATTGGCGGCCAGTCACGGTCCACTACAGCCCAAAGCTGCTCGCTGTATCGTTGGCGGCCAACCACGGTCCGCGTACCCAACGTTTCAACTCTTATCACACTCTACACATCATAGACACACACGGCTCAACTCACCAGGCCAGATCAACACGGATCTATTTCACATAACCATATACACTTTACTGATTTAGGATCTATTCTCGAGCACTACCATTACTCTGAAATCTAAGAGACTAGCTAATGAGTTTTATTGTTTCAAGTGTTATCAGATTTGTTTGTAGTACTCTTATTAAAATAACATCTCGTATCACCTATTTGTCAAAATATAATGTATTCTAAGTGTTTCGTTTTAAAAATGTAGGAAGGATAAAATATAGCTAATAAAAAAAATCTGATGTGGCCAGGACACGACCTCTCGCCAAATTGTGCTTATTCTACTAATCTAATAAATAGTTTTACTTACATTTTAATAGTTTCATTTTCATGTAGGTAATATGAAAATGATAATGTAAACCAAGATGCAAGCAAAATATGTCAACTGTACTGTCACTGTCATAATAATTCAAATTTTATGTAGAAACAAATTTCATATGATCATGGACAACAAGATACTGGAATTTCAAAAAAGTAGTATATTAGTAGCATTTTATTTTATTGTTAAATATTATCAGACGCAACAAATTGTATTTAAAATTAACTGTACCCATAGATAATTATATTTATTTTATTTTTAATTGCAAAAATTGTCATAAATAAATAATGTACCAATTTATTTAAGGAAACCTTTATCAAGTCTCAAAAAGTACTACTTCCGGTTTGCGGATTTCTACCAAAATCTTATCCAGTGTTAAGATCCTTATTAAAACTTTAAATATGAAATTTGGTTATTAGAGGTTTGATACTTTTTAATTTATCGTGGACGAAAAATCGTCACATACGTCCATACATACGCACACACACACACAGACATCATCGTGAAAATATTAAATTCGTATTCTAGAGAGCCTGAAACGTGTTTATCCATCAAAAATTTATACTCGATAATTTTGACCCATTACAATACCTCTCTTATAGAATATGAGGCGAGAGGTAAAAAGTGAAACAACTTAATAGGTTTATCACCTCTTAATTAAAACATCATTACTATCAAATGGAACAAAGAAAACAAATACCTATTTATAACAAACTTCACTTAGTGAAGAATATTAATAAATATTTATTATAGTCTTTTGTTATGATTGTGTTGAACAATAGTACAAAGGCGTTTTCCACAAAAAATATGATAATTATAAGGATTTTCTACCGCAATGATTCTTCTACCATCTTGTCCGTTATAACCTACAATACAATAATTGTTGATAGATAATTCTAAAAACAAGAACTAAACTACAAAATTTTACTTTTAGATTTGAAGCAATAATACTGTGCAATCCCATGTATTAGCAATCGTTGAAAACTGGACTTGTTGTTCCTAATGTAAGATTTTTCAGGATTTTCAGTAAAGAAATCAATGATTTCAGCTTCTGTTCTTTCAAGTTCATACAAGCTTCTTATCATTTTGAAAGTCCCTTTCACATGTAATGAAATATTCCTGTAAGACGCGGTCAAAATTTTTCCAGAAAATGAGTTATTTTTATTTTGTATACTTTCTTCTTTGGTTTCATCATTTGTAAGTTTTTCCAAGATGTTCTCTAAGTCTGGATTGTCTATTATTGCTGTGAATAGACTATTGTGAGGTATTCCTTCTTCCAGATATTCTATTGGTTCGTCTTCTTCCAGTAAGGCGGTAAGTTCAGCCACTAAAAATATAATCCGTTATTTGGAATTCGAATAAAACCGGTCTCCGGATAAAACGGCCGGTAACCGGATAATTAATAATACCGGTGTCCGAATTATGCTTTATATAAATCTAGATACGAGTAAATTAGTCCAGTAACCTTGTCATGGTTATAATATTGGCAACATATGTACATACTATCATGTGTGGATAGGGATGTCATATCCGTACCAGGTGTGGATATGAAATTCAAGGTCAAATACGTCAAAAAAATTATTAATGCGTACAAATTATGTTTTTATCATGACAACTAATTATTAAAAACATTAAATCAACTGTTATTTAATAATGAAATTATGTTTAAAAGCATGATTTGCAAAAAGAGCAAATAAAATTGTAGCAATATAGAGTAAAATAGGGGTTAGGATGAAAAAAGGAAGGAATTTTTATTGGGGAAAAGGGATAACCAGTCGTGGTCGAATTAATAGGAAGGGATGAATTAGGGAGCGCAGTAATCATGACATAACGAAAACTCTAGAGCACATTTTTTAAAAATATATTTAATAAAACACAAAAACTCCGAATATAACACGAATATAAAAGATTAAACTTGACTTAAACTGATACTTATACGTTTCCACTAAACTTATAAATACGAATTTACATTAAAACAAATAATTTACGCATAAATTACGCTCAAAAGCGTAATGTCCGTAGCAACGGGCTACATCTTGGACTTATCTCGAGCTCGGCTGTCGAAGAACTATCTCAGACGCCCAAAAATCTATGGATCGTCTGGCCTAAAGGGTGCAGGGGGATGCAGATGACCTCTGAACTTTTGTATCTAAAAATAACTTAAGATAACAAAAATACAGAGCGTAGCATATGCAAGTCATCTTGCTACAAAATGAAGAGTTTTTAAGTTGGCAACAATTATTCAAACGTCATGTCAAAAAATAATTGATGTAACTCTACTTAAATAATTTTTGGCATCATATTGAGTGCATTTATTGCAAAAACTATATTTCGTTATTTGTTCGTAGAAAAAATAGGCTGTACAGTGTACAACTCGAGTATGGGGTCGTGACTGCAAACTCGTTCTCGTGCAAAATAGGCATCACATCCACTCTTGTTGTACAATATACTATTAAAGAAATAATTAGTTTCTCCCACTGTTTCCCCGTATGACCGGTATAGACAGTATTTTTATGACAGCTCCTAGCACTTGTTTTACTTTCAAGAAACTTTTTAGTAAAACTTTCCTCGTGTGAACAGGGTATTATGTGTACTTATTTTAAAAGATTATGTTAGATTGCAACAACAAACCCGCTTTTAGTCGTCTCAGACGTCTTCGGCCAACGTGTCGTGGGAAATTTACAAATAATTCTCCAATAGTCTTATGAGGTTTTTGTCGACGGGAAGAGTTCGTAATTGGAATACTTTCAACCGAAGAAGCAGCATGGACTGAAGAAATTTCGCTGTTTGTTGGTATACTAAAAACGCTTCAGAATCTAGAAGATTTAATTTTATAATTACATACACAAACACCTACTGTAAGGCTTGTAGAGATTCCGTCGAAGAAGTACGTTCTGAATTTTTATAATGAACCTTATTCTTATTACGATTTGTAACACCCATGTTATAGGAAATTCCAAAGTTTATTCGTAAATTTAGTTGATTTCAATATTTTTGTCCGTTATGTTCTTTAATTTATATTGATTTAAAAATTAACAATCTTTCTAAATAGGACACTATCAACTTGATGACAGTTCTGTCAACAGTCAAATAATTTGACAGATATGTAAAAAAAAATGATGATGATAGTGACGTCACAATCGAGTGGTCTCGACTTCCGGTTTTAGGTAAATAGGAAAAAATATAGTCCGTAGAAGTAGTGCTAGTTTGAATTTTAAAAAATAGATTAATTAATGAAGAAAATTATCATTTTGTTCTCGTTAAAATTATAATATATAAATAACATTATTATTATTTGAATCTTACACAAATCAGGACGTTCATAGGCGTATCCAGGGGGTTGTTTGGTAGTTAATACCCCTTCCCACCCCAAGGGAAATAATTAATTCTAATTAATAAGTATGTATGACAAAACTTAACTTTTAATGAAACAGCTTTTAACCTTGAACCCAAAAATGTGTGTGCGCCTGTGTATGTAATATTTTTTTCTAGGTTCTATATCTCAAAAAGTTACAAACATTTAACAACCAAATTTTATAATATATAACGTCTTAATACTATCTTAAGAATACAGTTATTTTTTTGGAAGCAATCCCCAATATCCGGAAGTTGTACTTTTCTTAAATATTTTGATAAATAATTAATTTATCGCAATATTTTTTATTCCAAATGAAAGATTATTATTATCTACAATTTTTAGCATTTTGTAAATTATTCTGTCATAGTACTTTAGGAATTAAAGTATTATTTATAATTTAGAGTATGAAACTTCAGTAGGTATCTTGTTATCCATGAACAATGATTGTTTAACAATAAATTGTTAGTACGAAAAATTTAATTGATAATGACAGTGACAGAGTGACAGTACTAATAGAGACACATCATTTATATCTTCTTCTACATTTCTTCTGTTGACTAAATGACTAAAATATATTTGTAAGTACCTAGTAGTGTAGGGTACCTATATAGCGGGAGGTCTTGTGCTGGCCACATCATATTTTTTAATAGGAGTACGCCACTGGTTCAATCTCCTTCCTCCCCCTTCCTCGCTACACCTATGAGTATACTTAATTTTACGTCACAAATTTATATTACCAGCACTAGGTTATATAGATACCTACACATTAATTATTAGACCGTTTTAACCATTATTCGATCAATTACACTTTAATTTATTAATAACAATTCATTAACGTAATATTGATTAGTACCTATATATAATAAACTATTTAATAAATTAAGTTGTGGTTGAAATCTTTATTAATAATTATTAGTTTGTCCATTAAAATGATTAATATGTTGTATCGTGTGGATACAAAATTATACAGGATGTTTCTATACTTATGGATCAAGGTATTCTGTAACACGTTCTACTGATAACGAAACAAAAAGAATTTTTCAAAAATTCGTAAAATTAAGGGTGGTTTACTTAAAGAAAACATGTTTAGTGCCACACTGGGTTCATTACTGAATTAATTAAATTTGTTCATTACACAATATCAGCGTTGGATTAGATAATTACGTGCATTGTTATTCGAATAAAACACAAACAGCTATGAAACCAATGGAAACAAATTGATATTCCATTTTCCCCCTTTTCTAAATTTAAAGGCCGATATGTCAAAAACTAAGCGAGAAATCAAACTCTAGTCTGCAACATTGTATTACTAACACTTAAATTAACCTATAAACATATTTTCAGAATTTTGAAAATTATGAAATATTTTGACCTCCCAAAAACCGACCACCCTCGATTTCTCAAAAATGGTTCAATATATCGGCTTAATTTATTCACCAATGAATTCCTCGCGCCGAGTTACATATGTGTACCAATTTTCAGCTCAAAATTCCGACGGGTACAAGATTTATCACGGTTTTCCCATTTTTGACCCCTTACGATTTTTTCTAAAATCGACAATGTTGGATAAATCTTGTACCCGTCGGAATTTTGAGCTGAAACTTGGTACACATATGTAATTCGGCGCGAGGAATTCATTGGTGAATAAATTAAGTCGATATATGGAACCATTTTTGAGAAATCGAGGGTGGTCGGGTTTCAGGAGGTCAAAAAATTTCAAAATTCTAAAAATTTGTTTATAGGTTAATTTAAGTGATAGAAATACAATGCTGCAGACTAGAGTTTGATTTCTCGTTTAGTTTTTGAGATATCGGCCTTTAAATTTAGAAAAGGAGGAAAATGGAACATAAATTTTTTTCCAACTTGTACGCAGGGATTAATCTACACTTTTTACCTTCCGCTTACCTGTAAAGGAAGGTATTGGAATCATGCAAAAAATCGGGTGGTGAATTTTTAGTGGATGAGCACGAATTAGGGTCCTTACAACTCATTTTTGATAGTTTCACGATGATGTCTGTGTGTGTGTGTGTGTGTGTGTGTGTGTGTGTGTGTGTGTGTGTGTGTGTGTGTGTGTGTGTGTGTGTGTGTGTGTGTGTGTGTGTGTGTGTGTGTGTGTGTGTGTGTGTGTGTGTGTGTGTGTGTGTGTGTGTGTGTGTGTGTGTGTGTGTGTGTGTGTGTGTGTGTGTGTGTGTGTGTGTGTGTGTGTGTGTGTGTGTGTGTGTGTGTGTGTGTGTGTGTGTGTGTGTGTGTGTGTGTGTGTGTGTGTGTGTGTGTGTGTGTGTGTGTGTGTGTGTGTGTGTGTGTGTGTGTGTGTGTGTGTGTGTGTGTGTGTGTGTGTGTGTGTGTGTGTGTGTGTGTGTGTGTGTGTGTGTGTGTGTGTGTGTGTGTGTGTGTGTGTGTGTGTGTGTGTGTGTGTGTGTGTGTGTGTGTGTGTGTGTGTGTGTGTGTGTGTGTGTGTGTGTGTGTGTGTGTGTGTGTGTGTGTGTGTGTGTGTGTGTGTGTGTGTGTGTGTGTGTGTGTGTGTGTGTGTGTGTGTGTGTGTGTGTGTGTGTGTGTGTGTGTGTGTGTGTGTGTGTGTGTGTGTGTGTGTGTGTGTGTGTGTGTGTGTGTGTGTGTGTGTGTGTGTGTGTGTGTGTGTGTGTGTGTGTGTGTGTGTGTGTGTGTGTGTGTGTGTGTGTGTGTGTGTGTGTGTGTGTGTGTGTGTGTGTGTGTGTGTGTGTGTGTGTGTGTGTGTGTGTGTGTGTGTGTGTGTGTGTGTGTGTGTGTGTGTGTGTGTGTGTGTGTGTGTATGTGTGTGTGTGTGTGTGTGTGTGTGTGTGTGTGTGTGTGTGTGTGTGTGTGTGTGTGTGTGTGTGTGTGTGTGTGTGTGTGTGTGTGTGTGTGTGTGTGTGTGTGTGTGTGTGTGTGTGTGTGTGTGTGTGTGTGTGTGTGTGTGTGTGTGTGTGTGTGTGTGTGTGTGTGTGTGTGTGTGTGTGTGTGTGTGTGTGTGTGTGTGTGTGTGTGTGTGTGTGTGTGTGTGTGTGTGTGTGTGTGTGTGTGTGTGTGTGTGTGTGTGTGTGTGTGTGTGTGTGTGTGTGTGAGTGTGTGTGTGTGTGTGTGTGTGTGTGTGTGTGTGTGTGTGTGTGTGTGTGTGTGTGTGGTCAAGGGGTGTTAGTCGCATAACTCAAATACGAATTACCCGAAAATTTTGATATTTGGTATTTAACATTTGTATATAAATTGGAAGAGCTCCGTAGATTTTGGTACAAATATCTTCATCGGAAGTGATATTTTTTGAAGATTGAAAAGATTAATTGTCAAAAATTTATATAAATTTGGATAAATATAGTATTTATTTGTAATAAGAATAAGAGGAAAAGTTATTTGCAACTTACGTTATAAAAAAATTGTCTTTATCTGGTAGCATTAAAGAACTGCAGTAAAATTTAAAAAATAAATTTATCAAATAAAACGTTGATATCTTGTAATCCATGATCGGTTAATTTTTGTTTCTGCGTAAAAAATATTGACAGGTGAGACGGGTGACAAGTTGGCATACTAGCGCTATATAAGTCCTAAGTAAGATATTAAATGTAGTAATTGAACGGAGGATGGCTTCAACACAGCAGAGTTTTCCTGTGAATGAACCTTTTTATTCAGGTGATGCAAATTTCTGTGTTTGAATATTTTAGATTTTTATTTGTATATTTTAAATGGGCACCGGATTGTACGTATACATTTCTATTTAAAGTCTAGATATGGCGGAAGGTTGTGTGATGGCCACGTCAGATTTTTTAAATATATTTAATAGACATAATACTATTTTAAATGTCTTTATATTACGCACTTCGTGGTCAAACGTAAGAAAGTGTTTGAATTTAAAGACATTTCATATTTCTAAGCATGAGCTCAGTTGCAGTCTGTCCACAGAAGAGCTAACAACCAACCCAAAGGGATTTGCCATTCGATTTCATTGTAAAAGCTGCAAAATTCTCCTCCAACACCGGAAGAATTTCAAACCGTTTCTCAGCGCGCAAGGCAAGATATATTATCCTTGTTCGGCGGAATGCGAGGTGAAAATAAATTAAAGCGGGTAATTCAACGGGACGGCCAGCGAACAGCGAACAGCATTGCTCGACGAGATGCTTCCACCGTGGAAAATTCATGCACGAACGTTAGATAAATATTTGCGCCACACTCTTCAGCAAAGGCAAGGCAAGAAAACCAGTGGCGTATCCATGGGGGTTAAAATTATCTTTAGAACTTCGATAGATCTGGCCTTCAACGTTAAATAGTAATAGTTATTGTGTATCTAGGGCATTATATGTTTATGCAGTCCGAGGGCGACAAAGTGAAAACAGAAAATAACATAAAATTGAATAGTTTATTTTACATCCAAAACAGTTCATAGATCACACAATAGGCGTTTCCGAAAACGGTATTTTATAAATTTCTAGATTTGCCCCCATATTTACCAATCCCTATTTACCACCGTCCCTTTTTTACCACCGTAATTCTTTTACCAATCCATTTTTTACCAACATTATACTTTTACCAATCCATTTTTTACCACCGTCCCTTTTTACCACTAATTCTTTTTTACCACCAACGTATTTACCAACGTATTCCTTTACCAATCCATTTTTACCACCGTCCCTAATTTTACCACTAATTCTTTTTACCACCAACATATTTACCAACGTGTTTTTTTAACAATCCATTTTTACCACCGTCTCCTTTTTAACAAAGCTAACAAAACCGTACTAAAGCCCCACAAACTCGGTTTTAGTATTTACTACACTAACGAAGCTAACAAAACCGTACTAGAGCCCCACAACCTCGGTTTTTGTTTTTACTATACTAACAAAGCTAACAAAACCGTACGAGAGCCCCACAAACTCGGTTTTGGTATTTACTACACTAACAAAGCTAACAAAACCGTACTAGAGCCCCACAAACTCGGTTTTGGTATTTACTACACTAACAAAAGCCGTACTATAGCCCTACGAACTATTAATAGTAAAACAGAATAGCGGTAAAAAAGTATGGTTGTAAAAGTTGTAATGGTAAAAACGGAGAGGTAAAAATGTATTAGTGGTAAAACGAAATAGCGGTAAAAAGTATAGTGGTACAAATGCGGAGGTAAAAGTTGGAGTGGTAAAAATTGAGTGGTAAAAAATGGGTTAACGGTAAAACAGGATAGCGGTAAAAAGAATGGTGGTAAAAATGCTGTGGTAAAAGTTGGAGTGGTAAAAATAGAACGGTAAATATGTAGCACAACGGATTTCTAAAATCTGGTCATGAAATAATAAAGACACGAGATGACTCGATTGTTGACTATGTCACACTTTTTGACTCCACGAAATTAAAAGGTATATACTGTACGACGTGCTGATCATGAAACAAAAAGATTTTTTTAAATTCGCAATAAAATTTCATCGTATTTCAAGCAATCATTTTTTGCCACTGACCTGAAGTTATTTTTAATATTTTTTTCAAATCTTCTACAATGACAGTAATTGTTTACATAATATCTAATACTAATAAATGACAAATACCACCAAAACAGTGATCCTTAAAATGAACACACGTCAAGTAAACTACCCTTAACTTTGCGAATTTAAAAAAATCTTTTTATTTCATGATCAGCACGTCGTACAGCATATACCCTTTAAAATTTGTCCTAAGTTGTGGAAAACCCTATATATAATTGCATAAAAGTTCAATCTATGTCTATGATGAACACTTGAATTTCAGGCAAAAATCTTCTTTATGAAGCAATAAAAAAATGTAACAAAAATAACTTATACTCGCCCAATAAACATTAAAAGGTACCATCCAATTAATGAGTGCATACGAGTTTTTTCTACTCCTTACTGGATATTGGCAACATATCTTCATAGTATCATGTGTGGATAGGGATGTCATATCCATACCAGGTGTGGATATGAAATTCAAGGTCAAATACGTCAAAAACTTATTAATTCGTGTAAATTATGTTTTCATCATGACAAATAATAAATTATTAAAAACACTAAATCAACTGTAATTTAATAAGTAATTACGTTTAAAAGCATGATTTTATTGCAAAAAGAGCAAATGAAGTTATTACGTTGGCAACAATTATTCAAATGTCATAAATATGTCAAAAATAATTGATGTAACCCTACTTTTAAATAATTTTTGGCATCATATTGTGTGCATTTTATAGCAAAAACTATATTTCGTTATTTGTTCATAGAAAAAATAGGCTGTAAAACTCGAGTGGATTGCCTATATCGCACGCAAATGTTTGCAGTTACGACTCCCTCGTGCGATATAGACATCACATCCACTCTTGTTGTACAATATACTATTCTAGGGCACTTCAGTCATATTAATTAACTTCAGACCGCCACTGAAGGCATTAAGAAAAGCAACTGAAGGGCAAGGAAACGCCTTGCCTTCCTTTCTTGCTCTTCGCCAATTACGTGCTAATAAAATTTTCCAGAATTTCGATACGCAATGGTAAGTTAATTGAGATTGCGAATTGAGAAATTTCAATTTCTTCCCTCTTGCTATAACTTCGTACATTTGGTATATGTCTACCTAGATTCTGTATTTTTATTATCTTTTATCTTCCTATTGAAACAGCAGAATTTTTAATATTACGCATATTTTTAAATGAATGGAATTTTTCATTTAAAAATGTAAAGAATAAAATTTAAATAATTTTGACGCAATATTTGCTGAAAATATTTCAACTTATATATTAGTCCAAGCAACAGGGAGTTTATAATAGGCTTACCTGGAAATAATTAAAGAAGTTTTGAAAATTGGCAGTTTAATGTAGTATCATATCGCGAATAATGCCTGTGGCACACCGGTCGAGGAGCATCGAGGACCATCGAGTAACTCCTCGATGAAACGAAAGAACGCACCCGTCCGCGATGGATTTCTATTTAATCGGTGACAAATACATCAAAGTTTTGCGCGAAATCAAATCCAAAGATACGTCTGAAATGAGATACATTCGTTTCATCGAGGAACAACTCGATGAAAATAGCGGCGCCCCTATTTTTCGTCGAGGACGGGGTGCGTTCTATCGTTTCATCGAGGAGTTACTCGATGGTCCTCGACCGGTGTGCCACAGGCATAATATACTAAATTTGCGACCTCGAGGGACCGCCGCTTTGTTGTCATGGAACAGAGAATGAAAATAGGCAAACTTCAACACTTAAAGGTGTCTGCAGGTCATACTCCTCTTCACACCGCTACGCTAGTTCTTTGCTTCACAACAAAGGCTTGCGTTGTTTGTCTATTCCTTTATATGGTCGAAGACTCAAACCATCATCGCTCATAGCCGGCCGCCATGATTCGCACAAGCAGAGGAAATGTGCAACGCACAAATTCATCGCATAAACATGTAGCTGTGTACATGTACGCTGCATGTATGTACTACGTCACACAACAATGCCATTAACCAAGTTGTCAAATGATCCCGTGAAGAGTAATCCATCAAACCTGGTTGAGTCAACTGTATAATATGTGAGGAACGAGAACATGGACATGAACGTACGCGTCCCTTGTGACAAAGTTCCTATCGTTCGCCTTGATTAATTAATACCACGTGCCACGATTATCGGGATTGTTATTTTTATTGCAACAGATTGAAGCCGATCAATGTGTGAATTATGTGCTATAATTTAGTACACATCTTCGAATTTAGTATCCGAGCCTTAAGAGCCTAATGTAGTGAAGTTGCGCGCAGCAAAAACATGCTTTTGAATAGGGATTGAAATTGAGACTAATTTTGGTGGGATCGATTTAATTTGTTTTTCATTTAAAGATAAAGATGAACTCCGTATCCGCTTAGTGTTGAAATTTTAGTTTTATTTTTTGTTTCAATTTTACTATGCCATAAACTTGTCATAACTTGCCTTACTTCACATAACTGTTACTCAGTATATCAACAAAAATTGCAAATTTCAACACTAGACGGATGTTGATTGAACTTTTATCTTTCAAATGAACCCTTGTTTGTGATGATACGTTCAAATGTAATACCAATTATTTTAATCCCCCTACGAGAGCGCGTTCCCTATTGTTGCCTTTGTTCGACACTCTAAGTCTGTATAAATCTATCTTTTTCTAGCAGACAGCTACATTCGGGCCTTAAGGTCCCGCTCGAAACCGTTTTCAGACAGTCATTTTTAAATCCTTTATATTAAGTTCACCGCCATCTCTGTTTACGTCAAAGAAACAAGTCAAAAATGACCCACTTCTCGGGATCCTATCGAGCTGAAATTTTTCAAATAGACTTTTGTCACTGCACTTTGGCAACATTTCAGATTATCCGCCATCTTGAAACCAAATGGCGGCTAGCTATCTCAAAATGTACTGCACCGATTGCAGTCAAATTTGGTACAGTAATAGCCAAGGATCTAACTTCTGATATAGATATATTATAATATCAGTCCGCCATGTTGAAACAAAATGGAAGACACATATCCCAAAATGTACTGTAACAATTGCATTCAAATTTGGTACAGTAATACCTAAGAATCTGTCTTGAAACATAGGTATATTAAATGTTAGTCCGCCATCTTGAAACAAAATGGCAGCTAGCTATCTCAAAATGTACTGCACCGATCTGGTTCTAATTTAGTACAGTAACAGCTAAAGATCCAATTTAATATATAGGCTTATAACAATGTCAGTCCATCATCAAAAGCTGTAAAAATTAGTACCGGAAAAGTATTTACGCGGTGAAAAACGAAACTAAAATCTGTGCACAAAAAATTTAATAATAGGCATAAATAATATATCAATTGAATCATTAGAGTTTCTATATTGTCTTATTCTAAATAAGAATACCTGAAAATAAATATAATTTGCAGTAGAAATGAAAGAAGAGAGAGCTAAATTCATAAAATTATTTATTTAATTGTATAAATCACAAAAAAATCCACATATTACGAAGTATTTTTGTTGTAGATTCTTAGAAATATTAATACCTATATATTCAATATAGCTATAAACTTTAATAATAGGTCCAATAATTATTTCTAACAATAATAAAATAATTTATTATCGATTATGGTGTAGGCTACTGCATTAAAATTATAATTTAAGGTCATAAACACGTGAGAATATGGCAAAATTAATGGGAATATTTGATTTGATTACATATTGTTTTGGTAGATGACTCCTTATATAACAACACGATTAACACAATCGAGTTTTATTATTATTATTATTCCAGTCAATCCACTAAGTTTCAAAATGTTTCATAGTTTTCAAATTTTAACAATATTATTGATATCGTACATTATAATAACTTCTTCAAGAAGTAATAAGGTAAGAAATTTAAAATTAGAATTTTAGCTATTAATATAACAAGAATATTATGCGATTTATAATTCCGAGGATGTTGCTAAGCGACGAGGTGAACATCCAAGGGGGCTTAAATCGCATACATTCGCGTTATATTCAAAGCTTAATAGTATCATCAACGACAGCGATATTAATACAAATCAACAATTTTAGTTGACAGTTTGCACAGTTGATGATACGATTAAGTTAAGAAATTCAGGCATACTGATCGTAGATAACACCAAATACACGAACGTACCTACTTTATAATGCTTTATTACTGACTCGTGCGACAACAACAGATATACTGACTACTCAACACTACAACCCCAGTTAGTATAGTAGTTCTAACAACAACATCTTACATAAACATAACTTATTTATAATACATTCATTAAATATCTTAAAAACTCGGTAGGTTTCCATACCGTATTCAATCAAATACAATTTAACCCCTACACATACAGCAAACCAGATATAAATCATTTCCATAATATAATATTAACTCTAAAGCCTGATTTACATTATACTAAATCTTGAACAAGATATTGTTCAATTTTTGAAACAATAAAGGTGGATTTATAACACGCACAGCGCATAGAAAATAATTTAGCACAACATAGCATATGAATTGGTCATGGAAATTAGTGCATCCATTTATAAGACGCACAGCGCATAGAAAATAATTTATCACAGCACACGAATTATTTATTTACCATTTATTCATTGATTATTTATGTCAAAGTCTCCTGTCAAGATTATTTTTTGGTCAAACACGGTTTTATATTATTTTGTTGTCCATTATTTTAAAGAAATATTTGTAAAACACATTAAAAATACACAAAGCCTCCAAATTAAATGTCAAAACAGCTGTGATAACCCGTCAATAAATCTGTGTTTCTGTGTGATTTATAAAACCCCCGTGAAGAAAATGCTGTGCGCTGTGCTGTGCTAAATTATGTTCTGTTCGCTGTGCGCAGTTATAAATCCACCTTTATGCTGCAATTCTGTGCAGTTCTATAAGTTTTACAGATTTGTAAATCTATGTAAATATTGAACAAAATCACATCAATATTTGTTGACATGTACACAAAAATGTTCATATGATTATAAATTTCATTGCTATTTTGTTTAATATTTACAGTTTTATGAATCTGTAGCAACTACAGATTTTCACAGAATTGCAGCATAAATTGTGTGAAATATCGCATTGCTTCGTAAATTGTCTGAAAAAATAGATAAGCGCGGCTGTCAAATTATTATTATATGCGAACTGCGCAGAATCACAAACTAAATATTGTAGGTAGGTATATAAAATTGTCGCAGTAATAGAGTTCATTAAAAACAAAGCAATTTATCGCTCAAGATATTGTTCAATTTATTGCGCAGTTTCTTGTTCAATATTTAGTGTACTGTAAAACGGCCATTACGTAATTAATAATAATTAATTATCTAATCTAATTACCTACTTTTCGCACAGATGAAGCGTGCTAGGGCTCTCAACTTTGGTTCGGTGTTTTAATTATTGGAGATTAATTACATATAAATCATAAGGGATTAATTAACATAATAATTAGAATATACTTATAAGTACTTAGTTAAATTATTACATTCTTTCTGTTTCATTGCGTTGTTGAATTAAGAAAATATCATGCAAAATGATTTATTACCAATTCGACGATTTCTACCTATAGGTATTTATTTAAGACTCGATTAGAAAAATCTAAACTATCCAAATTCATAATTGTTTCTAAGCAATGCAGCAACGAAACTGCATTTTTGCCATTTTAATTGAGAACTGGATCTGATTCAATGAATAATCTCTTGAATACCATTCGTATCCATAGTTAAGTAGTATGTTATATACACTCATGTACCTTGTGCATGCGAATATTACTCGTGCTGCGTACTCGTAATATTCATATCCAAGTACAAGAAACATTCGTAATACTACCAGAAAAATAATCGATATAACTACGACTACATATGGTATTATAAGTGGCAGTTTTTAACACTTGCTTCATTTTAAAGAAAACTTTTTAAGGAAAACTTCCCTCGTGTGAACTGGGATAATAAAAAAGTTACTTCAACGTGATGAATAAATATTTACTGTTAAACATGTGATTTGAAATTAACTAGATTGAAAATATTTTAGACCAAATGGCCATTTAAACAAAAATTACCTATTAATACTTTCTAGCGCACGTTCAATACTTGTCGTCATCATCACCACCAGGACCGTTCAGCAATTGCCTACTCAGCATCAGAACTAAATCCTTCCGTACAAAACCACTTCTATCCCAATGAAGATCAAGAAAACATCAACGAAGAAGACGACGATTACAACGAATCCATGGGTCCCGAAATACAAAACATGGACGACATGGGTCTCCACAATAACTTGCCTTCCCATGAAGACAGTGACTTACTACAAGGAAGAAGAAATGAAGAAAATAACAAACAATCAGATAAAGAAAACGAAATCTCCGAATATTTCCTCAAAGCTTACTTTCCAGAGCTGAACGACTTCTACCCAGGAGCAGCTATAGCCGGGCCCCAAGAATACCACATTACAATTCAACCTAACATCAAAGAAATCCGACATAAGCTTGCCAAGAAGATTGCCCAAACTTCAAGTGATTTCAAGAATGCAATGCACACTATCCGAACGATGTTGAGCGAGGAAACCATCGAAGCTATTTCTAGTTTGATTACTCTCCCTACCACAGAGTTCCAGTTCATTAAAAACGTTATAAAAATACTGAAAGTCACGATGGAGAACGTAATTATATGTGTCTCAACTGCAGGTAATCGACTAATGGCTCTCCCTAAACGATGGTCGCTTTCATACCAACCTTGTGTCATGGATGAATTTAAGGAAAGTTGGGGAATAATAGAACACGTTCACCACATATTCCAGAACGCAGTCTACTATCTGAAGAACTTCATTATCAAGCTCGAGACTTGCTTCAATCATGAAGAGTCTTTAGTTCAATGGTGTATCAATAACATCTTCAATAATGTTCCCTTGTATGTTGAAGACACAGTCACAAAACTCAACAGAGAGTTGGATAACGGTATTTCGTACTTGAAAGCTGTGCCAGCTAGGGTAGAGAGGTGCGAAATGGATGACAGTGCAGAGAAGAAATTGCTTTTGCCTTTTATGATTATTAGGGAAATGGTTAAATGCGTTCTGACTAAAGCAGAACTATAATATGTTTGGAATTTAAATTAGAGTAGACATGTAACATTTATGTAATTATGGAAATGAAATAAATGCACGTAGTAACTACCCACGCCAGTGATATAATAGTCATTTTCATCATTTGAGTGAGGTAATTAGTATTTTACCTCACTAGTGCTTTTGTCTATTACCTCTCGCATTTTCTGTACTTCACTCGTTCGTAGCTATAGATACTACTAATGAAAATAAGATTTTTGTCAATATTTGACAGCAGTGTTGAGGTTATAATATACTTGTCTACCTATTTATTCCTTAAATATTCTTGGAATAAATCAATTTTGAATTACTGTCCCATAATAAATAATTTATAAACGAATAATAAATAAATATCACGTATAAACTTATAAATTAAAAATTTGTTTGAAAATAAAACTGACAGGATGTCCTGCTTTCAAAAAAATTGTTTGTGCCCTGTTGCTATGATTATAAATCAAAATTATAGAAACTGATCTATCAATTGTTAAAATATATAATTTCAAATTTGACGTTTAAACAAAAAAATAAATTTTTATTAATTTTAAGCAGTCGTGGATACAATTTTGTATATCACATGTGGGTTAAAGCATATTACAGCACTCATATGATTACACGACTCGGTCTATGACCTCGTCGTGCAATTCTTCACATTCGACTGCTGTAATAATGCTCTTATCCCACTTGTAATATAAATAACTATTATAAGCCCACGGAGCACTTTATAGCTCTGTGCGCCATAAAAAATTGACAAATCAATGCAAACCATTCCTCATATAAACAATCAATAACTCTATAAATAACCATTTTCTATAATTAGTTGTACTATTTTTACTTAAATAACACCGTTTTTATTTACATTAAAGATGAATTATCTTGTAAATTTTTAATTTGATAATGACAACTTTGACATTTAGATTTTTGTTTATTTTCGGATTTTTTTGGTATCTTAGCAACAGTCAAAGAATTCAGTAATTTTTGGTAATTTGAACAAGTAAATTATACCGTGAATTTATTTTAACATGAAACATAGGACTTTTCATATCCATGGTTACGAATTTGACAGCAATGTATTAGAGCGTTCTTTTTAAAATCGAACATAGGGAATCAATTTAACTGTATTATTCTTGACTAATATAACATATTTGGGCAGCTGTAATAGTTGCAAGAGACGCCTTCAACATAAACTTTTAATTGTTTACATCGTATTTCCAAGTAGCAACATTTGAATTTGTTAATTGGAGTCAAACTGATGCTACCTGGAAATACGATGTAGGTATAGTTTAAACAATTAAAAGTTTATGTTGAAAGCGTCTCTTGGAACTATTACAGCTGCCCAAATATGTTATATTAGTCAAGAATAATACAGTTAAATTGATTCCCTATGTTCGATTTTAAAAAGAACGCTCTAATACATTGCTGTCAAATTCGTAACCATGGATAAGAAAAATCCCATGTTTCACGTTAAAATAAACTCACGGTATGAATAATTAATTTATTAGAAAATATTAAACCGTGCATATTGACGTTTATATACAACTATTATTTAATACTACACTAAGCAAGATCTAAACTATGTAGATAAAAACCACTTGTTGAATAATGTACTTAAAATTTACTACCAATTCTACAACAATAGAAAACATCACACAATATTCTATCAAAATTGTTAGCATACACTTAATGAAAACTCCATACAGAAGAAAAAACAACAAAATAATAAATACACACTGCAAAACTGCAATATTATACTTATGAAAGCCAAAGTAAAGTGCACCGTTGTTCAGAATTTCACATAGGTGAACAGCGCCATCTCTTAGTAGTGCAACATCCCAATGGCCGAATTGGGAGCGGACGATTTCTTTTTTAACTTGGCAGAATTTCGTGCAGGTTGGTTGAGTATTGCTGAGTGACGTCACGCAGACATGCTATTCGCCGTTCAATTAAGAAATTTAGATTGAGAAAAGTAGCATCAAAACAGTCGAAATCGACAGTTTTGTAGTGAAATCGTGTTATTTTGCAGTGAGAATAGTGGTATTTTTAAGTGAAATAGTGCTATTTAAAAGTAAATGGTTCCTGCTGTGCTCTTGGTTTTACTTCAAGTTATTCAACAAGGCTTCAAGGAAAATTAAAGGTAGGAAAAATGTGTTATTTGTTACAATATTCACGGTATTACATGCAAAATGGTTAAACACATACAGAAAACTTACATTAATAATAATTTTTTTAATGGAAATAATTGTTTATATTGTTGGATAAATTGCTGCTGATGTTACAACAAATTTAAACATTTTTAAAAGTATTTTTTTGGAGGTGGAGTGTAAAATACATATACAAAACTTACAATAATAATAAATGTTTTAGTGGATATAATTGTTTATATGATTAGATAAATGTAACAACAAATTTAAACGTTTTTAAAAGTATTGAGTTTAAAATTTGTTCATTTTAGTTCATTGATTGTAAATATAAATTAACCTATGTTGCACACTTTATGATTTCACACCGTGATGATTTCAAACCATGAGTGAGTTATGTTTTTTTTTTCGTGACGTTTGGTTTAATAGACAATACAAACTGTAGAGTGTAGTTATTTTAACTCAACTTTTGAGCCATATTTAAAGTTACCTACCAAAGATAATTAACTAACTTTATGACTTTTAAATTTTTATTGATAATTAATAAATCATTTATTTCTTTGCAGATATTTCAACACTTCAGCAAAAGCACAAATTTAAGAAGCTCTGAGTCAAATTTTCTACTACGAAAACTAAGGTAAAATTGTTTATTAATTAATTTATACAAATACACATCTAATTTATTTTTTATTATATTTTTCAGACTTGTTCCGGTTGTAGCATCTTCCCTCTGACTGTAAGATCCGCACAGCCTGTGGTACCGCCCATCCAGTTCCTGAGACGTGCGACCTGGTGCAAAATATTCGTTGAAGAAGGCCTAGTACTCCTTGTCATCAAATGTAAGTGTTTCAATATTAATTACTTAATTTTCAACACTTTCACATACTTTATAACGTGTGTGCGTTTACCAGCCGTGAATTGACTGAGACTCACGGTTGTTTAAGTCATAGGCGCCCAGTATAAAAATTTTAATAGCAAGCATTTTATAAAAGTACAAATTTTCTACCTGTAATAATAAAGTAATTAATAATCTCGTTATACGAGAGTCTCGCTGTCGAGATGGACAATTTTAGAGCACAATGTTAAATTCCATGAATTTTTCTAACTCGGTATAAAATTTTTAACTATTCTGGTACTATTATTAGTAGAGTAATTAAATAAAAAGGCTATATAAGTAACACGAGTATTTAACCCTCGTAAAACGAGGTCTCGTTGTCGAAACAGGTAACTTCAGATCAGAATTGGATTTCTCGGGTTATTTTATCCTCGGATACAAATTTTTACTATTCTGGTACGATTATTAGTAGAGTATTTAAATAAAAATGATGTATTAGTATAACGAGTATTCAATCCTCGTAAAATGAGGTCTCGTAGTCGAGACAGGTAATTTTCGAGGCCAGAATTGGCTTCCTTGGGCGTTTTTACTCCCAGCTACAAATTTTCGCCGGTTTCCTATGATTAAGAGGCTCGTCTACCATTTTTTCGAATTCCTAGAATACTATTCTCGATATTACTTTTTTTTCTATTTCACTCTCTTCCCCACTAATACGGCTGCCCGAAACCAGCCCGAAACTCGTACTTTCCCGCATCCTAGCTATGCAATGTCATTTTGAAGTTGAAAATTACTGTAAACATGGCTCCAGATTTCCATAATAACTTGTGTATTTTTTAAAGAAATTAAGTAAAACAAAAATTATTCGAAAAAGGAAGCTTAGCTGCATGCTTCTTGTTTTTTAAATTTTTCTTGCCATTTATAGTGACCGAGGAAAATATTATCAAATAATGACAAAAAACCGCAAAAAACGTCATATTAAATATTTTTTTACTTCAAATTTCTAGGCCAAAGAAAAAAAAATAAAAATATAGAAGCATTAAGACATCCTTTGTTAATACCCTCATATGTAAAAGCATCATATATTTCAATTATTATTAAAGTAAACGTGGGAGGCGTACACCTCTGTAACGCTGTAAAATTTGAGGGTAGACGAACACCTTAATAACAGATAAATTAAAATGTAAAGATACTTGCATTAAAATACATTAAAATGTAAAACTATTTATTAGATTAGTAGAATAAGCAGAATTAGACGAGAGGGTGTGTGCTGGCCACAGCAGATTTTTATATTTCCTTACAGTTGGACAGCATATTAGCATAAATACTAATGAAGGTCAATTAATTGTACGGTACGTAAATACGAGTACAGTAGAATAAAAATTTAATACTGCAAGGTGAATCTCACGGGAGAGAGCTATCCTCTTAAGGGAACTGCAATTCCATTAGCTTATTACGTACGAGAAAGACAAAAACATAATATAATTTATACCATTTAGGCAGCGGCAGGTAGGTTTCAGCTTTCATTACAGTAACATATTTGTTCTGTTGCTTTTAACCTGCTATTAGCCGCAACAATTTACTAATTACAAAATAGATTGCGATTCTCCGAGCTCTTATTTACTACATGTTTGCTGCAATTATCTTCTCACCCAGTCCTAGTTGTAATAGGATATTATAGGCAACTTCGCGAAGAACATAAACTAAGTAGGTAATTAATAAAAACCACCTGTATCCTGTACATAATTAGTTTGTCATTGTCATTATCATTATTATTGGAGGATAGATAAGTATATACGTAGTGTGGATTTTTTCTGGCCTATAGAAAATGCAATGTTAAAATTTTAATTTCGCTCTAAGTTTTTACCTATTGATTTTAGAGTAAAAGTGTTCAGAATAAAAAACTGGATCGAATATGCTTAAACTTTTTGTTTCAATCGATTTCTTTCACGAAGTAAACATGAAATAAAAATTAACAATTTAGGATAGCTTCAGACTGCCATGTAATATTAAACAAAACAATAGTTATTTGTCCAACTGGAGAGCAAAGCGCTTCTTTTTCCCACTCGAGCTCGAAGTTTGTGTCACGAGCGAAGCGAGTGAGGCAATCGAGCAAGAGTGGAAAAAGAGCTTTCCTCTCGCGTTAGACACAACATTTTTTTTACGACATATTTAAAAACATTGTAAATGTAGAAGAAACACATAACTAGAAGTTAGGTTATAACTGCCATCTGTCAGAATGACGTTTGAAAACAACGAAATGCAGCCAATATGCCAAATTAAATTTAAGTTGTAAAATCGTGAAATAATAGAAAAAGAAAGTATAAAACATAATCATTTTAAAATAATCGTTTACAGTATATCACTATAAAATCAGAATTTTCAATAAAATAATAAATTTACTTATAATTTTAAAAATATTTCATCGTAAAATAACACTGGTGGTAACACTGCTTACTTTCCTCTCTAGAGAAGGAAAACTTACTTTCCTCACTATTTCGCGAGAAGAAAATTGTGTTTTCTACGCATGTCGTGAAAAAATAAATTATTCCGTCACTCTGACAGTTCACAGATTTGAAATTGTTGTTCTAATTGATTTATTAGACCCTAATGGCCATTTGTACCGCTTCCACTTAAATTTTAAGTGTCACTTAAATGAAAAATATCAAATCGAACTTATGACACCAATGTTATTTCTACGTTTGACAATTTGATTTTGATTCGATATTGTTCATTTAAGTGACACTTAATATTTAAGTGGGAGCAGTGCAAACGGTCATAAGAAGGATTCACAATATATCAAATTTAATTTACGTTTTTTATTCTGTACATCTTTTGTATTTACAGTTTGGCTCTAAAAGCAATAGGTAAAACCGAGGGTAAGAACTTAAAATTTTAACATTGTATTTCCTGAAGGAAAAAAAAATTCTACACCCGGTATAGTACAAAACAATCGAGAACATTTACGATACAATATAACAAAGAAACTAATCCAGACAGGTGAACGTATCACCCTGTACTATTGCATTATTACTACTAACACCAACCACCCGTTAGTATTCCTGTCGAGCAGCACGGGTGGCTTGGATTGTTATGATATCGCCACAGTCCGAGTTATTTACCGCCCTCAAAGAAGCAGGAATCCTGAAGGACCTGCATCGTGTTTTACCTTCTGCTGCTGACGCTTCCCACCGCCCTAGAGAGATCGAAGAATCACTGTTCGCATTGTCATTCTTGTTCTCTATTTTCAGGTCAGCGAAACCCAGAGGCACCACAATTTCAGCCTCTGTAATCCCATATAATGCTCGGTGGACCATAAATCCTTACATGAAATTCTCGGCATTCAATTCCTCTTTATCTTGTTAGTTGGAGGACCGGAGAATATTGCAGTCGTTATTTTTTGTTATATCTCTATTTGATAGACTTAATGCATTTTTTATGTCTCTGGTTTTTCTGTTTTTCGTATTACTTACTTGGTTTTTGGAATGTAAACTTGCTTAATGTGCAGTGAAATTATGTTTATTTTAAACTATTTGCTAGCACGGTTTGCAAATTTGTTTTCAATTTACAAATTGCATATGAGGGATTTTCTATAAATTAAAACAAATATTGGAAGTGCTCTGAATGCTCTATACGTGCTATTAAATTCGATGCAAAATAGAATGTGCATCCAGCAACTATACTAAATTTGCATTTAAAATCTGTGAACTCATTTTCATTTTATACCTACATCATTGCAGTATTGTCTCTAAAGCCCGTTTTACATTACACTACATTTAGTTTGAAAAATCTGACGTGGCCATCACACAACCTTCCGCCATATCTAGACTTTAAACAGAAATGTATACGTACAATCCGGTGCCCATGTAAAATATACAAATAAAAATCTAAAATATTTAAACACAGAAATTAGTATCACCTGAATCAAAAGATTCATTCACACGAAAACTCTTCTGTGTTGAAGCAATCCTCCGTTCAGTTACTACATTTAATAGCTTACTTATGACTTATACCGGGAGTTTTTTTTATTAGTAAACATAGGGCATGTCATTACCATAGTTACAATGTTACAGAATGACAGCAATGTATTGGAGCGTCTTTTTTATCAGTAAACATTTATTTAAAATTATTTATTTATATTTTCTACACTTAAGAACTAGGTAGATACCTACATTAAAGTAATGAGAATTTTTTTAAACGAATTAAATGCTCAAAATTGGAACCATTAACTTCTAAACAATATCCTAAACGATTAAAAAATAATTTATAGCATTTGCTTGGGAGTAATATTTTGGGAAGCAGCACTAATTCGATTTTTTAATTGTTCAACATTCATTCTGTCACCATTGTACACATTATTTTTTAAGTGTCTACCTAGTTCTTAAGTGTAGAAAACATAAATAAATAATTTATCATTTCTTTAATTTATATTTCATATTTATTTTATTATGTTAATTATCCCTATGTTTACTCATTAAAAAAACGCTCTAATGCATTGCTGTCATTCTGTAACACTGTAACTATGGTAATGACATGCCCTATGTTTACTTATAAAAAAAACTCTCTGTATAGCGCTAGTATGCCAACTTGTCACCCGTCTCATCTGTCAATATTTTTTATGCAGAAACAAAAATCAACCGATCATGGATTACAAGATTTCAACGTTTTATTTGATAAATTTACTTTTTAAATTTTACTGCAGTTCTTTAATGCTACCAGATAAAGACAATTTTTTTATAACGTAAATTGCAAATAACTTTTCCTCTTATTCTTATTACAAATAAATACTATATTTATCCAAATTTATAGAAATTTTTGACACTTAATCTTTTCAATCTTCAAAAAATATCACTTCCGGTGAAGATATTTGTACCAAAATCTAATGAGCTCTTCCTATTCGTATACAATTGTAAAATACCAAATATCAAAATTTTTGGGTAATTCGTATTTGAGTTATCCGATAGACGGCATCGGCCCGGACCACACACATACACACACACACACGCACACACATACATACAGACATCATCGGGAAATTATCAAAAATGAGTTGTAAGGACCCTAATTCGTGCTCATCCACTAAAAACTCACTACCCGATTTTTTGCATGATTCCAATACCTTCCTTTACAGGTAAGCGGAAGGTAAAAATGTTTGTTTTGTTTATAAATGTTGTCATGATGATGATCGATAACTACGATTTAATTGAATTGTTATAAGCACGGCCAATAATTTTAAAATTAGCTACGATTGTACACAAAATATTGTGTGCACCTCGTTATAAACAAATAAACAATAACTATGATAAATTTTGAAAAATCCCTCCATTCACAGCTAAACAATGACCCAATCGATTATAAACTCTTGAGTAACATTATGCCCATGTCACACCGACATAGCACGAAGCACGGTGCTCTATGGGAACAAATGAATAACGTAAAATTTTATCGCCGCTATTCCGTCGAGCATTTTGACATATGGAAATTCGTTGATGATTTCGCAGTGAGTCCTCAATATAATTTTTGACATTTGGTGAATAATTGATGTCAAAATAGTAACAGTAAGTAATTTGATAATAAGAATATAAACCTTTCAGCTTTTGTCAATATATGAACTAATTATTGATTTAATTAACACAAAAAATTGATGAATTTTAATTCTCAGCTGTCAAAAATAATTTTCAAAACCCCTCAAAGTACAAAGTGAACATAGCAATATACAAATTTTCGTATGGCATTTTGCTATACCGGTGTAACACCCTTTTGACAGCTTTGAACGAAGCAAAATGCCACATCGAGCACCGTGCTTCATGCCACGTCGGTGTGACATGGGTATTAGTTATTTGGGCAGCTGTAATAATTCCAGAGACGTTTTGAAAATTTATTATAGTTATTGTTTATTTGTTTGTTATTTTGTAACTTCCATATAATTTTAAATATAATATATTTCAGTTAAATTGATTCCCTATGTTCTATTTTAAAAAGAACGCTCTAATACATTGTCATCAAATTCGTAATTGCCCTTGGCGAGTCGTCAATCTCGGCTTCGCCTCGACTGAACAAATTTCTCGACGCGTGCAACAAACAATGCTCTATCCGTACTAGATACACAAATAACTATTAATTGTAGCGAGCAATATTTGATTGTATTAACTGAAATATGTTCATAAAAATTATTTTTAATATAATATAATTTAATAAATTCCATAATTTTAAATATTTGTATTTGTATTTCGTATTTATCGCAAAAATGCATCATTTGAATTTATAGTTTTACTGATGATTTATCTTATTCATAAATATTAATTTTTAGTTTTAAATTGACAATAATATTATAATCAGAATGGATTATATTTTTATGCTTTGATCTTGAATAATAAAGTTACTAAATGATAATAGTCATATATAGATAACTTAATTACATTTTCGAATTTAAAATAAGTGAAAAACTTTTAATATTAATAATTTGCAACTTTATATTCTTAGTAAATAAATTCTTTACGATTCAATTTACATCACGTTGGATACTTTAAAGTTTAAACAGACAATTTAGTTGTCCTTGGGCAGTCTTCGCTATGTTTTTAGCGTAACTAGAACTGAAACAACACTGAAATGTAAATAGATTGTCGTGGCAAGAATATTCTACGAGTAATTGTATTACAAGGATGCGTACTTTGAGTACGCTTTGAAGAGTTCTAATATAACGAAGTAAAGTAAAAGAAACTTCCCTGGGGAGAATTGAGTGTTCATTTGGGTTTATTCATTTATTTTAATTTACTGAAATAGTTTTTATGTTATTGTAATCAAAGAGTTTTCACTGCAAGAATAATTTATTCTTCTAGTTATTTACTATTCATATTATTCTATTACGTCATTAGTAAGAAGTAAGAATGAAACTTTCAAACCGCCTTCTTCTGATTAAATTTTTTGGGTGATTTTTTTACTTTTTGCAGATTTGGAGGAAAAATAAATTTGTTTGTGTTAAAGTTAATTCAAATAGGTATACAATTATTACATCAGCATTACGTTTTTTTTTTGTAATGTATTTAAATATGCCTCCTGTAGGTACCTACTTTCATGTTAATTTATTGCTATATTTTGTTTAGTTTACTTTATTATTTTACTATTTTGTTCCTGTCCAATTTTTGGGTTTACCTGTTCTAAATAAATAAAAATTATAAAACGAAGATTTAATTGAAGTAATGACTAATGAGCTATATTGAGTTACGATGTGGAATATAAAATATAGTTCCTTGATTTATTGATAAAAGAACAACGTGATTAAATTTGGATGAGGCCGGATGCTATAATTTCACATTATTTATTTTACGACATCATAATTCCAAATAACTTATGTCGTAAAGTCTCACAAAGAAACTATGAAATATTAAATTCCAACAACAAAATGGATTTCCTTTTCTCTCTATTCGTACTACCTCAAATATGCGTTTATTTATTTCGGGATGACATATTCTTTTATTACAGGATTTCTTTGAGTTGTAGGAACACAAACATTTTATGTAGATAGGTATTATTATTTATGAGAATGCTTTAACTTTAGTTTTTCACTTTTCTAAAAATCGCCTTTTAGACAATCATAATTTTACTATCAACTGTAATTACACAAGAGCTTCTTATTTCACCGGATAAATTTCTGTTTGTATTGAAACCTTGTTGCCTAGCAATTAGAAAAGAAAAATTGTTTAATAAAATCACGACACCGTAGGTGAAGTGATTTTATTTTAACACAATTTTTCGAGTCAAATTACTGTCAGGTGACAAGGTTGAGATGTCAAACAGAAATTTATTCGGAGGAAATAAAGTGCTCGAGTGAAATTCAATGAGATAATTTAACGACTCCTTTGGTTCTTCTTCACAAATATTCCCAAAATCTAATCATTTCACTGACAAATATTAGAAATATGAAGCAAATGACATTTTAGTGTTTTGTTTGGTTGCTAATAAAAAGGTAAATAATCATTTCTACTGATTTCGATTGGCTGTAAAATTCAATATTGTTTTTTATAGATGACAGATGGTGTGAATATTCAGATATATTAAAATTGTAAAAGAAAAAAATATTAAAATAAATCAAAAATTTAATATGAAATCTAAAAATGCTCACATCGTCATATCACAAATTATAAGAAAAAACAATCAAATTAAGGATTATAATTATAAAATGAAATAATATGAATACTAGTAGATATAAATATGAAGAAAAATTATTTATTATTATTTTCTAAGTTTTTCGCAATTTCTCGTGTAAATTTTAATTTGTTACGGTCTCATTTTTCATTCAATATGAAGTGTGATAACTGATGAGTTATAAAAAAAAGTACGGAAAGAGTTTGATGAATATTCTAGCTGTTGAAATATTGGCATTTGACCTTTTAAAGTCTGAACTGCAAGTTATCACTCACAGGAAATTTGGTTTCAATATTGGCTGCAAAAAATCATCCTTCAAAGCGGGTGGATATTGGATGGCATGCTAAAAAGTTTTATTTTTGTTAATTTGTTTTGCGAATAAAAGTTTATTGAAAAATTATTTGCTGCATAAATACGTAGAAGTATGTAACACCTTTTAAAACTGTAATAAAATAGATGAAATATAATTACTTTGTCATTAAGAGTGGGGAAATAAAAAGTTACAAAGTTTAAAATTTAAATAAAACTGAAAAATAAAATATTTTCAAATTTAAGAAAAACAAATTAGATAGGCTTGCTGTCAGAGCTGAAAACAATAACTATATCTAAAAACTGACAGATCAATTTTGTAATTTTGCATTTATGGTTTGATTTTGGTTTTGATTTATGATAAAAATAATGACATTTCATGCAGAATGTTGTAGTGATAGTGAAAGAGAGTTTATTTGTACCCCTTGAGACATTTTACGGGAATTGTAAATCTAAACTTTTGTCTCTGAACTCAAAAATATCCTGAAAGCTTTGACCTTCCAGTAACTGCAGAATTTCTAGTTCAGCAAAATGATTTTATGTCTCAAATTAAGTGAAAATCGTCCATTTGAACTCTTATTACAGACATTAGAAAAAATAAAGTGTTTTAGATATGAAAAATGTACTTTTTGAAAAATTCGCATTCAATGTACAAAATGAGTGTTGAAATTATTTTCACCACTCAATGTTTCAAAAGCCTACTTTCACCGTCAATTTTAATATCTGAAAACATGTGAATTCGCACTTTCGTAGAAAAAAGATGTTTTAATCTTACCCCTTTATACACTGTTTATTAAATGTTAATAAAATGATCAAAATGTACTCTAGCTCAGACGTATTTTTATGGGAAAAATGATAATTGTAAATATTATTATAATTGAAAAGATGAATATTCGACTGAAAAGTTGATGTGAGAAGTAAATAGTCGGGAATGCAGTCAATTTTCTTTATTTTCTACACTGCCAATGTTTCGACACCACTTCTTGTGTCTTCTTCAAAGGCTCTACACACAAAAACATCGAGATGTTATACAGAAGTACATTTTAAACAATAAGTTACTTACAGTAGATGAACTTTAGATATTGTTAAGAGAAGTGCATAACAAAGTTGCACCAATTAGATACATAAATTCTGGTACTACAGAATAGTCAAAAATAATTATAAATTTAAAACACGTCCACGAAAAAATTCTCATGTTACATGGGCAAGCAAAAAATAGAGAATAACGGTTAAACCACTGTCCTGCAGAAAAGCATGTATATAAATTATTATAAATGATTTATTATTATAAGTTTTTAAATAGTTTATAGGTACTGTGTGTATGTCAAAGGATAATTGTATCTGTATTGCAAACAGTCTAAATAAACAATTATTATTATAATTATATCAATGGATTATTTTCACTGGTTTTCATTGTTTCATAGCCTACGTTTTTAAAATTTTATTTGAAAATATTTTAGAATAATTTCGTAGATACTTAACAAATTTTACAAACTTGGAAAGCATAATACTACAAATGATTGTATGTAACACGTACGCAAACCGAGTTTTAGAGGACTTGGCTTGCGAATCGCCCGCCAACAGATTCGTCCTCTAACGCTATATTTTGCGTGTTTGTTACATAAATTAACTAAACCTGAATGAGAAGAATATTTGCTGATTTGTTTGTGTGTAGGTACAAATAAATAAAATAATAAAATCAACATGTACTTCACGCATATGCAAATCTCGTAAATTGTGTTCTATCAAACGTATCCTTGAAAATCCCCGAGCTCTGAGCATCAATACAGAATACAGGATAAATAAAAAACAAATCACATGTGTTTGGAACACAACATCAGCAGCAGCTAGTGCTGTAAAACTTGAAACTAAATTAGATTGATATTCACAGAAAGAAACAAATCAAAGCATAACCAATCGTGACGAAACACAATTTCCAAAATTGTATAAAGTGTTTGAGGAAAAGTTATTTCCGTTTCCGTTATTTCATGATTCTGCCACACACGAGCTGCATGGATGACATCGAAGTCCTCAGAAATTATATTCAGAGGATATTAAAAATATCCTAGAATGAGAAAATAGTATATTATATATTGAGGGACTAAAGTGCATGATTTAATCCTGAGGGTGAAAGTTTATTTCACGAGCCGAAGGTGAGGGAAATAATCACCTGAGGGATTGAAGATACTTTAGTCCTGTGTCCTGTGGTATATACGCTATTTTTTGCACTTCAGCCTCAAACGAATGCAAAATAGTTTAAAAGAATACACATTTTGCAATTTTGACAGTAAATTTTATGACAAATATTTATATTGTTACCATAGAAACTCTGTAACAAATAGCACGTATTTACTTGACAACGGGAATAATAATTAATTCAATTCCTTGACAACGGGATTAAATATGAAAAATAATCCCTTGGGATCAAATTAAGAACCTAAGTCCCTAAAAATAGTCCCGGAAGTGCAAAAAGGTCAATTATAACTTAATTTATGTACGACTTCATTATAGTCAATTGTTTATGACATTGTTTAGCGTGCATAAACTGACAGTTTATGCACTAGTGCATAATGATAAAGTAAAACAACAATTAAAATTAATTATTTTTTTAAATTTATGAACAAGAATTCAATTAAATGAAAATTTTATAAATTACAATAAGAAATACATTTTACAGGGTCCTGACAAACTGACATTAAATTACCTACAAAATAATATGTCGGGGTTAGCAATCATGTTGATTGTAATAATAATTAATGATAGGAATGCAAGTGTGCTAATGAAGTTATGGCCGTGTTTGTTTGTTCGATTACGTTAGTACACTTGGGCGAAGTCTGGGATTACGTACTAGGTGTGGTGTGAGTCGGATATCGGCAGTCTTGAAGATGCTCTGATACGAGTAGCACGTGCCCGGGAATTGCCACCTTTCCTTCTCGTTACAGTTTGTAGATCACGTTTAACTGGTCCATGACATGAATGGTGAATGTGTGATTTATTTGGTGTTTCGATTAGTTAACTATTCCAATAATTGCGCCTTATATAAGTAATATTAATAACTTTCATGTAAAATGAAATAACTAAGTACAAATTTTATATTTATTTAGGGACAAAACTAGAAAATTTGGTAATATTGATTGATGTTAACAGTTTCTAAAAAAGTGTGAAAATCATAGCTCATTTTTGCTATAAATTGTTGTTATTTCTACACAAATATATTTAAAAATTTGAAACTTTATATAATAACGTAGAAATGTGCATTCTTTAGTATAAAGTTTGGTTCAAAATTTTTTGATTATTTTTTAAGAAATTATTCATCTTTAAATCCAACTGACTATAATTCTAATTCCGATAGTAGTTTTCGAGGTAGTTTTCGTATATTAGTTTTAACGAAGATATGTCTTTAAAAGACTATAATAATTGTAAATCTGATAATACCTACTCATAATTTACCTGGATATTTAAAAACAAATTAAAAATAAATTTAAAAAATGAGACAACCTGCTTTTTGAAAACGTATTATTTGTTTAATCAATATTTTTATTTTACCATTTACTCCTAGCAGAGGACCCTTTTAATAATTCAAACTCCTTGGAAGATGCAGAGCCTCTAACCCTTTGGGGCGCCAATGGTGATCGGAACTAATAAAATACACGACAAGGACAAACTCCATCTTAGATACAAGTACGAGAGAGACAGCAAACGAAATAAAATATAGATATAGATGGCTCCATCGAATGGCATTCGTGAACTCTAACAAACTTTCTGTGCAATTACCAGACAACAATAGACAATTCGGCGGACTGAAACTCATCCGTACTGTGTATCGCTTGTCTGTTGTTTGATGAGAACAAAACACTTTCGGTGGAATTACCACAACGCTCTAGATACCATGGAGTTCCTACGCTGATTTATCGCTTTCCTCTTTGCTCTCTGCAGTTCCTGCGGTTGCTAGATCATTTTCCTTTATTGTTGGCTCAATTTTTTTTTTGTTGGAAAGAATTGTATTAATGTCAGTGAAAAGAACGTCCAATGTGATGGGATAAGATTCTTCTAATTTGTTGAAAGAAAAATGTTATTTTGTTTTGTCATTTTAATGGCTGATTTGTTGTCAAAATAAGGACACATATGAATCTAAAGGAATTTTGTTGAAATTCGAAAAGTTTATAGTAGTTTGCAAATCAATATCCTTTTGGGTACCTACCACTAGTTTTCATATACCCAAAATAACAATTTAACCAATTCTTAATTTAATGTCAAAGTGACAACTGATGGTAAAGTTTCCGCTTATTAGTTTCAGTTAAGTTACTCAAGCTACTAGTAAAAAATTTCCGAGAAAATTTTTATATAACCATGGTTACTATTATCGTAATCAATTCATCCATTGGCTGTTATTTGTGCCATGGAGATTTTTTAAAGAATGCAACTCTTTAGTAACGTTTTTTATTGTAATATATGTCGGGGTTAGCAATCATGTTGATTTTAATAATAATTAATGATAGGAATACAAGTGTGCTAATGAAGTTATGATCGTGTTTATTTGTTTGATTACCTTAGTACTATTAGTACACTTGGGCGAAGTCTGAGATTACGCACTGAGAAAAAGGTTTAGTTCGTTGAATTGTAACCTTAATTCCTTTAATTAAATCCTAGAATTGATATACGACAGTTAAATGTAGAATTGAATCAATTAAATAATTTATTTGAACGATTTAATTTTAGATTTAATTCCAAAAAGTAAACATAAACTTGATACAATATTTTATATTTAATTAACAGAAATAAATTCATAGTTGACACTAATAAATAATTATACGTATGAGAAATAAATATTTTGTTGAGAATTGAATTTATATATTTGATAATATTTTGGTATTTGTGGGTCGGCACGCCAATGAGCCTTGAGATGGTTGCGTTTCGTCCCGGGCATGCTTACTTGGACTCATCAGTAAGGCTGTAAGCCATACCCTGCCTTAGACGCGAGAGTTGCGGCGGCCGGGAATCGAACCCGGGACCGTGCGGTGGGAGTCAGAAGCGCTGACCTCTAGACCACTGTAGCTGCGTTCAACTAGTGGTGCGTACGTGGTCTGAGTCGAAACGACCGCCACAATATTAAACACATTCAGTTCAGAATTATATTTATAATTCTACGCGTGGTGTAGGAAAAAGGGGTTGGGTAGGATCATTTATTATAATACATTGCAACTATATTTTAGAAAAGGTAAGATAAGAATTTAACCCTAACTCCAATTATCGGAATTAAATTTGCTACATACTCAGGCGTTAATGACTTCAATGCTTTGAAGTCAATTTGTTGTTCTGTAAAAATACAAAATTGTGTATTTATAAATTGCAATCTAGTGTATTCTATTACATGACATATCGAAAACCTAAGCAACCATTTTTTTAGTATTTTTTCGCACTTATTTCACGATTCACATATGCTTTTATATATTTCACGCCGTTTAAGTGCATCAAATTAAAAACAACAAAATCCTAACCTATCTATACCAAAACCACTTCTATCATTGAAAGAACTAAGATTTATTTGTCACAACTAAACTATATTTCACTCAAATAAATATTTATTTCTATTTACATACATAGCTTATTTGTGTCAATTAAATTATAATTTGAATGAAATTTAAATTTATTTGTCATAAGATATATTTAATGGAATATTTTTGTTGAATAGCATTCAGGCAAATATATTTTGTATCTTGAAAATTAAATAAAATAAAATTATCTTATATTATAATAATTTTATTCATTCAATTAAATTTAAGTTTTATCAATAAAATATGGCTCAATTAAATAATTTAATTTTTTAAATTAAACGTATTTAATAATAACAATAAGTTCGTATTTGCTTTTAATATACTTTATTTCAACGAATTAAATACTACTCAATTATAAATATTTAATTGTTAAAAGGGAAACATTTTTCTCAGTGCGTGTTAGGTGTGGTGTGAGTCGGATAATATCGGCAGTCTTGAATATGCTCTGATACGAGTAGCACGTGCCCGGAAATTGCCACCTTTCCTTATCGTCATAGTTTGTAGATCACGTTTAACTGGTCCATGACATGAGTGGTGAATGTGTGATTTATTTGGTGTTTCGATTAGTTAACTACTTATTCCAATTATGTGATTCGGCTGTACTAATAATAAAAAAAATTCCAATAATTGCGCCTTTTAGTAGATTTGTTGATCACGTAACTGATCATCTATAGTCCGCTCCGCTCGTACTCCGACATATATTTAAAAAAATTAAATTGCCGACACTTACGTACTTATAAATATAATATTATACGTTTAAAGTTAAATTACTACTTAACCAATTAAAATCAACTAACTCCAAAGATTATTAAGATAAAGTAGCTTTATTAACGCAACACAATTTAGATAATGGGCAGGTACTTTATAATTTCTTCTTTGATGTACATTTCTTGAACGTGGACCAAAGAAACTAAACAGAAAACTGAGATACGGGACAAAGTCTGTGTCAAAGAGAACGTAGCAGGAGACCGGGAAACAATGATCCTGCTACTCCTGCTGCTGCTGAGGGCAGGAGGGATAGAAATCCTTATACGTGGGCGTTGTACTTGCACAATGAATGGCTTCTTTCGCAGGTAAACCTTTTATTTCGCACGCCTCATAGCTGCTGACTTCGAAATTAAAGTACAGGAGAATTTGGTGACGTCAAATATTTTCAAGATGAAAATAAAATGATTAATATTATTATATTCCGAGTTATACGAGTATTCATACTTCTTTGAATTAATTTGATTAAATGATTTAAAAATAAATTTTATATTTTTAAGACAATGATTTAATATTTGAGTTATGGATATGTTGTTTTAATTTATTCTCTTGTCCGGAGTACTGTATAATATGAATAATATATACCTCAAATAGGAAAAAAGTATTAAATTGAAACAAAAAATCTGACGTGGCCATCACACAACCTTCCGCCATATCTAGACTTTAAACAGAAATGTATACGTGCAATCCGGTGCCCATTTAAAATATACAAATAAAAATCTCAAATATTCAAACACAGAAATTTGCATCACCTGAATAAAATGATTCATTCACAGGAAAACTCTGCTGTGTTGAAGCCATCCTCCGTTCAATTACTACATTTAATATCTTACTTAGGACTTATATAGCGCTAGTATGCCAACTTGTCACCCGTCTCACCTGTCAATATTTTTTACGCAGAAACAAAAATCAACCGATCATGGATTACAAGATATCAACGATTTATTTGATAAATTTATTTTTTAAATTTTACTGCAGTTCTTTAATGCTACCAGATAAAGACAATTTTTTTATAACGTAAGTTGCAAATAACTTTTCCTCTTATTCTCATTACAAATAAATACTATATTTTTCCAAATTTATATACAATTTTGACAATTAACCTTTTCAATCTTCAAAAAATATCACTTCCGATGAAGATATTTGTACCAAAATCTAGGGAGCTCTTCCAATTTATATACAAATGTTAAATACCAAATATCAAAATTTTCGGGTAATTCGTATTTGAGTTATGCGACTAACAACCCTTGACCACACACACACACACACACACACACACACATACACACAGACATCATCGTGAAACTATCAAAAATGAGTTGTAAGGACCCTAATTCGTGCTCATCCACTAAAAATTCACCACCCGATTTTTTGCATGATTCCAATACCTTCCTTTACAGGTAAGCGGAAGGTAAAAAGGCAATGAAAATCTTAAGGCGGAACTTCAAGGGTCTAGAAATAGTGGTATCATTTATTCGGAATTCTGGGCTTATTTTTAAAGATATTTTAAAATTTTTTGAAGTACTGAAAAGATAAAGGATGGTTCTAAACCCGTCTTAAAGTTTTAATAAAAATATCAATTGTTTATATATATATATGTACAGTTTGTTGAAAATGGCCTATTTTCAACAAACTGTACATATATATAAACAATTGATATTTTTATTAAAACTTTAAGACGGGTTTAGAACCATCCTTTATCTTTACAGTACTTCAAAAAAAAATTAAATATCTTTAAAAATAAGCCCAGAATTCCGAATAAATGACACATATATTTTGACGAAAATCTGCATCTGTTGTTCAATACAAGACATACTTTCCTTCTACTCCGATTACCCAGACTAATTTATATCGCTCTCTTTCTAGTTTATACACGGCGCATATAGCTGCAAACCATTCTCTTTCTAACCATAGAAGTACATCCCTTTACAGTTAGTCAGCTAAATTCTCATTAACAGCAACTAGTAAATAGAGAGAATTATTCTGCTGTGTAGCATATATAGAATATTCCTAGAATCCCTAACGATTTAAAAGGTAATGAAATTAAAGCATTATCCATATTTTGGTATAAATAGATCCCTTTATGCACAAATTTTGTTTGTATCGGCATATAACTTTGTGATTGAAAAGAATTGTGCTTTTTGAAAGTATGGGTAATAAAACACGTTTGTCGGTATCACATCGAAGAGTTAATAAGTGTTTGTTAGCAAAACGTAGGTGGGCAAACCGAAAGAATAAATCGATGTGTGAAAACATATTATCAAGTATCGGTGAAGAAAATTCACTTACATTCTAGATCATATTTCAAACATGTCATGAAGAAAACAACATGTACCTATATAGGCATATTTATTTGTAGACATCAATTTTGTTACAATTGTAGATTAATAATTGTATTTTGTATTTTGAAGGTAAAAAGTATGTTTTCCGGTTAGGAATACTTGAACCAGACGTAAGTTAATGCTGCGCGTGGAAGGGAAAGAGTAGCTGAAATGAACTGCAACTGCATGTAAATAACAGATTATTCAAGCTTGCTTTTCTTCTTCTTGTTGAGGTTTAGTTAGAAGTTAGAATGCTGCGAACTAGCAGCTTGAGATTTTACAAGTTGTTACACAACTAACACTAACCTCATAAGAATAAGAACACCATGTCGTTGTAAAACATGCTTTTGGTTTGATCTATTTTACTTTGGAACTTGCAAAATTGAAAATTCAAGAAAATTTGTCAAAAATTTTAAATGTTATAATTATTATATTTGTTGACTGTAGAAGAATTTAACGTAATTGGAACCGTTTTAGTTTTCCTGAGGAAGCTACAAAATTGTTTGCGAAATATCGAAATAAATACAATTATAGCTATTAATATAACAAGAATATTATGCGATTTATAATACCGAGATTGTTGCTAAGTGATGAGTTGAAACCAAGTCTCTTTGAACATCCAAGGGGGCTTAAAGCGTAAACCTATATTCGCATTATATTCAAAGCTTAATCGTATCATCAATGACAGCGATGTTAAAATAAATTAACAATTTATGGAAGGTTTTGATGTTATTATGGTTGTATCTAACGTATTAAGTCCGTAACAAATGAATTTAAAAGTATCTAACGTATTATAAGTAACTAACGTATTATGTTGTTTATAATTATCAATAAATGTAACATATTAAAAGATAATAACAGTTGATGATACGATTAACAACTTAATGAGTAATTCCTAATTATCTCATGTCATCTTGGCTTGCCGCATTATGCCCATATTTTACCTCTCATAACCTTTCTAAAATTTACTTGTAGTTGTAGTTTATTTCTGCAACTATTTCCCTTGCGCACGCAGCTTTAACATACGTCTGGATAAAGCATTCCTAATCTTAAAACATACTTTTTGCCTTAAAAATATAATTAATCTACAATTGTATCAAAATTGATGTCTACAAATAAATATTACTATATGTTTTCTTCATGACAGCATAAGATGTTTTTTGAAATTTGAACTAAAATGTAAGTAAAATTAGTTTTACGTATTACGTTCTCCAGCTACAAGAACTATAAAGGTATGGATAAAAGCTAAAAAAATTATTTTTGAAGTGAACCGGCATGAGCTATGAGGGATCCGACATCTGACGTACGTGTTCGCATCGTGGGACTTCTCCGAAGCCAGGTACTTCGTCAACCGGATATCCATAATTAGAACTGCTTATTTTTCGTAAGGGTTGTGTTCGACACAGCCCGCCTTATTAAATTTAAACATAAAACATAATTGCTTTATTATTGTATCGTGTCCGTGGGCTTAAGCGGCTCGTCTACATTTTTACCGAATTCCTAGAATACTCTCGATTTTACTTTTCTTTCCATTCCACTCTTTCCCCCACTAATTGGGCTGCCTGAAACCAGCCCGAAACTCGTACTTTGCCGCATCCTAGCAATGCAATGTCATTTTGAAGTTGAAAAATACTGTAAAAGTGTTTTCGTTGCGAGTAAACTGTCATATTATTATTGACTTCAGGATTATGTTTTTATAAACATTAAATAGAGAAATGATGGATCCACAGATGTGCCTTTTTACAATTTAAAAAATTAATTTCTATCATGAGATATAACCGTGTAAAGTTTGCATAAAATAGGAAATTCTTTAGAATTTTTCGGAATTTTTATATTCATGTACAATTTTTTTATCAAAATTTTAAAAAGGCACATCTGTAGATCCATTCTTTCTCTATTAAATCCTTGTTGAAATAAATTTTTACCATTCTTGTACTGGCCACAAAACACCCTCTATGTTAGTACATTTTATGCTGGATTTTAGGTAGTAATGCGAGAAACAATGAAGTCGTGATCAGATAGTTTTGAGAAAAACTAATTCTTGTTTTAACTTTTTTCTGATATTAAATTTTTAGTGTACACTAATATTAACTTCATTTCAATCTTCGTTACTTCGTTATTAACATTGTTTCAATAAAATTAGATTTAAATGCACCATAATATTGCATTATTATTATCTTTAATATTTAGTTTCTTCGTATAAAATGTACGAGTACTGATTTTTGATGGCGTTTCAGGCATTAGTGTTTCATTTTAGGTTTTAGAAAACTTTCATCGTGTGAACTATAGGCATTACAATACGTAAACCGATTTTACTGAAATTTCTATCGAAACCACTAACTGTAGAAAATCCTTTATTTATTCTGGACTGAAATGATTAAAGCTGGAATGATATAATAAATTATTGACTCAATAAATCAAACCACAATCTTGGAAAAAACTTCGACATGAATAAAAGAGAAGATTGGCTTCATTACAGCGATTCAAAATACCATCAGTCAATTACTAACTGAACAATTTTGCTTATAATGCATAATCTCATTAAATTATAATAGGAATAGCCTTTTAATAATTGAGTTTTATTACTTTAAATTTAATTATTAACACGTTATGATTTGAGATAAATATACTTAAGAGCCTATTGCATGGCAATAATACGCATTGAAAAACGAGTAATTTTTGTGAGGATCTCAATCTAATACTGTTATACGTATGATGTTGAATTTTTGTATGTAGATTAAGGAAGAATACTAAAAGTGCGGAATCTTCAAAATCTTTAATTAATGTAATTAGTTTGGCTTTAATAATTATGCGAAATTCGGCGAAAATTGTACAAGTTTAGATATAATTTATGGCAACTCTGTTGATAAAATTATAGTTTTATTGTTTTTCCGCCCTTTTTACATCTATGTTCTACTCATTTAATCTTTAAACTCAATGATAACTTTTATAGTTCATTCATGAGATCCTCACGAAATTCTAGTGTTTAATTTCTTTTTATCTCTAATTGTTGTCGGAACAATATATAGTTTGAATTTTTCAATTCAACAATGCTTTGTCGTTTCGTTACTAATGTAAAATTTCAGATTTTTATTTTGAGCAATATAGCCAGAATCGTGAATTCTGATTCTTATTGCACTCAAGAAGCATAGCCCCTTAAGGTAGTTATTCCATGGAATCATTTTACCGAGAATTAATTGAAATTCAAACTGAAATCTACTTCCTATCGCAATTTGAAAAGAATTGACCATCTGGTATTTGAAATATTTGCAATTAAATTTGGTCTTTTTAACACGTGGATAATAGGAAATAGCAAAATAAACATAACATTTTAAATTATAACTTTTATATCCATACCGTAATTTTAAAGAAAAACTAGTATGTTATAGAATACTAATTTGCGGATTTAATATAAAAATTTGAAAATTATTGACCACCTAGTTTTAACTTTATTGTCTCTAAAAACTTATAACTGACAGTTGTTGATCTGAGGATACGATGAGAAGGTAGAATTATATTTGGCAACCATGCACCGAGAACAGCTTTAGTATTTACATCTGAATGATGTTTTGACTTATCTTTGACTGGATGAATTTCCCTTCATATCGTAAAAGATCTGACATTTTCACGTTTTACAAAAACTACCATAGAAAACACAAACTGACACTAATTGTCAAACAAACCATAGCCAAAATTAAAAATATCTATGTCCTTATCTAACAGCGACGTTGCCAAAGTTATTCTTCTAACTCCATATTTTAGTATGAGTGTATCGGAATACGAAACTTGTAAATGTGTTTGTGAGAGGTACAGTAAATTTCTTTGTTAAAGTATTTGGTATTATCTTTCAACTATTTTATACAATCTGTGTACGAGTATTATAATAAATATATGCTAAGGCAATTATTATAAACTGTATAAGCTGAATTTTTTTAACACATTGAACAAATTTTTGAAGAAGTACACTCGAGAAACAACTACCTTAAGCGCCCCTCTACGTTTTTACCGAATTTCTAGAATACTCTCGATTTTACTTTTTTTTCATTCCACTCTTCTCCTCACTACTAGAGCTGCCTGAAACCAGCCCAAAACTTGTACTTTGCCGCATCCTAGCTATGCAATGTCATTTTGAAGTTGAAAAATACTGTAAAAGTGTTTTCGTTGCAAGTAAACTGTCAGATTATTATTGACTTGAGGATGAAATCGTCGGAAATTGGACAGGTGTTAGGATTAAAACACTTTAAGAACCGCTAACGTTTCGATTTATTTTAAATCATCATCAAAGCAACTAAATTTGAAATAAATCGAAACGTTAGCGGTTCTTAAAGTGTTTTAATTATAACACCTGTCCAATTTCCGACGATTTCATCCTCAAACCATCTCAAGTGGACACGAAATACTACAACTATATTATTATTGACTTCAGGATAATGTTTTTATAAACATTTAATAGAGAAAGAATGGATCTACAGATGTGCCTTTTTAAAATTTTTAAAATTACTTTGTATCATGATATATAACAGTGTAAAGTTTGCATAAAATAGGAATTTTTGTTGAATTTCTCGGAATTTTTATATTCATATACCTACAATTTTTAATCAAAATTTTAAAAAAGCACATCTGTAGATCCATTCTTTCTCTATTAAATCCTTGTTGAAATAAATTTTTACCATTCTTGTACTGGTCACAAAACACTCGCTACTAGGGCTGTCAAAATCCGAAAAAATTTAATCCGGATATCCGGATATATGTCTATTCGGTATCCGAAAAATGCGGTAACTGGATATATCCGGAATCCGGTATCCGAAAACCGGATATATCCGGAATCCGGTATCCGAAATCCGGATTTTTCCGAATACCGAAATCCGGATTTATCCGGATACCGGATTTCGGGTTTATCCGGATGCCGAACGGATTCCGGTTTATCCGGATTTAAAAATTTCGGATAATTTAAAATCAAAATATCCGGAATCCGTTGACAGTCCTACTGTTTACGTTAGTTCAATTATTATGTTTCTATTCTTGTTTGATATCTGCCTTCAAATTCCTTTGTATGTGGCGTGCGGTAGCATGATAAAAATGTCTAAATCTTTAAATTGAAGACCACAGGCGCGCATTGGGACATTTTCATTCATGCGAAAACTGTTACTGTTAGTTTTGTTTTAAATTTTAATTTAAAATTAATATAGTTGTATCCGGATATCGGATTCATCTAGATACACAATTCGGTTTCATCCGGATATCGGATTTATCCGGATATCGGATTTATCCGGATACCGGATTTCGGATTTATCCGGATACCGGATTTCGGATTTATCCGGATACCGGATGCCGAACGGATTCCGGTTTATCCGGATACCGCTTTATCCGGATTGAAAAATTTCAGATTCCGGATAATTTAAAATCCGGATATCCGGAATCCGTTGACAGCCCTACTCGCTACGTTAGTACATTTTATGCTGGATTTTAGGTAGTAGACGGGCCTCTTAATTGAAATGCAGTTTGAAATTATTACATTAGTTATCTTCTATTGATCTGAATTTCGTCAGTTTCATGAATGCTTATCGACTATTATTGTGATGAGTTGAGCAGTGGCTAGCGAATATCATATTGCGAATCTAGGTACTCACAATTGAGTAATATGAAATGCACACATGACAAATTTCAAATTACTGTTCCCATATGCGATCGATTATGGATGTGACGTCATGCAATGTCTCCATGCATTAGGATTAGACTATCACAGTCACAGCCTACGTACAATGTCGACACTGGCTTTTAATAATTTAGTGCTGCGTAGTTGCATAGTGCATCAAATTCTATATATCCACAGTTTCACTTTGGCGGAATTTAGTGTTTGAGCTAAGGATTACACGGAATGAGAAACTATTTCATAAAGTTAGGTTGTTGTACGACATAACTTAAACTGTTTGATAATTTGCATTAAGTAAAGTTATTTAGTAATTTAAATGCAGTTTTATTGCTTCATTAAAAAGGTGTCGCCTTCAAGATGTCGTAAATGTAAAAATGCGTCAGAAATTCATGAAAAAAATTGGTCAACTTACTACCTAGTTTTTTCTATCATTTAATAATTAAAGGTGTTTTAAAGAGATGAAACTAAAATTTGGACTCCATTATCTTTATTTACGAATAACACAAATATAAAATAATATTACACAACGTTTCGGTAACTAAGATCTGTTACCGTCATTAGGTGAACTAATACTACTGAAAAAAATGGTGTTTTAGTTTTACGGAAAGTTATTCTATACTTGTTCTTCATCATAACTTGCTGTTTTAAAATGCGTGCCATTCAGACTCTAGGGATCGTAGTGGGGAAAGAGTGATCTCATTCGACAGGTGCACTTTTAAAGTTTTGTTCCCCACCCGGTCAGTCACCATCATATGTTGGAGCACGGAGCAGCATCGATGACTGTTTTGAGGGAACACTTCCCGGGACGCCTCATCTCAATAAGGGGCGATTTGGAATGACCAGCCCGCTCGCCCGATTTGGCTTCTTGTGATTTTTTTGTGAGGTTTTTTGAAAGCCCGCGTTTACGTCAACCGTCCAAGGACCCTAGAAGACCTGAAGGCCAACATCCGGGCCGCAATTGCCAACATACCCGCTGCCATGCTGGAAAGGGTTATGACAAACGCCAGAAATCGGCTTATTCAGTGTATAGACAATGGGGGGCGTCACCTACCTGATATGATTTTGAAAACTGGGTGAAACAAAACTTTAGATATGTACCTACATTATAAAATAAAAATAAAAAGTTTCTGATTCATAAAATGGGCATTATTGCATTTTAAAATTAGTAAGTTACGATGAATCACCCTGTGTATATGATTCAACAAAACATGCTATTAAAAAATGTATTGCTTCATTATTTAAAAAATTATTGTAGTTATATATAACTTTTAAGGAAAATAGAAAACACTATTTTGATTTAAAAAATTACCTATAAAAGTAGCCAAAAATATTAATTTGAAACATTCGATGTAACCGGCTTGGAATCCAATATTAGTGATTCGGTTTAAATGACAAATTTGTTCAGCAGACATTGTTATCAGTTTTAGTCATAGTCAATACATTAAATTAAACCGTGACTGGATATAGATTAAGGAACAAAACATCCCTCTTGAGACCTTCGTAATTTATAGTAAGTATAACATCTCAAACCATCCATGATAAATGATAGCTGAGTTTGAGTTAATTGTGTTTGCTCCAACTTGTTAGAGATTTTAGACGTATTAATTTTTCTTCATTTATCTGAAGGAAAAAGAGTCATTAGTCTTTATTTCGTAGAAGAATTAAAAATATCTTGGAAAATAGACAGTAAATTGTACTTTTTGCTAACGTACTTCTTTAAAAAATGTGTTTAACCAGTTTTTAATTTATTAGTAATATCGGAACATGTTGTACGAATTTTTAGAAAGAACTACAATTTTGTTTGCTTTTTCTAGATCCGTTTTATGCGAAGAGAGAGTAATGGCTCATAAAATAACGTGTTCGCATACAAAATAAAAAAATCTGATGTGGCCAACACATGACCTCTCGCCACACTCTACTATTTTTATTTTACTTATGGCCAGTTGCACCGCTTAAATTTTAAGTTTTCCTTAAATTAACAATATCGAATCAAATTCAAATTGGCAAACGTAGAAATACAATTGCTGTCATTAATTCGATTCCATATTTTTCATTTAAGTGACACTTAAAAGTTAAGTGGAGGCGGTGAAAATGGCCATTATGCCTAGTGCACACGGAGAAACATTTTGACATGTTTCCTGAAAAAAGTTTCCGGAAACTTCATCGTTTTAACGGCGCCTATAAAAATGAGGCGTTTTCTGGAAACTTTGGGAAGTGCAACTAACTTCTTTTTTGTCAAATCGTCAAATGTGACATGTGATCATAAATATATTTATCGTTTTTCAAAAAAAATCTCCATTTTCTGGAAACTGTTTTCAGGAAACTTGTCAAAATGTTTCTCCGTGTGCATTGGGCATTACAGAGGTAGTAATGACAATGACATTTACACATGAAACAAAATATAGGTTCAATGGCCACCATTGTTCTGTTGGCAAGAATGTACTCTTTTGCCGAAATTTAGCAGTACATTTTAAAGTAAGAATTGCTGGATTTCACGAATTTGGCGTGTAATTTCTTCTTTGAGATCCTCTGTTGTCTCAGGGTGGTTTGCATAGACCTTAATTTTTTTTAAATCCCAAAGAAAATAATCGATTAAGAAAGTTTAAATTCATATAATTAAATACGAGCATTCACACGTCCTACTTTCAAGCACTATGAATGTTCGTATTTAGTTAGATGTATTCAAACTTTCTTAAAAGTAAACATAAAATGTCAACCTTAAAACTAAATGCTTATGTGAATGAGGCTTGAGACAAAAAACCATAAACAAAGACTAAAACAGTGACTATGTGAAGAAATCTCAGCAAGAAGTTGAATTTTGAATCTATCTCTCTCCAACCGAACAACAACGAAAAACTATGACCAAATCTTGGAGTTTGCATGCTTTTGTGTTTATGCGCTACGACAAAAATTACGACTAAGACTAAAACAGTAGCTGGAAACGCTCAGCCATATTCTCGTATGTCAAACTTTCAAGGTTATGTCCAAAAACAAAAACTGTGACTATGTTAAGAGGTGGAAACGTAGCTTTACTTGCACATTTTTATTGCGAAAGTTTGAATCACTTCTTTAATCAAATTTATGCATATAATTATTTTACCTGCATATATCAGATCATTCATAGTAGTTTATTAAAACTGTAAAATTTAATCCAGTGGTAGTAAATGTTCGAGAAGTGCTTCTCTCTCCTGTAAGTAAATTGAAACTTGCTATAATTACACAGACATTTCAATTCACTTATGTAACAAAATCAGCAAGTGAATACTGAAACTTTAATGCGTAGTGTAGTTACCATTCTAGGTCGTAGAGACATTACGAGTAGCTTAAATATTAATACTTGAAAGCATCGTGCTCTTACGTGCGCCTAAACTTTCACTACAACGTCCAAAACAACTTCTACAGAGAAGAAATATTTTTAAAACTTATTTAATATAATACTTCGTTTATTTTTTATCCGACTTCAAGAAGGAAGGAAGGTCCTAAGTTTCGTCTTTGTTTCCTTGTTTCTTTGTATCTATATATCTTTGTATGTCCGTGATTTTTTCAAAAACGGCTGATCCGAAAAAAAGAAATCTTTTGCAAATAATAATTAATAGCGTTTTCGAATGGTTGCTCGCTTATGTTCTCAAAATGCTCATTGCTCGTTGCTCGTTTTCGATTGGGATTTACAGGGTACAAAATTTGCTCTCACCTTCCATCTAACAAACAACGCTTAAAATATAATGAGTACGATCAGTCAGTTGTCATTTTTATATAAAATATGTGAAAATGTGAGATTATAAACTTGAAGTGTTGCTATGTAGCAGCAGAGATGGACAAGTTTAAATTACATTACTTTAGGTCAAAATGTAACTAGGTAATTAAATTTTTCAACTTTAATTACACAAGAGCTTTTTATTTCGCCAGATACATTTCTGTTGTATTGAAACCTTGTTACCTAGCAATTTGAAAAGAAAAACAGTGTCGTGATTTTATTTTAAAACAATTTTTCGAGTCAAATTGCTGTCAGGTGACAAGGTTGAAATGTCAAACAGAAATTTATTCGGAGGAAATAAAATGCTCGAGTGTAATTCAACGAGATAATTTAACGACTACTTTGGTTCTTCTTTACAAATATGTCCAAAATATTAAAAATATGAATCAAATTATATTTTAGTGTTTTTATTTATTGTTTGGTTGCTAAGAGAAAGGTAAATAAAGTTTTATCACTTGCAAAAAGATACCGTCCTTTTTATCCGCTGTCAAAGCGATAAAATTGAGTTTTGTTTATGGCTTACTTTATACATGAGTGGAATTATCAACAAAAACCAAGCTTTGGGTCAAAATTTACCCCGCTTGGTCATCCGAAGTTTAAAATCCAATGTGTTTTATGTGATTTAATTTGTAAATTGGTATTTTTCTTAGTGTTCTTAGTTGTTTAGATGCACATGGTGAATGCAAATGTAATTAAATAAAACTGCTCTTGTCTATTTTTGTAAAAGGAGAATTTTTCAGCTGCTGATGAATACGGAATTTATTACAACGTCATAATCAATTTAATTAAAAAGAGAAATAATGAGCACTACTCGTTAATGTTTTAATAATACCTCAGCATTTTTGTTCTTTTTTTGTGGATTTGAAAAGTATAATCTGTATAAAAATGAATGTCTGTTTTTTTGGTCACGCCATAACTTGAGAACGGCTTGATCGATTTGAATATTTCATTTTTCTTGTATTGTTCGCTCTAATACAGAGGTAATTTTAAAAAGAAAAAAATTGAGAAAACCTAAAAGAATAGCTGAAAAATCTAAAAATTCAAAATTGTTTCTTCTTATGACGAAAATGTACAGTGATTTGTCACTTAAAGCCTCATTCACAGCTCTAACATAGTCACTGTTTTTCGTCTTTGTCTTTGTCGCGTGGATTTGGCCCATTCTCAGCTGTTGACACAAACATTGTTTTTGTCTTCAGTTAAGTTCACACGTCTGCTAAACCAAGCAAAAATATTATATAAAATACATTTTTATAATATAGAATATTATTAAACGGACAGTGCTCGGTTTGTATAATTTCCTGTTATTACTAGTTTAACGTATATCGAAAAATAAAACCAAAATAAATTCTTACATGGATGTGGTGAACATACCATCCCACATCTCACTTCATTGCTAACATCACGTGGTTTTTTTTATAAACAAAGGCATTATTGTTGTTTTGGGTCATGCCTCGTGTAATAACAGTGTTGTGTATATTGCTACTGCTGCTGCAGCTCGTCTTCATCTAACAATCGCAGTTATAATTTGTTTTGCTCTAAGATTTATTTTTCCACGTCAAAATATTGTGACAGATCAACGAAATAAACTGTTGTGAATATAGTGTATATTGTCCTACAAACTACTTTTAGGTTAAAACAAAGACAAAAAGTTTGAAGTTTGCATACTTTTATGTTTGTGTTTATGCTTAAGACAAAGACAAAGACTAAAACTAGAGCTGTGAACGGATTCACGTTACTACGTATGTCAAACACTTCAAGGTTATTACAAACGACAAAACCAGTGACTATGTTAAGAGCTGTGAATGAGGCTTTATTGAACAAAATAACAAACAGATTAGATAATTAAAATTAAATTACTATGTACTAGTTGTTGAATAGGAATTTCGAATTCAGTTGGTCTAGGTGTTTTGAAACAGACAGTTGTGGATTGTTAGCATTGGTTAGTATTAACTTTTTTTTATTTATTTGATGTTTATAACGATGTCAAATTGCATTGTTGTCGGCGGCTATCTAATTCAGAGTTTACTGCACCGATTGAGTTCAAATTTGGTATGGTAATAGCTTAAGATGTAACATATGACATGAGCACAATAAAATGGCGGTAACCTAATTGGATTTAAATTTCATTTCTCATAGGGGTGGGGAGCAAGCGCGTTCAAATTTGATACAGTAATAGCTAAGAATCTGTCTTGAAACATAGGTATATTAAAATGTTAGTCCGCCATCTTGAAACAAAATGGTGGCTATCTAACTCAAAATGTACTGCACATATTGGGTTCAAATTTGTAATGGTTATAACTTATGATCTAACTTATGACATGAACATACTAAAATATCAGTCCGCCATCATTAAACAAAATGGCGGTAACCGATTGGGTTCAAAGTTAGTTTGGTATCATGGGCGTAGTTAGAATTGCTGCCATGTATGGTATGGTAATAACTTAGAATACTTATAACGAGATTCCTTTAAATTCGAGTTGGAGGCGTTGCAACTTGCGTCTGGTTCGCTAGTTTAATTATAAATGAACAACATTTACTCGTACCAATGACATGTAGGTATTAATTCTCACGTAGAGTATTTGTATTTAGTGTTGACAGATTTGTATAAGTAAATTACATTAACTATTGACCATTGTGGTATACAAATAACTATTCTACCAATTTCCAATCAATCAATAATTTGGTGTAACATTACAAATTGAGCAAGTCAATTTAGTTCGGCACAATGATTCTAGTGTGGCTTTGATGGCGAGCTTATCGGCATTAGTTGAAGACAAAACCGAACACTACATAATTAACCAATGCAAACGAGGTACGAGCCACGGGTAATTCATTTTAGCAAGCTGCGTAGAGGAACAATGCCGCGGACCTGATACGTTTCAAATGGCTAATTTGATTTCGAAACTTGCTGATGAAATAATTGAGGAGGTACAGTGTTGGCCAGTAGGCACGAAGGTTTTTTTAACTTCAAAGTAGAATCAAAATTACTGAACGCCAGAATATTATGAAGGAAAAAGTAAGAGCGATATCAAGAAAAAAATCTGATGTGGCCAGCACACAACCTCCCGCCATATCTAGACTTATAAACGTAAATGTATACTTACAATCCGGTGTCCATTTAAAATATACAAATAAAAATTTAAAATATTCAAACACAGAAATTTGCATCACATGAATCAAAAGATTCATTTACAAGAAAAGTCTTCTGTGGAGAAGCCAACCTTCGTTCAATTACTACATTTAATATCTTAATAATTATGACAAGCCCGTCTGACACGATACAAAGTTTTGTATAAAATTTAATATTAAATTTTGATATGTACGAAATATTATGATAAAATTTATTACGAAAATTTAAATTTCTGTCTGACACGGTAGAATTTTAATTCATAACCATGCGTATACAAAACAATTTCGTAGGAATGACAGTATCCGAACCTGAAAATAATTCTATGAGCTAAGCGTGCTTAAGGATTTTTGTAGATGTAAAATTAAATAGTGATAGAAGAAGGCGTTTATTACTTGAAATACCTAGCTCTGCTGCTGCAGTAACAAATATTTAAAAAATTGCCATTAAAAAGAAAAGTAAAATATTCTCACGAAAATGGTTGCTTTGGAAGAACTGAAGGACGGGGAATACTAAATAATGTTGAACGAAGAACTAAGAATCGAAGATTCTTTAGCATATCGAAATTTTCTAAGACTTACTAGTGAACAGTTTGACATTTCGTACAAGAAATTAGAACCTGTCCTAAATATTTCGTACAAAAACTTAATATAAAGAGACTTTGTACAAAATTTCATACAAAGTCCGTCTGACACGATTCATTATATTTCGTATCAAAATTTAATATTATATATTGTACAAAACTTTGTATCGTGTCAGACGGGCTTAATATGGCGTTTAGTATGCCAACGTGTCACCTGTCAATATATTTTACGCAGAAACTAAAATCAACCGATCATGGATTAAAAGATTTTAACATTTGCGATTTGAGAATTATTTGTATTCTTTAATTCTTTGCCCTGAAAATGCCACAATTGGTGGCGAAACTTTGGCTTTTGAATTTGAATTAATGAATTGATATGTAATAAACAATAATCAACCAGACTGCATTTCCTTTTATACAACCCTTCATAACAGCAATACTGTCGCTTAATAATTCCTACATAATATTATTTGTCCTTCGTTGGATTTAAACAGATGCAGAGCATCGAATTCCCCTTGACATTTTCACATAGTGACATTTTTACACACAAAGTGCATTTTTATGTTGGTTCTGTTGCCATTTTTACATAGCAAAGTTGACGTAAAATACGAACATGCAGCATACATCTAGACCAAGGTACATGTTCTACGTTGTCCTTGTCGTTGCGCATTTGTTTACACACGTATCCTACGTCCTGTGCCATCATACCTACCTGACTTTTATAAGAGTTGGCGTTTTCGTTATTCGTTACCCTTATCCTAGGATTAACATTTCATAATTAAAAGGTCATTAGTGTTATAAAATATAAAATAAAATAATACCTAAACTCAGGTCTCAGGTTTGTTCAACACTTCTTTATCTGATATAAAAAATATTTTATTTTGGTTAGGTAGGTGGTATATATTAGCTTAAATCATTACATAAAATGTTAAGTTCCATAAATTTTACGGCATTTTCATATTTCTTAATTTCATCCATATACCTACATAAACTTAAGATTACGATAATAATAATAATAATAAATTTTATTTCATAGATATGTTGAGTACATATATGTATATTATTATATGGAAATCGTCAAAACAGAAAAATATGCAATATACAATGTACAAAATAAATAATATAGGATAATACCATTATAAAAACATCATAAGATCATAAGAACGAGACAATTCAGATCTGAAACTCAAGAAAGAAGAAAGCAACAGTCAGGTTTTTAGATCATAAAACTCTTGTAAGTTGTAAAAAGAGTGGCTCAGCAAGAAAATTTTTAAACCACTTAAAAATGATTTTAAATTTGCACAAGACTTATTTTCGTTTGGCAGAGAATTAAAAATATGCAGGCCTTGAATATGCGGTGCATTTTTAATTACATTGTACTTAGTTAAGAGAGCAATAATCATGAAAAAATGAAAATAGTAACGTACTTATTTCACAGTTCATCTCAAAAATTCAACAGATAGAGCACATTCGCAGATAGAAAGAAAAAAAAATTTAAGGCGCTATACTTTATTTAAGGAAAACTATAATCAAGTTTCAAAAAGTACTACTTCCGGTTTGTGGATTTCTACCAAAATCTTATGCGATGTTAAGATCCTTATTGAAACCTTAAATATGAATGGTTATTATAGGTTTGATACTTTTTCAATTATCGTAGACGAAAAGTAGTCACATACGTCTAGAGACCCTGGAACGTGCCTATCCACCAAAAACTCATACACGAAAATTTTTACCCATTACAATACCACTCTTATACGATATGAGGCGAGAGGTAATAAAGTATTTATAGTGTATTTGCAATTTTCAATTTATTATTTAAAATTGAATCATCATTAGAACAAATCATTTATTTTATTTTCCGGCAGCTGCAGTAGTAGTGGTAGTGGTCGTGAACCCTAATAAACAAATAAATCACACATGATTATGTTATCTGAAACATTCGGCATAGAATGAGAACTTACATCCGCAGCCGGCTGTGTGCTTGTCGTGTTCACCAAGTGCCGCCGCTCCGGCCACCGCTTCCAGGGGCTGCGATACCTGTGTACATCAACACTTCACAGTCGCTACACTTCACACGCTACACTTCACAGTCGCTACACTTCACACGCTACACTTCACAGTCGCCACACTTCACACGCTACACTTCACAGTCGCTACACTTCACAGTCGCTACACTTCACACGCTACACTTCACAGTCGCTACACTTCACAGTCGCTACACTTCACAGTCGCTACACTTCACACGCTACACTTCAAACGCTACACTTCACAGTCGCTATACTTCACACGCTACACGTGCACAAGGTACTTACCACCATGCTGACCAACACCACAGCGAGGACAGCCAGGACACAAGCCAGCTTCATGTTCATGTTGAGTTGATACTGTGACGAGTGCACAAGAGAAGTGATGCTGAAGACACATACGACAGCTTTTATACGAGTGTTTTCAATTACTAAATAAATCCACATTCGTCCAATTTCACGCATGATGACCGTGATATATTTCGTACTTGTAATTGTAAACTATAAATTTATATGTCCCTAATCTAATAATAATAATGACAAATTTCCTAATCTATTATAACAGTTTAGTTTAATACATACATGAATAAAAAATATTAAATTACAGCTGGCTTGTGTGTAGTATATATTGCGCAGATTGTATGTAGCAAATCACCTTTATCTGCTGTTGCTCGTAGTATCAACATCAACTCCAACATGAACATGAAGTTGGCTTGTGTCCTGGCTGTCCTCGCTGTGGTGTTGGTCAGCATGGTGGTAAGTACCTTGTGCACGTGTAGCGTGTGAAGTGTAGCGTGTGAAGTGTAGCGTGTGAAGTGTAGCGACTGTGAAGTGTAGCGACTGTGAAGTGTTGATGTACACAGGTATCGCAGCCCCTGGAAGCGGTGGCCGGAGCGGTGGCACTTGGTGAGCACGACAAGCACACAGCCGGTTGCGGATGTAAGTTCTCATTCTATGCCGAATGTTTCAGATAACTTAATCATCTATGATTTGTTTGTTTATTAGGGTTCACGACCACTACCACTACTACTGCAGCTGCCGGAAAATAAATTTATATTTTATAATAATCATATTGTAATTTTACCAACATTAATAAATAATATAAATTAAAATATATTTGCATTATTAGGTAAATTATACTATATATGTTTTGTTAAATTGAATCAACTAAATTTTATTTATAACATCTTAGTACAAATCTCAAGAACCTAAGTAGTTATTTTTTGAAGGAATCCCTAAACCGGAAGTAGTACTTTTCTTAAATATTTTGATAAATAATTAATTTATCGCAATATTTTTTATTTCAAATGAAGATTATTTTATTATCTACAATTTTTAGCATTTTGTAAATTGTTTTGTCATAGTAGTTTAGGAATTAGAATATCTATATATGTATGAAACGTAATTTTTTTTAAATGTTAATAACCAAATAAGTGAACACGTAATATCTTGGTTATTGGTAATCTTATTAGATTCAAATTCATGTGAACCATACCTTATATAATTATAAAAAAGAATTGTTAATCAATTTTATTTTAAACTTATTATATGAATTTTCATAATTTATTTCTGAAAAAGTGATACCGCGAGGATTAATAAATTTCAGAAATTATTAAAATTCAGGTAATAATTTTTAAATTAAAAGTATAAGCATATATTATATTTTTTATAATTATACAAGGTATTGTTAACCTAAATTTAAATCTTATATTGTGAAAAAAATATAATCATTCAAAAAAAATTATATTAACAAATAATTTAACAAAGCTTATAACTACATTATTCCAAAATATGAATTTTTCTGGATCATGTATATTGACAGTAGACGTCATTGAAGTTAACAGTTTCTAAAAAGTGTCAAAATCATAGCTCATTTTTTCTGAAAATTGTTATTTCTATACAAATACATTTAAAAATTTGACACTGTATATAATAACGTAGAAATGTGCATACTTTAGTATAAAAGCATCAAATTTTTTGAATTACATTTCAATAAGTAGTTATTCATCTCTAAACCCAACTGACTCTGAATCCGATAGTATAATAAATAATAAATAAATAATGCTATAGCTATAAATGGCTACTTTCTATTGCTTTTTCTCGAAAACTAATAAAATAATATGATTGACTGTGGTCTCATATGGTGTAGTTTTTAATTTTGATTAAACTTAAAAACTTGTGTATTAAAAACTTTTGTCTGAAATAAATAGGTAAAAGTAAGTAAAGTAATATTTTAAAAATAACAGATTTCAAACAGACACCTACGTACGACGTACCTATGGTACCTATAACAAATATTATATAATCATGATGATGTGTAGGTGAAGTTAAGACAAATAACGAAATAACTAAATGTTAGTAAAATTACTTAATAATTTATTATAAAATCAATGTATTTATTTTGCTGACGCGTCTTTCTGAAGACTAATATAGTTTAAATTATCTATTCTAAACATCAACTAAAAATAAATACCTATATTACTTTAATAAATTGTAAATATTAAAACTTAATCAAAGGTAAAATTAAATAAAAATAATGTTCACAATATCAACGACAGGAAAAAGTAGTTGCAATTGTAATAACAATAATGCGCCGCAGGCAATTTTTTTCCATTGAAGGTCAAATTCCTTATACTTCAAAGTTACATTTTTTTAAAGGATGTGAAGTTTCATGTGTTATTTCCTATTTCATGCGCAAAATTTTTTCTTCAGCTTATTCAAAGTAAAATTGTTATCTCAAATTTGAAATTTGCGTTATGAAAAACTACATGTTTTATTCTCGGTTAGGTAAATGTAATGTAACCGGATAATAGTGTTCAACCCATTTAAATAAAAAAATTAAATCAATTCAATATTATTAAATCAATAATTTAGATTTTTTACAATTATTAATAATAATAATAATAGACATATAATTTTATATTTTACGTTTCTATTCTTTTGTGAGTGAATTTTCATTTTTTTTTGTCAATATTCTTGGGCGGAGGTGTCTTGACTCCCGTCTAGAATAGATATCCAGGCTAGGTTTTAAAAGTTAATAATTCAAAAATCGATTTTGCTATCATGGCTTAACTTTTCTTAAAAGTTTTGTGCAAGGTAAGTTCGTACTTGCAATTATTATTAATATGCATATTGGGCGACAGATTGTATTGACGAATCTTCAGTTGCCGACCAAAAATAATACGCAGGCATCTTCGAAGGAACAAGGTGCACTGTAATAACCTGTTTAAATGAAAAATATTTACATAGTCTCATAGTTGATTTGATAGTGGTAATTTATAACTTTGTATGTAATACTTACAACCAAGCTTACGAAGATGATAATGATGAAGATAGTGAAGGCAATATTTAACTTCATTTTTGTTTGTTCGTATTATGTGTACAGTAGAAACTAAAAGAATAATTTGGCAAATGGGACAACTTATATACTGATGTCCAAATTAATACTGAATAATTTACCGCATAAATTGTTATAAACAATTAACTTTGAAGGACACTAATTTTTATAATTTATATATCGAAGGCATATTTTATTATAATATTTAAGTTAATAATAATAACTTAAAATGAACAATAAATAATCATAACTCACAAACATGCTTTATTTTTAAAGTTTAAGTAAACTATATAGGTACTTTTTTACTTAGCACGACGTATGAGAGCACTTATTTCTACGATGTACTGCGCAGATTTCATCTAAAAAATCGAATGTTTATTCTTTGTCAATAATCTAATAATAAAAACACATTCAAAATTATTTTTGTCAATGTCAATTTTAATTTTTTGATTATAAGTACCTAATTGTGTACTTATCATTCAAAATTCTACCTAAATATTGATATTATGGTAAATTACACCTGGTAAATGAGTATATTATTGAGCAGATTTCACGTAACAAATCATCGTTTCCTGCTGTTGCTCAGTGTCAACATTAATCACAATTCAAAATGAAATTCGCTGTAGTTCTGAGCTCTAAAACGTTACAAGAAAGTCAGTAAAAGCTAAGAAATATTGTTTAAGAATGTTTTTTGTCAATACTTAAGTGCCCTAGCTAAAATGTTTCTGATATTGAATAATGTAATAGAGTAAAATTCAAATAGATAGAACCCTGCGCGAAGTACGAATACTCGTCTTAGAGAGAGAAGCATAGATGATAAACAAGAGGAAACTACGCTACTGTCTGTTCTACAGAACATCAGCTTCAATATCTGTTATTCTCATGCTGACATTCGTAGTGTTTTGCTTCGTGTAACCCTGCGAATTTTGTAATTGATTGTGATTGAGTTATATTTTAGTTTTCTTTGAAAATTAAGTGAAGTGCAGCGCAGCATATACTCGCTAGCTCCGCTTTTGTAAAACGGACAGTATATGACAAGCTCTGCCTTCTCGCGCAGTCCAGGGTCCTAGCTATTTGAATTTTACTCTATAAGAAACTTTTTTTAAAGTTCATCAAAATCAAATCTGTTTTGGTGGGTTTAGAAGTAAAATCCTTAATTGACTCGACTATAGTCTAAATTTTCCGATGAAAAAGAAAATATTCATTTAATATTTGGCCTAAATTAATGTTCCCAAACTTTCAAAAATAATAAGGACGGTAGGAACCTAGAAAAATTAATATTATAATAAATACATACGACATTCGATAGAATTTTTTTCTTAAACTAAGTACACCTATATTTGATCCGAAGAATCGACTGTTGGAAAAGTATTTTTTTATTTCGCCTAGTTTTCGACTTTCGGAAACCTTGGGTCTAAAAATTTTTTCGTCCACAGATTTGAAATCTTCGTGTTCGAATTAGTATACAGCCACATTTTAAGCCAGTTCCCAATATTATTCTTTAGGCTAGAAAATATGCAAGTTTTATCTTTTTGATTTTGTACCATGTTTTAAATACCTCAATAAAAATTTTACCCCTTAGAATTTTATCGTAAAAATTTGGATTCTTACATAATTTGACCCGAGGAATCCAATGGTGATAAAGTAAATTTTCCATTCCAACCAGTTTTCGAGTAAAAAAAAATATGTCGAAAAAAATTGGTCGAAAAACAATTTCGACTGCAGATTTGAAATCCTCGGGCTCGATTTAGTATATAACCAAATTTTCAGTCAATTCTGAGAGAAAAAGTTATTTTGGCCCAAATTTCATCAAGGGGTGTACCTTCGTTTTTGGCCATTTTCGAAAACCCTTCATAAAATTTGTACCTGTTGGAATTTTTTCGCGAAAATTTGGATTTATATGTAATTCGACACGAGGAATCGATTGGTGAAAATATTATGGTCATAGCTACTCCCGTCTTTCACTTTAAAAAATTATCTCGAAAAGTATAAGCAAAATTTTTTTATTAGTGGCACCATTGGATTCCTCGGGTCCAAAATAGGGTATAACCAAATTTTGAGCGAATCAAAAATTTCGAAAAATTTTGACATTTTAAAATTTGTTAAAAGTGCATTTAAAATTGTACCCGAAAGAATTTCTTTAAAAAAATATATATTTATATGTAGTTTGACACGAGGAATCCAATGGTGTACTTCAAAAAAATATACAAAAATATTTGTATCTTGATTTGTATAGTAGTAAAAAGAGTAGATTATGGCGGGAGGTCTTGTGGTGGCCACATCAGATTTATAATTATATGATACCTACTTTAAAATGTACTTAAACAAAAAAAAATATTTCGATGTGATTGCATACTGAACTAAGTTCACCACCCTAACATCAAAGTAAAAAAATTATTAAAATAGTGCTTATTAAAATAGTGCTTTACTAAAAGAATAGACAAATATGGTGACAACTCCTAATTTTTCATAACTGCACAACATTATATTTGCTTGACAAGAAATTTTTTCCGTGAAACATAGTTGATAAGAAAACAAAGTTTTTTAAATTTCGTGACGGTCTATCATTTATGATATTATGATTACTCATTATTCTATAGCAGATTGAAATAAAAAAATTTGAAAAATTATTTACTCACGGTACAGAAAAATGTTCACTTTATTTAAGTTTCTTTAAACCTTTAAAAACAACATATTTCAAAATTGTTTAGGGAATTAAATTTTTGGTATTTGTCAGTAGCCAAATATTTAAAAAATGTCCAGTAATAAAAAATTTAATGCTGGAAATTGTCAAGTTGTTTTGCCATCGTTACAAAATGACAGTTATACCTCTAGTAGTAGTTAGGTACCTACCTATTAGTATACAAAATAGTAGTTACTTAATTTATCTAGTCAAATAGATAGTACAAATAATAAATAATAATATGAAATTATCATTATTATGAAGCTAATAACATTGATTTAATAATTTTATAGAGAAAACCAATACATTTTCTTATCGTTACAAAATGTCAATAATACCACACGTAATATCATTCAATGGTAGTGATTCAATCTTTCATAGTATATTATATATTGAGGGACTAAAGTGCATGATTTAATCCTGAGGGTGAAGTTTATTTCACGAGCCGAAGGTGAGGGAAATAATCACCTGAGGGATTAAAGGTACTTTAGTCCTATGGTATATACGCTATTTTTTGCATTTCATCCTCAAACGAATGCAAAATAGTTTAAAAGAATACACATTTTGTAATTTTGACAGAAAATTTTATGACAAATATTTATATTGTTACCATAGATACTCTGTAACAAATAGCACGTATTTACTTGACAACGGGATTAATTAATTCAATTCCTTGACAACGGGGTTAAATATGAAAAATAATCCCTTTGGATCAAATTTAGAACCTTAGTCCCTAAAAATTAAGACTAAAGAATAGTTTTAGTCCCGGAAGTGCAAAAAAATAGATAGTTATCAATTTAAATAAAAGAGAATATAAATAAGAATATTAATGATAATTATAAAGCTAAAGAAATCGATTAAATCGTTTATAAATAAAAACAATGCACATACATTTTAATTTATATTATTCATTCATGTTGGTAAAATTACAATATAATTATTATAAAATATAAATTTATTTTCCGGCAGCTGCAGTAGTAGTGGTAGTGGTCGTGAACCCTAATAAACAAACAAATCACACATGATTAAGTTATCTGAAACATTGGACATAGAATTAGAACTTACATCCGCAGCCGGCTGTGTGCTTGTCGTGTTCACCAAGTGCCACCGCTCCGGCCACCGCTTCCAGGGGCTGCGATACCTGTGTACATCAACACTTCACAGTCGCTACACTTCACACGCTACACTTCACAGTCGCTACACTTCACAGTCGCTACACTTCACACGCAACACTTCACAGTCGCTACACTTCACACGCTACACTTCACAGTCGCTACACTTCACACGCCACACGTGCACAAGGTACTTACCACCATGCTGACCAACACAACAGCGAGGACAGCCAGGACACAAGCCCACTTCATGTTCATGTTGGAGTTGATGTTGATACCACGAGTAACAGCAGACAGAGGTGATTTGCTACATACAATCTGCGCAATATATACTACAGACATGCCAGCTGTAATTTAATATTTTTTATTCATGTATGTATTAAACTAAACTGTTATAATAGATTAGGAAATTTGTCATTATTATTATTAGATTAGGGACATATAATTTTATAATTTACAATTACAAGTACGAAATATATCACGGTCATCATGCGTAAAATTGGACGAATGTGGAATTATTTAGTAATTGAAAACACTAGTATAAAATCTGTCGTATGTGTCTTCAGCATCACTTCTCTTGTGCACTCGTCACAGTATCAACTCAACATGAACATGAAGTTGGCTTGTGTCCTGGCTGTCCTCGCTGTGGTGCTGGTCAGCATGGTGGTAAGTACCTTGTGCACGTGTGGCGTGTGAAGTGTAGCGACTGTGAAGTGTAGCGACTGTGAAGTGTAGCGTGTGAAGTGTAGCGTGTGAAGTGTAGCGACTGTGAAGTGTAGCGACTGTGAAGTGTAGCGACTGTGAAGTGTAGCGACTGTGAAGTGTAGCGTGTGAAGTGTAGCGACTGTGAAGTGTTGATGTACACAGGTATCGCAGCCCCTGGAAGCGGTGGCCGGAGCGGCGGCACTTGGTGAACACGACAAGCACACAGCCGGCTGCGGATGTAAGTTCTCATTCTATGTCCAATGTTTCAGATCACTTAAACATGTATGATTTGTTTGTTTATTAGGGTTCACGACCACTACCACTACTACTGCAGCTGCCGGAAAATAAATAATGAAATGATTTGTTCTTATAATGATGATTCAATTGTAAACAATAAATTGCAAATCCATACCAAATACAAAATTTGTTTTAACTCGGTTACCTATTTTACTATGACATTGAAGCTATAATTATTGTGATCAAGAGTGTCCAACCATAATTTTTTGTTATAGATAGGTACGACTGTTTTCATAATAAATAGGTAGGTATAATAAGAAAATCTGATGTGGACACAACATGACTTCCTTATACGCCAATTAAACTGTTCATACTTTTCAATAACTAAAATGTAGAATAATATAGAAATATAATGACCGTATCTGATTTATATGGAAAATACCAAAAAATACCTAGAGTAAAATGCCCTTTTGGAACGGACGATCGCAACCAAAAATATGAGTTGATCAGCTAGATGATATGACAGTCCTAAATACACTATTTCAACTTTCTACGTCTAACCGTATTTGAGTTATGCGACTTCCTTCCGTACGTACAGAAGTCATGACGAAACTAGTCATAATGGATTCAGAAAAGGTCAAAACGGATATTTCCATCAAAATCTGAGAACCGAAATTTTTCGCGGTTACAGTACTTCGTACAAGGAAGTAAAAAGTGTAGATTTTTAAATGATACTGCGTAAATTTTTTCGAATGACTTATATATCAAGTCTACTGATTTTGATTGGCTGTGAAATTCAATATTCTTAATTTTTATTGGTCTTTTTTGACAGATGACAGGTGATGTGAATAATCCTAAATATTGTATAACGAACATCTGTTTTTGTTAATAATTAAAATTACCAAAAAATGAGTATAAAAAATTCAAGAGCCAACACTATTTTTACCTTCCGCTTACCTGTAAAGGAAGGTATTGGAATCATGTAAAAAATCGGGTGGTGAATTTTTAGTGGATGAGCACGAATTAGGGTCTTTACAACTCATTTTTGATAGTTTCACGATGATGTCTGTGTGTATGTGTGTGTGTATGTGTGTGTGTGTGTATGTGTGTGTGTGTGTGTGTGTGTGTGTGTGTGTGTGTGTGTGTGTGTGTGTGTGGTCAAGGGGTGTTAGTCGCATAACTCAAATACGAATTACCCGAAAATTTTGATATTTGGTATTTAACATTTGTATATAAATTGGAAGAGCTCCCTAGATTTTGGTACAAATATCTTCATCGGAAGTGATATTTTTTGAAGATTGAAAAGGTTAATTGTCAAAATTGTATATAAATTTGGAAAAATATAGTATTTCTTTGTAATGAGAATAAGAGGAAAAGTTATTTGCAACTTACGTTATAAAAAAATTGTCTTTATCTGGTAGCATTAAAGAACTGCAGTAAAATTTAAAAAATAAATTTATCAAATAAAACGTTGATATCTTGTAATCCATGATCGGTTGATTTTTGTTTCTGCGTAAAAAATATTGACAGGTGAGACGGGTGACAAGTTGGCATACTAGCGCTATATAAGTCCTAAGTAAGATATTAAATGTAGTAATTGAACGGAGGATGGCTTCAACACAGCAGAGTTTTCCTGTGAATGAATCTTTTTATTTAGGTGATGCAAATTTCTGTGTTTGAATATTTGAGATTTTTATTTGTATATTTTAAATGGGCACCAGATTGTACGTATACATTTCTGTTTAAAGTCGAGATATGGCGGAAGGTTGTGTGATGGCCACGTCAGATTTTTTTTCTTAAATTAATAATGTAATAGTATGACGAAGACTACTAATTAATTTATGTAAGTATTCCGAGTATTAATATGAGAGATCTTCCCAAATTCAATACATTTCCATATATTTATTGGGTCACGTTTTTCATAAACCAGAAATGATATTGTCGCCTGTGACTAGGATAATAATTCGCTATGAATGTATAATCAAATCAAAGTTTCAAGTAATTCCATTGGCACGTGCCGTTCGCGGACTACAAATGGAGAATATGAATATATTCAGGTAAATTTTCAATTTTATACTTTTCAAAATTACATTAATAATCCATGCTGAATTTTAACAAGGCTTCATCTGGATTACAAAATCCGTTATAAGCAATTATTTTAGAATTCACAAACGTAATGGTAATAAGCTGTTTCATCGCGCTTACAATACAATTATCCCGCAAGATTATCATAATTATGAATACATAATACGAACACTAATTTCAGTATAGACAACAAGAGTAAGACATCTTTCGGAAAATACTGATACGTAAAATGTTAAATGTCGCTATGTCTCATTACTTAAGGCCCTACTTGGGCACATTTTTGAAGATATCTTTTTACCTCTCGCCTAGAGAGGTATAGAGATCGTGAAAAAATTCGATGTCGAGATTTTTGTCAATAAGCACGTTTTAGTACCTTTAGAACCTATTTTGACTATTTTCACGATGATGTCTGTGTGTGTGTGTGTGTCCGTTTGTCTGTATGTGCGCCTACTATAGTCTTTCGTTCTGATTCATTATCTCAAATTCTATTGAACATAAAATTCTAACATTTTGCATTATACATTTATACATGTTAATGAAGAGCTGATTAGATTTTGGTAAAAATCTGCCAACCGGAAATGGTATTTTCTTGAAGCATTTTAACATTTTTTGCAAAAAATATAGGAAATACTGCGATAGTTACAATTTGTCATGCGACATTTGAAAGAACAAATTACCTCTTACAATATTTATTTAACATCTTTTCTATATCTCTTACCAATAAATGAAAATTATTTTTCAAAAATGTGTAATTTTACCTACCACGATTTGTAAATTATAATATAGGAAAAAAAATTAAAACAAAAATGAAAATGTCAATGTGACAGATGAACAGACGTATACACAGTTTCTGAAATTTTAGTGGCACCATTTGTAAAGAAATGTATAAATATTAATTAATTTTTGAAATTTAGTAACTATAGTAGCCGAAATTTAATAAATAGAAAACTGACTCAATTCCAGTAAGTTTTTATCCTTCCATTAAACGTATCCAGTCAAGAAGCATCATCGATTCATTATTAACTGGATATAATGTAATATGGTAATAATAAAATAAAAATTGTATCCACAAAGAGCTAATTTGATTTCAATGTCAATCGAAATCGGTACGTTGCTTGAAGAACTATAAAATAAATTACAAAAAGTAGCCTAACAAAAACCAAATTCACATATTACAGTGTCAAGGCGGGAGGTTATGTGCTGGCCACAACAGATTTTTATTTTTGGAACGAATGACAATGACAAAATATGCATTGTACCGACTTAACTTATGACTATAAATTGACTATTTTGAAATTTATTTAAATCTGCCATGAAGAATTGAAAAAATTGTTTTTTAAGATGACCAAATAGCCCAGCATTGGGGCTATGGGAAAACTAAGAAAATAGTTATTTACGAACCAAATGCGGGAAGATTTTGATTCCACATGAGCGGTTTCTTGAAACACGAGCGAAGCGAGGGTTTCATTTACGCAAATGCTGGTATGGTGTCTTCCCGCAAGAGGTTTGTACAATGTTTTTTTGCAACGAATAAAACTATAATCAAAAATCAAATACATTCAAGTTGTAGTTGTAGTCTGATCATTAAATTTGAGACTACGATGTTTTTTCTACTCACTACTACCGACAGATGGCGCGCTGCACACAAGTTTTATTCTTAAAAATATTGGCGGTTTTCGGTGGTATTCACTAATTATAATTCCGGGAAGTAACACTTTATAAACTAAATTTTATTATTTTTAAGATGATTTTACTGTGAGATGTTTAGAAAAGCCAGTGTTCTTTGCATTTTTCCTGACACTGGGAAATTGACATTTCCGATTGTCAATTGCGTGTTTAATGTCATTTCCCAGGTGATGAGTACAAAAAATGCTGTCTTAGCAATCTAGAGTCATCTTTTCACTATCTATGTATAAAATATGAACAATGTAGGTGTACTCAAGAGCTCAGTTTGTAATATAGCAAGCTTCCTTTTTCACTATATTTATGTAGCACCTTAACATGGAGATAAAGAAGAGAAACAACATGGAAAAAGCATCGAAAAAGGTGTCGACCCCAAGTTGTAACGCTCCATCGACGTCTTACGCGTTCGTCATTTGTCGGGAATAGCGAATACTGACCTCGTTTTAGAAGTATGAATAAAATACGGTTACATCGTTTCCCTTTTAAGCTCGCGAGATCATAGGCGCGCGTGCACAACTTTCAACTGTTATAGACGAGCTTATTTTGTTTTACAGGAAATAAGCGACGTCATTACCTGGTTCATCAAACTTTTGTAGTTTATTGAATAGAAAAATGGAAGAATGAAGGATATTTTTAGAAGCAAATACCAAATAGAATGGCGTGACTTTGAGTTATTGTGATATATTTACTTTTTATCAAGCAGTTTAATCAGCATTCGGTATTTTTATTCCAAGCGATGATTTAATAACTACTATATTTTCTGTTTAATTTATAACGTAAATAATTATGCTACATTATAATATTATTTCTATACGACTGTTATAGAATGTTATCATTCTTACATCATTTTCAATTATGAAATGGTTACATTCTGTCACTTGTTACGGAATGGATTCATTCCGTCACTAGTGATGGAATGAAATGTGGCGAGTTATAATAATTTAACTTTATTCATTGTTGTTGGTTGGTGGGTACCTTTAAAATACATTTTGTTTGATTAATTTATTAATTTTATGTAGAATATTACTTTATAAATACATTTATTTTAATTTTAATAGTTTTAGGTTATGTTTTTTAATGCAATTAAATTTAAAGTCGTTGAGAAAGTAGTCTGCAACACGTTTGGAATAGCTCGTGGAACCGTGAAACTCGCCTACGGCTCGTCTCACAAACTTTCCACTCGAGCTGAATATGCTTTATTCCACACTTGTTGCAGAATATACTATTCTCAATTGTTATTAGTTTACGAAATATCAGCTGGACACTGGAAACCAAACAAACTGTAAACTCACAACCATAATTTCAGAAATATCAAACAAAAACTGTTGCGAAGCTCTGGCATGGTACTCACATTAGCTAGGTGAAGCTTAGGTAGTGAGTTTTCGGACGAAATAAAGCAGCAATACAGACCAAAATCGTTTAATCCGAACGCACGTATGAACACAAACGTTTCTGATAAACCAATCAACGTCCGTTGTTTACGATTATCCTGGCCTCCTACGTTTTGCTCTACTCTTCTCCACTGTCATATTGATTTTTTCTTTTTACTAGCTCGTGACAATTGACGTGATTCTTCAATGTATTAAAAATCACGTGACGAATAAAAGCGCTTGCTGTTTCCCTAATGAATATTGCTCGAGAGATGCAGAATGCTGGATGTCGGATGCAAACACCAACAAAAAAAAAGATCAATGCGGGTTCTCGGATTTTTCTCTTAATTAGGATCTAATTTGTTTACAAAAAAGAATTTTACACAATGGTCGGTTGGTAAGAGGTTTTTAATTAAAATAAAATGAGATTATTTAGATTAAAATCGGTGAAGCATGCTTGAAGTGTTCATGAGTTCTCTGGGTATGTCTGTTTTAGAGGTAGGAACATTTAACATTATCTAAAATTGTTTTTGTTGTTTAAAGTTTCATAGTGCTTTCTCCAGAGATGGTAACGTAGCCTGAAAACAAAATTTGCCGTGGAAAAATATAAAGTGCAGTGGAAAGTTAAAATTTGTCAAGATTAATATAAGAAAACTTTATATTTCAATTGTTATTATTCAAGTTCAATCATACAAAAATCTGTTGTGGCCAGCACACGATCTCTCGCCTAATTCTGCTTATTCTACTAATCTAATAAATAGTTTTGCTTACATTTTAATAGTTTCATGTTCATGTAATATGTAAACGATAATGTAAACCAAGATGCAAGCAAAAGATGTCAACTGTACTGTCACTGTCATAATCATTCAAATTTTGTGTAGAAACAAATTTCATATCATGGACAATAAGATAAAATCTGCTGTGGCCAGCACACGACCTCTCGCCTAATTCTGCTTATTCTACTAATCTAATAAATAGTTTTACTCACATATTAATAGTTTCATGTTCATGTAATATGTATGTAAACCATGATGCAAGCAAAAGATGTCAACTGTACTGTCACTGACATAATAATTCAAATTTTGTGTAGAAACAAATTTCATATCATGGACAATAAGATACTGGAATTTCAAAAAAGTGGAATATTAATTGTATTTTATTTTATTGTTAAATACTACCAGATTCAGCAAATTGTATTTAAAATTAACTGTACCCATAGATAATTATATATTTTCTTATATTTTTAATTGCAAACTTTGTCATAAATAAATAATGTACCAATTTATTTAAGGAAAACAATATCAAGTCTCAAAAGTACAACTTCCGGTTTGCGGATTTCTACCAAAATCTTATCCGGTGTTAAGAACCTTATTAAAACCTTAAATATGAAATTTGGATATTAAAGGTTTGATACTTTTTAAGTTATCGTTGACAAGAAATCGTCACATACGTCCATACACACACATCATCGTGAAAATATTAAATTCGTATTCTAGAGACCCTGAAACGTGCTTATCCACCAAAAACTCATACTCGAAAATTTTGACCCATTACAATACTAGTCTCTTATATAATATGAGGCGAGAGGTAAATAGTATACAATAATTTGTGAATGGTGATTCTGCAAGTTGTAAATTAGCTTAGTTTTTATTTAGCTTTTCAAATAAAACAAGAGAGAGTACCGTGCTATTATTCATCTTTAAAAATTTTAATTTTAAATAAAATTTATGTGCCAAATAATAATATATTTTTAAATTAATTGATAATTTGTAGGTTTCCACGTTTTTAATGTTGTTTTATGCTTTGTTTTGCGTCAAAAACCTGTTCTAAACCAATAACATAAAATCAGCTTTAATAAAAAATATACTTTTGAAAAATATAAAACTGAATAAGCGAAGATATTACAGCATCAAATAGAGAACATTTTGTGCTGGGTATTTCATACTGCGTCAAATTTGATAAAGCTGAATAATTTTTCATAACTGTCAAATCCAGATAAAAACCAGCCACTGAAATATATAGTGACATATTTTTTCATTTCAACTGCGTGTTCAAAAGCGTAAAATAAGATCTTTCTCAAACATAAAATAGAATCATATTAAAGGTAGATAGAGGATAATGCTGGTTCTCGGTAAAATATGTTAGTAACTAGAAAATAAACATGAGTTTGCCTAGCGTACTAGCGCTAGCTGTTCTTCCAAAATTAATAGGCCCGAGTGGTTTGCTTTTTACGGCTAGTAAAAAAATTTCACATAAAAAAGGAACCAAAGAACAGTTCTTTATTTAAAAAATCTGATGTGGCCAGCACACAACCTCCCGCCATATCTAGACTTATAAACATAAATGTACGTACAATCCGGTGCCCATTTATAATATACAAATACAATTCTAAAATATTCATTCAATTACTACATTTAATATCTTACTTATGACTTATATGGCGTTAGTGCCAACGTGTCACCCGTCTCATTTTTTACCCAAATACAGAAATCAACCGATAATGGATTACAAGATTTCAACGTTTTATTTAATAAATTTATTTTTAAAATTTTACTACAGTTCTTTAGTGCTACCAGATAAAGACAATGTTTTATAACGTAAGTTGCAAATAACTTTTTTCCTTATTCTTATTACAAATAAATACCATATTTATCCAAAATGGAATTTTTTTTCAATCTTCAAAAAATATCACTTTCGGTGGTGAAGATATTTACCAAAATCTAATGAGCTCTTCCAAATCGTATACAATTGTAAAATACCAAATATCAAATTTTATGGGTAATTCGTATTTGAGATATCCGACCTCCAGAAATGGCCTGTACACACACATACATACATACAGACATCATCGTAAAATGAGTTGTAAGGACCCTTATCCACAAAAAACTACCCGATTTTTAGCATGATTCTAATACCTTCCTTTACAGGTATGACGGAAGGTAAAAATACATTAATAAACTATTAGGTTCGGTTCTGTATTATTTTATTTAATATACGACCCAATTATAATAGTTTATTTATAATTATGAGTTGTGGATTGAATACATCAATTTAAATTTGTAATGATATTCAAATTATAAATATTGCAGTACCCAGATATTTTCAAATTAAATAAAACTCGCTATAACATCCAATAAAAGCTTTGAAATCATACCAAAACTAAATATTTAAAAGCACTCACCTCTGCCCAGAAAAGTCAAATAAAAATCCCCTCAAGTCAGTCAAAAATTCCAGAGGTCGACAACCAACGTGAACAATACACAACAAAATAAAATATCACTGACTCAGTCTACGATCACGGGTGGCGCGCGCTTGTTCGAATACAAACAAAAGCCTGTCGCAAGGCGCTGGCCAAGACAGAAGACAATCGCACGAAGGTCCTGCACGGACCATAACCCCCGGACGAATGGAAGGACGACGGACGACGAATCGGAATTGGCTTTTACCGCGTGACTGCCAACTCCGACTCGCGCAATGCAACTAGCAATGAAATCGTGATTCGCGGTTCCGGGTTATAGTCCTGCAGGATGATGCTAGAAGTCGAAGGTTATCCTTAACTGGCTAGCATAGTAGCTGTCATATTTTACCGATGACGGGATCCACTTATTTGCCCAAACTGTTTTAAAGTTTATAATAAAACAGTTTAGTCAAATGACGGATTAACTATACTACGATACAGCCACATCTAGTATCGTACAGGTGTCACTAGCGTCTGTCGCTTTGGCAATTTGGTCAAATGACGATTTGGTCAAATAATGTCTTGGTATAACAGCGCTTCATTAAATAACATATTGGTAAAATACCAGTTTTGTCAAATAATGACAGTTCGGCCAAATACCCGTGTAAGATAAACTTCGTTTGGTGAAATAACAGATTATAAGAACAAATATTCCATTAAATGACCGTTTGACTGTAAAAAAGTTTAGTCAAAACAAGCGCTCCCCATACTAGCTGTCATATTTTACCGATGACGGGATCCACTTATTTGCCCAAACTGTTTTACAGTCAAACGGTTATTCGACCGAATTTTTAATCTTATACAGGTGATTCATCGTAACTTGCTTATTTCAAAACCAATAATGCCCATTTTATGAATCAGAAACTTTTTTATTTTATAATGTAGGTACATATCTAAAGTTTTGTTTCACCAAGTTTTCAAAATCATATCAGGTATGTGACGCCCCCCATTGTCTATACACTGAATAAGCCGATTTCTGGCGTTTGTCATAACCCTTTCCAGCATGGCAGCGGGTATGTTGGCAATTGCGCCCCGGATGTTGGCCTTCAGGTCTTCTAGGGTCCTTGTACGGTTGACGTAAACGCGGGATTTTAAAACCCCACAAAAAATCACAAGGAGCCAAATCGGGCGAGCGAACAGAACATCCATTGGAACACTACGACTTAACTGAAAACATACACTGCTTCGTGCTCCAACGCATGATGGCGACTGACCGGGTGGGAAACAAAACTTTTAAAGTGCAACTGTCGAATGAGATCACTCTCTTCCCACTACGATCCCTACAACCTGAATGGCACGCATTTTAAAAAAGCAAGTTATGATGAATCGCCCTGTATAATTTCCCAGTCGTGAAATTACACACTCGCCTACGGCTCTTGTATAACTTTTATCGCTCGTTCGTAATATGCATCTTACAACTCTTGTTATGTAATATACTATTATGCACAACTGCATCAAAATTGTTTGTTTACAACTGGGTACAATGGCAGAAAATTTTGTTTTACTCCCTTACGCGGTAAAGTAGAAAACGCGACCATGGGCGGTAAAGCAATAAAAGGAAGAATTCGTCCAATCAAAATTAATTATTATTCTTATTTTTTCTTTCTGTTTTTAATTCCTATTTTTTAAAACTAATCACTAACATATTTTAAGTATTTTTCACTCACTCATGTAATTAATTTGATCCTGTCTAAAATACACCGCGCAACCAATTACGAAAATATTTTAGGTGCACCTAAGGGCGTATTATAATAAACGCTAAAACTAACACTTCTGACACTAATCAAACACTTTGAAATAAGAGTGACATTATAATACATAGTTGAGAAAAGCTTTCAACGACATTCGAAGTAGCGACTGTCGACTGACTATAATCACCTCAGAAATACTAAGTAAATAAATCGTGTACTTCATTAAAAGAAAGTATCAGATAACTTGTATATTGCGTTGTTGTTTTGTGAATTTCAAGATAAAATATATTTACTTTACTTTTTACTCATGCCTTTCAAAATTTGCATTTAGTATTCGAATACTTTTAGAAACTGCAAACTCAAGGAAAATTTGTTAAAATTTCAATTTACACTCACAAAAGAGAATAACTTCGGCGAATGTAATCATTTTAAAAAGTTTTTTGTGTCGTAAATTTAAACACAAATCTCTTCGCACATCAAATTTAAAACTATATTTGTCTAACAAACTGAGCTAACGGCCTCGCAATTAAACAGAGTTTTCAATTTCACACGTTGCTACATTAAATTACAAATCGTTAAATTAAATCTCTCAAAAGTAGATAAAACACTGCAACTGCCAGAACAGTTTCATTTTATAGTTTGTTTTCTCTGTTCTTTTAGAACAATATAAATGAAGTTGCAAGTTCAGAAGCGTAATTAACCAATTTGATTTAATTAGGAAAATTTAAAACAATGTTCAAAACACAGCACATTGGTCTCGTGATATTTACTATTTTATCTACGACCAGTGTAACCTATTATGAGGAAATTAAAACATGTTGTTTTAAATTTTAAAAATAAAAACTTTATTTAGGATTAACTCTTCAATTTAAATAAAACTAAGTTTCTATCATTCCATCAGATACTTGTTCAAACTACAGCATGGATCGCATTTTAGATTATAAAATTGAAATGTTGGGGACGCAAATTAACTTATGACATCACAAGTAGGCTGTTAAAACTATCAATGTGACATTTGTTACTATTTTTGCGTATTTTTCTTTTAAAATAGAAACATCATAAAATTTGTATTGTAAATTATACGACTCATTTATAATAGATAAGATTTTCTTGTTGTGAAGTTTTTTTTCAGAGCAAAATGACATTTCATCATTTTCTGTCAGTGATAATAAATTGTTATAAATAGTCATATCTACCTTATCTTAGACCAGAATAAAATTATTTATAATGCATTGAGTGTTAATGAGTTAATGATTATTTTAAAGGTAATGGCAAATTTCTTGTATGCCCATATATTTAAGTTACAGAAATGTGTGTGTTTCTGATAACTTTTGTGTCTGACGCTACGATCAGTTCCTCCTTAAAAATGTGTTGAGTGATTTAAGAAAATTTAAATTCACAAAGTGAATAAACTTTTTTTAAAGTTGTCGCTATGAAGTTAATAATAATTACAGTTTAAAACCTCAAAATTCAATAAAATATATTTAACTTAAGGGACTCGTCTACTGAAATACTGAAATTCCTGAAATACTCTCGATATTACTTTTCTTTCTAATTCACTCTCTTCCCCACTACTACGACTACCCGATCCCAGCCCGAAACTCATACTTCGCCGCATCCTAGCTATGCAATGTCATTTTGAAGTTGAAAAATACTGTGAACATGACTCCAGTATTCCCATAATTACTTCTGTACTTTTTGAAGAAATTAAGTAGATACAACAAAAATTATTCGAAAAAGGAAGGTTGCTTTTTAAATTTATCTTTCCATTTATAATGACCAAAATCGTTTCAAATAATGACACAAAACGTCATTTTTAAATATTTTTTACTTCGAAATCCTGGGCCAAAGACAAAAAATAAAAACTAGAGGCATTAAGACATCCTTTGTTAATACACTCATATGTAAAAGCATCATATATTTCAATTATAATTAAAGTAAACATGGGAGGCGTACACCTCTGTAACGCTGTAAAATTTTAGGGTAGACGAACACCTTAAGCGGCTCGTCTACGTTTTTACCGAATTCCTAGAATACTCTTGATTTTCCTTTTTTCCAATCCACTCTTTTCCCCACTACTACGGCTACCTTAAACCAGCCCGAATTTTGTACTTTGCAGCATCCTAGCTATGCTATGCAATGTCATTTTGAAAATAAAAAATCTGACGTGGCCATCACACAACCTTCCGCCATATCTAGACTTTAAACAGAAATGTATACGTACAATCCGGTGCCCATTTAAAATATACAAATAAAAATCTGAAATATTCAAACACAGAAATTAGTATCACCTGAATCAAAAGATTCATTCACACGAAAACTCTTCTGTATTGAAGCAATCCTCCGTTCAGTTACTACATTTAATAACTTACTTATGACACTTAGCGCTAGTATGCCAACTTGTCACCCGTCTCATCTGTCAATATTTTTTATGCAGAAACAAAAATCAACCGAACATGGCTTACAAGATTTCAACGTTTTATTTGATAAATATATTTTTTAAATTTTACTGCAGTTCTTTAATGCTACCAGATAAAGACAATATTTTTATAACGAAAATTGCAAATAACTTTTCCTCTTATTCTTATTACAAATACATACTATATTTATCCAAATTTATAGAAATTTTTGACACTTAATATTTTCAATCTTCAAAAAATATCACTTTCGGTGAAGGTATTTATACCAAAATCTAATGAGCTCTTCCTATTCGTATACAATTGTAAAATACCAAATATCAAAATTTTTGGGTAATTCGTATTTGAGTTATCCGACAGACGGCATCGGCCCGGACCACACACATACACACACACACACGCACACACATACATACAGACATCATCGAGAAACTATCAAAAATGAGTTGTAAGGACCCTAATTCGTGCTCATCCACTAAAAACTCACTACCCGATTTTTTGCATGATTCCAATACCTTCCTTTACAGGTAAGCGGAAGGCAAAAATACTGTAAAAGTGTTTTCGTTGCGAGTAAACTGCCAGATTATTATTAACTTAAGGTTAATGTTTTTATAAACATTTAATAGAGAAAGAATGGATCTACAGATGTGCCTTTTTCAAATTTTAAAAATCAATTTGTATCATGAGATATAACCGTGTAAAGTTTGCATAAAATTGGATTTTTTTTAATTTTTCGGAATTTTTATAATTATGTACAATTTTTTAATAAAATAAAACATCTGTAGATTCTTTTTGTCTCTATTAAATTCTTGTTAAAATAAAATTTTACCATTCTTGTACTGGCCACAAAACACTCGCTACGTTAGTATATTTTATGGTGGATTTTAAGTAGTAGACGAATACCTTAACTAATCTTTAAATCACTACAGTAAGCTATATAGATCATCGATCCCTTGGGTAAATTTGCAGTGATGCGCATACTCATGTATAATGAACTGGAGGTTGAGGATGTAATTTTATAAGTAGGTCACTGCACACTCTATACCAGAGATATTCCATAGAAATATTGATGGAATATCAAATATTTCATATTAAAATATAAGCACTCGCAATCTGCTGTAATTGCAGGACGTAACTAGGGGTGCCCCTGAGTGGTCTGGAGCCCACCCTGTATGTCTTGGCCCACCCAAAAATTTATAATGCCTTACATACAGGCTGTATCATAACTTCGAGTACCTACACGTTAAGGTTTTCGTCTACCCTAAAATTTTACAGCGTTACAGAGATGTACGCCTCCCACGTTTACTTTAATAATAATTGAAATATATATGATGCTTTACATATAAGTTTATTAACAAAGGATGTCTTAATGCTCCTATATTTTTATTTTTTGTCTATAGCCTAGAAATTTAAAGTAAAAAATATTTTAAAATGACGTTTTTTGCGGTTTTTTGTCATTATTTGATATTATTTTTTTCGGTCACTATAAATGGCAAGAAAAATTTAAAAAACAAGAAGCATGCAGCTAAGCTTCCTTTTTCGAATAATTTTTATTTTACTTAATTTCTTTAAAAAATACAGAAGTTATTATGGGAATCTGGAGCCATGTTTACGGTATTTATCAACTTCAAAATGACTTTGTATAGCTAGGATGCGGGAAAGTACGAGTTTCGGGCTGGTTTTGGGCAGCCGTAGTAGTGCGGAAGAGAGTGAAATAGAAAAAAAAAGTAATATCGAGAGTATTGTAGGAATTCGAAAAAAGGTAGACGAGCCTCTTAAAGGTATTATGTTGTTTGATATTCTGATTACGAATCAAAAAGATTTTTTTTAAATTCGAAAAATTAAGGGTAGTTTACCTGCAGCATTTTTGTAGTACTGCACTGGATTCGTTTTAAACACAAACAAGAGAAATAGGTAATCAAACATCTTAAATTACATAATATTAGTAAAATAAACATACAAAATTTAATTATTTTTAATGAAACAATCATTACTTCACCCAGTGGCAGTGGCAATGAAAATTTTTTGACTGGGAAACATGAAAATTAATTTTGCGATTTAAAAAAAATTCTTTTTGATTCGTAATGAGCATATCAAACTATAGTATATACCCTTAACGTATGTACCTGAAATTATGAAACACCCTGTATACTAGGGAAGATTTGTAGGTAATTGAGGCAAGATAATCTTTATGAATATGAATAGCGGATAGATATAGATTTATTTCTGCTTAATGTTGTATTTTTGAATAGAATGTATTAACTTGTCAGTTTGAATGCTGGTGAAATTTTTATTTATAAATATCATATTCTAACTGCGTATACAAGTTGGTGGAGGTGAAATGCGAACATAGAAAACATACATGACAATCGAACTTTCATGCCAGGTATCTTGATATATTTTGTAGTAATGTCACAAAACGAAGTAATGTGAATTTGTCTGACAAAAAGAGTAATCAATAACAGAAATAATAATAAAATCTAAAAGTGCATGTTGAATGTTAGTATAGTAAAAGTAATTATTATGAAAAGAAAGCAGGAACATATTTATTTTAATTGTTAAACAAATTATAAAGCAAGATTTTCCAATAAATATTCAAACAAATTTCCTTCCTCTGCCAAACAGTAGCCTAAACGATTGTAAAATCCAGTTCTAACATTATTTAACATTTGTGGCGTAATTATTGCAAATACATCTAAAATTATAATATTTTATCCAGGGTATATACTATAAATTTTAGATTTAATATAACACCACAGGAAAAAAAATCTTGGGGAGCTAAGTTCGCAGACCTATCTGGCCAAGGAATTATTCCACGGGTAAAATAAAATTTTTAATAATATGACAGCTACTTTGACATTGACAGTATTCCACGTATATCAAGATGCTAGCATGATGGCTCAATTGTCATATATTTTCCTATGTTCGCATTTCACCTCCACCAACCTGTATACTGTTTTTCTTATGAAATTAATTTCAGGAGGATATAAGGCAAATTCCTTCAGCAATGAAATAAAATTTCGCTTCGCTTGGCATACTCCTATATTTTTCAAAACAAAAATTTTACAATAAAAAGTGTAACTCACTTTAATTTTTTACTGGCCCCTAAAAATAAATCCTAGTTACGTCCCTGTGTAATTTCTACCGGAATGAAGGTTTTCTTAAAACTATTTCCCAGCTAATCAGTAATCACATAATGTAATAATGAGGCGGGAAGATTCTTAACGAAGCTCTGAAACATTAAAATCCATTAGGCAACATCTTGGAAACCACAAGTCAACGATGGCCCGATTCATTATTCCCTATTGATTTTTCAAAACGAAAGAAACGTAAAGAACATTGGGAATTGTAATGTTCGATGAACGCTCTTGATTAATATTTCTAAAACGCGAACGCAAAATGCCAGACTGAATTGTAAACTGTCGGAGAAGTTTTTTATGAATTTAACAATCGTTTTTGCTACGGCACCGTAAATGAGTTATTGCGGTTTCGAAATTGTTTCAAGTAATATAAATGTTTGGAAATGTTTTTATCAATCAAACAAAAAATTTATCTAATTTTTATTTATCCAACGAAAAATGTTTGTTAGTAACAAGCTGTTCATTAAATTATATAATTGAAAACAAACATTTCGCAACAAATACACCTATTTGTTCATTAACTCAATACAATTTTTGAATTTAGGAAACAGATGGACGTTATTTACAGTTACAAACTAATTGCGACTAAAAGAAAATTCCTGAATAACCAGACAAAAGAAAAACCAAGATGAATCATTTGCGATCAGATCACTTACTAAATCCAAAACTTATAAAATGTATAAATATCTGACGCATCTACATTTTCTCTGAATCATACATAAAATTTGAACGTCGTAAATACATAATTTATATACTGGGCCGCAGTTTTTTTTTACCTATAGGAAAAACAATGTTAAAAAATATTGTAAAAGTGTTTTCGTTACAAGTAAACTGTTAATTTTTTGAACATGAACACCCAAGTTGGCTTTTATTTAGAATAAGTATTACCATCATTTTTGATATGCCTAATTTTATTATACAAACAGATGTTAGATATTAGAAGTTTTGGACGAAAATAATCGGACGAATTCTAATGACAATTCCACTCATAGGTTTTCACCCAATCAAAACACAGTATTTTGCTGAATTGTACCAATCACAGACGAACTACAGTGACAATTTTCACTAGTGAAAATTACACTGCCGCGAAGCGTTGCTTAGATACTATGTCAGTTTATGATTAAAACAATCATCAACTGACATAGTAAAATAAAATACATTACTATTTTTGGAATAAATAAAATAATTCGAGAAATTGTCAAGCCGTATACCATACGTGACTATGATTTTGCCGGCAATTTTTGCCGTCTGGTCACTGCTGCTTGTTACTCGTGCTACGCACTCGTGTTTATTTTCGACGCAACAAGCAGTCGTGGCCAGACGGCAAAAATTGCCGGCAAAATCATAGTCACTAATGGTATTATATATGAATATTTTTTGACAGATGGTTTAACCAATTATATTGCGTAATGATGACGTCAAATGACGTAATGCAACCAATAGAATTGAAAATGTAAAATGATGTATCTGACAACATAATTTTGTAGATTAGGTTTTATTTTGTTACGTTAGTTACAAAAAATAAATAAATTTGTCACATGAAACGTCAAAAATGTTTAGCAAAATGAGTCGTTTTGGTAGTATTTTTAAGAAGAAAAATATTCTTCCTAAATACCATTCGAGATAATAATTTTTTGAGAGAATTTTTGTCTATTCCACGGCAACTTATTGCAATTTCACTCCACAAAACATCATCTGACAATTCCCCTCAACTTCGTTTCGGGAAAATGATAGATGATGTTTTGTGTTGTGAAATTGTTAGAAATAAGTTGCCGTGGAAACGACAAAACAATTCTCAAAAAATTATCATCTCTTATGGTATTACCCCTGATTATTTTTGCATCAGTGTCATTTAAAAAATGATTTGGTAACATACCTAGTATTATAAAGGATACTATAGGGTCTTTCAATTAGAGTGATAGGATTTTAATTTTAAATAAAACGTCAACGGTTTGACATATCAATTTAGTTGTTGCTTTATTTGGAAGCTTGGACAATGCAGTTATGTTCGGAACAAGATATCGTTCAAATGTCCACCACGGCTTTGTTGACACTGATCACAAGATCGCTCCAATTTGGCAGAATTTGGCTCATCAGCAACACTGGCCGTTACAGCTGTGATTTTCTCCTCACTTCGAACATTTCGTTGTCCTCTTGGTGGCTTATTGTCTTAGTAATGTTAACTCAAACTTTATCACAGTGCGTCTTATAGACTGCTACCCAATTCTGGGGTGAATAAATGTTGAGCACCCACAACTGAGCTCGAACTTTGATAATATTTTTTTAATATTTTTAACCGGTCTAGAAGCGTCAAACGCTGCATCATAAAACTGCACACTATACTAAATAATTTGAGACCTAGAAGTAAATAAAATATATATCAGAAACCGAGAAATCTTTATTGAAAAAACTATCACTCCTATTGAAAGACCCTACCTACGTGCATCTAAATAATTTTTATTTATTTATCAAATTAGTAATGTATTATTATTTATAATATAATAGTTTTAATTATATATTTTTTTATTGTTGCAGCCGCCAGTTCCAGTGGCGTACGTTTCCACAGTTCCAGGGGCGTCCAGAATTAAGGGCATCGCACTAAAAAAAATAATGGTTGGTACCCTTTTTCAAAATTTTCGCATTTATTATTGATTCATTACACTAGTCGACAAATTAAAACTTTTTTCGATAACATGAATAAAAGTACCAAGTTCTAAATGATTTGTAGCTCTAAATTTTTAAAAAATTACAAAAATTATGTAACAGGTACAGTTCATTTGTTGTAGGTTTATGAATGATAGGAAAACTATCATTTATATCATTTTGTTTACTATAAAATTATATCACTTAAACAAAATATTACATTTTTTATGTTAAATAACATTTTTTTAAAGAAAAAGTAGGAAAAGTATAATTTTAAAATTTGTTGAAATCGATTTTTCTTAATTCCTTGTTTTTCGGTGTCAAATCTTCCCATTGCTCGCATACGTTAATACCGAGTTAATGCGTAGTTTTTGTTACACGTGAAAAAACTAGAAGACTTATCAAAGCGGGATTTGCGGCATATATTAATTATTTATTTGTGTGTTCAGGTTTTGGACCCCTGGAGGCGGTTATCTTCCTAGGAGGAGACCCTACTTACCATTCTTCAATTGACCACTGGCCTCCAATGAAGAAATGTCTGCTATTTATTGTATTTATTGATAGAACTATGTTTTTATATCATAAAAATTAAATAATCGAGATGAAACAGCTGTATATATTATTAATAAAAACAAATAAGTAATACTTACATCATTGCACTAATTTTATTTCTTAAACAACCCTTTGTACATTTCCTAAACCCTTACAGGACTTCTACGGTGAGAGTCGGCGTTAAACCTGAAAATGTACTAGGATACGAAATAATAAACAGTAAGTATAAATTTTATGATTTATTTAATGAAATACTTCAAAACAATGCACAATCTTATAAATAAATGAACTTAATTAAACATTTTTAACATAAACACCCTTATTTAGGTTTATTTAAGCTCCAAACGAGATATGTGCTGCCATCTGTTGGTGGCAGTTATTTAAATGTACAATATATCTTAAACTAAGGGTTGAATGACTAAATGGGGTACATATTTGTGTTCAGCGGGTTAGAATTAGGGGGTAGAGTACAAATTACCCCCTTGAAATGTTTATTTAGCATTAAAACATATTAGGGGTGACATCAGTCCAAACGAGATTAGTGCTGCCATCTCTTGGTATGACGTCACAAAAATTGTTGTGTAGTGTCTCAGAAAATGAAGCAAAGTTGCATCTACGCTAGGAAAATATTAAACTGCAAATAACTCGAAAACTAAGGGTTGCACGGTAAAATAGGGCGCATATTTGGATTCAGCGGGTCCTAATTGAGGGGTTAGACTACTCCTCTTTAGCCTATTACCCTTACTTTATAAGTTATAAGCATTTTAAAATTTTCCTAGCGTAGTTGTAATTTTACTAGCAAAATCGTCAAAAAAATTGACACTACGCTAGGAAAATTTTAAATTGCTTATAACTCGGAAACTAAGGGTTGTCGGACAAAATAAAGTGTATATTTCGATTCAGCGGGTCCTAATTGAGGGGTTAGACTACCCCTCTTTATCCTGCTACCCTTAGTTTACGAGATATAAGCATTTTAAAATTTGCCTAGCATAGTTGTAATTTTGCTTCAAAAATCGATGTATATCGCAAAAAAATTGACACTACGCTAGGAAAATTTTAAATTGGTTATAACTCGGAAATTAAGGGTTGCACGGCTAAATGGGGTGCATATTTGGATTCAGCAGGTTCTAATTAGGTATATATGATACAAACCACCCTTGAAATCAACGTATTTTTAGTCGATTTTGGTGAAATTTTGCTGACATTAAATAATCATTATCTCGTAAACTAAAGGGCTAAGGGCCAAAAGTTAAATACAAAGGTTGCGTAACTTTTCATTCTCTATCTGCCTGTTTATAGATAAAGCCGTTTTGGCTGATTTTTAATTATTTTTTCGATCTCCCACCATTCATGTTCTCCTGATACAAACTTGGTGATTTTTGTTCGATTCAAATCTGAAGTCGAGTGAGGGTGAAAATTTAAAAACGCGATTACGTAAAAACTAAGGGCTGGGGAGTGATTTACGGGTCATATTCGTACTCTACGCGTTGAAATACACCAGTATGCATATTGCCACCCCTAAAAGTTGATTAGCACCGCAGATATTCAACCCTTATTTTTATCTCCGGTTCTAAGGGTCGTATCGAAAAAATCTACATTGCATTCGATAGGGGATGAAAAACTGAGCTTCTTTTACATTTAACTTTTCCCTCTACGACCCTTAGTTTAAGGGTTATGAGCAATCAAAGTGGTGAAAAAGTCGCCTAAACATAGTCATTAACCCTTAAACTAAGGGTTGTAGAGGAAAAAGTTAAATGCAAAAGATGCTCAGTTTTTCATCCCCTATCGAATGCAATATACATTCTTTCGATACGACCCTTAGAACCGGGGATACAAATAAGGGTTGAATATGTCCGGTGCTAATTAACTTTTAGGGATGGCAATATGCATACTGGTGTATTTCAACGCGTAGAGTACGAATATGACCCCTAAATCACTCCCCAACCCTTCGTTTTTACGTAATCGCGTTTTTAAATTTTCACCCTCACTCGACTTCAGATTTGAATCGAACAAAAATCACCAAGTTTGTATCAGGAGAACATGAATGGTGGGAGACCAAAAAAATCATTAAAAATCGGCCAAAACGGCCTTATCTATAGACAGCCAGATAGAGAATGAAAAGTTACGCAACCTTTGTATTTAACTTTTGGCCCTTAGCCCTTTAGTTTACGAGATAATAATTATTTAATGTCAGCAAAATTTCACCAAAATCGACTAAAAATACGTTGATTTCAAGGGTGGTTTGTATCATATATACCTAATTAGAACCTGGTGAATCCAAATATGCACCCCATTTAGCCGTGCAACCCTTAATTTCCGAGTTATAACCAATTTAAAATTTTCCTAGCGTAGTGTCAATTTTTTTGCGATATACATCGATTTTTGAAGCAAAATTACAACTACGCTAGGAAAATTTTAAAATGCTTATATCTCGTAAACTAAGGGTAGCAGGATAAAGAGAGGTATTCTAACCCCTCAATTAGGACCCGCTGAATCCAAATATACAATCCATTTTATCCTGCAACCCTTAATTTCCGAGTTATAAGCAATTTAAAATTTTCCTAGCGTAGTATCAATTTTTTTGATGATATACATCGATTTTTGAAGAAAAATTAGAACTACGTAAGGAAAATTTTAAAATGCTTATATCTCGTAAACTAAGGGTAGCAGGATAATGAGGGGTAGTCTTACCCCTCAATTTGGACCCGCTGAATCCAAATATACACTCCATTTTGTCCTGCAACCCTTAGTTTCCGAGTTATAAGCAATTTAAAATTTTCCTAGCGTAGTGTCAATTTTTTGACGATTTTGCTAGTAAAATTACAACTACGCTAAGAAAATTTTAAAATGCTTATAACTCGTAAAGTAAGGGTAGTAGGCTAAAGAGGGGTAGTCTAACCCCTCAATTAAGACTCGCTGAATTCAAATATGCGCCCCATTTAGTCATTCAACCCTTAGTTTAAGATATATTGTACATTTAAATAACTGCCACCAACAGATGGCAGCACCTATCTCGTTTGGAGCTTATATAAACCTAAATAAGGGTGTTTATGTTAAAAATGTTTAATTAAGTTAATTTGTTTATAAGATTGTGCATTGTATTGAAGTATTTCATTAAATAAATCATTTCATTTATACTTACTGTTTATTATTTCGTATCCTAGTGCATTTTCAGGTTTAACGCCGTGTACTCTCACCGGAGAAGTCCTGTAAGGGTTTAGGAAGTGTACAAAGGGTTGTTTAAGAAATAAAATTAGTGCAATGATGTAAGTATTACTTATTTGTTTTTATTTATAATTTATACAGCTATTTCATCTCGATTATTTAATTTTTTTGATATAAAGACATAGTTCTATCAATAAATACAATAAATAGCAGACATTTCTTCATTGGAGGCCAGTGGTCAATTGAAGAATGGTAAGTAGGGTCTCCTCCTAAGAAGAGAACCGCCTCCACGGGTCGAAAACCTGAACACACAAATAAATAATTAATATATGCCGCAAACCCCGCTTTGATAAGTCTTTTAGTTTTCGAGATATGAGCTCTCAATGTTTAGATCCAAAATCGAAAAAAACTAAGGTTAACCACTTATATAATAACAATGATACAATGGAAGAGAACCAAATAGTCAAGATTATTTTATTTAATCAGAATTACTCATTCAACTATTATTACAATTTCTTGCTTCAACAGTCAAATGATTTTCAACAAAAACGAGAAAAAAGATTTAAAAAATTAATCTTTAACTTGAATAAAATATAAGTACCTTAAATATCGAGCAGTTAGGATTTAATAGTCTATATGGTTTACAATTTTGTGTGTGTTTTTATTTAACATAAATTGTGATTATATTATACCATTTAAAAAAGTTTGAATTCGTAATAAATAAAAAAAAGTAAATGTGAACTAATTGTTGAAATTATCAAATGATAATCACAATAAATGCAATAAAATATAAAGAAGCAATGCAATAATATAAGTGTCTAACTCTGATATTTAAATTTGACTCTAATAAATTTGACTCTAAAAATATGTATTGAATATTAGACTTAGAAAAATTTAAAAATATGCTCAATTATGCATTGCTACTTAATAAGTGTATAATAAACTACAAAACCTAACTGCATAATGTCATAGTTATGTTTTTATTATTTAAAAAATAGTCAAACCAGCAAAATGAATGCAAAAATGTGTCAGGAAACAATGCAGTAATGTAGGTGACTAACTCTGACTTTACAGAATAAATTGTTATTATAATATGTTCGCAACTGAAATTTGTTTATTACAAAAATGTTTAAATTTATGTTTCTTTACGATTGAAAATATTACTATTAAAATTTATTCCAAATTCAATCAATAAAAATTATATTAGATATTAGGAAAACAAAAAAGGATGCACCATTATGCATTGTTTCATTGTATGTATTAGAAACTTTAAAGTCATACGGCTGGTAACTGCACATACGGTATAATAACCAATGACTCACATATGTGAGGCTGCCCCACCCAATCTGGATAAATGGCGTGATACTTCGAGCATATACTGACTAGAGGCCGCCTTACGGCGTTTGTTGTGATCGGAAGATATGCGGCAGGGGAGATTAGCGGGGTCGGAAGCCGTGATGTATTGAGGGATGCGTAATTTCTTAGTATTATTCCACAAAGTAAAATAATACTCACACAACCTCATTAAACTTTTCACAAAGTAAACGCAGAACTTAGGGTTATAGTAAAATGACATGTGTGACAAGAAGTAACAAAGAATAACAGCAAAACGCTGCCCGCAATACACCATGACTTCCAGCCCCGCAAGTCCCCCCTACTGCATTTCTTTCGATCACAACAAGCTATGCATTGGTATAGGGAATTACTTCTCTAGTCAGTATATGCTCGAAGGCGTGATAGATATGATTTATTATTAAAATTTCATTTATTTTAGTCAGTCCTATTAAATTAATTGTTGAAAAATTAATAAATGAAATAATGTGAGTGTGAAGAACAATGCAAAAATATAGGTGACTAACTCTGATTTCAAATAATTTTAATTATGCAATTAATCTTTAAAAAATACAAGTGTTACTACTTTAAAAAATTGTTATTTGTTTATAAGTTATGAAACTGAAAAATGCACCATTTTGTATTATATCTTTGTTGTGTATCTGAGGCACTTTCTTGACTATTTGGTGTCTTTAATTCATCATTTTATTAACAAAACTACCTTAAATACTAAGTGACGAATGCTGAACCCACGTAAAGTCCAAGGATTTTTCCTTCGCATATGAATCTGTAAATAAAATAGAAAAATATTAAGTTCTGTTTTTAAAATAATACAATTTTTGTTTGAAGATTGATATAAGCTAATAATTTAGAATTAATAATATATTTGTAAAACAAAAATGTACTAAATAAATACAAATAATTGAAAAAACTTTTGAAGTGTTGAATTATATAAATAATATTGAAACACTTACATCTGATTCACCGTTTAATCTGTTTTTAAGATGTCGATGCCGAGAAGTACTGGGCCTTCTTCAAGGGTCATTCTGCACCAGGTCTCAGGAACGACGACGGAATAAAAACTGAAGCCGGAAGTGAAGATGTCACGGCCGGAAACAGCGAACAGGAACCATTCACCAGGAAGCAAGAGTCTGAAACATGCAGGAAAATATAATTAGATGTGTATCTGTACAAACAAAATAAAAACTATTTTACCTTAGTTATTGTGATAAAAAAACAGGACTTGTTGGGTTCCTTAGACCATGGTTCTTGCACTTAGTGTGCCTCTTCTGAAGTATTGAAGATATTCTGCAACAAATAATACAAATAAATAAGTAATTCATAAAAATTAACATTTTGTAATACTTACGAAGTCTGGCTATTAAATAATGAGACTGCGCACGCAGAAGGCGTCCTAGAGGGACATGAGAGGAAACGAATGCAGCGTTAGATAGCTGGAAGTGTCTACTATTCCGGTTCGAAAACACGTTTTTGTCGCTGTAGTAGTATTTTTTAGTTCGTAGTTCTTGCATGTAGTGCACCTCTTCTGAAGTATTGCAGTTATTCTGCAACAAATAATACAAATAAATAAGTAATTCATAAAAATTAACATTTTGTAATACTTATTACTTACCAATTACTTTCCAGTAAAAAATTTCAAATTGTGGCTCAACTGGGCCCCCCAGAATGCTGACAATGGACCTCTGCATGAGGTTGAGTCTGGACTACAACAAATAATGTAAAAATGTCAAATAAATAAAAGATTCATAAAAATTTACATTTTATAATATTACCTATTTCTTTCCAGTAGAAACCTTCAAATTGTGGCTCAACTGGGTCCCCCAGAATGCTGACAAAGGATCTCTGCATGGGGTTGATTCTGGGCTGTTCGAATCTCAGTAACAGATAAAGCAGAAAACATTCCAAATTAATAAATATGATCAAACTTCAACAAAAAATACATTTTTATAATATCACCAATGTTCTCCGGTAAAGATCTTCAATTTTTGGCCCTACTGGGTCGCCCAGAATGCTGATATTGTATCTCTGAATGGGATTGAACCTGAGTTGTTCAAATCTATGTAACAAATAAAGCAGAAAATATTCCAAATTAATTAATGATCAAAATTCAACAAAGAATATCTACATTTTTATAATACCACCAATGTTTTCCGGCAAAGATCTTCAATTTCTGGCTCTTCTGGGTCCCCTAGAATGCTGACAATGTACTTCTGCGTAGGATTGAACCTGGATTGTTGAAAATACTGCAACAAATGAATTAGAAATATAAAGCCACATAAATAAATGATTTAAAATTCAATTTTTGATAACATTACATAACATATTTCAAAATTATCAACAATAATTATTCAACCATAATTTATATTCTCTTAAATTTAATGAAGTTTGTACATAATGTACAACAAAATTTAATTTGAATACATGAAAAATACAATCATTCAAAAGTATTTTAATCAGATCAAATCCCCACCCTGTACGCGTTTGCTTTATCTCTGGACTATTTTAAAACCGCGGAACCAATCAAAAACTTCTGAATTCTTGAAATTTTATAACAAAAAAGTTTTTGTTTACAAAGAATAACATTGAAGAATTCAATTTGCAAATGAAATTGGAAAATTATTAAAGATTTTAGAGAGACCACGATATGAATGCATTTAACGGTGTAAGTTATAATATTTCTACAATAAAACATAGTTCTTTATTTTACAGGGTTGAATCATGGAATGGTTAAAAATGAATATCATATTAACTGATATCAAATAGGTCTTTAAACTAGTTCATAGCAATCGAATGCCACAAACAAATACACATAAAAACATTTTAAAAAATTGTAATAAAGTACGTAACTTCTTGACTGTAAGTAGATCCTGGTAGACAATATCTTCAGTGTGCTGCCGTGGCCTATAGATGTTGGGTAACGTCTATTTTGTTCTGCGAATTATAATGTTGCATTAATAAATACCAAAAAAATTTAAACAAATTATTTAAAAAACTTGTAGTCAAGTCTAATATCTGAATAGTTAAAAAATAAATTTAAAAACAATTATTGCTGTAAAATAATCATAGAACGCAATGAATTTACTAATACCTTTTACTAGAATCTTCAGTTTCTATTTCTCAATGTATAAAAATGTCGTAACAAAGACGAAATATTATAATTAAATACGAATCACTAATTTAATTAAGTTGTTGTTCACTAGAAATCGGACGATCGGAAGCTAATTGCACGATCAATTAAATCATGAAACAAACAAGTTACACAACCAGCCTCTACTAAAATCTACAATTCGTGGATAAAATATAGTGTCTGAAAATGCAAATCATGCGAAATAAAATAGTGCAAACCACAAGTTGATATCTTAATCCGTTCAGAAGTTACAAATTAAATGACAAACTAAAAAAATCTGACGTGGACACCACATGACTTCCTTGTACGCCTTGTGTGTTCATACTTTTCTTAATAACTAAAATGTAGAATAATATAAAAAATTCTTTTAACTTATTATACTAGTATACTCACAAATATATTTTAGTCATTTTATTTAAACTGCAGAAGAAGATATAAAGCATATTTTACTATTGTCACTGTCATGTCATAATCATTTAAATTTTACGTAGTAACAAATGTTAATCGATCATGGACTACAAGATAAAGAAATACTAAATTAAAAACATATACTTTAATTATTCCTAAATGATACCAGATACAAAAATATTTAGAAAATACCGATTTTAGGTAATAATCACATAATCTTTCATTTAAAATAAAAAAATTTGTGTTAAATTAAATATTTATCGAAATATTTTTAAAAAGTACTACTTCCGGTTTATAGATTGAAACCAAAAATAGGAGGTGCACAACTAGATGCTATAACAGTCCTAAATACAAAATTTCAACTTTCTACGTCTAACCGTATTTGAGTTATGCGACACACATACGTCCGTACGTACGCACGTACGTACAGACGTCACGACGAAACTAGTCATAATGGATTCAGAAAAGGTCAAAACGGATATTTCCATCAAAATCTGAAAACCGAAATTTTTCGCGATTACAATACTTCCTTATTACTCCGTACAAGGAAGTAAAAATGCTACAAAAAAATGTACGAACCAAATGTTGATAAATATAGGTTCACCAGGGCCCCAAATCCATAGAGACATAATTATAGCGGGGCCACAGGTTCTGAAACATTCTCCAAACAAAATACAGCGTATCAGAATATTAGTTTTATCAATTATCATAAATGACCCAAACACAAAGAATATCATATAAAACAAAATCGTTCCGTTTATGAACTCAATGAGTAATGTATCCAGATTAGTGTATGGTGTAAGGTTTGATACAAAGATCGATAAAATGTATGATTCAATGCAAAAAACCAAACACAACACTAACTGGGATACAAGACTGATGATGATCGAAAGATCAAAACGCGTCGTCATCAACCTAGTGTCGAGTCTTGTATCCTAGTTAGTGTTGTGTTTGGTTTTTTGAATTGAATCATACATTTTATCGATCTTTGTATCAAACCTTACACCATACACTAATCTGGATACATTACTCTTTGACGAGTTCATAAACGGAACGATTTTGTTTTATATTATTGTGACAATGAACTTCGGAAATTCAGATATCATTAATTTTAACAAAGAATATCATCTCCAGGACGTTGCAGATTTAAAATTCTGGCATCAAAACACTTATTTGTAACACTGGTCTATATCTGAATCGATGATTTAAAGTGTGAACAATAATACGAACAGTTAAACATCCGTTTTCTGCAAAAACGCACATCGAACAAACTGATCCGGTCTATCTCCCCCTACCACTCAAGGTTTTTGTACTACGTCATCGGAATGTTTTTATTATAAACAGTATTTATACAAGTTATATAGGGGCACCACCCATATTGCACAACATAAATATTCTATTGCATCTACCTGAAACTGCATAATTCGCAAGTCTTAATCCAAATTTATAGAAATAAGATAATCTCTGTATAACTGAAAAGACGCTCAAAAAGCGTCACTCTGGTAGTAACCGTTGTTGTAGTTACATGTTACATGTGTCAAGGTAGCAAATAAAAGTTGTTTAAAAAAAAATAAAATACCTACTACTTCAAGTATTTAACTTACATAATAGTCCAGTCAGGAGAGTCAAAAATTAACTGAAACCCAAGACTAATACATAACCAAATGAAATTTGGCATGTGAGTAGTTAAGAACATACAGAAACAAACAAAAAATTCGCTCCACGTCGGTATGCTCCGCTTCCCACAAAAATTTTCAGTTGAAACTCAAAATTTTCTTGTAACGCATTTTTCTCGAAAACTATCGAAAATTTTGGAAAACAGTTTTGACAGGATGAAAGCTGAGGAAATTTGCTATCAAAATGATCTTTGAAAATTTTTCATAAGTAGCACCGTGTAGGCACCAACCGTTTAATATTCAAAAGACTTGAGAATTTTCTGTATAGTAGGCGCTACATTGCGAATGACGTAATAAAATCGCCGCTACAGAATTATGATTTTTTTAAAAGCAAGTTTCTCGGTATAAACGGGGTCGGAAATTCAAATGTTATTAGTGCAATTGAAAGTGGAAGCCTCGACGAATAAAATGCAATTTTTATCTTTACAAAATGATGTTCTTTAACGAAGTTATACCACATTCATTCTGTAGCGGCGAATTTATTACGTCATTCGCAATGTAGCGCCTACTATACAGAAAATTCTCAAGTCATTCGAATATTAAATGGCTGGTGCCTACACGGTGCTACTTATGAAAAATTTTCAAAGACCATTTTGATATCAAATTTCCTCAGCTTTCATCCTGTCAAAACAGTTTTCCAAAATCTTTGATAGTTTTCGAGGAAAATGCGTTACAAGAAAATTTTGAGTTTCAACTGAAAATTTTTGTGGGAAGCGGAGCATACCGAGGTGGAGCGAATTTTTTTTTGTTTCTGTATGTTCTTAACTACTCACATGCCAAATTTCATTTGGTTATGTATTAGTCTTCAGTCAAAACCTCTCCTGACTGGACTATAATAGTTTGAGCAACATATGTTGAATTCAGGAATATATTGTTGATTATCATGATGAACAAAATATAATCATATTTACTGTGAGTGCGGTCAACTCACGGGTACTCATGGTTGTTAGTACTGTTCTACATAATAAAATAACTGTAAACAACATAAAAAGGTCTCACTTACATTCTTATTTATTCCTGGGCTCCTTCATATGGTTCCCCAAAAGTGGCTGCAATCTGCAACATAAAAAACGAACCCGTAAAAACAAAGTTTTTCACTATAAATCCTTTATATATGAGACTCGATCGATATTTATTTAAATTTTTGTTTTTGAACCAGATCGGTGCATTATATTTTGGAGATATCTAGCTGCCATTTTGTTTCAAGATGGCGCACTAACATTTTAATATACCTAAGTTTTAAGACAGATTCTTAGCTATTACTGTACCATATTTGAACGCAATAGTTACAGTACATTTTGAGATATCTGTCCGCCATTTTGTTTCAAGATGGCGGACTGACATTTTAATATATCTATATCATAAGTTAGATCCTTGTCTGATACTGTACCAAAATTGACCGCAATCGGTGCAGTATATTTTGAGATAGCTAGCCGCCATTTAGTTTCTAGATGGCGGATAATGGTACAAGTGCTCTTATACCATTTTTCGAATTAAGTAAAAGAAAACTTCTAGTATTCATTTCTGTACTTATCTGGGGTTTTTTACAAAAATGTCACTTGTACCACTTTTGCACTGAACCCCTCAATTGGTTCAAAATAACGTATGTGGAAAATACTGTAAATACCTACACATAAACTTATTTTATGCACGGTCATATCATAATTTCTTTGACGTAAACGTCACTTTATAGCCCACGAACCACATTATAGCGCAGTGCGCCATAAAAAACGTCAAATAATGCAAACATTTAGTTTTTCAATTTACCTCATATAAATTACTAATAATCATATAAATAACCATTTTTTATAATTAGTTGTACCATTTTTTATTTAAATAACATCATATTTACTTACATTTAACATAAATTATCTTGTAAATGCTTAATTCAATAGATTTTTGTTTATTATCGGATTTTTTTGGTATCTTAGCAACAGTCAAAGAATTTAGTAATTTTTGGTAATTTGAACAAGTAAATTACCTATATTAATTAATTTATAAAGTTGGGTATGTACCACGGGCGTAACTTATTTTTATGGCTCTTGACGTGTTTTTAGCCCTCGGCTGACGCTCAAGCAATAAAAGCTTCCTTACACCCTTAATACATAAATAACTATTACATACTATCTATTTACATTGCTGAAATCTAAGCAACGTCCAATTTAATTAAACAAGTTTGAAATATAACTTTTAAAACAAACTTTATTTTGAATGGCAAGATAAATGCGACAGTTTTATGAGATTCTTTGCAAAATATAAAAGCGAACTGAAAAATGGTAACAACTAATGAAATTGGAAATGTTCGCATGGTGGGTACAAAATGAACTACAGCCCGTTTTGGACGGGAAAATAAATTCTGATTTTGCAAGTAAATTTTATTTACGTTCTGGACGAGTTAATACGTACATATTTGTTGTAAAACGCAGCACAAGCCGACAAAATTGATGTTAATGGGCTCTTATTAATCACAAATATATGTGGTTAAATATGCAAAGTGTGTGAAGTTCATGGTGAAATGATTGACAAATTCTATATTAATTCATGTTTGCAATTATGGTCGATGTAATGCAACGAATTAATTCATGCGTTTTTATGTTTTTAACTGATTTACATGGATTCACAACAATAATCAATCAAACTGACAACACTTTGTGTTCATATGCGGCTACATAACATCAGTTGTATATTACAAAATTTGCAAATAAATTGCATTTTGTGTTAATCGTTTTTCGGTTATGAAAAGTAAATATCAATTTTCAAAGTGATTCATATCCATTTAAAAAATATGATGAGATAAAAATATAAAATGACTCTGTAAAACTGTATTTTATCTGCGACTATTAGATATAGGTAACAAAAATATTATGCGATTTATAATACCGAGAATGTTGCTGAGCGACGAGGTGAAACCGAGTCTCTTTGAACATCCAAGGAGGCTTAAATCGCATATATTCGCGTTATATTCAAAGCACGGTCAAAGAAAATTAGATTAAACGACTTCCTATCCGTTTACACTGTTTCTATGCGGTCAGGATGAGTACCTTTAGATAGATGTCTCTGCTGTATCATTGGATGCTAGGTTTCCATAGTGCGCGTGTAAATAAGTTGTTTATGTGTCAATTCTGACGTTTAGTAATAATCTTGTTTTACCTTTTAAAACATTTATGTTGTTCATTTAAACTCTATATAGACCAGGGGCGGATTGGTACTATCAAACCGGCCGGGTGATTGCACCGGACGCTTATATGGCCAGTCCGCTCTGTATAGAGCTATCTCCAGTGATACACTAGCGCCGCCCAACGGAGGGTATGGCGTTGACCGGCAAAATCTTATTAGTTGATAAACCTAATCTTCTTTGACCGTGTTCAAAGCTTAATTGTATCATCAACGACAGCGATGTTAAAACAAATCAACAATTTTATCTGTCAATTAGTTGACAGTTTGCATATTATGGAAGGTTTTTATGTTATGGTTGTATACGCGCACGTACGTAGCAACTGACAGCAGAGGGAAAAGATTTAAGTTACAAGAAATTGCAATGGAGTGGTCAAATGGTATACAGTTAATTGACGATTATGAAAAATTCCCAATATTATGGGATCCTAAATATTTAGATCACTGTTTACTTGAAATTTTAAGTCACATAATAAGTTGTTACCGCCATATTTTTCTCAGCTTTTATATAGTTGAGTAACCCACCATCGTTTTGATTTTTTCTTCTTTTTTTCTATTATGCAATGCATGCTGTTGCCGTCTCAGATATTTTTGGACGAATGGCTGGAGCACTAATTTGCGCGCACTTAAAGAATTTTTATTAAAAGCCATAAGTCTGTACGCGCAAACGTTCGTGCGCGCAAATCGTACGTGCGCGCAAAAGTGCTCAAGTCAGTACACAGCTTTCGTTTTAAGTTCGTAACTAATGAATTATAAGTATCTAAGGTATTATAAGTAACTAATGTATTATGTTGTTTATAACGTCTCTACAAAATAATGGCACATCAATGTCGTCTGTCACCAGCAATGGACTTCACTAGTCTTAGAATGTGCGGCATCTGAAAACGTGTCAAAATAAAATAACTCTATTATGGGTATATTTATTTCTTTAGTGTTTTAAAATAATGATATAGATAAGTTTACAAAAAGTATGTTAATAATAAGTACATTTTATTTTATTTTGTTATAAAACTACAGCAAACACATATTGCAATACGTATAGGGTCCTTATGTTTGTGGCTACAAGTTTTTAATACTATGTTTTATATTTTTCGTGTTCCATTCTTAATAACTACAGTTTTTCTGACTGGTCTTCTTCGTTTCTTTGTTATTATTTGCCTGATTTGTTCCTGACTTCTTACGTTTTTTAGTGGGGTAGCAGTTGTGTCATTATTATCAAAATAATCCCCTAATAAGTCCTGTAGTGAACCTATAATAGTTATTTGTCTTTGGGATACATTGCAACCTTGGCTTCCTTGTGTTGAATAATCTTAAATTTAAAAAAAATAATATTAGTAGGTACGGTAGGTACCAATATCATTAATAAACACAGTGGTTACATATTTTACTTAAGAGGCCCGTCTATTACCTAAAATCCAGCATAAAATGTACTAACGTAGCGAGTGTTTTGTGGCCAGTACAAGAATGGTACAATTGTATTTCAACAAGGATAATGGAAATAGAATGAATCTATAGATGTGCCTTTATAAAATTTTGATTAAAAAATTGTACATTAATATAAAAACTTAGAAAAAGTCAAAAAAATCCTATTTTATGCAAACTTTACACGGTTATATCTCATGATAGAAATTAATTTTAAAAAGGCACATCTGTAGATCCATTCTTTCTCTATTAAATGTTTATAAAAACATTATCCTGAAGTCAATAATAATCTAACAGTTTACTCGCAACAAAAACGCTTTTACAGTATTTTTCAATTTCAAAATGACATTAAATAGTTAGGATGCCGCAAAGTACGAGTTTCGGGCTGGTTTCAGTCAGCTCTAGTAGTGGGGAAAAGAGTGGAATGAAAAAAAAAGGAAAATCAAGAGTATTCTAGAAATTCGGTAAAAACGACGAGCCACTTAAACAAATATAACAATACCTACATAGTATAAATACAAATTTAAATAGGTATAATCGTTATGATGTAAGGCATAAATGTTACAAACAGAATGAAGATATCACAATTTGGATAACTCATTCCTCTTTTATATCTATTATGATATTAAAACTGAACCGGATACGAATATTACAGAACAAAAGGAAATAAGATCCGTTAAGTACAACCAAAGTAGAATTTCGAACAAAACATCTATATTTATACTACCCCAGATTAGATTCAGTTAATATGGAGCAAGCTTAATAACTTATTTACTTACTTGCGCCGAGAGTTCCATGTAATGAGAACATACAAAGTATCACTGACACCAGAATGTGTGTTCCGAACATCATTGTTAGACGTTTTGTAAGAGAATATTACCCGTGGGTTGGATTTATGTGTTAATCATATCTGAAGTAATTAAGCTAATTATGGCGTATTGATTTTTGTTTTGTTCTAGATTGTATTGTGAAAACGGTACGTTGTTATCTTTATGTTGTTGTTATGAAAGATGCGTCAATCAATATTCTGCTGCAGTATTTATTTAATTATTTGAGAAATAATGAATTTGCTTTGAAAAGGCTGCGCTTTTATTAAATTCATTTACTTGCGTAAGCCAAACCAACTTTGCCTTAACGAACTGGTATAATTCAATAAACGGAAGTTCTTTAATTATACAATTTAATTGAGCTAAGGATATGCGTTTGTTTCAAGCAAAGTTTACTGTGTCTAATTTATTTTATTTAATATTTTAGCAGCTCTTTATTGCAAATATCATAATGAAAATGTTTTTCAAAACTATTTTAACGATATGTTTATATGGTGACTTTTAATTATATTCTTTTAAACAGTTCTTAACGAAAAGAAAGAACAATTTTGAATATATTTAGGTTAACTGAAGAGTTAGGATGTAACATCCCACGAATGAGAGAGATAAATTTGTTATAGCTATTATCTTATATAAAAATTTTTGTGGAGACAGCTATGCGGAATTTTACTATTAAAATTGCTTTATATAAATATAATAATAATAATAAATTCTAACTTTTCTTATTGCAGCTGGACATTCTATTTTGGTATTATTTGTAATAATTTATGCAGATTACAAAAATCTCAAAATTTGCAGATATTACCTTCTTCCTAAGGAGGGCAGTATAGATATAATGATATACAGGCGCGGATACAGGGGGGGTTCACGGGAGTCATGACCCCCACCCCAAGAATATTGACCAAAAAAATGAAAATTCACTCACAAAAGAATAGAAACATAAAATATAAAATTATGTCTATTATTATTATTAATTGTAAAAATAAATGTGTCTGTGTATTGTGTAGGTATGTGGTCAGGGCCGGATTTCTGTCTATCGGATAATTCAAATACAAATTACCCAAAAAATTTCATATTAGGTATTTAACATTTGTATATAAACTGGAAGAGCTCATTGGATTTTGGTACAAATTTCTTCACCGGAAGTGATATTTTTTGAAGATCGAAAAGATTAATAGTCAAGTATTTCTATAAATTTGGATAAATAGTATTTATTTGTAACAAGAATGGGAGAAGATATTTGCAACTTACGTTATAAAAATTGCCTTTATCTGGTAGCATAAAAGAACTGTAGTAAAATTTAAAAAAATTAATTTATCAAATAAAACGTTGAAATCTTGTAATCCATGATGAAATATTGACAGGTGAGACGGGTGACACGTTGGCATACTAACGCCATATAAGTCATAAGTAATACGATATTAAAATATAGCAATTGAACGGAGGATGGCTTCAACACAGAAGAGTTTTCCTGTGAATTAATCTTTTGATTCAGGCGATGCAAATTTCTGTGTTTGAATATTTTAGATTGTTATTTGTATATTTTAAACGGGCACCGGATTGTAAGTATACATTTATGTTTATAAGTCTAGATATGGCGGCAGGTTGTGTGCTAGCCACATCAGATTTTTTTAATTAAAATTTTTGTTTTATTAAAATTAAATAATGCGCATAAATTAATACATAAGGATCTGGATATTTGAAGCTTTGTCAACTTCTAATAATTATTCTTAGATACTTCTGGTTCTACGAGAAAATAAAGAATTTACAGCTCAAATTATTTCAAACTTGTATCGTGTTTTAAATACTGCTACAAATTCTATGTTATTAAATGCACTAAATATTTATATGTACGGTAAATAACAATATATTTTAATTAAATTTAATACATTGACCTGACATCTATTGAAGAGTAGCAACACTGCATAAAGTATAAGTTGATATTGATTTTTTGAACTGAAAGCAGTGTAGTGCGCCAGAAATGAAATTGGGGCACATGAATTATCTGTACTAGCTTCGCAAATGTTTTATGTAACTACAATCAATACTGTAATACTATTTACTGTGCAATGAATACATTCTAAAATTCACCTAGAAACTAGAAACTGTTTCGTTTCAGTACGATGTATCTGAATATTTAATTTTAAGTTTTCTTTTCAAAACCTTTCTAAAAATAAAATGTTTTTCTCTGTCCATGTTTTAAACATTACCATAGCAGCACTGATAAACATCATGTAAGTATAAGTATAATAAATTAAAAAATTTAATTAGTTTTAATTTGATTAACAAAAAAAATTATATTCATTCAAATAACATTGAGAAAATTACTTTTCTGGCTAAACATTATAGTGTGGTATGTCTTTATAGTAAATAAAGAAAAAAACAGTGATTCCCAAAGTGGTCCAGGTGGAGCCCCAGGGGTCCACGGGAGACTCGACGGGGGTCTACGTTGGCGTGAAAAAAGGGGTTCAAATGGGGGTCCACGAAAATTTATCTGGTTTCGATACTAAAGAACAAAAATGTTGGCTTGGGTTTACCTATCAATGTAGGCAGATAATACACTACCCAAAAAAATTAAGGGAGCAAAAAAAATTCCAAATTTTTCGGTGATTTTTGACAGGCTGTATTTCGGTGAAAAATGGTCGTATTGCGACTTTTTTAAAAACATTTTGAAGCTCTAATTTTCAGATTTTTTGGCTAAAATTTTTTAGGAGCTACGGTTCTCATGCAATCCTAACAGATAGCGCGAAAAAATAATATTGTTTCTTTTTTTGGTACACGAGTTTGAAAATTTTTTTCAGTTAGGCCGGTATATGGATCAGATAGCCTGTTTATTTAGCATTAATTTTTTTTTAAACTTCCTTAATTTTTTAGGTCAGCGACTGTTTCTTGTAAAAACTTTTTGACGAATTTTGGGAATATGGTAGAAATGTAGCAGCGAAACCAGTAAAATTTTGAAGTGGTCTACGAGAAAAAAGTTTGGGAACCTTTGAATTAGACCAACAACTTCGAACTAAAATGCTGAGTTTAGTAACTCGACAGTAGATGGCAACATCGGCTCAAATCGTAAAGCGCGCATGAAATTTAAATGGCATTAACCTACAATGACATAAGACAAACACCTGTAGAAAAGACGATATGCGAGAGGTTAAGACAGTTTTATCGATTCATCCTCTAAATGTGGGACATCAAACAAACTATGACAACCAACGATCCAACAACGAGTGCAAACGTCTTGAAAATCACTTCACAGAAATCCTACGGCCATGGAAGTTGACAATCATACAGAGCAGTAAGTTACCCAATATTAATCAACCATTATTATTTATTCCGTAACGAGCATGGTGTATTTTTAGAAATAATAACAATCATGACTTTGTCACTTTTCTCAGAACAATTTTGATGGTAAGTAGAATATAATTTGTGAGTAAACTTTTCACGTATTTTTGCTGCAACTAGCACTACATCTGTGATGCTTTGGTAGTAAATACTTTAATATTTTAAAATCACGTCAATATTATTTATTATTATTGTTATACTACATCTTGCATATTTATAATTAATAAATTGATGTTATTGAATTATTTTCAAAACGTGCTAATTTTTAAATTGTCATATATAATACCATTAGTGTATTCGGAGGACAATTCACCGAATAAAAATGTATTCTTTCTTTATGAAAATGATTTATAAATATCTTCACTTCCATTACAACAGTTATAACAATAGGATTTTGGTTAATAAAGATATATTCAATTGTTCAAAATTGTCGATTGAATCACTAGTGAAAATTGTCGAAAAATTATGTCGCTGCGAGCACTAGTGATAAATTGTCGAAAAAAATCGTTTCAATTGGTGGAAAATTTATAAATCCTCAAAATTTATTGGTCCATTTTTGACAGATGACACATGAGTTGAATTGTCATAAGTATAATAATTTATGTTTAATTATTATAAATTATTTTATTCAATTTTGACGTATAAACTGCTATTATTAACTCCATAACAACAACATTAAACAACTGTTTATTCACAAGTGAATTAACAGTTTTTAAATCACTCTACACATTTTTAAATCGTCAAAAATGCATAAAAACAATGACAACTTGCCACTGACGACTACTTTGATTTTTTTTTGTTATGTCAAAATTAATTTATAATTCATATATTTGAAACAATTTCGTCAAAATTGAATAAAATATTGTATAAACCACGTGAGATACGAATGTTTATTCACTCGAAGAAATTATCCCACTCGCCCTTCCGGCTCGGGGGCTAAACTTTCTTCTCTTGATTAAACATTCATGTATCTCACTTGGTGTTTAAATATCTATTATGAGATACCTACATAACTTTTTGTTTGGCAATATTGTTAAACACTATTTTTTAAATTAGTTAATAATGTTTTAGAGCAAAATTCAAATAGCTAGAACCCTGCGCGAAGTACGAATTCTCGTCTTAGAGAGAGAAGCATAGATGATAAACAAGAGGAAACTACGGTATTGTCTGTTCTACAGAACATCAGCTTCAATATCTGTTATTCTCATGCTGACATTCGTAGTGTTTTGCTTCGTGTAACCCTACGAATTTTGTAATTGATTGTGATTGAGTTATATTTTAATTTTCTTTGAAAATTAAGTGAAGTGCAGCGCAGCATATACTATCGCTAGCTCCGCTTTTGTAAAACGGACAGTACATGACAAGCTCTGTCTTCTCGCGCAGTCCAGGGTCCTATAGCTATTTGAATTATTTTACTCTATGTATTTATTTATAATAAGTTGTTTTAATAAACATTCTTTGAGTGATATTATTTTGCTAATAAATTTTATTATTTATAATATAGTGCTTTATCAACGTAGATATTCGATATAAATTAAATAGTCTAATTTTTATAAACATTCGGGCCCTGTTCTACAAAAATTATATTTTTCTAACTTAATTGTATGAATTAGCTACCTACTATTAATTATAATCAGTGCTTTTACAACAAGGCATGAAAGTATTTCATTTTTATAGAAGCATTAATTTTTAAATTTGGCATAGCATGCTAAAGGTTCGTATCTCGTACCAGGTACAAACTAACAATAGTATTAAAATATTATTTCGATATTTTAGAAACCAGTAGGAGTAGATTGATACTGAATAACATGTTATTTTAATCTAATTAACATATCTCAATTTTGTACAAATCATGGTTGCTTGCAGAAAACATAAAATAATTTTTAGTTGTAAATTAAATTGTCTATTAATTTTCGTCTGTTGTACAGAAATTCAAACAAATTATAAAAAACATAATATTTTATTTTGGACTTTATGCTGAAAAATAATTTATCTAGTTTAACCTTTAAACTTCATCTTTAAATTTATGACAAGAATTTTCACATAAAATAAAATAAATTATAAGTAATATACCCCGTACTATTTAATTCTAAAAACATACCTATACAGGGTGTTTATGTACTTATGGATCAACTTTAAGGGTATTTATGTAACACGTTCTACTGATAACGGAACAAAAAGAATTTTTCAAAAATTCGTAAAATAAGGGTGGTTTACTTTACATAGCTGTTTGTGTTGTTTTTAAATTTTTGTTCATTACACAATATCAGCGTTGGATTAGATAATTACGTGCATTGTTAATATTTGAATAAAAAAAGTATTATATTAGTTTATTTATTCTTCAAATATATTTTTAGATTCTTGAAAATCATAATTTTAACGATACTGTTAAAATATTTAAGAATGAATGTAACAAACTTGGATTTAGCGAAATTGATCCGTCCAATAATTCACCATATCGTGACACAAAATCATCTCCAAAAATAATATTCGAAAATTTCTCCAAAAGCGAACCATGCAGAATAATTATAGAAAATTATGATAAAGATGAAGAATTTCCAAATAAAAATAACGTGAAAAATATGTCTTCTAACATTCCTGTCTATACGAAGAAAGCAAAATTAACAAACACAAAAATGGATGGAAACAAGAACCATGAAATAAGTGAATCAATGGACAATGAAATATTATCAGAAAGAAATAATAATAATATTGAAATATTCGATAATACAATTCAAAAAGAAAATCACACTAGCAATAAAGAAAATGAAAATAAAAATCAAGATATGTTAGTACCTACTGAAAACATAAAACCAGAAATGAATAATAATATTGATAGCACAATACAAAATGTTAATCATGTAAAACAAAACGAATCTATGGTTACAAATTTAGAAAACGAAAATATTTATCTTGACTCAAATGAATTAAAAATGAATTCAAGAAATTCTACACCTGATTCAAAGAAATCTTATACGGTTAACAAATTAAAAAATGATGACTACGGCGTATTAAAAAATAAGTTTTCTTCCTTACAAATTGAACACCAGAAATTAATGGGTAAATATTAATTACAACGACAATAAGGCAGTAATTGAAAAGTAATTATATTGTAGACGTAGTAACAGAATTGACATTTGCTCTTCAAACAAGCATTAAAGGACAAATAGAGGATACCCATGTAATATTAAATAATTGTGAAAAGATATACCCAGAGTTATTCTGTAATAAACCAATGAAAACAAACTCTTCTTTGGTTTCTAAAAATGTAGATATGGTGCCAAGTAAAGAAATTAAATCTAATAGTGATTTTGTAAATAACGGTAAGTAATAAATTTTAAAAGTAAATTGTGAAAAGTGAAACCATTCTGACACAATGGGCTACTTGCATGATGCATGGTGGTGAAAATTTCCACCTAGAGTTGGAAACAGTTAGGTCGGTTGAAATTATCTAGTCATAAATATTATTTTTGAAATTTCAATTTATATTCATCTACGGTATAAACAAACCATAGTATCATTTATTTAGCACTTACGGAGAATTGTGAACTATTTTTGAAATAAAACATTAATTATAATCAGGGTTGTTATGTTTAAAACAATTTGTTTTAAACAAACTGTTTTAAACATGTTTTAAACACGGCCTAATGTTTTAATGCATGTTTTAAACTGTGTTTTAAATCAGGTGTTTAAAAATGATATCGAAATCCATTCACGACGCATAACACAAACAAAACAAATTCAACTACCGACCATTGGTGACTCCTTGCTACGCAGCTAGAGCGATGTAAATCCCCGTCCTCGCACAAAAAGTAGCATTGGCGACATATTTCGATGGAAATAATATTTATTTAAAACAGATATCCTGTTTAAAACATGTTTTAAACATGCTTTTTTGTTGTTTAAAACATGTTTTTTTGTGCAGAGTTAAAAACATGTTTTAAACCAAAAAAACAGTTTTAAACAGTAAAAAACAAATGTTTTGTTTAAAATTGAAAAAAACATGTTTTTTTTCAACCCTGATTATAATATTATATACCTACGTGTTTTATTACATTTTTATGCATAAAGACGTGAATTCAAACGCTTTGCGATTATTAAATTAGTATTTTATGGCTCCTGAGAGTTTTAAAAATTTTATGAAACAATAACAGCAGTAAATTAATTTTATTTTTAGTTTTTTATTTTATTTTTAGTAATTTATTTTTAGTAATTTCAATTAATATCGATTTCTATAATACTTGTTGATGTTACCTCTTGCATGATATATGGTTGTTAGAAGTAATAACAATTTAATATACCTATTTTTAATTTCAGATTTAAAAACAAGTCAAGAGTCAATTTATAAACCGTGTTTTAATCTGGATTTTCAAAAAATCAAACATGATTTAAAAAATGCTGATTTAAACACAAAACTTCTCTTACTTCAAGCATTACGATGGGTAAGTAAACTTTATAAAAAAACAGCTTTTTCATATTTAAGGCAGACAAAGTAACCATCCATAGCTTACTGAACATTAATATTAAAAATAATTTTTCTCAATATTTTTCTTATATAAGGATATAAAACGAATACATGGTTGAATTCAGAAAAAAATACTCTATCGAATATGCCCACAAAATATGTTCCCATTTGAAAAAATATAACTTTGTGTTGTAACTTGAGAACCACTGGTTTAAAAAATTATTTTATTCTAAGCAGATGTCCCAATTGATCTTCTACAACTTTGCTTTATAATATTTTTTGTAACTATAATAATAAAGAAAATATAGGCGGTGGTTGGTTTCGCTGTTACACCTATCATATTTTGTAACAATTCCCATTCATTTGTTTCACTCATATTAAAAGTAAAAGCCAACTAAAATCTTAACAAATACAAATTTGACTTTTTTAGCGAATAACTAAAACCCCCGACGTAGTTCGAGAGTACGTAATACGAACATACATCCGGTACGATATCCTCAACGTCCATAGTTGTTCTCACAGAACCGGCCTAACATATCCGAAGAATTCAATCGTGTTTACAAGTTTCTACTGTTCTTGCAAGTCCCCACAATCTCTGCAGCAAGCTGTCACAAGACTGGTAAACGCACTTGCCTCAGTGAAGAGTGGGAGGGATTACATAATTCATCAGTCTGTCATACTGAATATCTTACTTTCCGTGATGCTTGGAACGCATCCATCTACACCGCAAATTGATGGTATCACGAGGGATATGATTATTGCTACTCTGCAGAAAATTAGTTTGAGGTATTCGTCGAGGATGATCATGATTACTGATGGTAAGAAAAATTTCTCAATTTATTTTTTCATGTTGTTTCGTGAGTTATCTTGCTAAAGAAAGTGAGATAAAATCAGGAATCGTAATACGACTGGACAATTTCTTTTCTGTTTCATATTGTAATTTTAACTGAAAGATAAATTATTCTTGTTTTATTATTACGACGTGCAGCCAAAGACCAATTTTTGAAAACTTTACACCAAGTTATATCTCCTGATTTATTTTTAAAATTTTAAAAAGATCTGTATATCCATTCTTTCTCTATTAAATGTTTATAAAAACATTAACGTCAATAATAAACTAACAGTTTACTTGCAACGAAAACACTTTTATAGTATTTTTCAACTTCAAAATGACATTACATAGCTAGGATGCGGCAAACTACGAGTTCCGGGCAGGTTTTAGGCAGTCGTAGTAGTGGGGAAAAGAGTGTAATAGAAAAAATCTGACGTGGACACCACATGACTTCCTTGTACGCCTTGTGTGTTCATACTTTTCTTAATAACTAAAATGTAAAATAATATTAAAAATTCTTTTAACTTATTATACTAGTATACTCACAAATATATTTTAGTCATTTTATTTAAACTGCAGAAGAAGATATAAAGCATATTTTACTATTGTCACTGTCATGTCATAATCATTTAAATTTTACGTAGTAACAAATGTTAATCGATCATGGACTACAAGATACCGAAATACTATAAATTATAAATATATACTTTAATTATTTTTAAATGATAGCAGATACAAAAATATTTATAAAATACCGATTGTAGGTAATAATCACATAATCTTTCATTTAAAATAAAAAAAATTGTCTAAAATTAAATATTTATCGAAATATTTTTTAAAAGTACTACTTCCGGTTTGTAGACTGAAACCAAAAATAGGAGGTGCACAACTAGATGCTATAACAGTCCTAAATACAAAATTTCAACTTTCTACGTCTAACCGTATTTGAGTTATGCGACACACATACGTCCGTCCGTACGTACGTACGTACGTACGTACAGACGTCACGTCGAAACTAGTCATAATGGATTCAGAAAAGGTCAAAACGGATATTTCCGTCAAAATCTGAGAATCGAAATTTTTCGCGATTACAATACTTCCTTACTTCGTACAAGGAAGTAAAAAACGAACCCGTAAAAACAAAGTTTTTCCCTATAAATCCTTTATATGAGACTCGATGGATATTTATTTAAATTTTTGTTTTTGAGATCGGTGCAGTACATTTTGAGATAGCTAGCTGCCATTTTGTTTCAAGATGGCGGACTAACATTTTAATATACCTATGTTTCAAGACAGATTCTTAGCTATTACTGTACCAAATTTGAACGCAATCGTTATTGTACATTTTAAGATATCTGTCCGCCATTTTGTTTCAAGATGGCGGACTGACATTTTAATATATCCATATCATAAGTAAGATCCTTGGCTATTACTGTACCAAATTTGACCGCAATCGGTATTTGCAAAATTTCAGCTCGATAGGATCCCGGGAAGTGGGTCATTTTTGACGTACGTAGACAGAGATAACAGACGGTGAACTTAATATAAAGGATTTAAAAAGAAAATCGAGAGTATTCTAGGAATTCGGAAAAAAACGTAGACGGCTACAAGATGTATCGTGTGGTAGATACGATACTATTAAGGCTCGGGTATAGCTACTATAAAAGTGTCGTTCGTACTTTACTAATAACTTAATTCAGGTGCACTTTAGAGAAAAAATTTATTTACAAAAAATGTCTATAATTTTATGCTTAACATCGGATTGATTCAAAAATTTCAAAATTCTCAAAAAAACAAATTTCAAAATTTGATATATTTTTTTTATTAGAAATTGGGAATAGTTTTTGAAAAAATATTGACAATCCGATGTTAAGATACTAATGTAGATTATGTGTAATTTTTTTGAAAAAGATATTTCAATCGTAGCATGAGTTATTAGTAAAGTACGATTTTTGATGTTTTTCTAGACTTTCCATTATTCAAAACAAGTGCGAAAAGTCAGAAAAGACAATACATATATTTAGTATACTGTAACCAAAATTTGGTTCATAAAGCACTCGAAATGCACGAGTAATTAATTTAATAAGGAACTACTAACGCTAACTATACTAGCACCTTAAAGAACTACCTATATTATAATACTTTTGGATGATTAAATGAGACATTAAAATTTATAGCCGTCCAAATTTAGATAAAATTTATTACATTTGAGATATCAAGTTATGTTTGGTCGATAATAGCATAATTATGGGCATAACAATCTTAGCAATATACTTAATTATAACTACTTCTACAAAAGAAATCGCTTTCAGAATTAATCATCATTATTGTTGTTCATTAAATTACTAACATTCGAGAACGTTTTTTATGCGTTAATATAATAATAATCACCAACGAACTTCAACTTTTAGAAACAATCTTTATTTCGTACATTTAATTCGATTCCGCCAATCAGACATTGTTATTAAAACTTTTTATCAATTTACATCGGTTCATAAAGCAAAAATAATTTTGTGCGTGTTTTCTTCATGTTCTACTTTAAGTGATTTTTTTATTATGACATTTATACGAGTATTTGTGTAGAATGAATCATATATTACAAGAATTATGACTTATGAATATTAACGCAAATTGCTGATTTTTCCTGTGACATGAATAACTGAATCTATTTTTATGATTCCAGTCCAACGTTTGATAGTAGGTCTGTAAATCTCTACTAGATATTCAAATTTAATCAATAAAATAATAACTAACCTAAATGAATGTACGACTATTTTGTGAACATCTTTAGTTAGGCCTTATTATCATTGCATCATAATGGATAATACAAAAGAACATTTGTACTTAATTCTATTCTATTCTATTTTCTTTTCCAATAATAAAAATCTGATGTGGCCAGCACACAACCTCCCGCCATATCTAGACTTATAAACATGAATGTATACGTACAATCCGGTGCACATTTAAAATATACAAATAAAAACCTGAATCAAAAGATTAATTCGCAGGAAAACTCTTCTGTGTTGAAGCCATCCTCCGTTCAATTACTACATTTAATATCTTATAACTTATTACACGTGTCACCCGTCTCACCTATCAATACTTTTTACGCAGAAAAAAAAATCAACCGATCATGGATTACAAGATTTTAACGTTTTATCTGATAAATTAATGTTTTTTACCTTCCGCTTACCTGTAAAGGAAGGTATTGGAATCATGCAAAAAATCGGGTGGTGAATTTTTAGTGGATGAGCACGAATTAGGGTCCTTTTTGATAGTTTCACGATGATGTCTGTGTGTATGTGTGTGTGTGTGTGTGTGGTCAAATATGTGTTAGTCGCATAACTCATATACGAATTACCCGAAAATTTTGATATTTGGTATTGAACATTTGTATATAAATTGGAAGAGCTCCTTAGATTTTGGTACAAATATCTTCATCGGAAGTGATATTTTTTGAAGATTGAAAAGGTTAATTGTCAAAATTGTATATAAATTTGGAAAAATATAGTATTTATTTGTAATAAGAATAAGAGGAAAAGTTATTTGCAACTTACACTATAAAAAAATTGTCTTTATCTGGTAGCATTAAAGAACTGCAGTAAAATTTAAAAAATTAATTTATCAAATAAAACGATGATATCTTGTAATCCATGATCGGTTGATTTTTGTTTCTGCGTAAAAAATATTGACAGGTGAGACGGGTGACAAGTTGGCATACTAGCGCTATATAAGTCCTAAGTAAGATATTAAATGTAGTAATTGAACGGAGGATGGCTTCAACACAGCAGAGTTTTCCTGTGAATGAATCTTTTTATTCAGGTAATGCAAATTTCTGTGTTTGAATATTTTAGATTTTTATTTGTATATTTTAAATGGGCACCGGATTGTACGTATACATTTCTGTTTAAAGTCTAGATATGGCGGAAGGTTGTGTGATGGCCACGTCAGATTTTTTAATTTTACTACAGTTCTTTAATGCTACCAGATAAAATAAGTTTTCCTCTTATTACATATAAATACTATTCAAATTTATATAAATTTTTTACAATTAATCTTTTCAATCTTAAAAAATATCACTTCCGGTGAAGATATTTGTATCAAAATCTAATTAGCATTTCCAATTTATATACAAATGTTAAATACCAAATATCAAAATTTTTTGATAATTCGTATTTGAGTTATCCGATCTACACCCCGGCCTTGACCACATTCATACACACACATACGCACACATCATTGTGAAACTATAAAAAATGAGTTGTAAGGAGCCTAATTCGTGCTCATCCACTAAAAACTCACTACCCAATTTTAGCATGATTCCAATACCTTCCTTTACAGGTATGTCGGAAGGTAAAAAGCATAGATGTAGGATTAGGTACATAAATACTTACTACACTCTCAAAAAAGAAGATTAAAAATTTAAATCTTTCACAAATTAAACAATCTTTTAGTCTAATCGAACTAAAGTACAATCGGCTTGATTACATATTTTATATCAAAATTTTCTATCTTTCAAATTATTATAATTATGTTCTTTATGGATTTACGGACTTTAAAGATTAAAATATTAATCGATTTGGCGCATTTTCCAATCTTCTTTTTTGAGAGTGTAGTTCATTCTTCATTGCGTGAAATTATTCGCATTAATTTATCATTTATATTTCAGGTTTAACGGAATATATAACAAAGTTCTTACTGACACATTATTCATCTTTAAGTGAGTACTGCTTGGAGTATAGCATAGCCTTACTAAGAAACTTATGGCTGCATAGCGAATCGAGAGAAAAATGTCATCCAATTGCACAAGATATTATGAAATTGCTCACAAATTTGTTGGATGAGCAATATATATTTTGTCTTCCATACATTACTGCATCCTTATATAATTTATTACCAGATAATTATTATCATAAAGCCGCTCAAAGTATTAATTTAGAACAAGCTATTTTATATCGAATTGAGGTAAGTATTTTTTCTGTCTCCGTTAAAAAATAATACGTTTGTAGACGACCACAGATTTGAATTATTAAAATTTATTTATATTTTTAATTATGGCTAAACTAATGCCTCCAAATGTTTACAAATTGTATTGTAGATATACCTACAGGGTGATTCATCATAACTTGCTTTTTTAAAATGCGTGCCATTCAGGCTGTAGGGATCGAAGTGGGGAGAGTGATCTCATTCGACAGGTGCACTTTGAAAGTTTTGTTCCCCACCCGGTCAGTCGCCATCATGCGTTGGAGCACGGAGCAGCATCGATGGCTATTTTGAAGGAACACTTCCCGGGGCACCTCATCTCAATAAAGAGCGATTTGGCTCCTTGTGATTTTTTGCTGGGTGAAACCAAACTTTAGATACAAGGGGTCGTTTTTATATTCCCGGACTAGGCATGAAAACAAAAGATTAGAGCAACAACAAAAAATTCTTTTTCAATATAGTTCCCCTGCTTTTGAATACAGGTATAACACCGTTTCAATAACATCTTTAATCCAGTATAAAAATATTCATTTGGTTTTTCCGCAAAATGGCCCTCAACAGCTGCTATAATTTCGTCATTGTCCCTAAATTTTGTCCCCCTTAGTGTTTTTTTGAGATTTGGGAACAAAAAATAGTCACTGGGTGCTAGATCTGGACTATAAGGCGGATGTTCAATTTCTTTCGAAGCCACAATCAGCTACAGCAGCTTTTGAAAGTCTGGACTTGTGCACTGGTGCATTGTCGTGGAGCAACAAGACACCTTGCGTCAGTTTTCCGCGTCTCTTCACTTTAATAGCATCACTAAGGCGATGCATCAGGTTTGCATAATACTCTAATTGCTAACTGCTAATTGTCGCTTCTTTAGTCTTGCATCCTCCAGTACCAAACACTTGGTTTTTTCAACAACATCTGAAGTGATCACGTCAACAGGGCGCCCTGGACGGGGATCATCATCCAGTGATTCTCGACCATGTTTAAACAATTTTGACCACTCGCAAATAGTTGACTTAGAAGGGCAATCATCCCCGTATACAGCCAACATTTCTTCAAGAATAATTTTTGGAGGTTTTCCTTGTTTTGTAAGGAATTTTATAACAGCCCGGTATTCGATTTTATTCATTTCGATAGATATACAACGCGCGACGACACAAACTGACAGATAATAAAATTAATAATGTTGCAATTGTTTTGTAAATTGCCACACAAGTTACCAAGACATATGTGATTAAAAAACAGCATAATGAAAAATTGCATCAAAATTCTAAACAGCCCAGTCCGGGAATATAAAAACGACCCCTCGTATGTACCTATATTATAAAATAAAAATAAAAAGTTTCTGATTCATAAAATGGGTATTATTGCGTTTTGAAATAAGTAAGTTAGTATTTTCAAAATTATATCAGGTAGGTGACGCCCCCCATTGTCTATACACTGAATAAGCCGATTTCTGGCGTTTGTCATAACCCTTTCCAGCATGGCAGCGGGTATGTTGGCAATTGCGGCCCGGATGTTGGCTTTCAGGTCTTCTAGGATCCTTGGACGGTTGTCGTAAACGCGGGATTTCAAAAAAAAAATCACAAGGAGCCAAATCGGGCGAGCGGGCTGGCCACTCCAAGTCGCCCCTTATTGAGATGAGGCGCCTCGGGAAGTGTTCCCTCAAAACATCGATGCCGCTCCGTGCTCCAACGCATGATGGCGACTGACCGGGTGGGGAACAAAACTTTAAAAGTGCACCTGTCGAATGAGATCACTCTTTCCCCACTACGATTCATACAGCCTAAATGGCACGCATTTTAAAAAAGCAAGTTATGATGAATCACCCTGTATATAAATAAGAATGAGCTGACTATTTGGATTGCATACATTTTACTGTCCTAACTATAAAGTTTCACTCTTCGTAGTAAAAATAGTTCAAAAAGCTAATTTGGAATTAACATGTTTTATAAACTTGATTAATTTTTTCGTTTTTATAAAATATATTTTGCTAATAAATTATTCATTTATATTAATATAAATTTCTCATAACCTTGCGTTTGTATCTTTATTTTACTTCTGACATCTCATTCCAATGTAAACAAAACAAATTAATTAAATTTCACATTTTAACCTTGACTATGTATTTTAGAAATTAGAAGGAGAAATGAAGGAACAGTTACAATATATTCTGGAAATATATTTAAACCCAGATCATTGGCAACCTCTCTGTGAATGTGATTTAGGAGCTGATTCAGAAAACGAGATGGATATAATTGAACCTGAAATTGATCTGAATGAATCAGTTGATTATGTTAATGTAAATGGAGAGCAGTTCTTGTTTAATTATCGACGAACGTATTCAATTGATGGTATGACCTACAATCATTTACATGCTAAACAGAATTGCACACTTGTATTTTTTCTTTGCACATTACATTTTATTTCTCACCTCTTTCTATTTGTTCTTTCTTAAGGGCCCATTGCATGACAATAATACGCATTGAAAAACGAGTAATTTTTGTGAGGATCTCAATCTAATACTGTTATATGTATGATGTTGAATTTTTGTATGTAGATTAAGGAAGAATACTAAAAGTGCGGAATCTTCAAAATATTTAATTAATGTAATTAGTTTGGCTTTAATAATTATCCGAAATTCGGCGAAAATTGTACAAGTTTAGATATAATTTATGGCAATTCTGTTGATAAAATTATAGTTTTATTGTTTTTCCGCCCTTTCTACATCTATGTTCTATTCATTTTATCTTGAAACTCAATGATAACTTTTATAGTTCATTCATGAGATCCTCACGAAATTTTAGTGTTTAGTTTCTTTTTATCTCTAATTGTTGTGGGAACAATATATAGTTTGAATTTTTCAATTCAACAGTGCTTTGTCGTTACTAATGTAAAATTTCAGATTTTTATTTTGAGCAATATAGCCAGAATCGTGAATTCTGATTCTTATTGCACTCAAGAAGTATAGCCCCTTAATATAGATACATAAATTATTACCAAAGAACTCAATCGATGCAGTAAACTCTGAATTAGATAGCCGCCGACAACAATGCAATTTGACATCGTTATAAACATCAAATAAATAAATAAACTTAATACTAACCAATACTAACAATCCACAACTACTGTCTGTTTCAAAACACCTAGACCAACTGAATTCGAAATTCCTATTCAACTTCTAATACATAACAGTTTAATTAAATGTCTGGTTATCTAATCTGTTTGTTATTTTGTTCAATTAAGTGACAAATCACTGTACATTTTCGTCATAAGATGAAACAATTTTGATTTAAAAAAATATATAATATAGCTTATGTCCCCGGGGATAGTGTAGCTTCCCAACGGTGAAAGAATTTTTCAAATCGGTCTAGTAGTTTCGGAGCCTATTCAATGCAAACATACAAACAAATCTTTCCTCTTTATTATATTAGTATAGATGAACAGTGTACTAACAAGAGCTCAGTTTGTAATATAGCAAGGTCCCTTTCCACTATATTTTTGGCACAAGTGTAGCGCCTTAATAAAAACTGAATTCTTTTATGTTTCGTAAAAATCATCTTCTTAATTTTGTTTATTACTTCTAGGCACTGAAATAAATCCATATTTCGTGAACAATATTTTCTCAATGCCAGTAACACCCAACCTCAATAATATATCAGCCAAATATACAAACCAACCAACCTCAAAACTTATCCCAGAAATAGAATATTTAGAATACGCCGCACAATTTTTAAACGAACGCATGAACAAAAAGGTATTGAGCATAACAAACGAATCAGAATATAAAGAAGTACAAACAGAGGATAACGTATTTTACACCGAAGAAGAACACAAAGAAATAAAGAAAACAGAAATAGAAATGACGTTTTGCGAAGACACTCAACAACTGTATGTTGTCCCATCCAAAAACGGAATATTCGAACCTGATAAAATCTGTAACTTACCCACATTTTCTCCATCGTTTCTTAAAAATATCGGAGAATATGACATGAAAAATATTTCTAAAAGTTTACCAAATTCTGCCAGAAACAAAAACATCGACAAAACTCAACCAGAATCCACTGTAGCTCAGTTTCTGTCACCAACGGCAAACTTCAGTGGTATTTGCTACAGAGAAGGATTCAAACCCAGGTCCTACTCAGACAGCAGTGCCCCACACATCGGTTTTTGCGATGAAAAAAGGAAAACCAATAGTTACGCCAATAGCAAATATTCTTGTGACTGTTTTGCTGAAATGCAAAGGTCGTTCGACGAGGACAGTAAAAAGAAAAATAATGAAAAAGTTAGTAATCTCGAAATTAAAAATGAAACATGGTAAGTGTTATTCATTTTGTAGCTTGTAAAAGTAAACATTTCTCATAAATTTGATAATTGTATAAAGTAAGCCATAAACAAAACACAATTTTATCGCTTTGACAGCGGATGAAAAAAGGTAACTTTTTGCAAGTGATAAAACCTTATTTACCTTTTTCTTAGCAACCAAACAATAAACTAAACACTAAAATGTCATTTCATATTTCTAATATTTGTCAGTGAAATGATTCGATTTTGAAAATATTTGTGAAGAAGAACTAAATGAGTCGTTAAATTATCTCGTTGAATTACACTCGAGCATTTTATTTCCTCCGAATAAATTTCTGTTTGACATCTCAACATTGTCACCTGACAGCAATTTGACTCCAAAAATTGTTTTCAAATAAAATCACGAAACCTTTTCAAATTGCTAGGCAACAAGGTTTCAATACAAAAAGTTTATCCGGCAAAATAAAGAGCTCGTGTGAAATTACAATTGATAAAATATAAAAATAAAGGACCCCGCACCAAATACATGGGACCAATAATCTCAGTGAAATTTTCTGTAACTTTGGGAAATGACAGTTCTCGAAGTCTAGAACAAACTTTCAAATGCAACATGGGTCTGAAAATGCCTTAATTTCTCGCTATCCACGTCTCAAAGTCCGAAAATCACGTTTTTCCACTAGAAGATACATGGTAAAATCCACAAAACCCATTTTTTTACTGGCAATATTATTAGTATTATTGTTGAACTTGTTGTTGTTGTTATTAATTTTCCAGTGCCCTCTTTCATCATACCCAGAATGCCAGATTTTTACTTTAAAATAATGTATACATTATTTTTACCTATTCTAGTGGAAAAACGTGATTTTCGGACTTTGAGACGTGGATAGCGAGAAATTAAGGCATTTTCAGACCCATGTTGCATTTGAAAGTTTGTTCTAGACTTCGAGAACTGTCATTTCCCAAAGTTACAGAAAATTTCACCGAGATTATTGGTCCCATGTATTTGGTGCGGGGTCCTTTATAAACTATATTTAATAATTTATATTCGCTACCCGCTACCTTTTTTGCCCACTTCGACCACTGGTTATATATCATAATTTTTCCTAATATTTACCTATCTAATTGAAAAACATATGGCATAAAATGAAACATAGAGTATTTAGGAGGATATTCTAATTTATACATCCTGCATAGCTAAACAAATAATACTTCAGTAATTAATGAAATAAACATAATTACTTCCTATGTACCTACATAATTAGCAATTTAATAAAATTATAGTTTAAATCCTAAAGTAAACTATAATTAAAGAACTCCTTTCTATAACTATTTACTAACGATATAATGAACCAATTACACGCAAAACTAACGTGTAAAAGTACTCATTGAAGAATACGTACAATCTAAAATTTCATTACAAAAAAGTAAGTTGTAATTATAATTACCTACTGTTGCGATTATGAACATGTTAATAAAAATTACTCGAATATTTTTTTAGCACCAGCAATTACATTATACGGATTCTTCAGCGTTTACAATAACAATATTTATTGTATACAAAATATGTTCTTCCTATTTTTTCCGAATTCCTAGAATGCTCTAGATTTTACTTTTTTTCTATTCCACTCTTTCCCCACTACTACGCCTGCCTGAAACCAGCCCGAAACTTGTACTTTGTCGCATCCTAGCTATACAATGTCATTTTGAAGTTGAAAACTATTTTAAAAAGTGTTTTCGTTGCGAGTAAACTGTCAGATTATTATTGACTTCAGGATAATGTTTTTATAAACATTTAATAGAGAAAGAATGGATCTAAGATGTGCCTTTTTAAATTTTAAATAGTTATTTGTATAACAAGTTTTGAAAATATAGTTTTGTCGATCGCGAACGAAAATTGCAGCCCGAGCGAAGGGAGGGTTGCAATCGTTTAAGTTCGACAAAATATTTTCAATACGTGTTATACACACTATTTTTTCTACTCCTGCAAAACAAGGAAGTTAAAAAATACAAAAATAACCATTAATTTTTGACATTTACTATGAAATTTTTAAATTTTTGTGAAATATCAATGTTGTTTCGAAAACAATGGACATTCAAAAAAAAGCAAAACTGTGTTGCAAAGTGCCCATAATGCCTAGTGCACACGGGGAAACATTTTGACATGTTTCCTGAAAAAAGTTTCCGGAAACTTCAAAGTTTTAACGGCGCCTATAAAAATGAGGCGTTTTCAGGAAACGTTGTGAAGTGCTACTAACTTCTTATTTGTCAAATCGTCAAAAATGTGACATGTGATCATAAATATATTTATTGTTTTTCAAAAAAAATCTCCATTTTCTGGAAACTTTTTTCAGGAAACTTGTCAAAATGTTTCTCCGTGTGCACTGGGCATAAGTGTGCAACAAAGTACTTTGTCACACACTTAGGTACTTTGCAACACACTTGCGACAAACAGCTGCTTTCAACATTAAAAACAATGTAGAAACGTGAACTTTCAGAAGCAGGCGTAGAAAAAATTAATTTTTACCACAAGATATAACCATGTAAAGTTTACTTAAATTGGAAATTTGTATGAATTTTTCGGAATTTTTATAATCATGTACAATTTTATAATCAAAATCCATTATTAGTCTATTAAATTCTTGTTGAAATTTTACCATTCTTGTACTGGTCACAAAACATTCGCTATACGTTAGTACATTTTTTGCTGGATTTAAGGAGGTAGACGGGCCTCTTAACGGCGAGATTATAAAATGTTATGCAGACATTTTTTCATCACTAAACTTAAAACATTACGGTAGAGAAAATTTGTGTGATTAAATTACATGTTTTTTGTTGTAGTGAAAATGTAAAATCATCTAATTATTGTAAATACAAGTACTATCCAACCAGTAATTCGGCACCACTCCAAGCTGCTCCCAAAAAAGAGAGAGGTAAGAATAATACCATTACCAATCACATATTATTTTATTTCAATACTATCAAATAACTTTCAATTTTACTTAGAAAGTGAATGCAAACCTAGATTACTTTTTATTCATATGCTTAGTCATTAATAATATCTTTGGCTAGAATGCATACTTTCCTTGGTAATAAGATCAGATCTAACGTGTAAAAGATAACTTCATCGTCTGACTTTCTAAAAAATCAAAAATATGTAGAAAATTTCACATTCCTGGATTTTTTTGTCATTGAATTTACAAAGTAATACAATTAAAGATTTTGTTACAGATTCCAATACGAGCAGAAGTTTGGATGAATGCGATTACACTTCTGTTTTTGAATCTCGTCCTAGGTTACTTCGAACGCCTTAAATATATTTTTATATAACCCATTTTACAAAATAGGAATATTTTAAATTATTTGATTAGTTTTTTTATTGCGCCATACTCGTAGGTACTTGTTTTAATTTATAATTTTTATTTTTTGAATAGAATAAAAATACTAGAATTATTATACAATATTAAATAGATTTGCCAAAAGATGTAAGTAGCTGCATGCAAATAATTCTTCCTTAACGTATTATTTAGGAAACGCATATAATAATTAAAATTCCTATGTAATCTTCCATGAATTATGTAAAACATTTGAAATAAATAGTCAGTATTATAACAAAGAAACTGTATTAATTGCACAACAATAACAACAGAGAAATAAATATGTACAACAACGTAACAGTATAACAAAAAAGGTACAAAATGTGTCTGACATAAGCAAGAGCGAACACATCAGCGAAAAACAGAACAGTAAATGAGTCGGTTTAACAATAAATATTTACAAACATAACAACATTCTTAAACAGTTAACAACTACTTAATATCCATGGCCAGCAGGAGGGAAATCTTCATGACCGGAGCCACCTCCAACAGAGCCACCATGGCCTCCAAGATCAAACCCGTGGTGTCCGCCAAGGCTCAGAGCACCAGAGGAAGAAGAGTAGCTACCCAAGCCGCCGTGACCGACATCGTAGCTGGACACACCAGACGAGTAGGAATCGTGGCCGCCTTCACCGCCGCCTCCATGGCCGTGAGAAGAGCCACCGTGCTCCTTGCCCCCGATGAAGCTGCCGCCGAAGGTTCCGCTGTGCGCGCCACCGACGCTGTGGTGGCTCAGGTCGATGGTGGTGCCGCGGTGACCGCCGTGTCCGCCGGAAGAACCGCCAGCACCCACAACAGACACGCCGTGGGCGAAGTCTTGTCCTCCGTGGGGGGAGACGATGCTGGCGCCGTGAGAGTAGTCGGAGCTGGAACCGCCGCCTCCTAGGCCGTAGCTGCTGCCTCCAGAGCCGAAACTGCCACCGTATCCACCAGATGACAGCGACAGACCGCCTCCGTGACCGCCGAGAGAATATCCACCGGATGAGCCACCGAAGCTGGAACCACCGTGGCCTCCTAGTGATGCGCCACCGAAGCTGGAACCACCGTGGCTGCCTAGAGACAGGCCGCTGAAGGAGCCATGGCCTCCCAAGCTGGAGCCGAGGCTGTGAGCGCCGTAAGACGAGCCTAGAGATGAGCCACCAGAGCTGTAGTCGCTGTGTCCGCCGAAGGAACCACCACTAAGTCCGCCACTGCCCAGGGATAAGGAGCTGCCGTGGCCGCCTAGGGATAGACCACCAGAGCCCAGGGAAGCGTGGCCACCGCCGCTTCCAAGGGAGTAGCTACCGAAGCTTGAGCCGCCGGAACTGCCACCGTAGCCGCCGGAACTGCCTCCGTAGCCGCCCAGAGACAGACCGCTAGAGCCACCCAGGTCCCCATGGCCGCCTCCTAGTGACAACATGGATGAAGAGTAGTCGCTGCTCCCGCCGCCGCCGCCGCCGCCGCCACCTCCATAACCTTCAAACACAACATGTTACAAAATTGGTTCTCTTCTGTAAGAGGGTTTTATCGCTCAGCGCTGCTAGCTCACAAATCCCCGTTATTTCAGGTACCCGCGCTGACAGTCTATGTTTTATGAGCACATGTTGTCGCTATTTATCTAATTGCTATGTTTCGCTCCATTCTTGTTTAGAAAATACTCAATTTGATTGTCTAGCGCGCTTGCAATTTTTAAATTTATTTAACAAATTACTCGACTACTATTTGAAAATTTTATATAATAGTGTGATACAAACATTTAAATAAGAGTTACGAAGAGTTTTTCTCAGAATTATTATTATTTAATTGTTTATAAATAATAATAATAACCATTTAAAAATTCGACATAATAGCTAGTTTTTTACTGTCTTTGTATTTATTACGGTATATTTTTTAGATTATTTATAGGATTAATAGGTTGGGAGTAATTTGTTAAAAGCCCCTACCTATTTTTCGAATTCCTAAAATTCTCTCGATATTACTTTTTTTCTAATGCACTCTCTTCCCCACTACTACGGCTGCCCGAACCCAGCCCGAAACTCGTACTTTGCCGCATCCTAGCTATACAATGTCATTTTGAAGTTTAAAAATACTGTAAACATGGCTCCAGTATTCCCATAATAACTTTTGTATTTTTTAAAGAAATTTAGTAAAACAAAAATTATTTGTAAAAGGAAGGTTAGCTGCAGGCTTCTTGCCTTTGTAAATTTTTCTTTCCATTTATAATGACCGGAGAAAATCATATCAAATCGTATTAAATAATGACAAAAAACGTCATTTTCCAATATTTGTTACTTCAAATTCCTAGGCCAAAGACAAAAAATAAAAAACTAGAGGCATTAAGACATCCTTTATTAATTTGTTAAAAAAATTGTTAAAAAAGTAAAAAAATGTGCAACTTAATTAAAATGCTTATCCTCGTTTTTACTCGAACTCGTGTGTTAATGCGCAAAGCTATAGTCAACTGAACTACTCTTCTGGGCAATCAGTTAATAAATTTGTTTGCACTCTCACATTATTTTTGTTAATGACTTTTTTAGAAGAATCATTTAAATAGTTACTGTACTGGAATTCGGCCATTAATTGATTCTCGAAAAAAAAAATCTAGTAGCTAACAAACATGCACCGATCAATTAAATCTTTTCTCCGCGTTTGAAAACTAGATTAAATTTGAGATAAAAAACGATGAGACAACAAAAACTATGACATTGAATAGAAAGGATTATCAACATAACCTCATTTGCAAAACTGTGGCTATTCGAATGACCTTCAGCGAAAGCACCTGTTTTAATAATAAAAATACAAAACAAAGTAGCGGTAACTAAATAAGTCCATGAACTTGCAATTCCACGCGGTAATAACCTCATTAGTTCGCTGGACATTCGAGACTGCGGAAAAAGTGAAAGTAATTGCTTGATAACAGCGCCAGATGACCATTAGCAGACGCCATAACAAATCTCATGATACAATGATGTTACATTCAAACAAGATCATAAAAGAAATCAACGTTTGTAAAATAATTACTACAAAAAATGGAATACATGGCATTACTTTAATAACGCTACAAAAACATAATTGAAACTATTGAAAGTTTGAAATGTTCTAATTTAGTAGACAATCTAAATTAATACGGAGAAATTTGTTTCTACAAAAAATTTAATTTTAAATTAATTTAAGTCCTCAACTTTTTCTTTGCAAAAGAAATTTTGTTACAAGTGTTAATGTTAACACTTTCTTGTATAAAATAACTATTAATATTGATTTATCAATTATTGAATTTTTTTCATTTTTGCGGCAGAAATTGCAAGAACATGTGATGCTTGTTGATAAAATTCTTTGCTATTAAAAATGTGTATTTAAAAATAGATTTATCTAAATAAAATGCAAATTATTTGATCTGTTTAAAACTGTGAGTACTTTTAACTTAATCGAAGTCGAAATAATATTTAACCGTTATTCTAACTCGGCTTTGTGTCATTTATAATAAACAAACGCTTTGACTATTGAACTCGCGCCAAATAAATTTCCATTTTCAAAAAAAGTAAGTTAACAGCAAATTCAATCACTAAACAATTTTATGGTTAAGGCGCTACACTTATAAATCCAGAAGATTAACAATTTGAACGATTCTGGCTGTATTATACAAATTACAAAATTTCAAATTGAAATATAACATGAAGAATCATGACTCATTAGTGAATCAATAAATGCAAATTATTAATTGCTGTGACATCAATTAGCAAAACTTGGAGCTAATTTTTATCATTTAATAATCCATATTATACGTTGATTAATGCACAATAAAAAATTTCTTGGAAATTAATTGGAAGACGGGTATAGAGAGATTTTTTTGAAATAGTTAACCCATTGACTGTAATAATTTATGTAAAACTTTTTTGTAATTTTTAAAAATTATTTAACAAAATACGGCAAGATTTTTTGTAAATTTAATTATATAGCCATGTAAGCACAACCTATAAGTACATCATTGTAAAATATGAGATCATCGATTTCAAAACCAAAGTCACAAAACTATTTATTGTAACATGTTTATTTTTAAGATGGGCCTTAATAGGGTACTTTACCATAGTAGCAAATTAGCAATCCAGTCAATTATATTGAAAGGAGACCTCAAAAATGAGTTATTGCCATGAAAAACGTTTTCAAAAAGTTAATAGTTCTTTAAATATTTGAGATTTTACATATCGATACATCTACGTCACAATAATGCGTTTCACGTGTATTCTTACTTACAGTGATACAGAAACTACCAAAGTGTATTTTATATTTTGTAACATTTAGAAACAGTTGATTTTACATAAGTACATGTTAATGCCAGCCCCATGGTTTGAGAAGATTTTCAGTTATACATCTACGTCACACAAACTTTAAAAATTGATTACAGATTTATTAAGAACAATTAAGGCTTATCAGTACTCTCAATCGCTTTCAAATAACATGAAGTTTCAATAAAAAAAACTTTTTTAAAAATGGTAAACTACCCTATTTAAGGCACAAAATAAGAATACCGTCTCTATTTAAATCAGAAATATTACTTCACTCAAATATAAACTCGAAACTGTTAACTGTTAGACCCCGTTGTTGCAATAATAAAATAAATTAGCAATAAACACTGAGAAAGGATCAATTATCTGAATAAATACTTACTTCCGTAGGAAGGTGGTTCCGCAATTACAAGCGCGGCAATGAAACAAACACCGACAGCGGTTATCTGCAACGTTCGTGTCAAATTAGCAACAAATCCACGTGTTGACATCTTCTTATACTTACTCTAAACATTGTGTTTGCTGTCGTGGTAATACACTAAGAGAGCACTGCACACTGATGCCTCATACCAACGATGGCGTCTTTTTATAGTCGAGAAGCGTCTTTAGATAGTCTCCTCTCCAAGTCGTTTACCTCAGAAGAAGTGGTAGAACCAGAGAAGCGTGCATATTTTGACGTCGGGCGAAAGTAAAGTGTTTCCTTCGGGGGTCAATGTGAAGGATAAATAAAAAACAATATTGCTCTACTTTTCGTTCCTTGAACCAGTTTTCATTCATTTTACTTTTTAATGGCTCTACCTAATCCTAGAGATATTAGCGTCCAAGACTTTCTTACACACGCCTAGTGCCCAAGCACCATCCAGGCATTGTTGCTAACCACAAGCCGTATCGACATTCGAATCATTTTTGTATTTTGTTTTCATGCATTGATACATTTCTTACTAACTAATGTTAGGAGTATGTGATCCCGATAATTATGACGGTTTTACCGCCATATTAAAGTAAAAAATTTGTAACTAGAATCTGCGAGGTAAAATGTACTTTGGTCTTTCTTATCAAAAGACAAAATTTAATTGTTCATTCTCGTATTTGGCACCTGATTATTATATAGTATATTTTATATTAAAGGACTAAAGTGCATGATTTAATCCTGAGGGTGAAGTTTAATTCACGAGCCGAAGGTGAGGGAAATAATCACCTGAGGGATTACAGATACTTTAGTCCTGTGGTATATACGCTATTTTTTGCACTTCATCCTTAAACGAATGCAAAATAGTTTAAAAGAATACACAACGGGATTAATTAATTCAATTCCTTGACAACGGGATTAAATATGAAAAATAATCCCTTGGGATCAAATTAAGAACCATATTCCCTGAAAATAAAGACTAAAGAAGAGTTTTAGCCTCGGAAGTGCAAAAATAATATTTCTGTTTGTTTGAAATCCATACCATTATCAATTTGTTGTTTAATCTTATCTTATAGACGGAGAGCTAGCGGTAAAATTAGTGTGGACAGTTTATTAGTCGTGCTACGCACTCGTGTTTATTTTCGACGCAACAAGCAGTCGTGACCAGACGGCAAAAATTGCCGGCAAAATCATAGTCACTAATGGTATTATATATATGGTATATCCAATCAAAAAACACAGTATTTTGCTGAATTGTACACAGTTGAAAAAAGGGCACTGTAGCATGCTTTTTCAGAAGAGCGCATCGCATTTTGCTGCAATAATGGTATTATTTTTGCCTTTTGAAAAGTAATTGATGGTACTCTTCCGAGGGTAAACAATTTTAAGGGGCAAAAATTGCTTAAAAAAGAGCAGGAGAAAACTTTTACACTTTTAAAAGCGATATTTACTCTTTTTAAATCATATTCTGCACTAAATTTTTCCTAAAAAATGTAAGTACTATTAAAGAGGTACTTATTACCAGAAATTTGTTCATTTTTTTGTCCTTTAAAGAGTAAATTCATTCTCGTGTGCCTCTATAAGAGTAAAGTTGCTACGTTTTGCTCCAAAAAGGGTACTTTGTACTATTCTTAGAATAAAATTTAATAGGAACAATAAATCTGTGCATGAAAACTGCCACTGTGTCAGTTCAATGTTGACTGTTTTATGCAATGTTTGTAGACTTCATTATTGACTAGAAACCTGTGATTTTTATATAATCATGCAATATACAATATCATATTGTTTATATGACAAGAACAAACTATATGAAATAAATAAATGCATTCCATTAAAATTATACTACGTTTTTTAATTTGATAATCTCCTCCTGTCATATAATTTTACCGGCTCTTTAGATCAACTGCTGGATATTTTGTAAGTGTTGCTATTTCAATATATATTTAAATATTGTACTTTTTATTGTAGTAATGAATTTATTAAATACTATTGTAATTATTTCTTATTAAAACAATGTATATTTAGAAGGTCATTTCTCATTTGCACTAATCTTACTTAAATTTTGAGTTTCATCTAAAAGGAAAAATAAAACCAATGAAATCACGACAAGGTTCGAGGTTTACTTAATATTTACAAGTAAGATTATGTTTAAATGACCATTTAAATGTGAATTTGTGTGTTTTAATAAATAATAATTTTATTTAATAAATTACTACTGCAAAAAATACAATATTTACTCAAAGAAACAGCAACATTACATTACTCTTAAAGTAGCAAGAAATTTACTTAAATAGTAGCATTTTTAGTACTTCTTTTAAGCAATTTTTGAACTTTAAATGGTAAAATAAATGCATGTTTATGAGCAATATTGTCCTCTTTTAAAGGCAGTATTTTGAACTAAAAATAGTAAATTTCTACTACTAATGTAGCAACCACTTATGCGTAAAATATAGTAAAATTTTAATCTACTCTTTTTTAAGCATTGACAAAAGTACCCTTTTACCTCTGCTCTTTTGAACTAGCACCATATAACCTTGCAACCTTGGACTTATATAAACCGTTTTTAGAGCAAAAATAGTGCTCTTTTTTCCAACTGTGTACCAATTACAGACGAACTACAGTGACAATTTTCACTAGTGAAAATTACACTGACAAAACTAGTGAAAATTGCCGCGAAGCGTTGCTTAGATACTATGTCAGTTGATGATTGTTTTAATCATAAACTGACATAGTAAATAAAATACCTACATTACTATTTTTGGAATAAATAAAATAATTCGAGAAATTGTCAAGCCGAATACCATACGTGACTATGATTTTTTGGTAATTTTTGCCGTCAAAATCATAGTCACTAATGGTATTATATATGAAAATTTTTATATAACCATGGTTACTATTATTATAATCAATTCATCCATTGGCTGTTACATGTGTCATGTGATTTTCCATAAAACTTAATTTAAAAATATTTTCAATTTCTTTATATTGATTTAGTTCATTATTTTTGCAATAGCGATTGCCAGTGCTATGCGGTAGTAGGTTGTAGGTATAGCAAATTAATGAAGTGATTATTTGATTATTAGAATTATTATAACAATTTATGGTTACGTGCAGCTGGTTTGCAGTGAATGTGAAATAATTAAACGTAATTCTCCATATTTCATACAATTATTAATTATTTAATCGCTCTAATTATTTATATGTAAATGCAAGTTGATGAACATTAATTACTGGTTGGTTGTTATTGTTAGTTTGCATGAGTTTGATCATATGAATGAATGCATCTATTATTTGGATGGAATTTAGAAATTTAATTCATAATACAAAGGATTGAATAATAATATGTCAATAATAATTTTAATAAAATGTGCTTTTGAGTTCCTAATTTGAAAAATTGGAATATAGTATTATAAAATAAAAATATAGAGTAACATTAAAAATAGTAAAGTAGGTATATTATTACCTCCCGCTTCATATTCTGTAAGGGAGGTATTATGATGGGTAAAATTTTCGAGTGTGAGTTTTTGGTGGATAAGCACGTTTTAGGGTCCCTTCCTAAAGTAAAAATTTAACATTTTCGAGATGATGTGTGTGTGTGCGTGCGTGAGTGTGTGTGCGTTTGTTCGTTCGTTCTATGTTACAATTTCTTCGGACGCGATAACTTAAAAAATATTAAACATTACAATTCCAAATTTTATATTTAAGATTTAATACGTGTCTTAATAACCCAATATAATTTTGGTTTAAATCTACAAACTGGAAGTAATACTTTTTTTAAATATTTCGATAAATAATTAATTTAAGACAATTTTTTTTATTTATAATCATTGCATTTTATAAATTTTTCAGTATCTGGTATCATTTAAGAATAATAATTAAAGCATATACTTATAATGTAGTATTTCTTGTAGTCCATGATCGTTTAACATTTGTTACTACGTAAAATTTAAATGATGATCATGGGGCTGGAATTAAAATGTACTCCATGTAAAATCAACTGTTTCTAAATGTTACAAAATATAAAATACAATTTGGTAGTTTCTTTATTACTGTAAGTAAGAATACACGTGAAAACGCATTACTGTGACGTAGATGTATCGATACGTAAAATGTCAAATATTTAAAGAACTATTAACTTTTTGAAAACTTTTTTCATGGCAATACCTCATTTTTGCGGTCTCCTTTCAATATAATTGACTGGATTACTAATTTGTTACTATGGTAAAGTACCCTATTGTAAATCTTAAAACTAAATGAAAGCTTCTAGGAAACTTTATAACTGATTGCTATTGCTATTACTATGTTTCAATTATTCAGGCCGGGTTTTGAGCATCACAATGGACCCTCAGTACCCGAGTTCAAAAATTGCTATCAGTTCCCTTGGAGAACCAGTACAATAGACACCGTATTCGATGGAAATTGCAAAGATTTATCCAAGGTTTGTTTGCAGAGAAGTACGACGTTGTATAAGGTATGAAGCTACTGAGCTTTCACATACCCTATTCATTTCACATCGGCATCTACTCCGGAGAACCAATACCTTCGAATCATTTTAACTTAGGCACTGGTAATCAAAATGCTTTAAACTAGCTTTTGAATTGAAGATCAGTATATTTTCCTGAAGATTCTAAATTTATTTTAGTAATTAATTTAGTATATTGTTAATAAAGTTAGTCAGAGTGAAATAAAGCAAGCTTTTGCGAATACAACATCATCTATTGGCGAGATTTGTCAGCTGTTTTATAGTAGCTCCTTTTCGTTAAAATTGTGTATATTTCTAAAAATATTTAGAATTTATACATTCAGGATTAATAGTTATTTATATAACTTGTAATTAGTTCATAGGTGACTCTGCTGAAGAATTTATTTTAGCAACAAATTTAGTATTTTGTTAGTTAGTCTATATGTCTAGTAATGAAGAAGCTTTTGCGAATATGACATCTATTGGCAAGATTTGTCAGCTATTTTATAGTAGTTCCTTTTCGTTAAATTTTAAATATTTAGAAAATTTAATCAATACTAAATATCCAACCAGCACTTCCACAAAATTCCAATTTCAATTATAAGAAGCATCATCGATTCATTATTAACTGGACATAATGTAATAAGGTAGTAATAAAATAAAAAATTTACCTTCAAAGAGCTAATTAGATTTTAATGCCAATCGGAAATGATACTTTGCTTGAACCATAATTTTTTTTGTAGAAAGTAGTTTACCTAAAACCATAGTCACATATTACAGTGTCAAGGCGGGAGGTTATGTGCTGGCCACATCAGATTTTTTTATTTTGTGATACTTAGGGTCGTTTGACATTATTTAAATGTTTGATGTATAAATTAGATTAAAGACTAGGTAATTATTATAAACAAATTAATAAGTTAATTTTAATTAATAACAAAACACAATTTTATCGCTTTGACAGCGGATAAAATGGAAGGTAACTTTTTCCAAGTGATAAAATCTTATTTACCTTTTTAGCAACCAAACAATAAACAAAACATTAAAATGCCATTTGCTTCATATTTCTAATATTTGTCAGTGAAATGATCAGATTTTGGGAATATTTGTGAAGAAGAACCAAAGGAGTCGTTAAATTATCTCATTGAATTACATTTGAGCATTTTATTTCCACCGAATAAATTTTTGTTTGACATTTCAACCTTGTCACCTGACAGCATTTTGACTGGAAAAATTGTTTTAAAATAAAATCACTCCACCTACGGTGTCGAGATTTTATTAAAGAATTTTTCTATTCAAATTGCTAGGCAACAAGGTTTCAATACAAACAGAAATTTATCCGGTGAAATAAAAAGCTCTTGTGTAAATTACAGTTGATTATTTTACTTCGCCGACCTATGTAATAGAGGGAAGTATTGTAATCGTGATTTTTTGACAGTTCGAGATTTTAATGAATCTTCACGATTTAGACCCTACTGAATCCAAAAATCATTACATACTTAAAAAAAAAATCGGTCTGTCGATTTGAACTAATAGTCAATATGTACCTACCTAAACTATACGTACCAATATTATCTAAAAATATTGTCTGCCTTATAATCAATGTAGGTATTATGTGATTTAGTTTTTTATTTGCACTAAAATTTAACGATCATTATAAAAAATATGTGACACAAGTAGGTTTTTATGTCTGAAACAGGTATTCGTAAAATTTATCATCAGATTTAATCACAATCAAAAATTCATTAATTAGGTCTTTTAAACTCAATAAAATTTATTTATTTGCCTATAAAAATATCGTTAACATAATAATATTACTGTAACAGAGAAAATTATCTTCAATTTGGGTTAATTTCAGATTTAAAAATTTACATTTGGTGTCAAAGGAAGTTAATCTAGACTTACTTAATATACTACATTTAAACAGGGAAATGCATTTATATGTAAATTTTAGCATCAATTGATGACGAAATATGGTGTACGCAAAATAAATGTTTACGTTGCCAGAAACGGTATGTCAGGAATCTTTTAACACTAGACCTACCGAAAATAGTCAATTAACGGTTTTCAATTTTTATTGTTTCATTACTGCTACACTGTTTTCACTATTACGTTGAAATTTTGTTACTTTAATGATTTTGTGCAAGGGTATTTTCAAATTTGTTTCTTTTATTATAGTCAATTTTTTATGCATAATTCATTAATTTACCTAGAACTGCCACAAAAAATCCCCAAGGGAAAAATTAAATTTAAAAATTAATTTTGAGATTAAAATTATTGGTCACAAATAACAAAAGATTTTTTTCAATTGCCGTCACGCCTTTGTTTATTATTTATAATTTCCATATATAAAATAAATGTAAATTATAATTTTATTTCTTATAAAAAAAATTTATGCCGATCAGCTATAATAATGTATGAAAAAAACTATTTCTTACCTCGAGAACCTATTTTGACCGATTATCAACAGTGATACAGTTGAGATATAAGCATGATTTTGAATGTTTTGTAACTTGAAAGTGTTAGAAAAATCTTTAATGGTCATTTACACCACTGTACAGTTTAATTTTTAAACTGCACAGTATTTTTATGTTATAGGTACAGCATGTTTCAATATAAAAGTAAATAGATATTTTTCTTGAAATTAATACATAAATTAAATAATGAATTTCAAATTAACTACCATAAGCGGAAAAGTTTATCCTTAATCTATTATGTTGTTATGTATAAAAAATAACCTTTTATTATGTTGGATATTGTTAGTTAGATATGTTACGAAACAGTTTCACATATGGCATTTCCATTTGTTGTAAAATTCAATGACATTGTTTATTAACAGTAAACACTGTACTACAACCTGTCATGTGCCTTGCTAGAGAAAATGCAATCGGAAATAAATTAATTAAGTGAAATCATCATCACTATTGTGATATAACACTTACACAGTTTGCACAGAACTCACAGGCAATTAATTTTGGTACCGCTGGTTTGTTATAATCTCCACGGATTTTTGACATGTTCAATTTTAATTTCAATGTCTTTTATCTTGTCCAAGAAGCCGAGAAAAATTAATAATAATTACGTTCATTGCAATTTTTTATATTCGAAATCTAGTATTTATTAGTCACAAGTTATAGCATATTTAGCTAGGTACTTATTCTCTGACGTTATTCTGTGTTCTGTGACTGGGATATTATTTCTATTCCTGAGGAATGACAATAAAAATAAAGAATTTTCAAACGATATTTTGTAGGTATAAATAATAAATATGATACTTAAGCGGCTCGTCTACGTTTTTACCGAATTCCTAGAATACCTACTTTAGATTTTAATTTTTTTTCCATTCCACTTTTTTTCCCACTACTAGGGCTGCCTGAAACCAGCCCGAAACTCGTACTTTTCTGCATCCTAGCAATGCAATGTCATTTTGAATTTGAAAAATACTGTAAAAGTGTTTCCGTTGCGAGTAAACTGTCAGATTATTATTGAATTCAGGATAATGTTTTTATAAACATTTAATAGAAAAAGAATGGATCTACAGATGTGCCTTTTTAAAATTTTAAAAATTAATTTGTATCATGAGATCTCGCATGAGATATAACCGTGTAAAATTTGCATAAAATAGGAAATTTTTTGGAATTTTTATACTCATTTACAATTTTTTAATCAAAATTTTAAAAAGCCACATGTGTAGATCCATTCTTTCTCTATTAAACCCTTGTTGATATAAAATTTTACCATTTTTGTACTGGCCACAAAACACTCGATACGTTAGTGCATTTTATGCTGGATTTTAGGTAGTAGACGGGCCTCTTAATTCTGAAATTTCGAATTATTGGCTGGGTTTTGATTTATGCTCGATTCGATATCGAATTGCAATTTGTGTCATTATATAATAATGAAAATGCCCAAAATTACCAATGAAGTTAAAAATACACTTACTAATTTAATTAGTGGTGTATCTATGCCCTAGTTCTGTACAGATACTTCTTCAATAATGCAAACTACAACACCCCTTCAGCCATGAAATTTCCTGAAATCCGAAACTTAAATTCGATGCTTCCAGTATAGTGGCACAATATTAGTAACTTGTAATAAAAATGGATATAAGACAGTATAAAGGATAAGGCTGAGAATAAAATTTTGGACTGAAAAATCGTAAATACGTTTAACACTAAATTAGTAAATTTAATACAAAAGAGGCACTGACCTTTAACCCAAGGCTTCCTGTTTACTCAAGGTTCGCAGGATCTGCAACAAGAGAAAAACAAAATTAATAAAAGAAATATAACAAGACTTCTTATAGGAGTTAAAGATCTTATTCTTGTATAATTTGCTATACGATTGACGGTTGAGTTATATTAAAAATGAACATCACTTTTTCATGAGACCTTTATCAGCTATTTTAGTATCTAAAATGAATTCATAGCATCACTTTACTTAGACATTAAAAGCCATTGCTTTGAGGCAGCAAAGCTGCGGTTTTTCTCTCTACTTTAACATATTATAATAACTATCTATGTACTTAAATAAAATGCTAACCTATCTTCTCCATGGTCCATGCTTGGCTCCTTGTGTGTCCTATCAGAGAAAGTTCGTATATTTTCTCCTGGAAACACACATTAAGTTCAGTCACACACTATATTATACCACTAAAACAATTTTCACATATGTATTTCACGCATATTTTCATGTATTTGATGTATTTTTAAGCACTCATTTCACTGGACATCCATATAATCTCACAAAAATCACACTACTGTCGATTTAATTGATTTATTCTGCAACAAACAGAATTGAACGGTTCGCAACGAACTTAGATTTTGTAAAAATACCAGTGACCCTCAAACAAAATTTTAACGCAATTATTTTTGGATGGATTTAGATAATATAATATTTATAAATAAATGTAAATTATAACTTGACTTATTTAAAATTACCTCCCGCCTTACAACATTAAAGGGAGGTACTCTAATATGTATGTTTCTTGATATCTAAAATATAAATCTAGTATTTTTGATATGTCTGTTGTATGTATGTGCATTAGTAATAATAGTAATAATAATATAATAAACTCTGATACAATTTTCTATTTTCTATAAATAAAAAATAAGTAATATAATTTTGCAAGGTAAAATTAGTTAATTGTAAAAAATTGTTGGTAAATAAACATACAGAAATTTTCAGAAGTTATAATAAATAAATTATTTATTTAGTTGATAGAAATTCATCGTTTCCTATACATCTATATATTATTATATAAAACTCTGATGTGGCCAACACATGACTATTTTACTAATATAAGAGTATATGAAGGTAGGTACTTATATTTACTTACAAAAAATGTATCATAATTTTTTATTCGAAAAAATGCAGAATTTTCTCCTATGTACCATTATGTATCTAACCCGAATTTTTATTCTAGTGCCTCTTTTGCCTGGTTTATTTTTTAACAAATTTTAAATTTATATTTGCTAGGTTATTAACTTTCATATGTGAAAATTTCAGCTTGTAACTTCGATTACTTATTTCAAATATTTGATAACTTGACATTTATTAGTATTAGATTATGTAAACAATTACTTTCATTGTAGAAGATTTGAAAAAAATTATTAAAAATAACTACCGACCAGTGGCTTGAAATTCGATGCAATTTTTTGCGAATTTTAAAAAAAATTCTTTTTGTTATGCATCTATTTTTGTCCTAAGTTGAGGAACATCCTGTATATACCTGTATTAAATGCCCTGAAAATGAATTCCGAAACAGTTTTAATTACAGCATTAAACACAAGTAATAATTTGTTTATTTTGTTTCTTTTTATACACAGAACAGCGATTATCTAGTGCTAAAATTATGAATTCACTATATTTACAACCGTTCCTTTCATAAACTTAATTACGAATAATAAAAGAAGCGAAATAGGTTGAAACAAATAAATTATTACTCAGAAATTCTAGAAATATTCTGTTATGTGCAATAATAGATAACTTTCACATTAGAATCAGAATTTGGCTGCCTTAGAACTTTTTTGGTTGACATTGGAGATCAGTGATAGTACAAAGTGTGCGGCAGAATATCTAGACGCAAAATGAAAAAAGAAACATCATGTAGTAAGTAGTTAGGTGTGTCATCTATTGTAAAAAATTAACTAGAATCTTCTATTAAAGCAAAAAGGTGTGATGCTTTCATGTTCGTTTAAAAACAAAAAAATAAAAGAAAGTGGATACAAAAACTAAATCAAAATCAGCTGCAGCTAAAAATTATTTCACCTTATAAAAAATTCGTTCGTTCCTGATGGGACAAAATTAGCGGTACCCGCTTCTCCAAACTAATCGAGAGGGAGCAAAAACGCGTCTTTTGCTCCCTCTAAACAAACACGTTTCAATTTTAAACTATAAAATTGTGATACTTTATGTGATACTTAGTTGTTTTGATAGTCATCTATGTTGACTGGTCAATTTAAATTAGTACGTCCGTTTAGAATTGTTAATTTTTTCTTAGTTTTAAAGGTTTTACTAACGGTCGCTAAAGATTTTAAAGTTGAATTGTTCCGTTATTTTATTTTGTGCTTTTAATTTATTTTTTTAATTATTAAATTTTTAATTTGTATTTAATGATGTTCTGTGTTTTTATTATTAGTATTAAGTTCATATTATTTATTTGTATGTGACCGTTTCGTGTACGTAAGACACAACTGTAAAAGAATTTAATCAAGTTGTTTATATAATTATGTTAAATTGCAGAGTATTCATTAAAACAGACTGAATCTCAATTATTTATTATCACAATTTTTCATACATTAGTCGATCGTTGTTTTATCATTATCTAAATATTATTATTTACAACACTACCTAGTGAAAAATGAAATTACTACATTGGTTTTTACAATAGGTACACACAAATTTAATAGGTAATAATATTTTGAAATGTTAAATAAGCCGAAATGGGAAATATGAATAAATTCAACATGAGTAATAATAATATATTATTTATAGTTCTATCGTTTTTTTACAAAAAACAGTATAAAATAACAACCACTTGTTATACAAAAAATAAATATATCTTATAAATACTTACAATACTATCAAAACAAATTATTCGCATAACGAATTTAACCAGTCATCAACTTCTGTAATATCAGCAGAACTATTTGGGACATTTACCGCACTTAAATCATCCATATTATCAAATAGTTCATTAAGTGTTAAATCTCCAATCCCTAAATTTGTTTTATCATTTGGATTACAATCAGATGCCGTACTAGAATTACTGGTATCAGTAGAACTATCCATATTGAGATTGAGAACATTCTGATTGCTATGTGACTCGTATGTGCTTTTTACTTTGTTTCGTCTCTTTGTTTTAGTAGATTGTAAAAAATTCTTCAATTCTAGTTGATCTAATGAATCTACATGTCTATTATTAAGACACGCTTGTTTAATAACTTTGGAAGAAAATTTAAATCCTTCAAAACTTGAAGCTGTTTTCTTCTTTGGCATTCTTGTTTTACTTTTACCACTTATAACTTGGACTGTGCTTTTCTTTTTAATGTCGGAACTAACGTGCCCTTGTAAAGTTTTTAAAGCATCTTCTACTGCAGACTCAGGAAAATGGAATTTAGGCTTGGTTTTCTTAGCATGTAATTTAAGTTTTGATGTATAAACAGATTTAAATTCGGTATTTGCGTCATTTACAAAAGGTAACATTACATTCTCATCTTGTATTTTTGTTTCAACAGCTGCAGTGTCGACATTTTTACTGGTATCATTCTCATTACTTGTTTCTGAATTCCCTGTTACACTATTATTCGTTTTCTTTTCTAGCAAAATATTTTTAGAATCAACTTCCATATTTGTTATTTGATTTGGTTGTGTAATACCTAGTACTTCATTTGAATTAATATGTTGAAGAGTATTTGGTTTTTTCTTACATATATCATCAGGCAAGTTTATTATATTTACTTCATTTGTATTATTATCTGGTACTTTATTTAATTTACTATAAGTTCCTGTTTTCGCGTTTAAAATAACAAATTTTTTCTTCGCATCCTTTTCCATAACCAGAGTATTTATTTTATTTGTTTCTTTTTCACTTTCGCGTACTTTATTATCTTGTATTAGATTTGGTATCTTTATATCAATTGTAATCGTATTTGCATCTATCTGATTCTTAACTATCTCATATTCGTCTTTAGCATCACTTGACATTATAATTTCTGATAGTCCTACATCTACAATTTCTGTATTTTCAGCACCAGTCGCTAATATTTTATAATTTTCATTTGTTGTAACAGTGTCACATGGTAAGTCAAGACTGCAAAATAATTCATTAGGATCGTCAATAATTACATTTTCAACTTCTTGAGCTGATTCAATAAATGTAACATCACAAAATGTCGAATTATGTATTTCTGATTGTACATTATCTAGAACTGAACTACAATTCATGTCTTCTACTTCTTCACAAGGTGTTCTCACAGAATTTTGGTGTATAGTATCCGAAATATTATCTTTAAGATTAAATGATTCATAATCATGTTTATTTGTAGTGACGGAACTAGCAAAAATAGAATGTTCAGTTATCAACGTATTGCTTATGTGTTTTACATTATCTACAACTGAACTACAATGAATGTCTTCTACTTCTACACGAGGTGTTGGCACATAATTCTGATTTATAGTCGAGATATTATCTTCAAACTTTAATGATTCATATTCATGTTTATTTGTAGTGACGGAACTAGCAAAGGTAGAATGTTCAGTAATCAACTTATTGCTAATGTGTTTTTCAACATTGCATGCATTCAAATCTAATGTATTTGATAAATTCATGTTTTCAATGTCATTATTAACAATGTCAGATAAATCAGAATCACTGTCGTCATTATCACTATCAGATAATTTTCTGTCTTCATAAATCCATGAATGGCCTAGTGGATATTCACATCTTATATCTTTACATAAATATACAGCAGTGCTTAAATTAATTTGTCGAAGTTGCAAAAATGTTGTGTTTCCTTTTGCTTTACATACTGGACAAAGATGTTTAAACTAAAATAACAATATTAATTAATATATTATTTAACTTAAATTTACTATTAAACACTTACATTATCCATTATTAGGCATTTCTGTACGTTAATAAATAAAACTAGTAATACGAATATATACAAATATTTTAGGTTATGCTTATGACAACAACACGCGGAAGTGAAACTTCAAGATGCGCTACCAACCGTACTGCCAACATTTCGACACCAAAAATGGAATGAATCAATAAGAATGTAAATAAATTGAATTTTTCAATTTTCTACAAATAAAATATTTCGTGTATCAGAACTAAATAAATAAATACATAGATGTTATTATAATTTAATGTTCGGATACATCTGTATTATAATTACGCAACTTATTCTTTATTCCTGTACAGCAAGAAACCTACTATTGGGGGTAGCGGTTTCCAGTGCTTTCAACCTCAACTTACAACTCAAACCTCATTCACAATACAAAATTAGTAGTTATTGTCAGTAGGTATAGTTGTTATAGTTAATCAGTTAGTGTTGACTACTGTCGTTCATAATTACAAAATTATTGTTGTAGTTAGCCTAGTAAAACTTCTAAAATAAATTTTTCGCGCTACTTGTATTGTATCTGTATTGCATCCATAGCTATACGAGATATTATGATGATTCAGGAAGTCAGTGTCACAATTATTCCGATTTAGAATCACTGACACACTTTTAAAAACGCAGTTAGGGACTGCAATGCAGGAGATTTAAAGAAAAAAACATTTTTTCTTTAAATCAAATTATGACCTATGATTTTGACTATTATCAACTGTAATTACACAAGAGCTTTTTATTTCTCCGGATAAATTTCTGTTAGTATTGAAACCTTGTTGCCTAGCAATTTGAAAAGAAAAATTGTTGTCAGGTGACAAGGTTGAGATGTCAAATAAAAATTTATTCGGAAAAAATAAAATGCTCGAGTGTAATTCAACAAACAATTTAACGACTTCTTTGGTTCTTTCTTCTTCACAAATATTCGAATATTCCCAAAATCTGATCATTTCACTGACAAATATTATATATGAAGCAAATGACATTTTGGTTGTTTTGTTTATTGTTTGGTTGCTAAGAAAAAGGTTAAATAAGGTTTTCTCACTTGCAAAAAGTTACCTTCCTTTTTACCTTCCGCTTACCTGTAAAGGAAGGTATTGGAATTGGAATCATGCAAAAAATCGGGTAGTTAGTTTTTAGTGGATGAGCATGAATTAGGGTCCATACAACCCATTTTTGATAGTTTCACGATGATGTCTGTATGTATGTGTGTATGTGTGTGTGTATGTGGTCAAGAGTGTTAGTCGCATAACTCAAATACGATAAATTTTGATATTTGGTATTTAACATTTCTATATAAATTGGAAGAGCTCATTAGATTTTGGTACAAATATCTTCATCGGAAGTGATATTTTTTGAAGATTGAAAAGGTTAATTGTCAAAATTGTATATACATTTACTTATTTGTAATAAGAATAAGAGGAAAAGTTATTTGCAACCTACGTTATAAAAAAATTGTCTTTATCTGGTAGCATTAAAGAACTGCAGTAAAATTTAAAAAATTAATTTATCAAATAAAACATCGAAATCTTGTAATCCATGTTCGGTTGATTTTTGTTTCTGCGTAAAAAATATTGACAGGTGAGACGGGTGACAATTTGGCATACTACCGCTATATAATTCATAAGTAAGATATTTAGGGCCGGTTTTTCAATTTGATGTTTAATTTGTAGTTCGGTAACTATTAGTTATATATAATTAGTGGTTAACTACTAGTTATATTTTATTATGTTTGACAATACATTTCAAACTGTTGGTTACGTAATCAGAAGTTTTGTATTAAATTTGCAATGTTGGTAGTTGTTTTGAATAGAGTACATTGCTTCTGGTGAAAAAATCACCTTTGTTTTCGTTAAATTTTCTGACGTTCAACTAATTAATATAACTAAATTGTGTTAAAATGGACAAGAAAAAAAGCAATAATTTTGCGGAGGAAGAACAAGAATTGCTTATGCAACTTGTAACAAAATATGAACGTATTATTGAAAATAAAAAAGTGGCCAAACGACTTGGGGATCAGAAAAAAAACGTGTGGTCTCAAATTGAAAAAGAATTTAACAGCCAAAATAAAATGGGAGTTTTTCGTGACGCAGAATCACTTAAAACTAAATTCCGAAATATGAAAAAAGATTGTAAACAAAAGATTTTGAGAAATAAAAACTCTTTATTAAGAACTGGTGGAGGACCCCCTGATATGGTTGATATTACCAATATAGATCTGGAAATGAGAGATTTAATAGGAGCCACATCTGTGGAAGGTTTACCACCTCTCCATGATGACGATTTCGAAAATAATGGTATGATGCAGAATGTAGACATTACGTTGTGCTTGTGATACATGTAATTTAATTTTTAGAAATATTCCAAAATATAGAAAACAATCAAGCAGAATTAATAGAAATAGAAATATATAGTTGACAATGCATTAGATGATGCAACACATATTGCTGATTAGGCTATCAACAATAAATTAATTGTCATAGAAGAAACTCCAGGCACATATAATTTAGTTAATAAAAATACTTCTGTAGATAAAAATAAAATTCAAGAATGTTCCCGAAAACCTGCTGCTTCGCAGAAAGGCTCGTATTACCGATTGAATTGTTTGAATTTTTAATCTTAATCCTAATGCTAGGTCTGGAAATCTTCTCTTCCAAATGCCATAAGATTTTTCAACTGGATTTCTAGTTCGAATTTGAGATTCATTGAACAAATTTTCTGCTTCATTTTGAGTTCGTCTATGAGGGGTAATTAAATAATTTTTAATAGGATATCCGCTATCACCCAGGATAACCGAATCATGATAGCGGCCAGCTTCCAATGAATGCATCAACCGAGAATTTCTAAATATATGTGCATCGTGTGATGATCCTGGCCACCGTGCCACAATATTTTTTTATTTTATAATCAGCGTCTGCTACAGTTTGCACATTTAAGGAGAAAAACTGTTTCCTATTCGAACAATTTCAGCATTATTTCCGCCCGGTGACTGTATTTTAACAAGGCTGCAGTCGATAGCACCTATGCAGCGCGGAAATCTGGCAATATTATAAAATTTCTGTCGGCACAACGCTACGTCTTCAGAGGTTTCAGGCATATTTATAATTCTTGGTCGTAAAGAAGCTATGGCTGAGGTAACTCGAGCCACTGTTGTGCTCGCTGTGGACTTACTGACACCAATAAAATCACCAGCTATACTAATAAAAGATCCTGTAGTGTAAAATCGTAATGTAAGTAAAAGTTGGTCTTCTGCCGACAGAGCATTGTTCCTATAAAGAGCGTGACAATCGTCAAATATTATTTGAAATAAACGATTTAAATGAAAAACCTATTGCTTGGAAGCGCTATTGCATCTTCCAGTTCTAATAATATGTTTTCCACAGTTCTTGGAGAAAGACGAAAGTGCATAAAAAAATCTTGCCGATCCCATCTTTCAAAATGATTTATTCGGTCTCTTTACTATTTTTGGACGTCTCAATAAAATTTCGTCATGATCATCATAATCATCAAAATCCCAATTAAACATTTCAGAAAATTGACGCTTCGTAATACAATGTGTCAAAAAAAATTAATCTTTTTTTGTTTTATGTCAGATTGAATAACTACAACTTAACTAACAGAATAGGTAGTAGTTACAGTAATTCACAGTTTACCATCAGTTTGGTGGTTAACTACCACTTGTAAAACGGAAAAAATATATAACTATTAGTTAACTATTAGTTAAAATTTAACTATCAATGGTAAAACCGGGCCTAAATGTAGTAATTGAACGGTGGATGGCTTCAACACAGAATAGTTTTCCTGTGAATGAATTTTTTTATTCAAGTGAAGCAAATTTCTGTGTTTGAATATTTTAGATTCTTATTTGTATATTTTAAATGGACACCGGATTGTACGTATACATTTATGTTTATTAGTCTAGATATGGCGGAAGGATGTGTGATATGGCCACGTCAGATTTTTATCCGTTGTATGTCAAAGTGATAAAATTGTATTTTGTTTATGGCTTACTTTATACAGGAGTGGAATTATCGGGTTATAAACATTTTTTTCATTTTTAAGCGCGCCTTTAACATATTTTGCTATTTAACATATTTTTGCTATTTTTTCGGTGTGCGGCAGGCTTAAGTAAATGTGTTTTTTAATATCGCATTATCAGGTATTGGAAAATATAAATTATCTCACGTTTTCACATAAAATATTTTCTTACATTTCTGGTAGCAAAAGGTGAAAAGATAAATATAATAAAATATTTTTTCCAACAAGGTATAAAATTACTGCAGAACATGTTGCACGCACATGTTTCACGCGTTTATTTTCATTCGGAAATCCCAAAATTTTATGGGGGATCACAAGTTGGAAAGGTGCGAGACTGTTGTCTGTCACCACCTGAAATAAATGACTTTATAGTTGCAAATGAACTGCCTTGCCAGATGTTGGGAAAAATTCCCACACCCTTACCTTTTACCTACATAATTGTTGTTTATCCCTAAGGATATTTACATACCGCAATAGTAAACAGCAGGTTATTACAGGCACAGGAACTACCACTTATTGTAGGTATTGTTTGTTAATATGAAATATGTTTAAAGTCTTGATGTAATCGTGCATGTGCAATTTTATTTTGCCAGCTTACTATTACCTTATTACTTATTACCTATACGTAATGTGGAAGTATTTGTATCATAATTTTCCCCGAGCTTGAAATTTTAATAAATCTTTCAGACTTTCAGATCCCAAAGAAATTTTAAAATAAGTACATAATTTTCAAAAATCCGTGTAAATAAATAGGACGGTCGGTCCAATTTCCTTTTATGATTGTACTCGAATTTTGTAATGACATTTGATAAAGTTATAACAAACAGTTTCCATGGCCAATAAGAGGCCATACTTAATAAATAGTATACCAACATTTATTTTACTGATGGATCTTCTCTAATTTTTCGAAAAAAAATTAACCTTTGGAATGAAAACAAACATTTTTTAAAAATAATTGAGTGCGTAGTATTAAAATGCAAATTAGCCGGCCACGTTGGCCGCGCGGACTAACGAGCTGAAACACTGTGGTCCGATCGGCTGGCGAGGTCGTGGGTTCGAATCCCACTGAAGAGCATGGACGTTGTGATTGTCTAAACATTTGATTGGTATATAATATGTATAATAATCTAATTCACAATGTTACTGGCTGATAGTCACTGAAACTAAAGCCATAGGGGTTTCCCCTTTAAAAAAAAAACATACAAATTATAAAAAGAACAATATACATAATACTAATAAATGTCAAATTATGAAAATATATACCATCAAAACAGTGATACTTAAAATGTACACACGTCAAGTAAACTATTCTTATCTTTGCGAATTTAAAAAAAAATCATTTTGTTTCATGATCAGCACGTCATACAGATTATACTCTTTTTTGTCCTAAGTTGTGGAACATTCTATATACCTACCTCAGTAGGTAGGTATAAGACAATAGGCTTATACAAAATTGTTCAAAAGTATACCAAAGATATACGTATAGGTAGGTACTTTTAACCATAGGTATATTTTAAGTTCGAAAATATAAGATGATGATATATTCGATATGTATAGATTTTTTTCAATATGAATGAAAATTTTAAAATAATTATATGGATTTCAGTTTTGTAGGTATACTTATTCACAAATATACCTACCATTGCAGAAGGAAATTGTAATGTTTAATAATATTAAATACCTACTTGCGAGAATAGCCGTGCTGAAATTCTACAATTCTAAGTAGGTACAAAGTGAATTTTTCCGTAAGTACGCCTATTCTCGCACACTTCTACTTTACGCATATCCGTAGTTATGAAATGATTCACTTTGCGCACGCAAAACAACCACGACAACGGTTACCTAGGATAGAGCGGGGCTCAGTGGACATAGGGGCACAGTGGTCATTTTACTCTAGATTTTTAACTAAGTGCTCTAAAATTTTGAAATAATAAATGATAGATATGCCATTTCATTTGTACACGAATAAGTGAACATAAGTTCAACGTGGTAACTGTCAATAAAGTAGGGTGCAGAAATTCCTACATATTAGCTTAAACATGCCTTTAAATTTTGATATATTATCCGTTGCAAAAAAGTGTATTAAACAAAAGATATTGCATAGTTTTCCCAAAAAAGTGTCCACTGAGCCCCGTTCTCGCCTACCAACTTTTCGTGGAGGTATGACGAAAAGGACATTTTATGGTTTTGTATATTAATTCACGAAACTATTTTTGAAGTCCGATTTCAAATGAAGTTTTGAATTAATATACAAAATCATAAAATAGGTTTCTATATTTCTTGCAAAAAATGTTAGAATGCTTCAAGATAATACCACTTCCGGTCAAAATATTTGTACCAAAATCGTAGCATCTCTTCCAATTAGTATACAAAAAATGTAAAATACCAAATATCAACATTTTTGGGTAATTCGTATATGAGTTATCCGACCTACAAAAGCTTCAACCACACACATACACGCACATACATACAGACATCATCGTGAAACTACCAAAAATGAGTTATAAGGACCCTAATTCGTGTTCATCCACTTAAAACACATTACCCGATTTTTAGCATGATTCCAATACCTTCAGGTATGGCGGTAGGCAAAAATAGCATTGTTTTACCTATAACAAATTCCAAACAAACACCCGGTATATTTACCTCTAAGAAAAAGAATAGACAAGCACGAGTAGTACCTTAAAATATTTTACAATTCATCAAAACTTAAACAAATTTACAGCTTTGCAAAATCAGATCATAAATCATAATTAAACCAAACGCATCAGCATACTTAGATCCTTCCATTCCACACCGTCCCAGCTAACTAGATCCTCACATCCTTGGTGACATCCTGCACCGGTGTGAGTTATGTTCCATGTGATATACAACACCGTCAGGCATTGGCCGCCGCGTGTTGCCATTTTAAGCCCAGCGGAGGCCTGGGATTGGTCGGCTCGCGCGCGCTTCCACCAGTGCCGTGGATAGGTGTGTCAAAGGTTGGCTTGGTGGGGGCGCTTTGCATCGGGACCCGTGAGTTGTTGATATTGTTTTATATTGGAAATGAATTAGTTTGTAGCGTCAATATCGGGTGATTTGTGTATTTGTTTTGCATTTTGCAGAGTGGGAGAATGTGTTGATGAGAATTTCGTATTCAGTTTAAATTACCCGATATTTTTGGTTAACGGTATGCTAATTAGTTCATTTAAAAATCTGATGTGGCTAGTACAAGACTTCGCGCCATACTTACTTTATTCTTTTTACTTATTATACAAATATATTAATATATAGGTAACTCACAAATATATTTAGTCATTTTATTTAAACTGCAGAAGATTATAAACGATATTTTACTATTGTCACTATCATGTCATAATCATGTAAATTTTACGTAGTAACAAATGTTAAACGATCACAAGATAACGCGAAATAAATTATAAGTACCTACCTCATCCTATACCTACTTTAATAATTATAGGTATTTTTAATCAATACCATACAAAAAATATATAAAATACCGATTGTAGGTAATAAGCACATAATCTTTCATTTAAAATAAAATAAATTGTCTTAAATTAATTATTTATTCAAGTATTTTTTAAAAGTACCTACTACTTCCGGTTTGTAGATTGAAACCAAAAATATAATGGCCCTATTAAGATTCGTATTAAAACCTTATATAAAATTTGAAATTTTAATGCTTCATATTTTTTATGTTATCGTTTCCGAAAAAAATGTAACATATACACAAACGAACGCACACACACGCACGCACGCGCACACACAGACATATCATCTCGAAAATATATTAAACTCTTAAGAATTGGAATAATCGACTGGTAAATATAATGAAGGATATGTGAATATTCGGGAATGCAGCAGTCTGTATGTTTTTATTTAACTAAAAAACCGATGTTTCGACACTAATTGTGTCTTCATCAGGGTGACTACAAGTACAAAAAGAGATAACAATTTGTTATAGAAACGTAAAATTTACTTACATTAACGATTACTAACGATTAACTAATGTGTAAGTAATTTTTACCTTTCGTTTGTAACAAATTGTTATCTCTTTTTGTACTTGTAGTCACCCTGATGAAGACACAAGGCCACAAGGGTGTATCGAAGCGTCGGTTTTTTAGTTAAATAAAAACATACATACAGACTGCATTCCCGAATATTCACATCCTTCATTAAATTCTTACTTAGGAACCCTAAAATGTCCTTATCCGCACCAAAAACTTCACTCGAAAATTTTGACCCATCACAATACCTCCTTTATAGAGTGAGGCGGGAGGTAAAAACTATAACTGATAGGGATTCGTTTTCCATTAAATATGCAAATGTAAACAAATACGAAATACTCTATTTATTTAGGTTACTATCTGGAATATCGGAAAGGAATAGAAAATAAGAACCTTATCTGTTTCAATAAAATGATCAATAGGAAGTACTTAGGTACCTACCTCGTAACTCGTAACCTTACATTGGATAGTAATCAAATTTGTTTCTGTTCCTTGTTCCAGACAATTTATAATAAATTAGGAAGCAAAAACATTCTTTTCTGACAATGTTTATAATTTATGACAAGGTACCTTACTAACAGAGCCTTACTTAGTAGTTAAGTACATTTTATGGCTGAGTTAAATTTTAAATGAAACCTTAAATTCAAATAGCTTAATCTTAAAATTATGTTTTTTCAAACATTTTTCTTGTTTAGGTTCAAAAATTTTATTTATAAGTACAGGATGGGGCAAAACAACCTCCCTAGTTTCAATAGAGAATTGTGAAGCGAGCAGAGGTCGTAAAAGAATGGGAATGGCGTGTATAGCGGCCGGTAGATATGCCGTTTGCGTTACAAGAGGTTTCAGTCGTAAACATAATGTGGACGAACGAGCAACGCGCTTTTGCCGTGGAAGCATACATACGCGAAAACGAGTCTGAGTCTGTAATCATACCGCCAAAAAAAAGTGTCAACAAAACCAATTCAATAGTTTGTTAGGCAAAAATTTGACAGAATTACTGCCGCGGTTAGAGTTTCATAGACGAGGCGTAGCTCTATTATTAGGGACGAAAGTGAGGTATTTCTGATCGGTCAGTACTTTTCCTCCCTCAGGAGGAAAATGCCACCTTTCGTCCCTAGGGACGAAAGTGAGATATTTCTGACAGGTCTGTATTTTTCCTACCTAGAGAGGTTCACAGACTGTCAGCTGTCAAAAATTAGCACTTTTAATGTCAATCGGCGAAATTTTTTTTGTAAAAATAGCCGAGAAATAATCGAGACGAGTTCACATTTTTCATAACCGAGACGAGACGAGACGAGAAGTGAAAAATCTCGTCTCGACGCAAGCAAATAATTACAATTACAAACTGTAAACTACTAAAACCCTACCATTCTACTTAATACAACATTGTACAAATTACAAATCCTCTTTTAACCAAAAAATCCCATCACCATAAACCCAACCTGTCAATATTTATTACCACCGCAACAAAACAGAAAAAAAAACTCGTTGAACTCCGCTCTTTCCGGAGCTAAGCGACCGCGGGTGGCATGAGTTAGGCCCCGCCCACTTGATCCAGCATCCCTCGCGGATTGAAGACAGCATGGAGTAGCCGCGCAGCTCGCAGCAGTTCTCGCCTAGCCTAACACACAGCGATCACGGTTACGTTGCGGTTGAGGCGAATTGTCAGCGGCTTGAGTTCGCGGGGTGATCACGTGATAACGCGAGTGGACTTGAGTGAGTGCGGGAGTGAGTAGGTGTGGAGCCGACGGAAGCATTGGGCGGCAAAACAAAGGTAGGTTTGTTGGATAAGGGTATCGATTATTATTATTATTGAAATATTGGAATAAAATACAAATAACAACTACCTACTTGAGTATTTCCTAATATTTCATGCCCTTCATCTTGCCGCTTAAGGTGATCCTCTACCCATGGCAGTAAACAGTCAAAAACATTGATTTCGCACGCTATTTTATAGCGTTTATTGTTTTGTTAAACATAATAATAACAAGTAATTTATGTTTGAGGGGAAAAAATAATTTAGAGACCCATATTTGTAAAAAAACTGCAATATTTTTAAAAAATGAGGGTTTCGCACGCCACTGTACAGCTTTTATTTATAAGTGAATTAACTTCAAATTGCAATATGTTGTTAACAAAGCTTGGATCTGCGAAACAACCGATCAAATTTTTTAAATTCGTTTTAATATAGAAGATATTTGTGTTCAAAAAATAACAAAAATTTTCAAAATTCAAATTAACATATTTCGATTTCAAAGTAAAATTTTAAAATTTTGTATTGACCATTTTGTAGATTGTACTTTTATCTTCAACAATATCTTTAGATTATTATATTTAACAAAACAATAAACGCTAAACAATAAAAAGGATCGTCTTGTCGGCGTAACTTCTTGTCAACATTATTATTATTAATTATTCGCCGATTGACATTAAAAGTGCTATTTTTTGATAGCTGATAGTCTGTGAAATGTCACTTAGTGCGCCTAAGCAATTAAATTACTGTTTCAATACCTGCACCGGAAACGCCGCCTATCGTCCCTATTACTAGGGACGAAAGTGAGGTATTTCTGCTTGCTAAGTAGTGATGCGTCGAGACGAGACGGGACGAGATTTTTCACTTCTCGTCTCGTCTCGTTTGTGAAAAATTTGATCTCGTCTCGATCTCGATATCGTCTCGATTTTCGCCGATTGACATTAAAAGTGCTATTTTTTGACAGCTGACAGTCTGTACAATCTCACTTTTACTGCCTAAGCAATTATAACAAGAATATTATGCGATTTATAATACCGAGAATGTTGCTAAGCGACAAGGTGAAACCGAGTCTCTTTGAATATCCAACGGGGCTTAAATTGCATATATTCGCGTTATATTCAAAGCTAATCGTATCATCAACGACAGCGGTGTTAAAAGAAATCAACAAATTTATCTGTCTTAGTTGACAGTTTGCATATTATGGCAGGTTTTGACGTTATTATGGTTGTATCTAACGTATTAAGTTCTTAACTAATGAATTATAAGTATCTATAACGTATTATAAGTAATTAACGTATTATGTTGTTTATAATTATTAATAAATGTTGCATATTAATAGGTAATAACAGTTGATGATACGATTAAATACTTTTTTCAATACCTGCACCGAAAACGCCACCTTTTGTCCCTATTACCGGTCAGCACCTTACCCAGAGAGGAAAAGTACTTTTCCTCCCGTTTTAAGCGGATTTCAATTGACTTTTCTCTCTAGGGAGGAAAAGTAGGTATACCTACTGACTGACCGGTCTCTAAATAGAGGGCTGCACACATCGTCTATGAAACTCCAGTCGCAGCAGTAATTCTGTCATATTCTTACCTAATTAAACAAATAAATATTGGTTTTATTAACACCGTTATTAATAATAATTGCATTATTTTCTATAATTGTTAAGTTTACTATATATAAGCTGCGCAGTGCGGGGAATATTCGTAATAAACTGTGGTACAATAACTGGCATTAACATAGCAGCGTCACTGCTTACTGGTCTCTGGTACGTAGCTTATTCAATGCGTCGGTAAAGGGTAAAATTTAACGCCTAAACTTTGAGTCGAAGTGTGATGGTTTAAAAATTAAAATTCATACAGATTTCTTACTTTTGTTTCGGCTGGACCGGGCTAGGCCGAACTATAAAAGCAAATGTTTTTTGTCTGCGACCTAAAACATCTGCAGTATTTAAGTTTAAAGATTTGGAACCTATATTTTCGTATCGACGGAAACCTATTACCTATTGCCAAAGCAAAGACAATTTTTATACAATTTGGGAAAAAGTTGAATTAGTAATAAGTTCGCTTCGTTCTTCGTTTGCCGTAGTATAATTTACGTAATGAGCAATCTACAACTCTATATATAACTTACGTCCAATAAACTTTTATATTCCTTTATTTACTTCATGACTATAGGCTTTAAAAATATTGTAATCTTAAGCCCATTTTACATTGAGCAAGCGCAACGGGCAACTGCAATCTTCAAGTTAGAGTTGAACAAGAAATTTGCAGAAGACATTTTATTTCATTTTACAAACATGCAATTGCTAAATATATGAATTTATTTTACAAGATAGCCAATATTGTATTACTAACTTCATATTGTATTACCAACTATATTGTGTTACTAATTTCATAGTTTATAATGTGTCTTGTAGCTGTTCTTTTTGAACACTCTTTTTTGACGTTTATGTCAATTTGGTAATATCATAACGGACTTAAAATAACTAGAAATAACTGTGAATTGCTTTGCAAGCTTGAACGAATTTAAAACAAGTTGCATTTCATGCAACCCTGCGGGCAAGATTGATTCAATCTGTTGAACGTGCAATTCCTGTATTACTCTCATGCAATATTGATGCAACTGGTTAAAAGATGCGATTGCAGCTGCAATATTGCTCAATGTAAAATGGGATTTAGGCCTACAAGCAAATGCCTTTTAAAGCTTTCGACAAAAGTTTTATCTTATTTGCCAAAGAAACAAAATAGATTTTATCCAATATTGCCTGACATATTTTTCTTGAAGGAAGAAATAAAAATTCCAGGTTCTTGAATAACTTGGCTTTAATTAACAAGAAAATCTGATGTGGCCAGCACACAACCTCCCGCCATTAGACATAAACATAAATGTATAATACTTCGATGCCCATTTAGAATATACAAATTAAAATCTATAATATTCAAACACAGAAATTAGTATCACCTGAATCAAAAGATTCATTAATTAGGAAAACTATTCTGTGTTGAAGCCGTTCTCCGTTCAATTACTACATTTAATATCTTATGACTTATATGGCGTTAGTGCCAAAGTGTCACCCGTCTCACATGTCAATATTTTTTAGGCAGAAACAAAAATCAACTGATCATGGATTAATATTCAACGTTTTATTTGATAAATTTATTTTTTAATTTTTGCTACCTACCAGATAAAGACAATTCTTTTATAACGTGTAGTAATATTATCAAAAAGTTTATTATTACAGACAAATATATTTTATAATAACAACAATAAAATCGTATTAATAACTGTAATAATATTTAAGTATTGCAATGAATAATAAAAATATATTTATATGTAATATCTGATTTATAACTACAAATATACTGGTAATTAAACGATCATTAGCCTTTAATATATGAGATATTAATGATAAATATTTAGATAATAAATAATATTGAGAAAAGAAACATTTCTTACTTGAAATCAATCAGTTTTTGAATTATTTCATCTTCAACTGGTTTCTACCCCCACATGGGTCTTCTTCCGATTGAAGTATGCTAATTACGAAACAAATTTTTTTTTTAAATCGCAAAATTAATTTCCCAGTTTCCCAGTCAAAATTTTTTCGTAGCCACTGCCACTGGGTGGAGTAATTATTGTTTCATTAAAAATAATTTAATTTTACTAGTACCTATTGTAATTTAATACTTCTATTGTTTGTGTTTAATGAAACGAATCCAGTGCCAGTACTACAAAAAATGCTGTAGGTAAACTATACCCTTAATTTTTCGAATTTTAAAAAAATTCTTTTTGATTCGTAATCAGCATCAAATAACATATACCTTTAACGTATGTTCGCGAAGTTATGAAACATCCGGTATATGAAGACCACGTAGGAAGAACGATCAAAGTCACATTTTGATAGTTTCGAGATAATTGAATTTTAAGATTTGAAGACTCGTATATTGGTAATATGGTTTATTAAAAATAACTTACAGTTATAGGTATTGATAATAATAAAAAATCTGCTGTGGCCACCACACGACCTCTCGCCTAATTCTGCTTATTCTACTAATCTAATAAATAGTTTTACTTACATTTTAATAGTTTCATCTTCATGTAATATGTAAACGATAATGTAAACCAATATGCAAGCAAAAGATGTCAACTGTACTGTCACTGTCATAATAATTCAAATTTTATGTAGAAACAAATTTCATATCATGGACAACAAGATAGAATATTAATTGTACTTTATTTTATTGTTAAATACTTCCAGATTCAGCAATTTGTATTTATAATTAACTGTACACATAGATAATCACAATTTCTTTTATTTTTAATTGCAAAAATTGTCATAAATAAATAATGTACCAATATATTTAAGGAAAACTTTTCCAAACTTCTAAAAGTACTACTTCCGGTTTGCAGATTTCTACCAAAATGTTATCCGGTGTTAAGATACTTATCAAAACCTTAAATAAGAAATTTGGTTATAAACGGTTTGATACTTTTTAAGTTATCGTGGACGAAAAATCCTCGGTTCATACAAACACACAAACACACGAACACACAAACACACAAACACACACACACACAGACATCATCGTGAAAATAGTAAATTCGTATTCTAGAGACCCTGAAACGTGCTTATCCACCAAAAACTCATACTAGAAAATTTTGACCCATTACAATACCTCTCTTATAGAATATGAGGCGAGAGGTAATAATAACAATAATGTTCTTGTAAAATAAACTAATTTGTTATAAACAATTAACTAAGATCGGTATTCCGTTGAACAAAGTGGACTTGGTTCGTTCTTTCAGTGGGCACAATTATTTCAATGCCTGAAAATTGTGACTTAGATCGTGTTTACTGCAATTTTCTGAACGCTATAACAAAATTTTCTTATTTTGCTATAAAAGATGGTACCAAAAACTCATTTTTTGATTTTTTTGACTTTGATCGTTTTTACCTCTCGCCTCATATTCTATAAGAGAGGTATTGTAATGGGTCAAAATTTTCGAGTATGAGTTTTTGGTGGATAAGCACGTTTTAGGGTCTCTAGAATACGAATTTAATATTTTCACGATGATGTCTGTGTGTGTGTATGTGTGTGCGTGTGTGTGTGTGTTTGTATGAATGTATGGACTGACGATTTTTCGTCCACGATAACTGAAAAAGTATCAAACCTTTAATAACCAAATTTCATATGTAAGGTTTTAATAGGGATCTTAACACCGGATAAGATTTTGGTAGTAATCCGTAAACCGGAAGTAGTACTTTTTGGAACTTGATATAGTTTTTCTTAAATAAATTGGTACATTATTTATTAATGACAATTTTTGCAAATAAAAATAAAAGATAATATAATTATCTATGGGTACAGTTAATTTTAAATACAATTTGCTGAATCTGGTAGTATTTAGCAATAAAATAAAGTGCAACTAAGTACCAGTATCTTGTTGTCCATGATATGAAATTTGTTTTTACTCAAAATTTGAATTATAATGACAGTGACAGTACAGTTGACATCTTTTGCTTGCATCTTGGTTTACATTATCGTTTACATATTACATGAACATGAAACTATTAAAATGTAAGTAAAACTATTTATTAGATTAGTAGAATAAGCAGAATTAGGCGAGAGGTCGTGTGGTGTCCACAGCAGATTTTTTACCTCTCGCCTCATATTCTATAAGAGAGGTATTGTAATGGGTCAAAATTTTCGAGTATGAGTTTTTGGTGTATATAAGCACGTTTCAGGGTCTCTACAATACGAATTTACTATTTTCACGATGATGTCTGTGTGTGTGTGTGCGCGTGTGTTTGTGTGCGTGTGTGTGTTTGTATGAACGTATGGACTGACGATTTTTCGTCCACGATAACTGAAAAAGTATCAAACCTTTAATAACCAAATTTCATATTTAAGGTTTTAATAAGTATCTTAACACCGGATAACATTTTGGAAGAAATCCGCAAACCGGAAGTAGTACTTTTTGAAGCTTGATTAAGTTTTCTTTAAATATATTGGTACATTATTTATTTATGACAATTTTTGCAATTAAAAATAAAAGAAAATATAATTATCTATGGATACAGTTAATTATAAATACAATTTGCTGAATCTGGTAGTATTTAACAATAAAATAAAGTACAATTAATATTCTATCTTGTTGTCCATGATATGAAATTTGTTTCCACAAAAAATTTGAATTATTCTGACAGTGACAGTACAGTTGACATCTTTTGCTTGCATCTTGGTTTATAGTATCGTTTACATCTTACATGAACATGAAACTATTAAAATGTAAGTAAAACTATTTATTAGTCTTGAGATTAGTAGAATAAGCAGAATTAGGCGAGAGGTCGTGTACTGGCCACAGCAGATTTTTCTACGTAGTCTTCATATGGAGCCCGTGAAATAATAATAATTTCAGTGCTCTTAAATATGACATATGACAGAATATCATACTACAGTTAACTATTGTATACTTGCGAAATGACAGAATTATAACCCGCACTTCTGATAGCATGCTGCCTTGTTCCTGCTGCCAACCTTTACTATATCTTCGGACGTTGTATTGTATACCTAAAGCCTTTAATCTAATTCAAACGCAAAATACACAACAATTAAAAAAATTCTAAATCCTGAACCGTCACCCAGTCCCATTCATTTATAACACAAACAAAATCGATAACATCTTAATAAAATTTGTCATGATCGACACATTCATCAGACCATCCTCATCCTCCCCTCCGCCTCGATCAAAGAACCTTCCACTTCCGGCAAATCCGATCCGATCATCGCGATAACGCTTGTCTTGTCCTGAACCTTGGAATAATAACCCGCGAACACCAACGATGGACCCGCATCGGATGACCCTGTGACAATTCAACAACTCAAGCCTGTGCCTGTGTCTATGACAATTGATAGCTGATAGTTCCGGGGGTATTTTTATTTTCTGATTGATTTGAATGTTGAAGATGCGAGGTAGATTATTATGGGGAAGAAACAATGAGTGGAAAAGAGTTTTGGTTTGAGTCATTGTGTGCGTTCTTGTGAATAGTTTATTTGTTTCTTTTTCTTAGCTATTGTATGGATTTTTATTTATGTGTAGTTGTTTCAAATTCGTTGGCGATTTATTTAAACCACTACTGTAAATGAGCATTATTGTTCTTACGCACGACCGTGCGTAAAGTAGTTCGATCGCACGATTAGGGAATTTGTTTTATTTTGATGTCAAGCAACTCTGATAATACATTTTGCACACCGCCTGATGTTACCAAGTTAACAAATATCATCTACTTATAAAATATAAAATGGTGTACTAAAAATTATGGATAATAATAATTATAAATAATATTTAAAAAAATCTGCTGTGGCCACCACACGACCTCTCGCCTAATTCTGCTTATTCTACTAATCTAATAAATAGTTTTACTTACATTTTAATAGTTTCATGTTCATGTAATATGTAAACGATAATTTAAACCAATATGCAAGCAAAAGATGTCAACTGTACTGTCACTGTCATAATAATTCAAATTTTATGTAGAAACAATTTCAAAAAAATCTGCTGTGGCCACCACACGACCTCTCGCCTAATTCTGCTTATTCTACTAATCTAATAAATAGTTTTACTTACATTTTAATAGTTTCATGTTCATGTAATATGTAAACGATAATGTAAACCAATATGCAAGCAAAAGATGTCAACTGTACTGTCACTGTCATAATAATTCAAATTTTATGTAGAAACAAATTTTATATCATGGACAACAAGATACTGGAATTTCAAAAAAATAGAATATTAATTGTACTTTATTTTATTGTTAAATACTTCCAGATTCAGCAATTTGTATTTATAATTAACTGTACGCATAGATAATCACAATTTCTTTTATTTTTAATTGCAAAAATTGTCATAAATAAATAATGTACCAATATATTTACGGAAAACTTTTCCAAACTTCTAAAAGTACTACTTCCGGTTTGCGGATTTCTACTAAAATCTTATCCGGTGTTAAGATACTTATTAAAACCTTAAATATGAAATTTGGTTATAAACGGTTTGATACTTTTTAAGTTATCGTGGACGAAAAATCGTCGGTTCATACAAACGCACACACACACACACACACAGACATCATCGTGAAAATAGTAAATTCGTATTCTAGAGACCCTGAAACGTGCTTATCCACCAAAAACTCATACTCGAAAATTTTGACCCATTACAATACCTCTCTTATAGAATATGAGGCGAGAGGTAAAAATAGAATATTAATTGTACTTTATTTTATTTTTGCTGGTAACCATCCTACAGGATTAACTCCCAATTACAGAATGGTAGATGTTATTATAGTGGAATCCAACCACTCGGACCCAGTGGTATTATTGTCGGTTGCGCTGGGAATCGAACTGGGGACCGCTAGCATGCTAGGCAGACCCTCTACCGCTGAGTTACCGCTAATTGTTAAATACTTCCAGATTCAGCAATTTGTATTTATAATTAACTGTACACATAGATAATTACAATTTCTTTTATTTTTAATTGCAAAAATTGTCATAAATAAATAATGTACCAATATATTTAAGGAAAACTTTTCCAAACTTCTAAAAGTACTACTTCCGGTTTGCGGATTTCTACCAAAATCTTATCCGGTGTTAAGATACTTATTAAAACCTTAAATATGAAATTTGGTTATAAACGGTTTGATACTTTTTAAGTTATCGTGGACGAAAAATCGTCGGTTCATACAAACGCACACACACACACACGCACACACACACAGACATCATCGTGAAAATAGTAAATTCGTATTGTAGAGACCCTGAAACGTGCTTATCCACCAAAACCTCATACTCGAAAATTTTGACCCATTACAATACCTCTCTTATAGAATATGAGGCGAGAGGTAATAATTGTCAAATGGAAATGAACATGATTGTAGAAAAGTATAGTACACAACTTGAGTTGTAAGAAGCATATTACGCACTCGTGAAATTACACACTCGCCTACGGCTCTTGTGTAACGTTTTCACTTGTGTGTAATATGCTTCTTACAACTCTTTGTTATGTAATATATACTATTAATTGAGGTTAATTTAGTATGAAAGTGAAAGAGACCCCAATTTCTATTTAAGTCATAGCAATCGAATTTGTTTCATCTTTGAAAAGATGATCTGGCACTAAAGCAATGTTTTACAAAACTGTGCAAAACTAAAATATGCTCTGTTCATACAACAAACAGTAAACATACTGAACACACGCCCACTTCTTCGGCTGCCTGAAATCAGCCCGAAACTCGCACTTTACCGCATCCTAGCAATGCAATGTCATTTTGAAGTATATAGAAAAATACTGTAAAAGTGTTTTCGTTGCGAGTAAACTGTAAACTTCAAGATAAAGTTTTTATAAAAATTAAATAGAGAAAGAATGGATCTACAGATGTGCCTTTTTAAAATTTAAAAAATCTGCTGTGGCCACCACACGACCTCTCGCCTAATTCTGCTTATTCTACTAATCTAATAAATAGTTTTACTTACATTTTAATAATTTTATGTTCATGTAATATGTAAACGATAATGAAAACCAATATGCAAGCAAAAGATGTCAACTGTACTGTCACTGTCTTAATAATTCAAATTTTATGTAGAAACAAATTTCATATCATGGACAACAAGATACTTGAATTTCAAAAAATAGAATATTAATTGTACTTTATTTTATTGTTAAATACTTCCAGATGCAGCAATTTGTATTTATAAATAACTGTACACATAGATAATCACAATTTCTTTTATTTTTAATTGCAAAAATTGTCATAAATAAATAATATACCAATATATTTAAGGAAAACTTTTTCAAACTTCAAAAAGTACTACTTCCGGTTTGCGGATTTCTACCAAAATCTTATCCAGTGTTAAGATACTTATTAAAACCTTAAATATGAAATTTGGTTATAAACAGTTTGATACTTTTTAAGTTATCGTGGACGAAAAATCGTCAATTCATACAAACGCACACACACACACACGCACACACAGACATCATCGTGAAAATAGTAAATTCGTATTCTAGAGACCCTGAAACGTGCTTATACACCAAAAACTCATACTCGAAAATTTTGACCCATTACAATACCTCTCTTATAGAATATGAGGCGAGAGGTAAAAAAATGTATCAGGACATATATCATATATAACCGTTTAGAGTTAATAATAATAATAATACTTTATTTAGTTAGCATTTAGCTAGAAAATAATACAAAATAATAATATAATACATGTTTAAGAAATTTACAAAAAATTGTACAAATAAATTACGAACAGATGATCCGTTTGTACTTAAAGTTAAATAAAAAGAAATCTAAGTATCAAAGAAATTTATTCTAACAACAGTAATTTTTTCAGCTTTTTCTTAAAAACATGAAGTGAGCTAACATCTTTAATATCTTTATCTAAGTTATTGTATAAACTAAAACCTTCGACAAATAAAAAGCCTTTAGTATTAACATTTTTATAACTATCATAAGTTTGCATAAATTTTTCGGAATATCATGTACCTATACTAGCTACAATTTTTATATTAAAATTTTCAAAGGCACAACTGTTAATTGATTCTTTATAGCTATTAATATAATATCAAGAATATTATGCGATTTATAATACAGAGGATGTTGCTAAGCGACGAGGTGAAACCGAGTCTTTTTGAACGTCCAAGAGGGCTTAAATCGCATATATTCGCGTTATATTCAAAGCTTAATCGTATCATCAACGACAGCGATATGAAAACAAATCAACAATTTTATCTGTCAATTAGTTCAGACTGAAATATCCATACAAATTTACGTTAGGAACTCGTAGGAGTGATATAATTTACATCTTATAATTTCTTGAGCTTCATCGTTCTGCATTACATTTCCACAAAGACAAAACATCACATTCCACTCTATAAATCTAACCTAACCTCAAGTCCACATCCACATCCATGTCGGAAGCTGAGACCCGTATATAAATCCCAGTTAGTTGGTGGTCCGTTTGCTACAAACCGCCGGTAACTCGACACTGTTCGCACCCTGCAGCAACAGCAGCGCAGGAGAGATGTGAACGTAGCATCTGAGACAGCAGGGCTCTCACACTACCGCCCCCTCGTTCGCTCGATGCTCGCTGGCGTTCATTTCACGCACGATTAGAGTTTACAAACATCTTCCAGATACAACAGATGAATGGAAAAACAGCTGAGTGGGAGGAACGGAATTTTAGGAAGATGTGGTAATTGGTTTGTCGTTTATCTTTATTAAATGTGAGAAAGTTTGGATGACGAATAGAATATAATTTTTTGTGACTATGGATGATGCTATACTTTTACACCAAACGGAAAAAAACTTGACCATATATTAGCTAAAATCACCCTAAATTCGTGACATTCAAAAAAGTGTAGATGAATCTCTTCGTATACAAGTTGGAAAAAAATTGATGTTCCATTTCCCCCCTTTTCTAAATTTAAAGGCCGATATCACAAAAACTAATCTAGAAATCAAACTCTAGTCTGCAGCATTGTATTTCTAACACTTAAATTAACCTATAAACAAATTTTCAGAATTTTGAAAATTTTGAATTTTTTTGACCTTCCAAAAACCGACCACCATCTATATCTCAAAAATGGTTCAATATATCGACTCAATTTATTCACCAATGAATTCCTCGCGCCGAACTACATAGGTGTACCAATTTTCAGCTCAAAATTCCGACAGGTACAAGATTTATCGCGGTTTCCCCATTTTTGAAGATTTCTTAACATTAACATTGTCGATTTTAGAAAAAATCGTAAGGGGTACCCCTTAAGAATTCTGAAAATTTGGTTATAGGTTAATTTGAGTGTTAGAAATACAATGCTGCCAGACTAGAGTTGAATTCTCGCTTAGTTTTTGAGATATTGGCCTTTAAAGTTGGAAAAAGGAGAAAACGGAACATCATTTTTTTCCAACTTGTACGAAGAGATACATCTACACTTTTTCAAATATATTTAAGTAATAGATATAATACTATTATTAAACTGCAATGAAAAGAGTAGGGTATCTTGAGTAGGGAGGTTTTGTGCTGGCCACATCAGATTTTTTTTAGTTTTCATTGATGTTTTATTTTTATTTTTCAAATCAATTATTTTTTTACCTTTTAGGGGCTGCGCGCCTGCGGTATCTTGTAGTCCATGCCATGATCGTTTTGTTACTACGTAAAATTTAAATGATTATGACATGAGAGTGACAGTGACAATTTAGTAAAATATCGTTTATATGTAGTTTAAATAAAATATATTTGTGACTAGTATTACCTATATATTATTAAGTAATATATTTGTATAATAAGTAAAAAGTATAAAGTATGGCGGGGGCGGGAGGTCTTGTGCAGGCTACATCAGATTTTTTTAAATGTAAAAAAATTTGTGAAAGATCAATAATAGAATTAAAAAGATATGACATGTTTTAAAACAGATTAACTTAGTATAACCATGGCGTTTTACCATGGATTATCGTTTAATACCCAGTTCCGTTTCCGTTATTTCCAACAGCTGTGACTGAACTAAAAATATTATTATAACGACCTTATAGCAGCATATATTTTTGGTATGTTAAAAATAAATATTTTCCTAATGCAAAATTGAACAACGCTAATTGGTAAGATGATAAACTATTATTTATATTAACCTAGTACCTACTTAAAATATTATTTTTATATTGTTATAACACGTGTTATTACTTTACGAAAATTATTATCAAATTAAGAATATATTTAAAAACTTGCAAATTTAATTTGTTTTTAAACGCGATAACGATATAAGTCAAATCTTAATTACCTATTAACTTAAAAAAATACATAATAAAATTTAATTTTCACAAATATTTGTATGAAATATGTTTTTTAAATGAATCATATTTTTATTTGTACAAGTATGCTTCATTTTGTATACCCAGCTTATTAACTTCAAATAATAATAATTACCTACCTAATAAATTATTATTACTTAAGTTAAGTTCTGTTTATATTTATTTTACTACGTTTCGGGATCTTTGCGTTTCCTTCATCAGTTCTGAAAATTTATATTTATATACTATTCTGGTAGGTAGGTATGGTATAGGTACCTATTTAAAAAGATAGTAATTTTCGAGGTAATTTTATTATAATAACACAAAAGAGACCAAAATATTTCTAATAATATTGTTATTCTTATAAAAAAAATCTGATGTGGGCAGCACAAGACCTCCCGGCATACTTAGGTACTTTATTCTTTTTATTTATTATACAAATTAATATATAGGTTTTATTACTCACAAATATATTTTAGTCATTTTATTTAATCTGCATAAGAACATATAAACGATATGTTACTATTGTCACTGTCACTGTCAAGTCATAATCATTTATATTTTACGTAGTAACAAAAATGTTAAACGATCATGGACTACAAGATACCGAAATAGTAAATTATAAGTATTATACTTTAATTATTATTCTTAAATGACACCAGGTACAAAAAAATAATAAAATACCGATTGTAGGTAATAATCACATAATCTTTCATTAAAAAATTGTCTTAAATTAATTATTTATCGAAATAGTTTTAAAAAATACTACTTCCGGTTTGTAGATTGAAACCAAAATTTAATGGCTTATTAAGATTCGTATTAAAACCTTAAATATAAAATTTGAAATGTTAATGTTTGATATTTGTGGGTTATCGTTTCCGAAAAAATTGTAACATACAAACGAACGCACACACGCACCCACATACACACAGACATCATCTCGAAAATGTTAAATTCTTACTCTAGGGACCCTAAAACGTGCTTATTCACCAAAAATTCACACTAGAAAATTTTGACCCATCATACAATACCTCCCTTATAGAATATGAGGCGGGAGGTAAAAATTGTGCTGTTTATTTTTATTCCTGGCAACCGGAAAGTACCTACTAGAGAAAAATTTAATTTTTCTTGCCAATAAATTTATTTCTTTATCATTTAAACTAAACTAAAAGTTGTGTTACCTACGCGTACAAAAATACCGATATTGGATTAATTTCTATATTGTATATTGATCTGAACAAGAACTGTTTGTCGTAACGATCGCATATAACTTTAAAATTAATTCTGGGTGCGATTTTATTTTCATATTTTTATGGAAAACGTGTAGGTAGTCAAAGGAAAATTTAAACACCCATGCTCATTAAGTAACCTAGATTTGCCCCCATATTTACCAATCCCTATGTACCACCGTCCCTTTTTTACCACCGTAATTCTTTTACCAATCCATTTTTTACCAACATTATACTTTTACCAATCCATTTTTTACCACCGTCCCTTTTTACCACTAATTCTTTTTTACCACCAACGTATTTACCAACGTATTCTTTTACCAATCCATTTTTACCACCGTCCCTATTCTTACCACTAATTCTTTTTACCACCAACATATTAACCAATCCATTTTTACCACAGTCTCTTTTTTAACAAAGCTAACAAAACCGTACTATAGCCCCACAAACTCGGTTTTTGTTTTTACTACACTAACAAAGCTAACAAAACCGTACTAGAGCCCCAAAAACTCGGTTTTGGTATTTACTACACTAACAAAGCTAACAAAACCGTACTAGAGCCCCACAAACTCGGTTTTGGTATTTGCTACACTAACAAAGCTAACAAAACCGTACTAGAGACCACAAACTCGGTTTTGGAATTTACTACACTAACAAAACCGTACTATTGCCCCACAAACTATTAATGGTAAAACGGAATAGCGGTAAAAAAGTATGGTGGTAAAAGTTGTAATGGTAAAAACGGAGTGGTAAAAATGTATTAGTGGTAAAACGAAATAGCGGTAAAAAGTATAGTGGTACAAATGCAGAGGTAAAAGTTGGAGTGGTAAAAATTGGGTGGTAAAAAATGGGTTAACGGTAAAACAGGATAGCGGTAAAAAAGAATGGTGGTAAAAATGCTGTGGTAAAAGTTGGAGTGGTAAAAATAGAATGGTAAATATGTAGCACAACGAGTAACCTAACATAACTTTAAATAAGTTATTCCTAATACTAACTAGAAAAAGCTTAGGCAGGTGGGTATAGTTTTTCAAACATTATTTCGCCAATATAGAATTACTGGTGAATTGGAACCAATACGACATCAATGAATTTAGAATAGGTACGCCTTATGCAATCTTCAATTCATAATTCCACTTTTGCAAGCCATTCATGTTTAACACCGTGGTCTAAATATACCCAGCCACGTCAAAGGCAGAGTTATAAGTTGAAAATACATAATACCTTGCAGCGGGTCCATAGTCGAAGTCGTCGGTTGAAACTGCACGAGCCTAAAAAGAGCTCATTCCGTTCTGCTACGCTTCGTTAGCCACGTAACTGTCGAAGTGTTAAAACTCAGGCCCTCAAGTTTAGAGGAACCAAGTCGATAAAATGTATGAAAGAGAAGTAAAATAAGAATAAAACTAAAATGTTTTGTGTGAATGAAACCAAAGGTTTTACGCTGCACAAAATTTTAATAAGTGAAATTTGAGGTCCGTATTCATCCGACTGATCCTAAATTAAAAATCTGATGTGGCCAGCACACAACCTCCCGCCATATCTAGACTTATAAACATAAATGTATACTTCGATGCCTATTTAGAATACAAATTAAAATCTATAATATTCAAACACAGAAATTTACATCAACTGAATCAAAAGGTTCATTCACAGGAAAACTCTTCTGTGTTGAAGCTATCCTCCGATCAATTACTACATTTAATATCTTACTTATGGGCAGTGACCTCTATATACATAATGGACGTGCGTCTTGGGTAATATATGTGTCTCCACCGTAAACGCAACCCGCATAACTGGTGGACTGGGATTTTCTGTCATATTTTTGTGTATAGATAGTCTAAGCAATGTTGTCCATTTTTTGTTCACATATTTCATGCAAAAATAAATATTACAAAATGTTTGAAGATTAAATACTGGTTTGACACTTACAGAGTAAAATAAAGCAATAAAACAAAGTTACAAATATTGTCTTAGCCCTCTTGGCTGTGTCTAACTATATTCAGTTGACGCGATGCGCACTTATCACTTTTAGAAAGAGAAGTCCAGTCCACCATGACAGATAACTGGAGACAGCCCCTTACATTGTATAGATATAGGAGACGCAGGTCCATTATGTATATAGAGGTCACTGCTTATGAGTATGACTTATATGGCGTTAGTATGCCAACGTATAAACCATCTCACCTATGTGACCTGTCAATATTTTTACGCAAAAACAAAAATCAACCGATCATCATTTTTAATTTTCGTTTATTTTGATCTTGATTCGTAAACCAAAAAATCTGATGTGGCAGAGCACGACCTCTCGCCAAATTCTGCTTATTCCACTAATATAATAAATAGTTTTACTTAAATTTAAATAGTTTCATGTTCATATGTAAACGATAATGTAAACAGATGCAAGCAAAAGATGTCAACTGTACTGTCACTGTCATAATCATTCAAACATCAAATTTTGTGTAGAAACAAGTTTCATATCATGGATAACAAGATACTGGAATTTCAAAAAAGTAGAATATTAATTTATTGTACTTTATTTTATTGTTAAATACTACCAGATTCAGCAAATTGTATTTATAATTAACTGTACCCGTATATAATTATATTTTCTATTATTTTTAATTGCAAAAATTGCCATAAATAAGAAATAATGTACCAATTTATTTAAGGAAAACTATATCAAGTTTCAAAAAGTACTACTTTCGGTTTGCGGATTTCTACCAAAATCTTATCCGGTGTTTAAGATCCTTATTAAAACCTTAAATATGAAATTTGGTTATTAAAGGTTCGATACTTTTTAAGTTATCGTGGACGAAAACGTGTTTATCCACCAAAAACTCGAAAATGTTGACCCATTACAATACCCATATAGAATATGAGGCGAGAGGTAACAATCAATGATTGCGATTGTGATTTTCAATTTGCCTATCATCTCTCCATGATGAAAAAGCAGGTAACGCCACTGGAACGGCCTGTCCAATTCCCGAAATAATAGCGACCAGAACTCATAAAAATGGCCGGTGCTGGAAACCGAAGTCTAACCGGTTCGGTTTCCCTAGCCGATGTCGCAGAGGACAATCGACAACGCACAGTCCGCTCTCGCAGGGTCAAATCGGGTCACCCGTTCTGCCATTCTGGCATTCGATTGTTTGACTGCTCCATTTTTTGTTTCTACTGTTTTATTTATTGCCTGCTGCATATAAAGATTTAACAGCTGGAGTTTATAATACTATATCCCCGGGCAAAAGTTTTATACAAATATTGTGGCATGATTTATAATAAGAAACATCGTAAAGATTTGTTCATAATTTTTGTTGTGTCTTTGAAATCCTGTGTTTTTCAACCATAAATATTAACATTAATTAAGTGTATTTAGATTTATTGGAAACTATAAAAATGGTTCTGGAACTTGAAGCTCGATAATAAATCATATTAAATGCTAGTAATTTATACGAGGAATAGGAACTAGTATTGTCTATGGAAAAATAACTGTATTGTAACTTGAAACTGGTCTAGACCCTGGAATGTGCAGCTTTATGTTCAAAAGTAATTAAATATGTACCCAGTATTATATGATATAATTTTCTTTACATTGCTATTTAACGATGATAATTTATTTTATGTTAAGCAATTTATACAAAATTATATGGAACATAAGAAGTAAGTAATATTATTGACATAAACATTTTCTCGAGAAAATAAGTAACAGTAAGTAGAATTGTATAAAGGTTAATTTTTTATATTCAGTATATAAAAAATCTGACGTGGCCGTTACAATACCTCTCGCCTTGACATTGAAGTATTATTATTTAACCTCGTATTGAACCAAATATTAAGCTTTAATTTAAATAAAATACAACAACACCGTATAACATTTGATATAATAATATAAATTAATCATACATTATATTATTTTAAAATGCATAATGGACTTATAATAATTATGTAGGTAAATAAATAATATATTTCACAAATTTAATCAGCTCTTAGTTTAATATATTATTTTATTTTATAAATACCATATTTACATAATACTATGTCCATTTAATATCTATACTATATCCAACATTTCAAAATTCTACACCACACTCTACACATGCCCTACACCACAGAGAAACATCCTTGCCACAGACATCTGTTTATCTGTCACATTGACAATTTTGTTTTTGTTTTAAATTTTATTTCTATTTCGGGATTCACAAATCGTGGTAGGTAAAATTATATTTTTAAAAAAATTATATTTCTTTATTTGTAAAAGATATAAAAACAAGTAAGATTAAATATTGTACAATGTAATTTCTTCTTTTATGTGTGGTATGTCAAATTATAACAATCGCATTATTTTATACAATTTTTTCAAAAAATGTTATAGTGCTACAAGAAAAATACCATTTCCGGTTAGTGGATTTTTACCAAAATCTTTTCAGCTCTTCATTAACACATATAAATGTATAATGCAAAATATTAGAATTTTATGTTCAGTAGAATTTGAGATAATGAACCGGGACGAAAGGTTATAGTAGGCGCACATACAGACTTTCATACATACACACAGACACACACACACACACACAGACATCATCGTGAAAATAGTCAAAATAGGTTCTAAAGGTGCTAAAACGTGCTTATTGACAAAAATCTCGACATCGAATTTTTTCACGATCCCTATACCTCTCTAGGCGAGAGGTAAAAATGCAGTACATAGTGCAGGAATTTGGATTTGCTCTTTTTGCTTTCGACTGAGGAAGAATACTTTCGATTTTACTTTTTTTCTATTCCACTTTTTTCCCTACTAGTACGGCTGTCTGAAACCAGCCCGAAACTCGTACTTTACAGCATCCTAACTATGCAATGTCATTTGGAAGTTGAAAAATACTGTAAAAGTGTTTTCTTTGCGAGTAAACTGGCAGATTATTATTGAATTCAAGATATTGTTTTTATAAACATTTACTTAATAGAGAAAGACTGGATCTACAGATGAGCCTTTTTAATAGTTATTTGTATCACAAGGCCAGAAACTGACCTTTTGCAAGAGCGAGTATTTTTGACACGCCGAGCCACAGGCGAGGCTTGCAAATTACGAGCACTAGCATAACAGTTTCTGGACGTGTAATACACAATATTTTATGTGCCGATTTCATTACAAAAATATAAAATAATTATACATAACCTAAAAAATTGTGCACTGAATACTTGCATTTGAGCTTAAAATATATTTATTTCAGTTTCTATTAACGATTTACGTCTAAAATTTGTCAAAATCTTGTTAATTCTTGTATAAAAAATATTCAACGCATAAAATTGACATCTGCTTGACAACTGTAGTAATGTCAAGATGCCAACCAATAACTTCCGGTTGTTTGCCGGCCTAGGCTGGCAACAAAGAGTTTCTGGCGGATTTTGAGATATGGAAAACTAGCGATGCCGACCGGAGGCATATAAAATTAATTTCTATCATGAGATACAACCCGTGTAAAGTTTGCATAAATTGAAATACTATCTTTACCTTTACCATATTTCTACGTGGAAATGGGGAGCAGGAATCTGCGTAAATGTAAAATGCAATAATTCTATAATCGTCCTTGTACTACATGTGGTGTTCTACCCGGTATATTAATAAATTTGTATATAATAAGTAATAAGAATAAAGTAAGTGGCGGGAGGTCTTGTGCAGGCCACATCAGATTTTTTAATTTTAAAGTTTAAATACAATTTGCTGAATCTGGTAGTATTTAAGAGCAGTATTTACACCCGTTTTATAACTTCAAAATGTGTTACAGAAAAAAATTCATATCTCAGAATCTACATAACATATAACCTTCATTCAAAAACTATTATAAAGTTATAAAGTTCGTCTAGTGATAGTATTTTATTTATTTTGTCTTAAATCGAAAAAAAAAATTGAGAAATATTTCAAAAAAGCCTGTTTTCAACACCAACTTTTAATATAATACAATTCAAAATTAAAAATTTCAACACTAGACGAACCTAGTTTAAACCTTAAACTAACTGTAAATATGTTTATAGATATAAAAATATGTAAATTACACGAAAATCTGTACTTAGAACGAAACCTCTGTAACAGTGTATTTCAAGCAGAAATGCATGTAAATAACAACAAAATAAAGTGCAACTAATATTCTACTTTTTTGAAATTCCAGTATCTTGTTGCCCATGATATGAAATTCGATCCTACACAAAATTTGAATGATAATAACAGTGACAGTACAGTTGACATCTTTTGCTTGCTCTTGGTTTACATTATCGTTTACATATTACATGAACATGAAACTATTAAAATGTAAGTAAAACTATTTAGTAGATTAGTAGAATAAGCAGAATTAGGCGAGAGGTCGTGTGTTGGCCACATCATATTTTTAGCTGAAACTAAAAGAAATTTTTTTGCTGTGACCAATTCTTTCTTGTATGTTCAGATTCAGATGGATTATGGATTCAAATAGGTCCTTTGATGAAAAGTAAATCTGTGGTTATTCTATACTTACTAGATTTTTAACCTTTCTTCAAACTGAAATCTCTAATAAAATCGAAAATATTCCTATAATAAATCCCCTGTAATAGTCCATTTCCCAGGCGTTAAATTCCAAATTTTATTCTACCATTTATCACCATTATTCAATCCCCCTAAAATTTAGAAACAAAACATAAACATTCACACATTCGCAGTAAATACCCAGCTAATAATACTTCGCACATGTAAAGTTCTACAGTTGATGCATTCTTTCACGTTCGGCGGCCATGTTGTATGTCGGGCACATTAGCACCCTCGAATGGAGCGGACCATCCCCTCAGCTTAAACACACATGAAGCAACCCTTCCTAACACCCCAACCCCCACCATCGAGCTGAAAGAGGAAGATATGTTCGTTCGTTTGGGTGTAAGTGTCAGGCAGATAGACTGAATGATGACTAAAGGTTAGAAATGTGCTTGAGGTTTGTTTTGTAATGGTTTAACGTTTTAGGGATGTTTGGTTGGAGGTTTTTATATTTTTATGTCTCGCTACGCTAAGGATGTAAAGATATAAGGATTAATAAGTATGGAACTCTAAGATAACAAAAAAGAGGAAACGAGGAACGAGGAAGACTTACGAAGACATGGATATAATCTAGAAGAAATATTACCTAAGTATAAGAACAACATCAGCTACCAAGAAGTGAAGAGAAAAGCGAGGAAAAGAAAAGAGTGGAAAGATCTTATAACAACCTAAACTAAAGACAATTTAAATATTCAATCTCGACACCTCAAAGGGTAAAAGAGATTTAAAAATAGGCGTCCGCTTATTTAGTCAAATATAGTTTTGTCAAAACGTAGTTTGACCAAAAATAATGAAGCCAAACTGTATTTTAGTCAAACTGTAATTTGTTCAACTAGAATTTTGTCAAACCGTAAATATGCCAACCCGTAATTTGGCCAAACTGTATTCTAGACAAACTGTAATTTCACATTCCGTAATTTGACCAAACCGCAACTTCGACTAATATTTTATTGTCAAATCATTTTCAGGTCAACCGTAATTTAGCCAAAACGCAACTATAACTAACTGAAATAATCCAAAACGGAATTTATTCAAATCGTATTTTTGTCAAATCGCAGTTATGCATAACCGTAATCTTGCCAAACGCATTTTACTCAAATCGTAATCTTCCCAACTGTATGTCTTTATATAGAGTTGGGAAAATTACGATTTGAGTAAAATACGGTTGGCAAGATTACGGTTTGGTCAAATTACGGAATGTGAAATTACAGTTTGTCTAGAATACAGTTTGGCCAAATTACGGGTTGGCATATTTACGGTTTGACAAAATTCCAGTTGAACAAATTACAGTTTAACTAAAATACAGTTTGGCTTCATTATTTTTGGTCAAACTACACTTTGACAAAACTATATTTGTCCAAATTGTTGCTCCCTTAAAAATATAATAATAATTATTATGAAAAGAAAAATTGTGCGCATAACTTTGCCCCAAATCTTTGCGTCCCGTGTAGAAAATTGATTAAATTTTATTGCATTGTTGGAGAATCGGGCCCACTTTTTTAACTCCCCAGCGATCGTCAAAGTTGGTTATTTTTAATACAAAAACACTTTTTTTTCATCGGGGTGTAGCGGGGTGGCAGAAGGGGTTAAATCTTATCTTACATCTCTTCCACGCCCTTAAAGTAGACACTTGAAAGCTTTTCAGACTCAAAGTTTCATCCAATTTCATTGAAAAACAGCCGAGTTATGAACCCGTGTGAAGTTGGCACCCCCATGTTGGAATTTCAAAACGAAAACTATTGCATAATTTCGCCCAAGTTATGCCCAGTTTTGCCTAATAGTCATTTCGTTTTGCCCAGCCACCGTTAACCCATGAGTCAGTAATCGAATTTCTATGGTGTGGCACCCCCATATGCGACTTCGAAAAAATGACATATGCCAAAGTTTTGCCCAAGTTATACCCAGTTTTGCCCAGTAGTTTTGACATAAACCAATCTTTGCTAACAAAACCCTTCTTGAGTCCAACAGAACTCCGTTTTTTTGACATAAACTAATCTATGCTAACAAACAAATGGGGGTGCCACACCATAGAAATTCGATTATTGACTCATGGGTTAACGGTGGCTGGGCAAAATGAAATGACTATTGGGCAAAACTGGGCATAACTTGGGCAAAATTATGCAATAGTTTTCGTTTTGAAATTCCAACATGGGGGTGCCAACTTCACCCGGCAGAGTTATGACGGTTTGAACCTTTCAACTTTTCTGAGTGGGCGTTTTTTTCGGTAGTGTATGTTGGTATTATCATAGTACAATTTGGTTACATATTTTGTAAACTGCTAACAATGTCATAGTTGTTAGGTATAATTATGTTACATTATGTAATTCTAGTTTGTTATTTATGTTCAATGATTGTTAAATTGAAAAAAGTTTATATGTTCTATTGTATTCTTTTGTATTGCAAAAGCAAAAAAATGTTCTTTATTTGTAGCACTGATGATGATTCAATAAGAATCGAAACGTTTGCAATAACTAGAAGTACCTATTTGTTTTTATTTCAACCCTTTTCCAACGATCCAATTTTTCCAAAAACTTTCAATGCAACTTGTTAATAAAATTTGCTTTAATATTCCAATAATATTTTTCAATTTAACAACCATCCATTTCCCATAGTTCCACAACCTTCCGTTTTAATTATGGCGTTCCGCCAATTAGGTTTGACTTCGCAGAATCCAAAAACAAAAATCCATCCGTCTCTATTGTAGTTGTGTAATGAATGAAATGCCGAGCTTGGCAGACAGCCTGCCGCCACCGCCAGGACCACGGTGTCCGTGAGAACCGCGCAAGAACAAAAGCGCTTCTCGGAGCCGGCCAACTGAGAATTTCACGAATCCACCACCGCCCCCGCCGCCCCGAGAGCCATAACGCACACGTGGATCCAGGATTTTATAGCTATATAGTCCTGAACGTTTTACCCTGAACTTTTTAAGGAGGTATAAAATATTTTTGAAAAAAATATATTTTGTAGAACATCATTTCCCAAAATTTCAATCCAATCGACCCGCTAGTTCACAAGAAAATAAATCACAAAGTTGACGAAAAATGTATGGCGATAAATGGAACGTCACTAAATTTAGCAGGTTAAAGTTATTTATAAAGATATTCCCATGACAGAAATCTAATGAAAATTGAAACATTTGAAGATATATGTCTCGAAAGTTGAACAAGTTTTGCTCGCTAGATTCATTGTAATTGGTTTTAATAAGTAAGAAAACCGTGAAATAAAGTTGTACTTGCAATAAACGTGACAACGCCGAAGCTATTTAGATCAGGTACATCATAATAAAAACCAGTAAATCTACAGTAATAGGCTCAATTTTATAAAGCATAAAGTTTATAAACCCCCGACTTGAGGTGGGCCACTTTTAGCCATAAATTTGCGAAAATACTGCTCCGTAGTTTAAAGAAGTAAGCAAATCTCACGAGTTTAAAGTTTACAGACCTGTAAGCAGACCTTCAATATCGAGAAAATTTAAAAATGAAATTGGATATTTCGTGTGAATAATAAAGAATATTTCATTCGTGAAAAAAAAACAATTTCGTCGAAAAACTTCCGACTTATGAGTCAAAAAACCACAAAACGTTCATAACTTTATGCCAAATCGTCGTAGGAACTTCATTTTTTAAGTCCTGCACAGGTAATTGAACAAATTGCAATGCTCTTATGTGGATCGAGTCGACAAATTTTTTCCAGCTCGGTACACATCGCCAAAGTTGGACTTTTTTTTAGCCCAAATCATGTTTTTTGTTCGGGTTTTGAAGGTTACGAAAAGAGATCATCCTAATCTGAGTTTACCCCCATTAAAGTAGAGTCACAATGGGTTTTTTCCCCGAAAGAATCGTCTAATTTGGTTGAAAATTCGCTGAGTTATGTGCGAAAAACCTAAAAATGCACTTTTTTTAAACACCCATAACTTTATGCCAAATCATCGTAGGAACTTCGTTCTTTGAGTCCTGCACAGGGAATTGAACAAATATTAGTGCCCTTTTGGTGGATCAAGTCAACTCCGTACACATCGTCAAAGTTGGTCATTTTTAAAATTATTTTTTTTCACATTGGTGCCAGAGGGGGTGGAAGGGGTTGCGCTTAAGATTGCATGCAAGACTTTAAAGTAGACACTTTAAAGATTCATCGAAATCGATTGAAAATACGCTGAGTTATAGCGGTTTGAAAATGGTCGAAATTTTTACGAATTTCAAGTGTTTCATTTTTGTCGCCAATGTATCATGTTTTAAACTTCCAGAATGGAGGACATGACACGTATGTGACGTCTTTGTGATTACAGATCAGACGTTTTAACCCACTTAAGGCCGAAATATATTTTTTTCTAATTCACAACAATTTCATCATAAAATATGTTCAAAATGATAAAAAAACGAGAAATTAAGAAAAAAAAATGTTTTTAAATACTGTAGTTTTATCAAAAATAGGTGTCCTTTTAAAAGGACAGTGGCGTTATAAGCGATCCGTCTCGTACATTATTCAAAAATTTTGTAATAATTTTAGTGCAGATACGTAAATGATAAAGCATTGTAATTTGGATTTAATAATTATTTATTAATACTGATACGATTTCTTAACAATTACAAAAAGTATCTTATATGCCAAACATTCTTTATGGTGTACAAACTAATGTTCTCGTCAGCCCCATCCACCCCTCTTGGTATACTTTTCTATGATGTTTGGTTGCTGTACATAAATGCTTTTTTTTATCTTTTCAAGAAAACCGCTTTACTTGAGTAGTTGGTAATACTTGAATATTATTAGATGCAATAGAAAAGTACTATTATCTTGCCATTTACAGACTAAAATCTCAATAGTACATTATTCGCATCATCGCTAATTTCGTTATTTTCATTTTCCTGTGGGGGTGGGAAGATTACAATATTTCCGGAATTTTGATATCAGTGCCAAACCTTTCGTGTAATACAAGTACATGTCCAACATCTGTTGATTCCAGTGAAGTAAATATTGTTATTTAAAAAATATATAGTGCCATCTTGAAAACAGAAGCCTAACTATGTAAATTTTAGATATTTAAATAGTGTCCTTTTAAAAGGACGGTGGCTTTATCTGGGTTAAAGACATAAGACATGGACGTTATAAAGACGTCTTAACGACGTATTTGGTGTTGTATGGGTTATTAGATGGAATATCCTAAAATTCATCGAATGATACAAAATTCTTTAAAAATGAAAATGAATTGTACAATAAAAACTCTTCGCAAATCAGTCTGGTACAAAACTTCATGGTGCGAAGTCGGTTGAACAGGTGTTTTGACTACATCCGCCAGTCCATTAGCGTTCCTAATATCCCATAATGCTGTCACATTTATAGCTGAGTGTTTTTCGGTGAAGTCTCAGCCTCAGCGCGATTTTTACCTTTTGCAGAAGGTTAATAAAATTTAAACACACACCGAGACAAATGCTGTTTCTTAAACAACAATTTAATTTATGAAGTAATAAATTGCAGGATTGAGAGGTAGTACAACTTCTTCTTGGTTCTTGGTTAGGTACTAAATTATACATGAGTAGACGATAGTAATTGTTTTAAGAAAATGTGTGTAATTCGCGGTATTTTATGGATTGCACTTTAATTTTATTATCAACTTATTAATATGAGCTATATAAATCTCGGTACTAAAAATGCATCTAATAAATATAAATATATCTAATCTGATTTGCCCCCATATTTACCAATCCCTATTTAACACCGTCCCTTTTTTACCACCGTAATTCTTTTACCAATCCATTTTTTACCAACATTATACTTTTACCAATTCATTTTTTACCACCGTCCCTTTTTACCACTAATTCTTTTTTACCACCAACGTATTTACCAACGTATTCTTTTACCAATCCATTTTTACCACCGTCCCTATTTTTACCACCAACATATTTACCAACGTGTTTTTTATCAATCCATTTTTACCACCGTCTCTTTTTTAACAAAGCTAACAAAACCGTACTAGAGCCCCACAAACTCGGTTTTGGTATTTGCTATACTAACAAAGCTAACAAAACCGTACTATAGAACCACAAAATATTAATGGTAAAACGGAATAGCGCTAAAAAAGTATGGTGATAAAAACGGAGTGGTAAAAATGTATTAGTGGTAAAACGAAATAGCGGTAAAAAGTATAGTGGTACAAATGCAGAGGTAAAAGTTGGAGTGGTAAAAATTGAGTGGTAAAAAATGGGTTAACGGTAAAACAGGATAGCGGTAAAAAAGAATGGTGGTAAAAATGCTGTGGTAAAAGTTGGAGTGGTAAAAATAGAATGGTAAATATGTAGCACAACGATCTAATCTAACTAGTACCTAGACAGTTGTTCCAATCCCAACAGTGACATGGGAAGTTCTCTATTCTCAACTATTTGATCGTCTAATACAGAAAAACAGTATTGTGATTAATTTGTCTCAATATAATTTTAATTTTACTTTATACCAGTTCAGTGTTTAGTTATCATTTTGTCGGTTGAATTTATTATTAATAATAATAACTAAATGCAGTAAACACAAACACGTCTGCCTTCTGCATATTCCTTTAGTTGACTGTATATTTCTTTTTGTCCCAAAAGCAATCGTTTTGATTGAAAACTTCTTAGTTTCCAGGTTAAAAATTAAAACTTTAATTCAAAAAATATTAATATCTTAAACCATAAATAAATTTAATTTTATAGATGAAAGCCAAAACACATTTTATTCAAAATTTAAAATTCTTACATGTAGAATATTACATTTTGGTTTGAATATTTTTTATGCTATTTTAAGAAAAAATGTTTGTATTTTAATACCTATAAGAAATTTAGTTTTGATATAAATATTTTATTTCGTTTAAAATACTTTTACAATTTGAATCAAGACCAACAAATTATTTCATACAAAACTAAAAAGTTTTGATTAAAACTTAAATATTTTATTATTATTATTTTTGACTCAAACAATTCCTTTTTATCAGTGTACCTACCTATTTTTATTTTAAATGTCTAAAATTAATAACAAAGAAAATAACCACTTTGTCTCTGTTTTTCAACTACCCTGTATATTAACTTAAACACATGTATGCCATTCGCAAAACTGGGATAAATCAAAAGCTTAGCAGGAATATTACAATATTATGCAGCATATTTCCTAGAGTAAATATCCGAACTCCCGGATTTCTCCGGTAGCGGGCCGAGAACAAAAGAGGGTCATGTTCCTCGCTCCCAGCGCCTCTAGTGGCCGCTTCCGAGGATTAACGTTACCCTCGACAATCGACAATCACGAGGGTACTCAAACATATTGCTTTTATTACACGCTGATGCGATGATGTTCTCCAATTGAGCAACACACAGGACCGACCTTAGCCAGATTTCACAAGATCTAAAGCCCATTTTACATTGAGTAAGCGCAACGGGCAACTGCAATCTTCAAGTCAGAGTTGAACAAACAAATTGCAGAAGAAATTTTTTTCATTTTACACTGAGCAACATCAGCAACATGCAATTACTTATTTAATGTATAAATTAATTAATAAATTTGCCAATATTTTGTTACTATATTATGTCAACTTAACCTCTTGGATTTGTTGTATTGTTATTGTTGGAAAATAAGGATAAAATGGCATTATAACCAGTAACGCACTAACAAATTAATCTTTTTGACGTTTATGTTCGGTTGGTAGCATCATAACAAACTAAAAATAACTAGAAAGTACTGAATTTCCTGCAAGTCTTACAAAAATTATAACATTTTCTATTCTATGCAACCGTTGCCTCAAGATTGCTTCTACCTGTTGAACGTGCAATTTCTGTATATTACACTCATGCAATATTGAAGCAGCTTGTCAAAAGTTGCACTTGCATCTGCAATATTGCTCAATGTAAAATAGGCTTTACAATTACATAGGTATTCAAATTATTCGTAGTCATAGTGACATTATCATTTATTATTCTATTTCTATGGTAACATTTAACAGGCCGGCATTTTTGCGAAGGAATGGAAGAACTGTTAATTTCGTAAGTAAGGTATTCATTTCCATATTTAGAAACAGACAGAAATTGAAAACTCGAAACAAAATAATAAATTTGATACATGTCAATCATTATGGTTGTGCATTACGCCTTATGTTTGGAGTTTGCAAAGTTTTGTTCTTATGGGTTGCTCTTAGTTAGCATTAAACATAGTTCTTAAGCATTAAAACAGTCGGTGAGGCTTAACTCCCAATTTCATAATAGTAGAAATTGGAAAAATGCTATTTTCCATATGATCGGAAAGCGTGCAAGGGTTTAATACCCGCTTTTCTTTGTTGTCATAGGCTCAATATTCTATTCTCGAAAAGGCATGCTATATGAAATCGGAGACCATCACCAGTCATGAAGAAACCAACAAGAAATTGAATAAATACATAATTACTATTTGAATTAAATTATATAAAGATTTTTCATTTTACATTGCATAAAGCCTCATTCACAAATCAAAATTAGTTTTAGTTTTATGTTTTACGTTTTCGTTTTAATGACCTTGCGAACGTGTAATCTTATGCAACCATTCACAAATCAGTATTTAGTTTTGGTTTTAACACAGAAGATTGCAAACTCCAATCTTATCTTTAGTTTTAGGTTTTATGTTTAGGAATCGACCAATATGATGAAGCGTAGAATGATGTAGCGATATATTGTTGTCTCCTTCGAGCATATACTGACTAGAGGCCGCCTTACGGCGTTTGTTGTGATCGGAAGATATGCGGTAGGGGAGATTTGCGGGGTCGGAAGCCGTGATGTATTGAGGAATGCGTAATTTCTTAGCATTATTCCACAAAGTAAAATAATACTCACAAATCCTCATAAAACTTGTCACAAACCACAAAGTAAACGCAGAACTTAGGGTTATAGTAAAATGACATGTGTGATAAGAAGTAACAAAGAATAACAGCAAAACGCTGCCCGCAATACACCATGACTTCCAGCCCCGCAAGTCTCCCCTACTGCATATGTTCCGATCACAACACGCTATGCATTGGTATAGGGAATTACTTCTCTAGTCAGTATATGCTCGAAGGTTGTCTCTTTTTATGTACTGTCAGAACGTAGGATAACCATATTTATATTTTCATATTCTGTCAGTTTCAAAATGAATGCAAATAATAGAAAAATTCTAAGTTCAACGTTATTAATTAAATTGTACTTAGACTACAAGAAAAAAAGAAGTAGAAGATGATGGGTACGTCCTATAAATCAAGTTCGTCAACAGCAAAGTGATTGGGAAAATTTATTGCAAGAAATGAGGCTAACAGATGAGGACATGTTCTTTGGATATATAGTCTAGTCAACGAAGCTCAAAATTGGGGTGAAGAAAAACATTAAATCCAAAAGTTTTTTTCTTTGAGCCAAAATGTCTATTAGACCTTCTTGTTAAACATACTAAAAGTCCCCTAGGGTGGGGGAATTTGATTTCTTACTGTCACTTGTTGGACCACTTATTTAATAAGTTTAAACTTGACACTGACAGAACCAAGCACACTAAAACCTAAATATCTGATTTATGTGAATGCAGTCAAGTAGTATACTAAAACCTAAACCCAAAACATAAAACTAATTTCGATTTGTGAATGAGGCTTAATAAACATAAATTTACTGGAATACTTTCAATTCCTCCCCCTCATTGTCTAAGGCCAACACTGGAAACAGATCTGGAGTCTAGCAAATCTGTCGATATATGGGGTAGGTTCTGTCGAGGATAATCTGGAACACACGTTACTATTGTGTCTCAAAAGTGGTTGATCTCATCACTGTTTGTCGAGGATTGCAATGTCTTTAACAGGATAATGCGAATGTTGTTTTAAATATTTTCTAATGGGAGATTTGAATGGCCTGAAAAAGTTTTGCTTTTACTGGTAATTCCATGGATTTATAACATTATTAGAAGAAATATAAATAATGGGTGAGGGTGATTTTAACGGGTGTGACAAAATGAACTACTACCTAATAGTTTTGAAGGTCTTCAAATTGTACTTTAAAGATTGAATTATTTTTTATGTTTTTTTGCTGAATAAAGGTTTTCAACATTTATCAGAAAATGTTGTCTTACTCTTGGAGTCTCCAAACATATTGCCCATAAATCTATACGTAAGAAATTGATAAAAGTCTCTACATTATTCTAAATGAAAATATAAGACAATAGTAATTTGTATAACAAGTTTTGAAAATATAGTTTTGTCGAATGCGAACGAAAATTGCAGCCCGAGCGAAGGGAGGGTTGCAATCGTTTAAGTTCGACAAAATATTTTCAATACGTGATGTGATACACTATTTTTTCTACTCCTGCAAAACAAGGAAGTTAAAAATGCAAAAATAACCATTAATTTTTACCTCTCGCCTCATATTCTATAAGAGAGGTATTGTAATGGGTCAAAATTTTCGAGTATGAGTTTTTGGTGGATATGCACGTTTCAGGGTCTCTAGAATACGAATTTAATATTTTCCCGATGATGTCTGTGTGTGTGTATGTGTGTGTGTGTGTGTGTGTGTGTGTGTGTGTGTGTGTGTGTGTATGTGTATGTGTGTGTGTGTGTGTGTGTGTGTGTGTGTGTGTGTGTGTGTGTGTGTGTGTGTGTGTGTGTGTGTGTGTGTGTGTGTGTTTGTATGAATGTATGGACTGACGATTTTTCGTCCACGATAACTGAAAAAGTATCAAACCTTTAATAAACAAATTTCATATTTAAGGTTTTAATAAGGATCTTAACACCGGATAAGATTTTGGTAGAAATCCGTAAACCGGAAGTAGTACTTTTTGGAACTTGATATAGTTTTTCTTAAATAAATTGGTACATTATTTATTTATGACAATTTTGCAATTAAAAATAAAAGATAATATAATTATCTATGGGTACAGTTAATTTTAAATACAATTTGCTGAATCTGGCAGTATTTAGCAATAAAATAAAGTGCAACTAAGTACCAGTATAAATTTGAATTATAATGACAGTGACATTACAGTTGACATCTTTTGATTGCATCTTGGTTTACATTATCGTTTACATATTAGATGAACATGAAACTATTAAAATGTAAGTAAAACTATTTATTAGATTAGTAGAATAAGCAGAATTAGGCGAGAGGTCCTGTACTGGCCACAGCAGATTTTTTAATTTTTTTATCTAGATCGATCAAATCTGACGATCGAAGATCGATCAAAAATTTTGATGATCGACCACCCTTACTAGTGACTAGAGGACTAGACCAAGAATAGTAAAAGCAAGCAAATAAAACCAAATATTGCCTTATTGTCTTCTAAAATCCAACAACAATAATTTTCCTTGCTCATATTTCACCATTCGTCATCATTCTTGTCAACTTGTCATAAATATCTCAAGAATGTTGATGGCACATGGACATGTGAGTGTTAATTCCATCACTGATTGCTGATAATTATTACCAGCCGTCTTTAGCGTAGGTGCACGAAGCACGCACGACACACGAACTAATGACAGCTGACGGTGACAAGTGAAAGATGGCAAAGTACTAAAGTACCGTCAATGACTCGTGCTCAACACTGCCTAATGGAGATCGTGTTGGCATTGGGAATTCTTTTGTTTTGATGGTTTGTTTGGGTGATGAGAAAACAATTCATAACAGAATGAGCGCGAGTTTTTACTTTTTTAAATAATAGAAAATCTGATGTGGCCAGCATACGACCTCTCGCCTAATTCTGCTTATTCTACTAATCTAATAAATGGTTTTGCTAACATTTTAATAGTTTCATGTTCATGTAATATGTAAATGATAATGTATACCAAGATGCAAGCAAAAGATGTCAACTGTACTGTCACGTCATAAGAATTCAAATTTTGTGTAGATACAAATTTCATATCATATGGACAACAAGATACTGTAATTTCAAAAAAGTAGATTTAAATTGTTCTATAATTTATAAATGGTACAGAAGTCTTTAAAAAATTTTGTTATATTGTGTAATTCGTATTATAAACTCTAAAACGTGCTTATCTACCAAAAACTCACATTGTCTTTATCTGGTAGCATTAGAACTGTAGTAAAATTTTAACAATATATTTTTTAAAACGTTGAAATCTTGTATTCCATGATCGGTTGATTTTTGTTTTTGCTTAAAAAATATTGGTTGGTGAGGCGGGTGACACGTTGGCACTAACGCCATATAAGTCATGAGTAAAGATATTAAATGTAGTAATTGAACGGAGGATGGCTTCAACACAGAAGAGTTTTCCTGTGAATGAATCTTTTGATTCAGGTGATACTAATTTCTATGTCTGAATATTTTAGATTTGTATGTATAATTTTATGTTTATGTTTTATGTTTATAAGTCTAGATATAACGGGATGTTGTGTGCTGACCACACCAGATTTTTTAAATTATATTTTATATTATAATCTCGGATTCAGATAACAATAATAATAAACTTTTTAAATTTCCGTCATAAATATTGTGTTATCATCAAAGCTTAATATTTAAATAGCCCACATTCTCATCTAAAACTTCATAAACATATTTACTACAAAATTTGTGAAGTCCCCAATTTAATAAACAAGAAAGCAAACATTTTTTCACACCGAAGCAAAAAGAGTAACAATTAATTACCAAAATCCACAGCCCTTGTTTTTTCAAGAGCAATTAAAAAAATCTACAACAACAGCCCTTGACGACGCATAAAGCATCGCAATATGATGTTCAGAACGCGCTGATTCAGTAAAAAACAACCAGCTAAGCATCACAATATCACAAAGGGTCATGCATTCGGCAAGCCTCGGGTGTTTTCGTACTAGTTCGGGACGCGCCCTTGACAAAGCGCGCACTAAGCTAAACGACGCATTGTGGCGTGTTTTCGGACGTCGTCACTTGTCGCTACTGTCCGGAGATTACTCATTCTACTTTGTACTAAATGTAAAATGATATCTGCTAGTGTGTCATTATGATAATATTATGATTTGTTATCTTGTAATGTACCTAGTCATATTTTCAGAGGACTCTGACTTGTAAAGTATGAAGAAATTAGTTTGTTTTTGCAGAAACGTATGACAGATGTTTCTTTGAATGTCTACAAGAGTTAAGCCGGAATGTAGCTGTCTACGATTGAGTTGAGAAAAAGGAGAGGTATATACGGGTTTAGTGTGTCGAACAAAGGCAGCAATAGCGAAAGTGGCATCGTATTTGTATTATATTGTATTTATAATCAAACGCATTATTTATATACTGTATAACATTTTACCTACAGTGCGACGCATCAATTTTAATACATTTTCTATTTAAAATGCCCAAAATTAAACATGTAAAAGAAGTATTTTTCTCTTTATTCGGTAAATAAAAATTTGGTAAAATCGATGAGTCGCACTGTAATGAATATTAGATATTGTCGTAAAAATATTACAATTAGATTCAATATTTTCACTGTTTTTCCTCTTTATATATATACAGCTTTATATTCCCGCCTTAAGAATTTAGATTTTCTGTACCAAGTTTATTAGCTGAGTTTTATCTCGTTATTGTTTTATTAATTAAGCGCTAAACTAAAATTAAAAATTAAAAATCTGATGTGGCCACTCTTTTTACTATAGGTACTATACAAATCAAGATACAAATATGTTTGTATATTTTTTTTAAGTACACCACTGGATTCCTCGTATTAAACTACATATAAATACATATTTTCTTTAAAAGATTCTGTCGGGTACAATTTTAAACGCACTTTGAAAATATTTCAAAATGTCGAAAATTTTCGAAATTGTCGATTTGCTCAAAATTTGGTTATACTCTATTTTAGACCCGAGGAATCCAATGGTGCCACTAAAAAAAATTTCGGCTAATACTTTTCGAGATAATTTTTGCAGGTAAAAGACGGGGGTAGCTATGGTCGTCATTTTTTTACCATTGGATTCCTCGCATCGAATTACATATGAATCCAATTTTTGCGAAAAAAATCCAACGGGTACAATTTTTATGAAGGGTTTTCGAAAATGGCCAAAAACGGAGGTACACCCCTTGATGAAATTTTGGCCAAAATAACTTTTTCTCTCAGAATTGGCTGGAAATTTGTTTATATACTAACTCGACTCCGAGGATTTCAAATCTGCTGTCGAATTTTTTTTTCGACCAATATTTTTCGACATATTTTTTTTAAGTCGAAAACTGGTCGAAATGGAAAATTTATTTTTTCACCATTGGATTCCTCGGATCAAATTATGTAGAATTCCAAATTTTCACGAAAAAAGTCTAAAGGGTACATTTTTACTTCCTTGTACGAAGTAAGGAAGTATTGTAATCCCGAAAAATTTCGGTTCTCAGATTTTGACGGAAATATCCGTTTTGACCTTTTCTGAATCCATTATGACTAGTTTCGACGTGACGTCTGTACGTACGTACGTACGTACGTACGTACGTACGTACGTACGTACGTACGGACGTATGTGTGTCGCATAACTCAAATACGGTTAGACGTAGAAAGTTGAAATTTTGTATTTAGGACTGTTATAGCATCTAGTTGTGCACCTCCTATTTTTGGTTTCAGTCTACAAACCGGAAGTAGTACTTTTTAAAAATATTTCGATAAATATTTAATTTTAGACATTTTTTTTTATTTTAAATGAAAGATTATGTGATTATTACCTACAATCGGTATTTTATAAATATTTTTGTATCTGCTATCATTTAAAAATAATTAAAGTATATATTTATAATTTATAGTATTTCGGTATCTTGTAGTCCATGATCGATTAACATTTGTTACTACGTAAAATTTAAATGATTATGACATGACAGTGACAATAGTAAAATATGCTTTATATCTTCTTCTGCAGTTTAAATAAAATGACTAAAATATATTTGTGAGTATACTAGTATAATAAGTTAAAAGAATTTTTAATATTATTTTACATTTTAGTTATTAAGAAAAGTATGAACACACAAGGCGTACAAGGAAGTCATGTGGTGTCCACGTCAGATTTTTTATTGAGGTATTTCAAAAATGGTACAAAATAAAACTTTTTATTTTCTAGTCTAAAGAATAATATTGTGAATTGACTTAAAATGTGCGGTTATATACTAATTCGATCACGAGGATTTAAAATCTGTAGTCCAAAAAAATTTCAATCCACAATTTCGAAAACTGGTCGAAATAAAAATAATATTTTTGCACCATTCTCTTCGGATCAAATTATATAGGTGGAGGTACATTGTTTGAGAAAAAAATTCTATCGAATATCGAATGTACATACCGATTTTCTAATCAGGATAAAAATATATAAAAAGATAAATATAAATATAAAAGGTAATATTAGCTATTAAGTAATTCCTTATATTTTATTTTGGCCCGAAGTACAATCAGCTCTGTTCCAAGATACAACACCGCATTGTACCTCGAGACAGTTTGCCATTTTTATTTCTTATATAAGATTTTACTATTATTCTTTCAAATATCATCACAATAAAAATAATAATTATTAACAAAAGTTAGTTGTTTTTTAATGTACAATCATTTTAAGAAAAACTCATCACAAAAAATATACCTAGAACAAAAAATGTAATTTTGTCCCAACCTATTCCACTAATTTTCAAAAAACCAAAATTTTGTTGTCCTTTCTAACAGTCTAAAAATAGCATTAAAAGTCAACAACACCAAAATAGGAAGTAAAATTCAAACATAAAAGACAACAAAAAATAACTCGACAAGGTCACATTTATTTATTTATCACAATTGTTTTACTAAGTCAGCATTATTACAATACAATCATAACATTGAAATGTTGAAAACAATTGGGTTAGTCTGGTCGCGATGTCCACTTTGCTTGTTTTACGTTGTTGGCGATCGCTACACCTGTGAAGCTCGATTGTGTCTGCGGGTTTGTGTACACGTGACGTCACGTCTCAAGTCGGTCAGCTACCTGCAAGTGTTTGTGCCGCCCGTGTCCTATTACAGAGCAGTTTCAGGACATTGAAGTGATAGGCGTGGTCTCTGAGAATTTCGTTTCGCCATGCCAGCAAATAATGCAGGTAAAGAAAGGACTGATTGCAATGGGAGGTGTATACTGAGTGTTCTAAGAGTTACTTGCTATAATCATTATTGTCATTATGCCTTGTATTTCACTCAATTTGAAATTTGAATGTTAAGGTGATCTCTACCCCCAGAAAACAGTCAAAAACATTAATTCCGCACGCTATTCTATAGCGTTTATTATTTTGTTAAACATAAACATAACAAATAATTATGTTTGAGGAGAAAACATATTTATTTCAAAATCGGCATGAAAATCTTCATTTCCTGACTAATTTGAGTCTTGAAAGTAAGATTTCCATGACTAAGGCATGAAAATAAATAAGTAAAAATGAAAATAAAATTTTCATGTCTAGTCATTTTTACTTTCCACCAGGGTTGTTATGTTTAAAACAATTTGTTTTAAACAAACTGTTTTAAACATGTTTTAAACACGGCCTAATGTTTTAATGCATGTTTTAAACTGTGTTTTATATCAGGTGTTTAAAAATGATATCGAAATCCATTCACAACGCATAACACAAACAAAACAAATTCAACTACCGACTATCGGTGACTCCTAGCTATGCAGCTAGAGCGATGTAAATCCCCGTCCTCGCACAAAAAGTAGCATTGGCGACATATTTAGATGGAAATAATATTTATTTAAAACAGATATCCTGTTTAAAACATGTTTTAAACATGCTTTTTTGTTGTTTAAAACATGTTTTTTTGTGCAGAGTTAAAAACATGTTTTAAACCAAAAAACAGTTTTAAACAGTAAATAACAAATGTTTTGTTTAAAATTGAAAAAAACATGTTTTTTTTCAACCCTGCTTTCCACTGTCTGTAGAAACAAACACTTGTCATGACAACGTTTTCTAAAATTTGTCACAGCTCTGATGATTTATGCAAACCTAATTTTTTCTATAATTTTAAGCTTCTATAATTGCCGATTTAAAAAAAATAGAATACATCACGCGTCATAAAAATGTCTCGGAGGCTTTGAAGAAATGCTCGAACGCTGCGCATCCTCGCATTCTTCAAACAAGCCACCTCGTCTGCAATGAAACATTGCAGTGACTTGTAATATAATATACTATTTTTCTACACCTGCTTCTGAAAGTTCATGTTTCTACATTGTTTTTAATGTTGAAAGCAGCTGCAAATGCGAGTTTCAAATAAATTATTATATGCAGTCCAGTGGGTTAACTGTTTAAAAAAACTCTCTATACCCGTCTTTCGACTAATGTATATTACGATTTCAAAAAAAAAAATTATGTTTGTGCATTAATCAACGTATAATATGGATTATTAAATGATAAAAGTTAGCTCCAAGTTTTGCTAATTGCTATGACAGCAATTAATAATTTACATTTATTGATTCATTAGTCATGATTCTTCATGTTAAATTTCAATTTGAATTGAATTTGAAATACAGTCAGAATCGTTCAAATTGTTAATCTTCTGGATTTACAAGTGTAGCGCCTTAAGATATAAATATAATGTTAACGCAAATAAATTACATTTATGTATAGGTATAATACCTATAATACCTAATAATTGAGCGAAACATTAATATGGAAAAACAATAATAGAAATTTTATGTAAATTTTTATGCAAAAACAGTGTATAATTAAGAAATATTCATATAATTTGTTTGTTTATTATAAGAGCATGCGTGAAATATTAAAATGTTAAATACCGCACATATGTTTGTAATGAAGAGAACAATACAATGACAACTATGTTAATGCCAAAGAAAATATTCTTATCCTGGAAAAAGAAGAAATTGTCTTGAAGGAGAATTTTCTAGGAAATAAGAAGAAGGCTACTATATAAATAAGGAAATGAGTAGAAACTTTCAAAATGATCAAAATTAATTATACCTATAATAATTTACGGTGAAGTAGATACAGCATTTAGATGAAAATCAAAATATCTTTATTATAAAAATTCACATAAGTACAATACTTTAAAAATTGATAAATATTCTTCTAACAAATCTTAAATTATAAAAAAATTGGATTCTTACTACATTATTTTGTTAAGAACAACACCAAGTTGTATGAAAAAGTTTGATTTTTGTTATTTTAAGAGTAGGTATTGAAAATTTAATACAAATTTTTAAGTATTGTACCTAAACGTATTTTTGCATGAATATTGATCATAATTGCAGATGCAAACAATTATTTTTGACAGTTAAAGTGTCATCTGTAATGTATAACTTAATGTTGTTCTGGCGAGGATTTGGTGAAGGGGGACCGGTCTGCCAATATTTCTTAAGAAATATTGTTTATCCAACACCTCTTAATAAAAGCATCATAACTATGGTGATTTTAAACTAAACAAGCAAAGTAAAAAATTACCCACAAGTGGCTTTGATCAAAATTATACCTATTTGTGGGTAAATTGCGTTACTTTGCTTGTTGGAAGTCACCAGAAACGATGTTTTAGGTTGAAACTTCATATTTTTAAAATATTTAAGCAGTTATTAAGAGGTGTTCTAACAATCTAAACCGATTTGATTAAATCATGATACTTTTCTCATATTACACAAAAACGACTGTAATTTATTACTAAAATTATACAAATTTCAAATTCGGGATTTCAATATTCGATTCTAAAATTAATTTTCTATAATAATTATTTAATAATAGACATTTTAAGGCGCCAGTTTAGGAAAAACTTAAACATAATTTCAAAATCACAAAAATATATTTTAGTCACCTTCTTTAAAATTTTGTGTTTAATTTCTCCAAACAAATATTTGACAGTTATAATGTATAACTTAAAGTTCTTTTTGCGAGGATTTAGTGGAGGTGAAACGGTCTGCCAATATTTCTTATAAATAAGAAATATTGTTTATTTTAACCTCATAATTTATATAAATTCTACTTTATTTAGCCATTCTCATATACGCTTATGGTGATTCCTGATCCGGTTACTTAGGACTTAATAAATCAATAGTCCCCGAAAATTTTTATTAGTCTCTTCACATAAACATTTAACAAAGTATTTGTACCTACTACCCTCAAAAACCCCTGTGAAACAAATTCCACTTCCACCTTCTTCCAACACATAACCTCCAAACATGCCCGGTAATAATTCTCCCTCATTACGAGTCCAAGGTGTGAAATTCAGGATCTTGAAAACTGTAATTCTTGGTGAATCCTCCATAACGGAAGGTGAGACTTTACAACCGCCCCCACGCGCTAACAGAGGGTGCCTTCGCGAGTCACTGAGCCAGGAGTTAATCCCCTGCGTCGGTGCGAGCAGGCGTTCGACTCGCGCGGACTTCCATTCAACGGTCACGAAGCTGTATAATTTGTGAAACTATTTCACTGATAGTTACACGGGAAGTTGTAGTAGTATTTACCGTCAATGCGTCAATGGATTTGTGGGAGGTGGAATGATTAATTAGTGTAACTGTTGGATTAAGTAGGAATTATTTAAGTAGGTTTGACAAAAGAATGCGGAGTTATGGGATACATCGTTTGCAGAGGGTTTTGTTATTATTACCTCGCGCCTCATATTCTGTAAGAGGTATTGTGATGGGTCTAAATTTTCGAGTGTGAGTTTTTGGCAGATAAGCATACGTTTTAGGGTCTCTAGAATACGAATTACCTACACATTTTTGAGATAATGAAAAAAATCCGATGTGGCCAGCACAAGACCTGCCTACTCAAGATACCCTTAATTGCAGTTTAATGATAGTATTATATCTATTACTTAAATATATTTAAAAAAGTGTAGATGAATCTCTTCTTACAAGTTGGAAAAAAATTGATGTTCCATTTTCCCCCTTTTCTAAATTTAAAGGCCGATATCTCAAAAACTAAGTGAGAAATCAAACTCTAGTCTGCAGCATTGTATTTGTAACACTTAAATTTATAAACAAATTTTCAGAATTTTGAAAATTTTGAAATTTGTTGACTTCCCAAAAACCGACCACCCTCGATTTCTCAAAAATGGTTCAATATATCGGAATTCTATATGTGAACCAATTTTCAGCTCAAAATTCCGACGGGAACAAGATTTATCCAACATTGTCGATTTTAGAAAAAATCGTAAGGGGTAAAGAAATCTTCAAAAATGGGGAAACCTTGATAAATCCTGTACCCGTATCTGATGTATCACAAGCAAAATATCTCACAAAAACAAATGAACTATCAAAGGTTTAAGTATTATTTAATGAAATAAAAACAAAATATAACAAATTACTAATTATTTGAAGTTGGAACCCAAGTGGAAAAAGGAAATTAAATAATGGAATAACTCGCCTGGTTGAGTAGTAGTTCTCTTATATTTTCCACTCATATAGGTACTATAAAAATGACGACCGCGGTTTCGACAATTTAGATTGTCATCTTCGGGTCTGGTACAAAACTACAATAAAACAATATTTAGTACTATATTTGTACTAAATATTGTTTTATTGTAGTCTTGTACCAGACCCGAAGATGACAATCTAAATTGTCGAAACCCCGATCGTCATTTTTATAGTATATGAGTGGAAAATATAAGACAACTACTACTCAACCAGGAGAGTTATTCCATTATTTAAATTACTAATTATAGAAGATGTTCATAGTGACCACCATTTTCGTTTACCTACACACATTCTAGACACTTGAATTCTGGTTAATAATTATTTTCACCTATCGTATGTCAATTGATTTTACAAAAAAATGTCAACGTTGAAACCTTTCTTAATTTTCTTTATTTCAACTTTTTCTTGAGATATTTTGCATGAAATGTAGACTTTGTAATACATCACTGGATTCAGAACCGTACGTAGAATTCAAATATGTAAACAGGGTGTTCTATTTGAAATAAGAAAGTTGATGTCATTTCCGGTATAACCGGAAGTGATATAACGATTGCTTTAATAACCAAAAAGTTATTTCGAGCGTACCATTTTTTGGGACAACCTGAAGTTATGAAACACCCTGTATAAAAATATACATAATTTCAATTTTGATATTTGTATGACGTTTTGAAAATCGTAGACTGCCATTAGAACTACGTATCTTGACTAATCATTGAAATTACCACAAACATACAAATAAATTTCCATTTAAATAAATTTCCATTTAAATAAATAACTCAATAATCTTAATATAAACATACTCGGACGTCAAAACAAAATTTATAAAACGATATTTTGCAGGAATCGTCAACAAGGCATTTAACTCATAAGTCGCCACGCTTACTTTATCGTCTTGCTAACACTTTGCTACTTTGTAGCACTTCTTATCAAGCCTGAAAGCTGAAACAATAAACAATCGGTGTTGAAAGGTGTCGGTGCCGAGTGGTCGAGTTCTGTGGGCCGAGGGGTGCGCGGTGGCTGGTATTTAACAAACACGGCACGTTCGAGATTCGCGCCAAGTTGGACAGCAGTTACAATGTGGCATATGTCACGAACCACGTATCATGTATATATACATGCGCTAATATGAAACCAGAGGTTTTCGTGTATTATACTTAAACGTAATGGTTGTATGGGTTATTAGGTTTATTGAGGCTTGAGGGTATTAATTCTGTTTATGCAGGTTCTGTTGATGGGATTACATTAGCTGCAATAAATTGTTCACTTAGGCTTATGTGTAGTTATGAACATTGCAAGCAAATATAGATTTTCAGGCGTCTGTTTTCAGTGACGTAGTTATAGAATCTGTTTAACCCTTCGTTTCATACTATTGCAAATTTGCAACATAGATATTTTTGACGTTTATTTCACATTTAGGTGTTCATAGCAGTGATTCCATGATATTACAAACTTGCAATATTCCTACTTATGTCAGAGAAATTTACTTGTGGCCAAAAGATAATGCTTGTGTTCAAAATATTATTTTTGTTTTAGTGTATTACATGTCAGAAGAATAAAACAAGACAAATAATTTTTAGCATCGCACTGAAGATGATTCAATAAGAATCGAAACGTTTGCAATAACTAGGAGTATTTGATTTTATTTCAACCCTTATCCATTTTTCGACGATCCAGTATTTTCAAATTTATATTTTTGGATACGAATACTTTAATTTTATTCATAATGTTTTAAATTTGTAACATGTTCTATTTTAATTATTTATAATAATTATATATATTTTCTTTCAAAAAATTATCTTGATTATTATTATTATTGATGTTAATTTAAGTTGTAATAATTTTTGTTGTTGATATTTTAAAATTCATGAAACGAAGGGTTAAAACTCCAAAAATTAATATCTTACCCACTTGACAAGAATTTTAGTCTTGTCCTTTTAGTGATATTAGGGATGTTTAAAAATATCTTATTCTTGTCCTTTTAGTTATATTACGTAAGTCTATCCTAGCCACATCCTATGTCCTGAGTTACGTTCAAAAATTATATACTCAATACAAACACCTCAGAGAATTACATGGTATGCATAATTGGGATATTATTACTAAATTACAAACATTGGGATGTTACATAGAAAATTTTTAGGTTAACTAAATATCCAATGAAATTCTTTCATTTCTGATCACGTGTACGAAATTGACCAATGATTACAACATTTTAACTTATAGCAACCAATGGGACATTATCACTTATGTCAAATATGTAGCTAGGTTACAATTATTTATGTTCATTTTTATGTTTATAATAATAATTGAATAAAAATGTCATTTACACGTTTTGGTAATGAAAATAATACTTGAATTAATAAAATTTTCTGTCCGAATAACCCTCGACCATTGATAAATACTTATAATTTTGTGACAGCTACCTCAAACACGTTGCTTTTAGGTTAACAGCCCTCCGCCTGCGGCGTCGGGCGGTTACCAAGCAACGTGCTTTCGGAATGTCACAAAATTATTTCGTAATTATCAATGTCCTTGGGTTATTATAGTTGAAAATTTTTAGGTTAACTAAATATCCAATGAAATTCTTTCATTTCTGATCACGTGTACGAAATTGACCAATGATTACAACATTTTAACTGATAGCAACCCATGGGACATTATCACTTATGTGAAATATGTTGCTAGGTTACAATTATTTATGTTCATTTTTATGTTTATAATAATAATTGAATACAAATGTCATTTGCACGATTTGGTAATGAAAATGATACTTATAATTTTGTGACAGCTACCTCAAGCACGTTGCTTTTAGGTTAACAGCCCTCCGCCTGCGGCGTCGGGCGGTTACCAAGCAACGTGCTTTCGGAATGTCACAAAATTATTTCGTAATTATCAATGTCCTTGGGTTATTATAGCTGATAATATTACTAAGGGCGGACATTAGCAATCGCTAGGATATTAATAGGATGTTAATAGTCAAACATATAGCAAGTAACAAGCCGGGATGTTCACATTCTTGAAATGTTCCAGGGATTTTATTTTTTCAAGTGGGTATATTAATTAATGACATCTAGCGTAGCATCTCATAATATGTTTACAATATTTAATATTACCTACCTAAGAATAATTACTTTTAATTAACTAGTGATAATTTAATTTTTTGTTTACACTTATGAAGTTGCAAATTTGCAATAACATAGTAATCACACACTAATCACTAATTCATCCCCATAAAAACATAAATTTAAGTATCTTTGTAAAAGTGTTTTAGATATAGGTAGGTACATTGTTCTAATTTAATTAGGGAAACAACATTGAACAATTACCAAATAAATAAAATTATATTGTTTTTCCTGTAGATGCCCATTACACATTTCATTAATTTTAAACGCGGAATATTGTATCTTATGTTTATTATTTTCACCTGTTTTTCCGGTGTACAAACAAGAACAGCATATTTGTAGAAAACTATTTCAGAAAGAAATATTGAACATTAATTGAAAATACAGTTGACAAATAAATCGCCATATGTCTTATTTACAAAATAAATTCATATTGTTATAGTCAGCATAAACTTTTATTTCATATTACCATTATGTATGAAACACAAACGTGACTCAAAATAATACAGACGTAGCATAAATCTGTCAAACAGCCTTCACAAAAAACAAAGCGAAAATAAATTTCACAGGAAAATATTTTCATATTTCCAACAAACTTTTCCTTTATTTCATTACCTACTTATTATAACTACCTATTTGCAAATATTTCGTTAAAAACATACATTTTTATAGATTTTTCACAATTGACGCATCATAATAAGGAAAGAATGAATAATTTAATTCACGATTTTGAAAAACATGGCTCTAGTTTTATTCAATGATATTAAGTTATGACAACGTTTCGGTCTTGATTATGACCATCTTCAGGTCAACTATAAATGTACTCATGAGTGTATAATAATATACCTACCTACTACCAGAAAAATAATCTACTTAATTATGACTACGAATGGTATTCAAGAGATTATTCATTGAATCAGATCCAATTTTAAATTAAAATGGCAAAAAATGCAATTATCCATGATTTCAGAAAACAAATATTTTTATAAAATTTAGACGTAACGTCAAATGTGTTTTATGTTTTTGCCTCTCGCCTAGAGAGGTATAGGGATCGTGAAAAAATTCGATGTCGAGATTTTTGTCAATAAGCACGTTTTAGCACCTTTAGAACCTATTTTGACTATTTTCACGATGATGTCTGTGTGTGTGTGTGTGTGTGTGTATGAAAGTCTGTATGTACGCCTACTATAGCATTTCGTCCCGGTTCATTATCTCAAATTCTACTGAACATAAAATTCTAATATTTTGCATTATACATTTATATATGTTAATGAAGAGCTGAAAAGATTTTGGTAAAAATCCACCAACCGGAAATAGTACTTTTCTTGTAGCACTATAACATTTTTTGCAAAAATTGTATAAAATAATGCGATTGTTACAATTTGACATACCACACATGAAAGAAGAAATTACATTGTACAATATTTAATCTTACTTGTTTCTATATCTTTAACCAATAAAGAAATATAATTTTTTTTAAATATATAATTTTACCTACCACGATTTGTGAATCCCGAAATAGAAATAAAATTTAAAACAAAAATAAAATTGTCACTATGACAGATAAACAGAAATAATATAATGTATGATTATTTTATATTATTATATCAAATGTTATACGGTGTTGTTGTATTTTATTTAAATTAAAGCTTAATATTTGCTTCAATACGAGGTTAAATAATAATACTTCAATGTCAAGGCGAGAGGTATTGTAATGGTCACGTCAGATTTTTTTTTTATGTTTCTTTACAAATAAAATAGAGAATTTCAAGTGAAAAATGTTCTAGACCTTTGACGAAAACCCAGAGACAGAAATGGTGCATTAAAAATGGGAAATACAGATTATAATAAAGAAGTTCATTTGTTAAATAGTCACTTAAATAAGTAGGTACTAGTAGTGGAATAGTCGACACACAACCTTACTAGTACAAAATAATCAAGTCTACTGATTTTGATTGGCTGTGAAGTTAAATATTCTGCATTTTTATTGTTTTTTTTTGTCAGATGACAGATGATGTGAATAATCAGATGATATTTTCTGTCGATAATTCCACTCCTGTATAAAGTATGCCATAAACAAAACACAATTTTATCGCTTTGACAGCGGATAAAAAGGAAGGTAATTTTTGCAAGTGATAAAACCTTATTTACCTTTTTCTTAGCAACCAAACAAATCACTAAAATGTCATTTGCTTCATATTTCTAATTTTTGTCAGTGTAATGATTCGATTTTGGGAATATTTGTGAAGAAGAACCAAAGGAGTCGTTAAATTATCTCGTTGAATTACACTCGAGCATTTTATTTCTGTTTGACATATCAACTTGTCACCTGACAGCAATTTGACACGAAAAATTGTTTTAAAATAAAATCTCTCCACCTACGGTGTCGTGATTTTATTAAACAATTTTTTTTTCAATTGCTAGGCAACAAGGTTTCAATACAAACAGAAATTTATCCGGCTCTTGTGTAATTATAGTTGAGAAATTATTAAATAAGTTGCTGTGGAAACGACAAAACAATTCTCAAAAAAATATCATCACTTATGAATATTACCCTTGAAAATCGATTTCCCACCGTTTCAAAATTATCTAAAAATGCAAATGAGCTTCAAATATTCCCAAGACATTTCCATCCGGCTTCCTTAGAAAAAGAGTTTCCCACCACCGATACTTCCTCAATCGAATGCCAAATTCAGGTGCACAAAATTTAAATTTTATAAACTGGGACCTGTTCTTCGACAAGTTTCTCACACTCCATAACAAATAGCGTACCTAGAGCCCTGCAATAACACCCACTACTCCGTAAAACATTCATCCTTGGTAGGGCCATTCCCACGTAAGTCTGCCAGGCGAAAATCCACCTTAAGAAGGGTCACCTGATGGCCAAATCACATTGGCGATTGGCGAAGACTCAACCACGTAAACTGTCAGGATGGCTCGGTTATTAGATGGAGATTTGAGAGGATTGTTTGGGTGGTCGGATGGACCGAGGTGTCTATAAGATCAACCTGATCGAATGTTGACAGTTAGTGACTATTAGTGCGCGAGGGTGGAGTGTAGTGCGAATGACAAGTGGAGGAAATGCCGTCAGTAACGAGAGTCAAGTGTATGATGAAAACACACACAAGAGTTGATTTTGATAAAGGTATTTGTATTTGTTTCTTAAATATTTTACATAAATAAATAGTTCTTTAATTCGCTCTTTATAGATAAAAATTTAACTTTATTATTACCTTATTACATTATATCCAATTAATAATATTTATACATCTCTTTTAAAATGGTGCTACAAACATTTCAGAAATTGTGTATAGCGTATACAACTGTTCATCTGTGACATTGACATTTTCATTTTTGTTTTTAATTTTTTTCCTGTATTGTGATTTACAAATCGTGATAGGTAAAATTATATATCTTTGAAAAATAGTTTTCCTCTATTGGTAAGAGATATAGAATAGTTATTTGTGTATTAAGAGCGTAAAGTGAATATTTGTCACTCGCGCACGGTAATTGCAGCGCGAGCCGAAGGCGAGAATTGCAGTAGTGCAAGAGGAACAAATACATTTTACGCTCGTAATAGGTACACACATAATTTTATCTACGACTAAAATTATTTGTTATAATAAAAATAGTATTCAGGTAGTTCAATCTGCGTTCAATCAATTTATGTTTTATTCATAACCATGACGATACCAATAATACCGTAATAAATAAATTAAAAAAATTGTTTGATTCTGTAATTTTTACCTCTCGCCTAGAGAGGTATAGGGATCGTGAAAAAATTCGATGTCGAGATTTTTGTCAATAAGCACGTTTTAGCACCTTTAGAACCTATTTTGACTATTTTCACGATGATGTCTGTGTGTGTGTGTGTGTGTCTGTATGTGCGCCTACTATAGTCTTTCGTTCTGATTCATTATCTCAAATTCTACTGAACATAAAATTCTAATATTTTGCAATATACATTTATATATGTTAATGAAGAGCTGATAAGATTTTGGTAAAAATCTGTCAACCGGAAATGGTATTTTCTTGAAGAATTTTAACATTTTTTGGGAAAAATATAGGAAATACTGCGATAGTTACAATTTGACATTTTTATTGTTTTTTTTTTGTCAGATGACAGATGATGTGAATAATCAGATGATATTTTCTGTCGATAATTCCACTCCTGTATAAAGTATGCCATAAACAAAACACAATTTTATCGCTTTGACAGCGGATAAAAAGGAAGGTAATTTTTGCAAGTGATAAAACCTTATTTACCTTTTTCTTAGCAACCAAACAAATCACTAAAATGTCATTTGCTTCATATTTCTAATTTTTGTCAGTGTAATGATTCGATTTTGGGAATATTTGTGAAGAAGAACCAAAGGAGTCGTTAAATTATCTCGTTGAATTACACTCGAGCATTTTATTTCTGTTTGACATATCAACTTGTCACCTGACAGCAATTTGACACGAAAAATTGTTTTAAAATAAAATCTCTCCACCTACGGTGTCGTGATTTTATTAAACAATTTTTTTTTTTCAATTGATAGGCAACAAGGTTTCAATACAGAAATTTATCCGGCTCTTGTGTAATTACAGTTGAGAAATTATTAAATAAGTTGCTGTGGAAACGACAAAACAATTCTCAAAAAAATATCATCACTTATGAATATTACCCTTGAAAATCGATTTCCCACCGTTTCAAAATTATCTAAAAATGCAAATGAGCTTCAAATATTCCCCAGACATTTCCATCCGGCTTCCTTAGAAAAAGAGTTTCCCACCACCGATACTTCCTCAATCGAATGCCAAATTCAGGTGCACAAAATTTAAATTTTATAAACTGGGACCTGTTCTTCGACAAGTTTCTCACACTCCATAACAAATAGCGTACCTAGAGCCCTGCAATAACACCCACTACTCCGTAAAACATTCATCCTTGGTAGGGCCATTCCCACGTCGGTCTGCCAGGCGAAAATCCACCTTAAGAAGGGTCACCTGATGGCCAAATCACATTGGCGATTGGCGAAGACTCGACCACCTAAACTGTCAGGATGGCTCAGTTATTAGATGGAGATTTGAGAGGATTGTTTGGGTGGTCGGATGGACCGAGGTGTCTATAAGATCAACCTGATCGAATGTTGACAGTTAGTGACTATTAGTGCGCGAGGGTGGAGTGTAGTGCGAATGACAAGTGGAGGAAATGCCGTCAGTAACGAGAGTCAAGTGTATGATGAAAACACACACAAGAGTTGATTTTGATAAAGGTATTTGTTTCTTAAATATTTTACATTCTATTATTTGGTACAAACAACTGAATATTAAGGTAAATGTAGCACTGTTTTTTCTCTGTCAACTGTCAATTGCATATTGGTTACTTAATAAGTAAAAAATCTGATGTGGCCAGCACATAAGCTCTCGCCTTAACACTGTAATTTATGTCAATTTGGTTTTAGTTTATATAATTTTGCAATAAATTTACAAACTTTTTGAAAATATTTTTATAGTCTTTAGTTCTTTAATTATCTCTTTATAAATAAAAATATAACTTTATTATTAAAATATTACATTATGTCCACTTAATAATATAATCATATCATCAACTCTTTTATTACCTTTCAATATGCAACATTTATTGATAATTATAAACAACATAATACGTTAGTTACTTATAATACCTTAGATACTTATAATTCATTAGTTACAACCTTAATATGTTAGATACAACCATAATGACATCAAAACCTTCCATAATACGCGAATTGTCAACTAATTGACGATTAAGCTTTGAATACTTATATGCGATTTAAGCTCCCTTCGATGTTCAAAGAGACTCGGTTTCATCTCGTCGCTTAGCAACATTCTTAGTATTATAAAACGCATAATATTCTTGTTATATATTATTAGCTATTATACATCCCCTTTAAAATGTTTTTAATTTTTTTCTTATATTGTGATTTACAAATCGTGGTAGGTAAAATTATATATCTTTGAAAAATAGTTAAATAGGTAAAAGATATAGAAAAGATGTTAAATAAATATTGTAAGATATAATTTGTTCTTCCAAATATCGTATGACAAATTTAACTATCTCAGAATTTTCTATATTTTTTTGCAAAAAATGTTAGAATGCTTCAAAAAAATACCACTTCTGGTCAAGGTATTTGTACCAAAATCGTAGCATCTCTACCAATTCCAATTAGTAGTAAGTATACAAATGTAAAATATCAAATTTTTTTTGGATATAATTCGTATTTGAGTTATCCGACCTCCAAAAACTACAACTATACCGCTTGTCAAATTGTTCGTTGTGAGGTTCAAATATTTTGGTGAAAATGTATTTTCGTATCAGCATGTACGAAATGAAATAAAATTGATATTCTTGCCAAATTACACAATGAAGCTAGCTGTTACTATGGTTTGTCTATCTTTTTAAATATCGCTAGCGCAGCAAAAGCAGCAGTTTTTTTGCTAGCACTGTGGACATAATTTGCTAGTAAAACTGTCAAATTTTCACTTGTACACCAATAAACGTAAAGAAATTCGATAGATTTGTTAAGTTATTGAACACAGCTAATATAACGTAAAATTTCTATCATTGATTATCAACTGTAACAAATATCCCTAACTCTTGATATAGTTACAAATATCATAACATCATGAAGATAGCAACTTAACTTCGATAGCAAGCTTCGCTGTGAATTAGAATAGGTACCCTTACCATCTCACAAAAAGAGAGAAATTCAAAACAGAGCAGAAATAATGAAGCTGTAACAAGAAGCAATTGAAATGCAAAATCTGAAAATCAAGAATAACACTCGAACGAGAACGAACGGAATACGGAATCTATAAATAGCGGAATAATAATGAAGTGCGCGCGAACCGCAGAACGGCAGGAAAACAGGAGTAAGTACCGTTCGCTTCCGCTCTAATAGACCCTCCATGTTTCCGGCCGCCATTTTGCGCCACTCTCCTGCGCATTATCATATTTTAAATTACAAATCACTTCTCAGTACTCAGAGCCAACTGGTTACCAATGTTTATTGCCGTTTTTATGTCCTGAGACAAAAGTGCGTCGCCTGTCGTTTATTGTTTATTCTCTGGACTTTTCTTTATTTTCTTTATTTCATTGTTAATTTTTATATGTTTTGTTTTGTTTTACTAAGAGGCGAGAACAACAATACAATATTTAATGACTGGATTTTAAAGCTTTCGCGCTTGTTTTGTTATTAACCCACTTTTGATACAGACTGCTGCACCTGGTGCAGAAATGTTATTTCTGTTCAATTGTTGATCATTTTATGTTTCTGTTGAACAGGCGAAATAATCATCCGTTGCAATATAAATTTTCCCATCGTATACTTGAGTTATGGCATTGTTAGAATGACAATTCTATTTTTGTACCCTGGTGTTTTAATTCTTCAAGTATTGTCGATAATCGGTTACACCGGCAGATTTAGGGGGGGGGGGGACACTGGGAACGATTCTATTGATATATTTTTTATGCCTATTGCTTGTTCGTATTTGCAGAAATTTATGCAGATAAAGTGTATAAAAATGACTATCTGAAAATTGTTTCGAGCCGATTTTATGGAGAGTCGATACCTAAATGCTGAATTTCACTGTGCGTCATGTTACATGAATAAATAAAGGATAAAATTATTAGTTTAATGGCCAGTTGCACCGCTTCCACTTAATAAACTTAATAATTAATTTTAAGTTTTCCTTAAATTAACAATATAGAATCAATATCAAAGTGCCAAACATAAATATATCATTGCTGTCATAAGTTCGATTCGATATTTTTCATTTAGGTGATACTTAAAATTTAAGTAATTTTAGATATTTTTAAATAGCTAAAGGTTGTGCTCAAGTACGTCTAATGCCAGTTTTTAAAATTTTTTGTTTTAAATGTGATAAAATACATATAAATACATACCTCCTATCTCATAAAAAAGATAAAATGGACTAGCCATGAATATAAAAATATAGAGTACAAAAATGAAAATGTGGGATTAGTCGCATTTGGAGACAACTTTTATCTATTCTAAAAATGTGAATATTTACTTCAAATTTAGGAAAAAACTAAACATATACTTTTCACCACTTTTACGTCGGTAGTGACTTCTGTTAAGGTATCCGTCTACCCTAAAATTTACAGAGGTGTACGTTTTCTTTAGTTATAATTGAAATTATATAATACTGCCCCTATACCAAATTTCATCCAGGCTTAACCTATGAGCGCTGTACTATTAGTTATAATTGAAATGTTGCTTTTACATATCAGTGTATTAACAAAAGATGTCTTAATGCCTCTAGATATTAATTTTTTGTCTTTGGCATAGGAATTTGAAGTAAAAAATATTTAAAAATGATGTTTTTGTCATTATTTGATATGTTATTTTTCTGTCATTATAAATGGAAAGAAAAATTTAAAAAGCAAGAAGTCTGTAGCTAACCTTAAATTAAATTTCTTTGAAAAATATAGAAGTTTACAGTATTTCTCAACTTCAAAATGACATTGCATAGGATGCGGCAAAGTACTAGTTCGGAATGGGTTCGAGCAGCAGTAGTATAGTGTAGAAGAGAATTAATTAGAAAAAATATAATATCGAGTGTATTTTAGGAATTCGAAAAATAGGTAGACGAGCCCCTTAAGAGGCCTGTCTGGTAGTTTATAGCAAAATGCGTTCCATGATCATTCATCATCTATAGTGGTTCCATATTTATGTACGACATTATATTATCATGTTACGCAAAGGATGTTTGAAGGTCTCTCTAATTTTCTTTTACTTTTTTGCCTTAATTATGGATCAAAATTACGTTGATATTATTCATTTTTCTTGATTCTTATGATTCTTTCTCTGGTAAACCCAAACTAATTTTTAATGAATAAAAGCAGTATCGCTGGATTTTCAGTCAAAAATCTTTTATTTATTTTATTAGGTCAAAGTTTCGGCCTTGCTTTTTTAATTTCTGAAAACAGAGGACATAAATGAACTTTTCTTGTCTGATTGCAGAAGTTTCTTGCCGCCACTCGCAGTCGCTATCGACGATCATGAAGGAGAAGAGCAAGAACGCGGCGCGCTCTCGTCGCGAGAAGGAAAACGCGGAGTTCCTGGAGCTGGCCAAGCTGCTGCCGCTGCCGGCCGCCATCACCTCCCAGCTCGACAAGGCCAGCGTCATCCGCCTCACCACATCCTACCTCAAGATGCGCCAGGTTTTCCCTGATGGTAAGTACATGTGCTACGCATTACGGGGGTTTCCATCGTGGAAAGCTTCAATCTGGTTAGTCTACCTGAATCGATCGCTTTATGTTTGAACATTGATTAAACTGGAGAAGATGACTAATGGTGGGATTCGAGCATTATCCTAAAATTCTATAAATTTATAGATCTATAAGTTATGGAAAATCCGTAACTGACAGTCTTATAGATTTCGCTAAAATGGTATTCGGACTACATGTCTATAACTTTTGACATCTGTAAATTATTCTTATGCCCATGTCACACCGGCGTGGCATAAAGCACGGTGCTCGATGTGGCATTTTGCTTCGTTCAAAGCTGTCAAAAGGGTGTCACACCGGTATAGCAAAATGCCATACGAAAATTTGTATATTGCTATGTTCACTTCGTACTTTGAAGGTTTTTGAATATTGTTTTTGACAGCTGAGAATTAAAATTCATCAATTCTTTGTGTTAATTAAATCAATAATTAGTTCATATATTGACAAAAGCTTAAAGGGTTATATTCTTATTATCTAATTACTTACTGTTATTATTTTGACATGAATTATTCACCAAATGTCAAAAATTATATTGAGGACTCACTGTGAAATCAGCAACAAATTTCCATATGTCAAAATGCTCGATGGAATAGCGGCGATACAATTTTTACGTTATTCATTTGTTCCATCGAGCACCGTGCTTCGTGTCATGCCGGTGTGACATGGGCATAATAGTATATTCCGTAACTCATTAGCGAATAACCGCGGTTTTGGTAAAACTGTGGTTAGTTATGGCTCCTGAAAAGTGGTTATGATTTAGAACAAGTTAAACCTCATATTTGGTTTTTTTAAGAATCACTGCTAGCAAACATTGTATTTAAAAATATAAATACAAGTTAATACATGAAGTTGTATTGCTTGTTGTAATTAAATGAATAAGTAATAGGAAAATTTTACGATGTAAGCAATGTCACCAATTACCCATTCTTATTATTCAAAATCCTTTTAAAACCGGGAAAATCCTGCATTTGAAGAATAATTTCCGACGCCTTTTGTTAAACGTATATTGTTATTGCTTTATGTGATTAACTTGTATTGTATTAAGTAATAAAGCTTAGCACCACTTGACGACTATTACAGGTATTTCACCGCCAAAATGTCCTTCGATGGGAAACCCGACTTTGAATCATTTCTAGTAATAATATTTCTAGGGGTTTCCACTGCTTATAGAACTATAATCCTTTTGTTCCAAGTTTATACAATACTATTATATAAATTTTATGAGGTTAAACATAAAATAAACATTACATTTAACCACAAAAATACATTTGACATTGATTTATATTTTTTAGAATCATTAATTATTTTGTACCAACTTTATACGTGCCTGATTTATATGAGAAAATATATAATAATTGTTATTGTGATTTAAATCAACCTTAAAATTTTGAAACCTCATAATAGCATAATAGGTAGTGGCTGGTTTATGATGGATTTAATTTACGAATTTAGATTTACAAATTTAGATTTAGAAATATAAAATATACATAGGTATCTGCCTTTGCTGCGGTTCATGTTGAATTTAGATTTATAATTTACAATTATTAAAATATGACCATATTTTATAATTCTAAATCTAAAATTGTACATGCGTCCAATCAATTTGACTCGAAAAATTGTTTTGAAATAAAATCACTCCAACTGTGGTGTCGTGATTTTATAAAACAATTTTTCTTTTCAAATTGCTAGGCAACAAAGTTTCAATACAAACAGAAATTTATCCGGCGAAATAAAAAGCTCGTGTATGTAATTTCAGTTGATAATTTATTTTAGCTCCGCAAAATCGTAAATAGAAGAACAACTTTCTCTAAGTCTCTAGAAATTTCGGGAATGCATGTATCCCTCTAATCTGTAGACACTGCCTTATGCATTTCTATAATCGACAAATAATCTTGCCCTGACCATTTCAACACAACAACTTATGCGTATGTCGCATAACTCAAATACGGTTAGACGTAGAAAGTTGAAATTTTGTATTTAGGACTGTTATAGCATCTAGTTGTGCACCTCCTATTTTTGGTTGCGATCGTCCGTGCCAAAGGGGCACTATTTGGTATTTTTCGCATTATTCAAAAACAGTATGTCGTAGAAAGTTGAAATTTTGTACTTGAGACTCATATGTTGCATCTAGTTGATCACCTAATATTTTTGGGCACTTTACTCTAGGTATTTTTTGGAATTTTCCGCATAAATCAAATACGATTAAGTATTATATTTTAATATTATTCTACATTTTAGTTATTAAGAAAAGTATGAACAGTTTAATAGGCGTACAAGGCAGTCATGTGGTGTCCACGTCAGATTTTTATTCATTACTTAGTTACTGATCCCCTAAGGTCACGTTGAGCAAGAACTTATATATTTAAGGAACTCTTAGTATAAGTAATGCTTACTTATGAATCACTTTTAAGTAGATCTGGTGCAACCGACCATAACTGGATAAAAATCCTATAGCAACTACAACTGTCTTTTAGAGTAGAGCTGAAAACATTCGCTTCAGGTTGGTAAAGTCCTGACTTATTTACAGTTTTTGATAAAATCTTTGAAAGCTAGTAAATATTTTCCAGTTTAAATTTCAAAATAAAATGTATGCTTTACTCATTCCTGTTCCGCGAAGCAAGTCATGAACTTGTCTGGCGTATCAGTATATATTACAAGGTGACAATTTTATCTACATGCGACATATTATGTTGTAAGTGTTTAAGATAATAAACGCCAACTAGTCATAAACCGCCGATTACAAAGTAATCAGATCGCATTTCACAAGATTACAAATACGTAGGTATAAGTCAAAGATTTTGCCGCATACGCACGACGAATTCCTTGGGCTGGTTTTTAAAGCGTAATTTGAAATTAAATTACCTGTTTATCATGTTCGAATGTAAATATTTATATTTCTTGTACACCAATTTCGAAATAAGCACGGATATTTATATATTATTGTTATTAAAACACAAATTGTTTTTCGTAAATATTTATCAGAACAATTATTGTTAAATCGTTTCTGTGAACAATTGTATTAATTTTAGTTTAAATTTCAAAATTAATTAATAATAACAGTATTACAATCATGTTTATTTGTTCCACGTTTACTAGTACTTATGTTTTTAAAATATTATTCGCAAATTGTGGTTAAATGTCTGAGACGTTTTCATTAAATTTTTACTTTCTTTTCAACAAAAATTCAATGTATAATCTAGCCTTATATATCTATGTAACTTATCTAAACAGACTTATTATAAATATTGTAAAAACCAAGTGTCACAACAACAATAATGATTTTTAAACCATAACAATAAGCTAGAATAAGCTATGGTGACCAAAGTGTAAAGTCAACTGTTCTGTTACGCCTAGATCTAACAAACTTTTTTTTTAAATATGCGAGTTCGATCGATTCGCAAGGCACAAAAATGTAAAACAATCTATCTAGGTACTATACAAACATATTTTTTCAAATAAATAGATAAGTAACAGGCCCGTCTACCTCCAAAAATCCAACATAAAATGTACTAACGTAGCGAGTGTTTTGTGGCCAGTACAAGAATGATTAAATTTTATTTCAACAAGGATTTAATAGAAAAAGAATGGATCAACAGATGTGCCTTTTTATAATTTTGATTAAAAAAAATGTACATGATTATAAAAATTCCGAAAAATTCAAAAAATGACAATTTATTCAAACTTTACACGGTTATATCTCATGATAGAAATTAATTTTTAAAATTTTAAAACGGTACATCTGTAGATTCATTCTTTTCTCTATTAAATGTTTATAAAAACATTATCCTGACGTCAATAATAATCTGACAGTTTACTTGCAACGAAAACTTTTCAACTTCAAAATGACATGGCATAACTAGGATGCGGCAAAGTACGAGTTTCGGTCTGGTTTCAGGCGCAGTCCTGGTAGTGAGGAAAAGATTGAAATAGAAAAAAAAAGTAAAATCGGGAGTATTCTAGGAATTAGGTAAAAACGTAGACGTATGATGGTTTAAATTAAATAATATCATGTAGGTAAACTTTACAAGTGAGTTATAACGAATATATAATACCGTTGTACGCCATAACTCACTAAGCCTACGAGCTATTATTATTAACTTATTCGATGTTACTTGTTACCTGTACCCAACATAAAAATTGTTGAATCAAATATTATATGACACACGTGTGATATGATAACAACTACTTGAGATAATTAACCTAGGTACTCGGTAAACCTCATGTACTAAACTATCCTGCTATCAAATAAACACACATAATATTGTAGGTAGTATGACCTTTTTGTTTGGCTTTCTGATTTTTAATGGCGAAGATTTAAAATATATCTTTTAGCAAGAATTGAACATGATGTATAATTTAATAACATTATAAACAAGTATAAATATGATAGTAATCTTATCATGTCAACAACAAAATAATACCTACAAAAGAAATAATAAAATTCCATTTATTAGATATTATCTTTATTAATCATTTTCCTGTATGAATAAATAAACTAAATCTTTTATTACATTCACATTCCTGATATCAAGATCAAACTTTGAACTATTTTAAAAACTAATTACATTCAGAACACGTCAGTGAAATTCAATGCGTGTCTATTCTGCATTCAGTGTCTTGATCGATACATTTTCTTTTCATTGTAATGCAGCGAGATGTCGAGATGTGGATCTCTGATTGGCCTTGTCAGCAAGATACATGTAGCAGATATACACCCCAGACTAAAAGGACAGTTGTAGAAAACAGAATGTAAAATGTCTCCCATTATTATGCATGATTCATGCAGTGAATCAAGATAGTTTGAAAAAGTTTGCATTTTTGTAGATAATAAAAGTGATTATTTCACTCATTATAAATTTGACCAATCAGATTGTCTTATTTTTCATTGTTTTCCATAAATTGAAGCTAGCTTTTTTAACAAATTTTGAGCTTTTTGAAGGCATATTTAGTCGGATAAGTAGTCGTTAAAGAAGATACTCGTACTTACATGATTTTTATGTTTTCCGATATTCTATATCTTTAAACATGCCAAATTATTTATTTCAAAGAGATTTTATTTATTACTTTTTGACGTTTATCTGACAGAAGTATAATAATAATAATAATAATAATAATAATAATAATAATAATAATAATAATAATACTACTTACTCACAAATATATTTTTCTCATTTTATTTAAACGATATTTTCCTATTGTCACTGTCACTGCCATGTCATAATCATTTAAATTTTACGTAGTAACAAAATGTTAGTCGATCATATGAACTGCAAAAATAGCGTATAGGCGGTTTGCACATGAGTAGTCAGCACCGCCCTGGGCCCTGGCGGGAAAAATGCATTAATATTAGGGTAAACCCTTTGACAGTTCGACAGTAGTTGTAGGTACTGTTTCAATTCAACCAGTTCTGTTCTAAGTTCTAAGGTTCTATAATAAGATGGTATGAGGACGAGAGATGTAAAATATGGATTCACAGAGTAAAACGAATTTCGTAAGTAGATATAGGTACCTACATAACTGTAAATATATTTTATCACGTTTTATAATCTATTTATTAATTGTATTTTGAGAATTGACGAAAAGCGCTGGGAACCCAGTGCTCATTTTATTTAATTAAACATTCAAACGTGTTACCTAATACTTTTGCCGAATCTCCCACTAGAGGCGCTCATGCTCGATATGTGCAAACCGCCTATATACCACAGGACTAAAGTACCTACCTTTAATCCCTCAGGTGATTATTTCCCTCACCTTCGGCTCGTGAAATAAACCCTCAGGATTAAATCATGCACTATAGTCCTTTAATATACTATTTCGAAATCGAAAATCTATATTAAAATTAGTGTCATTAAAATACATACGACAGATATAATAACTATAAATTATAACATGGGAGTAGAAAAAATAATATATAAATAATAAATTAAATACGTATATAATTCATATTTAAAAGAGAAGTGTATGAATCATTCTAACTTGACCTCGTTCAGTTTCAAACTCAACCATACTACCAATCCGCAACTCCAACTCCAGTTATAATTTGGCAACATCGCCCCTACTATCTCCATCTCCGTCTACAAGCGTCGCTATTAACGATGCGACGCCGGGTGCCAAACAAGCGAGCGTCGACCGGAAACGTCAACTGCTAGCGGAACATAAACGATGCTAATTTCACACCCTAACCTCTGCTCCACGCCAGCAGTGCGAAGTTAGCGATGTTGCGTTCACGAGGGTGAAGTTGCTTGCAATTGACGGTTTGTTGCAGCCTTGTCTTCTGCGAAGCTATTATTGAGATTTGGTGGTTGGTGCCCGTGTTAAACCATGGTCTACTGCATTGTTTGATGATGGCATCCGTTTAATTGATTGTCGTTATAATTGTAAAAAATCTGATGTGGCCAGCACACGACCTCTCGCCTAATTCTGCTTATTCTACTAATCTAATAAATAGTTTTACTTACATTTTAATAGTTTCATGTTCATGTAATATGTAAACCAAGATACAAGCAAAAGATGTCAACTGTACTGACACTATCAATAATTATTATGTAGAAACAAATTTCATATGATCAAGGACAACAAGATACTAGATTTTCAAATAAGTACTTGTACTTTATTTTATTGTTAAGGATCAACAAATTGTATTTAAAATTATATTTTCTTTTATTTTTAATTGAAAAAATTGTCATATATAATACCACTAGTGTTCCAAGTTATGTCGACAATTTTTGTTGCTGTATCACGAATGGTTATTACGCTTGATTGAAAATTGCACGAGTGCTATTTTCTTAAGCGTAATAATCATGAGTGATGCAGCCACAAAAATTGTCTACATAACTTGGAACACGAATGGTATTCGGAGGACAATTCACCGAATAAAAATGTATTCTTTCTTTATGAAAATGATTTATAAATAGCTTCACTTCCATTACAACAGTTATAACAATAGGATTTTGATTAATAAAGATATTTTCAATTGGTTAAAATTGTCGATTGGATCACTAGTGAAAATTGTCGAAAAATTATGTCGCTGCGAGCACTAGTGATAAATTGTCGAAAAAATTCGTTTCAATTGGTGGAAAATTTATAAATCCTCAAAATTGATTGGTCCATTTTTGACAGATGACACATGAGTTGAATTGTCATAAATAAATAATGTACCAATTATATATATATATATATATATATATATATATATATATATATATATATATATATATATATATATATATATATATATATATATATATATATATATATATCAAGTTTCAAAAGTATTACTTCAGATTTGCACATGTCTACCAATATCCTATCCGGTGTTAAGATCCTTTTTAAAACCTTAAATATGAAATTTGGTTATTAAAGTTTTGATACTTTTTAAGTTATCGCGGAATTTAAAATATTAAATTCGTAATGTAGAGACCCTGAAACGTTCTTATCCACCAAAAAAAATGTTGATCCATTACAATAGGTACCTCTCTTATAGAATATAAGGCGAGAGGTAAAAATCTAGAATATAAATGTTGATTTGATTTCCAGGATTAGGAGACGCATGGGGAGCGGCGCCAGCAGTGACGAGCCCCAGAGAACACGGCATCAAGGAGCTGGGTTCACATCTTCTGCAAACTCTCGACGGATTCATCTTCGTCGTTGCTCCCGACGGCAAAATTATGTACATCTCGGAAACTGCGTCTGTTCATTTAGGATTATCACAAGTAAGTGAAAATTCTTATTCCTTAATATAAAACACTGACTCCCAAAGTGGTCCAGGTGGCTTTGGCTTTACCTTTCAATGTAGACAGATAATCAAAAAAAATAATAAATTAAATAATTAATTTTAAAAAAATCATTTTGAAGCTTTAAGATTCTAATTTTCAGATTTTTTGGCTAAAATTTTTTAAGAACTACGATTCTCATGCAATCCTAACAGAAAACAAATAATTGCAAATATTTTGGTCCACGGGTTTGAAAAAATTTTCAGCTAGACCGGCATATGGATCAGATAGCCTGTTTTCAAGCATTAATTTCCTTTTTTTAAACCTCTCTTAATTTTTTTGAGTAGTTTATTTTAAGATGGTCAGCGACTGTTACTTGTAAAAACAACAAGGAATTAAGGAGAAAATAAAAAAATCTGCTGTGGCCACCACACGACCTCTCGCCTAATTCTGCTTATTCTACTAATCTAATAAATAGTTTTACTTACATTTTAATAGTTTCATCTTCATGTAATATGTAAACGATAATGTAAACCAATATGCAAGCAAAAGATGTCAACTGTACTGTCACTGTCATAATAATTCAAATTTTATGTAGAAACAAATTTCATATCATGGACAACAAGATAGAATATTAATTGTACTTTATTTTATTGTTAAATACTTCCAGATTCAGCAATTTGTATTTATAATTAACTGTACACATAGATAATCACAATTTCTTTTATTTTTAATTGCAAAAATTGTCATAAATAAATAATGTACCAATATATTTAAGGAAAACTTTTCCAAACTTCTAAAAGTACTACTTCCGGTTTGCAGATTTCTACCAAAATGTTATCCGGTGTTAAGATACTTATCAAAACCTTAAATAAGAAATTTGATTATAAACGGTTTGATACTTTTTAAGTTATCGTGGACGAAAAATCCTCGGTTCATATAAACACACAAACACACGAACACACAAACACACACACACACACAGACATCATCGTGAAAATAGTAAATTCGTATTCTAGAGACCCTGAAACGTGCTTATCCACCAAAAACTCATACTCGAACATTTTGACCCATTACAATACCTCTCTTATAGAATATGAGGCGAGAGGTAAAAAAACTGTATTAGAAGAGTAATATTTGGTCAATAATCTTACTAGCAAACGTAAATGTTGGGTTCGAAGTATTTTTACCGAACAGAGGCGGATTCTTCAGGGTGATAAGAGAAATGAGAACAGATGATCAAGAAAAGTTCTTTAACTATCTAACTATCTTAGAATGACACCTCATAATATGTTTGATGATTTGCTTGAAGTAATTCGAACATGAAAAACAACATTTAATTTAAAACTAGACCCGAAATTGTTGTCAACGTATAATATGGATTATTAAATGTTAAAAATTAGCTCCAAGTTTTGCTAATAATTGATGTCACAATAATTAATCATTTGCATTTATTGATTCACTAACGAGTTATCTTCATGTTATCAATTTGAAATTTTTATAATACAGCCAGAATCGTTCAAATTGTTAATCTTCTGGATTTACAAGTGTAGCGCCTTAAACATAAACTCAAGCTTAGTGAAACTGAGTTTTCCCAGCCAATCTCCAGCGTTAAAATAAAATAGTTAACCAATGAGATGCCACAATACAACAGGAAAACTTCGTAACCATGGTTTTAACATAAACGTAGTATAAGCTGAGATTGAACAACCTGCCTTCAGTGTGAAGATATCCTTTATTTATTGTTTATCTTGATTTTCTTATACTGCTTCATGTTATAAACGCTCCTCAAGTATCATTGCTGGATCCTTACATATTTATTTTATATCGTAAATAAAATAATACTGAACCCTTGTAAAATTTCCATATTTCAAGAGCTCTTAATTTCGAATTGCTTTCCTATTTACAAATGATCATTTAGCAATCCGGTATCATTTCAAGTGCACTACAAAGCTGCTTATTTCATTTCCGAACTAATAACTACTTGGAATGGTAGGTTTGTAGCCAATGAATACTAATTATCGATAACATAGCAAGTATATATTGAAGATATTTTATTTGTACACTGGACATAAGCTGCCTTATTCTTACTTCATGTGTGGACGTTGGGTAAATTTCAATGTTTGTATATCAATTCTGGTGATGTGTCAGTAATGTTTAAGTTTGTGTTTCTTGTTACTGTGAAATGTTTCGGCGCTTTAGACCACTACTGACAGCACTCACTGGTATTTTTAAAAGAAAATAATACATTGGCATAGGCTGATATAAGTACTTTTACCTCTCTCCCTAAGAGAGGTAAGTATTGTAATGCCTGTGGCACACCGGTCGAGGAGCATCGAGGACCATCGAGTAACTCCTCGATGAAACGAAAGAACGCACCCGTCCGCGATGGATTTCTATTTAATCGGTGACAAATACATCAAAGTTTTGCGCGAAATCAAATCCAAAGATACATCTGAAATGAGATACATTCGTTTCACCGAGGAACAACTCGATGAAAATAGCGGCGCCCCTATTTTTCGTCGAGGACGGGGTGCGTTCTATCGTTTCATCGAGGAGTTACTCGATGGTCCTCGATGCTCCTCGGCCGGTGTGCCACAGGCATAATGGGTCAAAATTTTCGAGTCTAAGTTTTTGGTGGATAAGCACGTTTCAGGGTTTCTAATACGAATTTAATATTTTCACGATGATGTCTGTGTGTGTATGAGTGTATGCACGTATGGACTGGCAATTTTTCGGCCACGATAACTTAAAAAGTATCAAACCTTTAATAAGGATTTTAACACCGGATAAGATTTTGGTAGAAATCTGCAAACCGGAAGTAGTACTTTTTGAAGCTTGATATAGCTTTTCTTATGACAATTTTTGCAATTAAAAATAAAAGAAAATATAATTATCTATGGGTAGAGTTAATTTTAAATACAATTTGCTGAATCTGGTAGTATTTAACAATAAAATAAATTACAATTAATATTCTATTTTTTTGAAATTCCGCAGTATCTTGTTGTCCATGATATGAAATTTGTTTCTACATAAAATTATTATGACAGTGACAGTACAATTGACATTTTTTGCTTGCATCTTGATTTACATTTTCGTTTACATATTACGTGAACATTAAATTATTAAAATGCAAGTAAAATTATTTATTAGATTAGTAGAATAAACAGAATTTGGCGTAAGGTCGTGTGCTGTCCACATCCGAATTTTTTCTATCCAAATTCACTCTTCATGAAGTGTTAATAATAATAATAACAATAATAATGGTTCAATGGTTCATGAACTCGCATTACTGTTACTGTTATATGAGTTTGAATTATATTATGATTTCACCACTAAATTATTTATAATTACTAATATAAACGATTAATCTTATATCCAAATTAGGATGCATTAATAATAAGTGACAAATGTTATCATAATAAAGCGTATTATTTTGACTGCATTTGGCATTGAGTATAAAATAATTTATCACAAGTCAAGAAACTATATTACATTCACATAATTTAATTTTTGTACGAGCGGTAACTTTTTAGCGTTTACTGGCTGTAGTAGAGCCAGCGATCAAATTAGTGTGGACATTTGATTAGTCGTGAAATTGAAGGGCTTGGGCCTTGCCTATCTACTGAAGATGGAATGTCCAGTCTGCCAGTCCTAAAAATAGTCTGATTAGGCTACTTTAAGTACTTCAAGTACTACAAAAGTACTTGAAGTACTAAATATATTATTTAAGCAAATATCAAGTAAATTGTTCAAGTACTTTAATTCATATACATTAAATAAGTATTAAAATTACTTGAAGTAAATATTACTTTTTTACTTTTTTTACTTCAAGTAGGTACTTTACGAGTATTTGAAGTAAGAATATTTAAACAAGTATCAAGTAAATTGTTACAAAAGTGCAAGTACCAAGTACAAGTACCAAATTTAAAAAGTACTTGAAGTACTTTACTTGAAATACAATACTTTCAAAATCAGTACTTAAAGTAATTTTACTTGAAGTAATGCCCAGCTCTGTCGTTATCACAAATGCCTATGGCACACCGGTCGAGGAACATCAATGAACTCCTCGATGAAACGATAGAACGCATCCCGTCCTTGACGAAAAATAGGGGCGCCGCTATTTTCATCGAGTTGTTCCTCGATGAAACGAATGTGTCTCATTTCAGACGTATCTTTTGTATCTGATTTCTCGCAAAACCTTGATGTATTTGTCAACGATGACATAGAAATCCATCGCGGACGGGTGCGTTCTGTCGTTTCATCGTAGAGTTCCTCGATGCTCCTTGATGCTCCTCGACCGGTGTGCCATAGGCATAATTCTATCTGAAAATCAGAGGAAATCTTGTGCGATTTATTTTGCAGCCGCGTCTAGAGGATCTTTTAAAACTAATGCCCTCTCCTCCGTGTGTTGCAGGTGGAGCTGACAGGCAACAGCATCTACGAGTACATCCACCCGGCGGACCACGACGAGATGACGGCGGTGCTGAGCGCCGCGCCGCCGCCCCCGCCGCTGCTGGCGCCGGGGACGCTGGGCCCGCGCGCCGACTTCGAGTTCGAGCGCGCCTTCTTCCTGCGCATGAAGTGCGTGCTCGCCAAGCGCAACGCGGGACTCACCACCGGCGGATACAAGGTAGGCACTAGGCAGATCAATACTCAAACACTGTCATGGCGGATAAATACTTTATCTACATTGTTATCATTGTTACATAATTTTCAATTATGGAATGGTTACATTCTATCACTTGTTACGGAATGGATTCATTCTCCTCACAAGTGATCGAATCCCAAGTAACAATGACTGGCCGTAAACCAAAAGTAAACGTTGTATTTTAGTCATATTTTTATCATAATTTAATGTTATATTTTGACGTCGCACAGACGTAACCCAAGTAACATAGACTGACCGTAAACCAAAAATCGACGTTGTATTTTAGTCATATTTTAATCATAATTTAATGTAATATTTTGACGTCGCACAGACGTAACCCAAGTAACATAGACTGACCGTAAACCAAAAATCGACGTTGTATTTTAGTCATATTTTAACGTCGTGCAGACGTAGAATCTATGTTCATATAGACGTCTACCATCGACGTAATTTTACCATCACGTTTGGATGTCGTAATTAAATCATAATATGAGTCATAATCTGACGTCGTATATTGTATTGATGTAAAATCTATGTTTATATCATCAAGACCTGGGAATGCAGGCTGGTTGCTTTAAAAAGTTGGTGTACATGTATACAAATGGCGTTTTAAAGGAACCCGGTTCCGATTATTAATAAATAATTTTTAATATTAAATTAAAATATTATGTATTATATTATTTTCATCATTTAAAAAACTATTTAATTTGTATATATATATATATATATATATATATATATATATATATATATATATAATTTAATTAATTTCGAAATTAATGTTTTTCGGCATAGGACACCTTTTATAACATAAGAATATGCAAAAATACACACAACAGAATAATAAAATATAGGGTGTTCCATTTGAAAATGACAAGTTATAGCCATTTGAAATTGAGTAATTTTGATTCTCTGTATTGAACACCCTGTATAATAACATTAAAAAAAAGTTATGTCAGAACAAAGAGTATAGTTACAGTTGTACAGAAAAAAAAATTCATAATTTTTAATATTAAAATAACTTCAGTACGCCGTTATAAAACAATACGTGTATTTGGCTTTTTTTAGAGAAAAAATTGAATAACTTGGCAACGCCGCGAAAAACTAAAATGAAATTTATATGTACGTATAGGTAAATAAATTACAATTCAAAATATATAAAAATATATAGGGTGTTTCATTTAAAAAAGACGAACAATTATTGCCAAGTCGTTATGCAACACCCTGTATATGTGAAAATAATTTTAAGTTATGCTCCTTGAGTAGACGAAAAATTCTGTTAATAAATTTATGCTGTATTTTTAACGACAAGGGAGATATCAAAGACGGGCATTTCGGTGACTCACCCTGTATATATATATATATATATATATATATATATATATATATATATATATATATATATATATATATATATATATATATAAGCTTTATTTTTATCTATTTCTCTACAAAAAAATCTACTGTGGCCACCACAGTACTTCCTCGACTATAAGTTTTAATAACTTGCTTTCGTAAAGGCTTTAATTTTATTCAGCATTCCTCCCTAGGGACGAAAAATCAATTGGAATTCCGCATAAAGCGGGAGGAAAAGTACTTTTCCTCTCTAGGGGAAAGGTACTGACCGGTCAGAAATACCTAACTTTCGTCCCTAGTAATAGAGACGAAAGGTGGCGTTTTCGGTGGAGGTATTGAAAAATAATTGAATTATCTAGGAGGCACTAAAAGTGTCAAAAATTGCACTTTTAATGTCAATCGGCAAAAAAAAATTTAAATGATCGAGAAATCGAGACGAGATCGAGATCAAGACGAAATAGTAATAATCGAGACGAAAATTTCCAAATTCGAGACAAGACAAGAAGTGAAAAATCTCGTCTCGGCTCGTCTCATCTCGACGCATCACTGATTATAATATACTAAAAAAAACATCCAGCACACTTTCCTCAAAATAAATAAAATAAAGCAGAAACAGTGCCACGTACGTAATATTTTACTGCACTTTAAAAGCTTCTACGCGCTTTCAAGTTCTTCAGCACTGTTGTATCCTATAAATAAACCATCTCACTTTCCTCTCCAAAACCAACATGACCTATCCACACATTCACTCCACCGCCTCTCAATCACCAGAGCCATCGAACAGTTAACCTCCAAAGCTCACGTCGCGTCGTACGTGCCCAAGCGAGCATTCTTGTTCATCGTAAGGTCTGTGGGCCACAGGTGCATTCGCTCTCGTAATTTCTCTATCTCTGTAATGTATGCGCCTTGGCGATCGCTTCCACGTGACCGATACATTGACAACGACCTACTCACTAGTCACGCACTGTTTGTTGTTTTTACCAAGGAACAGGTGACTTCGACGTTTGTTGAGATAGGATTGGAAGAAGGTGTTTGTGGTGGGTGTAATAATTTTGGAGATGTTTTTATAAGGGTTAGGTTGAGGGTTATGGTAGTTGGTAAATAGTAAATATTTTGGGTGAGATGAACTAAAATAGATATCTAGAGGGTTTTAAGAAAATAATATTTTGACGTTTATTGATCATCTATTTTTGTTTTGTATTATTTGATAGTGGTAGCGCTTTGTTTGACCAAACTTTTTTACAGTCGGACGGTCATTTGAATTTTTATTCTTATAACCTGTTATTTCACTAAACGAAGTTTATTTAACACGGGTATTTGGCCGAACTGTTATTTGACAAAACTGGTATTTTTATACTATTGTATACTTATATTTTTTATACCAAAACGTTATTTGACCAAATCGCCATTTGACCAAATTGCCAAAGCGACAAACGCTAGTGACATCTTTTTGAAGACCCTTTTTGACGTTTATGTCAGGTTGGTAATATTATAACAGACTTGAAATAACTAGAAATAACTGTGAATTGCCTTGCAAGCGTTGCAAGCTTGAACGAATTTAGAACAAGTTGTAGAGTAAAATTCAAATAGCTAGAACCCTGCGCGAAGTACGAATTCTCGTCTTAAAGAGAGAAGCATAGATGATAAACAAGAGGAAACTACGCTACTGTCTGTTCTACAGAACATCAGCTTCAATATCTGTTATTCTCATGCTGACATTCGTAGTGTTTTGCTTCGTGTAACCCTGCGAATTTTGTGATTGATTGTGATTGAGTTATATTTTAGTTTTCTTAGAAAATTAAGTGAAGTGCAGCGCAGCATATACTCGCTAGCTCCGCTTTTGTAAAACGGACAGTACATGACAAGCTCTGCCTTCTCGCGCAGTCCAGGGTCCTAGCTATTTGAATTTTACTCTATTTCATGCAACCCATTGCGGGCAAAATTGATTCAATCTGTTGAACGTGCAATTCCAGTATTACACTCACGCAATATTGATGCAACTGGTTGAAAGTTGCGATTGCAGCTGCAATATTGCTCAATGTAAAACGGGATTGTGAATAATAAACCAACTTGTTAGTTGTTACTTTTTCTTAGCAGCTTTGTTTCAGATTTCAGACTGAAATCCAAAGCACATTCACTCAGAATAATTTTTTGTGATTAATCATAACACACCTGTAATAAATTACAAAATACAGAAAAGTTTGCTATTATTTATATGAATTTTTAAACTATATTGATATTTTTAAACTATATAAATGTGTGTTTTTGTTTAATCTATCGTTAAAAGTAATATAATCACTTTAAAAATAAGTAAGCTTAGTTAAATTGTCTGATTTTCAGCAGTAGCTTCCAGTTGATGAATTGTGAAATGCGCACATTTATAAAAGACAGATATTGATTAATTTTTATAATGACGAGAAATAAATTTTAGTTCTCGTCGAACACGAACGTGGAAGTACTTTTTCAAATTATCGTTTAATTAATGAATTTAATTGGATTCGTTTTTAATTAATTTCATCAGATTTTAATGAGTAAAATTTTTCTTGTTTGCAAAAAATTAAGTTTTCATTATTTTTTATTGATTTAAATTGACACAAGTAAAAGGAGTTCTTAGGTACCTATCATTAAATTTTCCGAAAAAATATAATTTTTATAAAATGTATTCTGTTATACGTATACCGGTTAAGAGGCTCGTCTACCGCCTAAAATCCAGCATAAAATATACCTACTAACGTACCTAGCGAGTGTTTTGTGGCCAGTATAAGAATGGTAAAATTTTATTTCAACAAAAATTTAATAGAGAAAGAATGGATCTACAGATGTGCCTTTTTAAAATTTTGATTAAAAAATTGTACAAGAATATAAATATACCGAAAAATTCAAAAAAAATCCTATTTTATGGAAACTTTACACGGTTATATCTCATGATAGAAATTAATTTTTAAAATTTTAAAGATCCATTCTTTCTCTATTAAATGTTTATAAAAACATTATCCTGAAGTCAATAATAATCTGACAGTTTACTCGCAACGAAAACACTTTTACAGTATTTATCAACTTCAAAATGACATTGCATAGCTAGGATGCGGCAAAGTAGGAGTTTCGGGCTGGTTTCAGGCAGCCCTAGTAGTGGGGAAAAGAATGGAATGGAAAAAAAGTAAAATCGAGAGTATTCTATAGGAATTCGGTAAAAACGTAGACGAGCCGCTTAAGTAAGCTAAGCTAAACAGAAATCTTAGGTCAGTCGTTATACTATACTTCATTTCAGCTAAGAAAATAGCAGATGGCACTGCGAATGCAGTAAGTTTTATACTCACACATTTTATTAGTTCAAAATTTGACGCGATCTTAAATAAGTTATGTTTTGTGAATAAAGCTATCATCTATAGAATAATGTAGTAGGTACTTCGAAGTAACTATGAAATTCAAAATAAGAAGATATAAGTAATGTTAACGGAAATGAAAATGTTTGCTAGTGTAAATCTACCTCTCATCTCAACCAATCAGATTCAAGAATATCGTTGCCCTATCTAACCCAACGCTATTTTCTTAGCTGAAATAGATCTAGTACAAATTTGATTAGTTAGGTCATTTTGGTAGTATTTTATCGAAAAATTCTTTTATTTAAATCTCCGGTCAACAACTTTAAGTCTTAAATAATCGATATAGTACTGGTTTTTTAAAAGTGAAAGAAATAATATAAAGACAAAATCGTGCAATTTTATTCAGCAACATTTAGTTCAAAGATACAGTTTGTTACTGTTTCTTGCATAATTAAACGTGTGTAAATGACTCTTAAGAAAATATGCATAATTGAAAATAGAATAATTACATACATGTGTAATATCTTCATAAGAGCGCATTGCATGTATGTAGTGTGGAAAAGTGTGCATAATTAGGAATAAAGTAATTGGGAGACAGGGGTACGCATATGCAACGTTAATTAGCGAACCCTTTGATATGGGAAATGGAGCACTTGAGATACACATGCAAAATACTGCATACAATGAATACATGCAATGCATAAAAAACCGAGAGTACACGGCGGTACATACGGGCAGCATGTAAATTTAATTACACTGTTCTCACATTGTTCGTATGTCTATAGAGATAAAGAATAACTATTGTAACTATTTGCTGTGTTTTGAAATTTAAAACATTTCATGAAATAGGTATATACTATCATAAAAAAATATTTTAATCATTTGATAACTTTTATTATATAGAGGTATTATTTTAAAATTTATTGACACAATCTATTGAATATTGTTATTGTTATACTAGATTAGATTTTGCCTCAACTTATTACTTTGGATTCAGTTAGAAATAGATAGGAAATGAAATTTAATACCTAATACCCTGCTTTTGGTTAGGTATACTCATAGGCGTCGATTTTTGAGAATCCGTGGAGCTTTGGTGAAATTAGAAAAATTAAAATATATATTTTTATTCAATTTTGACGTTTTAAACTACTATTATTAGCTCCATAGCAACAACTTTAAATAAATGTTTATTCACAAGTGAATTAAAACTTTTTAAATCACTCAACACATTTTTAAATCACTCTGACGTTTTAAACTGTTATTATTACGTCAAAAATGCATAAAAATAATGACAACTTGCCACTCACGACTACTTTGACGATGTACACGGACTAGAAAAAAAAATTTTTATCCGATCTGCCTAGATGACAATAAAATTTATTCAATTCTCTGTAAATTTTTCGAAAAACGAAGTTCCTACGATGATTGGATAAAAAGTTATGCGAGTTTAAAATTAAGTTGAATATTGAGGATTTTGAGTCATTACTCGGCATTTGTTGATCAATTCAGACGTAACTTAATTTTCAAACTCGCATAACTTTTTATCCAATCATCGTAGGAACTTCGTTTTTGGAAAAATTTACAGATAATTAATTGAATTTTATTGTCATGTAGGCAAATCGGGTCAAAAAAAATTTTTCTAGTCCGTGCACATCATCAAAGTTAAAAAAAATTCCCCTGAAAACACTTTTTTTTCATATAGGGGTTGCAGGGGTGCAGAGGGAGTTATAACAAAAAATGAATGGATGCCCTTAAAGTAGACACTTTGAACTTTCTCGGAATCGAAAGTTCATCGAAATCCATCGAAAACTCGCTGAGTTATAGCGGTTTGAAATTTGTCTATTTTTTCACAATTTCAGGTGGGGCTTTTTTTTGACGCGGAGTTTATAATCAGTATATCAAATTATATAATCTATTAAAGTTTCGTGCAGAGGTATAGAAACACCCTGTATTTATAAATCATGGGCCAAGTTATAGAACCAAAAATATAAATATAAACAACGTCTCATTTTGGTTGATACGCAAATCGACTACACATATTCCTCGTTCTACACAGTGTGTTACGTTTCAGGTGATCCACTGTTCAGGCTACCTGAAGGTGAAGCAGTTCCCCACCGATGCGGCGCCCTACGACGCCTGCTACCAGAACATGGGCCTCGTGGCGGTGGGCCACTCGCTGCCCCCCTCCGCCATCACAGAGATCAAACTGCACACCAACATGTTCATGTTCCGCGCCAGCTTGGACCTCAAACTCATCTTCTTAGACGCCAGGTAGGGAAGATTTCAATCATACTTTTATTACTTTAATGACAATTTATTATTCTACTCATCTTCTTAGACGCCAGGTATAGAACGTTCCACAGTTGCATTCAATCATTATACGAAGCTTTTATCACATATTTTAAAGACAATTTATTATTCTACTCATCTTCTTAGACGCAGGTAACGAACGGAACGCACAGTTACATTCGATCATTATACTGTTATGACTTTAAAGACAATCAATAATTGTTATTCTAAAAAGGGGAAAATGTTTATTTTGTATACAAGGTTCTTCTGCTATTATTGTTGATTGAACATAAAAGACAAGACTTGTGTTGTGCACGGTGCATTTTATCCATACTGGAACATCAACAAATTGACTGTAAATAATAAACGAACAATAACATAAAAACCAATGGTCGATGTGAGGCATGCGTTCTAGTTTGCGTTTGTAAATCAGAGAATCAAATGGATATAAAAACCAATGTATGGTATATTATATGAACACTTTCAAAAAAAAAAACGGCGAATAACTTGTATACCAAAATAACTGATACAGACAAACTTTTTGCTGTCAAAAAGTTGACATTGACGTACGCAATAATTCAGGCCGCGAAGTATAACATTTATGTACAATTGTCAATTTTTGACAGTGGTCAAAAAAATTAAATGGGTATTTTTTATTATATGCATTTCAGTTGGACAATAGTAATTTGTGTATCAAGTACGGATAGCATTGTTTGGTGCACGCGGCGACAAATTCGTTCGGTCGAGGCACACACAATTTTTATTTTCACGACATGTGAAGAAAACACAATTTTCTTCTCGCGAAATAGTAAGGAAACTAAGTTTTCCCTCTCTAGAGAAGAAAGTAAGCAGTGTTACCATCAGTGTTATTTTACGATGAAATATTTTAAAAATTGTAAGTAAATTTATTATTCATTTTGACTTTATAGTGATGTACTGCAAACTATTTTACAATTATTATGTATTATACTTTCTTTTCCTACAATTTTACAACTTAAATTTAATTTAAATGGAACATTTCATTATTTTTAAACATTAGTCTGATAGATGGCAGTTATAACCTAACTTCTAGTTATGTGTTTCTTCTACATTTACAATGTGTTTAAATATGTCGTGAATAAATGTTGTGTCTAACAAGAGAGAAAAGCTCTTTTTCCAACTCGAGCTCGAAGTTTGTGTCACGAGCGAAGCGAGTGAGGCATTCGACCAAGAGTGGAAAAAGAGCTTTACTCTCTAGTTGAACAAATAACTATTCTACAGTCCTAAACTCCTCAAAGTTTAGTATCAAATTATAATGTATACAAATATACAAACCTATCCCCGAACAAGACAAATATTAAAAAATGTCCTTGCAATAAAAACCTCCCAATTCATGTGAGAATTTTTCCGCGAGACACAAGTGCGCTAATGCAATCAATTTAAGTTTGTGTAGCAATCAGGCAGTGTTTACTCTGGCTTTTTTCCACTTTTTATTTAAGAGGTTTGGTTGTGTGATGACGTGGGGTCAGGGGGGCGTGGGGGGCACCCGCACCACCGGTGTCAGGTTGCGAAACCCGAGCCAACATCGCCCGGTGCCAGAGTGCCAGACAGAGCTGCGATGTTGCAGTTACACCGCCCAAACAATCGATGTTTTACTTACGGTTTCTTATTTAGAAGCTTGTCAGCGTTTTATACTCGGTTCGGACGTTGGTCACTTCAGAGGATGCAGTTGATGAATTTAAACGTTTTGCTACAAACTGATGCTGCAATTCTGTGAAAATCTGTAGCTACAGATATATAAAACTGTAAATATTAAACAAAATTAAATTTATAATGATGTGAATATTTTTGTACATGTCAACAAATATTGATAAGATTTTGTTCAATATTTACAGTTTTACAAATCTGTAAAACTTATCAGATCTGCACAGAATTGCAGCATAAAGTTACTTATAGACAGAGCTTAAGTATTTAGGTACTTAAGTATCAATTTATTATAACAAATAGTACTTAATACTTGTACTCAGTGGCGGATTTGCCATAAAGCCCAGTAGGCCCGGGCCTAGGGCGGCCAGATATTAGGGGCGGCCAATTGTGGCATAAAATACAATTCATATCCTTAGTAACATACGAACCCACGATGTCGCCACTCGCCAGTATATCGGACTACCATGAATTTCGATTCGTTAGTCCTGTCAGCTATCGTATATATAGTTTTGGTTTCGTGGCGGCTGCAATACCTAGTTAATTTATTAAAGTAAGCTATTTAGCTTTGTGTTTTTTCTCAACAGTGTTTTGAATTTTTATTATTATTATTGTATTTCCTTTAAGATTTTTTTTGTTCAAATTCAGTTAAAAATTGGTCACCCCTCCTCTTTTTACAAAAAAAAATCGCCTGCGGCGCATTAGAGCTCGCTTCGCTCGGTGTCCTCTTTTAGAGATAAACAAATATGTCAGTATATATGTACTGGGCTGCAATGAGAATGCGAATGAAACAACTGTTATTTCATATACATTTTGTTTTGACGTAGTTATATGAAATAACAATCAGATGCACTCCTATTATATCTGTTGTACACCGACAATGTATAAAAGTTGACAAGAAAGTAAATTCATAAATGGAGTACCTAAATGATGGGAGCTGAGAAAGGGGCGGCTGGTACTACACGGCCTAGGGCGGCCATGACTGCAAATCCTCCACTGCTTGTACTTAAGGTTTAAGGTGTACGTCTACCCTAAATTTTTACAGCGTTACAGAGGTGTATGTCTACCCTAAATATTTACAGTGTTACAGAGGTGTACGCCTCCAACGTTTACTTTAATTATAATTGAAATACTCGTATATGATGCTTTTACATATGAGTGTATTAACAAAGGATGTCTTAATGTCTCTAGTTTTTTATTTTTCTTTATACCACTATAGAAATATAGGTATAGACGTTTCAAATCCATATAGGTTTGCAGGATTGGCGTCATATCAGATAAATTCTATCCACCACGTTCACTAAATAAGCTATCTCTTTTTTACACATTTTACTCGTATAAATCTATACGCATATCGTATGTCATAAGGGGAGAGGCTTATCAATTTGTGTCTTAACGACAGTAGCCCAGTAGCAGAACAATAATTATTAATATAATATAGTATTCATTATATTAAATATTGAAATATATTTTCTTACATATTATTGTTTTCTTTTAGATTCACAAAATTCGTTATATACCATTTATTGTTTACTGCTGACAACTTCTCAATTTTAGATAAGGCTGGGAATAAAATTTGGGGCTGAAAAAACGTAAATACGTTTAACACAAAATTAGTAAATTTAATACAAAAGAGGAACTGACCTTTAACCCGAGGCTGTTTACTCAAGGACCTGCAACAAAAGAAACACAAAATTAATCAAAGAAATATAACAAGACTTCTTAGAAGTTAAAGATCTTATTTTTGTATAATTTTCTATACGATTGACGGTTGAGTTATATTAAAAATGAACATAAATTTTTCATGACACCTTTATCAGCTGTTTTAGTATCTAAACTGAATTCATAGCATCACTTTGCCATTAAAAGCCATTGAGGCAACAAAGCTGCGGTTTTTCTCTCTACTTTAACATATTATAATTACTATCTATGTACTTAAATAAAATGCTAACCTATCTTCTCCATGGTCTATGCTTGGCTCCTATAGTGTGTCCCATCATAGAAAGTTCGTATATTTTCTCTTGGAAACACACATTAAGTTCAGTCACACACTATATTGTACCACTAAAACTATTTTCACATATAAATTTCACGCAAATTTTGATATATTTGATGTATTTTTAAGCACACATTTCACTGGACATCCATATAATCTTATGAAAATTACACTACTGTCGATTTTATTGATTTTTTCTGCAACGAACAGAATTGAACGGTTTGCAACGATCTTAGATTTTGTAAAATACCAGTGACCCTCAAACAAAATTTTAAAGTAATTATTTTTGGATGGATTTAGATAATATAATTTTTATAAATAAATGTAAATTATGTGACATGAGTTATTTTAAAATTACCTCCCGTCTTGCAATTGGTCAAAGTATACGTTTCTTGATATCTAAAATATAAATCTAGTATTTTTAAGATGTCTGTATGTATGTGCATTAGTGCGTGAATTTGTTATGACGTTATGAGTATACCTATTTCGTCAACTAATAATAATATAATAAACTGATACGATTCTCTATTTTCAATACATAAAATTAAAGTAATATAATTTTGCAAGATAAAATGAATTAATTGTAAAAAAATTGTTGATAAATAAACATAAAGAAATTTTCAGAAGTCATAATAAATAAATAATTTATTTAGTTGATAGAAAATTCATCGTTTCCGATACATCTATATATTATTATATAAAAATCTGATGTGGCCAACACATGACCTCTCGCCATACTCTATACTAGTATTTCAGCAATTGCATGAATGTGAAGAATTGCTTCAGCCCACATGTGATATACAAAATTTTATCTACGACTGCTCAAAATTATTTAAAATTGATATTTTTATTTAAACGTCAGATTTGAAATTTTAAAAATTATATATTTTGACAATAAATTGATAAATGATAATTTTGATTTAAAATCAAAGTAACAGGGTACAAATAATTTGTTTAAATGCAGGACATCCTGTAAGTTTTATTTTCAAACAAATTTTTAATTTGTAAGTTTATGTGTGATATTTATTATTCGTTTATAAATTATTTATTATGAGACAGTAATTCAAAAATGATTTATTCCAAGAATATTTAAGGAATAAATAGGTAACCTCAACATTGCTGTCAAATATTGACAAAAATCTTATTTTTATTATAGTAGTATCCATGGCTACGAACGAGTGAAGTAGAGTAAATGCGAGAGGTAATAATAGACAAAAGCACACATCATATTACTTCACTAGTGAGGTAATATAACTAATTACTTCACTCGAATAATGAATAATATGACTTATATCACTGGCGTAGATAAAATAATTAATAATTCATTTAGGTATTCAGTAATATCATATTAAATTAAAAATAAATAATTTACGTATCAAACATCTAATTGCATTTATTATATGTTTGTATTTGTTGATATTTTCTTACAGAGCTGTTAAACGGGAAATCTAAATAAAATTGTTTGCTTTCAGGGTAGGACAGCTCACGGGGTATGAACCTCAGGACCTAATAGAAAAGACCCTGTACCACTACATCCACGGCTGTGATATCATCCACATGCGTTACGCCCACCATCAACGTAAGTACTAAACTAATACTACACAACGCCGAATTAAATCCTTAACAGAGCGCAGTGCGCAACGGCGCGCTTATCATTAGATTTGTTTACTTGTTCAACTGACGACATCACAAAACATACAGGCTTTATGCTTTAGAATCTACCAGTGGCGTAACAGTCATACGGGCTGAAACTATCGACTCCACGTAGCTCAACACCGCGTTTGTCCTATGTTAATGCATAGAAACGCTCGCTAAAATACGGCAAAGCAGACTAGCAATTTCTACAATGCTCACGAAGTTTTATAGATAGAGCTAAATTTCATAAATTTATTTACAGACGAAGAATGCAACTAGGATTATGCCAAGTTACATTTTCTAATAAATCTCTTAATAATACGGAAAAGCATGTAAAAAATTGCTTAAAACACACTTTTTCATTAATTTTGTATATGGATTTCAAATATTTTTTCAGAATTCTAACTGGGCATAATTCCAGATTAATTCTTTCACAAAAATCTAGTACCTGTTTTTCCTTCAAAATTTTAATATGCAATGAGTAAAGCAGAAACTGCTACACCTCTAAACACGCAAAATTTTGTTACGGAGACAAGACCCTTAAGAGCCTAATGTAGTGAAGTTGCGCGCAGCAAAAACATGCTTTTGAAAGGGGGAATGAAATTGAGACTAATTTTGGTCGGATCGATTTAATTTTTTTTTTTAATTTAAAGATAAAGATGAGCTCCACGTCCATTAAGTGTTGAAATATTAGTTTTATTTTTTGTTTCAACTTTACAATGCCATAAACTTGTCATAACTTCAACTTGGCTAACTTGACATAACTGTTACTCAGTAAATCTACAAAAATTGCAAATTTTAACACTAGACGTATATAAATTGAACTTTTATCTTTCAAATGAACCCTTGTTTGTGATGATACGTTCAAATTTAGTACCAATTTTGATCCCTCTACGAGAGCGCATTCTCGGGCCTTAAGGCGCTACACTTGTAAATCCAGAAGATTAACAATTTGAACGATTCTGGCTGTATTATAAACAATTTCTAATTGAAATTTAACATCAGAAACTCATTATTGAATCAATAAATGCAAATTATTATTTATTAATGCTGTGACATCAATTAGCAAAACTTGGAGCTAATTTTTATCATTTAATAACGTTGAGTAATGCACAAAAATAAAACATTTCTTTTGAAATCGATAATACAGGGTGTTTCATAACTTCGAGTACATACGTTAACGTTAATGGTATTATGTTGTTTGATATATGCTGATTACGAATCTAAAAGAATTTTTTTTAAATTCGAAAAATTAAGGGTAGTTTACCTGCAGCATTTTTTGTACTACTGCACTGAATTCGTTTTCCTATTAAACACAAACAATAGAAGTAGGTAAAGAACATTTTAAATTACATAGTACTAGTAAACTAACAAACTAAATTTAATGATTTTTAATGAAACAATAATAATTACTCCACCCAGTGGCAGTGCCAACGAAAAATTTTGGACTGGAAAACATGGAAAATAATTTTGCGATTTAAAAAAAAATTCTTTTTGATTCGTAATCAGCATATCAAACAACATAATACCATGTTATGAAACACCCTGTATATGGTTCAGGTATAATTTGTGACAACCTCAATTTTATTTAAAAATATTTACCTCCCTACTTGCAGAAATAGGAATTGTGGGTCCATTATGTGCTTTTTCGGCATCAAAAAATCGTATAACAGATAATGCCATGGTTTTGGCCCTTTTAGATAATTTCTTAGGCATCTTCACTATTGAAAATATGTAAAATCGCCACAATGCCAATGTTAAGGCGCTACATATAGTGAAAAAGGGACCTTGCTATATTACAAACTGAGCTTTTGTTAGTACACCTACATTGTTCATATTTTATATACAGGTTGGTGGAGGTGAAATGCGAACATAGGAAACATACATGACAATCGAACTTTCATGCCAGGTATCTTGATATATTTTGTAGTAGTGTCACAAAAAGAAGTAATGTGAATTTGTGTGGCAAAAAGAGTAATCAATAACAGAAATAATAATAAAATCTAAAAGTGCATGTAAACTTTCTCGTTCTGCTCGTATAAATACATTATGCAAAGAAAATATTTTAATGAAAATAAAAATTTCAATAATATGACAGGTACTTTGACATTGACAGTACTTATTCCACGTATATCAAGATGCCTAGTATGATAACTCCATTGTCATATATTTCCCTATGTTCGCATTTCACCTCCACCAACCTGTATAGATAGTTAAAAGATGACTCTAGAGTGCTAAGAAATTATATTTTTGAAATACTTAATGGTATTTTAGTAATAAATTAGTAAATATAGTCAATTTGACCGATTTTTTACTATTTTTTTTCGTCAGATGTGTAATATTTTTGACAAAAATAAGAAAGTTCTAAATTATTTCATGTACAGAGTTCCGACATACGTACCCTTTTAAACAGATTATAACCACAGTAACAAAAGAAATCTCTACATTTACGTTTGTCGTTAATCATTCGTCTATTATTGCGCAATCACAAACTTACGTGGAATCAACTATACCTTATCCTATAATTTACTGTGATGTGAACAACACAATCAGTTTAATTACATACTCTAATTTATATTTTATTGTTCTTGTTAGACATTGTTCTTTCTAAATTTGACCATTACAGTTAGTAGAATAGAAGAAAAATCAAAACAGAGGTACTGATTAATCATTTACTTTATTTAATGAAAAATTATGGCAATTGTAATATTGTGTACGGTTTTGTATCTGAAATGAATTTGACACGGTTCGATTGTAACATGCATACACAATTGGCAACTTGGATAGTTCATTATAGGAATTAAAAATCAGCTTGTAATTTGTAACTTGCAACTTGCATAATTTATGTTCTGATTGTTCGTTCTCGAATTAATAAAACCACGTCAATGAATGAATTATAATCTGTAATTGTGATTTGTGACTATACAGCAGGTAATAATGACTTTCTTGATAGTAGGATTGAATGAGAACAAAATTTCCCTTATATTAACAAATATTATCGCCAGGGGCGCACTCAAGGGGAGGGCTCGTGGGGCTTGAGCCCTCCCCAGACGACTGGACTTTTTTCAATTTTTTTCATTAAACATTTTAAACATTATGTAAGATTATTAAGGTTCACTGAAGACTAAAAATAATCGCCTTTTTTCTGTTTTTATGATTATCTTACATTCAAATAATTCAAATATACAATAATATACACTCCGTATAACGTATATGTGTACGATTATTGGGATATTTTAATAAGAATGCGAACCTTGTAGTGAAATTTTGAACTTAAACAATGGTACACTTGGGAGTGAAACTAAAAAGATGCAACTGAATTAACATATTCATAATTATTTAGCATGTATAGTATATGCTCGCCTACTTAAATCAAGTTTTTCTATATAACTGACATGACTCTGCTCAGAGTCGTTCTTATGAAATTACATCAAGAGAGCTGCCGAAAATACAACGTGTGCGCACAAAAAAGAGAGTAAAACGTGCAACTGTTTATCTTTAAAAAAATGAAACTTTCAATTTAAAGGTGTTTGACCTTGAACTCGAAAAAAATTTCGCCTGCGGCTCATTTCTTCCTTGTACCGTAGGTACTACAGGTTTCATTAAAAAAATTCTTAGCCCCCCCCAAGATGCAATCCTGGGTACGCCACTGATTATCGCTATATAAATATAAAACTGGGACCCGAACTATGTTTTTTGTACTCATCACCTAGGAAATGACATATTAAACACGCAATTGACAATCGGAAATGTCAATTTCAGTGTAGTCAATCAGGAAAAATGCAAAGAACACTGGATTTTCTAGACATTTCAGAGTAAAATCATCTTTAAAATATTAAAATTTAGTTTATAAAGTGTTACTTCCAGGAATAATAAATAGTAAGACCACCGAAAACCGCCAATATTTAAAAATAAAACTCATCTGTCGGTAGTAGTGAGTAGAAAAAACATCGTAACCACAAATTTAATGATCAGACTACAACTACAACTTAAATGTATTTGATTATAGTTTTATTCGTTACAAAAAACATTGTACAAACCTCTTGCGGGAAGACACCATCCCAGCATTCGCGTAAATGAAACCCTCGCTTCGCTCGTGTTTCAAAAAACCGCTCATGTTAGATCAAAATCTTCCTTCATTTGGTTCGTAAATAACTATTATAGTGTTCGGTTTTGTTCCGGATTTCATATTTCTATTTCTCATGAATCGGTAAACGGTTTTCAAAAAGCTGTTATTATAATTTTATTATATTAAAATTTTCGTTCTTGTTCTATACAAAAATATTAAATTTTAGTTCGAATCAACCGGTTCGACTCTAGTTATGGGTTTAACAAAATATTTTCGAACGGTTACGAGTTGATTAAGAGGCTCGTCTATCACCTAAAATCCAGCATAAAATGTAGTACTAACCTAGCAAGTGTTTTGTGACCAATACAAGAATGGAAATAGATGTGCCTTTTTAAAATTTTGATTAAAAAATTGTACATGAATATAAAAATTCCGAAAAAACTTTACACGGTTATATCTCATGATACAAATTAATTTTTAAAATTTCAAAAAGGCACATCTCTAGATCCATTCTTTCTCTATTAAATGTTTATAAAAGAATTATCCTGAAATCAATAATAATCTGACAGTTTACTCGCAACGAATACACTTTTACAGTATTTTTCAACTTCAAAATGACATTGCATAGCTGGGATGCGGCAAAATACGAGTTTTGGGCTGGTTTCAGGCAGCCGTAGTAGTGGGGAAAAGAGTGGAATAGAAAAAAAGTAAAATCGAGAGTATTCTAGAAATTCGGAAAAAACCTAGACGTATTTTCTGTTTTCGTTTCTACTCTTATGGTTTGCCAAAATATTTTTAACGGCTCAGATTAAAATAGCTCCGGTTTTAGTTTATATTCCGATTCGGTTCGAGTTCCTATTATAAATCTTATAAGATTTTGATAGCATTTAAGTAGGTATTATTTACTGTTTAACGCATTACCCACAGAAAAATATGATGTTACGCCGCTGGTAAAAGCCGCCCCTGTGTGAAATGTTATCAGTATTTGACCAGGCGACACATTTCATCCGTCGCACACCCCTGTCTCCAAGATTTTGTCGGAAAATCAATTTTAAAACTACGCGAAGATATAATTATCATTAACTTTTGAAATGGGACTTTTTGTTTACTTTGATGTTGATCGGTTTGTTTAAATTGCTAACCAATTACGATACGAAACAAATTTTCAATTTACACTAATAGGGTAGTTTACCATTTTAAAAAAAAGCTTTTTATTGAAACTTCATGTTATTTGAAAGCGATTGAGAGTACTGATAAGCCTTAATTGTTCTCAATAAAGCTGTAATTAATTTCTAAATTTGGTGTGACGTAGATGTATAGCTGAAAATCTTTTCAATCAATGGGGCTGGAATTAAAATGTACCTACTCCATGTAAAATCAACTGTTTGTAAATGTTACAAAATATGAAATACAATTTGGTAATTTCTTTATTACTGTAAGTAAGAATACACGTGAAAACGCATTACTGTGACGTAGATGTATCGATACGTAAAATCTAAAATATTTGAAGAACTATTAACTTTTTGAAAACTATTTCATGGCAATAACTCATTTTTGAGGTCTCCTTTCAATATAATTGACTGGATTGCTAATTTGCTACTATGGTAAAGACCCTATTCTAATAAGATACTTTATCTTTATCTGTTTTGTGATTGTCTGAATTTCTGACCAAAGTAGGATATTAAGAACTAAATAAAATTCAATAACAATAAGTCTTTCTTTTGTTTCAGTGCTAATTAAAGGACAAGTAACCAGCAAGTATTTCCGGTTTTTAAGTAAAGGTGGCGGATGGGTCTGGATGCAAAGTTACGCAACTATCGTCCACAACTCAAGATCATCGCGACCACATTGCATAGTATCAGTCAACTATGTTCTCAGGTACTGTATACCGTTATTTAATAAATACTTGTATACCTATTAGATTAAAAGACATTCCTGATGCAAATAAAATCCTGCAAAAGTTCCCAAAAACAGAAGGTAGCAGCGATCTGTTGAAACATTACTGCATTATTTGGAACTCATATCTTACCCATACAACACAAACATGTCGTTAAGACGTCTTTATAATGTCCATGTCTTTTAAACGTCTGATCCAAATGTAATCACAAAGATGTCACATACATGTCTTGCCCTCCATTCTGGATGTTTAAAAGATGTTATTTTCTTCCATGCAAATGACGTCTAGTTAATACCTTTTCGGCAGTCAAATGATGTCCTTTTTAATAAAATTATGACCAAAATACGACTTAATTTTGATCAATATAGGATAACTGTATGTCATAACCAAGATGAATTTTGAGACAAATATAGGACTCCTATATATTGTAAGCGAGGGATTTAAAACTGGACAACATAATGACGACTTAAAAACTACCGCATAAGACGTCCAAAATTCGACTAATACTAGTCTCCTTATGACGTCTATAAGACAGTAGCAAGGTGTATGTCTCACAGACATTAATACGATCGATGTGTTGTATGGGTACCCATACAACACAAACATGTCGATGTCGTTAAGACAAGACGTCTTTATAAACGTCTGATCCAAATGTAATCACAAAGACGTCACATACGTGTCCTATGTCCACCATTCTGGATGTTTAAAAGATGTTATTTTCTTCCATGCAAATGACGTCTATTTAACACGTAGACTGCCGCGTGGCACATATGGTGTGCCACGCCAACTTAGGTCTTCCAGGTCGCGTGGCACACAAGTGGTGCCACAGTTGATGCAATGCTTTGGCGCTTTGTGGCACTGGGCTAGTGCCACGGATTGTGTGTATTCAAACGGGAATAGTTAAAGTACGGCCTGAGAGACCTAAAACTGATTTTGGCCCCCGAAAAAATTTTTCGTTGTAAGTTTTACACATGTGTTAAGGTTTTTAGTAATCTTCAGTTTAACAATTGTATATTTGATTGAAAATTATGTTTTATTTTATCTTAAGTATGTTCTACAAATATTTATATACAAAAACTAAACTAGATTCGTCACATTTATATTCATCAGAATCTTCACCAAATAAACTTTCTTGGTCATCGGAGAAATACTCATCCATAAGTTGTTGCAATTTTTGTTGTTCTTTTTCGTAGTCACCCATATAAGTTATAGAAATACAAACACACATACACTTATTGCCGACTGACCCTACTAAATGTAGTCCGTACTACCACTAAAATTATCTAACATGGGATGTGGCACGACGTTAGTGCCACTCGGCCTAAATGGAAAAAACAGTTGCTTGAGCCGCGTGGCACAAATGTTGTGCCATAAATTAAAATGGTTGTAAAGGGCACTAATCAACATTTTTTTAAAAGCGGTGTTAGATACAACTTAATTTCTATCTAAGTAGAACTGAAATTAAGAAAAAAAAAATTCGGCCCCATAGGACCTTTTTTTTTCATTCCATTGTGGCAGTCAACGTGTTTACCTTTTCGACAGTCAAATTATGTCTTTTTTAATAAAATTATGACTAAAATACAACTTAATTTTGATCAATATAGGATTCCTGTATGTCACAACGTAGATAAATTTTGAGACAAATATAGGATATATTGTAAGCGGGACATTTAAAATAAGACGTCTAAAATTCGACAAATACTATGCTCACTACCCGATTTTTTGCATGATTCCAATACCTCCCTTACAGGTGAGCGGGAGGTAAAAATAGCGCAAACTTTAAAATGATACCTCTTAATGAAAAATCCTGTATATACAAACAAGATGGCTGCAAGCAGACTGGGCAGTTATTTTGTAGGATACCAATACCGCAATACCTCAAATATCAATTTTAAAACATACAGCTAACATGTCTAACGTTTTGTTTCGTTTTTCAGTGAACTTGAAGCCAAAGATCTAGTATTAAACTTAGAGCAAGGTTCCCCTCGAGAAGAAGTCAACCACGTAACGTCTCCAGACAGAGATTCACCTCTCCATATTCCAACAACAGTACGGTCACATTCTAGTCACCAACCTTCGCACAAGTATTCTTCAAGAAGCAACTTCGCGCCTTCGATTCCTCAGTCTTCGTCAGCTCATTCCGCAGAAGAAGATTTCAGTGATTCAAGTGGCGGGATTTCTTATCCTCCTGAATATCCCATATCAGTATTTCCAACCTACAACCAACCAGAAGATTACTACCACCAGGAAATGTTTTATCCGTATGCCAACGATCCAGAGCTCACGCAACATAACCTCAATTCTTTGACACCTACCCAGCGGCCGTATTCTGCGTCGTCCAATAGTTGTAGTAGTTCGGAAAGTGAGCATTCGCATATTCAAGCTTTGCACCATCTGCAGACTTTGGGAAACCCTTACTGCGCTGATGTGCTACAAGGACAGCATTTTCCTTTAAATTGTTTCAACAATAGTCCAGTACATCTTCCTTCACAACAGGACTCTTATTCAAATGAATTTAATAGTAAACAGTTGACACATACACAGACTTCTGCTGCGGGGTATACTAGTGTTATTGTTGATACCCAACAATATCAACTTGCCAATGAATTTGTGCATTAGAATATTTTTGGCAAAAACTATCGAGAGTACAAATAAGCGGATTTTTTGTCGAAATGATACACCAATTTTTACTTCATGTAGCCTAAGTGGTACTAAATTAAAGTGTGCAGGAAAATTGCCGAATTGATCTATCCTGTCAGAAGGAGTGAGTGCGATACAAAGTAACACTGTGTTGAGTGAGACAGCAAGCTGTGCGCATGCTTGTGGCAAAAGGAAGTGACGTCAATAGACCAATCTTGGTGATGCGTGCGTATTTTGACAGATTTGTACTACTGTCAAAATCTAATTTCATTATTTTTACGATTATATTAATTGCTGAGTACTAAATTGTTCAAATTGCGCAATGTCATTTAAAAAATTTAAAATAAGAAATATCAAACTTCAACTAACCGCACTTTCTATTGTCACAGCGTACGGCGCAGCAGTTTTGCCGTCTCACTCAACACATGTTACTTTGTATCTAGCGTACTCACTTCCTCTAACCGGATGCCCAAGCATGCGAGCGCCACCGAAGTTTAACAGGATAGATCAATTACTTATATATTATTTTCAGATTGAAGCAGGTCTTCAACTTTGCAATGTTTTGATTGTTGAGATTCAACGTTTTACCAAAGTTGATTTACAACAGTTAGTAGGAATAATGTTTTATTTTTTGTTATCGCATTTGTTCTAAAATGAATATTAATGTTCACATTACGAAATGATTCGAGCATTTAATCAATTAAAAATTAAATCCTAAAATCGTATTAAGTAAAGGCATTTTGAAAGTAATCAAAGCTTTAACAAAAAATATTATTTCTTCATTCCTATAGCTGTTTTATAAGTATTTTTACGTAAAATATATATGTTGATGTAAATATAATTATGCCATTTCGCAATGTTAATTTGTAAATAAAATTAGCGCCTATATAAAATAAATATTTTAGCTATTGCTCCCCGATTGCAAATTTGTGCCATAATCAATAATTTACAACTTACGAGGGTTGTCCGTAAAGTAAGGTTCCCAGTGATTTTTCACAGTGTAAAACATGTTTAATTCCATGAATGCGTACATTTTTGGAAAGTTCAGACTTTTACCTACTTTTCTACATAGTCACCACTGCGGTCAATGCATTTTTGCATGCGGTGTACGAGCTTTTGAATGCCCGAGTCAAAAAATCTGCCGCCAAGCCACGCAGATACGTCCGGAACGCTCTTCATCATGGACGTCAGTACGCCAGTTTTTGAACTCTCTGCGCCATTTGCGCACGTGTTATAGGCTCATACACTTGTCTCCATAGATTTCGCATAGCTGGGAATGGGTTTCTACCGGCGCGATGTTTTTTGCAGATGTGAGCTGCACTCGGTGATCCGTTTCCTGTCTGCAAAAAACATTGCGCCGGTAGAAACCCATTCCCAGCTATGCGAAATCTATGGAGACAAGTGTATGAGCCTACAACACGTGCGAAAATGGTGCAGAGAGTTCAAGAACGGGCTTACTGACTTCCATGATGAGGAGCGTTCCGGACGTATCTGCGTGGCTTGGCGGCAAATTTTTTTACCCGGGCTTTCAAAAGCTCGTACACCGCATGCAATAATGCATTGGCCGCAGTGGCGACTATATAGAAAAATAGGTAAAAGTCTGAACTTTCCAAAAATGTACGCGTTCATGGAATTAAACATGTTTTACACTGTGAAAAGTCACTGGGAACCTTACTTTACGGACAACCCTCGTATATAGTTTCTGTACAGATAGAATGGTAATTATATATGTATACATTTACACTAAGAGTGCATGTGACAATAACATTAAGACTGTGAATACAATGTACATAATCTAATTATACATTAGTTTATTTTAAATAGTTGTATATATACATACGATTCATTGTGTATGAAATAGTTTATGTTTAATTGTTTTTATATCTAAACATCGATACCAGTGTATTAAAAAATATATATTTTCAAAATTATTTGCATAATGTTTCGGAAATCATTTCAAATGTGATATTTAGATATAAATGTCTTCCAATGGAATTTTAGATAGAAAAAGAATAAATTTTATCATCAATGAGTAAAGTAACAACAGTATTGAATAAAATTATCATTAATTTAATGTTTCTCTGTGAGATTGTACATACTGATAGTTACATGTCACATTAACAAATTTTTATGACTTAACGGTACTTATATATTTTTTCAAAACGAAATATTTTTAATTATTAAATATATTATATTAAAAACAATAACATTATGTATAATAACGTATTTACTGTATCCTATATTTATTCATGTATTGTACATATACGATTATAAATGATATGATTTTATTAATCTTTGGACATTTAACCCTTTCCTATTCATTTTGAATTTTTACTTCCCCGATCTATGTAATAGAGGGAAGTATTGTAATCGTGATTTTTTGACAGTTCGAGATTTTGGTGAATCTTCACGTTTCAGACCCTACTGAACCCAAAAAACATAATTTTAAAAAAAGTCGGTCTGTCGGTCTGTTAGTCTGTTAGTCTGTCTGGATGTTGGATAACTTAAAAACGCGTTGGAATTTTGGACTGAAATTTTATATTTAAGATCTTGAGCCAAAATCTGACTTCAAGTTCGTTAATGAGCTTTATTCAACCAGTGGTACCAACTTTATAAACAAAACTTTTTTATTTTTATCAAAATACTATCGTGTGTGGTATCAAATTAAGGGTCTTGGGAAAATAATTCTAGTAGAAAAACAAAAATAACATTTAAATGATCGTCAATTGTTTTTTTTTATAAATTATTCAAATTATACCGAGTTTGGTGTCAATTTGAATCGCTCAGGGAGATAAGTTTTTAAAAAATGTAAAAAATGACATTAATACGATTTTCAATTGTTTCTCAAAAAATTACTCAAATTTTTTTATTCAACCAGTGGTACCAACTTTATAAACATATCTTATTTTATTTTTATTAAAATACTATCGTGTGTGGTATCAAATTAAAGCTTTAACTGATCGTCAATTTTTTATCATACATTATTCAAATTATACCGAGTTTGGTGTCAATTTAAAGCTCTCGGGGAGATAAGTTTAATAAAAATGTAAAAAATGACATTTATGCGATAATCAATTATTAGTCCAGGCAACGAATGCTCAAAAAAAGGTATAGAGGGAAATGCTTGGAACACAATTTTTGACTTCGTAACTTTGTTTGGACTAGTTAGGAGGTGAACATATCAAAAGTCCCCGCCCGTAGCCCTTAAGCCGAGGTGTGGCGGAGGGTTTGAAAGTATCATTTTTCGGTTTTTTGCTTATACCTCGGAAGCTATGCATCCTACCGACATGACCACTCTATACAAAATGAAAGCAATGAATTTGCAACAATTTAAGCCCAACCGCAGCTCTGTACGTCCTTTAGTTTACGAGTTATGACACTTCTAAAATTAGCAATTTTTTCAAAAAAAAGAAAATTGAGAAATTTTAACCTTTTTCGTTATTTTTGTGTTTAATTAACTGTAACTTTTGAATGAATAAAAATATTGTCTTCCGGTTTCTTTCATTAAATTTCACGAACATTTCTCTATAAAATACGTTATTTTGAAACCTTTTTAGGGTGTTCATTAAGCCAAAATATCAATTTTTTTTCGACAGACGTATTCAAATATTTTGTGTTTATTATGTTTAATGAGCTGTAACTTCTGAACGGATAAAGTTATCGACATCCGGTTTCCTGCATTAAATTCTACGAACATTTCTCCATAAGATGCAGTATTTTAAAATCATTTTTGGGTATTTATTAAGACAAAACACCAAATGTTTTTCCGAGAGAAAATTGAGAAATTTGTTAAATTTTTAATATTTATTGTATTCAACGGATAAAAAAATGACTTCCGGTTGCTTTTATTAAATTGTACGACCATTTCTCTATAAGATACATTATTTAAAAAAAATTTAGGTGTTCATTGCGCCAAAATATCAAATGTTTTTATAATAAATAAATAATTTCTCAATTTTCTCTCGGTCATCATTTGGTGTTTTTTCTTAATGGAAACCCAAAAAAGATACTGCATCTTATGGAGAAATGTTCGTAGAATTTAATGCAGGAAACCGGATGTCGATAACTTTATCCGTTCAGAAGTTACAGCTCATTAAACACAATAAACACAAAATATTTTAATACTTCTGTCGAAAAAAAATTTATATTTTGGCTTAATGAACACCCTAAAAAGTTTTTAAAATAACGTATTTTATAGAGAAATGTTCGTGAAATTTAATGAAAGAGACCGGAAGACAATATTTTTATTCATTCAAAAGTTATAGTTAATTAAACACAAAAATAACGAAAAAGGTTAAAATTTCTCAATTTTCATTTTTTTTGAAAAAATTGCTAATTTTAGAAGTGTCATATCTCGCAAACTAAAGGACGTACAGAGCTGCGGTTGGGCTTATATTGTTGCAAATTCATTGCTTTCATTTTGTATAGAGTGGTCATGTCGGTAGGACGCATAGCTTCCGAGGTATAAGCAAAAAACCGAAAAATGAGACTTTCAAACCCTCCGCCACACCTCGGCTTAAGGGCTACGGGCGGGGACTTTTGATATGTTCACCTCCTAACTAGTCCAAACAAAGTTACGAAGTCAAAAATTGTGTTCCAAGCATTTCCCTCTATACCTTTTCGTTGACTGGACTATATTGTTTCTCAAAAAATTAATCAAATTTGTTCAAGTGTATTATCAAATTAAAGTTTTCTGGAAAAAAATATTAGTCGAAGAATCAATAACAACATTTAAACAATGGTCAGTTGTTTTTACTTTCCGCATTATATTCTATAAGGCTATAAGATATTAAATTAAAATTTTCGAGTGTGAGTTTTTAGTGAATAAGTATCAGATTTTTTATGGTATTTAAATTATGCCGAAGTTGGTATCAACTTAAATAGTTTGGGGAAAAATGATAAATTTATTTAAATTTTGCAGAATAAAGCATAAAATTAACGGCGTTACGAAAGTAAGTTATTAAAACTTATAATCGGGGAAGTACTGTGGCGGACACAGCAGATTTTTATTTTAACAATCACAGGAAAAAAGATAATATAACTGTATTTATAATTCTGAGTGTATAAAGATAATAATTTTTGCATCTATTATTTCAAAATAATCTTATTCTTCGTAATAATTTATAAACCATACAAAAATATGTAGGTATTTAAACTGATAATATAATTCTATTGTGTTCATATTTTATATGTCGCAATTGAGATTTTCAGAATACTTATTTCAGGTTTCAACCTAGCCAACAAAGAAAGGGAATGGGGACTCGAAACTCGAACCACCCGTGAAAATTTTCTTTTCAAAGCATTATTTTATTTCAGTCGCACAAAAATGAGTTTTATAGGTTTATTTTCTCGTATTTGTTCATTTTTTAAATTTTCTTCTCTAATCCTATACCTATTGTCATGATCGTTATAAAATGCCTTATAATATTTAATTTCGTTTGTAATTATCTTTCTAAATAACTTCTACAACTTTTAAAATTAGTAGGTATTTATATCCTATGCAGTGGCGTGAACGAATATTATTGTCCGACGCACACTTCTTAATAAAAGCATCATAATCATGGGCGCCGCCAGACCAAGGGGTCAACTCAAGAAATGAAAGTTTATGTTACAGTTATATAATGAATGTAGGTATTATTTAATGGTCGAAGATAAAAACATAAACTCGAAAAGGAAAAAAATAAAAAAGGGAATTGTAGTCAAATTAAAATTATTTTATAAGAAATAATAAATAAATAAAAAAATAAAATAATTTATGCCTAATTTCTAAGAAAAATAAATTTTTAAATTATTTCAAAATATCTTCCAGATCGGTGATACTTTCGGTCATTTTCCAAGGGAAGGGCAACTGCCTCTTCTTGCCCCCTCTTGGCGACGCCCATGATCATAACTAGTGGCTTTGATCAAAATTATACCCACTAGAGGATAAACAATTGTTACTTTGCTTGTTGGAAGTTACAATAGTAACGACATATTTTAGGTTGGAACTTAATATTTTTTAAATATTTAAGCAGTTATTAGGAGGAAAATTAAAGTTGTACTGACCCACTTGAGAAAATTATCTCACTCGGCCTTCGGCCTTTTCAGTTAAGATTTCGCTCGTGGGGATGAATTCCTTACTTAGCCCACTTGTAAAGTAAATAGCTATAATTTGTTTTAAATTTACCTACTGTTATCTAATTTAATTCCTAACGATTTTACAAATAATAGAGTATTTTACCATAGTAGCAAATTAGCAATCCAGTCAATTATTATTGAAAGGAGACCTCAAAAATGAGTTATTACCATGAAAAAAGTTTTCAAAAGTTAATAGTTCTTTAAATATTTGATATTTTACGTATCGATACATCTATACGTCACAATAATGCGTTTCACGTGTATTCTTACTTACAGTAATAATGAAACTACCAATTTGTATTTGATATTTTGTAACATTTAGAAACAGTTGATTTTACATGAGTACATTTTAATTCCAGCCCCATGGTTTGAGAAGATTTTCAGGGGTAATACCATAAGAGATGATAATTTTTTGAGAATTGTTTTGTCGTTTCCACGGCAACTTATTTCTAACAATTTCACGACACAAAACATCATCTATCAATTTCCCGAAACGAAGATGAGGGGAATTGTCAGATGATGTTTTGTGGAGTGAAATTGCAATAAGTTGCCGTGGAATAGACAAAAATTCTCTCAAAAAATTATTATCTCGAATGGTATTTAGGAAGAATATTTTTCTTCTTAAAAATACTACCAAAACGACTCATTTTGCTAAACATTTTTGACGTTTCATGTGACAAATTTATTTATTTTTTGTAACTAACGTAACAAAATAAAACCTAATCTACAAAATTATGTTGTCAGATACATCATTTTAAATTTTCAATTCTATTGGTTGCATTACGTCATTTGACGTTATCATTACGCAATATGATTGGTTAAACCATCTGTCAAAAAATATTCAGCTATACATCATACAAACTTTAAATATTAATTACAGCTTTATTAAGAACAATTAAGGCTTATCAGTACTCTCAATCACTTTCAAATAACATGAAGTTTCAACAAAAAAACTTTTAAAAAATGGTAAACTACCCTATTATATGCATAACTACCTTATACCATTCTTCTATGCAGATGAACAAAACATATTTTTCCGTCGTATTATACACCAATTATTCTCTTATAATAGTGGGCACAGACAGGGTTTGTCGTCAGATCAGACTGAAAGTCAGAGTCAGATCACACGCCACATCGCACAAAAGACACACGCCGGCACTCCGGGGTTGCACACGTGACCTTACCCTCGGCCGTCTATTGTTAAATCATGCGAAAACACCGGACGTATGTTATACTAATCATCGCTTTCTCATCGGGGGCAACTTTCACTCAAATAAACTAAACCAATTATATGAGTACTGTTCGAATTATTTTTTAATGATGAGGTGGTTCACATAAGAATTTATGGTGATAATTCCACTCCTGACAGCGGATAAAAAGGAAGGTAACTTTTTGCAAGTGATAAAACCATGGAAAATTGTAGAATCTTCTTAACATAACATTTTTAAATCACAAAAATTACTTTAAGAGAAAAGAAGAATTCTGTAGATATTTATGTAGGCAAACTTTAAGTATTTTATTTACTTTAAATTTGCGTGGTATACTTTAATAGGTACATTTCATTTTTATACGCTTTTTGTTATCTACTAAAAAATTAAAATTATATATAGGATTTGTTTTATACACATTTTCTGTAATCTAACATTTAAAAACTAAGTCAATAATATAAGCATTTGCAAGTAAGTATTATACTTCAAGTACTTTTTTAATTTGGTTCTTGTACTTGGTACTTGCACTTCTTCAACAATTTACTTGATACTTGTTTAAATATATTCGTACTTCAAGTATACTTGAAGTAAAAAATATTTACTTCAAGTATTTTTAATACTTGAAGTATTTAAAGTACTTGAATTATTAGAACATTGAACAATTTACTTGGTGCTTGCTAAAATATATTTTAGTACTTAAAATACTTTTGTAGTACTTGAAGTATACCTAAAGTACTTGAATTAACTTGGCCAGTCATTCGTTGGTTGGTTGTGCCTTCGTAATTCGTATGCTTTGCTTACTTCTTTTTGATATAAACAATAAATAATTTAAAATTAGGAAGTTAATTTCTGTATCTTGACTATTACGGTATTACATCAAGTGTGGTTGCCTCACCCAAATTATGTATATGTATGTTGCAGTATATAATATTTGGAAGTAATAATAATAATAATATATTAATTTTTACTTGCAGCTTTTCAAGTACTTTGTAAAGTACTTGTACTTCAAGTACTTTTTTGTGGTACTTTGTCTAACTCTGACCGCAGGACTGAAAATCATCCACCGAAAAATATAATCATTAATAATTTGTAGGCCTGTTTTCTAGGTTAACTAAAAAAATTTGCTACATTATTTATTATTTTCCTCATATCAAAACAAATTCGTAAATTATTACAATCATGTACTCACAATAAGATACAATTAAATAATAAGTTATAAAAATTATATTAATAAAGATATCAAATTAGAAATTAAATACAATGTTACCTATCAGGTCAGTAAATTGTAAGAGGGTTTATACTTTCCAGTAAATGAATGAGATAAGGGTTATTTTGAGAGCAAATTATAAAAGGTGTAGCCTTTGTTTAATAAAGAGCTTATTTCCCGCTACATTTTTTTCCACTTAAATTGACATCCACTTTTTATTTTGAAGAGCACTCAGTAATAAAAAGAATGCTTTGGTAAACCCAACTGTAATTGGTATCAAATCTTTATACAAACATATCAGATGGGGCATGTAAAACTAGCACCAGAGTATGTGCCGTTACCATGGATACGGCGAATGCCTGGGAGGGCTCCCTTTGCTCCCCACAAAGCTCGCACATTGCCGATGAAAATTCTGCCGCGCCATATCCTCATTCAACAATGAATCCGACCAGATAATCACATGCGTTATACAAATCATTATAATCCTATTAAAACATACGTGTCGCATAAACGCAAATTTTACTATTTATTAAATAAACGGATCCAGTGCCGTGTTAAGACATCTCGGGGTCTCAAAAATAAGTAAAATACATAGTTAAAAATTCTGACGTGGACACCACAATGAATTCTTTATTATTATTAAACTGTTCATACTTTTATTAATAACTAAAATGTAGAATAATATAAAAATATAATAACCGACCGTATTTGATTTATGCGGAAAATAACAAAAATACCTAGAGTAAAGTGCCCTTTTGGCACGGACGATCGCAACCAAAAATATGAGGTGATGAACTAGATGCAACATGAGTCTCAAAAATACAAAATTTCAACTTTCTACGACATGCGGAAAATACCAAATAGTGCCTCTTTGGCACCGACGATCGCAACCAGATGCTATAACAGTCCTAAATACAAAATTTCAACTCTCTACTCTACGTACGTACAAACGTCACGACGAAACTAGTCATAATGGATTCAGAAAAGGTCAAAACGGATATTTTCGTCAAAATCTGAGAACCGAAATTTTTCGCGATTAAAATACTTCTTTTTTACTCCGTACAAGGAAGTAAAAATCTGATGTGGCTAGGACACGACCTCTCGCCGAATTCTGCTTATTCTACTAATCTAATAAATAGTTTTACTTACATTTTAATCGTTTCATGTTCATATGTAAACGATAATGTAAACCAAGATGCAAGCAAATGATGTCAACTGTTCTGTCACTGTCATAATCATTCAAATTTTGTGTAGAAACAAATTTCATATGGACAACAAGATACTGGAATTTCCAAAAAGTAGAATATTATTTGTTATATCTACCAGATTCAGCAAATTGTATTTAAAATTAACTGTACCCATAGATAATTATATTTTCTTTTGTTTTTAATTGTAAAAATTGTCATAAATAAATAATGTACCAATTTAAGGAAAACAATATATCAAGCTGCAAAAGTACTAGGTACTTCCAGTTTGCGGATTTGTACCAAAGTCTTATCCGGTGTTAAGATCCTTATTAAAACCTTAAATATGAAATTTGGTTATTAAAGGTTTGATACTTTTTAAGATATCGTGGACAAAAACTCGTCAGTTCATATACGTCCACACGCACACACACAGACATCATCGTGAAAATAGTAAATTCGTATTGTAGAGACCCTGAAACGTGCTTATCTACTAAGAATACTCGAAAATTTTGACCCATTACAATTAATACCTCTCTTATAGAATATCTTACGTGCGCCTATAGAGAAATACGGAATGACGTCATAGCCAAGGGCAACCTACTATTCCAACCTTACTTTTGCATATTTTTGATTAAATTTGGAACAGTTTCTGTCAAAACGTAATTTAAATAATTTTTTATGATACAAAATACCTATAAAACTGCAAATAAAATAGTATTATGTTGACAATTACATTTGAAGTTAATATAAAAAGACCATTTTGACAGTTGCCCCCTGACAAATTCATTTGTTATGGATTCGTCTATTGGGAATGGATCGCAGTAGGTGACGATTCAACAAGCAAAAAATAACAAACGGGCATCTATCTGTCAGCTTAAGTATTTGCAATAGTAGATCAGTAAATTTTGTTGCAACAAAGATGTCTAAAATGTTAAAAAACAAAAATAATATTAAAACATGTCGCCTTTGTCTAAAAGATGAAAAGTTTACATTATCAATTTTTAGTGATTACGGCAAAAAATTAAACATTAAATCAAATATGGAAAATTACCTGAAAATTTCAATTCGGGAAGATGATTCTTTACCCAAGTATATCTGTTTTACGTGTTTATCGCATTTGAATTTTGTAATCAAATTTATAAATCTATCTAAAAGCAATCAAAATACTTTTAAAAAAGAAGACGGACAGCATAATTATGATTCACTGTTTGATGATGATTCCGAATCTGCTACTCCACCAAAATTCACCAAAAAAACTGTAGATGATAAGTTATTAAAACGAAGAATAAATGAAAACTTTAAGCCAATAGCAAAGAGACTTTGTGCTGAAGAACCAAAGAATTATGGTAGGAAACGTATTTGATGTTTATTACAAAATTAATTGTTATATTTTAGGTTTATGCAAAAATAATACATCACTACCTACGAAGCCAGATGTAAAACCAAAGAATAATGGTACGGTACGTATTTGATATTTAATACAAAATTAATTGTTATATTTTAGGTTTATTCAGAAATAATACATCACTTCCTACGATGCCAGATGTGAAGACGACGACAGATATAAATAAAAAAATATCTGAATTAAACATTAATAATAATAACGATTTCAAATGTAAGGAGAAAAATGTAGATCGTAAAAAAGTTTTATCAGACCTTTTCAAACAAAAATGTAATACATTAAAAAATAGCAAATGAAACTATAATCTAAAAGAAATATAATAGATAACATGTAGGTAATAAATTGATAATTAAATAATAAATTGATAATTTAAATATCACATTTATGTTTAATAATAATTATTTCTTTGCAAATCCCTGAAATAAATAAAGATATAAATTAAGTAAAATATGTGTTAAATAAATTATTTTTACCGCCTGAATCCAAAATTATCGTTTCCACCGCCTTGGTTAAAATTGTTTCCACTGTTTGAAGTCATTCTATTGCCAGGTGGCTTAGGTGGTCTATCAGGCCTATTATTATTATTACTATAATTGGGATCAGAATTATTATTCATAGTATAAGGATTCCTAAAAGCATTGCTAGGATTTGGAAATGTAGGTGACCGTCTTCCACCATCAAAGCTCATGTTGCTCATGTCATCATCTTGCCGAAAATCATTTCCGAAATTTCGTTTAGGTTGGTTTCTATCTCTTTCACCTGGATATGCTTGCCAGCTTTTAGATAATGCCGGTTTGGGTATGTTGAATTCTTGCTGATCATTTCTGCAAAAAACAAAAAATTAAAATAATGTTCGACTTTATTAATCCGCACTATTAAGAAAACAATGCAAAAATCACAAATAATAAAATAGTTAACTAAAGAAAGTCACTCCATTTTCTTATACACATTTTGAACCTAGCTAGCATGAAATTTTATGTACTTACTTCAATTATTGTTACGACTATTTTACTTCGATATCTATTTTTATATTTTTGCAGAATTCTTACACAAATTATGAAGATAACAAATATTCAAAATGTGCGAATATATTGCATATTTATTGTATAACTAAGGAAAACCAATTTTTCTATACTAAGAGGTGTGATTTTTGTAATGTACTACCCAGTAACAACTATATGAATTGATGAATACCCATGAGTTGACGACTGCAGTATTCGCATAAACGGTAAAATATACAGGGTGATTCACAACTTCGTGCCATTAAAATATATGCACAAAGTTGTGAATCACCTGGATATCTACACCAATGACGGATAAAAGGCTTGATAATGTATATTTATGTATCAACAAAAAACACGTCATATGGAAAAATATATTCTTGAGTCATCATATTCATAATATATTTTATATTTAAATTATATTTTTATTGTACTTACTGTTTCCTAATTTCTGCATCAGTATCGCGCCATTGTTTCGATATATTGGGTTTAGGGAATGAAAGTTCAGAATTTACAGTAGGTGGTCTGAAAATTAATTAGGTATTAAGTATAATTTGTTTTAAGATATTGTGATTTAAGTAATTTCCTTTTGAAACACATTATTTTATAAAACAAATTTACTTACGGCGGTCTTTCTCTAACTTCGATTTCTTCATTTTCATCTTCATCTTCATCATTCTCTCCTTTCCGAAGCTGTCTTACTTTAACTGATAAAAGAATCACAACTGATATTAACACAATAACGAGAAATGCTAGTACACCTGATACTGCGTAAAACTGTATTTTCAAGCTATCAAAATCATCGTCTGACACCTACAAGTATAAAATGTATTTTAAAAACTGAATCAACTGTATTTTATTATAATTACCGTCATTTTATTCAAAATATGACCGTACAACAAGACATTAAGACACTATTGAAATATAATCATGTTTTTATCGCCGTCATATCGTAAAATAATATCAGATTAACATTCCTTTATCAAAAAGATATGATAGTTCATAATATCACAGTTTATTATAACAAAGAAATTTTAACATCACATATTGACTAGATAAAAATAATAATATAAATGTGTTTAGATATGATTCAAATACTAAACACATAATGATTACATTATAATATATCTTTTAATACCTGTACTTATATTTAAATTTTAATTTACTATATTCTACTCGTTATCAAAGATTATTAGTATTTTCTAAAAAGCATGTATAAATACAATATAAAAGGAGAATTTACAATTATAATCGAGCATATTAAACCTAAACTACTGTTATAGTGTCATTGAAAAGATTGTTCTCAATATAAAATAATCTCATTATAATTGATACAATATGTGGAATAGTTATGGTTAAAACGATATATAAAATATACGGTAATGGTGGTGTGGAACCAAAATAGAAGAACCACAATCCTCTTCTCGCTGAATCTCTTATATGGTGACTGCAGAATGCAGCAAAGAAAATCCAGGCAAAACGATAAATAGTTTCCGAAACGAATAATTTTGCCAAGATGAGCAAAACAATAGTTACAATTATTGGAATTGTAGAACAGTGTAACACTGGTCTTCCTTGTAAATTAGTGGCGTCCTGTAACACAAGAATAAGTAAGAAATACGTTATCTTATATAAATATATATTACCTTTAGCTTGAAGCTTTTAGCGGCTAAAAAATGATCCAGATCTATAGCTGATGCAATAAACGCACATAAGAATATTTCAGTTAATTGGATCCATGCTGGTTTATGTTTTAATTTTAAAGTCACAATAAACCACGTTAAACCTCCTATTATGGAATGAGTGGTATTATCAAAAAATGCTTTGTACACTTGTAAACTGAAATAGCTAACCAAAAAATCACCTATCACAGCCACAGATGCTAATAAAACTGTACAAAATAATTCAAGTTTGTGAAAAATAAATAGAAAATACATCTTATTGTAAAATTACATATTTCCATCATTATAAAAAATAATTTATAAGATGATGAAACTTTAACGTCAAAATTATGTGTCTGACAGCTGTTACCTTGAAAATGACGTATAAACCACAGATCCGGCGTAGCCCAATTGCCCTTCATGTTAAAAAATGTGATATTCCTTTCAATTTTTTATGGACGTACACCATAATAGTAATATTTAAAAATAAAACTATTGATATAATGTTTATAAGTTATTATTTTGACAATATTATATAAGTTAAGCTACATTAGATAAAAATGTATCAGAAATATTTACAGTACAACTAATTTTGAATCATATTTATAATTAATAATAGCTTCGTTCTTTAAATGTGCAAATAATGCTAATTTTTACAAAAATAAATATAAATTTTAATCGAAGTCCAAATTTTATGACTAAGGAAAATAATATTTAATTAATTTAAAAAGAAACCTTCACTACATGTACAATTTATATTTAAATTTCAAAAATATCAGAATAAAAGTACATTGTATACTACACAATTTCAATTAAACTCATAAACATCCTTTATATTGTTGTACAAAATCACGACAAAAATTTCATGAATCAAAATTTGATATGAATTCATAAAATACCATATATAACACAGTATCTATGATCTACTCAAAGCATGAACACTGAAATAGTCTACAATATAGAATAAAACGTATTGACATTATGTGCAACACAAAAGATGTTTTCTTTCGTTAATTTTGTATTTCAATTGCAAATATATGAAAGAAAATATATTAGTTAAATGAGTACAACTCAACAATCTAAAATTATTAATCTAATTTATTACATCTACGATATATAACTTTTATTTTGTAATATAATAATTATATTTGAAACAATTCATTTGTTTTATGTACGTAAAAATATACTAACGGACAGCACGTGTTAAAACCTATGTACACATTTGAATAATAGTTCGACACCGTGTTTAACATGCTGCGTGTGCAGTCCATGCCTCTCCTAGAAGATAAAAAATGCGAACTGTACCTTGCACCAATCACTCCATTTGAATGTTGGCACTAGTTCCTCTGCGATGCACACGGCTGTCGCGTCGTGAACACAGACGGACCTACCTTTCGTTGCCTTGACTTCTCATCACCACCATTCTACTCTATTATTTATACATTTTGTAAATTCCTTGTCTTTCTTTCACACATCCAATATTATATTCAATAAATTCGTCCGAAATAATTCAAACTCGTTGATGTCTTGGTGTTAAAAAAATAAATATAATTTTATTGAGCTGTCAGCACAATTGATAAAAATCTTAAAATATATTTTTCTTAATAGTTGAGAAATATTTGGTTCGAGTACCTGAGGGTCCCCTGTGTTCACTAATCTACCATCACAGCCGTCAGACATCATTCAAATTATGTACATATTTGCAACACTGCCTCTTTATGGAATTCACTGTTCCATAGTAACTATTTAAAATAAATCAACCTAGTCCCAAACAATCGTCACAATAACTTAATTTATGTTAAGTTTTACGTCAGGCAGCTTCCTCTGCAGGCGCACTTGTTTCTGTTGTAACCGCTGTTTCTATTTCCGGCGGCGGAGCGTCATTTTGCACTCGAGATTTTGTTACTTGAGCATCTTGAGGTTCGTCTTTTACAGGAGTCACGGCTCCTATTCGGGGTTTTGATTCGAATTCTTGAGAACTTGACACTTCCTCCTTTGGACCATTGTCCTGACTTTCTGGCATCGTATCACCAACTGATTCATTCAGTTCTGGTTGTTCACACTCATCTGGTCTCATCTCATCGGTTTTACTCGGGGAGCTGTTACTCCATCTACTCTTGCGGTCTTGTTTGTCGGGCTCCGGCAGATTATCTTCTGGTCGGAAACGACGTCGGTCGTCATGACGACGATGTCTTGGATGTTCATCAAAAGGCATACGGTTGAAGAATTCTGGTGGTCCCGGACCATCGAAACGTGGAGGGAAATTTGGACGTATATTATCCATCCAAGGACCTAAAAAAGTTTAAATTATATGAATAATTTTAATAAATTTGAATTTTCCTTTCAAGTTCATATTTCATTTGGAATTATGGCATATTCATTTATCTGAATTTCAACAATTTTATATTTATAAGATGATCTATACAAGCAAATCTTTTTGAATGAAACCTTATTTTTTATATTATTAAGGACTGCGGTGTATATTTTTTGATCGAAATTTTATGGTATCCCAACTACTATAATCATAAGTATAAACTGCTAACTAATGTACACTGTATTCTCATGTAAGGTAAGTAGGTAAGTAGTTAGAGGAAGTGAGTACGATAGTTACAAAGTAACATGTGTTGAGTGAGAGAGCAAAACTGTTGCGCAGTACACTGTGACAATATAAGTGCGGTTAGTTGAAGTTTGACATGTCTTATTTTAATTTTTTAAATGTAGCAGAAAAGATTAATTCAATTTATGACATGACGCAATTTGAACAATTTAGTACAGAACAGAACAGGCATGAAACAAAACGATAATAAACATTGAAATTAAATTTGGACATTTGTACAAATCTGTCAAAATACGCGCGCATCACCAGGATTGGTCTATTGACGACACTTCCTTTTGACACAGCATGCGCACAGCCGCGTAGGCGATCTACGTTATTATTTAAGGAGGTTCCCTAGACATTTTAAAAAATGTTCTAATGCAACCAAACTTTGAATTTATGTTGTCTGTGTCATAAAAACGATACCTGAATTTTTTGGAAATTTTTGACCACGTAGTTTGAACGAAATTAATTGTTAAATTTTAATATTTTACATGGGCTCTTATGGCTTTCCATTAATTGATTAAATAAAAATATGTTAGAAATGTTCTATTTACTTAATTTTTGGTATATAAACGTATGCAAGCACGGACATCAATTTCCCAAAATTTGAAGAAGGTTGACCACATAGTTGTAACAATATTGTTGTTGTTGTAAAAAAATCTTCAAGCATTATTTGATTAGTGAATTAAAAATTATTGTAAAAATATATCACCGCAACTGAACGAATTGCAATATCAATTAACACCCGTTCACCGAATTTTGTTTTACATTAATAAAAATATTTTTATTAATTAAAGGCTGATATCTGAGTACGCCACTGCATGTGTAGGGAACCTCCTTAAGGCCTGGAAATACAATTATCGTTGTTAAGGCCAGGGCGGTTAGGGCCAATTGAATGCAAAATTTGGTCGATTGAGGGCACTTTTAAGGGACTCGGTTGAAAACCGGAAGTTTGAATTAAGAATTAAGTTATCTGTGAAATACGTTAAAACAGAAAATAATCTATCACATCAGAATGTCAGAATTAAAATTTAAAATTAAATATTTTTTAAAATATTGAAAATAATACAATCAATAATAATATAATAATCGCGCTTGGGCAATTTTCGTTGCAACAAACACTTGAGTGACAGCTCGGGCAAATTGTCGGTAATATGCCTGGCACTTGGGATATTGTATATGATAATTGACCTATCCTGTCAGAAGGAGTGAGTGCGATAGATACAAAGTAACATTTTGTTGAGTGAGACGCAAGCTGGTGCGCATGCTTGTGGCAAAAGGAAGTGACGTCAATTGACCAATCCTGGTGATGCGCGCGTATTTTGTCAAATTTGGACAAATGTCAAAATTTAATTTCAATTTTGTACACGATTTTATTATTATTGTTTCATGCCTGTTGCGTACTAAATTTTTCAAATTGCGCAATGTCATTAAATTGAATTAAACTTTTCCCCTACATTAAAAAATTTAAAATAAGAAATGTCAAACTCGTGTCAAACTTCAACTAACCGCACTTTCTATTGTCATAGCGTACTGCGCAGCAGTTTAGCCGTCTCACTCTATACATGTTACTTTGTATCTATCGTACGCACTTCCTCTAACCGGATGCCCATTGCCCAAGCATGCGTGCGCCCGAAGTTCAATTTGGACATTTGCGGCAAAAATTTGCAACAAAAAATGTTCCCCAATGTTTTGTTAGCAACCGGCCTGCATTTCCAGGCCTTTAATAATAACGTAGGCGATGGCACAGAGTATTGCGCACCAGCTTGCAGTCTCACTCAACACAATGTTACTTTGTATCTATCGTACTCACTTCTTCTGACAAGATAGGTCAATTGATTCAGGCAAAGTAATTTTCTGATTGGTGTAGAGGAGAGAATACTGACTACTATTCCCTGCGGGATTTATATAGTGAGTTTATTTCAACGTGAAATATAGGATTTTTCATATCCTTGGATACGACTTTGACAGCAATGCCTTGCAGCAATGTATTAGAGCGTTCTTTTTAAAATGAAACCGAAAATTGCAATTATAAATTGTGTAGTAAGTATAATAATTTAAAAAATATATTTTCTTCAGATCCAATTACTTATTTCTGATGAGCTGTTCCCAATTTATTGTAAAAATAAACTGGCAAGGTTGCATTTCCAGTAAATTATCTTATCGTTGTTGCGTGTTGTGTATATATCATGGCTTTAATGATCGCTACTGAAATAACTTTCTTACATGAAGACATAAAACAGTTGAATAAAATTACAGCCAATAATGGCTGTATTTGATCAACTCTAATCTTACTACCACTAGGACTTAGTTAAATAGTAAGCGATAAATAAATAAACGGAGTGATATTTAATTTGATGCACGAAGTTTCATCTGTATCATTTAATTTCACTGTTAAAGCATAGCGTAACAGTATAAGAAGTTTATTTCGGTGAGCCTTTAGCTACGTAATAATTATTGACGTTTTTCGAATAATTTGTCTAATAACAATTGTTTCTATCTGCTCAAATAAAAAATTAACAATAAAACTCATAAGTTGTAGATGTGTATACAACAAAAAGTTACATGTGTATAAAACCCACATTTTTCTTTAAAATTAATACTTACTCCTACCTAATATACATACCTGGTCGTGGTCCGCGCATACCCATAGGAGGACCTCTTGGATGGAACATATGTGGTCCAGGAGGTCGTCCTATCAAAGGTCTAGGCGGGAAGCCATCTGGCCCTGGTCCTCGCAGAAGTGGTCGAGGTCCAAAACCTTCCCTTGGAGGATAGAAGTCTGGTCCTCTTACTCGGTGATCAAACTCGTCCATCATTCTCATATCGTCCGGGCCTCGTCGACCGATATCATCTCCTGGGCCTCGCCGACCCATATCATCTCCAGGGCCCCGTCGACCCATGTCATCTCCTGGGCCACGACGACCGAAATTTTCTCTTCTATCGAAACCATCTCGCCCTCCTCTTCCACCGAACTCAAAACGATCGTCGATACCAGGAGGCATATCGTCAGGATGCATCAATGCTCTACGATGGTCCATTTCTGGATGAGCCATTCGTGGATCAAATTCTGAAGGTCCAATTCTGGGATCATGATCAGGGTGATCTATAGGAAAATCGTCAGGATGACGTCGCATTCTCGGATTAAATTCGTCCATAGGAAATTCATTAGGGTGCCCCCCACGATACATATCAGGAGGTTCCCTTCGATCTCTCCAGCCCATTTCCATACGTTCTTGTTCCATTCTTTCAAGTTCCATTCTTTCATGTTCTAATCTTTCTCGTTCTAAGCGCTCAATTTCAAGTCTGTCAAGGTCTATTCGGCCTCTGTCCATCCTTTCATGTTCTATTCTCTCCATTCGTTCTGGGTTCATATGAGGATCTCCATTTGGAAACACAGGGAAGCCAGGCCTATCAATTGGCCTGTCTACTGGTCTATCCATGGGTCTATCCATTGGCCTATCCATTGGTCTATCCATTGGTCTATCCACTGATCTATCCATTGATCTATCCATTGATCTATCCATTGATCTTTCCATTGATCTATCCATTGATCTGTCCATAGGTCTATCCATTGGTCTATCCATTGATCTGTCAATAGGTGGTTGACCTTCGAAAATTGGCGGATGTGTATCAGCACTTCTTTCACGTGGTGGTCTGTCTCTGTTTGGTACAACTCCTTCATGTGCCATCTCACGTAGGCGATCCGCTAAAGATTTTTCATTTCGTGGTGGTGGAGGTGGAGGGTGCTCTGGTTTTTTGTCATCGCGATCATTTCGATCTCTGTCTCGACGGTCACGATCAGACCATCTGTTACGGTCTCGGCGATCATTTCTACCCATATCTCGATCTCGACCACGGTCTCGACTGCCGCGTCTTGATCTCTCTCTATCACGATCACCGCGGTCTCTATCGTTCCTATCTCGTGGTCTAGAATCTCTATTATCTCTAGAATCTCTGTTAGGTGGACCTGGGAGGCCGTGTCTTTCATCAATGTCTCCAGGAGGCATAAGAGGAGGTATATTTCCTCCGAATCTACCAACAGCCATGCCTAAACCGGGAGCGGTATTATTACCATTGTTAAATCCAGGTCCTCCAGTTATTGCTGCAAGCAGTTGATCGCTTAGGGGAATAGGTTTTTCAGGTTTTTCTGCATCTTCCATTTCAATGTCCATATTATCGTCATTATGAGAACCCATGCTCATATTAGAGAATGAATTTGGAGGAATTCCCATCACAGACTCTGACATACTATCATTGACACCAGGCGGATGTGGTAATATTCCAGGTCCTGATTTATTATCTTGATTTGCAGCCATTAGTTGAGACATTTGAGCCATTCCAGGCATTCCTTGTCCAAATGGAGAGTTAATTCCTAACAGTTGATTTGGTAAGAGTGGAGCCCCTGGTATATTTGGAGGTGGAACTCCAATAGGAACATTAGGCATCATGCCAGGAGGAAGGCTCATATGACCCATAGGGCCAAGTAATCGAGTGTTAAGAGAAAATGGCGAAACAATAGGCATAGCCATAGGTGGAGGTGGTATTAAATTATTAGCATGTAATGGAGGTGGCTGACTTGTATCTAGAGCTGTTGTCGGAGTTCCCGTAGAAGCAACTGGCGTTCCATCAGGAAGAGGTATAAATCCAGCTTTATCCAGCATGGATGAATCATTTGGATCCATCATCGGAGGTTTAATGGCAGGTTTAGGTTGCAGTTCAGCCTGTTTTGCTTTAAGCCATTCTGGCATAGTATCTTCATCGACCATACCACCCTCCTCGAGCAATTCGAGATCAACATCGGGTTTTACTTTTGACCATGGGATGTAAGACACACCCAATTCTACTTCCCAGTAGTCTTTATAATCTTTACCTTTCACACCTTTTCCGGGTGCCCACGCAAGCTACAAAAAAATACCAGTGTTACAAGTTAAGTTAGATTAGGATGTGAACTACAGACAGAAATTAACTAAAAATTTCGCATTTACTACTTTGTTTAAAATTTTCAATAACTTCAATAAATTTTTGTCTGCATCACAAAGATTTTGCATATTGGAGCTCATTTATTTTTAAAAACATAATTTAATAAAAAATACGCAATTAGGTAAATAATAATTACGTCCAATATGTAAAAATAAGAATCATTTGTTAGAATCAAAAGTGAAGTATGTTTATTTTTTAATTTTGTCTAATTTAATCTGATATTATAAAACTTTTTTAACTACTATATGAAATTAAAATATTGAATAGTGAGTACATTCTTCACTTTTGTACACTTATTTTTATGTTAGTATGACAAATAAGAAAGAAAAATGTGGGTTTCATAATTTAACAGTGTATATTTAGTAAGCTTCGAAATATTCTTCATTCAGTTTACATTTTGTAAACATACGAAGAGTTCTTAAATTAAATCCAACTTTGTAACTAATGTAGTCACAACGAAATTATATATTTCTATACGAGCATTTTAGAAATACTTTTGAAACAGTATGTGTTGATGTTGGGTAACGTGATACTTAAATCGTTATATAAAATATATCTACTAATAATTCGTTATTCTGTTTATATTTATACTTAATACCGCACTATTTAAAATATCAAAAATTATGTGTTTAAAAATATGTAGTTCTTAACGGAAAATGTACATGATCTAGTTTTATTAGTAATTGTGCACATTACGAAGCAGCGAATAAAATAAATTAATGTCTTAAAAGAGTACTAAAATTAGATCACATTCCTATAACTAATTTTGAAGTTAATATCGCAAATCAATACTGCTAAAATTTTATCAGTAAGATAAACTACTTCACCACGTAAATTAATCAAATATCGTGAAATATAAACTTGAAATACACTTTAATAAAATTATTGGATGAATACATTTTGAAAATATGTTATAACAACATTCCTTCTATAAAAATATAACGTACCAAACTATGTTGTTTTAAAAATAATGTAAGGTTATTTAAAAAATAAATATTTTTGTTGTAGTACCAGTAGGTAAATCGTGTAAAAAAATTTTGGTACTTTAAGAAAGAATGTTGTACTAAACTTTATGAATCAGTTCAAATTAATTTTCATAGCTTACCTTATGCGACCACACCTAACAAAAATTATAATGAAAAATTAATTTTGAACTGATTCAAATGAATGATTATTTGACCAAATGCTACCATGCATAAAATACTATTCAAATATGTGTACTAGTTTAAAATTTAACCAAAATAACAGCTTAATTTAAAATTGATAACATATAAAGATTGCAACATTTTATTTTGTTTTAAACTAGTACATACATTGAAGTACTCAAAATGACAATGACACTTACAGTGATAGCCTTTCCTTGCATTTTGTGGTTCTTGAGTTTCGACAAACATCTCGCAGCGTCCTGTCTACGGTTCATTACGATGAAGGCGCAACCTCTTGGTGGAATCAAATCTATGCTGACTATGTCTCCGAATTCTCCAAATGTGTCCGAAAGATCTTCTTGATGCACTAGTTTTGATAAATGGCCCACCCAAAGAGTTGTACTGCATACTGTGAAAAATTGAACAAGAGAAATTAATATTTATAATAAATTACAGTTAATAACTATATTTAACTAAAGCTTAACAATAGAGTATAATCAAAATCATTTCTAAAAACATAAACTTTACAATTTAAAGTTAATCATTCATATATTTTCTTCTTTTCTGATAGTAATTAAATATAAAAGTGAACTCACCGCTCAAATTGTCTTTTTTAATCGGTGGTAAACCACGTTTCCTGCGTTCACGGTCTTTTTCGCGATCTTTTTCCCGGTCTTTTTCCCTTTCTTTGTCCTTTTCACGATCGCGTTCTCTGTCTCTTGAGCGTGTCCTGCGTCTCCTTGATCGTGACCGAGACCTCGATCGAGATCTACGAGATCGTCGATCTCTATCACGATCGCGTCCTCTGGATCTATCCCGAGATCTGCTGCGTCTTCGTCGACTATATCTGTCCTCTGGTGATGGACTTCGTGAATCCGAATGATCAAGATTTATAACCTAAAAATTGAAAAACAAAATAACAAATATAAAATGCTGGTATTGATTTACTTTACCTCTACATCTCCATTATCATGGTTATCAACAAATTCGACTTCAGATTCCATGGTTTCATCCTGAGAACCGCCTTGCTCGAAAGGTTTATAACCTGGGGGAGGCTGACTTAAATCAAAAGTACTCGGGAGTACATACGCTGGTTCGTGTTTGTATAAGTTTGCTGGAGAATTGGTGTGTGAAACTGGTTTAAGATCACATTCAGCAGCAAAAGGTAAATTCTAAAACATAATTATTTATTATTTTCAGCACTTAACTGTTCAATCAGTTTTACTAACCGGTACAGTTTGTGCTAAATGTTTGTCAAATTCTTCTTCTTGTTGTTTCATTTCCTGTAATTTTCGAATTTTCTCCTCCATTTCTATTTGTTGCTGTTGACTCAACTGTTGTTGCAGTGTTTGTAATTGTCTCATAACTTCTGGATTTGCTAATAAACTAATTAACAAATTATATTAACATTAAACCAATGTTGTCAACATCACAAAAATGTCTCAGTATTATCCACAAACAACCATAAGGATCCTTGATTTGACTCCACACGGTAAAATGTATATCTATACCGATGATTTACAGTATGTAAGATTGCCACACCCAAGTTGGGTAAAAGGCATGATATATATCTATGAACGTATTAATAACATTTAAAATTAAACAAACAATATGCTTACTTTCCAACAGTTTCAAGGCCAGACGGGACTGGGGCATTTTTTGGTGAAGGATTTGCATGATCATCTTCTTCGTCGCTGCCATAATCAAAATCTAATAGTTTTCGATCAAAATGAACCTGGCCTCCATCAGGTTTTGAACCAGATGAGTCACCTGATTGTTTTAAAAGTAACCGTTGTAAAGTTTGAAGATGAACTAACATATTTGGATCTAGAGTCTGACCAGATAGTTGTAGTAAAGCATTCTAAAAAATTTAATTCATGATTACAGTTAGTCAAATCTTATTATTTTATAATTCATACTGGATTTGCGGCCAATGATGCTACACCTAAATGGGCCAATGCACTTGTGGCATCTAATTGCGATGTATTCTGCCATAGACTTCCATCAGCTTTTTTCGTTGGTGTTTTCTGATTTGCAGGAGAACCTGTAACATTTATTGTTTAACAACATAAATTAAAATTGTGTAGTTTAAAAAACATACTTTTATTTAATGTATTTTGTCCAGCTAATCCATTACTAGCTAAAGCAGCCTGTTCTCTATGAATTGGATGATTAGGATCTGCCAAATCGAACAAAGGCTGAATAACTTCAGGTGCAAAAACTTGATTCTTTTGCCATAAATTTAATACTCTAATGACTTTACTCTAAAATAGAAAATAAATTATTACATACAAATTCATGTGCTCAAAAATTGTAAAAACATACCTTCTCTTCAGATGGACACCTAAATAAGTTCATAAATGTTTGTTGCATATTTTTTGCAAACCTCGGTGCAAATACATCTTTATCACACCCAAACTGATGTCTTGACTGACGAACAATAGAATCTATAACGTATAAACCAGGTACTTTGTATTCCGGTTTACATTTTAATATAAATTTTTCTACGCTTTGCACGACATGTTTGTAGAATTTGATAGCTTTGATTGCACCCCGTGTTAAGGCTGTCATTTTAGCCTTAGAAATTGGTGGCTTCACATCATATAATGATGAGAGCTGAAAAAAACAACGTATAAATTAATCATCAGAAGTATGGGTGAACTCAAATGTTATTAAACTAATGAATAAATTAATGTGTATCTTTGACAGCAAAATGCTATCTTATTCACTTACCTCGCTATTAAAAGACTTAACTGCATCCATGATTGAACACTGATTTATTAAATCTTAGGTATAAAATAATAAACTATACATTAAAATTAATTAAATTATGAAAATTTCACACAATATAAAGCCACCACTTACTACAAGCAGCCATTTTGCATAAATGGATCTAAAAAGCGTAGTTCACTTTCCAACTGACGCTGATGACGTGATGTTTTGTTTCCGGGATGATGTCCCGGAATTTTAGAAAATATAAGTTAAAAAGATAATTAGAACTAATCTATTGTATAAGTTCCTTCTATAATACTAACAGCATTTCATTCTAAGTACGTATAAATGTTATTAATTCCTTTTTATCAGTAAACATCAAAAATATTTTTAGATGCATCAAAAGAGCGGGAAGTTTAAAGCAGCAATATTTAGATCAAAATGATGCATATTTCTTAGCAATATAAAGAAATAACAGTATTAATACTTATAAAATAATATATTTCGTGTAATGTATGCACAAATTACATGTGAATAAGTACTTATTTTGAAGCTTAAAATATTTTTAGATCTACAAAATGGCGGCAAATTTAAAAATATTATATTTTGCGCAAAAATAAAAATTACATTACTTGCTAAAAATGAGCCTCCATATACGTTGGTTTATAATTAGTTTTCGAAGAAGATCATATTTAAAGGCCATTGTGATCATAATTTTAATGTTATGGTCATTTTACATATTTCTAAAATTAATATCAGATACGAAAACTTTTACTACAACAACTTTGCCGGTAATAAGGCCAACAAAAAAAATTCCAGAAGATATACTATTAAATAAAAACAAAGAAATCGATGCACAAAAATATTATAGTGATAGTGAATTTAGAAAAAAAGTTTTTGAAAGAAGAATTAAAAAACTTTCGCAACTTGTGAAAAAAACACGAACTGTGCCATTCAGCAACAATTCAATAACTTTTCCATATCATAACGTTCATATTTTCTATTATGCATGGTATGGTAATAATAAATTTGATATTGACTTTCATCATTGGAATCACAACTACATTCCTAGTTGGAAGAAAGAAGACAAAATAAAAATATACCGAAAACATCACGAAGCACCTTTGGATATTGGTTCTAATTATTATCCTCAACTAGGATGCTATAGTTCTCGAGATCCTGATGTTATCAAAGCGCATATGAAACAAATTAGTTTTGCAGGAAGTGGAGTAGTGGTTGTTTCATGGACACCGCCAGGAATGAAAGATTCTCCTCATGATATATTGCCATCTCTTTTTTATTATGCAAGTGAACAAAATATAAAAATCACTCTGCACATTGAACCGTACTTCAATCGCAATCCAGAAAATTTAAGAAAACATCTTGTAAACTTTTTCGATAGTTATATTGATCACCCTGCTCTGTACAAAGTCAACTCAACAACGAATACAAAACCACTGCCACTAATATATGTTTACGATTCATATCTTACTTCTTTTAACGCTTGGAAAGAGATGTTAAGCGTAAAAGGAAATATCAGTGTACGAAATACAAAATACGATGCAGTATTCATAGGTTTATTAGTTGAACAGCAACATAGGTATCACATAAAAAAATCTCACTTCAATGGATTTTATACTTACTTTGCATCTAATAGTTTTACTTATGGTAGCACATGGAAACATTGGAGTGGTCTATCAAAGTTTGCTCGCCAAAATAAATTAATATTTATTCCATCTGTAGGTCCTGGATATATTGATACTCAAGTTCGTCCTTGGAATGCGGTAAATACTCGACATAGAAGACGTGGACAGTATTACGATTTTGCATGGAGAAGTGCAATATCTAGTAATGTTAATTATATATCAATAACTAGTTTTAATGAGTGGCATGAAGGAACTCAAATTGAAGCAGCGCATCCGAAGTCTATAACGGGATTTACGTATTTGGATTATAATCCTGAAGGACCAGATTTTTATTTAAATCTAACAAAGTGGTGGGTCAATAGTTTTTTTTATTCTAAATATAAATATTAAAATACAAATTGAGAAAAGTGTCATATAAATGTTTCAATTCTTCATTGAAAAAGGAAGTCATTTTGTAATCTTAATTTAATTTTTTATACATTATGATTTACTATTAAAACAGCAAAGCGCAATTCTAAATCTTATTGCTTTTACGTAGTTTGTAATTATAATGTAATAAATATCTCACTGATGATGTAGGAAAATATAAACTCCTGCAGATACAATTCTAGTCATACACTTACATTAGTTTTGTAGTTATATAGAAAAAATGTATTTAAATCCCAAATAAATTATTTACAAGTATAATTTCGTTCATTTAAATACGTGCCTTTAAAATATCATGCATAACATAGCTGGAGTAGTATGTAAAAATATCAATTTGCCTCGTTGTACTACTATAAGGCATTTTGTAGCACCACATAAAATACGTCTACAATATTTTAATTATAAAAATTAGTTCATGATGGAACAATTAAAGTAAACATTACTTAAAGAAGATAATAAGTCCAAAATCAAATTAAAGCACAATTTTAAACGAGTCTAAAATAACAGGAAATAAATAAGTGATAAAATAAATTATTTGCAACTCTACTTAACCAATAAAAACCCATGTACGTTAACTATAAATTTATCAAAATTATCTCTAAATTTCAACTTCCATATTCTTTCAGGTTTCAACTGAATATTTGTTGTAAGTTCCGTAAATGCAGTCGCCAACCTTTCAGCAATTGAAGGATCAGTCTGACTTTGTATTAAATTTTGAACGTAGCTCTGATATTGGTCACTATAACAACAAATCAATGCAAAAAGCGAAGTACTTGCTGTATTAAACATATCGGAATTAATTTGGTGTGACAAAATAAGATCCAATAGTAACTTTAAAATTGGCATTAACAACCGATATGCACTTGAATTTTGTAATCCTGTCACATGAATGTGCGTAGCCAAAACTTGAATAAAATCTAAACAAGACATTAATACTTCAGGTCCGAACTGTGTTAAACCTAATTCAACTGAACCTAATAATTTTTGTAAAAGATCATCTGGAAGTTGACAAACTTTATGTGGATATATCTCATTTACAAAAGTAATCATTTTGTAATATTGAATACAAAGTGCTGGATATTTTAACAAATCCAGTGTCATAAGAGGCATTATAAAATTGATACCATATAAACACACATCAGCTGCAGTTACACAATTGTCTTCAGAAACCACTTCAAATGGACCCAAATCAATACAATCTTTTGCTAATAAATTTGTTAGTAATTCCATAACAAGTAATAAATCTTGAAAACTGTTTTCTTCAGCAATTAATTCAGTGGTGAATCTATTAGCGTTGCATCGAGCGTAAGTTTGTACTGTTGCCAAACAATATTCATACATTTTCTTACTGTCATCATGAGACAAATAACACAACATTCGTTTTGCACATTCACAAAACAATTCTAAAATTAATTGTACTATTAGTTGATAGTTATGATATAATCCTAATAACATAGATAATTCTGATAAAACTGAAGACATGAATGAAAATAAATCTTGAACTGTTGAGATATGTGACCCTGCTACAATTCCAATGAATGATTCTAGAATATCAGTAATTTCTGATTTTACAGTTTCTTCTTGATATATTCTATTAAAGTTTTCTTGGCAAAGAATAGTTTTAAATCGCGTTTGTACAGGAGTCAAAATTCTTTTCCAAAATTCTGCTCGGTTACTAGGATCTTCAACAGCAGCTCCAGCTAGAACGAATGCTTTAAATAATCCACGTTTCACAGATTGCGGCACAACACCTGGTTTCATTTTTGACTGCAGTTCGACAAGTGTCCAAAAACCGTCAGATTTGATTATATACGATCCTCTGAAAATAAATAATATTTTATGAAATATGTTTTTAAATAATTAATTATATAAATTACTTTTCTCTTTTGTCGACTAATGAAACAAATAAAGTAACTGTATCTTGAAGTAACAATGGTTCTGAATGAAAATAACATATATTGGATTGAACTTTTGTTAATAAGAATCTAGCTAAAAATTCGGCACCCGGGGTATCTTTTCCGAAACCATTTAAAAACTGTTGGCTTATCTGAAAAAAGCAAAAACATGTTTAGTACATAAAATAATTAATCAATTTAAAATCAAAAACATTATTAATCGAAAGGTATATTTTATAGTTACCTCAGCGTAATAAGTTTCGTTTGGCAAAAAGTAGGACAAAGACCATCGATTTAAAAACCACATCAAAGTACATCCAACCTCAGGACTCATAAAATGTCCTAATTTTGCTTCAGCTGCAATAGTTTCAACTGCACAAAGTTTTAAAATAGCAGTTGTTAATCTCACAATTTTATCACAATGCTCAATATTTACATCACTTTCTACATTAACTTGTTGAATAGAAGCTAAATATTTCAAAGTTGTATCTGTATTACTTCGTCCTGCACTTAATTCTTGCATAGAGTACATCATAATTTCTATGGGTATTAATGGCGTTTCACCATCGCTATCCATACACAAAATGTGACCAGTAATTAAAACAACCCAATGAATATCTTCAAATATATTATCCAAAACATTTGATTCAGATATCGTCATAGCTTGAGATTGCATCTGATGCAAATGTGCATTCAGTTGTCTAGTTCGTTCCTCTAGTAGTCGAGCAAGTAAAACAAGTGCATGATCTAAAATATGACGACCGAAAACACCGATTGTTTGCAACTGATCTTTAAATTTAGTTCTGTCATTATCTTCGGTCTCTTCAATTTCTTCAGCATCAGAGTTATTTAATCTGGAACCGTGTGGAGCTGCTAAATGAGAGTGTAAATAAACGTTAAATATTTGAACTGCACATTGTTTTATTATATCCATAGGTAGGCAGTGAACATCTTGAAAAAGTGTGGACCATGCTTCCAACATATTATCAAAAGCTTCCATGTTGAATTTGTCTCCACCGCTTGACTAAAATCCAATTTTACACGTAATTATTAATTCACTTTAAGTCTTGCGTTGCACTTACCTGATCTTCTTTACTTGCACGTTCAGCGAACCTGCATGTTAGTCCAGTTATATTTTCTAAAAACGATTTTACAACATTATCTGGTAATTGTGTTAAAGTCGAAGGTGGAAAAAACATTGCAAGTTTTCGAACAATGTTTGAAATGCCCAAACATTCTTTATCATAAAAATCCAAACTGGAAATAATAATACATATTAAAATTATACAAACTTTGAAATAATATTATTTAAAAATGTGCTAATACTTCATTTCGCTGTAGTTACCTTGCAATTAAATTTAAAAATCCTTCCATGTAATTTCGAAGGTACTGTACTTTGCCATCTTTTTGGTTTAAGATAGCTCCGTTTAAAGAAGCCAATTGAACTAAACTGCTAAGAGCGTGATGAGCAAGTTGTTCTTGATTTCTTACTTTCCAATAAGTCGAGAACATTAGCGGCAAAAATTGAGAGTCGAACATAGTTTCCTTCCATAGCGCACTTAAGCGTAAAGCTGGTGCTTGATCTGATTCGTAAACTGCTTCGAAAAGACCAATTACACGTTTAGGCAGTAAGTTTTATTAAGGAATAATATTTAAAACATGGCAAAACTAAAAATATTAGTAAACTGTATAAAAGGATATGCATAGGTGAAATATATCCCCAGGTAAGAACACTTTCAACAATCGCCAGTAGATGTTTAAGTACAGTATTTGTTGAATCATTATACGGTGGATCTACTTTAATTATTTCGCTAATAATACGTAAACAGAACTGAAATATTCTTCTAAGATCTGTTACCTCGAACTGCTTTTTGGCTTTAAAATGAGCTTCCCACGGTAATCCAACATCTGTAGATTTTACTGTCGTTGCGTACTCTTGCATTAATGACGATATGAGGTTTAAACCTAGCACTTGCTGAAACAAAACAAATTTAAAGAATAGTCCTTTGTGTTTGCGTATAAATAATTTACTTTTGATAAATCACCGGTTATAATAAGATTTTCAACTTCTGTCAAAATTTGTGTTCTTTCTCGGCCAAAATCTTCTACACTTGCTCGTTTAACTATGATAGCAATGACTTGTAATAATCTTTCTCTAATGAAAGGTTGAACTTGTTTCTGAATAATGTATTGCAATAAATACTGTCGCAAAGATAAAATATCTCCCTCCTGGAGGTTACTCCATTCTCGTATAATGGCATTTTTCAATAAATCTGCCGCTTCGAAAAGAACAAAGTCTACAGACGATGATTCTAAAATCTGTCGGCATAATATGTATGGTGATTTTGATTTACGAAATTCTAAGAAAACTTTTTCGGCATTTTGACGCTGTTCTGTTGTCACAATATTAGGGGGGGCCTGTAAAAATAATTACTTCAAAAGAAAGAAATACGTACACTTGAACAAAACTTACCAATATTATTTGAGCTGCTGTTTCTAATTCTGTTAACACAGAAGCCGACATATTAAATCCTCTCTAAACAATTTATTTTTACTAAAAATTATACTGTAATCTAGGTTATATTTTCCAAATGCTAGAAAAAAATAAATCTGCTGTTTATCTCATCTCATACCTCTATCGCGCACTACTAATTTGGTTAGTTGATTTGTGCTGCCATCTTTCCAACATTGGAACTACACAGTAAATTACCATTTCAAGGCATATTCATCACAATGACAATTTTTGGAAAAAAGTCTTATTTAATTTGAAATTAGTATTTTTTAGATTATACGTGCATACATTAGAAGTACCGTTATTCATTTGTAGCATCAACTGTTTCAGTCAGATTTTAGGTTCGCGCAATTATTACAGGTTGAAATAAACAAAACAATTCATTTTATAAATATTTTATTATCTAACTGCAACTTTAAGTTACAAAGGTGTGTTGAAAACGTATATAATTTCATTTTAATACTGAATAACAGTAATGTCAGGCCCATTCTCAATATATTATCCATTTTGTAAAATAAATAAAAAATCCTAACTCAGATATGTAATTTTTTATGTACATATATCTAAAAAATTTCCTATGTAAAGTATAGAAAATATACTGAGAATATAATGATTTGTGCCACAATGTTAAATATGTAGCACAATATTTATATTACATGACTATAGTGTTAAAATCGTACTATTATCATAAACATGATAAAATATAACAATAATATTTGGCTCAGATACACCTTCGGTATACAAGGTTTTACTAAGAATGGTATAATTTGGGCCCTAAAATAGCAAACTTCTAATCACTGCTGCAATTTGTTTTCAAAAAGCTAATTTAAAAATCTATTCATTTATTGTCTTCATCTATTTATGCTATTTTCTGACAAATTTCGTTGGTGAATTCACTGCATTTAGCATTGCCGCCTAAATCACCAGTAAGATATTTAGCTTCTTTGATTGTGTCGAAACAAGCCTTCTCGATTTTAGCGGCATGCTCGTTCAATCCCATATACCTCAGCATCATCACTGCTGACAAAAGAAGAGCGGTGGGGTTTGCCAAATCCTTGCCAGCTATGTCTGGAGCTGTTCCGTGGACCTGAAAATTATAATTGATAAAGTAAAGTATGTTTATAAAATAAAGTTATGAACTTACAGATTCGAACAGGGCTCCATTCAATCCAATGTTACCGGAAGGTGTAAGACCTAAGCCTCCGACTAGACCGGCACACATATCTGACAAGATATCACCATACAAGTTTGGCATGACCAGCACATCATACTTTGATGGATCTTGTACCATATTCAGGCACACTGTGTCTAAGTATTTTTCTTCAAACTTAATTTCTGGAAATTTCTCAGCCATTTCTCGGCAGCATTGTAGGAAAAGACCGTCTGACATACGCCTATATTACAAATAAATGAGTAATTAAGCCTGTTCATTAAATTGTGTAGACTCAGTGACTTACATAATATTAGCTTTATGAACAACAGTCACCTTTTTACGTCCATTTTCTTTAGTATATTTGAATGCAAACTCAGCAACACGTCTAGAAGCCTCTTCTGTGATAAGTTTGATACTTTGTACAACGCCATCAACGATTTCGTGTTCAATTCCGGAATATTCACCCTCCGTGTTTTCTCGGATTGTGACAACATCTACGTCATCATATAGTGTCTTGAATCTATGTATTCAATAATGTTTGGCATTAATATTTAACAATTTAAATACACTATCATGTAGTTAGATACATACCCTTCCAAACTTCTGCATGGTCGAACATTAGCATAAAGGTTAAATTCTTTACGAAGAGCCAAATTTAATGATCGATGTCCTTTTCCTACTGGTGTCATTAATGGTCCTTTCAGACCAATTTTATTTTTGTTGACTGAATCGATGGCTGCCTGAGGAATACCGAATTTTCCATCTGGACCCTTAAATTTTTATAAACAATGTAATATTTTCTTATAATTTTGGTAATATATACTCTAAACATACTCTAACTGGTGTAACATCTACGCTTTCCCATTCAATAGGCACATTGGCAGTGGCGAAAATCTTTTGAACAGCTGCAGATATTTCAGGTCCAATACCATCACCGGGAATTAAAGTACATTTTTGCACTTGCTGGCTATATAAACGAGCATTGGAAAGTTTTGTGGAAGCCTGGAACAAAAATAAATATTTCATTCAACTTGTTATTGAAAATAAATATTTATTCAACTTAACCTATAAATATTTACAAATTCAAATTGCCTTAGTAATAAGTAATTAGCATATTAAAGAATTCAATAGTTGATATTTACATAATACTAATTTACTATTGCTCTACGATCTACTACGTATCATCTATCTCTTATCCAGACTGAAAATAACTCATGCTTGTGCGGTAAGACGTTTGATTGGGAAAGAAATAGCAATAAGAACAATTCTATTTATGTATTTAAACCATACACAAAAGTGTTAGTTATTAAGTAAAAGAAATTGAAACAAATGATATAAATTCTTTAAAAAAAAGTTATTACATAAACACTTACAAATTGTCTAAAAATTCGGGATGCCATAGTGCACTTAGCTCCACAGTGTGACGGACTAGAACGAGATAAAATTGCGAAGGCGCATGTCATAGGGATTGGATTCTGATCTGCACGTGATTGGCGCCGTTTTCAAGCAATAAAATTTCGCTTACTGTTAATTTGTAACAAAAGCAAAATAGTTCAATGACATTGTCTATTGTGTCTTATAATTTATTTGCTTATAAACTGAGTAGGACTTCTTAACTACTTTATGCATAATTAACTGACTGCAAATATTTATTAGTTCCTAAGTTCAAGTAATAAACAATTTTATGGCAATTAATATTTTTTTGCACTTCCGGGACTAAAACTCTTTTTTAGTCTTTATTTTTAGAGACTAAAGTTCTAAATTTGATCCCAAGGGATTATTTTTCATATTTAATCCCGTTGTCAAGGAATTGAATTAATTAATCCCGTTGTCAAGTAAATATACGTGCTATTTGTTACAGAGTATCTATGGTAACAATATAAATATTTGTCATAAAATTTACTGTCAAAATTACAAAATGTGTATTCTTTTAAACTATTTTGCATTCGTTTGAGGATGAAGTGCAAAAAATAGCGTATATACCACAGGACTAAAGTACCTTTAATCCCTCAGGTGATTATTTCCCTCACCTTCGGCTCGTGAAATAAACTTCACCCTCAGGATTAAATCATGCACTTTAGTCCCTCAATATATAATATACTATTACTATCTGTTAAATAATACGGTGGTTTTGGATTATTATTAGTTACTATGGTTTTAACTATTAACTCTTTTAACAATGACTTACAATGACAAGAAATTTACAAGAATTTGTGCAAAATTTAATCTGTCGGCTTAATATTGGGTCGGCCCATCGGGATTTATGTATTACAATTACAATACATCTACTCGTAAAGAATAATATTATATACACAAATAATACTGGAACACAATATAGCCAATTGGTATTTTGAAAATCGTACTTAAACCTTAGATATAAAATTTGGTATTTAAATGTATGATATTTTTGGAGTTATCATTTCCGAACAAATTGTAACATACGAACGAACGAACGCACGAACACACACACACACACACAGACATCATTTCAAAAATGTGCTTATCTGCCAAAAAGCAAAAACTCACACTCGAAAATTTAGACCCATCACAATAATACCTCTCTTATAGAATATGAGGCGAGAGGCAAAAATTGATTTATTCAACTAAAATCAAAAACCTGTTGAAACCTTGCTTGCGGTGAATTAGGAACCGATATTTGCAAGTTCAGTATTCCTTTGATTGTCGTAGTGGATGTATCAATGTTTATAAAATAAAATTAAAAATTTTGTGTATATGTTTTGATATATTTAAATGTAGAAATGTCTATAAATTGAACTTTTGAATTCGTAAAATTATATAAAATTAATAACGACTATTTTAAATTGAAAGTGTAGTGCCATAAATAATTTAAAGACTTTCTGGAACACCTCAACATCGTTAGAGGTCAGAGTACACCAAAGGTTAGCATTTTTATTTATATTATAAGCTAGTAGAACCCATTGGCCAGAATCACCTTTCAAATCATATGGAAATTTAAAGGCTAATATAATGAACTGCCCTATTGCCGAATTTGAAACTCTATATTTATTTAAATAATCATGAGTGTTGCCAACTTGTACAATGGCAAAAAATATATTCTTAAATAAAAATAAATTACAACATTTAGTTTTTAATTAGGAATGGCCAATTGCCTTCCCCTTGGATCCACCCCTGGAATTTACAACCATCAAATGCATGCAAATGGCCATTCTGCTGAATAAACTAGACAAGTAAAACCTAAATATCAGCGATAAAACTTACGTCTGATCCCTCTGCGTTACAAATTTTCATATTGTTTATTTATAAATAATTAACAAGATTTTTTAATTATTTATCATCAAATACAACATAACACATAAATAAGAAAATTCTAATAGCGGCATCGAATATGACCGTGACCGGATTTTGAGTATAATAGATAAATATGTTAAAATGGGTCAGTTGGACTCACCTTGCCCAGATAAGGGTTAATTATTATTTTATTATTAATTAAATTTTCTTTGTTTCAGGTAAGTTGCTCCAGTTCTACATTATTCTAATTATATCAGCTGCGAGGCTATGTAAGTTATTTTTGTTTTATAAGAATGTATAATTGACGTGATAAATTAATTATTTGTATCCATGACCATGACTATTATAATATAATTCTATATAGTTTAGTTATACATTTGATAATAACTTCCAGAACTCATTATTATAACAGTAATACTTTTGGCTTACTCGTATATTAATAATTTACAACGTTTTGATTCAATAAACGTTAATTTTTGAAATTTAAATGACAAAATACAAGTACAGAACTAGAACATAAAACCAAAAGAATAGTCTTACTGATATTATTTATACAATTGTTTGCAGTGAATAATGTTCCCCACAACTCACTACACTTGTTGAACGCAATATTGCTGCAATAGAATCAGAATTCACGATTCTGGCTATATTGCTCAAAATAAAAATCTGAAATTTACCATAAGTAATTACGAAGCATTATTTGATCGAAAAATTCATACAATACATGGTTGCGACAACAATTAGAGAAAATAAGAATTAATTCATGCATTTTAATATTACAAATTATGGCCTTATTGCGTATTTATTAATTTTGTTTTAAATAGTCGATTCCTTGCATTGTTAGTGAGAGTGCTAAGACTAAGACAATATTTTTTGTCAAGAAAATTACATACCTGACGAAAAAAATAGTAAAACATCCGGCCACAGTGGCGGATTTGCAGTCTTGGCCGCCCTAGGCCGTGTAGTACCAGCCGCCCCTTTTTCAGCTCCCATCATTTAGGTACTACATTTATGAATTTACTTTCTTGTCAACTTTTATACATTGTCGGCAGGCCCGGCGGATAGTGTGGGTATAGTGGGTAGTTGTACCCACTCGAGAAATTCCGAGTGGGTAATGTACCCACTCGGGATTTGGGGTGAGACAAATATTCCACAAACGCCAAATTTCAGAAATGCCTAATTCCGTAAACGTCAACATTTTCTTTTGCATGGTAAATTGTTTAACAATAATTGTTAAATAATTAAACAAAGTAAAAGAACGCTTAGCATTTTTTGATATAAACACATTCAACAATTGTTGCAGATTGAGTTTGTCGGTGAAGTCGCTGTACACATCATGTAAAATCGCAATGATGTTCAGCCGATCTCGTAACATTGTTGATCGCATATATTATGTTTTTAGCCGACACAAAACCGTTCGTTTGAGCACGCTGACTCAGGAATCGTCACCAGCAGGCGAACAATACAGGATGTCGCTGTCGTATATGAAACTTTTTAAGCATGGGGATCTCGAGAACCATAAGCGATACGAAGTTGGTTAAATTAGACAAAAGTGCATTTTTGTGGGAAAACAAAAACATTTCTAAATTGGCCCCCTAAAGCGGCAACTTTTGTCTAATTTAACCAACTTTGTATATTTTATGGTTCTCGAGATCCCCATGCTTAAACAGTTTCATAGGTCACCCTGTATTGTAAGCCTGCTGGTGATGATTCCTGATTCGTCATGCTCAAACGAACGAAGTCGGCGTCGGCTAAAAACATATAGGTATGCGATCAACAATGTTACGAGATCGGCTGAACAACATTGCGATTTTACATGTGTACACCGACTTCATCGACAAACTCGATCTGCAACAATTGTTGAATGTGTTTATTTCCAAAAATGCTAAGCGCAGCGCTGTTTTTGCTATGCAAAAATGATCTCAACCAAAGTTAATAGATTACAATAATAATTATAAACAAAGCTATTTGAAAAATTTGTGGGGGTGGTGAAGAGGGAAGGGAGGGGGAATCCCCACCCGGATCAACTACCCACTACCCACTCGGATTTAACACCAACCGCCGGCCCTGATTTTCTTGTTTGGAACCAGAAAGTGACGTCACACTAAACAAGTCTATTGTCGGTGTATACAACAGACATAGGAGCGCATCTGATGAAATAGGTAACAGTTGTTTCATTCGCATTCTCATTGCAGCCCAGTATATATACTGACATTAGGGTTACCATATTTGTTTATCTCCAAAAGAGGACATCGAGCGAATCGAGCTCTAATGCGCCGCAGGCGAATTTTTTTTAAAAAAGAGGCAGGGCGACCAATTTTTAACAGAATTTGAACAAAAATAATCTTAAAGGCAATACAATAATAATAATAATTCAAAACTCTTTTGAGAAAAAACACAAAGCTAAATAGCTTACTTTAATAAATTAACAAGGTATTGCAGCCGCCACGAAACCAAAACTATACGATACCTGACAGGATTAACGTATCGAAATTCATGGTAGTCCGATCTACTGGCAAGTGGCGAGATCGTGGGTTCGTATCTTACTAAGGATAATGAATTGTATATTTTATGCCACAATTGGCCGCCCCTAATATCTGGCCGCCCTAGGCCCGGGCCTACTGGGCCTTATGGCAAATCCGCCACTGTCCACTAAAATACCATTAAGTATTTCAAAAATATAATTTCTTAGCACTCTAGAGTCATCTTTTAACTATCTATATATAAAATATGAACAGTGTAGGTGTACTAACGAGAGCTCAGTTTGTAATATATTTTTGGCACAAGTGTAGCGCCTTAATTCATTTTTCAAATTTATGAAATGTTCGCATTTGTGATTTGTGTAAGAATATTGATAAATTAAATGAATATTAACTGAGGAAAGTTTAGTAAGATTTGTACGAATATATGAAATATTTATCATCGTCTTATATCTTTTTAGGACGTCTTCTTCTCCTCATTCAGTTGAGTAGCAATACATAAACTTGTTATTAACTTTGATGTGGATTTGAGCCAGTCAAAGCAGAGATATTCAGCTAATATTTGACTAGCGAAATGACTACAGGCGTGTTTGTCTTGCGCAGTTTCTCATCTTATAAACTTTGAAGTTGTGTACGACGTCCTTAAAATATTACCTGTTATAAAGACGTTTTGATAATTAAAACTTAACATATTCTCTAAGTTGCTGGCAGTAAAAGATTAAAACAATGGTGCAATCTACAATCTCGACTGAATATTACTTTCCACTCTAGAAGCTCAGCGAATTCGACGTGCTTAGTATTCGCATGGTTTATTTAAATTCACGCAATTCCGTAAAACTTTCCTTTGCATTAAAACTGCATTTCCTTACTCGAGTTCTACCTACCTTCTATTCTGGAATATAAATTTAAATTATATTGTAACGTTCTCTCGTTCACTGTGTTTATGTTAGTGTTTCTAAATTAAAATGCAGATAGTTATTTGAATATGGACTCTAGTTATGTAGGTGGGGTAGGTACTATACATTACTCTTGTAATTCAAATTATATTAAATAAAAATACATATCATAATCTATACTAATCTAATAATAAATAGGCTCCAAAACTACTGGACGGATTTGCAAAATTCTTTCACCGTTGGGAAGCTACACTATCCCCGGGTGACATAGGCTATATTATATTTTCAAAAAAATAAAATTCAAAATTGTTTCTTCTTATGACGAAAATGTAAAGTGATTTGTCACAATTGAACAAAATAACAAACAGATTAGATACCTAGACATTTAATTAAACTACTATGTATTAGTTGTTGAATAGGAATTTCAAATTCAGTTGGTCTAGCGCGTTCAAATTTGAGAATCTGTCTTGAAACATAAGTAGGTATATTAAAATATTAGTCCGAAATTGTAGTTTTTTATGTACGGAGAGAATATTTTTTGCGTCAATTCATGTACGTTAGATTTCTACATTTTTTTTCAAAACAACAAAACATAACAATAAACAAATATAAATATATACATACATGATCTAAAATATAAATATAAAATTAACAATATAAATAGCCGTACTGGTACATTATGTGCATCAGCATGTGTGACGATCTAAAAATGAAAGATTGACGAAAGATCTATCTACAAGAAGAATATATTGTGTTCAAAGCCGTTGATTGATGGGCATTTTGGACTTCTTTTCGGAAAGTCCTTTTCAAATGCTTTCATTATGGTATCAAGCACGACATGATTGTGACAACTTTGTGTTCAAAATGATGGCCATTGATTTAGGTTATTTTGGATCTCATTTTGCAAAAGTCATTTCAAATGCTTTCATAAGATACCAAACATGACATGTGTTCAAAATGGTGGCAGGCATTTTGGATTTCTTTTTTCGAAAGTCCTTTTCAAATGCATTTCATTTTCGAATGAATCAAGATATCGACTTCCGGTCTTCAACATTAGATTTCTTAGATAATTTGTTACATACATAATTTTCACTAGTTTGGTCGCAATTTAAACATAACCTCTTACGGACAATAGTGAAATTTTAGTATTTTTGTTTTTATTGAGCTGTCATTTCTAAACCAATTAAAATATTGACTTGCGATTTCCTGCATTAAATCCTTCAAAAAATTCTCTATAAGATACTTTATGCAATCCAGTTTATCATAACTCACTTCATTTCGTAATGAATCTTATATGAAATTGGCCCGTTTAGCTTTATATTCTCTTTTATTTCTGTTATTTGTGTCATGCGATTTTCTTTAAAATATTTCATAGATTTTAGAAATATCCAGCTATTTTATAATGAAAAAGACCTTGAGCTAATTTTTACTTTATTGATCATAATGAACTAACTCAAGTTACTAAAAATATTATTCTCACTCTACAATAACTACTACATTTTATTTTAATTCAAATATTTAATATTCAAACTGTATTTGTATTGGTCTGAACATATTTTCTTTTCAAATTTGAAATAAATTAAAAGCAATATATACAATAAAAGGAAATATAAAACTTACTTTAGATTTTAGAGCGGGCATGGTATTTATAACACATTAAATATTATGATGTTATAGTAAACAAGTTTTCTTTGTTGTTGTTATTAACCAAAATTTTATTCTTTTTACTATCAAAAATATATTTTCAAAACCAAACTGATTGGAAATGAAAATGACTATCATTAACCGTAAATTGTATGTTAAATTAAAAATAGAATAATTACTGTTGAAGATAAAATGACAACAATTATGTTATATAATTGAGAATAAAGTCTAAATTTAAAATAATACCTAATCAATAAAGATGGGAATTTAGGCTAGGCGTGCACTTGCGATTTTCTGTCGCTGCGATCAAAAAAATCACAATCGCAAGAAAATATTATTGATACACGGACTTGCGCCTAACAATTTCAACTTTATCAGTTTTAAAATGGATTTTCAAGGAACACGTTGGGTTGAGCTCTGTTGTTGCGTTTAAAAATTTAAAAAAAACGTAAATAATATTGGGTACCTCACCTCCCATTAATAGTCAAAGGCTTCTAAATGGACAATTATTTTATAACTTTGATTTAGATTTTATAAACTGCTTAGTACCTACCCCAAGAGATTTTTAAATTTTAAGACCTTTGATGGATTATAACTTATTATAACATTTAATTGCAACTACAATTTTAAATAAGGGTAAAATATATTCAAATTGCCCAGTTCCTCACCAAATATAAAATAGCAGCAGAAGTGAAAGAAATAAACATTTATTCATAAATTAAATAAATTATTTTAGCAAACTTAAAAATTGACAACTTCAAATTTCAAATTACAAATATCTGTAAATGTGTGAGAATTTATTAACAATTAAAATAATAAAATTTGAAAAACACGATTTAGGAAAAGGTTAAAAAATAATTAAGGTACCTACTAAATAGGTAAATTAGGACACATTTTTTTAAAAACGCGATTTTAGGTAAAATAAGTAAAATCATGTTGGGTTCAAATCGATTCAAATGAAAGATCGAATTTTGATCTGACTCATAAAAATAGTACTCACTGAAATAGAAAAAATAGTTAAACCACTAAATTCCCATCTCTACTAATCAATAATCGTAAGAAGGTAAAAAATTAGTATGAAAATATTATCATGCAAATGCAAGGAAAATAAATGTGCAATATTTAAAATGAACTTCAGAAATTAAAATAAATTGGTCACATGCCAGACCAGACCCCATGGGAGAGTACGCGGCGCGTGTAATGTAGGCAATTTGTAATGCATTTATGATGTAAGGGTCAAGAACATTGATTATGGCAGTAGGCACTATTATTATTTACTTAATCGCATCATCAACTGTTATTATTTTTTTAATATGCAACATTTGTTGATATTATAAACAACATAATACATTAGTTACTTATAATACCTTAGATACCTACTTATAATTCATTAGTTACGAACTTAATACGTTAGATACAATATAATAATATGCAAAACTAATTGACAGATAAAATTGTTGATTTGTTTGAACATCGCTGTCGTTGATGATACGATTAAGCTTTGAATATAACGCGAATATATGCGATTAAGCCCCCTTGGATGTTCAAAGAGACTCGGTTTCACTTCGTCGCTTAGCAACATCCTCGGTATTATAAATCGCATAATATTCTTGTTATATTAATAGCTATAATCGTATCATGAACTGTTATTACCTTTTAATATGCCACATTTCCATAATATGCAAACTGTCAACTAATCGATAGATAAAAGTGTTGATTTGTTTGAACATCGCTGTCGTTGATGATACGATTAAGATAACGCGAATATATGCGATTTAAGCCCTCTTGGATGTTCAAAGAGACTCGGTTTCACTTCGTCGCTTAGCAACATCCTCGGTATTATAAATCGCATAATATTCTTGTTATATTAATAGCTATTTTATAGTATTATTATTTTTATGACTTGACAAAATTCTTAAAATAGTTTTAAAATTTAAGATAATTTAACAAATACCTACAAATATGTATTTGCAAATAAATGTAAAATTAAAATGTTTCACGATGGGGACAAAAATCAAGAAAAAAGAAAAATGTTTTTGAAAAGAACAGAAAATGAAAAAGAACACATTGAAAGAATTCTTAGTTATTCATGTACCTATTCATTCAATAAAAAAATAAAATAACAATACGTAATTCACATAATAGCTGATTGAATAAATTTTTATGAATATGTATAAAAAATAATTCTGATTTGATTGCATGACCCCAAGCACAGTGTAGGGGAGAGTAGGGTACACTGAAGCATCTGTGACCCAGTGGTTGCACGCGCTGGCACTAGGGGCGTGAGTGTGAAACATGATATTTCCACGTCTAGCCCCCCTCGAGCCCTCGGTGTCTCGTTACGATTCGAATCGTTGATTCCCAAATCTACTGGGAATGTTAATTAATTGAAAAGAAAGAATAAGTGCTGCCGCCTGCTGTTTTTATTGTTTTGTGCAATTCCAAAGTTTCCAGAAAGGGGAGAAGTTTCAGGAAATAATGTTTGCTTTGTTCAGTAGATTCTGGATTTGTTTCTTTATACTTTAATCACTGACGTGATTTATTATAAAGTTAAAATCAACCTAAAAATATAAAATTATTGTGAATAAAGCCTCATTCACTATACGAAATTAGTAGTTATTGTCAGTAGGTATAGTTAGTAGTTATAGTTAATCAGTTAGTTTTGACTATTGTTCTACCTACATAATTAATGTTAGTTAGCCTAGTAAAACAATCTAGTTTTGAAATTAGCGTCAGAAGTCAGAAATGTTAGTTTGTTCGCTTATAGAGCCCTTTTAGGCTAAAGTGTAGAATAGGTGTTTAAAAGGAATTTCGTTTTTTTTGTGTCAATCGGTTCATTCCTATTCTCTGTCCTAGAATAAAGCAAAATTTTGCCGATTTTGTTAGTTTTTAGGGTAAAATTTTTGACAACTGTCAACACTGGTTATGCTGAAAAATTAACAGATTAAACATGTGATTTAACGTTTTTATACATTTATGTAATAGAGATATCAATAAATAAATATATTTTTCACAGATATAAGGCATTTTATTACTTGCGTTTCTTAGTTTTCGAAATTATTTGACATAAATACAATATTACATTTGTTTTAGATTAATATAAATTTCAATAGTGTTTGCCATGTTAAAAACATGGATACAAAAAAATGCGAGTTTGTGGGGCTCTAGTACGGTTTTGTTAGCTTTGTTAGTGTAGCAAATACCAAAACCGAGTTTGTGGGGCTCTAGTACGGTTTTGTTAGCTTTGTTAGTGTAGTAAATACCAAAACCGAGTTTGTGGGGCTTTATTTTTAGCCATTTTGACACATTGAGGTTAACCAAAAAAAATTCATTTTCTTCTAAAAATCATGTTAAAAACACTCTTCCGCGGTCTAATTCTGCTTCTTTAGGTCATATTTAAGCATAATAAACGATCTCCTAAAATAAAAAACGCATTTTCTCTTAAACACCTATTCTACATTCCAGCCAAGTACCACAAAAAGTACCGAGTACTTTATGGCCAAGGAAAGTACTTGAAGTAAAAGACTTATCTTCATAGTTTCTATGACCAAGTATCAAGTACTTTAAAAATGTACTTGGAAAATCAAGTACAAGTACTTTACAAAGTATATGGAAAGCTGCAAGTAAAAATTAATATATTGAAGTCAATTCAAATCAAATCACTAATACTTCTCTCCCTACTTTACTATCCTCAGAGTAGGTACTGTCCCTCATCGCTACAACTACGACCACATCATCCTCAAGGGTCAGGCTGCACTCCGCGAACATTGACATTCACACTCCGCCGCTATCACCACCACCACCGTCAGCAATCGTCGTCGTCTACGTCACCGCTAAGGTGCCATGTGTGCTTGACATTTACCCCGAAGCCACGTGCTTAAATTTATATCACCCCACCGCAACTTATGTACTGTGTGCCTCTGCATCGGTGTAAGCGGCCCGTAAATTACATATTATGTGGTAGACACAAGCGTAGGAAGGGTTTGAGGTTTGAAAACTCAACTTTCTGTTTTTATGTTAAGATTTTAAGTCTTAATGGTAGCAGGTAGCAATAAAAAATAAATCAGAAATTAGCAACTACTAAATACATACTAAATTTTGTAATTATCATGTCACTAATTTTAAGAGATCCGTCTGGTAGAATAAAACTACTCTCGTCTCGAAATTTCGAGAATCTCGAGACGAGATCTCGTTTTAACGAGATCTCGCGGCACGCGGCATCACTAATTTTTTTTAAACAGAGGTGTGTGCGTCCCATGATCATTTGGTATTTAGAGGTTTTTCCTTTATTTACTCATGTCACCAAAAGACGTTAGAAGGTCTCTATGTTTTCATTTTTTTCTTTAACTTATGATTTTGGAAAAAAATGACTTTGAAATCAGCTATTTTCCTCGATTTTTAAGATTTTTTTTCTGGCGAACAAAAAGCTATTTTAAATTTCTGAAAACAGAGGGACATAAATTGAACCTTTGTTAACAAGAAGTTTTTTTTTCATTCGTCTATGTTATAAATTAAATGAGATATGATGGGACAACGATGATATGTTTTCGCCGTTGGACTTGTAGATTCTCTAGTTAGCCAGTACATTCTATGCTCAATTTTCTTTACCTACATTTTTTGTTCCATTGACTGCAAAAAGAAGGGCTTGACGTCATTTGAACCCGCCTCACTTTGAAATGACGACTTACGTTCCGGAAAAAAATTTTCTGGCTACGACCATGCAAATACGTATATCAGTTACACTTCAAGCAGTGCTGCAATTTGTGTTGCGTTTGTTGGGTGGATGGTGGATGATATTTTAATGTTGAGATAAATTGGTACTTAAGGGATGATAAGGATTGAAATTTGGAGGGAAATTTATAAATGGTGGTTTTATGTTTTGAAATTGTCATTTTCCGGAGATAAAAGTATTCTAGAAACTGATAATATTATAATAATGATGTTTCTGGAATTTTCGCATGATTTCTATAGGTACCTACTTCACTTAAAGGGAAGATATCAATGCAACAAAAAATTGCTTGTTTCTTTACTTATGTTAATATTCCGTAGGTACTTTTCTATTGATGGTAGTAAAATTTCAATGTAATAAACATACCTACAAACATGTATATTTAATTTTCTGAATTCAAATTGTGTATCTGTACTCAGTACAGTAACAGAGGCCTACTTTTTTAAACAAGGTAGTCTGATTTTGAGTTTATCCTATTTTTATATTTAAAAAATTCCATTCGATTGATTGTCATAACGCAAACAAATCTACGTTTATTATTAGGTTAAATAATAAGAGAATGCCGAAGAAGACGAAAATAAATGCCGCAATCTACAATAATTTTTTATATGGTACCACCCTTACTTGATAAAATATTAAAATGTAACTATATCGTACCTATAAATTAAAAAAATCTGACGTGGGCACCACATGACTTCCTTGTACGCCTTGTGTGTTCATACTTTTCTTAATAACTAAAATGTAGAATAATATAAAAAATTCTTTTAAACTATTATACTAGTATACTCACAAATATATTTTAGTCATTTTATTTAAACTGCAGAAGAAGATATAAAGCATATTTTACTATTGTCACTGTCATGTCATAATCATTTAAATTTTACGTAGTAACAAATGTTAAACGATCATGGAGTACAAGATACCGAAATAATAAATTATAAGTATATACTTTAATTATTCTTAAATGATAGAAGATACAGAAAAATTTATAAAATACCGATTGTAGATAATAATCACATAATCTTTCATTTAAAATAAAAAAATTTGTGTTAAATTAAATATTTATCGAAATATTTTTAAAAAGTACTACTTCCGGTTTATAGATTGAAACCAAAAATAGGAGGTGCACAACTAGATGCTATAACAGTCCTAAATACAAAATTTCAACTTTCTACGTCTAACCGTATTTGAGTTATGCGACACACATACGTCCGTACGTACGTACAGACGTCACGACGAAACTAGTCATAATGGATTCAGAAAAGGTCAAAACGGATATTTCCATCAAAATCTGAAAACCGAAATTTTTCGCGATTACAATACTTCCTTATTACTCCGTACAAGGAAGTAAAAAAATAGTAAGAAAGGGCTATATTTTATGAAGTACAGGACAATGTGATTTTAAGGTAAAAAATCTTTTTCTGTGAGAGCAACAAATTCAATAAAATTATATTTTCAGCATTGCTTCAGTCATTACTTCACATCCACTAAAAACAGAATCTGCTAACTGCCAACTAATACACCCACAAGCAATAAAAGAAATTTTGTATATAGATTGCGCAGCAGCAATTAAATTTAACAAGAGTCAGTCGTCGTCGTCATAGTCACCCTACTAATAACAACCACACCGCCGCGTGCATTACTCGATGCACTTTCACAATGCGAATGTACTCACAACTCACAGATTCCCCTCTCAGAGGAGACAGAGTTATTGAAAAGCGCCCCCACAATAAGGTTGTTAACCTAGCGAGAACGATATTGGCAAGTATATTGCACATGATACAAAATTGCGTACAAGACGTGTAGAAATGTATTCACAAAATAGTAAATAACAGAATCATATTTTCAACTTTTATTACGTTCTGCTGTAACGCTTTGACATATTTGTGATACTGACATGCCTATTTAGGTCAAAAATAAGTACCTACTATACATTCACGTATATACGTTAGGGTAGTTTCATATGCTGATTACGAATCAAAAAGATTTTTTTTTAAATCGCAAAATTAATTTTCATGTTTTCCAGTCAAAAAATTTTCATTGCCACTGCCACTGGGTGAAGTAATGATTGTTTCATTAAAAATAATTAAATTTTGTATGTTTATTTTACTAGTATTATGTAATTTAAGATGTTTGATTACCTATTTCTCTTGTTTGTGTTTAATAGGAAAACGAATCCAGTGCAGTACTACAAAAAATGCTGCAGGTAAACTACTCTTAATTTTTCGAATTAAAAAAAAATTCTTTTTGATTCGTAATCAGAATATCAAACAACAAATACCTTTCACGTATGTATTCAAAGTTATTATACACCCTGTACAGCAGCGATATTCAACTTCGGCATACAGTATTATCTACATCAAACGATTTTAATTTATTTTTAAATAATTAAGGGGCTCGTCTACCACCTAAAATCCAGCATAAAATGTACTAACGTAGCGAGTATTTTGTGGCCAGTACAAGAATGGTCAAATTTCAGCAAGGATTTAATAGGGAAAGAATGGATCTACAGATATGCCTTCTTAAAATTTTGATTAAAAATTATACATGAATATAAAAATTCCGAAAAATTCAAAAATATTTCCTATTTTATGCAAACTTTACATGGTTATATCTCATGATTATAAATTAATCTTGAATAGAAAAATTGAATACCAAAAAATAACCAGCACAAGGAATATTCGTAATAATATACAAGAAAAATATTCGACATAACTTTGAATAGTACTCGTGTGAAAAAGTGAATAATCCCGAATAGCTATACATCAATATCCTCGATACTAAAAAGACAAAAACATGTCTGTTGAAAAATCAAAGCATTTCTATTTTGGAATATATTCCGTAGGTATTACAATTCCATCAGCTTTTTGCCAGGCACGAGAATATCAACTTATCAAAAGCGTGTATTAAAATTAAAATCTGTGATCTGTGTAGTAGTAAAGTCCGTGTGAGCTGCAGCCAGAATCGTTAATAGTATTGAAGTCGGCATAGTACGGCTCTGACTGACAAATGCAGGGCCGGACTACTCGTAAATGAAGTGGTTGACGCTGCGCTCCAGGGCTCCATTTCGTATAACGTTCTGTTATCAATTATTTTAAAATATGAAATGTTTAATATTGTAAAAGATCGTTACAAAACCCACACAAACAAAATAAGAACACAATAAATAAGTGTAGAACCAAGTATTTTTGTTAGTTGAATGATTTTAATAATTTAATCTCAACGCCAATTTATTAAATAAATAAATTCGGTGGTTATACGTTGTTGATAAGTCCAAGAGCTAGCGGTAAAATTGGTGTAGACATTTTATTAGTCGTGAAATTGAAGATGGAATGCCCAGTCTGCCAGTTCTAAGTGGCCGGATTAGGCTTCCTCAAGTAAAATAATAATAAATTACGTTTTATATTTTCATAACTGTCAAATATTTGTTTTCGGGTTATCAGCACTTATGAATGAATATTTTTTGACAGATGGTTTAACCAATCATATTGCGTAATGATGACGTCAAATGACGTAATGCAACCAATAGAATTGATAATGTATCAGAAAACACAACGGGTGTTGTGTTTCACATTTTGTTACGATAGTTACAATAAATAAATAAATTTGTCAAATTGAACGTCAAAAATGTTTTGTAAAATGAGTCGATTTGGTGGTGTTTTTTAACAAAACAAAATTCTTCCTAAATACCATTCGAGATAGAATTTTTGTCTATTCCACGGCAACTTATTGCAATTTCACTCCACAAATCATCATCATCTGACAATTCCCCTCAACTTCGTTTCGGAAAATTGATAGATGATGTTTTGTGTCGTGAAATTATTAGAAATAAGTTGCCGTGGAAACGACAAAACAATTCTCAAAAAATTATCATCTCTTATGGTATTACCCCTGAATATTTTTATTTTATCAGATAAACACTGATGACTAGCAAATTTTTGACATTTATGAAAATTTTAAATGTTATTTATTATTTTTTATTTGGTATATTTAAGATTGGAGGAGTAGAAACGTTCTGGCAATATGTTTTATAAATAAGAAATATCGTTTATAACCACCTCTACATACGCCAGAACTCTTAATTTATAATTAACATTTTTGTAACTCAATTTTTTATACTTGAGGGAGCCTAATCCGGCCACTTAGGACTAGCAGACTGGACATTCCATCTTTAGTAGATATGCAAGGCCCCAACCCTTCAATTTCACGACTAATAAAATGTCCACACTAATTTGACCGCTAGCTATAGCTATAGTACTTACACTAATCGACACGAAACTTTGTGACGGCATCTTTGATTCGTTAAATATACTTTCAAAACCAGTGGGTATTCCTCTTAAGGGTATCGTCTCCAAGTAGCTCAACACCGCGTTTGTCCTATGTTATTGCATAGAAACGCTCGCTAAAATACGTAAAAGCAGTCTAGCAATTTCTATAAAAATAAGTTTAGAGATAAATCTAAATTTATTTACAGACGAAGAATGCAACTAGGATTATGCCGAGTTACATTTTTTAATAAATATCTTAATAATAAGATAAAGCGTGTATGAAATTGCTGAAAACACACTTTTTCATTAATTTTTTATATGGATTCCAAAGATTTTTTCAGAATTCTAACTAATCCTAGATTAATTCTTTCACAAACATCTAGTACCTGTTTTTCCTTCAAATTTTTAATATGCAATGAGTAAAGCAGAAACTGCTATACCTCTAAATAAGCAATATTTTGTTACGGAGACGAGACCCTTAATAGGTACCTACTACTTATCCTAGAAAAAAGTTTTTACGAATACCTAAGTAGGTATATCACGAGTTTTGAAAGTTTGTTTAAATTTGCAAATTATATTTGAAATCAACGGTACAAGCCCTAATAGGTTTCCATTTCAGCACTCGAAATTATGTAGATCCGGCCCTGAACCACATCCAGTGAGACTACTGTGTGCTCTACGCTCTTGGCAATCTGTATTGCCATTGCCATTGCTATTGCCATTGCGTGCACGCGCACACAACAGCAGCCGGATTCTGTGAGCTTGCATTTCATACAAACCGTTCTTTTCCAATCACTCGTGTGATTTAAAACGCAAAAAAACGTTCGTTTTATTTTGAAATCGGAACGAGAGAGTTCGCATTACTCCATTTATGATTGTTAAATATTTTATTCGGATAATGGAATACTTCAACAAAAAAATGTATTAAAGTAGAAATTTTGCATGAATATAACGAACAAGTATAACACATGTGAGGATATTATAATTATAAATGTAATTTTTATTTCATGTTTGACAAATTTTACGAAATCAAATTACGTGGTAAAGCAAGAGCTTTGCAGGCGGGATTATTAAATATGTATTTTAATATTTGACACGTGAAATGTGGTTTTGCACAAAAACTATTTTCATACTAAATTGAGCAAAATACAGTAGGTACTCATGCCAATTATGTATGTTCAATACTGCACCATATGAAAATAAAATAATAATAATAATGTAATTTAAAAAAAACTGATGTGGCCAGCACAAGACCTCCCGCCATACTTACTTTATTCTTTTTACTTATACAAATATATTAATATATAGGTACTACTACTACTACTTCTACTCACAAATATATTTTTGTCATTTTATTTAAACTGCAGAAGAAGATATAAACGATATTTTACTATTATCACTGTCACTATCATAATCATTTAAATTTTACGTAGTTAAATGTTAATTGATCATGGACTACAAGATACCGAAATACTAAATTATAAGTATATACTTTAATTATTCTTAAATGATACCAGATACAGAAAAATTTATGAAATAACGATTGTAGGTAATAATCACATAATCTTTCATTTAAAATAAAAAAATCTGCTGTGGCCAGTACACGACCTCTCGCCTAATTCTGCTTATTCTACTAATCTAATAAATAGTTTTACTTACATTTTAATAGTTTCATGTTCATGTAATATGTAAACGATAATGTAAACCAAGATGCAAGCAAAAGATGTCAACTGTACTGTCACTGTTATTATAATTCAAATTTTGAGTAAAAACAAATTTCATATCATGGACAACAAGATACTGGTACTTAGTTGCACTTTATTTTATTGCTAAATACTACCAGATTCAGCAAATTGTATTTAAAATTAACTGTACCCATAGATAATTATATTATCTTTTATTTTTATTTGCAAAAATTGTCATAAATAAATAATGTACCAATTTATTTAAGAAAAACTATATCAAGTTCCAAAAAGTACTACTTCCGGTTTACGGATTTCTACCAAAATCTTATCCGGTGTTAAGATCCCTATTAAAACCTTACATATGAAATTTGGTTATTAAAGGTTTGATACTTTTTCAGTTATCGTGGACGAAAAATCGTCAGTCCATACATTCATACAAACACACACACGCACACACATACACACACACAGACATCATCGGGAAAATATTAAATTTGTATTCTAGAGACCCTGAATCGTGCTTATCCACCAAAAACTCCTACTCGAAAATTTTGACCCATTACAATACCTCTCTTATAGAATATGAGGCGAGAGGTAAAAATTGTCTTAAATTCATCATTTATTGAAATATTTTAAAATGGTTTGTAGATTGAAACCAAAATTCGTTTCCGAAAAAATTGTAACATACAAACGGACGAACGCACACACACAGACATCATCTCGAAAATGTTAAATTCTTACTCTACGGACCCTAAAACGTGCTTATCCACCAAAAACTCACACTCGAAAATTTTGACCCATCACATACCTCTCTTATATAAACTGACTATAAACACTTAATTCAGCGTAAAAATTTTTATTTCATACTGTGTTGCATTTGCTTCTTTATGAGATTGATTTCAGTCCGGAAAATGAAACATTACGGTATTGTTCTACTTTACAGGATTGTAAAGTAGAACAATACCGTAATGTTTCATTTTCCGGACTGAAATTCAATTTTTGTATTGAGACCAAGGCGACCTGATTGTATTTAGAAAAATATTTTCAGGCCAGAATGGGTGCAAACTTTGGTCCAAAAATGCAACACAGGTATGAAATAAAACGTTGTACGTCATTCGTCCGGTAGAGGATTTTCACGATACTCGTTTCGAAATTCCTAACTCGGCTCCTTCGTCGCCTCGTTCGGAAACATCTTACTCGTACCGTAAAAACTCATCTACCGGACTTACAACGTAAATAACTATAATGTCAGTAGGACCTACAAAAACAAACTTTTTAAGTTAAAATTAAATTGCAAAGATTAAACAAACTTATTTCTCCTCACTAATTTTCTTAAAACAATTTAAAACAAATAAAGAAGCGCCCACATGTGGGCTCATTACGGTCCTGCGCCTGAAGTACAGAGAGTTGCCCCCCCCCCCCACCCGCTCTTGCGTCGTTACAAACACCCGCCGCTGGAATTCAGATCTTATGTCACTCGCGGCTAGAGTCCAATAAAAACCGACAAATCAGGCCCGCCACCGCCACCACGCGGCTGATTCCAATATAGCCACATCCAACCCCTTCAGGGGGTGATTTTTACATTACCGCCGCCTTTCCGCCTCCCGCTCTCAAGCACAATAAGGATCTGTCAATTGTCATCCAGTGCTGTGCTGCTAGAGTAGCATGCAAACGAGTGCAGCGGGATTTTTATATTCGAGGTTATACAGGATGATTCATCATAACTTGCTTTTTACTTCCTTGTACGGAGTAATAAGGAAGTATTGTAATCGCGAAAAATTTCGGTTTTCAGATTTTGATGGAAATATCCGTTTTAACCTTTTCTGAATCCACAATGACTAGTTTCGTCGTGACGTCTGTACGTACGGACGGACGTACGGACGTATGTGTGTCGCATAACTCAAATACGGTTAGACGTAGAAAGTTGAAATTTTGTATTTAGGACTGTTATAGCATCTAGTTGTGCACCTCCTATTTTTTATTTCAATCTACAAACCGGAAGTAGTACTTTTTTCAAATATTTCGATAAATATTTAATTTAAGACAATTTTTTTTATTTTAAATGAAAGATTATTACCTACAATCGGTATTTTACAAATATTTTTGTATCTGGTATCATTTAAGAATAATTAAAGTATATATTTATAATTTAGTATTTCGGTATCTTGTAGTCCATGATCGATTAACATTTGTTACTACCGTTACTACGTAAAATTTAAATGATTCTGACATGACAGTGACAATAGTAAAATATGCTTTATCTTCTTCTGCAGTTTAAATAAAATGACTAAAAAAGTTATTTGTGAGTATAGTAGCAGTAGTAGTAGTACTTATATTAATATAAATATATTTGTATAATAAGTTAAAATAATAAAGTAGGTATGGCGGGAGGTCTTGTGGTGGCCACGTCAGATTTTTTTATATTATTCTACATTTTAGTTATTAAGAAAAGTATGAACAGTTTAATAGGCGTACAAGAAAGTCATGTGGTGTCCACGTCAGATTTTTTAAAAGGCTGTAGGGATCGTAGTGGGGAGAGAGTGATCTCATTCGACAGATGCACTTTTAAAGTTTTGTTCCCCACCCGGTCAGTTGAAATCATGCGTTGGAGCACGGAGCAACATCGATTTTAATATGAGGCGATTTGGAGTGGCCAGCCCGCTCGCCCGATTTGGCTCCTTGTGATTTTTTGTGGTTTTTTTTTAAATCCTGCGTTTGCGTCAACCGTCCAAGGACCCTAGAAGACCTGAAGGCTAACATCCGGGCCGCAATTGTCAACAAACTCGCTGCCATGCTGGAAAGGGTTATGACAAACGCCAGAAATCGGCTTATTCAGTGTATAGACACCTACCTGTTATGATTGTGAAAACATCTTAATTTAAAATCGATAAATAAACGCTTTACGTATATTTCATTAACACTATGGTTCGGCAATGAACGAAGTTGATTCCTGTCTGCATGACGTCACAGTAAACACGTTCAGAGCTCTCAGTTTGTTTCTGGCTTTGTATCAGTCATGTTTATTTAAATACTACTCCAAACAATATTAAAAATATCGAAATAATAAATTGCAAATATTTATAAATGGTTTATATGTGCCATTTTAAACAATGTGTGCGTTTTTGACCGACTAACTACTATGAGCTGATGGCTGGTAACTGTATACAAGGTAAAATATAATACTATGTTATTGTTATATTGTATTATCGATCCCCATATTGTTATTGTTGAATTTTAAATCATTCTTGCATATTACAATTTTGAAATAGTATTTTTATTTTAAATTCATGTACCTACGTAGGTATATTTCATAACATCTCGGAATGAGCTAAATTGATTCTGGTATGCGTGACGTCACAGTAAACAACGTTCAGAACTATCAGTTCATTTCTAGCGTTCTATCAATTATGTTTATATAAAAATATTACTCTTAAAATTATACTTAAAACATTGCGAAAATAATGTGCAAATATTGATAAAAAGTGTTGGGATGTAGTATGTATTGTTAACAACTTCATAAAAATCTTCCCTTTGGTGTACTCTCCAATTATATCTGTGAAAACCCAAGTTGGCTTTTATTTAGAATAAATACCATCATTTTTGATATGTCTAATTTTATTATACAAACAGATGTTAGATATTAGCAGTTTTGGTTGAAAACAGTCGCACAAATTCTAACTTTATTTGTAAATTATTTTGTAAATCTACAATTTTGTAACAGATTATTTAATTGTCTTGATTATTTTTATTGAAAATTTTTATTCAACTGTTTTATTTTAGAATATACACAATAATTAAAATTTTTGTTGTCTCAACAAACACAATATTATATTCTATTGTTCAATTTAAATTTTTTGTTGAATATTTTATTGTTGCTAGTTTTTATTATTGTTTACAATAAATTAAATAAAACTTGAGATTTTATTGATTATTTTAAAAATGATTTCTAACATACCTAGTATCTAATAAAGGATATTGTATTTATAAAATTAGTAATATATTATTATTAATAATATAATAGTTGTAATTATATATTTTTCTATTGTTGCAGTATTCAGTTCCAGTGGCGTACGTTGCCGTTCTAGAGGCGTCCAGAATTAGGGGCATCGCACTCAAAATAATGGTTGGTACCCCTTTTAAAATGTTTCACATTTAATGATTGATTACACTAGTCGACAAATTAAAACTTTTTTTTCGATAACATGAATAAAAGTAGCAGGTTAAAAATGATTTTAGCTTTAAATTTTTTAAAAATTACAAAAATTATGTAACACGTGCAGTTTTTTAAACAAAATACATTACATTTTTATGTTGAATAATATTTTTGAACAAAAGGTGAGAAAGTATAATAATTTATAATAATCGTGTTCCTGGGTGCAAAATAGGGTTGAACATAATTTTCCTCCAAGTTATAGTTGATTCTTTTACAGTATATTTGTGATATTTTGTGCATTGGGCATATTTTGGCCTTATTTTAATGCAACTTGCCTGCATATAATCCGCACTCTAGTCATAATAAATGATACACACAGGGCCGGTCCTAGGATAGGTGGCGCCCTGGTACGAAGTTCTTTTATAGCCTCCCCCCTCCAAATATTTTTAAAAAGACAATAATATTTGGCGAGATTTTGGGAAATAAAAATAAAATATTGTCTGGAGAAAGATCCTTCGGCAGAAGCTACTGTTATGGGCCTTTGCCCATAAATTCATAGAACAATACATAAAATTCCAAACATACATTCCAAATTGTTGGTACAAATAAAATTTTATATGTCAATCGTTTCTGAGTAAGTATTAAGATCTACAAAGTCACTTAAAATCTTTAATTCATCAAATAATTCGAAGGCATTTATATCCTTATCTTTACCATCCTTAACTGTATTTTCCATGTCGTTACAATGTTTTTTTTAAATTTCTTTATTTATATTTTTAATTTCTTTTATATCGTAAAAAATTTGAAAATAAGCATTGTGGTGTTTAAGTAGACTAAATGTATCTACTGTATCTAATATAGAATTGAAAAAAAAAATTGGGATCACTTGGCGTTTCATCGGCCGATTCGTAATTAAATATTTTTTTTATATTACGTTTTTGTAAATTTATTGAAGGGTTAAATTCTGTCGCAATTTCTAACTCTTTAGCTTGTTCTACAAAACAACAACAACCTGTGACGATCAGAGAAATCAGATGAATCTTAGTTTATTAGATACAAAATTACTTATAATAATTACAAATTGCTCATTATAAGCAACAAAGATAGTACATTTTATTTTTTAAATTATTTTGTAAGGCGCCCCCGCAAGGGGACGCCCTGGTGCGGTGCACCACCTGCACCATGCCTAGATCCGGCCCTGGATACACAGCTTCAAAAATCATTCATTTCCACTGCACACTGTGCCCCATTTAGCTACCCTTCAGCCCCCAGGTTGGGACGCTCCTGAGTGAAAGTTCGCTCTATTTGCATTCTGTTGTTGCTGCTGTTCTTTAGCTCTTTACAGTTTACAGCGAAGCGCACTGAACAGTGTGTAATACAACTGTATTGAGTTGTGTATGTATGTATAGATCGTAGGCTATGAAGTGACAGATGGATATCTGTGTAGATTGATGCTGGATGTTGGTGTGAGTCAAGATTTGGGAGAATCAAATATTTATGTGTGGATTGAGTTCAGAATTTTGTCTGTGGGGTATGTTTGTTGGAGTTAATCAAAATTTTACATCATATAATGAGATATCTCGGATATATTTCAACTAAAAATAGATCTTTGTACTACTATATACAGGTTGTTTCATAACTTGGAGTACATACGTTAAAGGTATATGTTTGATATGCTGATTATGAATCAAAAAGAATTTTTTTTAAATTCGAAAAATTAAGGGTAGTTGACCTGCATAATTTTTTTCCTATTAAACACACACAATTAAATTAAATACTAGTAAAATAAACAAACAAAATTTAATTACTTTTAATGAAACAATAATTATGCCACCCAGTGGTAGTGGCAACGAAAAATTTTTGACTGGGAAACATGGAAATTAATTTTATTACTTATTACTCGAGCTGTAAAAATCATAAACAAAAACATCTATTTATATTTTTACAGGAAAGCATAACAAACTTCAACAAACTTATATTAATTATAGCAATAAAACCTCCCTCGCATGTTTGTTTTGCACGAAATAAAAACAATTGCTTGGCACTTCCCCCTGCTAACCCGGACGTTGTATCGTTGCCATTGGGTCGCACTGACGCAGAGCCGGATTAATGATTTATGGGGCCCTGGGCAGTAATGATTTTGGGGCCCTTCTCTCCTGGTTTAGGTTATTAGTTTTTTTGCAGGAATTATTTTTGTTATTAAAACATAAATAAAATGAAAAATAAATATATAAAATAACATAACATACATTTTTGGTAACAAAATAAAAAGTACCTACTAAAGAGGGGCGGTGATTTAATTTTTTTTCGTGGCTTGGGCAAATCCCTTTGATATATTCAGAGCGGGTAATGATAAAATGTTTAGTTTAAGGTTACATATACCTTAAAATTTATTTTTTTGACATGAAAACACCATTTTCTGGATTCTATTTATTAAATACTGATTCAAGAGGTTTTTATCAAAAATTTTAATAATCCCTAGTTTTTTGCACGTTTCGTCTATTAATCCATGAAAAAATATTATTGAATTCATAAATTAGGAAGAAGTTAAAAAGAATTGAAATAATTTTATTGTTATTAAAATTTTTTGTTTTGTTCTTCCGGGGCCCCTGAACGTCATGGGGCCCTGGGCAGCTGCTCATAATGCCCATGGGTTAATCCGGCACTGCACTGACGCGCCAAAACGCACTGTATATTACAGAGCTAATAATTCACTGACAGCTCTAGAATTGCTGACTTGTGAATTCGGTTTTTGTGTTCACAGCAATTTGTTATCGTTTTATCATATATTGGGTGTAATATACATCAATTAAAAACACATTCAATAAAACGGACGCTGATATATGGAATACAAACTGGTTCCGAGCTTTCGCTGACCCGATATAGGTTTATAGAAATATTACTTTACATTTTTTAATACAAATGATATATTATTTACAAATCTGAAAGGGTTTAAATTTTATATTTTGTTGTAGCAAATGAAATATGTGTTTATTAACTCAATACATTATTGATGGCATTTAATTAAGACAGCGAATATTTCATTTCGTTGAGTAGAATATATTTTTAATTTTGAAGCTATATTAATTAAACGAACGCCGACCTGTAATAACTAATTTAATTGCTCTGTCTGTTATTATATTTCAATATAATTTTTAATTAAAAACAATATTTATTATATTGACGAAAAATACATGTTAATTAAATACTACAGTTTTTAGGATTAATAAATAAAATATGTTTTATTTGAATTTAATAAAAATTATTTTTTATTGAAAATTGAACAGCTATAGACGGTATTTATTTCAATAAAATCATTTGTAATATTGAAAAATGTAATATTTTCAAAGTAAATATTTATTTAAGTGCAGCGTAAATTATATTCAAAAATATAATATAATAATATAACGTTTATAAAATAATTGTTAAAATTGTATTGATATTAATTTTAATACTTATAACACTGAATCACTTCTCAACACTCATTTTTATCTCCCGCCTCATATTCTATAAGAGAGCTATTGTGATGGGTTAAAATTTTCGAGCGTGAGATTTTAGTGGATAATCACGTTTTAGGATCCATAGAATACGAAGTATTTTCGAGATGATGTCTGTGTATGTACGATAGGTTGTATGTAACATTTTTCCGTCTTCTATAACTTAAAAAGTTATAAACATTTAACAACCAAATTTTGTATGTAACGTCGTAATAGTTATTTGTATCACAAGGCCAGAAACTGACCTTTTGCAAGAGCGAGTATTTTTGACACGCCGAGCCACAGGCGAGGCTTGCAAATTACGAGCACTAGCATAACAGTTTCTGGACGTGTAATACACAATATTTTATGTGCCGATTTCATTACAAAAATATAAAATAATTATACATAACCTAAAAAATTGTGCACTGAATACTTGCATTTGAGCTTAAAATATATTTATTTCTGTTTCTATTAACGATTTACGTCGAAAACTTGTCAAAATCTTGTTAATTCTTGTATAAAAAATATTCAACGCATAAAATTGACATCTGCTTGACAACTGTAGTAATGTCAAGATGCCAACCTATAACTTCCGGTTGTTTGCCGACCTAGGCTGGCAACAAAGAGTTTCTGGCGGATTTTAAGGTATGAAAAACTAGCGATGCCGACCGGAGGCATATAATCATATAAAACAAATTTTAAGAACCCAGTTATTTTTTGAAGCAATCCCCAAACCGGAAATAGTACTTTTCTTAAATATTTTGATAAATAATTAATTTATCGCAATATTTTTTATTGCAAATGAAAGATTATATATTATTATTTACAATTTTTACTATTTTGTAAATTGTTTGTCGTAGTACTTTAGGAATTAAAGTATTATTTATAATGTAGAGTAAAATACATACAGCTCATATTAACAAAACAGAAGAAGTCACCAGTTAAATCCATTATAAACCAGCCTTGACTATTCTGAAATAAAAAGTAGGATATCATGACATCAGTCATTCCGATTTCATCTCAACAAAAAACTAACAATACTCAAACCTTAACATAACATTTATGGAACAAAAATTTAATCTCAAATCTTTATTGATTAGGAATCTCACATAGAACAAAGAACAAAGTAAATAATCACCTTTGGAAAACAAGAATCTTTATTAAAACTTGTAATACCGATTTAATACCATTAACAATCGACACAGCTATCCTGCCCTATCCTGTCGACAAAAGCAGCTCGCGATAAGGGGGTTGATATTTCAGACATTTCCATTAAGTCATTAAGTGTGGACATGGACAGTTAGTTATAACATTATTATTTGTTTTTTTTTCTATTTTGGATAGTGAGATCATTATTCAACAATAATGTATGATACTTTGCCTGTGATGATTACGATTTACAATGGTTTTGACAAATTGATTTCATTAGGAAGGGCATTACAGGACTTTAAACCTTTAAACCAATTTGGTGCATTTCTACTAATGTTTCCTGTACCTGCATTTTATACAGGGTGATTCATCGTAACTTACTTATTTCAAAACGCAATAATGCCCATTTTATGAATCAGAAACTTTTTATTTTTATTTTATAATGTAGGTACATATCTAAAGTTTTGTTTCACCCAATTTTCAAAATCATATCAGGTAGGTGATGCCCCCCATTGTCTATACACTGAATAAGCCGATTTCTGGCGTTTGTCATAACCCTTTCCAGAGCAGCGGGTATGTTGGCAATTGCAGCCCGGATGTTGGCCTTCAGGTCTTCTAGGGTCCTTGGACGATTGATGTAAACGCAGGATTTCAAAAAACCCTACAAAAAAATCACAAGAAGCCAAATCGGGTTAGCGGGCTGGCCACTCCAAATCGCCACTTATTGAGATGAGGCGCCCCGGGAAGTGTATGACTCAAATGAAAACACACGTTGCTCCGTGCTCCAACGCATGATGGCGACTGACCGGGTGGGGAACAAAACTTTAAGAGTGCACCTGTCGAATTAGATCACTCTGTCCCCACTACGATCCCTACAGCCTGAATGGCACGCATTTTAAAAAGCAAGTTATGATGAATCATCCCAGGAGTGGCCAGACCGCTCGCCCGATTTGGCTCCTTGTGGGTTTTTTTGAAATCCCGCGTTTACGTCAACCGTCCAAGGACGCTAGAAGACCTGAAGGCCAACTTCCGGGCCGCAATTGCCAACATACCCGCTGCCATGCTGGAAAGGGTTATGACAAACGCCAGAAATCAGCTTATTCAGTGTATAGACAATGGGGGGCGTCACCTACCTGAAATGATTTTGAAAACTGGGTGAAACAAACCTTTAGATATGTACCTACATTATAAAATGGGCATTATTGCGTTTTGAAATAAGTAAGTTACGATGAATCACCCTGTATTTTTATTTTTTGTGGGGTTTTTTCGCGTTTACGTCAACCGTCCAAGGACCCTAGAAGACCTGAAGACCAACATCCGGGCCGCAATTGCCAACATACCCGCTGCCATGCAGGAAAGGGTTATGACAAACGCCAGAAATCAGCTTATTCAGTGTATAGACAATGGGGGGCGTCACCTACCTGATATGATTTTGAAAACTGGGTGAAACAAAACTTTAAATATGTACCTACATTATAAAATAAAAAGTTTCTGATTCATAAAATGGGCATTATTGCGTTTTAAAATAAGTACTCGTAAGTTACGTTGAATCACCCTGTATTATCTTGTTTCTAGACACAGTCAACTTAATAAACACTATCGCCAAGTATCTTGCCAAAATAGGAACAAATTTGACTGTGCGAAGCGGGAATGGTCGAAGTGAGATCTCTCAGTTCATGTCAAACAACGCACCCTTCGTTTAGTAACTAACCATACCTTGCTATTTATGATTCATTCCCAACAAGGGGTTAGGTGAGTATTGATAAACCACCAAAGACCTTTTATTAATAATGAAGTGACGTGTCGCATGACTTGGACCCCTTGCGAGGGGGAGGAGTAGTGACAACACTGCCACTGTCCCTCCCCATGCGATGTGCGTTCAACTGTCTCGACGCTCTGACATGAGTTTTGTTTGACGGTCTGAAGGAGATAAGATTTTTAAAGTGATTTGAATGAAGGCAATTCGATTGAGTGAACTAAGCCTAAGCTCATTTGCGATGTTTGAATACATGGATATTGTTTAGTTTTAATTTGGACTTAAATTAAAAAAGGCAGTTCCAAGTTTTTTTTTTCGTTACGTCATACAGAAATAAAAATAAAGTAGAGGTGTTGTTTAACCTTTAAAAAACCTACATAATCACTTATAATACCATAAGTAATCATAGTTATGTCGATTATTTTTATGGTAGTATTACGAATGTTCCTTGTAGGAATGACGAAATTCGAAAATTTTGGCACCCGGGTACCCGAAACAACTACTCGGATAATACCCGTTACCCGTTAAATACCCGTTACCCGTTAAATATCCGTTATCCATAAAATACCCGATACCCGTTAAATACCCGATACCCGATAATTACCCGATTCCCGTTAATTATCCGATACCCGTTAATTATCCGATTCCCGTTAATTATCCGATACCCGTTAATTATCCGATACCCTTTAATTACCTCTTATCTTTCAGTGCCTGATATTTGTAAATTATCTGTTCCCTTAAATTAGTAGTTCACTTTTTAAATAAAATTCTTTGTTATCGTTTTCATATTTTATTATGAATATAAAGAAATACACAAATAATACAAAAATAAAACAACACAATGTGTCTAAGTGTGGATAGAAAACAATAAACATAAATAAATAAAATTCATGATGATTATGCACGCCTGCGCGACGTGCGAGTATACTAGTAACGCGTAGATTTAGGTTTAGGGTATTCGGGTAATAAACAAGTAACGGGTACATTTCGGGTATCTGGTACATTTCGGGTATCGGGTATAATTCGGGTAACGGGTAGATATCGGGTAATCGGGTAATAAATTTTATACCCGGGTACATTATTATCGGGTCGGTTCCGGGTACCCGTCGTCATTCCTAGTTCCTTGTGCCAATGAATTTTACTAGGTATTAAAATATTATTTATAATTTAGAGCATGAAACTTCAGTATCTTGTTATCCATGAACCATGAATATTTAACAATTACTACGACTATTTCCCTCATAAAATTTAAGCCAATCAGAAATCAGAAGTCTGGCATTTCTGAATGTCGTCCAATCAACGTAGAATTACACGATAATTTGCACTAGTGCAAAATTATCGCATTTGGATACGGCGTGGCAATGTGATTCTGACTTGCTGTCAAAGGAAGTTTTTTAATTTTTTTGAGAGAAAAAGCGTTTGGCTAAATTTTAATCGGGAAATAGTCCTTCGAATATCCCTCGTGCATGTAATTGTCGATAATTTTCTCAAGTGCGCGAATGACATGCACTTGGGATATTATATATGAAAATTTTTATTGATAATTACAGTGTCAGAGTGACAGTGCCAAAAGTGATACATCATTTATATCTTCTTTTATAGTTGACTAAATCACTAAATGACTAAAATATATTTGTATAGTAGTAAAAAGAGTAGGGTATGGCGGGAGGTTTTGTGCTGCCCACATCAGATTTTTTTGTTTTAATGCCAGTGTAAAATTTGCAAGCAAAATACAGAAATGATATTGTTTTCATTTTTCATTGAAAAAATATAAGCTGTCAGCCATCGATCTGAAAGAGTAATATTTCCATTACAATTTTAGTTCTTTTTTCTTTTTGATTTGTAGATTGCAACTGCGAAGAGATTTTTTGCAATATAAAGTAGCGAATATTGTATATGATAAAAAATTCATCGATTTCCAGCTCGTTATCTTTCCAATGCAAAATAAACAAGGGATTAACTTAACAAGCAAAAAAATCAACATTGACGATTTTACAAACAATCGACAGCTTAAAACAAAAGTAGAACGTCAATCAGAATAACTCCATAACATTTGATTTGAATCAGGGAACAACAGTGGTGCACGATAATTCGTATTCCATGTAGAGTAGGTTCGCAATGCGCGTATTTTTAGATTGAAAACATCATTCGCTTCTGTACAGCTCTGTTCTACAGATTAAGGTGGTTGTTGGTTTCAAGCCGTTAATATGGTGAAAAGTATGTTTAGTTTTCCCATTAAAATTGAAGTAAGAATTGAAATTTTCGAATTATCTAAGATATTTTTGAAAAGTTTAAGGATGCTTCCTCTTTGCTCTAATGCCAGTTTTTTTAGTTTTTTCTTCAATTTTTACCTCTCGCCTAGAGAGGTAGGTATAGGGATCGTGAAAAAATTCGATGTCGAGATTTTTGTCAATAAGCACGTTTTAGCACCTTTAGAACCTATTTTGAATATTTTCACGATGATGTCTGTGTGTGTGTGTCTGTATGTGCGCCTACTATAGTCTTTCGTTCTGATTCATTATCTCAAATTCTACTGTACATAAAATTCTAATATTTTGCAATATACATTTATATATGTTAATGAAGAGCTGATAAGATTTTGGTAAAAATCTGCCAACCGGAAATGGTATTTTCTTGAAGCATTTTAACATTTTTTGCAAAAAATATAGAAAATACTGCGATAGTTACAATTTGTCATTCGACATTTGAAAGAACAAATTATCTTTTACAATATTTATTTAACATCGTTTATATATCTCTTACCAATAAAGAAAAATTAATTTTCAAAAATTTATAATTTTACCTACCACGATTTGTAAATCATAATATAGGAACAAAACTTAAAAACAAAAATTAAATGTCAATGTGGTACTTGATGTGGTAGATGAACAGACGTATACACAGTTTCTGAAATTTTTGTGACACCATTTTTAAATATAAATATATTATTAACTGGGTTTGAAACTTAGAACCTATAGGAGCCGAAATATAATAAATTAAAAACTGACTGAATTCCATTACGTTTTTATCTTTTTATCCTTCCATTAAACGTATTCAGTCAAGAAGTATCATCGATTCATTATTATTATTATCACTGGATATAAGGTAATAAAAATAAAAATTTTACCTACAAAGAGCTAATTTGATTTCAATGCCAATAGGAATCGGTACTTTGCTTGAAGAACTATAACAAAAATTACAAAAAGTAGCCTAACCAAATCCAAATTCACATATTACAGTGTCAAGGCGGGAGGTCATGTGCTGGCCACAACAGATTTTTTTATGTGCATGGCTACATAAAGATTCTAAAAAGTGACATTAGAGCAAAAAGAGGGCAACTTCAAGCTTTTCGAAAACGTCTTATTTATTTAAAAAATCTTATTGTTTAAACCAATTTTATGGGGAAAACTGCATGTTGTTTTTCGCTATTTTGGCGACTGGTGTTGATGCATTTTAAATTAAATTTTCTGGAATACAAAATTTAAAAATTTATTTATTCAGATATATAATTTAAATCTATGTTTATTAAAGTAATACAGAGCGTTCAGCAAAACCTATAATTTGACTGTGCAACCGCCTTAATGATAGCTGAATCGTCTCAGCCAGAAGTTGAATTTTAAAAACTGAATAAAATATATTAATTTAATGTTTTATTTACATTTTGTACTTGATATGTACAGAGGTTTACATTTACACATGAAACAAATATCGGTTAAATGGCCACCGTTGTTCTGTTGGCAGGAATGTACTCTTTTGACGAAATTTAGCAATACATTTTGAAGTATAAGGACTGCTGGATTTCACGAATTTGGCGTGAAATTTCTTCGTTGAGAACCTCAGTTGTCTCAAGGAGGTTCGTGCATAGACCTTAATTTAAAAAAATCTGATGTGGCCAGCACACAACCTTTCGCCATATCTAAGTAGACTTAAAAACATGAATGTATACGTACAATCCGGTGCCCATTTAAAATATACAAATAAAAATCTAAAATATTCAAACACAAAAATTTACATCACTTGAATCAAAAGATTCATTCACAGGAAAACTCTTCTGTTGAAGCCATCCTCCGTTCAATTACTACATATAATATCTTACTTATGACTTATATGTCAACTTGTCATCCGTCTCACCTGTCAATAACACCCCGGCCTTAACCACATATACACACACACATACATACATACAGACATCATCGTGAAACTATCAAAAATGAGTTGTAAGGACCCTAATTCGTGCTCATCCACTAAAAACTCACTACCCGATTTTTAACATGATTCCAATACCTTCCTTTACAGGTAAGCGGAAGGTAAAAATCAGAACTACATCACGCTTTGCGATTTTAATGTCTAATTTGACTGGGCTAGTAGGTACGCAATGTTTCTATTACATATTTTCGTTCATTTACACAAAGATAAAACAGATGCATCTTGAATAAAGCAAAGTTATTTGTTTCCTAGACAGATCGATAACCTCCCCCCTCCTTATCGTCATTTCCCATCGACGTATGACAACTTTTTACTCTTTAGTTCGGTTTGTATGAACAAAGATACAAAGATCCAGCGAGTTTTTCTATTGAAGCGTGGGATTTTAAAATGCTCGTTAGGTTCAGTCCATTGTAATACTTTCAATTACGTTTCTGATAGAGAATTCCGTTTGTATGGAATTAATCGCATTAAAATTAAAACCGGAACATTGGTAAAAAGCGTATGCAAATCCGTGCTGGTTAGCATAGGTTAACATCGGGTTGCCGAGCGTGTGGCTCTGTTCAACCTTGGTTATCATTCAATGCGCCACACAGAGTCAAATGTTATGCGTGCAATTTCATACGTTAAGTCATTTTAATTTATATGGAATATTTAATGATGAAATTGCGCTAACACCTATAAGTTTAAATTCTCTTTTAGTATGGAATTAAACATCAACATGAACGAAATTAAATGAATAATATGATAAATAAAGGAAGATTTTCTTGGCTGGACGAATGTTGGAGAAGAAAAATTACTGGATATCAGATATATAAGCTCTACTACCTCGACTAGTTTCGACACCACATGCATCTTCCTCAGGAGCTGGATACAAAGATTACAAATAGCTCCTGAGGAAGGCGCATGTGGGCGTTGAAACTAGTCGAGGTAGTAAAGCAAATAAATCAATTGGCTGATATACCGGGTGTATATTGAAAAGTGAAACAAAGGCGTTTAACATGGTAAATCAGTTTTTCCGTTCGCATTGCTTCCCTAATTATTTTAGACAAAAATGTTTCAAATAAATGTTGTTGAGCATAAAATTATACATCCGGATTAGTAAACAAAATTTATTTTGGTTGCTTTATAACTGCAGAAATCAAATTTGAAAATACACGGTATAGCGAATTAATAGTAACAGCCATGGAATTAAAAACAGGAGATGAACAAATGTGTAACGTTTTAAACGCCAAATTATTAGTACCTACGTATAAATGATTTTGACAATCTATTATTCTGACATTGTTTCACTTTTCAATATACACCCGTATATGATATTTATGAAAAACTAAAACTTGTCAGTTTTTACAATTAATAGCAACATACGGCAATTAGTATGAACTTACTGAACGATAAAACTAATAAAGCAAGTTTAAAACTAATGTCGACTTATATTAGAAAACTTTAAAAAGATCACATTTAAATTTCTTGTCCTTGTTAACAAATTTTCTTATCGACTGACGTAGTGCGTACCCGGCATTGCCCGGAAAAAAAGAATTTTAATTTTCTTCTTAGTATAACCCCCACTCTTAATGGCCCGATCGAATCAAAACATGCAGCATAATCTGACCTGCATACAAAATTTCATGAGGTTCTAGTATCTACTTCATAAGAACTGAACCTAGAGTATGACATTTGCTTTCTTCTTAACCTCGCCCTAAAGCCTAAACAATATCTTCCTCGGCAATAACCCGTAGACAACATCCTTTGGAGAACGTAACTCAGACCATTTCTTTCTGGATAATATTTCCCTGTGGACAATATTCTTTGAAGAACAATATTTTCCAAAAGGACAATATCCTTCTGGACAACATTTCTCTTGAATTACCGACTTATGAACAGTTGCACCGCTTTTCACTTACATTTTAAGTTTTCCTTAATTGAACAATATCGAATCAAAATCAAATTGTTAAACGTGGAAAAAGCATTGGTGACATATGTTCGATTCGATATTTTTCATTTAAGTGACACTTAAAATTTAAGTGGAAGCGGTACAAATGGCCATACAGGTTTAGTCACAACATCCTTCAAAGGATAATATTTACCAAAAGGACAATATCTTCCTGAGTACTTATTCCCTTGAATGACTGATAGCTGTTTTGACATTTGATTTGGAGGCGTTGTGTATTTCTTATTGTATTTTATAAATATATCTTTAAAATGGACAACCAAATAATATAAAACCGTGTTTGATTAAAAATTATCCTTGACAGGAGACTTTGATATAAATAATAAATAATTCGTGTGCTGTGAAGAATTATTTTCTATCGTTTATAGCACATAAATCCACCTAAAATGTTGCATATTAAAAGGTAATAACAGTTGATGATCCGATTAATTATATAAACGTATTTTGATTGAAATGTTGAAATGTAAAACACTATGGTAATTTAAATATAATAATAATTAATAACTTTTGATATTATAATTATTATAATATTAAGTTCGCATCTAGTGGACAGTTCAGCTGGGCCGCTCGACTTGGCGTGAGTGTGTGTGAGTGTGTGTGTGGTCGGGTGTCGACATATATGACTGTTCAACAGGGTATGATGTTAAAATGTGTAAATATTCGCACATGACGGCGCGGCGCGGCCTCTCCATATTCATAAGGCCCAGGGCCACTGTTTTATCCCGGATTGATATCGCAGCCTGCCCTCTTCTTTTCTCTCTCGTTACCTCTCTTTGTCCGTGCGCCGCGCTCCTCGATCCGTGATATGTGTATATGTTAATTGAGGCGCCGCCGACCTTCCGTCCCGTGTATTCCCGCATATCATATGCAGATGAAGCGGCCCCTTCGACCATATATAGGAATAGACAAACAACGCTAGCCTTTGTTGTGAACCAAAGAACTAGCGTAGCGGTGTGAAGAGGAGTATGACCTTCATAACTGCTTGAAGTGTTGCAGTTTGCCATTAGCTGTTACAAGAAAGCAGAAGTCAGCAATGTGCAACACTCTATCGTGTCCTCACCTCCTTTTCCCGCCTATGGCTGCTGCTCCCCGCTACTGTACTTCTTGCCTTCACAACATTGTATAGGTAGAGGTAAATTAATTTAAGCAGAACCCTGCGCGAAGTACGAATTCTCGTCTTAGAAGGAGAGGCATAGATGATAAACAAGAGGAAACTACGCTACTGTCTGTTCTACAGAACATCAGCTTCAATATCTGTTATTCTCATGTTGACGTTCGTAGTGTTTTGCTTCGTGTAACACTGTGAATTTTGTAATTGATTGTGATTGAGTTATATTTTAGTTTTCTTTGAAAATTAAGTGAAGTGCAGCGTAGCATATACTCGCTAGCTCCACTTTTGAAAAACGGACAGTGCATGACATGCTCTGCCTTCTCGCGCAGCTCAGGGTCCTAGATATCTGAATTTTATTCTAACGTAGCGGTGTGAAAAGGAGTATGACCTATGGACACCTTGAAGTGTTGCAGTTGCCTATTTTCATTCTCTGTTCCATGACAACAAACCAGAAGTCAGCAATGTGCAACACTCTATCGTGTCCTCACCTCCTTTCCCCGCCTATAGCTGCTGCTCCCCGCTACCGTACTTCTTGCCTTCACAACATTGTATACTACAGCATTGAGTGTTATCTGTCTATACCTATACATGGTCGAAGAGCGGTCCCAACGCTCGCTCCACTCCTCCACCGGAACGTTTCAGTTTCTTTGTCGAATTTGTTAATCGGTTCTGCAAACCGTAGGACGTGTGTGTACTGATGGTTGAGGATGTGTTATCCATCACCTTTTATAATATATTACCATATCATTAGGCCGTGTATACACTTAGTTCTGCTCTCACTTCTTTGGTGATTGCTTTCTTCATTAAATTCCTTCATCATCGTTATATCTACATTCTAAAATACGTATATTGTAATTTTATTTATGTTATTACGAGTATTATTATTGATTGACTTTAGAGAACACATGAAACATAGTTAGTTTATAAAGTTTATAAAGTTAGTTCCCCAAAATTAGAGTACGAGCGAAGCGAGTGTTCAAAGAGTAACAAGTGTAAAAAATCTGACGTGGCCGTTACAATACCTCTCGCCTTGACATTGAAGTATTATTATTTAACCTCGGATTTAACCAAATATTAAGCTTTAATTTAAATAAAATACAACAACACCGTATAACATTTGATATAATAATATAAAATAATGAAAAATTATAGTTATTTGTTAGTTGTTTGCTAGGTTTTTAAACTCACTCTCGAGAGCACAGATACAATTCAACAGTGGATACGGTTCTTGAGATTACCATCTAAGAGTAAAATCTCGCAACTGAGAGTAACTGTCGATAGTAACTCTGGAGAATTACTCTCAACTTCCTAATGGAATTATAAAGGTTATAAATTATATATTTCACAAATCTAATCAGCTCTTTGTTTAATAGATAATATTATTTTATAAATACCGTATTTACATAACATTATGTCCAATTAATATTACCTATACTATATCTAACATTTCAAAAACTGTACACCACATTCCACACATGCCCTACACCACAGAGAAACCTTCTTGCTATAGACATCTGTTTATCTGTCACATTGACAATTTTATTTTTGTTTTCAATTTTTTTACCTCTCGCCTAGAGAGGTATAGGGATCGTGAAAAAATTCGATGTCGAGATTTTTGTCAATAAGCACGTTTTAGCACCTTTAGAACCTATTTTGACTATTTTCACGATGATGTCTGTGTGTGTGTCTGTGTGTGTGTCTGTGTGTGTGTATGTGCGCCTACTATGTTCTTTCGTTCTGATTCATTATCTCAAATTCTACTGAACAGAAAATTCTAATATTTTGCATTATACATTTATACATGTTAAAGAAGAGCTGAAAAGATTTTGGTAAAAATCTGTCAACCGAAAATGGTACTTTTCTTGAAGCACAATAACATTTTTGCAAAAATCGTATAAAATAATGCGATTGTTACCATTTGGCATACAACACATGAAAGAAGAAATTACATTGTACAATATTTCACTTTACTTTGTGCTATATATTTTACCAATAAAGAAATATTAATTTTTTAAATATATAATTTTACCTACCACGATTTGTGAATCACAAAATAGAAAAAAAATTGAAAACAAAAATAAAATTGGTCAATGTGACAGATAAACAGATGTCTATAGCAAGAAGGTTTCTCTGTGGTGTAGGGCATGTGTGGAATGTGGTGTACAGTTTTTGAAATGTTAGATATAGTATAGGTAATATTAATTGGACATAATGTTATGTAAATACGGTATTTATAAAATAATATTATCTATTAAACAAAGAGCTGATTAGATTTGTGAAATATATAATTTATAACCTTTATAATTTCATTAGGAAGTTGAGAGTAATTCTCCAGAGTTACTATCGACAGTTACTCTCAGTTGCGAGATTTTACTCTTAGATGGTAACCGTATCCACTGTTGAATTGTATCTGTGCTCTCGAGAGTGAGTTTAAAAACCTAGCAAACAACTAACAAATAACTATAATTTTTCATTATTTTATATTATTATATCAAATGTTATACGGTGTTGTTGTATTTTATTTAAATTAAAGCTTAATATTTGGTTAAATCCGAGGTTAAATAATAATACTTCAATGTCAAGGCGAGAGGTATTGTAACGGCCACGTCAGATTTTTTCTATTTTGTGATTCACAAATCGTGGTAGGTAAAATTATATATTTAAAAAATTAATATTTCTTTATTGGTAAAATATATAGCACAAAGTAAAGTGAAATATTGTACAATGTAATTTCTTCTTTCATGTGTTGTATGCCAAATGGTAACAATCGCATTATTTTATACGATTTTTGCAAAAATGTTATTGTGCTTCAAGAAAAGTACCATTTTCGGTTGACAGATTTTTACCAAAATCTTTTCAGCTCTTCTTTAACATGTATAAATGTATAATGCAAAATATTAGAATTTTCTGTTCAGTAGAATTTGAGATAATGAATCAGAACGAAAGAACATAGTAGGCGCACATACACACACACACACACACAGACACACACACACACAGACACACACACAGACATCATCGTGAAAATAGTCAAAATAGGTTCTAAAGGTGCTAAAACGTGCTTATTGACAAAAATCTCGACATCGAATTTTTTCACGATCCCTATACCTCTCTAGGCGAGAGGTAAAAAACACATTACGAATAAGAGTCATACGTTCTATTTTGTACAATATGCCAAATTATTTTTGTAACATGTGCACGCAAAATGAGCTGAAACGTGCTTGTTTAGAGGGAGCAAAACGTGTTTTTGCTCTCTTGAGATATTTTGCTCCCTCTCGATTATTTTCGAGAAGCGGTGTAGCGACCGTTGCTGTCAATTCACCCGAGAGAGCAAACGCGTTGCTCCCGAAGTGCATACGATAATTTTTGTAACGAGTGCACAGAAAAATGAGCTGAAACGTGCTTGTTTAGAGAGAGAAAAACGCGTGTAACGGTCGCTACACTGCTTCTCGAAAATAATCGAAGAACGCTTTTGCTGTCTCGGGTGAATTGACAGCACTCGACTGATTCACCCGCGGGAGCAAAATCGAGTTTTCCTCCCTTGGTGCATAATGTACTATTTCCTTATTAAAATTATTCTGCCGAAATTAATTAATAAACTTTACAAGTTGTCAAAGTTTGACATTTTTTGACATCGAGCACATTTTTACCTCTCGCCACTCAGTCCTGTAAGAGAGGTATTGTAAAAATCTGATGTGGCCAACACATGACCTCTCGCCGTATATGGTAGTGGATTGAGTCCACAATTTTTTTACACCTGGTACAAGTTGTCAAAGTTTGACAATTTTTGGCATCAAGCACATTTTTTTCTCAAGGGGGCGGCAGGGGATGAAATGAAGTTGGCGTCAGATTCATATGCATGACCTTAAAGAGGAAACTTCAAACTTGTCAGGTTGTCAGAACTAGAAGATTCATCAATTTTCGACCAAATTCAACCGAGTTATATAGCGGTATAATTTTATCCTCAAGTTGTCAAGTTTATTAATAATGATTTCGACGTGAAATAAACTCCAGTTAATTGACGTTTAAAATCATTTTCAATTTTAAACACGGTTGGTAAATAAAATAATGAAAATTGTATTTTAATTTTGTAATATGAATACGTAGAACAATGTATCTGAAACAGTAATATTTTTATATTCGTAGATATTTTTATAACAGACACTTGTTTGTCAAACGTGAGAAACCGTGGGAAACGGTGCAAATATTTGCATTTTTTATTCACAAAAATAGTATAATATAAAATTTATTACATCTGGATATTAAATCTGAACAAAGTTTGAACACGGCAATAAATAAAATGCGTCAAGCAAAAAATAAATTATTATTGCGTCAAGTTAATCATGTAACGTGGCCTATCGTCTTATGTTTCTCAAAAATATTAGCCCATAAATAAATTTAGCAAAAACGTATTCGAGATGCCAAGCAGCCGACAATATAATAATGACATCATTTCCTGCCGTGATTTATAGAGGACGCAATAAAACATCTTACGAAAGTCCCGCAGGAAAACATCATATTACTTTGGAAGTTTCATTATTTAAGTATTCTCCTGTCTTCTCTGCTCTTATTATTCTTTCGTTTTTCTTTTCTATCACTTGATGCTTGTCACTTCTCCCCGTCTTTCAGATTTAAATAATGGTGATTTATATTTAGCGTGAAAGCAGTAAATAAAACTCCAACAAGACGATTTTAAAAGAAATTGTAAATGAGTCAAAGATTAATGGTTTTTTATTGGATATTTTGTCTTCTCGATTTTAAGTGTTAGTGATTAAAATTCGAAACTGAAACACTGAAAGTATTTTGTAATTACAATTTTGGGTAAAGTTAATATTATGAGTTTTAATATATTACAATATTTTTTATCTAGATAAAGATAACTTACTTTTTATTGAAAAAATTATCATAATAATAGATAAAAGATAAATAATTATTTTCTAGATAATTTTTAGATAATATAAAGAAATATAAAGGACATGTTATAAAGTATAAGCGGAAGCGGTATACATACCTGCTGGCCGCTGGCGAGCCGGCAGCGTTGCAAGCTTGTGCGTTGTATGCTTGCACAGTTTGATTACATTTGAATTCGATTAAAATTATACAAATGAAAAAAGTTGGTTATAATTTTACTAAAATTATTATCTAGATGATAATTAAAAATTAGATAAAGATAATTTGTAATATTATCTAGATAAGATGATAAATTGATAGATAAATAAGAAAAAAATATCTAGATAAGATAATAGATATAAATACATTATCTGGATGATTTATCTAGATAAAATTATCTAGATAAGTTAGCCATTTTGAAAAATTTGTCTCCGTTTTTAGTTTTTTGCGTTTATCTTGCAAATGGTTTACATTATTATTACGAAGAAAACTGTTACACCAGAATGTAGAGCATAAAATTCTCTATAAGTTAGATTTATATAGATTTTTTTTGTAAATGGCACTGTTTGCTGGAAAATCGGGAAAATGAATATTGCATATTTTTAAATTATTTATAGTCCTTTTTAGTCATACCACAGGAAAATGGCTGTAATATTTTATCGGATAAAGCTATCGACTTCCGGTTTTAAGCATTCAATTTCTGAAAGATTTTTCTATAAAAAACATAATTTAAATTTTTTTAAGGCTCTGGTGTAGCCACAATTTAATTATATTCTTCGAGAAAACAAAATAAATATTAGTCATTTTTGTGTTTATTCATCTGTCATTTCTAAACGGATAATTATATCTACTTGCGGTTTTAAGCATTCGATTTGTCAAACTTCTTGTTTTAGATGAATTATTTAAAAAAATTATGAAAGTCTTCGTTGAGCCGAAATTTAAGCAATTTAGATATATTTATTCATATTTTAAAGATTCATCGAAATCGATTGACAATACGCCGAGTTATGGCGGTTTGAAAATGGTCGAAATTTTTACGAATTTCAAGTGTTTCATTTTTTTCCACGAGTATATTAAATATTATATTTAAATTAAATTTATTATTAAAATTATAATATAACCATATTCAAAATTAAATTATTCAGATTCATTATTTTTAGAATATATTCCACCATCTTGGAAGCTATCTAGCTACTTACAAAAAGCACACAAGACACGATTGTAAATGTAAAGTAGCACCCCAGTCTCTCTTTATTCATTACACCTGAATAAATTTCCTCTGTCATCATCCCCAATATAACGTCTTGTGGAAAGTTTGCGAGTCGGGAAGCATTTCCATTTTTGAAAAATTGAAAATATGATACATCGGTATAATCATTCCTGCGGCGGAGAAAGGAAATCAGCTCATTTACATAGCCGCGCGCGCGGTGGCAAATGACGACACATTATTGAGATAAGCGGAATCGAGGCGGCGCGGCGTTGTAGCGTCGTCATGACAGCTGCTGCGAGACGCTCGCGAGGAAGGACTCTTTAAGATATTGAATACTGTGTGCTAGCGTTTTGAGTTTAATTGGTTTTTCAGTTGATCGGTTATTAATGAGTAGAGTGCGGATTATATGCAGGCAAATGTGATTGTATGCATGCAATATGCATTAAAATAAGGACAAAATATGCTTAATATATGCACAAAATTACACAAATATGCAAACTTTTTTAAATACTTACTTATTTCAAAATGCAATAATGCCCAATTTATGATCAGAAACTTTTTATTTTTATTTTATAATGTAGGTACATATCTAAAGTTTTGTTTCATCCAGTTTTCAAAATCATATCAGGTAGGTGACGCCCCCCATTGTCTATACACTGAATAAGCATAACACATACAAATAAAAATCTAAAATATTCAAACACAGAAATCTGCATCACCTGAATCAAAAGATTCATTTACAGGAAAATTAAAATAAAAAAATAAATATAAAATTGGCCGCACCACTTACAATAAGTTGTATTGAAATATTTTAAATTTTTTTTTGAATTTAAAATAATTTTTTTAAATTACGGCAAATACAGAAAAGTTATAAATTTAATTATTTAAGTAAGTAAAATAGGACAATTTGTATTTATATTGAAAAAATATACCGGACCCGGACATCTACCCTAAAAAATTAAACATGTCCGGGAAAAAGAGGACGTCTGGTAACCCCCTACATAAAGGAGGACGTAACATAACTAATCATTTTCGTCCAAATAAATTGTATGTTTATATCAACTGTTATTACCTTTTAATATGCAACATTTATTGATAATTATAAACAACCTAATACGTCAGTTACCTATTTATAAAATACGTTAGATACTTGTAATTCATTAGTTACGGACTTAATACGTTAGATACAACCGTAATATCATCAAAACCTTTCATAATATGCAAACTGTCAACTAATTGACATATAAAATTATTTATTTGTTTTAACATCGCTGTCGTTGATGATACGATTTAGCTTTTAATATAACGCGAATATATGCGATTTATGGCCATTTGCTCCGCCTCCACTTAAATTTTAAGTGTCACTTAAATGAAAAATATCGAATCGAAGTCATGACAGCAATGTTATTTCTACGTTTGACAATTTGATTTTGATTTGATATTGTTCATTTAAGTGATACTTCAAATTTAAGTGGGAGCGGTGCAACTGGCCATAAGTCCTCTGGTTGTTCAAAGAGACTCAGTTTCACCTCGTCGCTTAGCAACATCCTCGGTATTATAAATCACATAATATTCTTGTTATATAATACTACCAAATTTAATAATCAAAGAATGATTGTTATTTGTGATTCGTGTTTGGTATGTTTGAGTTTGGCATAGTATAAAATCGAATTAGAATAAATTCGTAGTCATTGATACAAATATAAATATAATCTACAAAAGTATACTTACCAAATAAATAATTCATGTTTAAAAATCATCGATATTCATTAATTTTAATTTGTTTTCAATATTCAACGTAAACAAACGAAATAAAATAAATGAAAGAAGCCGTCAGTCACAATCACGAATCACGCGATTGTTGAAAAGGCAAACATGGCTCCACTAACGATGTCATAATTAATTTTCAACATCACGCTTTAATTATAATTATACAATTATAAACAGGTCTGACTGACACTGCTCTATGGCCCTCAGGGCTTACAAAGGCTCGAGAGCTTGAGATAGATTCACCGCGGCGCTATTCACTTTCACGCTGTTAAAAATGCTCTTCTGCGTCATTAAGAACGCGTTCGTTTCAAATTTAAATCGGATCAATGCAACTGCAGGGATGGATACATGCTGAAGAGCTTGAAGAGTGGTACAAGCGGTGGACAATGTTTGGGAAATGCCGAAATGAAAGACAAGAGGGGCACTTCTACTGATGGAACTCGATGGTTGATGCTTTTTTAGGGCGACTGATGAATATTTCATATCTTATGAATCTGTACAAGTTTGAATATTTGACGCTACAGTGTGTAAGAGATTTTAAGACGTTGAAAAAGATTATTGCAATTTGAATACTAAGTCTAATCAACGTATACAGGGTGTTTCTATACCTCTGCACGCAACTTTAATAGGTTTGATATACTGATTACAGAAAAGAAAGATTTTTTTAAAATTCACAAAAATAAGGGTAGTGAAAATGTTTGTCACTGGTTTGAAAGTGAATTTAACTGTTTATTTATTAATTATTATATAAAAATCTGAAGTGGCCTGCACACAACCTTCCGCCAAATCTAGACTTATAAACATAAATGTATATGTATACAATCCGGTGTCCCTAAAATATACAAATAAAAATCTAAAATATTCAAACATAGAAATTTGCATCACCTGAATCAAAAGATTCGTTCACAGGCAAACTCTTCTGTGTTGAAGCCATCCTCCGTTGAATTACTACATTTAATATCTTACTTATGACTTAGGTATATGGCGCTAGTATGTCAACTTGTCACCCGTCTCACCTGTCAATATTTTTTACGCAGAAACAAAAATAAACCGAACATGGATCACAAGATTTCAACGTTTTATCTGATAAATTTATTTTTTAAATTTTACTGCAGTTCTTTAATGCTACCAGACAAAGACAATTTTTTAATAACGTAAGTTGCAAATAACTTTGCCTCTTATTCTTATTACAAATAAATATTATATTTATCAAAATTTATATAAATTTTTGACAATTATCTTGTTCAATCTTCAAAAAATATCACTTCCGGTGAAGATATTTGTACCAAAATCTAATGTGCTCTTCTTATTCGTATACAGTTGTAAAATACCAAATATCAAATTTTTTGGGTAATTCGTATTTAAGTTATGCGACATCCGGCATCGGCCCGGACCACACACATACACACACACACACGCACACACATACACACATACATACAGACATCATCGAGAAACTATCAAAAATGAGTTGTAAGGACCCTAATTCATGCTCATCCACTTAAAACTCACAACCCGATTTTTTGCATGATTCCAATACCTTCCTTTACAGGTAAGCGGAAGGTAAAAAGTGACTATTTGTATAGATAGTTTGATTACTATTTATAATTTTGTTTTATAAATAATATAATAAATATACAGTTAAATGGACGTTCAAACCAATGGAACTAATATTTTCACTACCCTTATTTTTGCGAATATTGAAAAAAAATCTTTCTTTTCTGTTATCAGTTGCGTGCAGAGGTATAGAAACATCCTGTATTAGGGATACAGGAGTATACACGAAAGTAATTGAAGTGCTTGATACTTGATATTATGATTAAATACTCTAATCCGTAGCATTCCGGGCGGCCTAAAACCACGCCGCCTAAAACCCACGCGGCCTAATTCCACGTCGCCTAAAAACCATAACGTCTAATTTTACCCCCACCACAATAGAAGTTGACTATGATAAACCACGCCGTCTAATACCACAACGTCTAATTGCATAACGCCTAATGTCCATGCCGCCTAATACCACAACGCCTAATACCATAACGCCTAATTCCACGCCGCCTAATACCATTCCGTCTAATCCCACGTTGCCTAATTCCACTCCGTCTAATTCCACGCCACCTAATTCCACGCCACCTAAAATCTACGTCTAATTTTACCCCCACCACAATAGAAGTTGACTATGATAAACCACGCCGTCTAATACCACAACGCCTAATACCATAACGCCTAATTCCACGCCGCCTAATACCATTCCGTCTAATCCCACGTTGCCTAATTCCACTCCGTCTAATTCCACGCCACCTAATTCCACGCCACCTAAAATCTACGTCTAATTTTACCCCCACCACTATGTCCACGCCGTATAAACTCGTACAACACACAGAACGAGTGAAGACGGTGTGGACATAGTGGTGGGAGTAAAATTAGACGTAGTGGATTTTAGGTGGCGTGGAATTAGGTGGCGTGGAATTAGGCGAAATGGGATTAGGCGTTATGGGATTAGGCGTTATGGGATTAGGCGTTATGGGATTAGGCGTTATGGTATTAGGCGTTATGGTATTAGGCGTTGTAGTATTAGGCGTTGTGGTATTAGGCGGCATGGACATTAGGCGTTATGCAATTAGACGTTGTGGTATTAGGTGGCGTGGTTTATCGTAGTCAATTTCTATTGTGGTGGGGGTAAAATTAGGCGTTATGGATTTTAGGCGGCGTGGAATTAGGCCGCGTGAGTTTTAGGCGGCGTGGTTTTAGACAGCCCGGCATGCACTCAAATTTCTTACATATCAGCTTCATAATTCCGCAATGCTTTCAGAAATTGTTCATTATTTCTAAAGCCTTATCAACGTCACCTACTAAAAAGTGTTCATATAAAACAATAGTTCGTATTGTGCATGTAAATATAAGAACACATTGTAATAAATAGCGGAGTAATACCTTAAATTACACAAGATCACATAACACATGCACGCGAAGCTAAATAATAATTTTCCCTAGCATGAATAGTAACAGTCCGCAACCTTTCAAGTTAGTATCAGCGTGCTGCGGCCGTGGCCAGATGAAAACAATACGCTAAAAAACAAAAGAAAAGCTAAACAAAAGGTTCATATTTTGTGTGATACGTACACACACGCACACAACTATTTACCATCGAAACTGAAACATATTCATGTCGGCAAATATTAATCAAAAATAAACAGTAGGTGTGCTCTTCGTGCTGTTGCTGTTCGGTTTGCGTCGCTATCCACCACGCTGCTAACAGGATTATATTTCCACTCATGTTATTTGCCGATGATCAGCCATGCAGCATTTTATGACGGAAAAATATCAAAACGTTCACATTGCCGAATATGCATAATCAGATAGATACACTTGCTCAGGACCGTAGTTACGTCACTATTGTAAGAATGTTGCATCTAGTGATGGGAAAAATCCTGGGAACGAATATTTCGGAAAATTTCTCGGGGAATTCCTGTGAAAATCGCATGACACAAATTACAGCCAATGGATGAATAGATTACAATAATAGTAACCATATATAGTGGCTTAACACTCCCGTGGGAGTAGCGCCGCTTCTCACGAAGCTTTCTAGATCCTTTTATCGGAGGGGATCAGTCTCCATATTCTCCATATTCTCTTGCTCTATTTACCCATTCATCTTGGTGCAGTCAGAATCTCAATCCGTGCGGCGATCTGTGGTGTCAACCACAGCGGCAGTGGAGATATTCTTTGTGCAACCAGGACTACATTTAAGGTGAACAAGTGGATAGCTTGTAACACCCGAGTGTGATTGAATGCCAGACCTTGGGCATTTTTAGTTTTATGACAAATCACACATTGTCGCCCGACGGAGACTCGAACCATCGATCTCACGTTGACTGACGTCACAGCACGTTAGCCGGCGAGCCAGCTAACACGCTAGACCACGCTGTCGGATAGTAACCATGGTTATATAATTTTTTTTTCGGAAATTTTTTACTAGTAGCTTGAGTTAGGCTAGATTTCCATGCATCCGTTCTGTACGTGGCGTTTCGTCCGTCGTCAATGGTAATTGGTCGAATTCAAAATAACATTTGAGTTCAACCAATCACAATTGATGACGGATAAAACGCGACGTACAAAACGGATGCATGGAAATTAAGCTTAACTTAATAACTGAAATTAATAAGCGGAAACTTTTTTCAGCTGTCACTTTGACATTAAATTAAGAATTCGTTAAATTGTTATTTTTAGTATAAATAAGCAATTAATAAGGTAAATAATACATATTTATTAATGTTAAATACAAATTGAGTAAATATTTCAAGTTTCTATTGTAAAAAGAATTCAAAAATAGAGCGGCGGTGTCATTGCGATTTTCTTACCGAATATGCACTTGTGCATTTATTCATGTCCAGGAATTTTTGTATCGTGCAGTTCGACAACGTAATTAGCTCTTGTATACCACTCGAGCTAATTAATATGTTGTTGGAAAGCACTCAAAAAAAATTCCGGAAAGAATTAATGCACATGTGATTATAAGTGAAAAATTTACGATAAATTTCCTCATAAAAATCAAAGGCACAACAAAACCAAGTTTAAATAATGTAACGTTGCTAAATGTTCCAAAAAATAAGTCTAGACAGGTTGGAGCATGTCGGTAATGTTGCGCCTGCGTTAAATTTCTCCGTTTATTATCGCTATCGGCAATTTCCCTTTTTATTCCCGGGAATGTCTCTATTTATTCCCGGAAATTTCCAAAATGGAATTCCTGATTTCGAAAAACATGTTTTGAGAAATTCTCAGGCATTTTCCCGAAATAAAATTCTCCATTAAAAGATTAAGTAAATCGAATCTAATTAGCGGGAATAAATAAAACGTAAACTTAGTGTGAATTTGTTGAATGTTCATATCATTTGCAAATAAAAATCTGATAACTTAACATCACAAAAGTGTCCCTTATGACGACCTATGATGTACTTTCCACTAACTAGCACGAAAACTTACCTGTGAGTTGACGACTGGTGAGTGCCATACCTATAAGTTGGGAAAATAAAAATTGTACAAGGTTTAACCGTGGCAAGTCCCCTAACTACGGTCCTGTAACTAAAAGAGAGGCGGTGACTAACAGGGTACCTATTCTAATTCATAGCGACAGTCGCTAGCGAAGTTCAGTTGATAACTTCGTGACGTCATTCCGTTTGTAACTATATCAAGGGTTAGGGATATTTGGCCTCCAGTTGATAACGACTGATAGAGATTTTACATTTACTGTGAAATTTGGCAAGAAAAACTGCTAAACCACCATTTTACCTATCACTTATCATAAACGTATTATTTGTTTTAAAATAAACCATTTTTTTGATTTTCAAAGTAAATTATTTTTTCAAGAAAAATGTCAATTTCTTATTTCTACAATTTGTAATTTGGATTATTTTATAAACTAATCAAAAATTTTGAATACATATAATGAACCCATAATTTATTGGTATTTTATGTTTTTACAAATTAACGTACATACATTGACTTTTAGCTTTCTGTAACAAAAATATTTATAAAAAATAACATAAAAGTACAATACTAAAACATAATTGTTGACTCTTCTGTATTAATAAAATTAACATACATATTTATAAAATAAATATTTTAACCTCACAACGAACAAAAATCAACGCAACGCGCAAATCTACCGTAGCGAGGGTTGCTATGTCGTAGCGACAGTCACTTGGCTACTACGTCACACATGGTGGGGGATTATCAAGACAACCCAACTTATCAACGTTGATAAGTGAAATAGAATACAGGCCCTGGAAGCAGTGGAGTACGGTCCTGTCGTGTGTATAAAATTGAAATAATTGTATTATGATTATTAAATTTTTCAAACGGCTTTATTAAATACTGAATTCGTTTTCATTTCACATTTTTATTACATATATTTTACAGATTTGTTTTTAACTATTCTATCACATATTTTTATTGAAAAATAAACATGGTGATCAAAACAATACTAGGATTAAATGCATATTTTTTCATAATTATTTATACGATTACAATTTCCTTTCAGTTTTGCAACTATTCAGAAATAACAAAATTTTGCATAGGTAAACAGTGGATATATCATTTGAAATAATATTTTTATGTCGCAAATAAATAGTCAGTAAAATTTAAATTAACGTGATATGAATAAATAAAATTCTGCTTTTAAAGTAATAATTCCTTCTTAATAATACTTTATTCATATTTTTTTTGCAAATGCGAGTAAATACTATTTTTGTTTCGTTTTATTTAGTTTGTATTATTGTGTACCTATATAATTGAAATTCGTTGCTACATTGATATTGATAAACATTTTTGAAAATAGGTAGGTTGTTGTAATATGTTTCTCAAACACTATAGAAAAATTTGAAGTAGGTAGGTACAGAAAAATTTATGTTCTTTCGTAAAATTTAATTTTTGGAAGCGCAGTTCAAAAATATATATGAAAGATAAATTATTTTTTTATATTATTTTACAATTTCAAAGTTATGATCTGTTGTAAATAATATTATCACATAGATAAGTAAATAATATTTAAAGTTGAGAAACATATTATCTATATTAGTAATTATTTACTACGTTTACACGTAAGTCAAAAATTTACTTTGACTAGATTTTGAACGGCGATTTATAAAAGGAATAAATAATATTTGAACCTAAATTTAACATCTCTTAACCTGTTATTGACACAACTGTAAAGAAAATCTGTCTTTAAACACAATTTTACAGCATTTGTAAATTCTTACTTCATACAGATTTCAAAGCAAAGGTATGCAGGTAATTTAAGTATAGCTAAATTTTTGTTTACAATCAAGTTTAAGAGGCCCGTCTATTACCTAAAATCCAGCATAAAATATTCTAATGTAGCGAGTGTTTTGTGGCCAGTACAAGAATGGTAAAATTTTTTTTCAACCAGGATTTAATAGAGAAAGAATGGATCTACAGATGTGCCTTTTTAAAATTTTGATTAAAAATTTGTACCTGATTATAAAAATTCCGAAAAATTCAAAAAAAAATCCAATTTTATGCAAACTTTACACGGTTATATCTCATGATACAAATTAAGTTTTAAAATTTTAAAAAGGATCATCTGTAGATCCATTCTTTCTCTATTAAATGTTTATAAAAACATTATCCTGAATTCAATAATAATCTGACAGTTTACTCGCAACGAAATCACTTTTACAGTATTTTTCAATTTCAAAATGACATTGCATTGCTAGGATGCGGCAATGTACGAGTTTCGTTCTGGTTTCAGGTAGTTTTAGTAGTGGGGAAAAGAGTGGAATGGAAAAAAGAGTAAAATCGAGAGTATTCTAGGAATTCGGTAAAAACGTAGACGAGCCGCTTAATTTAATATTTTTGACTTAATTTTATGAGGAAAAGAAAAAGTCTTTAATGTGAAAGAATGCAAGGAGTCAAATAATATTTCTGACGTTGTGTAAACGTAGTCTATTAATTTTATACTTTACATTGTTTTAGAAATATATAAGAACAATAATAATAATAGGAGTAGAATATGCACTAAAATAATGACTAGTATTTTTAGTTTACTGGGTTACATTCCATATAGCATAAATTATTAGTAGTCCTTTCAAGCACCTCTGTATATGTATTGGTGGTATGTACAAAATTATTGAATACTTTGGTACAGAAAAGATCTGAAATTAATACATTGGCTAAAATCTACACAATAAATAATCGATTTAGGAATAAATATAACAATATAAAACTTAAAACAAATCTTTGGTTTGACTAGAAATCGGTAAATTTACAATTTAAACATGAATTTTATTTTCATCAGGAATAGTAACAACTTCAACTGCAGGACTACTGACGTTAGAATCTATATCAGTCAGACTTCCATCATCGGAACTATGTGGTTTTGCAGGTTTTTCGTGCTTAACATAATCAACAACTAATTCTAAACCAATCAATGCTCGTAAATCTTTACACTTCTTTTGCTTTTCCGCATCTTTGTCTTCATCTTTATTATCTTCAGCTTCATCTTTAACATTTACTTCTTCCTCTTTTTGCTCCATTTCTAGTTTAGGTGAAGTTAGATCAATTCCTTCTTCTTCATGTTTTAAACTGTGAACGTCTTTATAAATTCGGGATAAGTTTTTTAAAATATAATTCGTACTCTGATTATTTTCGGGTGTCGAATCAAACCCCCGGTCAAACCCCATTGACTTTATATCAAATTTTGCGGGTTTTTCATCACAATATCGAGAAAACTTCGACATATATTTATTACCGCTTAAATTTATGGGGTCGTTTCGTCCCATTGAAGGAATTGGTACTGAAAATGCAGATGTATGTCGAGATTGTTTCACTACAGATTCTTTATTCATATTAAAACTGTTTTCAGTAATACTAGACGAGGTTATCGTGGAATTAGCATTCGTATTGTTAAGATCTAATAAATGATTCATAGAGTTACTCATGGCTAAAGGATTTAGTTGCGAACTAGTAGAATGTGGTGGTAAATTCATATTTAGGTTTGGATGTTCTTTGGAGTTTTTCCTATCGTAAATATGACCTGACACTCTTAGATCAATAAAAAAATGTAACGGATCTATTCCATACGGCGTGGGGTACAATGGCGGATACCAAATTGGTGGCGGAGGAGGAAGGATTAAATCTGTATTAGAGTTATTTGCATCTGGAGGTGTTAAATTTGGAATTGGGGGAAACGTCATCGGAACGTGGGAGTGCATATCAGTTGTTTGGTTATGAGCGTTTATATTTAACTTATGCGGCGACATAGATTCATTCCTAACCTCACTAGGTTGTGTTTCGGTGTGACACTTGGTATTATTATTTAATGGTACCTTCATAGTTAACTCCAAAGGTCTTTCCGGAACCTTATTATCAAACATTTCTTGTTTTTCTGCTAATTTTGGGGTCCAGTTCGGAGGTGGCATTTCCAGATTGTCGCACTTGACATTCGGCGACATTTGTTTCGGGTTAGGGCCGAAGTGATCGGCTCTGCCGTGAGACCAGGTGCGTTTTCTTGACCGCCGATGTGGGATGGAACTAGGCATCCTGGCTGCGGCTTCAGCCTTACCTTGCACTAAAGAACGCAGCATTTCACTGAAGAAGTAACTGTGAGGAACTAGAGGCATGTTGTAGAGGTAAGGAGGGGTTGCTGCCAACAGTCTTGAGACTAGATCCGTGTTTCTGAATTCTAGTGGATTCTGTTTTGGTTTCGGGGGAGCTGGGATTTCTTCGTTTGTTGATGACATCTGGAACAATTATAGTTTAAAATTAGTTTCAGCAGTCGAGAAATAAACAAATTTATGTAAATTTGATATGTTTTATAAAGAACTTATGTTGAAGTAAGAGTATAAACAGATTCATCAAAAGATTTTCTAATATTAAATAGAGTTAACATTAAAATGGATTCGGAAGTTTATTTATATTATTAGATACCTATTCTGCAAGTAATATTCGATACACGAGTAAATTAAGAAAAAAAATCTACTGACTTGTATTTAAAATGCCTATAATATAAATGTTTTTAATTTATTGATCTGAAACTTGTTTACAAAAAAGGTAGCAAAACTAAACTGAGAAACTAGGGCGCATTAATCTTATAATCTTAAATAAGTTTATCAGCTGCTTATTCAGTCCATGCTTTTACCCATACATTCTAAATTACCTTTGTGAATTTTTAAATATATTTTTTTAACTTTTTGACTTTGTAAGTAAAATTAATTAGCAAAAATGAATAAAATATTTTGCAATAAGTTTTTTTCTTCAATCCTTGCAGAATTGTCTTGTGTGCATCGAGAATGTAGATCTACCTCAGTAGGGATTTTTTCTTAATTTTGTACGTTCGGTTTTCATCGCCAGAACTTTTTAACTGTTATGTCATAAATACCAATGTATGTTGTGTACAGAGCAGAGTTAAGTTTTGAACTGTTAAAAGTTAAAACTTTTCGTGGAGTTGAGCTTTTGCTTGATATTAAACATAGGTTGTAAGCTTGTTTTGAATCTTGTTGGCACCTGCCTTACCTACATGAAAATATTAACATATAGAAGAAAACAGAAAAACTCAGGTGATATACAGGGTGTCCCATTTTAGTCCGCCACTAGCGATAACTTTGAAATAGTGCGGTGAAGTAAAAAGTGTTCCAAATTAAAAGTTAATGGTTATGAAGGGGACATTTGACCATTTCTCTCCCAAACCCCCTAATAATAATAATTATATAAGGCATCGTTAACCGGAGCATCCCGCACCGTCGAAACTCCACACCGTCGAATCACCACTGTGTCGAATACGTAGTGCATTAAATGTCCACTGCGTCGAATTTACCCCCTCTCTTTAACAGAACACTAAATACCCGCTCCGTCGAATCACCACTGTGTCGAATGCTGAGTACATGACATGTCCACTGTGTCGAATTTACCCCCTCTCTTTTACAGTACACTAGAAACCCGCACCGTCGAATCACCACTGTGTCGAATGCACAACATGAAATGTCCACTGTGTCGAATTTACCTTCTCTCTTTCGAAGTGTTCCACACCACCGAAAACCACAGCGTATAAAAACCATACCACCTAATAACCACACGTCCGAAAAACCACAGCGTATAAAAGTTCCCTCACCACAATGTCCACAGCGTATAATTTATGGGTTTTGTTAGTATTGATTAGTTTGTCAAAAAACGGAGTTCTGTTGGACTCAATTAGGGTTTTGTTAGTAGTGGTTAGTTTATTTTTAAAAAACGGAGTTCTGTTGGACTCAATTAGGGTTTTGTTAGTATTGATTAGTTTATTTTTTAAAAACGGAGTTCTGTTGGACTCAATTAGGGTTTTGTTAGTATTGATTAGTTTATTTTAAAAAACGGAGTTCTGTTGAACTCAATTAGGGTTTTGTTAGTATTGATTAGTTTATTTAAAAAAACGGAGTTCTGTTGGACTCAATTAGGGTTTTGTTAGTATTGATTGGTTTATTTTAAAAAAACGGAGTTCTGTTGGACTCAATTAGGGTTTTGTTAGTATTGATTAGTTTATTTAAAAAAACGGAGTTCTGTTGGACTCAATTAGGGTTTTGTTAGTATTGATTAGTTTATTTTAAAAAAACGGAGTTCTGTTGGACTCAATTATGGTTTTGTTAGTATTGATTAGTTTATTTAAAAAAAACGGAGATCTGTTGGAGTCAATTAGGGTTTTGTTAGTATTGATTAGTTTGGGTACAAATGTGCAAATCGAAGTGTGAAAATTGGTATATGGGTAGCTGGACATTGTGGTGGGGGAACTTTTATACGCTGTGGTTTTTCGGACGTGTGGTTATTAGGTGGTATGGTTTTTATACGCTGTGGTTTTCGGTGGTGTGGAACACTTCGAAAGAGAGGAGGTATATTCGACAGTGGACATTTCATGTTGTGCATTCGACACAGTGGTGATTCGACGGTGCGGGTTTCTAGTGTACTGTAAAAGAGAGGGGGTAAATTCGACACAGTGGACATGTCATGTACTCAGCATTCGACACAGTGGTGATTCGACGGAGCGGGTATTTAGTGTTCTGTTAAAGAGAGGGGGTAAATTCGACGCAGTGGACATTTAATGCACTACGTATTCGACACAGTGGTGATTCGACGGTGTGGGGTTTCGACGGTGCGGTACGCACTCTCGTTAACTTGAATTTGAATCGTATAAGATTATCAATAACCAAGTTCTTACATGTTCACTTATTTGATTATTATAAACAAACTATAAACATTTTAAAAAATACGTTAACAAATAACTTAACAAAGCTTATGACTACACTATACCAAAATGTGTGTGTTTTTGTATGATGCATATTGAGAGTAGACGTCATTGAAGTTAACAGTTTCTAAAAATGTGTCAAAATAATAGCTCATTTTTGTTATTATTTGTACACAAATACATTTAAAAATTTGAAACTTTATATAATAAAGCAGAAATGTTCATAATTTAGTAAGTATAAAGTTTGGTTCAAATTTTTAGATTATTTTGTAACAAGTTATTCATTATTAAACCCAACTAACTGAATCCGATAGTAGTACCTAATCTGTTTTGTTGTGCGAACGAAGCTTATTCAACTATTTATTATGTCAATTATTTCTACGTGTCAAAGCTTTCAAAGTTCTAATAGAGTTATAAATAATTATGTTCAATAAATGCAACAAATTACGTTTTTCATAATTGCAATATCGCAACGCAATATAATTTGCATAATAGAAATGTTTGCTCCAGCACTCAATAACAAGCAAAAGAAAACGTGAAATGAAAATGCATCTAGTGGAAAATATAGACGGAATCACGTGCTTAAATTATAAATGTGAAACAAAGAAGCATGCAAAGTCAGAAGTTACATTTCAGCGTTCAGTGTACTCAATTACAAACAAATAAAAGAACCCCAACAGCTGTTAAAGATACGTCTAACAATGGCGAACGTAAAATAAAAGACAGTCACATTTAAATATCTCCCCGTTTCATATTTTCATTTCGATTCGTGAATGTGACAATTGTCTCTGCAAAACTGCGAAGCTCGTCACAGTCTAGGGTAGCCGTCGGCCAATTAGAATGCAAATAATTAATGGTTTATAGTCGACACATAAAGTTTTGAGTTTCAGATAAGAAATTAAATGTAAAATTGTTTTCATAGCCGCGTTGTTAATTCGCGTGTTTACGGAATTCAGGTTTATTTTTATTGTAATCACGACGCACGGGGATGTTATAATTTCTATAATTACGGTTTATTGTCTCCTGGATGGAATTACGATGGTAATATATGGGCCATTAATTTTAACTAATGAACATTCATGAATTTTGCTTTAATTTTATAAGATGTTCGTTAAATTTAAATAAAATGATTGCCGACATACCCACCAGGTACCTACCTACGTTAAATAGTAAATGATAAATTGTAATAAAAGTGCCACATTGCATGTTTTATATATTATTAAATCAGCCTTTTTTCATGTACGATTAAAACTACAATTAATTAAGTAAACTCATCATGGACGACCAATAAAATAAGTACTTACAATAGAAAAAAATCTGATGTGGCCAGCACACAACCTTCCGCCATATCTAGACTTAGAAACATAAATGTATACGTACAATCCGGTGCCCATTTAAAATATACAAATAAAATTAACAGAACAGAATTTATAACAGAAATTAGTATCACCTGAATCGCAGAAAACTCTTCTGTGTTGAAGCCATTCTCCGTTCAGTTAGTACATTTAATACTTATGACTTATATGGCGTTAGTTAGACGTATTCTCCGTCTTATCTGTCAATATTTGTTACGCAAAAACTAAAATCAACCGATCATGGAATATAGGGTGGGCCAACTAGTGGTTTCTTTTTAAATCATAGGTTATTTTGACACTGACAGCTTTTTCCCACTCGAAATTTTGATAGAAAGTAAGTATCATACCTCCGCGGTACGAAATGAGTCGCTTTACGCTTGAGCAACGTTGGGAAATATTGCACACTTATTTCCAAAGTGAGTGCTGTGTAGCCCAAACAGTGCGTTTGTTGAAAAGAAGATTTTTACAGAGTCATGGTATCCGACTTTTTTTTAACTGAAATTGAAGACATGGATTTGGACTACCTCTGGTTCATGCAGGATGGCGCGCCATGCCACACAGCCCATACCACAATCGATCTTTTCGGCACCAAATTCCCAAATCATGTTATCATCCGTCTTGGCGATGTCAATTGGGTGTCTCGGAGCTGCGATTTGACTCCTTTTTTGTGGGGAACCGTGAAGGACCGATGTTATGCTAACAATCCAGAAACGATTCAGGCCAATATCATCCAAGCAATCCGTGAGCTACAGCCCGAAACAATCAACCAGGTCTTGGAAAATTGGGTGACAGAATGCGCTACTGCGAAGCCAGCCGAGGCTACCACTTGAACGAAGTTGTGTTCCATAATAAATGGGAATGTTTGCTCTTACTAATGAAGCCATAATATATGGAAAAAAAATTAATTTTGTTCATTTTATTGCATTTAAAAAAAAACTTTGTATTTGGCCCACCCTATACAAGATTTCAACGTTTTATTTGATAAATATATTTTTAAAATTTTACTACAGTTCTTTAATGCCACCAGATAAAGACAATTTTTTTATAATGTAAGTTGCAAATAACTTTTTTCCTTATTCTTATTACAAATAGTATAATTTATCTAAATTTATAGAAATTTTTGACAATTATTCTTTTCAATCTTCAAAAAAAATAAAAGATATTTGTACCAAAATCTAATGAGCTCTTCCAATTTGTTTACAAATGTAAAATACCAAATATCAACATTTTTGGGTAATTCGTGTTTGAGTTATCCGACCTCCAGAAATCCGGCACTGACTACATACATACATACATACATACATACATACATACAGACATCGTCGTGAAACTATCAAAACTGAGTTGTAAAAATTCGTGATCATCCACTAAAAATTCACTACCCGGTTTTTAGCATGATTCCAATACCTTCCGTTACAGGTATGGCGGAAGGTAAAAATAAGGTTTCGGATGATGCGAAAAGGAGTAAGAACGAATTGGTCAACTGTATCTTGGCAAGTTGAAGGAAGTTGCTGAATTATTGTGGGGACGGTTTTAAAATAATTACTTATCATTTAAAATCTAAGAAACGCCGTGAATAAATTCACAACTTTTTGTTTGCAAATAAGCAAAGCTTGGCGGAAAGTTTGGAAAACAACCCGCAAGGCGGTATCTTCTTTTCATTCTCGTTTTTCCTTTTGCGAGAAAAGATAATTTTAATCCGTACCGAAATAAACGCGAAATATGTTTTAGGTAATTGTAATTTAGCAGCGGGACTTCTCTTCTTGAATATTAATTTCGAATTAATTTGCTTCCGAAATTATATTTTCCAGAGACGCTCATCTTGGCACAAAGACATTACAATATAATCTCTTATTTTCTCTCTGCTGCACAAAAAATCACAGTTTTTAATAATCTAACCGTGTTTCAATTCACTGCGAAGTCATTTCAATTATTTTACAAATAAATTACACAGATCACAGATAGGTACATTTTATTTATAAAACTACAAATTTCTTTTCTACTTTAATTATATACCTATTAAATATAATATTACAACAAAAAATTGCTACGAAGAAAGTAAAATATTTTTACCTCTCTCCTCATATTCTATAAGAGAGGTATTGTGACGGGTCTAAATTTTCGAGTGTGATTTTTTGGCAGATAACACCGTTTTAGGGTCTCTAATACGAATTACACATTTTTGAGATGAGGTCTATCTGTGTGTATGCGTTCGTTAGTTCGTTTGTATGTTACAATTTTTTCGGAAACGATACCTCCAAAAATATCAAACATTTAAATACCAAATTTTATAACTAAGGTTTAAATACGATTTTCAATAGACCAATTATTGTATTTTGGTACCAATTCATAAACTGGAAATAAGGTTTTTCATATAGAGCAATATGATTTTTCTTAAATTACCTCGATAAATAAAGCACTTATCATAATATATGTTTAATTAAATACAACAGAAATTTTTAAAAGGATTTTTCTGTACCATTTGTAAACTATAGGACAATTTAAATTTACTTTTTTGAAATTCCAGTATCTTGTTGTTTATGATATGAAATTTGTTTCTACACAAAATTTGAATTATTATGAAAGGAACAGTTGACATCTTTTGCTTGCATCTTGGTTTACATATTACATGAACATGAAATTATTAAAATGTAAGTAAAACTATTTATTAGATTAGTAGAATAAGCAGAATTAGGTGAGAGGTCGTGTGCTGGCCACAGCAGATTTTTTTTACATTTTCGAAGAGAATAATAATTATCATCTCTAAAATCGGAGACGAGAAATTTATTTCTAGTACCTACCACCTACCTACTGTTTATAAACAGATATTAATTAAACATGGTTCATTTAACAGCAAAGCATATAATTTTAGTAAAAGCGATGCCACTATCTATTAACGATACAATGGGCTACTTGCATGATTTTTTTAATTGAATATTTTTGAAGAAGAGATAAAAACTTGGGACCCGTATTTTTTATTTTTACAAAATTTTTATTAACAAGCCCAAAAATAATTAATGAAAATGTGGTGTGACGTAGAAAGTTTCCATATGTTCAATGCAAACTAGTGACGTTACAGTAAAATTCCTTTCTCAATTTACTAAAAAACATAATTTTTAAAAGTAAAATTTGTATTTTTACCAATGTTTTAGACCTATCATTAGGTTCCGAGTCATAAAAATCTCATTTTCAGTATCCCATTATGACTCCTAAACTTCGAAATACAATAAATTTCTATCTCTAAACCAGTGGGCAATTCTAATATCCTACGATTGTCTAACATCTATAAATTAGCTTGAAGAGCTCGCCGCTCTTGTCCTGTGTGTTCACAGCTCAAGACGTCGGACGCACTCTAAGATGTGGAACGGAGCCATTTGCAGATTGGTTCAGACGACAATTAAATCATCCCTAGTCCTTGGGGTGCCGAGTGGTGAGCGCAAGGATAGGAGTGTACAACATAATCCGTTGTGTATAAATCATAGATCATTATTACATCTGCACAATGGATTCCGATTCGGCATGATGGTGTCTCTTGCAATCTTGGAAATGTTGAATGAAAAATAAGGAACTTGGTGAATGTCAACGACTATTATATTCATGAATTCGGCTCATTCTGTTTGTCTGTTAAAGTAAGCATTAGTCGAGACGAGATTTTTCACTTCTTCGATTATTTGTCGTCTCGATTATTGTTATCTCGTCTGGATCTCAAGCTCGTCTAGATTACTCTACCATTTTTATTTAAAAGAAAGTTTCGCCGATTGACATTAAAAGTGCTATTTTTGACAGTTGACAGTCTGTGAAATGTCACTTTTGGTGCTTAGGTAATTAAATTATTTTTTTCAATACCTCCACCGAAAACGCCACCTTTCGTCTCTATTACTAGGAACGAACGTGAGGTATTTGTGACCGGTCAGTACCTACCTTTCCCACCTAAAGAGGAAAAGTACTTTATCTTCTGCTTTATGCGAGATTCCATTGAATTTTCCTCCCTAGGAAGTAAAAGTACTAGCCGGTCGGAAATATATCACTTTCATCCCTAATAATAAAAATTTTAATCCAATAATTTTACATGGTCAATGCCAGTAAAATAATAGATCTACGAGTATGTTGACAGGTTAACTTGACAATTCAGTTGAGATTGACTATGACAACAACAAATAGGCGAATTGGTGAAAAAAACTTAAAAATTGTTGAATAAAGTAAATAATTTTAAAAATTCGAGAAATCTCGACGAAAATGTCGAGAATCTCGCCTCGAACTTTTTTTTTACAAAAATCAGTCTCGTCTCGACGAAACGAGAAATTTCGAGACTAGACGAGACGAGATTTGATAAATTCTCGTCTCGTCTGCATCACTAGTAAGCATTCACCGGTTAAAAGATCATACTAACGCCAGCTTTTAATTTTGAAAACTTAAATAGCCATTTCAGTATAAAAATGATTGAGAAAATGACCATTTGCACCACTTCGGTTTAGCGCTAAACTGTAGTTAAAGTGTTGGTTGTTCGTTGCACAGGTTCTTAACCAGAGGTTAAACAGGCTAATTTTTAGTTAATTTTAACTAGTGGATTCTGTAGAGCTTAAGGAATAACTAGAAGTTAACCTACAAATTTCGACGATAATGGCGAGATATTTGAAACTTTTTACTTATGTTGTGCAGATTACCAGGACCATGACGAATAGATATTATCATCTAATCATATTTAAGAATTTATCTCGGAATTCATAAGTTCACGTTAAATGCCCATCGCTATTATATTTTGTCCTTTTTACTCGTCGATGAAATAAAATATCAATCACTTTACGTATTTTACCTATATACCAAATTTTACAATATTTCTTTATAACTTTTTTCCGAGCTTTTTTCTAATTCTAATTCTACATAAAACAACATCGCACATACATAGGTACGTCCGCGGATCGAGCGATCTCATTTGAAATGTGTTGTTTATTCCGATGAGTTTTAATTATATTACAGTCATATCGAATTCCATACGCTATGGTCCAGTACAATAATGATTTCATTGTGTATGTATTTTATTACTACATGTGTTGATCAGTTGTCATTTTAACATTGTAGCAAAATTTTGAATGATAATTATTATTTGTCTTTTTAATAATTTTCTCATTATATATTTCATGAATGTTTGTTTTCATTTTAACTAGTAAATTATTTCATTATTTTCAAGAGAAATATTACGTTATTTTATATTTTAATATTGTGAAATGCATATCACAATCGTAAACATGCAGGATTATTTTAAAAATAAATAGCAGTAAATGTTTATGTTTATGTGCATTGCTTTTAATCTAATTTGAATTAGCTTCATTTTAATGTTTGAGGTCCGGACCTTCGTCATGACGATCAAAATATTTTTATATACCTACATCGTGACAAAAAAACATTTTTTTTATCGGGGTGGCGAAGGGATTAAACCTAAGATCGCTTCCACGCCCTTAAAGTACACACTTGAAAGTTTTTCGGACTCAAAGTTGCATCCAATTTCATTGAAAAACAGCCGAGTTATGGCGGTTTGAAAATGCTCCTAATTTTCAACATTTCTGGGTGGGCGGTTTCTTTTTTCCAGTAGTGTGTAATCTTATCTAGATATATTTAAAAAACTATGTTATCTTTATATAGATAAAAATATTGTTATCTACTACCAGAGCTGGGCATTACTTAAGTATTTAGGTACTTAAGTATCAATTTTTAATAACAACTAGTACTTACTACTTGTACTTAAGTATAAATATTTTTTGGTAGGTACTTATTACTTTAAAATTTTAAGTACTAAAATAAAAACTTGTACTTAATACTTATTTTCATTTCATAATCGTAAATAATACTGAAGTACTTTTTAAATACTTAAGTTTTTCAATAATACTGAAATAATGTAAAAGTATTTAAGTTTTTTCAATAGTTTGAGTATTATACACTGTTCAACCTGCGACCACAGCGACAGAATACGACATTTTCACTGTGAATTAATCTTCCTCGATAAAAAAAAGATAATAATCGAATGTAATAAGCTTACAAATGTTACAAACCATGTAATTTATTATATTAATTTTAAAAAATACTGCTACTTGAAAAATACTTATTTTTAAGTACTTTTGACAAGAAAAACTTATACTTTACTTAAGTACTGCGATATTGCGAAGCTTTACTTGAAAATGTACTTGTATCAAGTACTGGCCATAGGTAGTACTGGTACTTATACTTAAGTATTTTGATTTCGATACTTGCCCAGCTCTGTCTACTACAACACTGGTAATATGTATCCTACTGAATTCGAATCTGTGTTGGTCAGTACAGAACGACAGAACGGACAGAAGACATAACCATAGTCGTTCACACGCAATATGTAATTTATTTTAAGGAATGATAAAAGAGCATAACAAACATTGTAAATACATAATTGCATTATACAAAACTTTGTATGAAATATCTATTTGCGTCTAAAAACAATACCACAGCAGTCAGCATTCGCATATATGTGACAGAACGTACCTTTATTAATTAATATTACTTTCTGAAAATTGTATATCTGTTGTCAGCGAAACAACGAATGACAGCATGAAAATACACATCGTGTCGTAGATATCACAAGCGTAGGCAACAATCACCAGACCGCAAATGTCATGACATTGTCCGTAACGAAATTCAGAACGGCGCGGAAAGATGGCAGGATTGTTCAGGATGGCACATTGTCCGCGCAAGTTCAATTGTTGGAAGTTAGAGCGACAGCAGTCTTCCGTCATCATCCTCGGTCGCCAGGATGCATTGTTCCTGGCACTGCTTGGCAACGCCGCACAATGCCTCAGAAACAATCGCTGCATCTCCATGGTGATGGAGTTGCCACGTGCGACTGTCTTCATGTGTCGCCTACATCAAGTTCACTAGGGTTGCGTTTCGTTTGTTCTGATTTGATTTCGTGTTTGAATTGGAGACTTGGAAATTTGATCAAGTTCAACTGACACCCTTAACTGATTGAATTGTGTTGTGGGTACTATCCAAGCACTTTCAAACCCATTTCTCTTCCTCGTTGTAAGGAAATTTATCCATTATCCTATCATTCATGTTTATATGAATTGTTTTAAAAAAACAAGGTTATAGTTTGTGAGATGAAATAAGTCTGCTCATGTGTTCATGGTCATCTGCAGACCAAATCAACAAACAGCGTATGTATTTGTCTAACGGTGCGTATGCAATAAATATGGATTGAACACGTATGTTATTCAAAAATTTATATTGTTACGACATGCATAGCAACTTACAGACAAAATAAAAAATCTAAGGTTATACAAGGTGATTCGTCATAACTTGTTTTTTTAAAATGCGTGCCATTCAGGCTATAGGGATCGTAGTGGAGAGAGAGTGATCTCATTCGACAGGTGCACTTTTATAGTTTTGTTCCCCACCCGGCCAGTCGCCATCATGCGTTGGAGCACGGAGCAGCATCGATGGCTGTTTTGAGGGAACACTTCCCGAGGCGCCTCATCTCAATAAGAGGCGATTTGGAGTGGCCGGCCCGCTCGCCTGATTTGGCTCCTTGTGATTTTTTTGTGGGGTTTTTTGAAATCCCGCGTTTTTGTCAACCGTCCAAGGACAATCCAAGGAGCAATCCAGTCAATTAAATTGAAAGGAGACCTCAAAAATGAGTTATTGCCATGAAAAAAGTTTTCAAAAGATTAATAGTTCTATAAATATTTGATATTTTACGTATCGATACATCTACGCCATAATAATGCGTTTCACGTGTATTCTTACTTACAGTAATAAAGAAACTACCAAATTGTATTTTATATTTTGTAACATTTAGAAACAGTTGATTTTACATGAGTACATTTTAATTCCAGCCCCATGGTTTGAGAAGATTTTCAGCTATACATCTACGTCACACAAACTTAATAATTAATTACAGCTTTATTAAGAACAATTAAGGCTTATCAGTACTCTCAATCGCTTTCAAATAACATGCAGTTTCAATTAAAAAAACTACCCTATTACTACAGTTTGTCCAAATTAAACAATAATAACTACAACATGGAATACACGGGCATCTCAATCTCCAGATATGATTTTGGTTACTAATTTGTTTGTTTGCATTGAATAGGTTCCGAAACTACTGGAACGATTTGAAAAATTCTTTCACCGTTGGGAAGCTACACTATCCCCGGGTGACATAGGCTATATATTTTTACCTCTCGCCTCATATCCTATAAGAGAGGTATTGTAATGGGTCAAAATTTTCGAGTATGAGTTTTTGGTGGATAAGCACGTTTCAGGGTCTCTATAATACGAATTTACTATTTTCACGATGATGTCTGTGTGTGTGTATGTGTGTGTGTGTGTTTGTATGAATGTATGGACTGACGATTTTTCGTCCACGATAACTGAAAAAGTATCAAACCTTTAATAACCAAATTTCATATTTAAGGTTTTAATAATAAGGATCTTAACACCGGATAACATTTTGGTAGAAATCCAAAAACCGGAAGTAGTACTTTTTGAAGCTTGATAAACTTTTTCTTTAATATATTGTTACATTATTTATTTATGACAATTTTAGCAATTAAAAATAAAAGAAAATATAATTATCTATGGGTACAGTTAATTATAAATACAATTTGCTGAATCTGGTAGTATTTAACAATAAAATAAAGTACAATTAATATTCTATCTTGTTGTCCATGATATGAAATTTGTTTCTACATAAAATTTGAATGATTATGACAGTGACAGTACAGTTGACATCTTTTGCTTGCATCTTGGTTTACATTATCGTTTACATATTACATGAACATGCAACTATTAAAATGTAAGTAAAACTATTTATTAGATTAGTCTCGAGGTTAGTAGAATAAGCAGAATTAGGCGAGAGGTCGTGTACTGGCCACAGCAGATTTTTTTTTAAATCAAAATGGTTTCTTATGACGAAAATGTACAGTGATTTGTCACTTAATTGAATAAAATTACTATGTATTAGTTGTTGTTGAATAGGAATTTCGAATTCAGTTGGTCTATAGGTGTTTTGAAACAGACAGTTGTGGATTGTTAGTATTGGTTAGTATTAATTTTATTTATTTGATGTTTATAACGATGTCAAATTGCATTGTTGTCGGCGGCTATCTAATTCAGAGTTTACTGCACCGATTGAGTTCAAATTTGGTATGGTATCATGGGCGTAGTTAGAATTGCCCCATGTATGGTATGGTAATAATTTAGAATTCTTATAACGAGATTCCTTTAAATTCGAGTTGGAGGCGTAGCAACGCGCGCCGGGTTCGCTAGTGATAAAATAAACTCGTTTGATGAATGTAGAAATCTGCTCAAGTTACACGGTAGTAATGTTATGCAGGCGCACAGACACAGACACCGAGAGGTATATTTTTCAGCGGTACAAGGAAACACTTTCTTTCGCTTGTGCTCACAAGTCCCAGTCGGGCGTCTCGCGTCTGTGTCGCAAAATAAAAGCTCTTAAATCGCGAAACCCTCTCGAAAATAAATCAGAAAAGATGTTCTATCCAATTTACGTGTCGTCCTCGTCACAGAACTCTGACGCTGAAAGTAGTGATCACTCCACGTAGTGGCGGAGGTGGAACTAGTGTTGTGCCGAGAATGCAGATCAAATTAAATTTATACGCTAGAAATGAGTTGTCACGGAAACTGATATCAGATATCAGTAGTGGAAACAATTTAACAATCATTTTAAAGAGGCCCGTCTACCACGTATAGTTGACCCACCCATACTAGCCCACCCTGTTAAAATCTATCATAATCGTTAGTTTTACGTTAGTTGAGTTTAGTTTTGTAGAAAATTGCATTAGTTTTGAAAGTTTATACGTATTTAAAAAAATAATATTTGGGTGGGCGAACTTCACAACTTACATCAACTAATCAATTAAAAGTTATTGATGTGTTTTCCCCGCACTTTCGAAAATAGAATTGGGTTTGTTGTGAAGTTAGTCCACCCAAATATTATTTTTTAAAATACGTATAAACTTTCAAAACTGACGCAATTTTCTACAAAACTAAACTCAACTAACGTAAAACTAACGATTACGATAGATTTTAACATGGTGGGATAGCATAGGTGGGTCAACTTCTCATATATCCGTCTACCTCCTAAAATCCAGCATAAAATGTACTAACGTAGCGAGTGTTTTGTGACAAGTACAAGAATGGTCAAATTTCATTTCAACAAGGATTTAATAGAAAAAGAATGGATCTACAGATGTGCCGTTTTGAAATTCTGATTACAAAATCTGATGTGGCCAGCACACAACCTTCCGCCATATCTAGACATATAAACAAATATATACGTACAATCCGGTGTCCATTTAAAATATACAAATAAAACCTAAAATATTAAAACACAGAAATTTGCATCACCTGAATCAAAAGATTCATTCACAGGAAAACTCTTCTGTGTTAAAGCCATCCTCCGTACAATTACTAAATTTAATATCTTTCTTTTGACTTATATGGCGTTAGTGTGCCAACTTGTCACTCGTCTCACCTGTCAATATTTTTTACGCAGACGCAAAAATCAACCGAACATGGATTACAAGATTTCAACGTTTTACCTGATAAATTTATTTGTTAAATTTTACTGCAGTTCTAATGCTACCAGATAAAGACAATTTTTTAATAACGTAAGTTGACAATAACTTTTCCTGTTATTTTTATTACAAATAAATACTTATATTTATCCAAATTTATATAAATTTTTGACAATTAACCTTTTCAATCTTCAAAAAATATTACTTCCGGTAAAGATATTTGTACCAAAATCTAATGAGTTTTTCCAATTTATATAGGTACAATTGACCACATTCATACACACACATACATCATCGTGATATCGTGAAACTATCAAAAATGCGTTTTAAGGACCCTCATCGTGCTCATCCACTAAAAACTCACTACCCGATTTTGAGCATGATTTCAATACCTTCCTTTACAGGTATGGCGGCAAGTAAAAATTGTACATGATTATAAAAATCACGAAAAATTCAAAAAAATCCAATCTATGCCAGCTTTACACAGTTATATCTTATGATAGATATTATTTTTTAAAGTTTTAAAAAGGCACATCTGTAGATCCATTGTTTCTCTATTAACTGTTTAATAACATTATCTTGAAGTTAATAATAATCTGACAGTTTACTCGCAACGAAAACTCTTTTACAGTACTTCAAAATGACATTACATAGCTAGGATGCAGCAAAGGACGAGTTTCGGGCTGGTTTCAGGCAGCCCTAGTAGTGAAGAAAAGAGTGAATTAGAAAAAAAGTAAAATCGGGAGTATTCTAGGAACTTGGAAAAAACGTAGAGTGGTTGGTAATTTTTTTAACAAATTGACTGATTCCAAAGAATTTCTTTTATTTCCACAATTAAATTCTTTGTTTGGTATTGCATTCCCTAAAAAGAATACAGCAAACTATGCTCCTGATTTCTCACTCCTAACTCCTTCTCTTCTAAATTGAGAAACTTGTCGAAAACATCGTTCACCATCGACACCTCTCCGACATTTCTCTTTCTAAGTCTCTTTCTCCTCGAAGAGATCGTTTTAATTTAACAGATTGTTCCAAATTGAGGTATTACAAACTTAGAAGCGAATGAAATGAAACTGTACTTATTGCTTTCCAATATAAATTCCAAGTTTACATTGTGTTTGACTGTTTTCTGTCGAAGCACTCTTTGATTATGTTGACACTAACTCCTAACTGGAAATTACACTTGTTTATTTTACTCTGAAAGCAAAGTTTTCAATGTGATATAGATATTATATACCTACTTAAGATTTTAATATCATCAACTTCAAACTCTTAATTGAAGTGGGCATGGGTACGAAGTTTTGCAATTTGCGATACGACGAACTAATTATTATTGTTGATTTATGTAAGTTATAGTTAGGTAGGTACTTAACCTTCCTATTATCCCGATGTAAATGTCACACATTTGGTGCTTGGGTCATATTGACCCAGACCAAAAATTATTACCTTTTTGAAGTCATTATACCGGGTGTAACATCATACATGTATACATAGGCGATTAGCATTGCATTTCACATTTACGCAGATTCCTGCTCCCCATTTCCACGTAGGAAAATGGTAAAGGTGTCAATCGAAAGGTAAAATTATTTTACACCAGATGCAATTTGTAATTTCGTTCTAAATTTCTTTTAAAGAACAATATTAAGAATTTTAAATTCGATATTTTCAAATCGAATCTTACATTACTATGGTTACTTGGTACAACATATTTTCAAATTATGATTTATTTTGTGTTTAGTTCTATTTCCTAGTAAAGATATGATTAGCATGTAGATTAAACAAATCTGACACCTCCGTCAAAATTTGAAAATATGTTGTACCTACCAAGTAACCAAAGAAATGTAAGATTCGATTTGAAAATATCGAATTTAAAATTCTAAAGTCTCATTCACATAAGCATTTAGTTTTAAGGTTTACATTTATGTTAACGTTTAAGAAAGTTTGTATACATATAAAGAAATATGAGCATTCACAGTGCTTCAAAGTGGGAAGTGTGAATGCTCGTATTTATTTATATGAATTCAAACTTTCTTAAACATAAACATAAATGCAAACCTTAAAACTAAATGCTTATGTGAATGAGGCTTTAATATTGTTCTTAGAAGAAATTTAGAACGAAATTACAAATTGCATCTGATGTGAAATAATTTTACCTTCCAATTGACACCTTTACCATTTTCCTACGTGGAAATGGGGGAGCAGGAATCTGCGTAAATGTGAAATGCAATGCTAATCGCCTATGTATACATGTATGCAGAGATGTGAGCCTGTCATATGACCGCGTACTTTTAGTTTGTCATATTGGTCATGACTGTCAGTCAGATTCATTCGTGACGTGACGGTCATTTATAAAATAACCTAAAAAATTATACTCGTTTCTTATGTATGAAGTATGGCAGCTGGGTGTTGTCAAAATACGTAGAGGTAAATTCATTTAAGCAGAACCCTCCGCGAAGTACGAATTCTCGTCTTAGAAAGAGAGAGATAGATGATAAACAAGAGGAAACTACGCTACTGTCTGTTCTACAGAACATCAGCTTCAATATATGTTTTTCTCATGTTGTGAACGCTGTGAATTTTTGATTGAGTTATATTTTAGTTTTCTTTGAAAATTAAGTGAAGTGCAGCGTAGCATATACTCGCTAGCTCCACTTTTGTAAAACGGATAGTACATGACAAGCAATTGAATGCAAAAAATACCCGGAACAATTAAAACTTCAGATAAAAAAAGATAATAAACTAATTTCTAAACTAAACTTATATTCCTCTCAAGCAACACACCAAACAATATTTTCTTATTGTATGAATCTGACCAAAATGACGTCATATGACGGTCATTTGACGGTCATTTGTCACGATTTTTAAATGACCATCATTTTACATCTCTGCATGTATGGTGTTACACCCGTATATTTATTAATTTTATAAATCATTAGTAGCAATTCAGATTTTCACAGATATAATTGTCTGTAAGTAAACAACAATTATAAATTTGTAATAAAATCTTACTTTTTTAGAAACAGAGCCAATAAATTAATGCTATTTTAAAAATATCAAAATCAGTTAATAGATTCATGTCTGTCCATATTTAATTAAGTTTGAACGTAATAATATTCGTTCAAACTAAAGCAAAAATACGAATATTACAAAACTGTTTTCTGTATTTTCCAATATAATATATTAAATCAAAGAGTGGTTTTATTTATTTTATTGGTTAAAATATAATTCGAAATATCAAAGTTAAAATTGTAAATTAAATAATGTACGTATGCACTCCCAGGTACTCTAATACTCAAATGAATATTAGAATATCTTTTTTTAGATAGTGGAATTAGATAAATTCATCTATTATTCTGTTTTGAATGGGTTGTATTCAGAATTTTATGTGGAATCAAAATATTTAAAAAATATACGGGGTTCCTTTTAAAATAAGGAAGTTGATGTCACTTCCGATTAAACAGGAAGTAATAAAAATGTATTATTTACGTAGTTTAATGGGCCTTTGAATGTAGTTTATAAACCTATAATATAAATGGAATTGCCTTAAAAATACATTTTTTTTTGGGGTGCGCATCATTCAGGAAACTCCCAGTATATCGATTAATATTGATTAATATCGAGAAGTCGACACATCGATAATAATTATTTTAAACATCGATATCCTATATTAAAAAATAATATCGATATTTTTCCCATCCTACTCCCGCCTAATAGGGTAGTTTACAATTTTTTAAAAAGTTTTTATTGAAACTTCATGTTATTTGAAACCGATTGAGAGTACTGATAAGCCTTAATTGTTCTTAATAAAGCTGTAATTAATTTTTAAAATTTGTGTACGTAGATGTATCGCTGAAAATCTTCTCAAACCATGGGGCTGGAATTAAAAGTACTCATGTAAAATCAACTGTTTCTAAATGTTACAAAATATAAAATATAATTTGGTAGTTTCTTTATTACTGTAAGTAAGAATACACGTGGAACGCATTATTGTGACGTAGATGTATCCATACGTAAAATCTCAACTATTAACTTTTTGAAAACTTTATTCATGGCAATAATTCATTGTTGAGGTCTCCTTTCAATATAATTGACTGGATTGCTAATTTGCTACTATGGTAAAGTAACCTATTCTTCTTTCAACTATTCAAAAGTACATACTAACAATTATATGCAAATAAATCCCCTTTACCATTATACACAAAGCCAACAAAGCATAATTAATATTTGTAAAGTAAAAATCAGTTTAACATTATATTCAGGAACTCGTTTCATGTTACACCACCGTATCCGAAACTAATAAAGCCCTGTGTCATATTCGCAAGTGATATGTTTGCCATCATCATTAATTAGAATATTTATGTGAATGTTTCATTGTAGGAACGGCGGTGAACGCGAAGACGTCTGCTAGTATTCGTCATCGTTGCGTCGTTCGGGCGCCGTCTTGCGCCTCCTCAAACACTTTGTCATCTGTCCTCGGGAGTAATTACTAGCTAACAATGTTTAATTAATTTCCTTGCGCTGCTGTCTTGTCACTTAGAATTCACTTTGTAGTTAACATGAAAAATCAACGGGTTTCAGATTTTACAGGGACTATATTAGTGGGTTTAACTTTGTTTCTGCTAAAGATCACTCGGTTTGTAGTACCTGCTTATGTTCCAAAAATACCAACTTACCCAGACTAATGAATTAAAAGATTGGTTCATAGAGATCATGGCGCTCTTATTAAGATGTATTGAAAAAAATCTGACGTGGCCATCACACAACCTTCCGCCATATCTAGACATAAACATAAATGTATACGTACAATCCGGTGCCCATTTAAAATATACAAATAAAAATCTAAAATATTCAAACACAGAAATTTGCATCAACTGAATAAAAAGATTCATTCACAGGAAAACTCTGCTGTGCTGAAGCCATCCTCCGTTCAATTACTACATTTAATATCTTACTTACGACTTATATAGCGCTAGTATGCCAACTTGTCACCCGTCTCACCTGTCAATATTTTTTACGCAGAAACAAAAATCAACCGATCATGGATTACAAGATATCAACGTTTTATTTGATAAATTTATTTTTTAAATTTTACTGCAGTTCTTTAATGCTACCAGATAAAGACAATTTTTTTATAACGTAAGTTGCAAATAACTTTTCCTCTTATTCTTATTACAAATAAATACTATATTTTTCCAAATTTATATAGAATTTTGACAATTAACCTTTTCAATCTTCAAAAAATATCACTTCCGATGAAGATATTTGTACCAAAATCTAAGGAGCTCTTCCAATTTATATACAAATACTAAATACCAAATATCAAAATTTTCGGGTAATTCGTATTTGAGTTATGCGACCAACACGGCCTTGACCACACACACACATACACATTTACAGGTAAGCGGAAGGTAAAAATATTACTACTTGTTGAATTAAATGTTGTTGTTTTTTACCTTCCGCTTACCTGTAAAGGAAGGTATTGGAATCATGCAAAAAATCGGGTAGTGAGTTTTTAGTGGATGAGCACGAATTAGGGTCCTTACAACTCATTTTTGATAGTTTCTCGATGATGTATGTGTGTGTGTGTGCGTGTGTGTGTGTGTGTGAAAAGATTAAGTGTCAAAAATTTCTATAAATTTGAATAAATATAGTATTTATTTGTAATAAGAATAAGAGGAAAAGTTATTTGCAATTTACGTTATAAAAAAATTGTATTTATCTGGTAGCATTAAAGAACTGCAGTAAAATTTAAAAAATAAATTTATCAAATAAAACGTTGAAATCTTGTAATCCATGTTCGATTGATTTTTGTTTCTGCATAAAAAATATTGACAGATGAGATGGGTGACAATTTGGCATACTAGCGCTATATAAGTCATAAGTAAGCTATTAAATTAATGTAGTAATTAAACGGAGGATTGCTTCCACACAAAAGAGTTTTCGTGTGAATGAATCTTTTGATTCAGGTGATATTAATTTATGTGTTTGAATATTTTAGATTTTTATTTGTATATTTTAAATGGGCACTGGATTGTACGTATACATTTCTGTTTAAAGTCTAGATATGGCGGAAGGTTGTGTGATGGCCACGTCAGATTTTTTAATAACGTACGCAAAACCTGTGTTGTTAGACGGACAGATTGTTAATAAAACTGTGAAATGTGCGAATGAGAAACTAACTAATGTGACGTAATATGTAGGTAATTTAAATAATACAACTTTCATTATATTTTTTTATTCCATAGTTTTGAAATATGAAGGACTACACATATCAAAATAATCATAAGAAATTTAATATAAAAATAGTATAATAATTAGTTGATTAAAAGTTGTATTTTTCGTGAAAGTGAAAGTAGAAGAATAATATTTTTTTAAATATCCCATAGTAGAGTAGACGATTCATGTTAAGTGGGTATATTAATTTCATAGAGTTACTTTAATTTTAACAGTGTTTTGAAGGTGTTCTGTCAAGTTTTCCTGATGTTTTGCATTATTTACTGATGGTTCTAATAGTTCAGTCAAATTAGCCAAAGTAGTAGAAAAAAATCCCGAAGTTTTGAAGTTTTGTAAAAATCTCTGAAACTATTGGTCCTACCAATAAAATACGAATTACAAAATTAAAGTATACAAAATTTCCTACAAAAATGGTCCGCATAATTTTTTGTAAGATTATTTCGAAGATATGGGATAGAAAAGAAAAAATGATAATAGTTCTCCACCTCCATATAGTCCAATAAGATTAGATTTTAAAAAGGAATTCATTCCGATAAAGCTGAAATTTGGTTATGGCTACGCATTACCTTTATTAACAATACTAAAAGTCCTCTATGATCCGAGTGGTGCGTCAGTCGCCATTTTGAAATATGATCGCATTTGCATTTAACTCGTTACAAAACGGCTGTAACTTTTTAAGAAATAAAAATATCGGTATTCGTTTTGAAGCATTCGATTTCATAGACAAGAGAGAATAATGAAAAATTAGAATTATTTTCATTTATTGTTTTTAGTCATGTATTTAATTGATATTAACTTGCAAATTTCTGAATAAAATTCTTCAAACATTTCTCTATAAAATGTGGTGAACACAAAGTTGGTAAATGAATCCGTTTAGAAACGATAAACGACTAAAATAAATAAATAAAAATATTTAATTTTCCACTGTTATGTGTGAATAAAAAAGTAACTAATGTGACGTAATGTAATTTGGACATTTCTAGAAATGACTATAATACTTTCATTATTATGTAATTTATTTCATAGTTTTAACATTACAAATTACAGAATATTTTATAAACAAAAATTACATAAATGATATCAAAATAATAATAAGCAATATAATATTACAAAGATACAACAAGTTATACAATAGATATTGGATTGCAGGCAAGTTTATGTTTCGTTTTAGTCTATCAGTGTATCAGTCAGAAAATGCAAAAATAAATGTTCATGATTATATTGGTTGTCAAATTGTGCTTTGTAATAATAATAATTCAAACTTTTTATAAACAATTATTATTATAGTTTTTTGGCATGTAACATAATGGTATCTCGACTGCTTAATGTAAAACTTTTTTTGTCGAACTCTAAAGGATACTTTATCTTTGAATCCACTGTAAATTTAAAGTTCCTAATAAGTTCAGCGATTCCTACTTTAGTTTGCAAAAGTCCAAATCTCATGCCTGCAAAATAAAAATTAAGTACCTATAGGTAACTCAAAAATTTGTTGTAAACGAATCCTACCGATGCATATCCTGGGTCCTTCGCCAAAAGGCAAATAAACGTATGGGTGCCTAGAATTTTTTTGCTCTTCATCGAATCTTTCAGGATCAAACTTTTCAGGATCAGGATAATATTGGGGATCTTTATGTAGACCTAAGACTGGAATAATTACAGATACATTTTTTTCAATTACGATATCAGTATTAGGGATTCGGAATGCTTTTCCGCATTTTCTGTTAAGGTTTGGTGACACTGGGTACTTCCTTAGTGCTTCTGCAAAAGATAGGGTAATAATAAATAATTATATGAATTCTCCAAGAAGTTAGGGATCGTTAGTAAGCAACATTATTTCCAATTAAAAGGATTGAAGTAAATGGGTTGCAGTGAAAAAAGATATATTTTACACCACTCTACCGGTTTCGGCCCCCACATGAGCCCTCCTCAGGACCTTGGTATTACCTTGGTATTGTTGAAAATGTACTCAATAGTATTTATTTATTCTATTAGAATAAAATTCTGAATCAAGCATGTAATGTATATTTTGTTGTAGTATCTGACAGTTCATGTTGTTTTTAAATAATTCTGTAAAAACTCTAATAAATAATTCTAATAGAATAAATAAATACTATTGAGTACAATTTCAACAGGTATTACTTATGTATCCACAATTTGTAGTGCAATCATTAAAGATTGTTTGAATTAAACACTTTAAAATAATTATACAATAATTATAGTCAAAAAGTACAACAGAAATCATCCAATACTACGGAAAAACTGTTATTGCAATAATTATTTTAAGGTGTTTAATTCAAACAATCTATAATTATTGCACTACAAATTGTGATACATAAGTAATACCAACTCCTGAGGAAGGCTCATGTGGGGCCGAAACCGGTAGAGTGGTGTAAAATATATCTTTTTTGACAGCAACCCATTTACTTCAATCCTTTTAATAAAACTTCCAGTCAAGTAAATTCAAACTTCATTATTTCCAATGTTTTACGCCGTTTACGTTGCATATAGTTGTTCAGAAATTTTAGGAAAGTTAACCTAATTAAGTGACTGTTTAATTAACTGTGATGTTGATAAAAAATAACCCGTTAATTTTAATTTTGAGATTTAATGAATTTGTACTACATTACTTATGTTCTACCTATATGATTAGGAATGTACCTATACAAAAATTGGAAATAGAATTATTGTTCTACAAATACACTCGACAAAAGAAAAAATCTGACGTGGCCACCACACAACCTTCCGCCATATCTAGACTTTAAACAGAAATGTATACGTGCAATCCGGTGCCCATTTAAAATATACAAATAAAAATCTCAAATATTCAAACACAGAAATTTGCATCACCTGAATAAAAAGATTCATTCACAGGAAAACTCTGCTGTGTTGAAGCCATCCTCCGTTCAATTACTACATTTAATATCTTACTTAGGACTTATATAGCGCTAGTATGCCAACTTGTCACCCGTCTCACCTGTCAATATTTTTTGCGCAGAAACAAAAATCAACCGATCATGGATTACAAGATATCAACGTTTTATTTGATAAATTTATTTTTTAAATTTTACTGCAGTTCTTTAATGCTACCAGATAAAGACAATTTTTTTATAACGTAAGTTACAAATAACTTTTCCTCTTATTCTCATTACAAATAAATACTATATTTTTCCAAATTTATATACAATTTTGACAATTAACCTTTTCAATCTTCAAAAAATATCACTTCCGATGAAGATATTTGTACCAAAATCTAAGGAGCTCTTCCAATTTATATACAAATGTTAAATACCAAATATCAAAATTTTCGGGTAATTCGTATTTGAGTTATGCGACTAACAACCCTTGACCACACACACACACACACACACACACATACACACAGACATCATCGTGAAACTATCAAAAATGAGTTGTAAGGACCCTAATTCGTGCTCATACACTAAAAATTCACCACCCGATTTTTTGCATGATTCCAATACCTTCCTTTACAGGTAAGCGGAAGGTAAAAACGCACCTCTTGATAATGCACCAAAAATTTCGAATTTTTAGACCGCCATAACTTGTTTGAATTTGGTCTAAAATGGATGAATCTTCAAGTTCTAACAAGTTTGAAATTTCCTCTTTAAGGTCATGGAAGACAATCTAACGCCAAGTTAATTTCACCCTCTGCCATCCTCCTGAGAAAAAAAATGTTTTTGATGTCTAAAAATGTCAAACTTTGATACAATTACAAATTCATTACTTCGCGCCAAATCATCGAAAGTACTCAATTTTTATTCCCGACAGGAAAATGAATGAACAAGTTGTCAAAGTTTGACATTTGTTGACATCAAGACCTTTTTTTTCTCAGGAGAGTGGTAGGTGGTAAAATGAACTTGGCATCAGATTAACATACATGATCTTAAAGAGAAAACTTCAATCTTGTCAGAACTCGAAGATTTATCCATTTTCGAGCCAATTCAACCGAGTTATGGCGGTCTAAAATTTCGGATTATCAAGTGGTGCGTTTTTTTGTCGAGTAAGATCTTTGGGCTTATGAAAAATATTTAAGAGTAATAACAGTTTTTCAAAATCTGGAAAATGTTTTGAAAATACTATTCTATTTAAATGTACACATCATTTTATTTCATCATTGTAAATTCATTTTTTATTGATAAGATTATGTACATAACTATAATTTCATAAAAACTACTTTTAACTTTTAATATTTTAAAATCTTAAGGAGAATGGATGAAAATTAGATCTACGGTTTCCGACATACGAGTTCTTGAATATCTGTGTTAAATTTTAAGATCTCTGAGTAAATGTGTACGGAAATTTAGTTATTTATATTTTTTTCTGAACTCTGTGCGAAGGGAAACAAACTGTATTAATTCTTACCTTTAATAACTTTATCCAAGTAGGGCATTTCCATAACGGAATCATAAGTGAGTTCATTATTATTATTTTTCACAGTTTCCAATATCTCTGCGCGAAGTTTTTCTTGTATATCTTCATTATAAGCAAGTTCAAAAAGACAGAACGTCATAGTGCTTGCAGAGGTTTCATAGCCAGCGAAAAAAAATATAAAAGTTTGAGCCACTACATCTTTCATGGTTATCCCATCAGTAGAAGTTTTCTCTTGAATTTTGTCTTTATCATCATCAATATTTTCATTATTTTTTAACTTAATCAACAAACTCATCATATCATTTCTATCAACCTTATTTGTTTCTCGGTATTCTACAATTCCATGTACCAAATTAATAAAGAAATTCGTAACGTCAGTTCCGAACTGTTTCAGATTAAATAGCTTTATTAGGCTAGTACTCGTTGCCGCTAACATTCGTATAAAAAACAACCTATAAAATACTTGGGACAATTTATGGCCATACTTATTTAATTCTGTTTCAGGATTGGTTAAGGTATTACAGTCAATCCCAAACGCACAAGAACCAATAATGTCTGTTGTGTATCTTCCTAATAAATCTTTTATATCAATTGGTTCATTCTTTTGTGCACTTGTATGAACAACTTTGGTTAATTGATCACTACATTGCACAAACAATTTATACATATTTTTCAATTTAGCTGATGTAAAAGCTGGCGTTATTTTTGTACGAATATGTTTCCATTTCTGGCCTCTCAGAGCTGGCATGTGCATTGTTAACGGATCATTTTCCTCATCAATGTAATGATCGCGATCGTGAAAATGTGCAAATTCTTTTGTTACGATTGTTTTTATCAATTCTGGATCTAGTGGCATAAAATGAGGTGTTGCGAATGAGTAAAAACCTCCGTATGGGACTTTTCGAGATTTGAATTCTTCATAAAAATCCAAAAACATTAGTCCAATACTCTTTCTTTGAAATATAAAATCGTTAATATTTCCTAAAGGAATAGTTGGTTTAATGTATTGTACATTTTTGCGCGACCAATGAGTGTAGCTAGATTTGAAGCCGAAATATATTTTTATAATCATGTAAAATAGAGTAACGAAAAATGTTGTTAATATCATTTCAAAATATATGCCCATTTTGCTTAAGAAGGTTAAATAAGTAACTTGAATAACTTTGTAGCAAAATTAATTGCGAAACTGAAAATAAACAGTAACAAAATACGGTTAAAACGTTAAAAGTTATTTACTATAATTATTGTGAATTGCATACCTATATTTATTCCAAGCACTGCCACTCAAAAAATTGTAATTTAGTACTGATAAAGTAGTAAATAACTACGTATTTATATATGTATCTTCTTATGTTAATTTTTTACAGCGTTAAACACATGGGCGTCCACAGGAATTTTTTCAGAGGGGGACAAATCGTATAAAAAGATTGTAAAATGAAAGAAATAAAAACGCACCGAAGGCGAAATTTTTTTGTTCAAGGTCGAAAACCTTTTAATTGAATTTTGAGGAATGATCAACATTATAAAAAAATAATACTTTATTTCCTGAAGTACTATGACAGAACAATTTATGAAATGCTAAAAATTGTAGATAATAATAATAATATAATCTTTCATTTGAAATAAAAATATTGCGATAAATTAATTATTTATCAAAATATTTTAGAAAAGTACTACTTCCGGAGATTGCTTTCAAAAACTAACTGGGTTCTTAATATTTGTATTAAAACGTTAAAAATAAAATTTGATTGTTAAATGTGTGTAACTTTTTGAGTTATAGAGCTCGAAAAAAATGTTACATATAACCTAACGCACACACACACACACACACACACAGACATCAACTCGAAAATACTTTATTTGTATTCTATGGATCCTAAAACATGCTCATCCACTAAAAACTCACACTCGAACATTTTGACCCATCACAATACCTCCCTTATAAAATATGAGGCGGACAGTAAAAACACGTATACTGTATTCCATTTTTACCTTCCGCCTCATGTTCTATAAAATTTTCGAGTGTGAGTTTTTAGTGGATAAGCACGTTAAAATTTCTGATTTTGTATTTAAGATTTTAATACGAATCTTAATAACCCATTAAATTTTGGTATCTACAAACCGGAAGTAAAACTTTTTAAAAATATTTCGATAAATAATTTTTTATTTTAAATGAAAGATTATGCGATTATTACCTACAATCGGGATTTTATAAATTTTTCTGTATCTGAAGAATAATTAAAATATATACTTATAATTTAGAATTTCGTTATCTTGTAGTCCATGATCGTTTAACATTTGTTACTACGTACCTACAATTAAAATGATTGACATGACAGTGACAGTGACAATAGTAAAATACCGTTTATATCTTCTTCTGCAGTTTAAATAAAATGACTAAAATATATTTGTGACTAGAAATAGTAGTAGTATCTATATATTAATATACGAGTATTTGTATAAACAAAAAGAATAAAGTATGGCTGAAGGTCTTGTGCTGGTCACATCAGATTTTTAGTTTTAGATTAGTATTCTCATTCTCAAAGGGGATGGGCTCCCATCACACTCCTCGTAGCCGCGTTTGGTTTGGTAAGAATAATACAAGGGGCGGTTGATAAGTAATCAGTGTTGTTTTTAGTTCACCCTATCTTTTAAATGACTCCTGTAAAATTTTCAACTAACTGCGTCATCTAGTTTGTGTTTGACAGTCTGTCAACATCAATAACTTTTGCATTTTTTCAAAAATGAATAAAATTTTATATCTTGCAGTGATAAGATTCTTGTTTTTGAAATAGAAATCGAACGATGAGATCTATACCTAATTAGTCAATGTTTACGGGGACTTTGACCCCAACAATTAGATAATTGAGCGCGGCTGTACGGGCCATTTTTTATGAACGTCCAGGTTTCAAAGAGGCCGCCATGCCAGAAATGATCGAAAAAATCCATGGAATGATAATCGACGATCAACGAGTTACTAAGCGGAAGACAGCTGGGCAAAGTACCACAAAAAAGTACTTGAAGTTCAAGTATCAAGTACCTTATGCCCAAAGAAAGTACTTGAAGTAAAAGTACTTTTCTTCATAGTTTATATGACCAAGTAGGAAGTGCTTTAAAAATGTACTTGGAAAATCAAGTACAAGTACTTTACAAAGTACTTGGAAAGCTGCAAATAAAAATTAATATATTGATGTATTAAGTACCAAGTAAAAGTACTTTACACAGTACTTGACAAGCTGCAAGTAAAAAATGAAGTATCCAGTACCAAATACAATACATTACTTCCACATATTATATTCTGCAACATACATACCTATACATATATATCTATCACACCTTTTACCACCCAATTTGGGTGGAGCAACCTTACATGTTGTAACAACGTAATAGTCAGGATACAGAAATTAACTTCCTAATTTTAAATTATTTATTGTTTATATCAAAATCAAATACTATATACAAAAGGAATTAGCAACCAACGAATGGCTGACCAAGTTAATTCAAATACTTCAAGTACCACACAAAAGTACTTGAAGTACTAAATATATTTAAGCAAGCAAGTAAATATTTTTTACTTCAAGTACTCATAAAGTACCTACTTGAAGTACGAATATATTTAAACAAATGTCAAGTAAATTGTTGAAGAAGTGGTAGTACCAAGTACAAGTACTTAAAGTAATTTGACTCTAGCGGGGGATAACTTAGGTTTCGGTTTCGGACATCTCAGTCGAACGAGTGCTCAATATTTTGCAACTGGGGAATGGGGAAGTTTTTTCGGATGGATGCCACATTTGCTTTCAGACGATAACAAACAAAATGGCAAAACTTCCTCAGCCATATTCTCAAGATTTTACCTCCTGCTACTATTATTTATTATCAAACTCGGTGGTAAAAGATTTTGATCGAGCGCTGAAAAAGAGACGTATTTTGAAGGTTCGAGAAATCATATTATTTGGCGGGCATAAAAAAATTTCTGTTGCTTATACAATAGAACACCAATTGGAAATGTGGGATTTGTATTAGCGAATATAAAGTTCCGAAATATTTTCTGAAAAAATTGAAATTTTTCAGAGGACGCCCATGCTTGACTATTCCTATTATTTCATTAATTAGAGTTAAAATGAGATAAATTTCAAGTTTAAACTTTTTTGTGTCATTGTCTTTAATGTAAATTTAAAAAAATTAATTCCTTGTTTATGCAAAATAGATTATTAAACTTGTAATATTACATAATAAATTGTGTTTAATCTTTTAATATTAATGGTTTTTGTATAAATTGAAATATACACTAGCGGTCGTTAAAAATGGAACGCCATAAATAGTAGTAGTGTAGTGCCGTTAGATTTATATTTATATACAGGCTGGCGCGCTTAAGACGATCCATCCTTAATAACTTGGGAACGGTTTGCGCTATATGTTTTAACATCTAGAGGGCACATTTTACTATTTTTTTTAAATCACTCATCTCACCTCCACCACTCTCAATTTTAAAATCTTAAGTGCGGCATATCAAATGATAGCCCTTGAAAAATGCTACATGTCAATAAAATTGATATTTGAATAAACCGTTCTAAAGTTAGCAACAATAGTATATAATATTTTTATGTTTTATTAAATGCATGGAGTGCTATTAAAATGACAAAAATGTGAAACAAATAATAATAGGTAGTAACTGATAACGTGAAAACTGTCATAGAGTAAAATTCAAATAGCTAGAACCCTGTGCGAAGTACGAATTCTCGTCTTAGAGAGAGAAGCATAGATGATAAACAAGAGGAAACTACGCTACTGTCTGTTCTACTGAACATCAGCTTCAATATCTGTTATTCTCATGTTGACATTCGTAGTCTTTTGCTTCGTGTACCCTGTGAATTTTGTAATTGATTGTGATTGAGTTATATTTTAGTTTTGTTTGAAAATTAAGTGAAGTGCAGCGCAGCATATACTCGCTAGCTCCGCTTTTGTAAAACGGACAGTACATGACAAGCTCTGCCTTCTCGCGCAGCCCAGGGTCCTAGCTATTTGAATTTTACTGTACACAAACTATAAATCTTAGTTATTTGTTTAACTAGGCAAAAAAATATTAGATTTGCTGCCGCGGCTAGAGTTATTAATTAATATTAATTTAGTGATTATTTTAAATATATTGATAGGTATCGCAATCAAATTATGTTGCTATGCGTATGTTGACAGTTGACATAGTAACAATTATTTTTGCTGCCTAGGCTTTTTTTACTATTTTTGCTGCCTAGGCAGCAAAAGTGACACTTTGCTGACTGTCAGCTGTCAAAAAACAGCACTTTTAATATCAATCGCCGAAAAACAAATTATTAGGTATTATTTTTCTTTTTTTGTCTCATTTTCTTCTAGAAAAAGATTTTGATTTGAGTAGTACAATAAATGAAATAAAATATTATATTATGACAACAACACATTTTATTTCTAGGTGTTTATATCTTTATTTCTTTACATTTTTTGTAAATATGTTAATTTCTTTTCTAATTTGTATTCAATTATTCTAAAAACTTATTATTTTTATTTATATGTCTTAACCTTATAGAACAAAGAATGATTTGTTATGGGATAAAATAATTTAAATTTACATAATTTGGGTTAGTATGCACTGCATCAAACATTTTTTAAATTAGGCTAAATATTCAAACTTCATCTTCTTATGCAATAACACTTATCCTTCGGAAGTCTCTGAAGATATAAACATTTTTAGAAAGCTAATACATTATTGCGTTTAAAAATTGAGTATAAATAATCTTATTCGTATAAAGACACAAAATCATTAAAAGAACGAAATCCCTAAACAAATGTTATAAAGTAAATCCAAAATGAGATACTTAAGAAGATTATAGCACACAGGAATTGCTAACAATGGGGGAGACTTAATTCATTTAACATTTGCGAAGAAATCGCAGACATTTTCCATGGAGCAGGTACAATAAATTTCCGAAATAAGCCTATCAAGTCTGGTCGAAGTGCTGAGAGAGTGTCTGTAATTTAATGTAAATGTTGTCAATAAACATCTGCTCCGTTCCAAAATTATTACCTCTGGCTCTGGCCGCTTAAGAAAGCAGAACGCGAATGCGAAATTAGATTTCTCTAAGAACTCCGCATACTCCACCCAGTGGCGTACCTGTCACCCTCACTACCACTGCCGCCAAATACAAGCACAAGGTACTCGTATTCTGCTGATTAGTCTAGGATTTTTTCAAAGAAAACTACAAAGATTATGCACAAAGAATTGTGATTTTAAATGACAATTGCAAAAATAATAATATTCCGACGAAAATAATAGTAAAAGGTATGTTTTTACCTCTCGCCTCATATTCTATAAGAGAGGTAGATATTGTGACGGGTCTAAATTTTCGAGTGTGAGTTTTTGGCAGATAAGTACGTGTGTTCGTTTGTATGTTACAATTTTTTCGGAAAAGATAACTCCAAAAATATCTAACATTTAAATACCAAATTTTATATTTAAGGTTTAAATACGATTTTCAATAGACCAATTATATTTTCACACCAATTTATAAACCTGAAGTATTACTTTTCATATAGAGCAATATGATTTTGCGTAAATTATCTCGATAAATAAAGCATTAATTTATGATAATATATGTTTCTTTCTAAAATTCTGTTATATTTAACAGATTGTTTTTTACCATTTATAAACTATAGGACTATTTAAATCTACTTTTTTGAAAATCCAGTATCTTGTCCATGATATGGAATTTGTTTCTACACAAAATTTTAATTATTAAGATTTGGACAGTACAGTTGACATCTTTAGCTTGCATCTTGGTTTACATTATCGTTTACATATTACATGAACATGAAACTATTAAAATAATAATAATAATAACATTATCCCCATCTCCGTCACTTTTATGGAAATAAATATTTAATTCTAGCAGCCACTTTATCACTTTTTACCTTCCGCTTACCTGTAAAGGAAGGTATTGGAATCATGCAAAAAATCGGGTGGTGAATTTTTAGTGGATGAGCACGAATTAGGGTCCTTACAACTCATTTTTGATAGTTTCACGATGATGTCTGTGTGTATGTGTGTGTGTATGTGTGTGTGTGTGTATGTGTGTGTGTGTGTGTGTGTGTGTGTGTGTGTGTGTGTGTGTGTGTGTGTGTGTGTGTGTGTGTGTGTGTGTGTGTGTGGTCAAGGGGTGTTAGTCGCATAACTCAAATACGAATTACCCGAAAATTTTGATATTTGGTATTTAACATTTGTATATAAATTGGAAGAGCTCCGTAGATTTTGGTACAAATATCTGCATCGGAAGTGATATTTTTTGAAGATTGAAAAGGTTAATTGTCAAAATTGTATATAAATTTGGAAAAATATAGTATTTATTTGTAATAAGAATAAGAGGAAAAGTTATTTGCAACTTACGTTATAAAAAAATTGTCTTTATCTGGTAGCATTAAAGAACTGCAGTAAAATTAAAAAAATAAATTTTTCAAATAAAACGTTGATATCTTGTAATCCATGATCGGTTGATTTTTGTTTCTGCGTAAAAAATATTGACAGGTGAGACGGGTGACAAGTTGGCATACTAGCGATATATAAGTCCTAAGTAAGATATTAAATGTAGTAATTGAACGGAGGATGGCTTCAACACAGCAGAGTTTTCCTGTGAATGAATCTTTTTATTCAGGTGATGCAAATTTCTGTGTTTGAATATTTTAGATTTTTATTTGTATATTTTAAATGGGCACCGGATTGTACGTATACATTTCTGTTTAAAGTCTAGATATGGCGGAAGGTTGTGTGATGGCCACGTCAGATTTTTAAATCTTATAAACATCTTTAAAAGTTATCATATAGATCTCTTACTAATATCTATTTTACATTTCTTAAAATCGATTAATTAGGCCAATTATAGATGCAAACCTAAAAAAGAAATAGCATTTATATCGCAATTATGTACGACGCGTTGATTTAACAATCTAACAATGCTGAATATGAGGATAAACTGCCAACGTGGCGGGAAACGATAACCGCTATGTATATTTTTTGTTACAAATTATTGTAATAATCAGCTCTACGCTAAAATAAATTATTGATTTATTGATACATATTCCAAATTTAATATATTATTTTCAATTACAGTATATAAGATATAGTCACTACGGATCGTTGTTTAGATTATACCTATCGTTCAAATAACTGTAAGATCAATTTTAGAAGATATCAACTGGATTACTTCAAATGCATTACTTTATCTTCACAGTATTTAAGATATCTTCACTATGATATCCTAGGGATCGTTGCTAAGATGATATCTTTCGAATATCATTAAAAAGTAACTATAAGATCAATTTTAGGAGATATCAAAGGGATATCTTCATAGGGATTACTTTAAGTTCACAGTACATGAGATATCTTCAAATTGTTATCAATAAGATATCTTCCGAAATTACCTTACAGATATCTTTAACAAAAAATCCTAGAGATATCTTCTGGATAATTGTGCTATCTAGGTTAGTTTTTTCTTGTTCTTCTTTGATCTACTTAAAATTAGAACATAAAGCACAAACACACAGAAGTTCAATAAAAAATAAATCTAAAACAATAGAAAAAAACATTTTGAAGGTTTATAGATTTTTAAAATTAACGAAGAAAAGTAAATTAAGCTAAAGTACCTTACTTAAAAACATGAATCAGTTTGAATAACTCTGATACTAAGCAGCATATTGTATAAAGCAAAGTTTTGTTCGAAGCTAATGACGAAGGGTGGTATAACCCCAGTGGCGCCGCATCTGGGCAGAGCATCTCTAACGGGGCACTCGGAGTGTTCCACTTCCAGGTGCACGGATGAGCTCCTCAATTTCAAACTAAATTGTCTCCCAGCTCGGCAGTTGGATATTATACAATGAAGTCATTTTATTCAAAATCGCAATTTTACCGAGGTAATGTAAAGCGGCTTATAACTCTGAAAGTTGTGGCATTTTAATCAAGCGGCTGTCAATAATAAAACTTACCCAATGTGCTCAACGCGAGCACCGCGCAATTAATATATTGGCACGGGCTAAACGCTCATCAAACTTAATAATCTTTTGTGTTCGGGAACCTTTTGTGCGATTCCACGTGGATTTCCACGAGGGTGGGGGAGAGGGTGGCAGTTTGAAGCATTCGATTCTACAGACATTATTCTATTTCATATATTATTTTTAATTTTTCAGAGGGGCCTGGTTTAGCCTCAATTTTAACAGAAAATTTTGTACTTTTTACATTTTTTGTGTTTAATTCTAATTTCTGAACAAATTAAGATATCGACATCCGGTTTCCGGAATTGGATTCCTTGGACATTTTTCTATAAAATATATTATTTTAAAAACTTTTAAAAGCCTCTTGGTTGTGCTGATATTTAAAGTTTTTGTGGGAGAAAAAAAATTGTGTTTAATAAATTCTAATTGCTGACCGGATTAAGATATCGACTTCCGGTTTCCAGAATTGGATTTGTCGGACATTTTTCTATAAGGTGCATTATTTTTAATTACTTTTAGGGCCTTAATTAAGCCACAATTAATTGTTTTACGCGTAGATATAGTAGTGACATTTTAGTAATTTTCTTTTGTTTATTGTTTTTAATCAACTCTAATTTCTGACTGTATTAATATATCTATAAGATACATTATTTTAAATACTTTTAAAGGCCTCTTGGTTGAGCTGATATTCAAAGTTTTTGTGCGAGAAAAAAATTTTGAAGTATTAGTATTTTTTCGGTTAGCTGTGTTTAATCAACTCTCATTTCTAACCGGATTAAGATATCGACTTCCGGTTTCCAGAATTGGATTTGTCGGACATTTTTCTATAAGATGCATTATTTATAATTACTTTTAAGGACCTTAATTAAGCCGCAATTAATTGTTTTACGCGTAGAGAAAATAGTGTCATTTTAGTAATTTTGTTTCCCGTGTTTAATCAACTCTAATTTCTGACCGGATTAATATATCGACCTCCGGTTTCCAGCATTGAATTTTTCGGACATTTTTCTATAGGATGCTTTATTTTTAAACCTTTTAAAGTCCTTAGTTAAGCCGCACTTTAAATGTTGACATAAAAAGTAAAAATACAGTAACATTTTTTAAATTTCTATATTAAATTGTGGCTAAACCAGCCCCTCCTGAAAAATTAAAAATAATGTATTTGATAGGAAAATGTCTGTAGAATCGAATGCTTCAAACCGGAAGTCGGTTTTTCTATCCGTTCGCAAGTTACAGCCGTTTCTAATCAATAAAACTAACTCAATGTGCTTCTCAGTGCGAGCACCGCGCAATTAATATATTGACACGGGCTAAACGCTCATCAAACTTAATAATCTTTTGTGTTCGGGAACCTTTTGTGCGATTCCACGTGGATTTCCGCGGGGGGTGGGAAAGGGGTGGTAGATTTACCGCTGTACCCACACGGCAGAGTTTAGGGCGAATTTCGTCACAGAAATTCAAGCGAGACGACGATGCAGACTGATGAGGTAATGTGTATATCGAGTCGACGATTCACTCTAACGTACTGCTAATGTTGTGTCACTTCATTCAAGATGAATTGCACTATCATCAAAAATGTTCGCCTATAGTTGCTCGTGGTTTTATTGTGATTTAAAGGGAATATTCATATATAATACCATTAGTGACTATGATTTGGCGGCAATTTTTGCCGTCTGTCACGACTGCTTGTTGCGTCGAAACTAAATACGAGTGCGCAGCACGAGTGTTTATTTTCTAAAGCAACAGCAGGAGTGACGAGACGGCAAAAATTACCAAAAAATCATAGTCACGTATGGTATTCGGCTTGACAATTTCTCGAATTATTTTATTTATTCCAAAAAAGTAATGTATTTTTAAAACAATCTGACATTATATCTAAGCAACGCTTCGCGGAAATTTTCACTAGTGAAAATTGTCAGTGTAATTTTCACTAGTGAAAATTGTCACTGTAGTTCGTCTGTGATTGGTACAATTCAGCAAAATACTGTGTTTTGATTGGATGAAAAACTATAAGTGGAATTGTCATTGAAATTGTTGAAAGAGATTAGAGTAAGACGTAGGACTAATATTAATTTTAATTTATTTTTTGATAGTAGGTTTTTTGACAGATTTGGTTCATTGAGACGGTATTATAGTCCGGGAGCTGGCGTCAAATTTTTATGGGTGATTGCAGCAAAACTTTTATTTATTGTAGGTGGTATATTTTGTTGGTTTATGAGTGTTAGCTGGCACGACTGTGTGGCCTGCAGATTTAAGGAGCTGCGGAACTTGCAAAAAATAACAGATTTTCAAGTGAAACCAGCAAAGCTAAAATTTTGTATAATGATAATTTACCAATTATATTTAACAAAAAATATGTTAGCTGGACAGGGCAGGTGGATAACCTTGTTAGCTGTCCAGGTGAACATGTATGAAGTTTGCTACTTGAAAACTGTCAGTAAAAATTATTAGTAGGTGATGCCACGGTGATGCACTTATTTATCTAGATGACACTAAATCACTAAATTTTTCGCATATTTCATACATGTTCACTTGCACAGCTAACAAAGTTATCTACATGCCCTGTCCAGCTAACATATTTTTTTGTTAAATATAATAATTGCTAAATTATCATTATACAAAATTTTAGCTTTGCTAGTTTCACAGCCTATTAAAAACTTGAGCCACGCTTTCAGATCAGCTAACACTGCAATTCTTAATTAATTATTATACGAGTAGAACTAATTATATTACAAAAATCAGCTTTGTTGAAATGGTCCGGTCAAATTTGATGTCAGCTCCAGGACTATAGTTTAATTTAAATTTAATGCAACAAATTTCATGATTATAAATAATATGTATATTTAATAAGTTAACTCAAGTCAGTAATTGCTATATTACGAACTCGCTATAGCAACAGATATAAAGCTGAATGTTTGTTTTGTATCTACATAAATCTAGACCGTTTGTCCGATCTTCTTGAAAAATTTTTTAACTAGTCAAATTTCAAGGTATGTTTAAATTCTATGAGACAATTAGATGGGAGTAAAATATAAAAATCGCTCATAGACCGGCAGCTTATGACAGGTGATGATCTGATAGAAATCAAACATAACAAAAATTACGGCCGCTAGAAAGACCGGAAGCTCATGACAGGTGATGGTTTCCGATTTCATACAGCATGATTTTTTGAGGATAGCATATTGATTGACCCTATAATTTGTCGTCTTTTTATTATGTATTTTTTGTATATTTTAAAAGAATCAAGAATAGGAACATAACAATTTTAATTTTAACATAAATAATATTACATATAGTGAATGGAAAGATTAAAATCCAAAGGCCTATTAAATTTCATTCAAAATGGTTTGTGTTCAGTGTTCTCTGTTAAAAAAATTTGAAGTATTTTAAAAATAAACTGAACTAAGTAAAGAACACATTAGGGTGTTTATAAAAAAGAGACCTTCGAGTTTTTAAACCCGTGGTAACAATTTGAAACAACTGGCGGAAGCAAAATAAGGGGATAATTTTTATGGCAGGGTTCATTTCACCAGGACCGTTTCAAAATTATTTCAGCTTTTTCACTAATTTAATCAGTTTTAATTTTGAATCTTGTAATACAAATAAAGAAATTTTTGTTCGAATTTCCTAAAAGAGACAAATTTGTTTCTTGGAAATTTATTAATATAATGCTTTGTATACAGCATGTTCCTGTATACCTACGTATGGATCAAACTTTAAGAGTAGGTATATGTAACACGTTCTAAGGATAACAAAACAAAAAGAATTTTTCAAAAATTCGCAAAATTAAGGGTGGTTTACTTAAAGATAACGGGTGCGTTATATAAGCGCATTTGGCCTTTATCAGTTTTTCTTATCGACGTACGAAAAGCGCCGAAATAAACGTTATATAAGCTCAGAAGGGAACCCTAATTGAGTCCAACAGAACTCCGTTTTTTTAAAAAAAAATAAACTAATCAATACTAACAAAACCGTAATTGAGTCCAACAGAACTCCGTTTTTTTTTAAAATAAACTAATCAATACTAACAAAACCCTAATTGAGTCCAACAGAACTCAGTTTTTTTTTTTAAATAAACTAATCAATACTAACAAAACCCTAATTGAGTCCAACAGAACTCCGTTTTTTTGACATAAACTAATCAATACAAACCTGAACTTAACACCATCATACTGGAAGACGATCTGGACTAACTTGTTATGGTCAGAAATCTCATTTTCGAAAAATGCGCTTATTGAACGTTACGATCTGCGCTTATTGTACATAAATTTACTGATTAAATTTCTGCGCTTTTCATACGTTTTGATGACCTGAAATGCGCTTTTACAACTCTCCGAAAGAAAACATGTTGAGTGCCACTGGTTTCATTACTGTACCGTGAAAGATTATTATTACCTAACCTACTACAAATTCTTTATCTCCGGCTACATTGAATACATTAATTCATTTTGTAATGCAAATTTGAAATTACAGTTATCAGTAGGTACTCCTATTTTCGCGACCGAGAGTAGAAAGGGATTTCTATGACATCAAAGTAGGTATATAAACGTTACATTTTATTCCTAGGGGAATAATGTGCATCTTATTCTCCTGGAGAATTTGCTTTATACAATGTAATGTTATTGTTTCTTGTAACGTCATTATACATAGTAGTAACGAAGTTTAAATAATTTTTTTCCCAAAAACTACTAAACGTTTTAATTAGAAAATATGAATGTCAGGGACGAGCCTGCTCTGAGTTTAACATTTTAATCTTAACCTAGCAACTCTAGAAGTTCAATCAAGACAATTATCATTGTTCTTATCATGTTCTTCAATGATAATGGTGGGATTCTGTGCAAATCTATAAGTTTTACAAATTTGTAAATCTTTAAATATTGAACAAAATCACATAAATATTTGTTGACAAATATAAAAGTGTTCATATGCTTATAAATTTCATTTCGATTTTGTTTAATACAGTTTTATAGATCTGTAGCAACTACAGATTTTCACAGAATCCTACTATAAATATATACAAATAACAGAATTGGTGTGGGTCCGGCCCTGACCGCCGGAGAGCTTAACGCCCGCCGTCGGCCGGACCCCAACGCCGGTTTTTCAGCGGAGGGCGACAGATTTGTCAGTGGTGACTTGATTACTATAATGCCGAGTGCCGTGTGTGATCCACGGTGCAATATGTGTTATGTGTTACGCGTTTGACATAATTTGCTCCGTTTCCTGCTCTACTGACAACACACGCTGCATTGAAAGTTGTTTGTGACATGTGGTAATTTACGCCAAATTAAGGGTTTCCCGTCATTTTTGTGGTTTTTATTGGTGTGTCCCTTCGCGCAGATTCTAGGTTAATTATAATAAAATTTAATTGGACGTAAAAGTCAAACTTTATTTTCTTGTTCATATTCAACCAACATTTTCTTGGGCATAATAAGTTTGTTTATCTCAGCAAAAATATTGTCAGTTATTATACCACTAGAGCTTCGAAAATAATCGAAAATACTGCCGACTGATGAGACGTATTTCCATAGAAACAACTCGAGACCGGAGGTCGAGAGGTGTTTTGCGGAAATACGTCGAACCAGGAGGCAAAAGTATTTTCTATTATTTTTGATGATCGAATGGTATACGCATTGACTATTTCATGAATAAAACAAATTTAACAATTTTAAATAACACAATTTTATTTATTAGCATAATTTTTAAATTCATTTTAAATATTTTGACATTTGATGTCATGGTTAAGGTGCATATACGCATACTATGTCAATAATCAAAACATGCACTGGAATAGTTGTTTATATAAATAATAGTTTCTATAGTTTTTGTAAAAAATAGTGCATATTAATTGGTTAAAATATAATGAGGGAAATAGTCAACTGTAATTACGCAAGAGCTTTTTATTTCGCCGGATAAATTTCTGTTTGTATTGAAACCTTGTTGCCCAGCAATTTGAAAAGAAAAATTGTTTAATAAAATCACGACACCGTAGGAGGAGTGATTTTATTTGAAAACAATTTTTCGACAGGTGACAGGTTGAGATGTCAAACAGAAATTTATTCGGAGGAAATAAATTGCTCGAGTGTATTTCAATGAGATAATTTAACGACTCCTTTGGTTCTTCACAAATATTCCCAAAATCTAATCATTTCACTGACAAATATTAGAAATATGAAGCAAATGACATTTTTGCACTTCCGCGGAAGTGCACCACATGACTCCCTTGTACGCCTTGTTTGTTCATACTTCTCTTAATAACTAAAATGTAGAATAATATAAAAAATTCTTTTAACTTATTATACTAGTATACTCACAAATATATTTTTTGCACTTCCGGGACTAAAACTCTTCTTTAGTCTTTATTTTTAGAGACTAAGGTTCTAAATTTGATCCCTAGGGATTATTTTTCATATTTAATCCCGTTGTCAAGGAATTGAATTAATTAATCCCGTTGTCAAGTAAATACGTGCTATTTGTTATGCCTGTGGCACACCGGCCGAGGAGCATCGAGGACCATCGAGTAACTCCTCGATGAAACGATAGAACGCACCCCGTCCTCGACGAAAAATAGGGGCGCCGCTATTTTCATCGAGTTGTTCCACGATGAAACGAATGTATCTCATTTCAGACGTATCTTTGGATTTGATTTCGCGCAAAACTTTGATGTATTTGTCACCGATTAAATAGAAATCCATCGCGGACGGGTGCGTTCTTTCGTTTCATCGAGGAGTTACTCGATGGTCCTCGATGCTCCTCGACCGGTGTGCCACAGGCATTACAGAGTATCTATGGTAACAATATAAATATTTGTCATAAAATTTACTGTCTAAATTACAAAATGTGTATTCTTTTAAACTATTTTGCATTCGTTTGAGGATGAAGTGCAAAAAATAGCGTATATACCACAGGACTAAAGTACCTTTAATCCCTCAGGTGATTATTTCCCTCACCTTCGGCTCGTGAAATAAACTTCACCCTCAGGATTAAATCATGCACTTTAGTCCCTCAATATATAATATACTATTTAGTGTTTAGTTTATTGTTTGGTTTCTAAGAAAAAGGTAAATACGGTTTTATCATTTGCAAAAAGATACTTTCCTTTTTATCCGCTGTCAAGTGTTTTGGCTTACTTTATACAGCAGTGGAATTATCAAGTATTCTTTTAAAATATTAGGATACGATTGTGTACGAGATAAATAGGTAAATTAGTAATATTAATTATAGGGACATAACGCGTTATTATTAAAATAATACATAATTCCATGCACTGAATAAAGAAAATGATTCCCAGTAATGCCCGGTGATTTCGAATGAAACAGATTATAATTAATAATTAATTGAAACATATTTGAAGTTAAAATGGGAAATGCATTAAATCTTTATAACTTTCGCGTATTGGACATATAAATTTTGCGTGGTCCGCTAAAATACTATCAGATTATGTTATGCCATTCAAATTTATTAATTTGTATGATGGAATAAACAATATATTTCAAACTACACAACATCAATCTTCTATAATCTATTATGAAATTACAGTGTAAATTGTAAACGTGCACTCCCGGATGCACAGAGTGTTTGAGCTTAATAATGAGCCATAAATGAATATTTCCAATAATTAATAATTAATAGATGTCATGAATATTTTAACTCCTTTCATTATAATGCTATTGTAAATACCGCCATCGACAATAATGTAAAATCTCAATTCAGCTGAAATTTCCAACGGTTGATTATGTGGTAAATAGATGCCGTCTATTTCAATTATGCATAATTTTACATCACTTCTGAAACTTAATATGCCAAACCGATGTAATCATTATTTAATATTAATATTCAATATTGCATGCATTTATCTAACACACATTACAATATTCATATTGTAGTGAAATTGTAATTATTCTAACAAAACAATATCGTGTACCAAACAAACAGATATAGACAATTTAAGTGTCCTTCACAGTCAGCAATTATTGGATAAAATGTTTTCGCAACATTTTTAGGTTACCGACCAATATACGTACCCTCATACAAAATATTTACTTATAAGTAGTCGTAGTTATGTCGATTATTTTTGTGGAAGTATTACGAATGTCGTGCTGCGCACTCGTAATATTCATATCCAAGCACAAGGTACATGAGTGTGTAATATAATATAACTACCAGACAAATAATCTACTTAACTATGACTACGAATGGTATTCAAGAGATTTTTCATTGAATCAGATCCAGTTTTAAATTAAAATGGCAAAAATGCAGTTATCCATGATTTCAGAAAACAAATATTTTGCTTAAATTTAGACGTATAACGCCAAATGTGTTTTATATGTTTTTTGGTGTTTCTTTACAAATAAAATAGTGAATTTCAAGTTAAAATTTTATAGACCTTTGAAGAAAACGCAGAAATAGAAATGGTGCAATTAAAATGGGAAATATAGATTATAATCAAAATGTTCATTTGTTAAATAGTCACCTAAAAGTACTAGTAGTGAATAGTCGACACACAACCTTACTAGTACAAAATAATCAAGTCTACACATTTTGATTGGCTGTGAAATTCAATATTCTGCATTTTATTGGTCTTTTTTTTGAAGATGATGTGAATAATCCCAATAAAAAATATTCTAAAGCGAATATAAGCAAATTATGAGTTGACAGACTCAAAAAATAGGTAAATAGTGGTATTAGACCAAGAGCTAGTGGTCAAATTAGTGTGGACATTTTATTAGTCGTGAAATTGAAGGGCTGGGGCCTTGTATACTTGCTAAAGAAGGAATGTCCAGTCTGCCAGTCCTAAGTGGCCGGATCAGGCATCACCAAGCGTGAGAAGATGGGGTTAAATAAAGTAGAATTTATATAAATTATGAGGTCTGCCATTTGTATAGGTTAAAATAAACTATTTCTTATTTATAAGAAATATTGGCAGACCTTTTCCCCTCCACCAAATCCTCGCCAGAACAACATTAAGTTATACATTACAGATGACATTTAATATCTGTCAAATATTTGTTTGCATCTGCACTTACTTTGTATACCTAGTAACTATTTATTTATAAATAAATAATGTACCAATTTATTTAAGGAAAACTATATCAAGTTTCAATAAGTATACTACTTCAAGTTTGCGGATTTCTACCAAAATCTTATCCGGTGTTAAGATTCTCATTAAAACCTTAAATATAAAATTTGGTTATTAAAGGTTTGATACTTTTTAAGTTATCGTGGACAAAAAATCGTCCATACGTGAACACACACAGACATCATCGTGAAACTAGTAAATTCGTATTCTAGAGACCCTGAAACGTGCTTATCCACCAAAAACTCATACTCGAAAATTTTGACCCATTACAATACCTCTCTTATAGAATATGAGGCGAAGGGTAATGAAACAAATATTTTATACCGAAAATAATTTATGTAATTAACGTTTACAAACATTATTCCAACAAGCAAATAATATTGACAAAAAATACGAGAAGGAAAAATATAAATTTAAAAATTAACAATAAATGTTATTTGAAAGCAAAAATATGCAAAAAAATTATGCTGTATATCACTTTATTTTGTCATGAAACGTTAAACATCTATAAAAAAATAGCAATATGCTCAATAATATCAAATATGCATATGCATTTATAATCTGGACTCTAATTTCCCAAAACTTTTATACATAAAAGTAATTGTATCATGTTTTACATTTAAGATAAACCAATATTGTTTGAAAATTATAGCGGTTTTGTATATTAAAACGATGATATGTGTAGATAGACGTCCAAATTCAATTTCATATAAATCGAGTGTAAAAAAAGATAACTTATCACCCAACCAAACCACATAAATTTTATAAAGAGTTAATTATAAACAAGAGACCATAGTTGCACCGTTGTCATACGTACAATATAATTAACAAATATATACCTTTATAATAATTATTAAGAAGAATAAAAAGAATTGTTCGTAAACGCGCTCTCACAAATTGTTACACCACAGCAAAAATTCAATCAGTCTGTTGCAGGATGAGAACTTAGAGGAATAGTAAGGCTATACACTTGCTATGAAATTAGAGCACAATAGGGTGCTACAATATTCAAGATTGTGACTTTGTTTTTGAAATCTATGAACTCATATTTGAAATGTAAGTTTATAAAGACTGTCCCAAGATGCTACATGACGATTTTCTTGAAATACCTAATAGTCTGCTGGTAATTAATTAGTGAAAACCGGTGAAATCAATCTTTTTCGTAAATTTTAAAATATTTTTTAACTTATTTCATTTCAGCACAAGTGAAAAAATAAGTTCGCACAGTTTTGTAGAATGTAACCATTTCATAATTGAAATTTATATATAGGTATAAGAGTGATAGGAAGTATTTCATTTATAACAGTGGTATAATAGTTATTTATGTATTAAGGGTGTAAGGAAGCTTTTATGGCGTGAGACGTGATTTTGAGCCCGAGCGTCAGCCGAGGGCTAAAAACACGTCAAGAGCCATAAAAGCAAGTTACGCTCGTGATACATACCCAACTTTATGCACGGTTGAATATTTTCTAATAAATTAATTAATTTAGGTACCTAATTCACTTGTTCAAATTACCAAAAATGACTAAATTCTTAGACTGTTGCTAAGGTACCAAAAAAATTCCGAAAATAAAAAAATCTAAATGTCAAAGTTGTCATTATTGAATTAAACATTTACAAGATAATTTATGTTAAATGTAAGTAAAAATAATGTTATTAAAATAAAAAATGGTACAACTAATTATAGAAAACGATTATTTATAGAATTATTAATAGTTTATTTGAGTAATATTGAAAATCTAAATTGTTTGCATTAATTTGACGTTTTTTTGTAGCGCACTGCGCTATAAAGTGATTCGTGGGAAGTGACGTTTACGTCAAAGAAATTCGTGTATAACTGTCAAATTATGATATGACCGTGCATAAAAAATATTTCAAACAAACATACCTTTACAAATTCAGTCAGTCTTTTGCAGGGTCATCTGTCATTTTGACATTAATTTGCCATTGCGATTTTCTTACCGAATATGCACTCGTGCATTCATTCATGTCCAGGAATTTTTTTATCGTGCATTCCAACAAAGTAATTAAAACGTTATTGAAAAGCACTCAAAAATATTTCCGGAAAGAATTAATGTACAAGCGAAAATATTTCATTTCATCAAAGTTTTGTAGAATGTAATAGAAATTTATAGGTATAAGAGTGATAGGAAGTATTTCAGTTATAACAGTGGTAGAAAAAAATATTTCAAACAAACATACCTTTATAGTTTCACCTTCGTCACAAACTAAAGTTAGTAAAAGCACTCGAACACCATAACAAAGTCTCTCTTGGGTGAAAACTGCACTCAGGTAACCGTGCGCTGTTGCAGGAATTCTTCACTGCGTTTGTGGCGGCAAGGCAACCCCCGGACCACGTGTTTTCGGTCTGACAGCTCGTCGCGCTATGAGAGAGGGGATGCTAAATGTGATAATAATCACTGGAGGGGCGGCAGAGACGTATCACATGCTCGCGCTGTCGCCGCAATCTGCATTCACAGGTGACTCGAGGAGTGGAGCGATGACAGGCCCGGCTGAGGGAGGGGGTGCCCTGATATTTTATTGTTTTTGGGATTTCTGTGCGCCGGTTGCAATGAACTTAATCAGGTGGGTGTATGCACGCCCCCAATATTTATTGACATTTGAATTATGTTATTTTATTTTTTGAGTGCATCCCCAAGTAACAATGACTGACTAAACCAAAAATAAACGTATTTTAGTCATAATTTAATGTTGCAACAAACTTAATCAGGCGGGTGTATGTACGCCCCCTACATTTATTGATATTTGAATTCTATGTTATTTTATTTTTTGAGTGCAACCCCAAGCACCATTGACTGACCGTAAACCAGAAATAAATGTATTTTGTCATAATTTAATGTTGTATTTTGACGTCGCACAGACGTAACCCAAGTAACATAGACTGACAGTAAACCAAAAATCGACGTTGTATTTTAGTCATATTTTAACGTAATATTTTGACGTCCTGCAGACGTAGAATCTATGTTTATATAGACGTCTACTACAGACGTAATTTTACCATCACGTTTGGACGTTATAATCAAATCATAATAATCTGACGTCGAATTTTGCCGTTGTATGGATGTAGAATCTGTGTTTATACACTTCTTTTATGGACGTAATTTTTTAAACTGTGTTAATAGTGTCAAATTGTATTACTGATAACAATCTATCGTTAATAGCAACTATTTTGCAAATTGTCTTATCCGAATTTAACACAAAATTATTTGGTAAAGATTTGAAATAATGTGCACATTTTCTTTCAATTTTTTTCTACCAGATAAATTTTCATCGCTTTTCACAATATATTGACTCTTTTGAAATCTCTTTACTATTTGTTGTAAGGTAAAAATCCCGATGAAAACATTTCACGTTCATATTGTATGTTAAGATTTGAAGCGCGCGTAAGTTAGATTTTAATGACATGATAAAATAAACTAGATTTTATAATTTACCTACTTTTCCTGTATTTATGATACCTACTGTTAATCAAATATCAAGCATTTCTGGAAGCGATAACCTTGTCGTGTCGTAAGGCTTAAGGAATTAGTTGGCGAGCTTAGAATCACGTTTAACTCTGGAAGCAAAGAAAACATAAGCAAATATGCTTAGTGAGGAGCAGTAACACGCTGGTGGAACTCTTCCACCTCAGACACTCATATCACGCATCAATCTAAACATCATACAACATTCGTATATCGGTGGCGATCTGGTTAGGGCCACTCCAGCCCCACGGCTGCTCGCTGTATCGTTGGCAATCTGACTAGGATTACTACAGCCCAAAGCTGCTTATCTTAAAAATACTTTTTTAAATGAATTACTCATTTTAAAATATATATCAAACTTGGTACCGTCATTACCTTTTTAAATAAGCTACTTATAACTTTATCTTGAGTTTATATTTCGCAACTTATTTTCAACTAAAAAGAAGCAAATGGGTTTTTAAGTAAGTAATTGCGGATAAATATTTATAATTTATTTTAGCTACTATTATATCTATATCTTAAATACCAACGACAAAAATTATCAACTGTAATTACACAAGAGCTTTTTATTTCGCCGGATAAATTTATGTTTGTATATTGAAACGTTGATGCCTAGCAATTTGAAAAGAAAAATTGTTTAATAAAATCATGATAATTTTTCGAATCAAATTGCTGTCAGGTGACAGGTTGAGATGTCCAGCAGAAATTAATTCGGAGAAAATAAAATGCTCGAGTGTAATTCAAGATAATTTAACGACTCTTTTGATTCTTCTTCATAAATATTCCCAAAATTTAATCATTTCACTGACAAATATCAGAAAAATATGAAGCAAATGACATTTTAGTGTTTGTTTATTATGTTTTGTGGCTAAGAAAAAGGTAAATAAGGTTTTATCATAAGTAATATAATAAGATCCATAAATTTATCGGTAAAATTTACGAATAGTTGTTGCGTAGAAACGGACAAACGAGTGTCAAAATTGACATATTTAAATTTAACGACAGCGAAGCTGAAGTGATTTAAGAGTCAATTTTGACCCGAGTTGTCGTTTCTACGCAGGAATTATGAGTAAATTTTACCAATTAAATTTATGACTCGAATTATATTTGCTTGATTATTTCACGAACGACGTTTGCAACATTAAAAACATTTAATAAACAAAATGTAACCATGATTACCCTACTGTGGTTTTATCAAATTTTATCGCTGAAAAACTGCCCTCTTCGAAAAAGTTATGCATTCTTATTGGCCAGAAATGACGTGTGTAAAATAATCACTTGCAAAAAGTTTTATCCGCTGTCATAGCGATAAAATTGTGTTTTGTGTATGGCATACTTTATACAGGAGTGGAATTATCATTAAAAATAAATCCTTTAGTTTATTCTTATCAAAATTAAATACCCTGAAAAAATATTCTGGTGCATATTTTGTACATCCATCCTTGGCCACCAAGAAAACACTCCAACTACGTCCCTGAGTTCTAAACACCTCCCCCCCCCGCCCTTGGACTTGTGTTCTACACAAGACGGAAGTGCTCCCGGTATACCGGAAACGCTGCGGCCGCGTGGAACGCACAATAGACAACGTGACCGGTGCAAGGCTTGACCGAAACAACCCCTTGTATTTGTAGTTTTTGCTTTGTGTGCCACTGATAAGATTGACATTTGTATCTTTTGGATTATGTGAATGTGGTAGGGTGCATTTTACTTTGTTGGGTTATTAATACTTTATTTCATTTGAGTGGTGTCCGTTAGAAGGGGCGAATACAAAATTAATAAATTTGAAATAAGTCACAATAATTATTTATAAGTGTGTTATACTTATACTTGTTATATACAAACATGAAACACAAACCTGTCGTTTGAAACAAGAAAGAAATTTTGAAATATTGTTTTCACACTAATTGAAACACTCTTATTTTGGAACAAATAATAGCGCTTGCTTGTATTTGTAGAAAAAAATCTAAACGATACTACTTATAGTTTTATGAAATCAAATATCTTTTAAGGTGTTCGTCTAACCTAAAATTTTACAACGTTACAGAGGTGTACGCCTCCCACGTTTACTTTAGTTATAATTGAAATATATGATTCTTTTACATATAAGTGTATTAACAAAGGATGTCTTAATGCCTCTAGTTTTTTATTTTTTGTCTTTGGCATAGGAATTCGAAGTAAAAAATATTTAAAAATGACGTTTTTTGTCATTATTCGATACGATGTGATATGAATTTTTTCGGTCATTATAAATGGAAATAAAAATTTAAAAAGCAAGAAGCCTGCAGCTAACCTTCCTTTTTCGAATAATTTTTATTTTACTTAATTTCTTTAAAAAATACAGAAGTTATTATGTGAATACTGGAGCCATGTTTACAGTATTTTTCAACTTCAAAATGACATTGCATAGCTAGGATGCGGCAAAGTACGAGTTTCGGGTTGGGGTCGGGCAGCCGTAGTAGTGGGGAAGAGGGTGAATTTTAGGAATTAGAAAAATAGGTAAACGAGCCCCTTAAGATTTACATTTATATACACAATTTAGAATTTAGAATTTTTCATTTATTTTGTTTTTAATTATTTCAAGTTCCCCATATTTATTTGCAATTAATTATATATTTAATACTACTTTGTAATTTCCTATAAAAGATTATATAGCTGTTCAATATTTATAAAACGTAAAAATAAAAGCTTATTTTACAAAGTTTCTGAAAGCTTTAGTAAATTAAGTACCAACTTATTGTCTCTGTTTATACAAAAAGAAAAATATCTAAATAAATACATTTCACTGCACCTTTGTCGTTCATATATAAATGTATATTTGAATATCATCTTTGCTTATGGTAATGTGGTATCTTACACTTACTAACTACGCAACGGGTACATACCGGGTGTAGACTTTTTTCTGACCTATAGGAAAAACAATGTTAAAATTTTAATTTCGCTCCAAGTTTTTACCTATTAATTTTAGAGCCAAACTGTAAATACAAAACATGTTCAGAATAACAAACGGCATCCAACGAGCCCATATTTATTGATATAAAACGTTCCTATCACGTGATAAACGTAAATTAAATTTGCTATATTTGAGCTGTTTACAGAGTGCCATAAGAAATAAAACGAATGATAAAAAATTAATTACCTACGATAAAATGTACCTTAGGAAGAAAAGAAGGAAAATAAAATAGTTATTTATTTATTTTTTGATTAGTGAATCCTTCTTATGGTCCAATAAATCAATTAGAACAACAATTTCAAATCTGTCGTCAGAGTGACGGGATAAATATTTTTGTTTTGTTTAATTTTACATGGCAGTCTGAAACTAGCTTAAATTGTTAATTTTTATTTCATGTTTATTTCTTCAAAGAAATCGATTTAAACAACAAATTTTAGTTTATTCGATGCTGTTTTTAATTCTAAACATCTTTTGTATTTACACTTTTGGTCTAAAATCAATAGGTAAAAACTTGAGCGAAATTAAAGATTTAACATAGGTCAGAAATAATGTCTACACCCGGTATGTGTAGAACATTTTAATTAAAGAGTTTATAAAAAGTTAAATTACCCTGATGACTAGCACGTTTACGTATTGTAGTGAGGTAGCAGAAGCTTTAACTATTTTAATTATTAACGCAGGAAATAACTAAAAAGAGTAAATAGAACTTTGTAAAATCAAGCTTAGTTTAAAAGATAATAACTTGAAGATAATTTGCCTATGCCATGCAAAGAATCAATACAGAATTTTAAAAAATGAGTTATTATCGTTAATTTTTATTAAGAAAAAATCAGATGTGGCCAACACACAACCTCACGCCACATCTAGACTTATAAGCATAAATGTATACGTACAATCCAGTTCCCATTTAAAATATACAAATAAAAATCTAAAATATTCAAACATAGAAATTTGCTTCACCTGAATCAAAAGATTCATTTACAGGAAAACTCTTCTGTGTTGAAACCACTCTCCGTTCATTAACTACATTTAATATCTTACTTTTATGACTTATATGGCGTTAGTACCAAGGTGTCACCTGCCTCATCTGTCAATATTTTTTACGCAGAAATAGAAATCAACTGATCATGGATTACAAGATTTCAACGTTTTATTTGATTTTTTAATCAATCAGCATTGTTTATCTTTAAGTTTAACAACGATATTTATAAAGCACAATAGAGTACTTTACCATAGTAGCAAATTAGCAATCCAATAAATTATATTGAAAGGAGACCTCAAAAATGTGTTATTGCCATGAAAATAGTTTTCAAAAAGTTAATAGTTCTTTATATATTTGAGATTTTACGTATCGATACATCTACGTCACAATGCATTTTCACGTGTATTCTTGCTTACAGTAATAAAGAAACTACCAAATTGTATTTTACATTTTATAACATTTAGAAACAGTTGATTTTACACGGAGTACATTTTAATTCCAGCCTCATTGTTTCAGAAGATTTTCCGCTATACATCTACGTCACATAAACTTTAAAAATTAATTACAGCTTTATAAAGAATAATTAAGACTTATCAGTACTCTCAATCGCTTTCAAATAACATGAAGTTTCAACAAAAAACAATTTTTAAAAATGGTAAACTACCCTATTATTACAAAATGTAATAAAATCTATTCGTTACAATCCAATTAACCAACTGAACACTGTGTGAAAACCAGAGCACACACCAACATGTATATTAATTCTATTTACAAAGCGTCTCGGCGTTGGCGCAACTTTTTCCAGTTCTTTAAATACATTTCCATGTGGATAAAATCCTGTTCACAATACATCCCCCACTAAAGCATTTCGCCCAGATTGCCGGGATCATCATCGCACTCCGTCGCGTCTCCTGCCCCCCTCCCACCTCCACAGAGCACGCGAGTGGTGGTGGGAGCGACCGTGCGCCCGCGAGGCTTTTTATCAAGCCGTCGCACTCGCTACGACTCTCCCCTGATCGCTTTGCGCCGATGATAATAGTTTACTAATGCGAGATACATTATTGAGTTGAGCCGTTCAGTCACGTCGGGAATTAAAAATATTCTACAAGCGTATAACGTACTGGGTGGATTGATATTTTTGGAATAATATAATTTGAAACTATTATTCTTTTTAGAGTATAGAAACATAAACTAGCAAAACAAATACATTCAAGCTATTATAGTGTTAACATTCTTACATAAATTTTTGCATATTGCATTCATTGTTTTTGGTTGGTTTCATGTGGTATTATTTTAGTTTTAAAATACGTTTAAGGCAGTGACTTTTTAAAGGTAAGGGCTGCAATTTAAATGAAAATGCGCTGCAGGCCAAATTTTTTTGTTCAAGGTTAATTTTTATCAGGGAAGAGAAACTTCACAGTTTATCCCAGTTTTTGTACAAAAATAAATACAAATTTAATTACAAACATAATTATATCAAATATCACAATCAATTTTAATAAAATAACTATATACCTTTAAAATATACAGTTGTGCGCCTTATAATTTCAACGCAAACTATTTTGTACCTTTAAACTACACGCATTTATGTTCACCGTGAGCGGCAGAGCTGCGTTCGAGGCAGCCCCGCGCACACATACTTCTGCCTAAGTTCGAGGGCTGTTCGTACAACAGCCCGTAGAACGAAAATGGGTATAGCTGGTATAGCGTTGACTCACGCTGCGTCAAAGTATCATGTATAGTATGCCTACAGGCGCAATTTTTTAAATTACAAGATATATTTGATGGATAGATAGATAATGTTGTTTATTGATATTATTTAAATAATGTATCAGAACAGTTTCATTTCCTACCAGGGGCTGCTGCCACGCAGCCCTTACCCACGAGCCGCCACTGGTTTAAGGGCCTATTGCATGGCGTAATACGCATTGAAAAACGAGTAATTTTTGTGATGATCTCAATCTAATACTGTTATACGTATGATGTTGAATTTTTGTATGTAGATTAAGGAAGCATACTAAAAGTGCGGAATCTTCAAAATCTGTAATTAATGTAATTAGTTTGGCTTTAATATTATATTTATTATTTTTCCGTACTTTTTACATCATGTTCTACTCATTTTGTCTTTAAACTCAATGATAACTTTTATTCATGAAATTCTCACGAAATTCTAGTGTTTAATTCCTTGTTATCTCTAATAATTGTTGTCGGAACAATATATAGTTTGAATTTTTCAATTCAACAATGCTTTATATTTATATGCAAATACATGTCTAATTATATTTTTCCTGCATTTTTCAGACTCTTGCTTCTTGGCCAATGATTCCTGCTCAAATCGCTTGCTGCCTACTGTTTCCGGCCTTGACGTCTTCACTTCCTGTTCTTAGCCTCACACTTCCTGTGGTACCATCGCCCAGCTGAAAGCTGAGGCCCAACAAAGTCAAGTTTTCTACTAAGAGAACTAAGGTAAAATTGTATTGTATTGTATTTCTGTTTAGACGAATTCACATCTAATTTTATTTTTCTTGTGTGTTTTCAGACTCTTGTATCTTGCAGTTCTTGTTCCGTCGTCTTTTATTTCCTGAGCCGTAGACCTGGTGCAGAATGACCGTTGAAGAGGGCCCAGTACTTCTCGGCATCGACATCTTAAAAAGAGATTAAACTGTAAATCAAATGTGTTTCAATATTATTTACTTATAATTCAACACTTCAAAAGTTTTTTTCAATTATTAGTATTTATTTAGTACAATTCTAAATTATTAGCTTATATCAATCTTCAAACAAAAATGGTATTATTTTAAAAACAGAACTTAATATTTTTCTCTTTTATTTACAGATTCGTATTCGAACGAAAATTCCTTGGTCTTTACGTGGCTTCAGCATGTCAGCATGTGTCATTTAGTATTTAAGGTAGTATGGTTAATAAAATGATGAATTAAATGAATTTAATTTAGTCAAGAAAGTGCCTTAGATAAACAACAAAGATATACAAGACAAAATGGTGCACATTTTCGTTTCTTAACTTATAAACAAATAACAATTTTTTGAAGTAGTAATTTTTAAAGATTAATTGCAAACAAATTAAAATGGTAGTATTATTTGAAATCAGAGTTAGTCACCTATATTTTTTCATTGTTCTTCACACTTACATTATTGCATTTATTAATTTTTCAACAATTAATTTAAAAGATCTTTGACTAATATAAATGAGATTTTAATAGTTCTAAATTTTGCATTTAGATTATACATTCTGTAACGTCATTTATCCAGTTTGGGTGTGGCAGCCTCACATATAGTGAGTCATTGTTACCAGCCGTAAGATTTTAAAGTTTCTAATACATACAACGAAACAATGCGTAATGGTGCATACTATTATAATTATTATTGATTGAATTTTAAATAAATATCAATAGTAATATTTTTTATCGTAAAGAGACATAAATTTTAATATTTTTGTAATAAACAAATTTTAGTTGCAAGCATATTTGAATAACAATTTATTCTGTGAAGTCAGAGTTAGTCACCTACATTACAGCATTGTTTCCTGATACATTTTTGCATTTATTTTGCTTATTTGACTATTTTTGTAAATTGAAAACAAAACTATGACATTATGCAGTTAGATTTTGAAGTTTATTATACACTTATACTTATGAAGTAGCAATGCAAAATTGTGCATATTTTTAAATTTTACTAATTCTAATATTCAATACATATTTTTTGAGTCTTTCAATATCAGAGTTAGACACTTATATTATTGCATTGCTTCTTTATATTTTATTGCATTTAATGTGATTATCATTTGACAATTTCAACAATTTGTTTATATTTACTTTTTTCTTATTTGTTACGAGTTCAAACTTTTTTAAATAGTATATAATATAATCACAATTTATGTTAAACTATAATTTGTTTTAAACCGTAAGGACTTGAATTAAAAAATAATATTTGGGTTACTGTGAAGATTTTGCGGCATTGGCTTCCTCGTAATTTACTAAGTATAATCCGCTACAATTTAGCAATATTTTAACTTTGACCCGAAATAGTAGTAAGTGGTTAACCTTAGGTCTTTTTCGATTTCGGCCCTAAACTTTGGGAGCCTATAACTCAGGAACTAAAAGACTTATCAAAGCGGGGTTTGCGGCATATATTAATTATTTATTTGTGTGTTCAGGTTTTCGACCCGTGGAGGCGGTAATCTTCTTAGGAGGAGACCCTACTTACCATTCTTCAATTGACCACTGGGCTCCAATGAAGAAATGTCTGCTATTTATTGTACACACATTTTCTCCTGATTGTTTATTACGCATATTTTTTCTCTATCATGAACTTCGGCATAATTATTTGGGGAGCTTCTTCAGGTGCAAATGATGTTTTCATCGCTCAAAAACGTGCAATTAGAATTATATGTAAACTAAAACCAACTGCTACCTGTCGAGGCAGCTTTAAAAAACTAAATGTATTAACCTTTCCATCTCTGTACATACTCGAAATATTTAAATATGTTCTGAATAACTTAGATATATTTACATTCGTTGATTCCAACTGCAGCACTAGACAATCCAACAACACCCTGCTGATTCCGACCCACAAAACGTCGTCATTTGAGAGAAGTCCTTTATACATGGGTACTAAAATATTTAACGCAATTCCACAACATTTAAAATGTCTAAATAGAAACCAAGTTTTGTCGCAAATAAAACAAATATCAATCATTAAGGAATACTATTCAATTAGTGACTTTTTGACGATTGTAGTAGTGGTAGATTCACTATGTAAGTGAAGATATATTATGTATATATTATTATTATATATTATGTAATATTATATGTCTGTCTTTCTATTTTTGTAAATTCTATTACAATATTTAAATTTTTTGTAGTTATATACTTTATAATTTTGCTATTGTAACATGATAGTAGGTATATTTGATAAAATATTATGTATGTCAAAAGCTGGGTGGAAGATCAGCAATGCTGATACTGAACCTACGCTTTTTGATCTCATTTTAACGTGATCAATAAACAATTATTATTATTATTATTATATTATTGATAGAACAGAACTATGTTTTTATATCATAAAAATTAAATAATCGAGATGAAACAGCTGTATATATTATTAATAAAAACAAATAAGTAATACTTACATCATTGCACTAATTTTATTTCTTAAACAACCCTTTGTATACTTCCTAAACCCTTACAGGACTTCTACGGTGAGAGTACACGGCCTTAAACCTGAAAATGTACTAGGATACGAAATAATAAACAGTAAGTATAAATTTTATGATTTATTTAATAAAATACTTCAATACAATGCACAATCTTGTAAATAAATTAACTTAATTAAACATTTTTAACATAAACACCCTTATTTAGGTTTATATAAGCTCCAAACGAGATAGGTGCTGCCATCTGTTGGTGGCAGTTATTTAAATGTACAATATATCTTCAACTAAGGGTTGAATGACTAAATGGGGTACATATTTGGATTCAGCGGGTTCGAATTAGGGGGTAGAGTATAAATTACCCCCTTGAAATGTTTATTTAGCATTAAAACATATTAGGGGTAAAATCAGTCCAAAATCGGTCCAAACGTCACAAAAGTTTTTGTCGAGTGGTCCAGAAAATGAAGCAAAGTTGCAACTACGCTAGGAAAATATTAAACTGCAAATAACTCGAAAACTAAGGGTTGCACGGTAAAATGGGGCGCATATTTGGATTCAGAGGGTCCTAATTGAGGGGTTAGACTACCCCTCTTTAGTCTACTACCCTTACTTTACGAGTTATAAGCATTTTAAAATTTTCATAGCGTAGTTGTAATTTTACTAGCAAAATCGTCAAAAAATTTGACACTACGCTAGGAAAATTTTAAATTGCTTATAACTCGGAAACTAAGGGTTGCAGGACAAAATGGAGTGCATATTTGGATTCAGCGGGTCCTAATTGAGGGGTTAAACTACCCCTCTTTATCCTGCTACACTTAGTTTACAAGATATAAGCATTTTAAAATTTTCCTAGCGTAGTTGTAATTTTGCTTCAAAAATCGATGTATATCGTCAAAAAAATTGACACTACGCTAGGAAAATTTTAAATTGGTTATAACTCGGAAATTAAGGGTTGCACGATCAAATGGGGTGCATATTTGGATTCAGCGGGTCCTAATTAGGTGTATATGATACAAACCACCCTTGAAATCAACGTATTTTTAGTCGATTTTGGTGGAATTTTGCTGACATTAAATAATTATTATCTCTTAAACTAAAGGGCTAAGGGCCAAAAGTTAAATACAAAAGTTGCGTAACTTTTCATTCTCTATCTGCCTGTCTATAGATAAAGCCGTTTTGGCCGATTTTTAATGATTTTTTTGGTCTCCCACCATTCATGTTCTCCTGATACAAACTTGGTGATTTTTGTTCGATTCAAATCTGAAGTCGAGTGAGGGTGAAAATTTAAAAACGCGATTCCGTAAAAACTAAGGGTTGGGGAGTGATTTACAGGTCATATTCGTACTCTACGCGTTGAAATACACCAGTATGCATATTGCCACCCCTAAAAGTTAATTAGCACTGTAGATATTCAACCCTTATTTGTATCTCCGGTTCTAAGGGTCGTATCGAAAAAATCTACATTGCATTCGATAGGGGATGAAAAACTGAGCATCTTTTGCATTTAACTTTATTCTCTACGACCCTTAGTTTAAAGGTTATGAGCAATCAAAGTGGTGAAAAAGTCGTCTAAACATAGTCATTAACTCTTAAACAAAGGGTCGTAGAGGAAAAAGTTAAATGTAAAAGATGCTCAGTTTTTCATCCCCTATCGAATGCAATGTAGATTTTTTCGATACGACCCTTAGAACCGGAGATACAAATAAGGGTTGAATATCTCTGGTGCTAATTAACTTTTAGGGGTGGCAATATGCATACTGGCGTATTTCAACTCGTAGAGTACGAATATGACCCGTAAATCACTCCCCAACCCTTAGTTTTTACGTAATCGCGTTTTTAAATTTTCACCCTCACTCGACTTCAGATTTGAATCGAACAAAAATCACCAAGTTTGTATCAGGAGAACATGAATGGTGGGAGACCAAAAAAGTCATTAAAAATCGGCCAAAACGGCCTTATCTATAGACAGGCAGATAGAGAATGAAAAGTTACGCAACCTTTGTATTTAACTTTTGGCCCTTAGCCCTTTAGTTTACGAGATAATAATTATTTAATGCTAGCAAATTTTCACCAAAATCGATTAAAAATACGTTTATTTCGTGGATTGTTTATATCGTATACCCCTAATTAAGACCCACTGATTCTAAATCTACCCCCAGAATTACATATTAACTTACCGTTTTGATATATTTTTATATATAAAAAAATGGAACTACGCTAGGAAAATTTTAAAACGCATATAACTTGAAAAATAAGGGTTGAACGACAAAACTGAGGGCATATTTGGATTCAGCAGGTCTTAATTGAGGGGATAGACTACCCCTCTTTATCCTGCTACCCTTAGATTTTGAGTTATAGCATTTTAAAATTTTCCTAGCGTAGTTGTAATTTTGCTAGCTAATCGTCAAAAAAATTGACACTACGCTAGGAAAATTTTAAAAGGCTTATAACTCGAAATCGAAGGGTTGTACAACAAAACCAGGGGCATATTTGGATTCAGTAGGTTCAAATTGAGGGGGTAAACTACCCTGCTTTATCATACTACCCTTAGTTTACGAGAAATAAGCACTTTAAAATTTTCCAAGCAAATAATTAGAAAATATTGTGATGGTAAATTTTTAATTAACAGCTTCATTTTCTAGGCCACTGCTGAAAAATATTCTGTGACGTCACACCAAGAGATGGCAGCACTAATCTCGTTTTGAGCGATTTCACCCCTAAAAAATTATAATAAACGCTATATAACGGGACGTAGGACAACGATAAGTTGTTTAATAAATATAATAAAGCAAATTTTCTATTCTAACTAAATTGTTTATTTATTTTAAAAAAATTACATTTCATTTAAATAATTCCTGCAACAATACTGCATATTTACTGATTTTAAAAGGAAACATGGGGAAAATAAATAAAAACGGTTTATTTTTCTTTCTTTTTATATACAACACAAATACATGATAAATATATACTTTCATACATACTACCAAGTTTGGGTGGCACGAACCTTGTCGAACATTTAAACTCAACAAGCAGTCAAATATTCCCATCCTGACACACTTCTTTCGCGTCATCCACATTTATTATCTTTTTCATTCAAGCTCTTTTATTCTTTCCACTTAAATCACTTGCATTTCTAATACATCATCAGTCATTTCAATAAACATATTCACCGGACAAACGCTCATCTCAACCGCACACATTCTCTTTAAAACACACATACATGTGCCATTTCCCAAGTTGGGTTGGCACACTTCATTTGCTTCGTTCACTCGAAATCATTTGCACTCGCAATTAACCATCAATCATTTTAATCCACTAATTCGCAGAACGTTCACGCAAACGCACACTAACTATTTCACAAACTCATTCGCTCACAGAATCATTTATCTCAAACATCAACACATTTACAAATAAAATAGTCAAATACAATACAAGTTTTTGTAATTTTATTACAATGTAAAATAATGAAATGACTTGCCCTGTAAGAAATACAATAAATTATTAGTTACATTTTACATTACAATTGAATTTTATTTCCAAATATTATAACAACATGAGTTGACGGCTGGTAACTGCACCCATAGGTATAAGATACTTAACTCATGTTTTGAATATTTTGTATCAAAGATGAAAGTTATACATGAATAATCAATTTTATTAATGGCAATGACTGATTTTTCTGCTCATAAAAACCTTTGCGGAGGATATACTGAAGTATCTTTGATATTTTATATTATAAGTTTGAAATATATAATAGGTGAAATACTAGTGACTTTGCCCTAACCAATCTTCACCCAATATTTAACATTTACCGCGCGCGCTTTTTGATTCTAACCCCAAGAACAACCGATGGTTGTTATTCTTGTGCAAATTTCGTGGGACTTCTTGCCGATCCCCGGATAAGTGCTTAGAAGCCCGGTAGACAGCCAGGGAAAGACTTTCCACGGTCCATCACCACCTTCATGCTCAGGATTGCCGGGATGGATTCAGTTTTGCATTCTAGTGACTCAATTCATCCAAGCTATCGAAGGCTGACTGACCCAAACCCTACGAGCTGCTACATTCCGACTCCCCGTGGAGTGCACCGAATCCCTCGTCGATCCTTACACGTGCAAGGACGTACGGTTCGAAGTCATCTGCGACCAAGTACTATACTGCCCGCCAATGACTCACCGACCACAACATATACTTATTGGTTCCATCTTGCCCCCTGGCGTCTAAGCCATCCGAGGCACGATGACGAAGGCGCCAGGAGGTTGGGGTGCCAAAAGCGGTCTATGCAGGGTGTACCGTGCCCTCGTCGGCCCTTCAACGGAAGGACATGCAAACAAATACAAATACTAAAATGCGGTTTAACGGTTCCTATTGGCTCTAAGCCATTCCCAGCCCCCAACCCACTCTAGTTGAATTTACTGTGTGGCATTGTCCTAAGTACATCATTGTACATAATTTTGAGTTACCCGGTCGCTGATTGATTCTAACCCTGAAGAACAAGCCGGCCTAGTGTTGTTCTTATGCTCAAAAGTTTACGTGGGACGTCTAATCCGATTCCCCGTAGTTTACCGCCTAGTTACACGCTATTCCAGTGTTTACCATTACGCCTGGCCCACAACGACGTACGCACCATGTCCTGGTCAGATTTAGCATATTCGCTAGGCGGACTACGACTGCCTTTGACATACCTAGCGAATGAACCTTCCGACAGCGCGCACCGACTCGATAGCCGCAGGTAAACATCGACTGGCTTCCCGTCACCACATCCGCTAATACCGTACATACACTAAGGAGTCGTCCATCACTGAAGCAAGGGCGAGGCGTCCGCTTGCAGCTGCGCTTGGATTCGCTTAGATATGCAGAGGGTATGGTAGGGTACCGATCCAACGTTGCCCCCATAAACGAGTATGGGAGGGTATACAAAACTAGACCTGCATGCTGCCGCACACATGTCTAGAAAAGCCAAAAAAGTTCTAAAGTCGTTAAGTTAAAAGCAAGCTATATAAGATAACAAGCCCCTAACTATACTAATCCCAATTTAAATTTCAAATTCAATTCAAATCAATGCCACACCCAATTGCAAAAGAATAATTCGCGAACCGAAATGTCACTATAAGTTATTTCACCTACCAAAATTTCCTAATTCTAAATGATCCTGTACATAATTCATTAAAGAAAGAGATGCATGCTCTCTGCTGTTTCGAAGCTGCCAGTTACTTCAAATTAATTCATTTGTTATTATTCAAAAGTCTACAACATTCAACTTATAAAAAATTAATTCTGCTCAAATTGTTATCATTATGTTCGCAACTTAATGTTAAGTATCTGGCAACAACGAATTTATTCATCACTTCTTGTTCTTTATTTATTGTCACATTAACATCTTCATTTTATTTGCAGTTTCAAATGCATCTCTTTATTTATATTTTTCGTTGAAAAAGGACCATTGAACAAGGAGTAAACCACATTTATATATATATATATATATATATATATATATATATATATATATATATATATATATATATATATATATACTAGTGACATTTCCTATTTAAGTTTAATATTGACCGCAATTGATTTTAACTTGAAACTCAAGAACATGACAAACAAAATAACCAAAGGCAAAGCTATCACCCCAATTATAATTATTTTAAAATCAATAATGTCACTAGTTTAATCAAAATTCCGTTGATCCCTTAATCTGTACTACCAAAGTACTATTAAAGTACTAGTACAATAATGACAATGTGATTTACTACTTGCAAACTATTATCTAAATTAAAATTAATTGTTGAGATCATATTCACATGGTCATTGGGAATTGAACCCAAGACTTCCCGCCTGTATTGATTTAATACCAATCTCAACATTATTATCGAAGATAGAAGATTCAAGTCTTTATTAGTAATGTAAAGTATTATTTTGAGTTAAAGAATGATTCAAGCAAAGATAAAAGACTGACAAAACTATCTTTGATAATTCACTTATCACTAAGTCCCTGGAAGGCTGCTGGAGTTGATTTCGCCTGCAGGAAATCCCTCGACGACTCTCGTAGCTGATGTCATGTTGTGCAGAAGATTCTTCTACTTCCGAAGGCTGCTCGAATACCTAGGAACCACAAATCATTTATTTATATGTGATAAATACTATTTGTTTATCCTGAAAATATTTTATATAATATCTGCACAAAAATCTATCCTGTGGTGTAACAACAAAAGGTGGGTTTATGTTCAATAATTTAAGATAATAATAATCTTATAATCATATGAATAGGTTTATACCCTAAAATGGGTAGAATAAAAATTAATTGGACTTCAAAAATCTGTACAATAAATATTTTTATATAAGTACACAAATTTTCAGAATTTTGTTTTGTTCTGAAAACTATTTATTTATTTAAAAGTGTTTTACCCAAAACTGGGTGTGCGGATTTTTAATTTGATCCCAGAAATGGGTTCCTCAGATCTTTTTACGTCAGTATACAAATTTTCAGCTTTATTCCATATGTACTAATAAAGATTTTAAGGTTTCTAATAAAATTGGTAATACTTCTCAGTAATTATAATTTTGGAACGGAGTATACATTGACTTTTTGAAAATGTAATAAAAATTTCTGCTTAACCCAACCAATAACCTCACAAAAATTTCAAAATACGATAACTTTATTAATAAAACGTTTTTCGGGGACATTTAGGGGTTGAAAATCTCTGTTTCGGCCTAAAGTTTATAACCCGCCTGTTTTTTGTTGGACCCTGTTTAATAAGCTCGAAAAAATCGCAAAATTTGAATTATTTTAAATTATAAGAAAATAAGCCGTCCAACAGTATCTTTGACATTTAAAATTTCTGAATATTGCTATACTGCGTTTCATTAATATCACCAATAATAAAATAATTCCTTATTAAAAATTACGTTGCCAAATTTCCTTTACTTTTTAATTTCTCTGTTATTAATCGTAGGAAACCGGCGAAAATTTGTACCCGGGGGTAAAAACGCCCAAGGAAGCCAATTCTGGCCTCGAAAATTACCTGTCTCGACTACGAGACCTCATTTTACGAGGTTGAAAAACTCGTTATACTACTACATCATTTTTATTTAAATACTCTACTAATAATCGTACCAGAATATTACAAATTTGTATCCAAGGAAAAAATAACCCGAGAAATCCAATTCTGATCTCGAAAATTACCTGTCTCGACAACAAGACCTCGTTTTACGAGGGTGAAATACTCGTGTTACTTGTATTGCCTTTTTATTTAATTACTCTACTAATAATAGTACCAGAATAGTAAAAATTTGTATACCGAGAGAAAAATAAGGAATTTAACATTGTGCTCTAAAATTGTCCATCTCGACAGCGAGTCTCGTATAACGAGATTATTAACTACTTTATTATTAGAAGTACAAATTTTTTACTTTTATAATATGCTTGCTACTAAAAATTTTATACTGGGCGCCTGTGACTTAAACAACCGTGAGTCTCAGTCAATTCACGGCTGGTAAACGCACACACGTTATAAAGTATGTGAAAGTGTTGAAAATTAAGTAATTAATATTGAAACACTTACATTTGATGTCAAGGAGTACTGAGCCTTTTTCAACGGTTATTTTGCACCAGGTCGCATGTCTCAGGACCTGGATGGGCGGCACCACAGGCTGTGCGGATCTTATAATCAGAGGTAAAGATGCTACAACCGGAACAAGTCTGAAAAATATAACAAAAAATAAATTAGATGTGTATTTGTATAAATTAATTAATAAACAATTTTACCTTAGTTCTCGTAATAGAAAATTTGACTCATGGCTTTTTAAATTTGTGCCTCTGCTGAAGTATTGAAATATCTGCAAAGAAATAAATGATTTATTAATGATTCATAAAAATTTAAGTCATAAAGTAATCTAATTATCTTTGGTAGATAACTTTAAATATGGCTCAACAGTTGAGTTAAAATAACTACACTCTACAGTTTGTATTGTCTACTAAACCAAACGTGGCGAATAAAATTGTCTACCAAGATCTTTAATTCAATAAAATGAACTCAAATCTTTATAGGTACGCAAAATTTATAAGCTTATTTGTAACTAAAAAGTTACATAACTTTTACTAAAAAAAACTATCTATTACGCCAACTTGGATGTAGTAGACTTTTTACCGTGTGTGCGGTTACCAGCCGTCAACTCACACATGATTGATAAGACAGTACAACACAGGGAAGATTTTTGTGCAGCTGATATGTGTATGTACTTGACGGGGTTCGAACCTGAGTTGTTATAGTCACGTAACGCGCTTGGCTATCTTCCCGCATATATTTTAAAATAGGTACCTACATAGATTCACGAAAGAGGTCCAGTTTTCAGTTCTGACTTCATTGAAGTGAACAGTGAAGATTACAATCCCAAGAAATGGTGATAGCAGTGACCCGTTAGGTGAATCTAGTATGAGATACAAGTAATATAGATACTAGATTCACGAAAAGGAGTAGCACTATCATCTGCTTTCAGTTTTGTGTAACAGTTAACAGATATGTTCATATTTTAAACAGTAAAGATTAAAATTCCAGTAAATGGAGAATCTAGTAGAAAGTTGAAAGTAAAATAGGTACATAGATTCACGAAAGGGGTTAGCGCTATTACCTGTTTTCAGTTTTGTCTAACAGTTAACATATAATGTTTATATTTTAAACAGTGCAGTTGAAAATTAGCATTAACCTGTTTGATGAATCTAGTATAAAGATGCAAGCCAAACAGATACATAGATTCTCGAAAGGGGTCAGCGTTATCACCAGTTTTCCAGTTCTAACTTATAGATATGTTCATATTTAATGTTTTAAGATCCAAGTAAATATTTATAGCATATAATCGTTTTGTGAATCTAATAGAAAGATAAAAATGAAATAGGTACATAGATTCTTGAAATGGGTTAGCACTATCACTTGTTTTCAGTTCTAACAGTTAACAGAGAAGTACATTATTTAACCAGTGCAGTTTGAAATCCCAGTAAATAGTGATAGTATTAACCCGTTTGGTGAATCTAGTATAAGATAGGTACATAGATTCTCGCTGCAAATATCGTGCGCGAGTAACAAAGAGAGTCACTTTACGCTCTTAATACACAAATAATTATTTCATGACTAGTCATGGAAATTTTACTTTCAAGACTCAAATTAGTCCGGAAATGAGGATTTTCACGCCGATTCTTAAAAAAATAGAAGGCTGAAAAACAATCAATTGTAAATTTTCAATAAACCCAAAATTCACACAGGTATAGAATGCGTAACCAAGCCACAAAAAAATAAAATATTGAATTTATCGAGTGTGTAGAGTCCATTGGCTAAATAGAAGTAATCGCGTAACAGAATCTCACGCTGACTGCGTGATTTCACATCAGGACACAATAGCTGCGAATCGGAATCCGTTGAGTGTTCGGCATTGGGTTTGGGGCGGCGCGCGGCTTGGCGGGAACGTATTGAATATTGTTTTGCATGAATGTTTTTAAAACAGACAGAGCTACCGAGCTACAGCTGAAGCTACCGAGCCGAGAGAACGCGTCGAACTGTTGAGCCGCGATGATGAGAGGATTCAGGATGAAGCAGTGCCGGATTACCGGACTAATACCTAGAGAAAATACATTACATACTTGCTGTCAAACGAAAACGATATAACCACATTTTGTAAAGAAATAGAGTAATGAGATGAACAATCAATTTTTTCATTAATCTCTCATTGTTTTGACATTTTGCATTCTTCAAGGTAGATTTATAACTGCGCACAGCGCACAATAATTTAGCACAACATAGCACAGCACAGCGCATAGCATTTTCGTTACGGGGATTTTATAAACCGCACACAAACACAGATTGCTATACAAAGTAAAAGAAGAAGTCCTTGTCTTACAGTGTTGTCTTAGGACGTTACGTTATGGCGCTGTTTTGTTGGTTATGCTAGATTTGATTTGGTATTATTTGACTTTGTGATTTTGTTATTATATTTTGACTATTTTACAAAAATTATTAATATAATGAACGAATGCGCGTGCATGTAACCGTGTAAGAAGTTAACTAAAACGAACTGTCAGGAATGCAACGAATAAACCCGAAGCACAGCACAGCGCATAGGAAAATTGAACATTGGTCAATTCGTGTGCTATGCAAAATATTTTCTATGCGCTGTGCGTCTTATAAATGGATGTACTAATTTCCATATGACCAATTCATATGTTATGCTAAATTATTTTCTATGCGTTTGCGTGTTATAAATCCAGCTTTATGGTTCATAATGACACTGGATTTGACGTTTACCTATACTGACACAGTAATATTCGCCAGCTTTCTTCATGTATTACCAATTTGCGTTTTATTATTAAATATATGGAGAGGTTATGTGCTGTACCTTGGGACATTTTAAAATTTGTACCTTGAGACACGAAGTTGAAGAGTTAGATTGGATATGCACTAGAAAGTATAATTGATTTTGCAGGATACAATGTAGAATAAATATGTCTTTGAACCATGGGTCACTTGCTGTACTTAAGTAAATTTTTTTTTAAATGTTATAGTTAATAATTTTGTATTATATTTTTAATATTACTAACTAATCATTAAACTATGTATGTATATTTTTTATATAACAAAACTCTTTAAAATAAAAAAGTTATAATATAAAAAACAAAAATTGTCCCAAGGTACGACAGTCTCCCCTATAATTATTTAATATATCCTTATTATGTTGGCACGCTACTTCAACACGTACAAAACAGGCAACTACCGTAAATAGGTTTAGAATCACTAATATTACTCATTTTAATGATAATTCAGAAACCTGCCTTAATCCGGCTCTGCTGGGGTTGGACGCTTTTCAGTGATTGATACAGTCGCGGTGGCGCTGGCGTCAGGATAACGCAGCCACAGTTCGCACGGGTGTTACAACTAACAACCTGTTACTTCCGGTACAATACCTCACTAGAGTCTTATTGCCATTGTACACTCGCGTACAAAATACATATCATGTGCATGTGCATCTATTCCACTATTGAATCGCAATGCTAACTGAATATCAAACCGAAATTGTAATTCAAACTCCGCATTTTTACCTCCCGCCTAGGGAGGTATAGGGATCGTGAAAAAATCGATGTCGAGATTTTTTTCAATAAGCACGTTTTAGCACCTTTACAACCTATTTTGACTATGTTCAGTTTGTCTGTGTGTATGTATATGTCTGTATGTGCACCCTGTGCACCTACTACGCGCTTTCGTTCTGGTTCATTATCTCAAATTCTGCTGAACATAAAATTCTAATATTTTGCAATATAGATTTGTACGTCTTAAGAGTGTCGTTTACCTAAATAATCAAAATATGCTTCACACAAGTTTGTGATTTATTTAACAACAAATAAATGCAATAATCAAAAATTCGTGATCTACATTCCATTCTTTCATGTCTGATTTATCGCAGACTATGCTCTGTGAAACAAAATGTGTTTATTAAAACAAGATAATTCAAAACTATTGAATGACCACTGGTCATTCACTAATTTTTGTTTGAATTTTTTGTTAATTTTTGAATTTTTCTTCAATTTTTAATTTATAAACAGTCTCGAAATCACCTTTCTTGCAAGCCTCGCCAGTTCGCCAGTAGCGGGAAGAAAACAGTGTTTTCCTCCCGCTCAGGAGGAACGCACTTGCTTTCCTCCCGCGCGGGAGGGAAAACTCGCTTCCTTCCCTCCATTAGCAAGAGGAAAACACTGCTTTCCTCCACCGAGTGACGTAAATATTATTTAGATATCTGTTAATTTAATATTTGAAATAAGTTTCAAATTATGTTCTAATAAAATGAAAAGATATGTAGACTACTTCGCTTTGTTGAGTCTGTCGGAGTCGCCAAGACTTAAACGAACTGTATCATTTTGCACAATCTACGTCACAATGTTTGTACCGCGAACTTTATTTATGGAAATTATAAATGAAATGTTGTAAATTTAGAAATCATTTTTACGTAAACATGTTCAGAATTGGCCAAAGTTTCATAATTTATCAAAAACTTCCTTTTTTCGCAACTACCCCATTCCGTCAAATGACCGTTTGACTGTAAAACAATTTGGACAAATAAGTGAACCATTCCTGAGATGATTTCTCCCGCGAGTGTATCCTGGGAACCAGCACATTGTGGTGGGATTGTCCGCTGAACACCGCGACGCTAGCGCCGCGACGGCCGCTGAATGGCTCTACAAGCCGTAATAGATGTAATCTACAGTCGCGATTTCGTTCTTTATGCGATAATGTACAACAGTACCCGGGCCGTGTGTTTCCGCATCCGTGACTCACAGACGAGACTTGAGAACCGCCGAGTGCTCAGGCGCTGAGTGTGTTATACATTACCCCTACATATGTACTCATATCCACCACTAGAAGGACAATGTGAATGTAAGTGTGGAAAACGATTATGAGTGATGACATTCTCTGGATTTTAGGTTGACTTCATGTAGCTTCGTATTACTGTAATCGTCAAATTGTAATAATCTAATATTTTATCAACTATAATACTACTGTTAGTTCTGCTGTTGTAATATGTAAACTACGAAAATGTTTTAAAAATCCTCGAAAAAATCTGTGCCCAGCACAAGACCTCCCGCCCTACTTACTTTATTCTTTTTACAAATATATTAATATAGAGGTACTACGTACAAATATATTTTAGTCATTTTATTTAAACTGCAAAAGAAGATATTAACGATATTTTACTATTGCCACTGTCGCTCTGTCATGTCGTAATCATTTAAATTTAACTACACTTCAAGATACCGAGATATAAAATTATAAGTATATACTTTAATTATTATTCTTAAATTATGCTAGATACAGAAAAATTTATAAAATGCCGATTGTAGGTAAAAATCACATAATCTTTCATTTAAAATAAAAAAATTAGTCTTCAATTAATTATTTATCGAAATATTTAAAAAAGTACCACTGCCGGTGTATAGATTGAAACCAAAAATTAATGCGAACGAACGCACACACAGAAATCATCTCGAAAATGTTAAATTCATACTCTAGCGACCCTAAAACGTGCTAATCCACTAAAAACTCACACTCGAAAATTTTGACCCATCACAATACCTCCCTTATAGATTATGATGCGGGGGGTATAAAGCAGGACATAGGAAAAAACTGCATAAAACCTAGATATTCTTAAAATCACCTATGCAAAAGAATACAATACCAACCCAGATAGCACAATTATCCAAGATAAGCCAATTGAAGGATAAAAATACCCGTAACAGTTAAAATCTTAAAGGAAATAAAAATATCTTTGCAGTGAGTGCGTTGGAAGACGCCTGTTAGGTAACGAGCAATTCGATTTTACATCTGAAGCTGAAGAGGACGCTCCTCAGAAACAAATTTCGTATCAAATTCTTGCGTGGTGAAACACAAAGCAAGCTTGCGTGTATTTAAAATCCTCGATAAATGCCTAATTTGATAGCACATAACATGCAGTTGATTTGAGACTTTCCATATTAGAGTGTCGTCCGTAAATAGTGATGTTTAGATCATATTAACGTTTTGATGAATATGAAAACAAAGTAATTTAGTTAAATATAAAATATTGTCTCTAAACCAGTGCGATAAGTATTGCATGCTATTATTACATTTATCGAGATCGTCGTTGTCTTTGCTGGAGATTACCAAAGTGTCGTCTTTTAGTTTTCGAGATATGGGCCTCGAAAGTTTGAATACTATTTTATTAATGTTTCTACAAAATAGCGGATTATACTAAATAAATTACGAGAAATCCAATTCCGCAAACCGCGCTTGGATAAGTATTTTAGTTTTTGAGAAACGGCAAATAAAATAAAATATGTAATTAAATTAGTTACTTGGTCCTGAATATTATTAATTTGGGTTTGAAACTAAAAACTGGAAGTATAACTTACAATTTAAAGTTCTAGATTCTTCTTAATAGTAGGTCCAAGTCTTCAGGCGCCTGAAGAACTGCTGAAGCTTCTGCAGGAGTTGGTGTTAGTTCGAAAATCTTCCAAACCTCCAAGAGACAGTAGATGAACCAACTAACTTCTATATCTGTAACAATAAAACATTCAAATAGAAAAATGAAATATAACAATTATATTATAAGAGGTATGAACCGTAGTTTCATATTTGTAGCTCTTTTGGCAAAATATCTACGAATTATTTCTTGCTTAAACTAAATAATATAGTTGTTTTTAAAGGTAGAAATTGATTATTTTTATGATATTTTAACCAAAATTGCCATATTTCATTTGGAACAGCGTTTTCTGCATAACTTTTACCTTTTACGGTTCACGATAATTCAAAATTACCGCTACAGTCGACCATGAGTGTTGCTAATTCTATTTCGTTATTCCATTGTTTTGTTTATAAGAATGTGTCATGTTAGTATTGTTGCTGCTTATTATTATAAATAACGCTTAGAAACTATGAAATATTAGTGAAAAGTAGTGTAAATCGTTAGGTAAACTATTATTCTAACGTTTGTGATAAAAAATTTCACTTGATTCGCACATTATTTGTAAATAAATGTATAAGTGTTTTCAGGCAAATTAGTGACCATCTTTAGATAAGGTAGTAAAGAAGTATTTGTGTTTAAATCAATTATTATTCTATTACTAGGTGAAAAATACATCTTACGGAAGGTAATACAGACAATTTTTATTGTAGTTTAATATAATTCGACCCAAAATTAAGATAGTAATAAACTATGGTATTAATTTTATATCAAGAATGGGTTGGGCTCCATTTTTGATATTTAATTAATGCTGTAGAATTATCGGCATTATTGTTCTATAAAATCCCAGCCAGGCGAACAAATAATGTCGATTTAACAAATTGAATGAATTTTTAATAAAATATTTGGTTATGCCGCGATTTTAAGTAAAACTTGTTTGTAATATATAATAAAAAAGAATTTAAGAAAGGTACTTATATGTTCAAAAACATTATTGTATTTATTTTCTTATGAAAATGTTCTTTTTTTAGGAGCAGAATATGGATCTACACAGATTTATTTGTAAAATTATATATTGTATTGTATATTTATAACATTTTATATTGTATATTGAATAAAAAATACTATTGTGGGCTGGGGTGCTAAATGTATGTGAAAAGTGATTATTATGTGATGAAAATGATTGAGGTAAAGTATAGTAAGACATAAATTAATAGTCTGCACAGAACTTCTCTTCAAAAGGTACGTGGAATCTTAATTTTTATGAAATAAATCAAAACTCGTTCTCAAAATCTATAAGGTTCAATTCATTCGGCTAAATAACGGGCTGCCAGGCGATTCTCGCCCTTATTGAAATTTTTTAAAAGTGTTCTCTCTAAGGGACCTCCACGCCAATTTTTTTTTCGATCCTGTCAAATTCATGCTCACGATTATGAATTATTTTCTCGAAAATGACCCATCAAAAGTGCACCAAATTATAGATGAACGTTCTTCAAACATTAAAGAAGGTGTCTATAAAATCAGATTAGTAAAACATCGGTAATTAATTGTTTTCTAAAAAATGAAGTTAACCAAATTTTTTCTAAGTGTTTGCAAATGTGAATTGACAGTATTGCGACATTTTCTGCATCTTAGTTTATATATGTGGTTTACATGAAAGTAGTTAATTAAAAAGGAAAGTAAATTATTAAATAGATTAGTAGATAATCATCTTGAGAAAAATGCAATTGAAACTTAAAGAAGCCTAAAAACTATACACCTTTATATTGTATCTTTAAGATGTGAATCAATGAGTTATTTTAAAAAAAATGTAAACCACTTGTGTAAATTGTTCAATTATCCAATACCGTGTCATAATGACAACATTGTAAGTCTCAATTTAAGGACCATAAAAAAGTTTATTATAGGCCAAGGACCATAATGAATCCAGTATGGTACTCAGTACCATAATGAAATAGCAAGCATCTCGTTACTAACGAAGCAAAAGCAAGTAAGGAAATTTGAAAAATAGCATATTTTTTGTTCAATATCAAATAGGTACCTAATTTACTTTTCTGTTTGACTAATTAACGCCAGTAGATAAAAAAATTTATGCAATACGGATCGTAACGACAATCATTATGGTACACGTCGTGTTATTCACTCGGCTTCGCCTCGTCTGATGATCTGCACGACTATAGTACCATAATGATTGTCGTTACGGTCCTTATAACATAAATTAATTATGTATAACCAACACACATTGTTTAACTAGCTATTCTATTTAACAAAATTCTATCTTATCATAGTTTGACAAACATTGATAATACAAAAATAGCTAATTAATACAAGTGATAAATAGCTAATTTTTATCCCTCACAGATCTCAACAGCTGCAGAAGTCTTCCGAGGGTTGAAACTTGAGAGTCCATCGGGATGTTGATAATGATGAAGTTTTCACGACCAAAATCATCTGTGACAATAAGAAAAATCAATTAAATTCATGTAAATTGTACAGAACAAAGATCAAACAGCAGACTTCTACCAGTGTTTATTCTCCACCACTCAAGGTTATTGTTATACGTCATCGGAATTTCATTATTAAGAACATTTCTACATAATGAGCAAAACACGTTGTATTATGCAATATATTGTTAATTAATATAAAGAACAAAATATAATATTTACCGTATGTGCGATTACTAGCCGTCAACTCAGGAGTATTCATGGTTTAAACAAGGAATTTTAGCATTGAATTAAAAAATTACTTTCTTTGCAAAATTAATAAGGTGAACAATTCTTCAATAAATATTTAAAAATTCGTAGATATTTTGCCAAAAGAGCTACAAATATGAAACTACGGTTCATACCTCTTAAAATATTTAAAGTATCAGCTTTGAGTATTGCCTGTACAAGCCGCAGCGAGATTCTTGAACGTACACATACACGAGTTGTGTGTTTATGTAATTTGAACAATTCCTCAATAAACTATTTAAAAATTCGTAGATATTCTGCCAAAAGAGCTACAAATATGAAACTACGGTTATTTACTAACAAAACTACGAGGAATCCAATGGTGCAATCAGATTTTCGATATAACATTTAGTTCAACCTGTGCATCACTTAGAAATACTATAAATCCATTTTTACCTTGTATTATTCATCACAGAGCCTTGAAATTTCTTCCAGGATTCAATGAGGTCCTTAGATACACACTACACATAGTTTTGTAAATGTATATCGCGAAATAACTACAGATTTTAGTAAATAAAGCACTACGAAATCACTGCGCATTAATAGTTATATCATAGTTGTTGTTACAGGTTTATGTGGTGCACATTCTTCATAGAGATGACGCCAGTTTCGATTCATATTTGAATGATATTCTGGTTTTATGTTTCTTATTTATTTAGATAACGCAAATTAGGGAACTAAGTTACGAATGAATGAAAAGAACATGCTTTATTTAAAAATATTTCAGGTTTTGTTATAATTATTGGATGCATATTTCATTTTAACAAGATACTAAAATACAGTGTTTGAAATTTTAACATATTTAAGATGAGTTATTATTATTATAAAACCAAAAAAATTAGATAAGTGCTATTAGCCCAAAATGTTTATGATCTAGTCGTTGGAAAGAAGTTATTAAGTAATTGTAGAAAATATTATATTTTTTGCACTTCCGGGACTAAAACTCTTCTCTCTTTATTTTTATGGAGTAAGGTTCTTAATTTGATTCCAAGGGATTATTTTTCATATTTAATCCCATTGTCAAGAAATTGAATTAATTAATCCCGTTGTGAAGTGAATACGTGCTATTTGTTACAGAGTATATATGGTAACAATATAAATATTTGTCATAAAATTACAAAATGTTTGTTCTTTTAAACTATTTTGTTTTCGTTTGAGGATGAAGTGCAAAAAATAGCGTATACACCACAGGACTAAAGTACCTTTAATCCCCCAGGTGATTATTTCCCTCACCTTCGGCCCGTGAAACCTCAGGATTCAATCATGCACTTTATTTTTTTTTTTACTTTTAATTTCATAGTTTTTAAAAGGTTTTGAAATTTATATTTTCAACAAGTAAAGAAATTATTCTATTCAAGTATTGTATAACAACAAAAATTCTTCTCTGCATTTCATATCAGCTCATTATCTCATACTACATTCTCTCTCTTCTTCAGTAATAAAAATTTCTGTACACTTTATATACATTGCGTTGCCGTTCTTGTAGTAAATTATTTATTCAAAGATTATATGCATAAAATCATGAGATAAAAGAAAACATGATTTTTTACAAGTATTTGTATTATTTATTTATTTCGCAAGATTATACGTTGTAAAAATACTGAATAAATATCATAAACGTTCCATAAAGATTTTTACCCATCACAATACCTCCCTAATAGAATATGGGGCGGGAGGTATAAAGCAGGACAGGAAAAAACTGCATAAAACCTAGCTATTCTTAAAATCACCTATGCAAAAGAATACAATATCATTTAGATTTGATATCTTGAGGAAGTGTGTTAAAAATACTCAGCCCTTAGTCGATTAGGAGAGTGTTTAGCGATATTTAATTTAGAGATTTTTTGATATTATTATCGTGAATATCACCATTAAGTTGAAAACTAGGTTTGTTCACATACACAAAATAAGCCAATTCAAGGATAAAAATACCCGTACCACTTAAAATCTTACAGGAAATAAAAATATCTTTGCAGTGAGTGCGTTGGAAGATGCCTGCCAGGTAGCGAACAATTCGATTTTACATCTGAAGCTGAAGAGGACGCTCCTCAGAAACAAATTTCGTATCAAATTCTTGCGTGGTGAAACACAAAGCAAGCTTGCGTGTATTTAAGATCCTCGATAAATGCCTAATTTGATAGCACATAACATGCAGTTGATTTGAGACTTTCCATATTAGAGTGTCGTCAATATTCAATCCCAGAAACTCAGTGTTGTTCGAGGCTTGAATATTGGAATTAAAAATAGTGATATTTAGATCATATTAACGTTTTGATGAATATGAAAACGAAGTAATTTAGTTAAATATAAAATATTGTCTCTATACCACTGCGATAAGTATTGCATGCTATTATTACATTTATCGAGATCGTTGTCTGCTAGAGATTACCAAAGTGTCGTCTTTTAGTTTTCGAGATATGGGCCTCGAAAGTTTGAATACTATTTTATTAATGTTTCTACAAAGTAGCGGATTATACTAAATAAATTACGAGAAATCCAATTCCGCAAACCGCGCTTGGATAAGTATTTTAGTTTTTGAGAAACGGCAAATAAAATAAAATATTTAATTAAATTAGTTACTTGGTCCTGAATATTATTAATTTGGGTTTGAAACTAAAAACTGGAAGTATAACTTACAATTTAAAGTTCTAGATTCTTCTTAATAGTAGGTCCAAGTCTTCAGGCGCCTGAAGAACTGCTGAAGCTTCTGCAGAGGTTGGTGTTAGTTCGAAAATCTTCCAAACCTCCAAGAGACAGTAGATGAACCAACTAACTTCTATATCTGTAACAATAAAACATTCAAATAGAAAAATGAAATATAACAATTATATTATAAGAGGTATGAACCGTAGTTTCATATTTGTAGCTCTTTTGGCAAAATATCTACGAATTATTTCTTGCTTAAACTAAATAATATAGTTGTTTTTAAAGGTAGAAATTGATTATTTTTATGATATTTTAACCAAAATTGCCATATTTCATTTGGAACAGCGTTTTCTGCATAACTTTTACCTTTTACGGTTCACGATAATTCAAAATTACCGCTACAGTCGACCATGAGTGTTGCTAATTCTATTTCGTTATTCCATTGTTTTGTTTATAAGAATGTGTCATGTTAGTATTGTTGCTGCTTATTATTATAAATAACGCTTAGAAACTATGAAATATTAGTGAAAAGTAGTGTAAATCGTTAGGTAAACTATTATTCTAACGTTTGTGATAAAAAATTTCACTTGATTCGCACATTATTTGTAAATAAATGTATAAGTGTTTTCAGGCAAATTAGTGACCATCTTTAGATAAGGTAGTAAAGAAGAATTTGTGTTTAAATCAATTATTATTCTATTACTAGGTGAAAAATATATCTTACGGAAGGTAATACAGACAATTTTTATTGTAGTTTAATATAATTCGACCCAAAATTAAGTTAGTAATAAACTATGGTATTAATTTTATATCAAGAATGGGTTGGGCTCCATTTTTGATATTTAATTAATGCTGTAGAATTATCGGCATTATTGTTCTATAAAATCCCAGCCAGGCGAACAAATAATGTCGATTTAACAAATTGAATGATTTTTTAATAAAATATTTGGTTATTCCGCGATTTTAAGTTAAAATTGTTTGTAATATAAAATAAAGAAGAATTTAAGAAAGGTACTTATATGTTCAAATACATTATTGTATTTATTTTCTTATGAAAATGTTCTTTTTTTAGGAGCAGAATATGGATCTACACTGATTTATTTGTAAAATTATATATTGTATTGTATATTTATAACATTTTATATTGTATATTGAATAAAAAATACTATTGTGGGCTGGGGTGCTAAATGTATGTGAAAAGTGATTATTATGTGATGAAAATGATTGAGGTAAAGTATAGTAAGACATAAATTAATAGTCTGAACAGAACTTCTCTTCAAAAGGTACGTGGAATCTTAATTTTTATGAAATAAATCAAAACTCGTTCTCAAAATCTATAAGGTTCAATTCATTCGGCTAAATAACGGGCTGCCAGGCGATTCTCGCCCTTATTGAAATTTTTTAAAAGTGTTCTCTCTAAGGGACCTCCACGCCAATTTTTTTTCGATCCTGTCAAATTCATGCTCACGATTATGAATTATTTTCTCGAAAATGACCCATCAAATGTGCACCAAATTATAGATGAACGTTCTTCAAACATTAAAGAAGGTGTCTATAAAGTTTTAGTTCAATCAGATTAGTAAAACATCGGTAATTAATTGTTTTCTAAAAAAGGAAGTTAACCAAATTTTTTCTAAGTGTTTGCAAATGTGAATTGACAGTATTGCGACATTTTCTGCATCTTAGTTTATATATGTGGTTTACATGAAAGTAGTTAATGAAAAAGGAAAGTAATTATTAAATAGATTAGTAGATAGAGCAGAATTAGGAGAGAGGTCGTGTGCTGTAATGTAATCATCTTGAGAAAAATGCAATTTAAACTTAAAGAACCCTAAATACTATACGCCTTTATATTGTACCTTTAAGATGTGAATCAATAAAAGGTATTTAAAAAACTATAATGTAAACCACTTGTGCAAATTGTACATTTATCCGATACCGTGTCATAATGACAGCATTGTAAGTCTCAATTTGAGACCATAAAAACGTTTATTATAGGCCAAGGACCATAATGAATCCAGTATGGTACTCAGTACCATAATGAAATAGCAAGCAACTCCGTTACTAACGAAGCGAGTAAGAAAATTTCAAAAATAGCATATTTTTTGTTCAATACCAAATAATGTACTTTTCTGTTTGACTAATTTACGCAAGTAGATAAAAAAATTTATGCAATACGGATCGTAACGACAATCATTATGGTACACGTCGTGTTATTCACTTGGCTTCACCTCGTCTGATGATCTGCACTACTAGTACCATAATGATTGTCGTTACGGCCCTTATAAGATAAATTAATTATGTATAACCAACACACATTGTTTAACTAGCTATTTTAATTATTGTATTTAATTATAACAAAATTCTATCATATCATAGTTTGACAAACATTGATAATACAAAAATAGCTAATTAATACAAGTGATAAATAGCTAATTTTTATCCCTCACATGATCTCAACAGCTGCAGAAGTCTTCCGAGGGTTGAAACTTAAGAGTCCATCGGGATCTGTATATGATGTCCAAATAATTGATCTGCTTTTGATGTTCTAAGTCTTAAGATGCACCAGGTCTTCAAACGATTGCAGAAGATGTCCAAACACTCCAGAAATTTTCTTGATCTATTGATGTTGATACTGATGAAGTTTTCACGACCAAAATCATCTGTGACAATAAGAAAAATCAATTAAATTCATGTAAATTGTACAGAACAAAGATCAAACAGCAGACTGCGACCAGTGTGCTTCTCCACCACTCAAGGTTATTGTTTTACGTCATCGGAATTTCATTAATAAGAACATTTATTTATACATAATGAGCAAAACACGTTGTATTCAGGAATATATTGTTAATTAACATAAAGAACAAAATATAATATTTACCGTATGTGCGATTACTAGCCGTCAACTCAGGAGTACTCATGGTTTATATAAGGAATTTTAGCATTGAATTAAAAACATACTTTCTCTGCAAAATTAATAAGGTGAACAATTCTTCAATAAACTATTTAAAAATTCGTAGATATTTTTCCAAAAGAGCTACAAATATGAAACTACGGTTCATACCTCTTAAAATATATTTTTTTTTAAAGTATCAGCTTTGAGTACTATTTAAGGTGATAATTTAAATGTTTCTACAAAGTAGCGGATTATACTAAATAAATTACGAGGAATCCAATGCCGCAAACCGCGCTTTGATAAGTTTTTGAGAAACGGCAAATAAAATAAAATGTTTAATTAAAATTAGTTACTTGGTCCTGGATATTATTAATTTTGGTTTGAAACTAAATACTGGAAGTATAACTTACAATTTAAAGTTCTAGATTCTTCTTAATAGTAGGTCCAAGTCTTCAGGTGTCTTAAGAACTGCTGAATCTTCTGCAGGAGTTGGTGTTAGTTCGAAAATCTTCCAAACCTCCAAGAGACAGTAGATGAACCAACTAACTTCTATATCTGTAACAATAAAACATTGAAATAGAAAAATGAAATATAACAATTATATTAGTGTATATTTTTTATCTCTTGCTTAAACTAAATAATATAGTTGTTTTTAAAGGTAGAAATTGATTATTTTTATGATATTTTAACCAAAATTGCCATATTTCATTTGGAACAGCGTTTTCTGCATAACTTTTACCTTTTACGGTTCACGATAATTCAAAATTACCGCTACAGTCGACCATGAGTGTTGCTAATTCTATTTCGTTATTCCATTGTTTTGTTTATAAGAATGTGTCATGTTAGTATTGTTGCTGCTTATTATTATAAATAACGCTTAGAAACTATGAAATATTAGTGAAAAGTAGTGTAAATCGTTAGGTAAACTATTATTCTAACGTTTGTGATAAAAAATTTCACTTGATTCGCACATTATTTGTAAATAAATGTATAAGTGTTTTCAGGCAAATTAGTGACCATCTTTAGATAAGGTAGTAAAGAAGAATTTGTGTTTAAATCAATTATTATTCTATTACTAGGTGAAAAATACATCTTACGGAAGGTAATACAGACAATTTTTATTGTAGTTTAATATAATTCGACCCAAAATTAAGTTAGTAATAAACTATGGTATTAATTTTATATCAAGAATGGGTTGGGCTCCATTTTTGATATTTAATTAATGCTGTAGAATTATCGGCATTATTGTTCTATAAAATCCCAGCCAGGCGAACAAATAATGTCGATTTAACAAATTGAATGAATTTTTAATAAAATATTTGGTTATTCCGCGATTTTAAGTTAAAATTGTTTGTAATATAAAATAAAGAAGAATTTAAGAAAGGTACTTATATGTTCAAATACATTATTGTATTTATTTTCTTATGAAAATGTTCTTTTTTTAGGAGCAGAATATGGATCTACACTGATTTATTTGTAAAATTATATATTGTATTGTATATTTATAACATTTTATATTGTATATTGAATAAAAAATACTATTGTGGGCTGGGGTGCTAAATGTATGTGAAAAGTGATTATTATGTGATGAAAATGATTGAGGTAAAGTATAGTAAGACATAAATTAATAGTCTGCACAGAACTTCTCTTCAAAAGGTACGTGGAATCTTAATTTTTATGAAATAAATCAAAACTCGTTCTCAAAATCTATAAGGTTCAATTCATTCGGCTAAATAACGGGCTGCCAGGCGATTCTCGCCCTTATTGAAATTTTTTAAAAGTGTTCTCTCTAAGGGACCTCCACGCCAATTTTTTTTTTCGATCCTGTCAAATTCATGCTCACGATTATGAATTATTTTCTCGAAAATGACCTATCAAAAGTGCACCAAATTATAGATGAACGTTCTTCAAACATTAAAGAAGGTGTCTATAAAGTTTTAGTTCAATCAGATTAGTAAAACATCGGTAATTAATTGTTTTCTAAAAAATGAAGTTAACCAAATTTTTTCTGTGTTTGCAAATGTGAATTGACAGTATTGCGACATTTTCTGCATCTTAGTTTATATATGTGGTTTACATGAAAGTAGTTAATTAAAAAGGAAAGTAAATTATTAAATAGATTAGTAGATAATCATCTTGAGAAAAATGCAATTGAAACTTAAAGAAGCCTAAAAACTATACACCTTTATATTGTATCTTTAAGATGTGAATCAATGAGTTATTTTAAAAAAAATGTAAACCACTTGTGTAAATTGTTCAATTATCCAATACCGTGTCATAATGACAACATTGTAAGTCTCAATTTAAGGACCATAAAAAAGTTTATTATAGGCCAAGGACCATAATGAATCCAGTATGGTACTCAGTACCATAATGAAATAGCAAGCATCTCGTTACTAACGAAGCAAAAGCAAGTAAGGAAATTTGAAAAATAGCATATTTTTTTGTTCAATATCAAATAGGTACCTAATTTACTTTTCTGTTTGACTAATTAACGCCAGTAGATAAAAAAATTTATGCAATACGGATCGTAACGACAATCATCGTCTGATGATCTGCACGACTATAGTACCATAATGATTGTCGTTACGGTCCTTATAACATAAATTAATTATGTATAACCAACACACATTGTTTAACTAGCTATTCTATTTAACAAAATTCTATCTTATCATAGTTTGACAAACATTGATAATACAAAAATAGCTAATTAATACAAGTGATAAATAGCTAATTTTTATCCCTCACATGATCTCAACAGCTGCAGAAGTCTTCCGAGGGTTGAAAATTGAGAGTCCATCGGGATGTTGATAATGATGAAGTTTTCACGACCAAAATCATCTGTGACAATAAGAAAAATCAATTAAATTCATGTAAATTGTACAGAACAAAGATCAAACAGCAGACTTCTACCAGTGTTTATTCTCCACCACTCAAGGTTATTGTTATACGTCATCGGAATTTCATTATTAAGAACATTTCTACATAATGAGCAAAACACGTTGTATTATGCAATATATTGTTAATTAATATAAAGAACAAAATATAATATTTACCGTATGTGCGATTACTAGCCGTCAACTCAGGAGAACTCATGGTTTAAACAAGGAATTTTAGCATTGAATTAAAAAATTACTTTCTTTGCAAAATTAATAAGGTGAACAATTCTTCAATAAATATTTAAAAATTCGTAGATATTTTGCCAAAAGAGCTACAAATATGAAACTACGGTTCATACCTCTTAAAATATTTAAAGTATCAGCTTTGAGTATTGCCTGTACAAGCCGCAGCGAGATTCTTGAACGTACACATACACGAGTTGTGTGTTTATGTAATTTGAACAATTCCTCAATAAACTATTTAAAAATACGTAGATATTCTGCCAAAAGAGCTACAAATATGAAACTACGGTTATTTACTAATAAAACTACGAGGAATCCAATGGTGCAATCAGATTTTCGATATAACATTTAGTTCAACCTGTGCATCACTTAGAAATACTATAAATCCATTTTTACCTTGTATTATTCATCACAGAGCCTTGAAATTTCTTCCAGGATTCAATGAGGTCCTTAGATACACACTACACATAGTTTTATAAATGTATATCGCGAAATAACTACAGATTTTAGTAAATAAAGCACTACGAAATCACTGCGCATTAATAGTTATATCATAGTTGTTGTTACAGGTTTATGTGGTGCACATTCTTCATAGAGATGACGCCAGTTTCGATTCATATTTGAATGATATTCTGGTTTTATGTTTCTTATTTATTTAGATAACGCAAATTAGGGAACTAAGTAACGAATGAATGAAAAGAACATGCTTTATTTAAAAATATTTCAGGTTTTGTTATAATTATTGGATGCATATTTCATTTTAACAAGATACTAAAATACAGTTTGAAATTTTAACATATTTAAGATGAGTTATTATTATTATAAAACCAAAGAGATTAGATAAGTGCTATTAGCCCAAAATGTTTATGATCTAGTTGTTGGAAAGAAGTTATTAATTGTAGAAAATATTATATTTTTTGCACTTTTCCCGTTGTCAAGAAATTGAATTAATTAATCCCGTTGTGAAGTGATTACGTGCTATTTGTTACAGAGTATATATGGTAACAATATAAATATTTGTCATAAAATTACAAAATGTTTGTTCTTTTAAACTATTTTGTTTTCGTTTGAGGATGAAGTGCAAAAAATAGCGTATATACCACAGGACTAAAGTACCTTTAATCCCCCAGGTGATTATTTCCCTCACCTTCGGCCCGTGAAACCTCAGGATTCAATCGTGCACTTTATATTTATTTTTAATTTCATAGTTTTTAAAAGGTTTTGAAATTTATATTTTCAACAAGTAAAGAAATTATTCTATTCAAGTATTGTATAACAACAAAAATTCTTCTCTGCATTTCATATCAGCTCATTATCTCATACTACATTCTCTCTCTTCTTCAGTAATAATTTTTCGAACTCTCGCTAGGGCCAGCATAGGACGGTTAAAAATTTCTGTACACTTTATATACATTGCGTAGCCGTTCTTGTAGTAAATTATTTATTCAAAGATTATATGCATAAAATCATGGGATAAAAGAAAACATGATTTTTTACAAGTATTTGTATTATTTCTTTATTTCGCAAGATTATACGTTGTACAAATACTGAATAAATATCATAAACGTTTCATAAAGATTTGTATGTACTAACTCACTGGAACCACGATTACCATGTACTTTGATAATCGGTATACGTACATTATACATTCATATAAGTAACTTAATTATAAACAAACTTAAAGAAAATAACATCTTTGAACGAACGATATACAAAAAATGCTTTTAACGCAATTAAGAATCACAAACTATAAACAAAATACTTAATACTCTCACACATGATTCGTTTTTTCCTTATAAATTGAAACGATGGTTTTTTAACAAATTTTACGTTATGGTTGAGCGTTTTCAGTACCAGTTCGTTTCTTGTTCTGTAAATGAAAATATTAATTAATATTTATTCAGATACAACATGGAAAATATTTTTTGCACAATCAGTTATTTTTTAACGTTTACTGACTCTGTTTCCAAGGCAGTAGGTTCTGTTTACAAATTAAAAGGCGGCAAGTAATTTAGAAGGCGGTAAGAACTAAACAATAGCAGAAACCAAGGCAACGGCTTCGAAACCAACAGAACCAAATATTTAACATTTCTAAATAATATTTTTATTGTACCGATCGAGCAAAAATAGTATTATGTAATACAAGTGCTTGATTGAAAAATTAGTATGACAGTTGGAGCACGAGCGTCAGCGAGTTCTCCCATCCTATCATACTATATTTTCTACGAAAGTGGGAAATATTCAAAATTAATTAAGAAAGTTGGAAATATAATATTAACAATTTTAAGAAAAACTTATCAGGTAGGCTTGCTGTTATAGTTGAAAAAATATTTTTTCAATATTTGCACCGAAAACGCCACCTTTCGTCCCCATTGTTAGGGATGAAAGTGAAGTATTTTATGCTCCATTTGATTTATTACATTTTTGTATTTATTTTATGGAATGGGTGCCTACTCAAATCTAAAAAACTCAGAGCTAGAAAATTCATGTACAAGAAAATTCTTGCCCGGAATCATAAAACAAACGAAAATTCAGAGACAAGAAAATGCATTCATAGAAAATTCAAATTTGGAATCTGATTGATGCAGAAAACGCATGTAAAGGAATATTCAAAACTGGAAAAAATATGGCTGCGGAAAAAATCGGATTCTGGCTAATATATAAACTAATCTATGCTAACAAAACCCTTCTTGAGTCCAACAGAACTCCGTTTTTTTCACATAAACTAATCTATGCTAACAAAACCATTCTTGAATCCAACAGAACTCGTATTTTAAACGGCCACAACGCGTTGTTCAGCTGACAGCTTGCAGCCAACTTCAGGTTTGGCCGCCAAGTAAAGTTTCTGTGTTTACTTGATTCCAGATATGTCTTTTCTATTAATGTTTTTTTGTGAATGAATTTTCCTTAGCTTGGGATTTCGTGATTTTTATGATTCCTGTCAAAAATATTCTCTTCTTGAATTTTCTAGTTTATAATATTCCAGTGTTGAAGACGTTCCCTTATGGAATTATAAAATTTTCCAATGTTATTATCACCCGGTTCATCCCTTTCTTGAACTTCTAATTGTTTTTCGGTGCAGGTATTTAAAAAAATATCGTGTGCATCTCAACACAAAATATAAAATAATAAATAAAATAAACCAAAATACCTACAGGAAAACAAAACAGGATCATCAATTTATTCTTTGCCTTTCTTACGATTTTGATTCTAAAATAAAAACCAAATAAAATATACATTCACAAGCAAATAAAAGCATGCATTTAAAAAAACAAACTATAAAAATTATAACAGTACCTTTTCCTTGTGTTGTTTATGACTATGATTATGATTATGTGTATGGGGCTCTGCTGTAAGAGCTCCTACTTTGGAACGTTCTTGTTCTAGAAGTCCATGCAGTCTTGTTACCTCTTCTGATAATTCATCTCTTACTCTGTTTAATTTTTCTACTTCTAATAATATATCCGCTTTATCTTTCACTATAGTCAAGGAAAATATTTTAAAACGATTTTATTAAGTTATTTCAACATATTTTTTAACTTACTTTCGCCAGACGCCAGCATTCCACATAAAATTTTATTTCTTGATTTAACGGTAACAATTTCTTTTTTTGAAACTTCTAGTTCGGATTTCAATTGACTATTTTCTATTTGTAAGGCTTCAAGTTTCTCCTATGTATATGCCAACAAAAATAAATTATGTACTTATCACATCAATGCATTCTGTACTATACCTGCAGGTGCGCGATTGTGATGGTATCATTGTTGAAAGATTTTCTATCCTTTTTAGTTTCTTTACTTTGACCCTTAGTTAACTCTTTAGTCAGTTGAATTTTAGCTTCAGACTGTATTTTTTCAAAAAACTGGTCATCATCTTCATGTTGAGATCCATTACAATCACCTACACATATGATACACTTTGTATTAAAAGTAAATAAATTATTTTCAAATTAATACTACTTTTTGCTTGGGATGAATCCGTATTTGTTGAAACCAAATTGTTGAACTGTTCCAAAGACATCACTTTATTTTTCTTCTTTTTATTTTGCGTGTCGGGTGTCTTTTTCTCTTGATCGGCTTGTTTCTTATGTAATTTATACAAATCTTTCTTTTCCTCATAGTCTAGTTTGGATTGTAATATAGCAGTGTGTAAATCTTCTTCAAAAGTCCCATCAACTAATTCACTATCTTTCTGTTTCCATTCTTCCCACTGTTGCTCACCAACTTCTCTTTTTTTCCTATCCTTTTTTTGTTGGGTTTGTTTAGAAGCTTGTTGTGGCTAAATGAAAATCAGTTATTAAATTTAGGCTGCAATTCTGTAGTTGCTACAGATTTATAAAACTGTAAATATTAAACAAAATCGCTATGAAATCTATAATCATATGAACATTTTGGTACATGCCAACAAACATAGATGTGATTTTGTTCAATATTTACATATTTACAAATCTGTAAAACTTATAATCTGCACAGAATCGCAGCATTATTTTAAATAAGCATTCTTGTTACCTTGGTTGATTTCTTAGTAGCTCCAGATGATCCAGGCTTGTCAACCTTCTTGCTACTTTGTTTTTGGTCATTTTTCTTTTTATCTTTAGCTTTACTTGGATTTTGAGGTCTAAAATCATCATCCTCAATTTTCAAAACGGCAAATCGCGAAGGCATTGAAAGAGCCATTGCGACAAAAACAAAAGAATGCCGGTTGATTATAAATCACAGATCACTTGTATATTTAAATGGCTGGCAAATGTAAAGTTTACACGTTTACAATAAGAATATATTGTTTTATAATTAACAGAACAGTACAATTATATTTTACAATATTTATTTACAGCTGTTTGTATAAAATGTTTCATAATATGAAGTTTCTCGATTCAAGTTGTTTTGGAGTTGTTTTCGTTCATGTTCATACCCCCACTTAAAAACAAATGCCCATGAAATGAGCAACAGTTTGCAAGTGCATTATAGTTGTACCGTTACAACAAACATTGCAATCAGAGTAGAGCACGGTGTATAGCTATTTATAGGCGAGGTCACGAGAGACTGAAATCTGACGGATTAAGAGGACAAGATGGCTGCCAAAGGGATCCAAAAATGACTCACGCACTTACGTTATCTTGTTGACATAATTTCACTGTCAAATACAATAACAGCCATCTTGTTTCCCAATTATTATACTTGACACACTGGTTTTGTATGAACTACATAACATCACTCTTGACAATAATACTATGTCCAACTACTGACAGTAGTTCATGTCATTTATGTCAACAATAATTTGTTTTTTCAACATGCAACTGCAACAATACTCTATTCTTAACTGAAATGAAGTTATATACAAATAAGATGGAACATGGACATGGCTGTGCAACCATTTTTGACATTTGACAGTGGTATTTGACGTGTACTTTATCGATCAGTGTCAAATAATATGTCAAGAAATTATTATTGCGTGTCACCATGCTTTTATTATGACAAATAATATTTAAAAACAACAAATTAATAATAATTCAATGTCATTTTATGTTCATAACCATTATTTTATTGTAAAAAGAGATAAATGAGATGATGTGGATAACCGATAATTTTTGAAATGGTTATACTATTTTCTGCATTATCTTCATTTTATTTACAGTTACGACAAATAAATCCTTTCATTTTAGTATCATCGCAAATTGTTTATCTTTGAATGATATTATTATTTGATTATAGCTACTATTTATATAAATAATTTCTTATAAGAAAAAAATCAATTCCATTTATCTCCGCTAGAGGCGCTTAATTATATAAACAGAAGAATTTGATTGGTCATTCACTCTGTTTATGGTACTTTGACGTTGACGTAAACTGCGTACAATAGCTGTGTGTAATTTTTCTGGTTTTTAAAATAGTGTGACCGGTTTCGATACAAGCTAATTGTTTGTAAGTATATTAGTAATAGGTTTAGTCAGTATTTTTTGTTAAAAATATATTTAGATGGTATTTATAAATGATTTCATCATTTAAAAAAATCTACCGGTCATCACTTGTCTTATTTGGTATTGGGTGCGGTTAAATAAAAATTTAACTTTTTTGATGATTCCATCGTTCTTTTTATGTAATATGGATAACAATGAATGTATTATATAGCACTAAAATATATTTTCAAGCCACGTATGTACTTATTGCGTACTTATGTTTGCTTTGTAACACCTTGCAAATGAAATCCATAAAAATACCGGTACTTAATTATTTAGCATTGTTAACGTTGAAAAAAATTTGTTTTACATGTTGTATTACGTGTTGTAAATAATAAAAAAAATTACATTTTTATGTTTAAACCATTGTTGCAACAATAGTACACGTATTTTATATACCTGTTGCACACGTGTAAATAAATATTTTATACGTTTTCCCATTTGTCTTGACTGAATTATTTACCGCTAATAATTAAAGTTTTATTTGCCTGATTTTTATTGTTATTGTCATTATCTAGATAAAAGTACATAATGGCTGAGAAATTAGATGTTATAATTTTTGGAGCAACCGGCTTTACCGGCAAACACACTGTCAAGGAATTAAATAAAATTTCAAAGGAGAAACCTTTGAAATGGGGTATTGCTGGTAGATCGGAAGAAAAATTAAAACAAGTCCTAGAAGAATGGAAAGGAAAATCTGGTAAGTTTGTTTTAAATTTACATATTGCAGAATCATGCGTGTAATATTTTTAGATCATGTTACATTTTTTTGTTGAACTTTAAAACATGTGTAAGAAATTAGATTCTATATTTAACTTAATGATTCATGAGATCTTTTCATTGCATGTTCACATTTTGATACTGACACTAATGATGATTATGTTACGGTAACAATATACGGACATAATTCTTAAGAATAAATAATGGCTACAAAATATTATATCATTGTATGACCTTTGCTTTACACTTTTATGAAATAGGTGTATGTAATTTTGTACTTTACTTGAGCAGCTTGAACTTTAAACGTTGTCGATATTTGTTTAGTTTTCTTTACTTAACTTTTTACTACCTTACATCCTGTTCTGACCTTCCTGTCAAAATTATCGATAATTGAGCAATGAGCTGCGTAAATTTGCATTACAGGACACTTTTAAATAATGTAACGTGTTTATGCGCATGCATTTCCGTAGAATGAGGTCGCATACTCAATAATATATTTTTTTTTTAAAGTGCTTTTATTCAATGATCAAACAATCATGAAAAATGTTAAGAAAAAAGAAATCCAATTAAAATATTAATTTACGGGTTATTAAAAAATATATTGCTGCTCAAAAATTACGTTTAAAAGCACGCCATATTTAACGTCGTTAACTTTAAAATAAAATAATATTTGATTTCAAATAACTTCTGATACTTAAATGTAATAGGTAATATATTTTATCATCATGACATCATGAGTAATAACATAAAACTTAAGCTGATGTAAAAAATTAAGAATTGTGACTATCGGGAAAACAAAACATATGATTTTCGTCTAATTTTTTTTTAAATTTGTAAATACACCACCGTTTAAAGCCCCTCAAGATTAGATTGATGTTATTTCCGGTCTAATCGGAAGTAATATTTTCATCTTTGGTACATTGAATTCATTACCTTTATTTCACTGCGCTGCCCTTATAAAATGTACGCGATATTAATTATTTAGAAACAATTTTTTTTCCACATTATCACTAAAAAACTGATAAACAATCATTTATCATTATCAAGTAGAATTATTAAAATGTTACATTTTTCTATGTCTATTAGGTGTAATTTAAAATTTTTAAAATAAAAAATACTTAAATAGTTGAACACAGTTGCTAAGCTTCTAATGTGCATTTTTATTTTAACTGTTCTTAACAAAGTAAACGTTTTTAGGAGATGATTTCAATGATGTAAAAATAATTATTGCTGATGTAAAAGACGAGGAGTCTCTTAAGAAGATGACTGAGCAAGCAAAAGTCATTGTCAATTGTTGTGGACCGTACAGATTTTTCGGTGAACCCGTTATAAAAGCCTGTATTGCAACCGGTACTCATCATGTCGATGTTAGCGGTGAACCACAGGTTTGTTTACTTATTCGTATTTGAAATGCCTTAGCTAAATAAAGATTATTTCAGTACATGGAACGCATGCAATTAGAATACCACAAAGCAGCCCAAGAAAAAGGAGTCTACATTGTAAGTGCCTGTGGATTTGATAGCGTACCCTCTGACCTAGGAGTAGTTTATTTACAGCAACTGTTTGACGGTTAGTACTATCATTTTAACTTATCATTTAAAATTATGTAAAAAATTAAAGTCTACTATAGTTAAGATATCTATTTTTGGAACTTGTACCGTGACATACAATCTATAAAACGATCAATTAATTAGGTCTATCTTTACAACTGGATTTCGTAATCTGGTAATTATATCGTGAACTTTATGAATTAATTAGTTTTGATTACTTTAGTTGTCTACTTGTTTTATTTCAGTACTGAAATATGTATATAAGTTTTTTTGCGTGCACATCGGTGCACATATTTTAATTACGAATATAAAATCAGTCGAGCTTTAGTCACGTTAATAATATGTTTTAATTATTTGCTCATTAACTGTATACTTGCAAGTAAAAATACCGTAAACGTCTTGGTATTTAAAATTTATTAATTTTAAAGTTGATATCCTCATAAAATGTAAAAAACTTTATTGATTTGTAACTAGACATTTCAATTTTATTAGAAAACTTTATACTATTACTTATTACATATTTATGACAAGTTTTTAAGCTTAGAAACGTAACATAGTTATAGTTATTTCTTTTAATTATGCAGACAAACAATTTAACTACCATGACTAAAATTGTGTTGCCTAGGCGAAACCGAGGCATATTTTCATCTATATAATATTTATATTTAGTGTATCTGCAATATAAAATAATTTGTTATTTGTTAGTCATTTAATAATTGTTCTTTTTAACTATACGTGTGCAGAGAACCTAAAATTTTAAATAACAGTTGACAAAAAAACTCTTTTTACATTTCACTTTAAATTTAGAACCTACCATATTTCCGAGTAAATTTATTTAATACTACTGATTTATTTTAAATGTAGGAACAGTAAATGAAGTGGAAACATACTTAAAAATGAAGAGCCCCCCAAATGTTGGTGGTGCTATTGTCAATTATGGTACATGGGAATCTGCAGTCTATGGCTTGGCACACTCTAATGAACTGCGCCCTCTTCGCTCGAAGCTCTATCCAGAGCGTCTTCCAGCGCTCACACCCAAACAAAAACCTAAGCCATACATTCACAAAAGTCCTGTTGTGAACAACAATTGGGTTATTCCTTTCTTAGGATCAGACAAATCAGTTGTTCAGAGGTCACAGAGACATTTCTACGACCATGACAAGAAACGCCCGGCTCAAGCGAAATGCTACATGGCTGTACCATCGCTGCTGGCTGTTTTGGTTATGGGAATTTTTGGTTTGGTCTTTGGAATTTTGACCAAATTCAGTTTTGGAATACAATTGCTTCTGAATGTAAGTAATTTATTTAGATATTTTTAAACTGTTTATTCTAAACGATAATTTTGTAGTTAATGTTCCTATTTTTAGAAATATTTTTCTGTTGTTTTTATCTTTTTTTTCTAATTAGTAACAATAATTATTGTGTAGTTAATTATTACAACAACGTAAATAATGCGCATTATTATCTTCTATACGATAAGAATACCAACTAATTCGTAAAAAATCTGCTGTGGTCACCATAATACTTCCTCGTCTATAAGTTTTACAACTTGCTATCGAAAAGGATTTAATTTTATGCAGAGTATCATTCAGCAAAATTTGAATAAATTTGAAATAACGTAGGCAATGACAAACGTGTTTAGTTGCTATATTAGAGAGAGTCAACAATTTAAATTAAACAAGGATAGGGATTCCCTCGGAGACGTTTCTTGTGACCAGCCCCTTATATTGTTGAAACATATGAGTTTCCAATCCATTATGTATTAGAACTAGAAGTCACTGAGTCAGAGACTTCAATACTTCAATTTATTCATTGTATTTATAGATCGTAGTAACAACTTTGTAAATTGCTTGTTGGTTTTTGTAAACACTATTATTTGTTACCTGATGATGGGGGGGAAAACATCATTTTCGAAACGTCGTATTATAAATAAATATGAATTCTACAATTTTTATTTATTGTTAGCAAAATTTTTGAAACAATATGAACTATGAAGCGTGGTATCATGTTATAGCTTGAGGTAACAATATATAAAAAAAGAATGCATAAATGTAAATGCCCCTTTTCATAATTTATTATATCTATAAAATATTTTACTAGCGCCCTTTAAAAACTGCTATTTTCAATCAGTTCAAAGAAGTTCTGTGTTCACAGTATATTTTGATTTTCAGTATCCCAGGATTTTCTCCGGCGGAATGGTATCCCATGAAGGACCTTCTGATGAAATGATGGAAGGCACCAAATTCACAGTAATGGTTGTTGGTAAAGGTTGGTCTAAGGACAAAGTTTTGGCTGAACCGACAGACCAGCACACTGAACCACCTAATAAAACCACTACGGTTAAAGTAAGTGGTTTTAATCCAGGATATGGTGCCACTTGCGTAATGCTGGCCTTGTGTGGTCTTACCATCTTAAAGGAGGCTGACAAGATGCCTGACAAGTAAGTAGAATAGGAATAATAAGATTAATTAATTTTTAATTCAATAGATATGGAAGGACTCGTATTTATAATTATAAAATTTTCAATTTAATTTTTATGACGCTTCAATAATTAATTTAAGTATTTATCAACTGAAGTTATTTATTGAAGAACAAAATTATCATGTCTATAATATGATTTATAATTAGTGTTATTTAAAAAATTTAAAACAAGTGCCAGATATCAATGTTTCCTTAGCCCCGAATAGTTAATAATTCGATAATAAAAATGACCAAACTTTCGTTGTTTGGTTTACTGACTTAAAATAAATTAAAAACAATTTTCTTTTTTCAGTGGTGGAGTATATCCTCCCGGAGCTGCGTTCGCAAACACTTCTCTCATTCAGCAGTTAAGCAAGAATGGAGTCACTTTTGAACTAGTTTCTTCTACAGAAGAATAAAACTTCATATTAATAATCATCACATATTGATATTATTCTACAGAGAATAAGGTCAAACCTTGAATGTATCTAATTGTGATAATTCACCAGTTTATCTTCTGATTTTTATGTTGCATTTTAATGATAATTGTTTTTTGCTACAGGTGTTAAAATACTAGGGATTTTTTTATGTAGAGCTATAACGTTTTTTATTTATGGATTTAAGACTAGTATATTATCGGCATCTAAGTTTTTGTTTCTGATGTCCACATAGAATATTGTTTCTAAAGGTACCTATTTTAAATTATTTTGTTACAATTTTAGTTTAATTAATTACTGTGATGAAGTCAAACGTTAGAGGTGGACATTCTCGAAGTATTAAAAGGAAGTGCATTTAATAGATATTTATTAATATATTTTTTAATGAAAGATTTTTGAAAAACTTTCGCTTACTTGTAAGACTGATAATATTGCAAGGCATTTAACAACATGTGTAAATTAATGTTGTGCTTAAATATATTTAATAATTTACTATCTTGTTTTTACTTATTATTTCCATCTTTGTAATAAATAGCATAAAAATAATGTACTTATTGCAGCACACTTCAGAAAACAAAATATTATTTCTGATAATGTAAATAATGTAGGTAGGTATCGTAGGTATATAATATAGTAAATATAAATTAACGTTAACGAATATTTACTAACTATAAAAAATTAAATAATATGTTAACAGTTTCGACTATTTTATATATAATAATATTCAGTAATATTTTAAATATATTTAATTAAAATAATATGCAATAAATTATTATAAATATTTAAAATATTTACAACTCTATCACTAAATTCTAAAAACCATGTTAACAAGATATAAAATTAAAAAAGGTCAAATATGAAACCAATAAAATTAAAAAACATCAAAACGCTATCAGAATCAATCTATAAACATTCAATTATTTATTTATGTAGTTGTTCAATTTCCAGCTTTAATTTTTCTGCAAGCAGCTCTTCGTTTCGCATTTTTAATTGTTCAACGCGCATTTTTGCCTCGTGAAGTTCTTGTTCTCTCCTGTTTCTTTCCTCAAGAAATTTGATTTGCGCCTTGAAGAAGTCATTTTCAACCGTACTAAATTTAGTTAGTTTTGGTTTTTTTCGAGGAGGTTTTAGTTCAAGTGCTGCAGTAGTAGTTAATGAGCTATTTAAAGGAGCGCTAGTATCTGATGATTCAGAAATATCTGGGGCTCCCCTATCATCTAGTGATTCAGTACATTCTTGAGCTGTACTGGTATTTGAAGATTCAGAGTTACTTTGGGGAACTTTGTCTCTTGTTAGACTGCTTGTGAAAATACTTATCTGAATAGAAATAATGTCATTTCGTCATTTGTATACAAATCATTAAAGTATAGCATATTTTATAACAGAAACAAAATTTGGGACTTTATTGGAAGAGTCTTACTAGTAGTCCAATATAATGGTACTTTATGGATGGTCAACAATGCCACAAAAAAAATAATTGTTAAATAGTTGTAAGTTATACAAATTACCTGTTGATTTGAATCGTCTGCAAAATTGTCACCGATCTTTTCTCCCATGAAATCTTCTGGACAAATTTCATAAATTGCCCAATCGAGAGCAGTTGGGGCATCATATGCAAATGGAGGTTGAATTCCATGTTGATAATTAGTAATAACTTTTTTAGCATTTGATTTAGCTCGTTGATAAAATTCCCGTAATCGCTTCCAGTCTCTATGATAGCCGACTGAAGAAAATAAATCACTTAATTCAATCCATCTCTCTTGTTTAGCTCTAACTATTTTCGAGTCACTAGATTTATTTTCTATTATTGCTGCATTTTCTCTTACAAATTCTAAAAGTAATTTTTTTTCCTCAACGGTAAACATTGTTTTCGGTGCCTGCAATAAAATTACGATGGTTAGAGACACATTGTCTAAAATAATTTCAAAGAAAAGAAATGTAATAATACTTCTTAACAAACAATATCTACATGAAAATTTTTTTGTAGATTAGAAATATAAACCGCAGTTAAAATTTAAAAAAATGTTATGTTAGGATACTATCTGCTACCAAACCTACTTGCAGAATTACAGTAAATGTAAATCTCGGTCTTATATTTATAAAACAAACAACAACTTACTTTATCTGTTATAGGTGTGAAACTATTTGATGATTCAGAAATATCTGGAGGTCCTCTATCCCTAAACGATTCATATAATTCTTGAGGTGCAGTAAGATTTGCAGCTTCGGATTTATTTGGAGAATCCTTCATTGTTGCTAACGATTCTGTAAAATCTGGAGGTGCATCATCATTTAAAGATTCATTATTATCAAGGATACTTTCTACTTTAACTATAGCAGTCGCTAAGAAATTTCTCTAAAATAAAAGTCAAATTTCATATTAACTCAGTGTCATATTTGTAAATTAAATAATAGTACCTGTTCATTTGAATCTTCATCATTATTTTCGTCACTTTCATCTAAAGTAAAATCTTCTGGACAAATATTATAAATTGCCCAATCAAATGTTGTTGGAGCATCATGAGCAGATAATGGCTGGATTCCACGTTGAAAATTTGTAATTAATTTTTTAGCATTTGATTTTGATCTTTGATAAAATTCACGTAACCGCTTCCAATCTCTGTAATATCCATTTGTAGCAAGTACTTCACTTAATTCGATCCATTTGTCTTTCTTAGCTTTAATTACAGTTAAGTCGTTACATTTATTTTCTATAATTGAAGAATTATCTTTTACAAATTCTAAAAGTAATGTTTTTTCTTCAACGGTAAACATTGTTTTCGGCACCTTCGTCATCTGTAAAGTACAAATTATTTTTATACTTATTTATTTATTTTTATAGCAGTTTCGATTCATTCGTTGTGTATTATCGAATTATTATTTACATACATTGTTCACATGCGACTAGTTTAGGAGCAAATTAGAAATGTGTATATTAGTTTTTAGAAAATAGTCATAAATGCGACCCATTATTATGATTACGACAGCAATAATATTTGGTATTTAGGTAGTGCATTCGTAATCACAATTTTGCAACTTTAGTTCTTTAGAATAAATTTAAATATGAACCAGTCTAAAGTCGAGTACTCGGAACATTATAACAAATTCACTGATAAAAAATTTGTAATCTACAATTTACCGAACTACTACTACTACAGTTTGTTATAACAGATTGAAAACATGAATCTTATAAGAATTTGGAAATGACAGCTTATTTTAAATTTTATATATAACTATTATTGTTCTGTTACATCTATAGCTATTGAAATACTCACATTTGTTGATAACACTTAATACTACACCATCACAAAAATACAGTAACTTTCAATGATTAAACTTTCTAAATGACAAGTAAACAAAGGTGGCTGTGCAAGAATAAGGTTAACTCCACCTACTATGGTGTTTGTCACTTTGAGCGCGAATTTAAAATTGTAGTTAACAAGACAATCTGCAGTAATTTAATTGAAGTATATAATTTATACATACGTAATTACATCACAGTCTGTATTAAATTCAAATCTTATTATACATTCCACATAAAAGTAAACTGTATGTTCTCATTGAATATTTAATGAATTTAATATTTCTGCTGGTACGTTATCTCTATTCGAACGATCAACCTAAAATAAAAGTATTAAATAAATCGAATTAGTACTAATTTAAAACTTCAAACAATATAATTAAAAAATATTCTAGCTTATGATTTATATTTGTTTTATTACCGTGATTATTGTAGTAGATGGGGTAGACTTCAATTTGTTTATGAAAGGAATTGGTTTCACAGGTATTGTAGCAATTATTTTAATATTTGGGGTTTGGAACAAATCCATAACAGCTTGTTCAAAAGAACGGCTAAATAATTCCATTTTTCCAATTTCGTCAATGATAAAAATAACATCTTTGTTCTAAAATATAACAAAACGTAATGAACCTTGGTAATGAAGATTTTAAAAGCACAAACAAACCTGTTGCTTAAGTATAGGCAGTACTAATGATTCAAATTCATTAACATATACAGTATAATTACCAACTGTGTATTTAGAATTAACTGGTTCATTTCTATCCCTGGAAATTATTGCTTAAATGAAGCAAATTTTAACAAATAATTTAGGCTCTACTTGCATTATTCTGGCCAGAACACCATGTTTCCCATCAAGAGTAACAATATCGAATCCGATTCTTTTTTGATGAGAATTTCGAACTTCTTTTGTAAAAAATCCTAAAACTGATATATTTTTTGTTTTCAATAAATGACATACTCCTTGGATAACTGTTGTTTTTCCGATTCCTGCAATGTTTACATTAAAATATATAACCTATTTGTTTTACTACAAAAAATAAAATACCTGGTGGACCAGTTAATAATATACGATTGATCTTATTTGTTGACATATTGATTGTTCATAACATTGATACACAGTAAAATAGTTATGTGTTATGTATTTACTTTACAAACTGTCGGTTTAGTTATTCTACTGGTCTACTTCTTATCTAATGTCTACTCACTCATTGCAAATAATGACGTTTGACGTTTGAATTTGTACCGTTTGTACACCATGTGCTTTACGAGTAAATGCGCGTGTGCAAAAGCATTGAGGCAATTGGCGGTTTTACAAATAATAATAAGGATCCTTTCGACCACAGCTTACTCTTTTCGGCACTATAAAAATAAATCATGTTAGTTATTAGATTATATCGAAGTGCGATTTGTGGCAATGGATTCCTCATAATTAAATAAAGTTTAATCCGATACTATTGTTCAAAATTATGGCAAGTACTCGTAACAAGTGGTTAGCTTAAAATTTTTTAACATAATTTTGAGGCCTCATATTATTATAAAAACTAAGTTCGATTTGCATAAATGTATATAAGCATACTTCGCAATTTAATTGGTGTAGTATTCTAATTGTAGAATTAAACTTTTTGGCTCATATAATTGCAAGTGCGATTCTTTTAGTATGAAAAAATGTAAACATAAATTTTGAGTGTACATAATATGAAAAACTACGCGAGAAGCGAGGTATTTGAATTCATTTTGAAATTATTGAAAGAGTACAAACAGATATTTTTAAAATTTAGATTTTTTTTGCTTAAACGGGACAAATGGTTAATCATAGATTTAGTTTTATTTGATTTTGAGGTGCATTAACAACAATCAAGTACCTACGTATGAATTCCCAATCTAAGAAATTTAAGAAATAAAAATCAGTTTAATTATTTATGAAATAACAAGAAGTAATAATTTATTCTTGGTCATTATACAACAACAAATAGACAAATATAAAATAACATAGTTATTTATTTACATTGTTTAAATTGTAAAATCAATTTAATTAATTTGCGTAAACACAAAGTTTTAATATAAAAATAAATACATTTTTCTATTAAAATAATGATGAATATGATGATCTATTATAAAGGAATTACTTTTTGGATAAAATTATTTATACAAATTAAACGAATATAATATATTTATAAGTACTTCATAGAAGTTATAGGTAGTATTTTTGTAAAAATACATTGTTTGTAGAGTATAATTTTTACAAACAGTATTAAAGTTGCAAATTTTTTGGAAAATATCTACAATTCTAGTAGGTACCTTTTCTAAAATTTACACATAAATACAAACATTTATACATAAATCTTAATATCAAATATGCAATATCTATAGATCAAATAGGTATGTATTAAAAATGTACATAAATTTACTTATTTTTTTATATTTCAAATTTTATTCTATTGAATACTGATCGTTCTTTACACACATAGGCATTATAATTTAACATTTTATTACATCGCAGGATTATTATATTCCTACATATAAAATTTTAATACAAAATTGTTATTTAATTATTTACAGATACATTTTATTCGTCTATGTACACTTATATTATAACTTTATATACTCAAATTTAAAATATCGTACATATAAAATTTACATTTTTGAAAATAATATTCGCAACTTGCAACCCAAAGTATGGGAATCTAAAATAATAACTTTAAAATTTATAATATAATTTAGGATTAGGTAAATAATGCTAGTAATATAATCGTAGTTTTATTTATAAAACCTGTATTTTCGTTCAATGAACAAACTGTAATTTAAAAGTAAGATAAATAGATTTATATAAACAATAATTATTTTAAAAATAATTTGGGCATAGGAAATACCGATACGATCCATTTCTGGAAATTATTAATGCTAGAACATTTTTTGAAAAAAATCGAAATTCACTGTATTCTTATCTAAAATTTATCTCTAATAGTTTTAGCGTTTATTTTCCCTTAGAGTTCATAATCGTACACTACATAATAAGGTTGGACGGTATTAAAAATATTTAATAACAGTCATTTAAATTACGTCACAAATCACACACTTTGTCTACTTACAAATACACATTATTTATTTTCTAAATTTGTGCTGCTGAATATTCTTTACTTATAATTTTAATATTTAATTATATTTCTTGCATTATTTTAATAAACCATTACCAGTTACGGTGAGATTGTCTTCTGTCATTAAACATGAGGAACAGTATAAATGGAAGAAGATGCATTACATTATTTGTATGATTGTATGCGATAACCAAAGTATTTTTATTCTCTTCTGGATGTAAATGAAAATTTACACTTTTTCCCATAAATATAAATAGTAATTTAGTAGAAGTACACAATTGATTAGTAACTTTCATATGTAGCAAATAATATAACACTAGCACCTTATTAATTTTGTATGGCCAGAATGCAGAGAAAATGCAGCAATGTAAACGGATTTGCGCCCCAATGTCAAAGTTTTCTAAATCCGCCACTGATTGTTGGTGCTTAGCAACCTTTAAAACATGGTGTGATTTTGCACGCATTTGCGTGTTTTAAGGAGGTTCTCTAGACATGCAGCGGCGTACTCCGACATCAGCCTTGGGGGCGGATATGAAAATAAAAATATTTTTATTAATGTAAAACAAAATTCGGTCAACGGGTGTTAGTTGATATTGCAATTCGTTCAGTTGCGGTGATATATTTTTACAATAATTTCTAATTCACTAATAAAAAAAAATGCTTGACGATTTTTTGTGTATATACCAAAAATTAAGTACATAGAACATTTCTAACATCTTTTTTTTAAATCAATTAATGGAAAGCCATAAGAGCTCATGTAAAATATTAAAATTTAACAATTAATTTCGTTCAAACTACGTGGTCAAAAATTTCCAAAAAATTCAGGTATCATTTTTATGACACAGACAACATAAATTCAAAGTTTGGTTGTATTAGAACATTTTTTAAAATGTCTAGGGAACCTCCTTAAACATCGATTGTGTAATAAAAATATTATATTATTAAAAGAAAATCTCTTACTCTTTTATACGATTTGTTCAATTGTCCTTTCTAACTTATATTAAATTAAATCTCTTCTTTAATTAAAACCTTAGTGTTTTTATTCCATTAAATTATTATTACATGAGAGTAAAAATATTTTGGCTTAGAAATTGTCTACTTGCTATATGCAATTTTCAAAAATGCTGGTGTTCATATAGTTCTTATAATTTACTCAGTTACTTTATTTATATCTATATCATTTATATACGTAAATTTTCATATAGCAAGCAATGTATTGATGAATAAATAATTTATAAATGATAAATGAAAACTGATAGTTGACATATTCAGTTCTTTATTACGAGTATATTCTATACCTATAATTTGAGTATTATTATTAGTTTATAATATTTTACAACGAAAAATGTTGAAGCACAATAGAATAACATTTATAAAATCATTCATTCGTAACACATTATTGTTCTTATACACAGTATAAAATATAATAAGTAGGTATTTTGATAAAATACACAATGAAATAGTTGCAGAGCACCAGTAACATTTATATAACTAAATTAATTTATTATGTTGTAGAAGTTTGTAGTACTAATAGATCGGAAATTAATTGGGGAAATATATGATACATTAAAAAAAATCTAGTTCAGTTAGTTCATACTCAAAACATGCAATTCTACTTTTTCGGTGAATAAGTTTCACAGCTCGTTCTTACGGAAACCAGTTATAAATTTTGATGGGTATATTCCTTATTCCATGACGGTTGTATAAAATTACTTGGCGATCATTATTGAAGTGTGCTATAGGTATAAGAAGTTATCTACTTTTCCTACCCTTCTTTAGAACGTATGCTGTAAAAATGACAACTGAAAGCTCATGTTTCTGGTTAAACAATCGTTTACATATTACTTTTTGACTTGATCAATAATAATGAATTGCAAATGGTATTTAAAACTGTTTCTAATTCATTAAATAAAGAATGACGAACCAGGAAAAAGTGTGATTCTATTTTCTATTATTAAAAATAAAACATAAACTTGTTGTCTAATTTAATCAGCCTTTTAACTCTTTGTGTTTTCGAAATAGCAATGATCTCTTTTTCGAAAACCTATAATTTGGCTTATGGATCGTCGAAAGATCTAATTAGTTTTTTGCTCTTAATAAATTTGTGATATTGCTGCCTTTGTTCGACACACTAAATCTGTATATTTCTCTCCTTTTTCTTGACGAAATCGTAGATAGCTACATTCCAGCCGTAAGATGATAATTTATTTATTAAAGCAAATATTAATTTTTTTTTTTGACTGATGATGTTCTGAGAGTGCGAATATTAGTCCCAGTTTTGGACTATAAATCTTACTAAATAAAGAAAATACAATAATTTAAAAAAATTAACATTTAAAAAAAAATTGTTAAATTTTAGTTCTGAATCGGTTCATAACCATCGGTTCGGCTCCGGTTATGGGTTCATAAAAATATTTTTGAACGGTTCAGATTTGATTCCAGGTTCACTAAAATATCTCCTGTTTTCGTTCGTGTTCCGGTTCGGTTAGAGTCCTTGGTTTACAGACTCTTCTACAATCCCACATAATTTCCGATCACTCATTACAACAATTCAACTATTGACAGTAGAAGTGACAGTCCTCGCATTACAACGCTACGTCTCACGAGCACCGGAGAGTGGTGGCCGAGGCGGGCGGGTGTCGTGACCTCCTGGCGGGCGTGGACGCCGTGCGCGGGATCGTAGAGGGCTCTGGTCTGCGGTGACGTCATACAACAAGGCTTCAGTCATTGACAGTAGAAGTCACAGTCCTCACATTACAACGCGATGTCTCACGAGCACCGGAGAGTGGTGGCCGAGGCGGGCGGGTGTCGTGACCTCGTGGCGGGCGTGGAGGCCGTGCGCGGGATCGTAGAGGGCCCTGGTTTGCGGTGACGTCATACAACAAGGCTTCAGTCATTCACAGTAGAAGTCACAGTCCTCGCATTACAACGCTACGTCTCACGAGCACCGGAGAGTGGTGGCCGAGGCGGGAGGGTGTCGCGCCCTCCTGGCGGGCGTGGACGCCGTGCGAGGGATCGTAGAGGGCCCTGGTCTGCGGTGACGTCATACAACAAGGCTTCAGTCATTGACAGTAGAAGTGACAGTCCTCGCATTACAACGCTACGTCTCACGAGCACCGGAGAGTGGTGGCCGAGGCGGGCGGGTGTCTTGACCTCCTGGCGGGCGTGGAGGCCGTGCGCGGGATCGTAGAGGGCCCTGGTCTGCGGTGACGTCATACAACAAGGCTTCAGTCATTCACAGTAGAAGTCACAGTCCTCGCATTACAACGCGATGTCTCACGAGCACCGGAGAGTGGTGGCCGAGGCGGGCGGGTGTCGTGACCTCCTGGCGGGCGTGGAGGCCGTGCGCGTGAAGGTGGACGCAGACCGCGCCGGGATCGTAGAGGGCCCTGGTCTGCGGTGACGTCATAACGGGAACAGCTCGTGCTGGTCTACTGACGAGTAGCTCATGCTGCTGGGGACTTCCACCACGTGCGATGAGTTCAGGTACTGCGGACATAAGTGAGGTTAGGATGTGGTAGTGTGGAGAACCCTGCGCGAAGCACGAATTCTCGTCTTATGCCTATGGCACACCGGTCGAGGAGCATCGACAGAACGCACCCGTCCGCGATGAATTTCTATTTCATCGGTGACAAATACATCAAGGTTTTGCGAGAAATCAGATACAAAAGATACGTCTGAAGTGAGACACATTCGTTTAATCGAGGAACAACTCCATGAAAATAGCGGAGCCCCTATTTTTCGTCAATGGACGGGTGCGTTCTATCGTTTCATCGAGGATTTCCTTGATGCTCCTCGACCGGTGTGGGTGTGCCATAGGCATTAGAAAGAGAGGCATAAACTACGCTACTGTCTGTTCTACAGAACGGGAGCACTCAATTTGGACAAATATAGTTTTGTCAAAGTGTAGTTTGACCAAAAATAAATAAGCCAAACTGTATTTTTGTCAAACTGTAATTTGTTCAACTGGAATTTTGTCTAAAGTTGACTGTACAAGTATATACAAAGGGTGTGTGCTGTAAGAGAACAAAAGTCGTGCTATAAAGTCAATATTGTTTTTATATGGAATGAAAAAGTAACAGAGTTCTCAGTCTTCAAAGTTAAATTTATTTATTAACAGATGATAATATGTAACTAAATGTTTAATTTTTCAAGATTTTGATAATTAACCCTGAGGAAGGTAGATTTGCTACCGAAACGTCGGTGATGATTATCATCTGTTAATAAATAAATTTAACTTTGAAGACTGAGAACTCTGTTACTTTTTCATTCCATTTACCTAAACAGTCAAGAAATTACAATTTATATTATTTTTATAGCTTTCTTTATACTAAATAATTACATAAAAAACACCATCGTCATACAGATCAAACGGAAAAATTGGTTTTGATCTTTAAGGGATTAACTAAATATAGGTATCTAAACACTCTTTTAAATATTTCAAATAAAAAAGAAAATAATTTCATGTTTTATTAAAGAGCACAATTTCAGGTATTATGTCAAGTTGTCAAGGTGATGTAAAAGTGTATCAGTGTACATGCTTGCAAGCAATAAGAACAATTATTACGTGAATGTGTGATTGTGATCCATCAGCAAGAAAACATAGGCTTTTACCTTAATATTAATATCCATTAAAGAAGTGAAATAAACTATACCTAATGCAATATTTATACAGGGTTCGCCAGTCAAATGGAAATATTTGATGTGGGGCCTAGAGCTCGTAGGGAGGTGGTGAGGAAGAAAATAACCGACTCAACATTATCAGCGTGGTCTACCATTTAGTTTATAATAAATAGTTGGACGGGTGAACAACGTGGCCACGCAGTTAAAGCGTTCTATCTCAGGGGCGAAAGTTTGGTGCAAACGCAGCGAGATTTTAGACACCATTTCAGCCTGTTCCGTCGAATAGGGCGATTCGAACATGGATAAACAATCTTGAGCAAAGTGGATCGACGTGTAAAAAAGGTGGATTTGCAAAAACGGTTCGAACCCCCTGAAAACATCGCAGCTATTCAAGCTGCGATGTTTTCGGGGGTTCGAATCGTTTTTGCAGTATCAAAATAAATTAAAGAAATGCGTGTCCCCCTACATTTTTTCCTGGTCCTTACTGGCCCCCCAAATTTAAAGTCTAGCGTCGCCACTGCGTGGTAATTTTTCTCGTCTAGCGACTCGTAAAATAATATTCCACATTCGCAATAAAAAATCCTTCTTTACAGCCTAGATATATAAATAACTGTTACGAGCATTCTGTACAGGAAGAATGTATACGTAAAAAGCACTTTACACGCATACACCTCATCGACACATGGTTGCACATTTTAAAAAAAACAAATTTTATATGGTAGATAAGGGATAAAACTTCGTTCTATTAGTGCCATTTTTTCTGTTTTGTACCGAAATTTTAGTTTATAAAATAAAAAAAAGTACAAAAATTCACATTTTTTACCTCTAATTTTCTCGAAATCAGAAAGTTTTTTCTAAAAAATAACACTACCCCAACGTAGATTAAACTTTAAACTACATGATTCAAGTTCTGCGAAATATAAAGAAAAATCTGTAGGTGTTTCTAAACGCCTGCAAGCGGTTGAAAGTAAATAATTTCGACCGTTGAACGTGCTGAAAAAAATGGCATTAATAGAACGAAGTTTTATCCCTTATCTACCATATAAAAATTTGTTTTTGTTAAAATGTGCAACCATGTGTCGATGAGGTGTATGCGTGTAAAGTGCTTTTTACGTGTACATTCTTCCTGTACAGAATGCTCCTAACAGGCGTTTCGGCCGCCCAAATTTTGGCCGCTCTGCACCTACGCCAGAATCCTGCTTTCATCGTTTTATCTCAAACCAAATAATTAACAACATCAGCACCTGGCAGTCAAGAATAAACACTCAGCAGTAACAATCCCATTTGGGTTTATAGTTCCATGTTTTGCGAATGTTTTCGTATCCGGTCCCAAGAGATAGGTGCGAGAGTTCATGAAGCAAATGCACTACAGGCGGTCGACAAGTTCTAGTGTAATTAAGCAAGGAATTCCGGAAGTAGAAACAGCAGAAAGGACAGATCGTTACGCATTTCAGAAGATGATATTTGTGAGGATAATTAACAACAAGGACGGTACTTAAGGAACGCATAACGCACGCGACGAAAACAGAGCATCTGGAATCGTTGTGTTGAAGGCACGCGCAAAGTAGATGCATAACTTATCCTAACCTCAATAATCTTAATTGAATTGCGTCGTTAACAACGGCCTGTTATCTTAGTTATGCAGCCATAATTTATAATTTTGTTACATTATACAAAAACAATAAACATAGAGCGTTAAAGAAAAGGTAATAACCAGGCGCGCAGCCAGAATTTGTGGTTAGAGGCGGCTGATTATTTAAAAAAATTATAGTGAAAAAACGTGCTAACAAAATGCGCCGCAGGCGAAATTTTATTGAATTCAAGGTCAAATACGTTAAAATGAAGATTTGATTTTTCAGTCATGAAGACCGATATCTCAAAAACTAAGCGAGAAATCAAACTCTAGTCTGCAGCTTTGTATTTCTAACACTTAAATTAACCTATAAACAAATTTTCAGAATTTTAAAAATTTTGAAATTTTTTGACCTCTCAAAAACCGACCATCCTCGATTTCTCAAAAATGGTTCAATATATCGACTTAATTTATTCTTGTACCCGTCGGAATTTTGAGCTGAAAATTGGTACACGTATGTAATTCGGCGCGAGGAATTCATTTGGTGAATAAATTTCAATTTAAGTGTTAGAAATACAATGCTGCAGACTAGAGTTTGATTTCTAGCTTAGTTTTTGAGATATCGGCATTTAAAGTTAGAAAAAGAGGAAAACGGAACATCAATTTTTTTCCAACTTGTGCGAAGAGATTCATCTACACTTTTTTAAATATATTTGAGTAATAGATGTAATACTATTATTAAACTGCAATTAAAAGAGTAGGGTATCTTGAGTAGGGAGGTCTTGTGCTGGCCACATCAGATTTTTTTTAGTTGTCATTGAAAATCAATTATTATTTTTATCTTTTTTGGGGGAGTGGGGCTGCAGTCCGGCAGCCCTACCCCTGGCTACGCGCCTGGTAATAACTGTAATAGTATATTTACTTAAGGCGCTACAGGAGATTAACAATTTGAACGATTCTGGCTGTATTATAAAAAAATTCAAATTGAAATTTAACATGAAGAATCGTGACTTATTAGTGAATCAATAAATGCAAATTATTAATTGCTGTCATTGACATCAATTAGCAAAACTTGGAGCTAATTTTTATCATTTAATAATCCATATATGTTTATTAATGCACAAAAATAAAAAATTTCTTTTAAAATCGGTAATATACATTAGTCGGAAGACGGATTTGTAGAGATTTTTTTTTAAACAGTTAACCCATTGACTGTAATAATTTATGAAGGATGTAAGTACTATTTGGCAATGCAGTCTCCAGTCTGTATGTTTTTATTTTACTAAAATTCAGTTTTTAAATCGATGACCTCATATTTTACAATGATGTACTTATAGATTGTGCTTACATGGTTATAGAATGAAATTTACAAGAAACCTTGCCGTATTTTGTTAAATAATTTCTAAAAATTACTAAAAGTAAAAAGTTTTACATAAATTATTACAGCAATGGGTTAACTGTTTAAAAAAATCTCTCTATACCCGTCTTCCGACTAATGTACCTATATTATCGATTTCAAAAGAATTTTTGTTGCGAATTTACAAAAAAATTAATTTTGTTTCATGATCAGCACGTTGTACAGTATATACCCTTTAATTTTTTGTCTTAAGTTGTGGAACATAATGTATTGTTTAATTGTTCGTCAGCTGTATTAATTACATTAAATTTTTACTTATGTAATTAGCGTTATAACTTTTATGACTCTGATTTATATTGGACAGATTAATGGTCTACTTAAAGTTTTCGAAGTACAAATAAGTTCTAAACGATTTCTATTAAATTGACGAAGCACCTGAAAAACTAATTTGAAGTTAGAACTAACATCTTACTTCTAACAAATCACGTATCTACTTCAACTTTAAGAATTACGTAGGTATACGAGTTTCTCATAATTCTTGTCTTTACTGCTTACTGCTAATCCTGCTTTACTTTGCAGAATTAAGTTTTTAACTTCAGTATATTATCAGAAATTGACACTTAATGAATTTACATTTCAAAATAATGGGAATGGCTGTAATATATTTTTTTATTACTAAAAAAATTCCTTGGCTTTTATTTTAAAAATTATAAGATTTAAATACGAAATTACCAGACAAAAATTTAATTTTCCTACATTAGTTAACAAAAAATATATTTTAAATATTATAGGTACATATAGTTTTAAATATGAAATTTTGTCAATTTATATTTCAATTTACACCTTTTTAACAACATAATATAAGAGGGTTGGTGACCGTATATTAAAATGATGATGAGAGGCTGAAATTTATACAGTGCCTTCATTTCACTATTGAGATTCTAAATTTTTTTTTTTAAATTTTCGTCTATCCGGTTTTTGAGTAATTAAATGTTGAAATTACGCTCGTTTTACATGGACTCTTATGGCAATTCACTAAATTTTTGTTTAAACTATATGATAAAATGATGAAAAATTCATAGAACTTGTATTAATATTTCCTATAAACCTTTAAAAATAAATTCTTGAAGATTTTGTGTACTTTTTCTAAACCATTTGCAAAAAAATGTAGGCATGTTAAGCAATATTGATTAGCGAATTAGTAATTATTGTAAAAATAAATATTACAGCAACTGAATAAATTGCAATGACATCAGCCAACGTTCGTTGAGGCGTTGAGCGAATTTTGTTTTACATTATCAAAAATATTTTTATTTTCATATCCTCCCTCTAAGGCTAATGTCTGAGTACGCCACTGCAGGCGTCCCCAACCTCCTTAGACTAGCTTAAAAATAGAGACTGGTTTTTGTAAGCTCTCTTTTTTATTAAAGTAATATTTTTAAATTTTTAAAAGCTAAATAATTTCGAGTTTCTTTACCGAACCGCTATGCAGTAAAATCATGGCATTTGTAAAATCGCAACTACCATAGACGTTAACAATATGTGATTGTTTACACTTCAGTTAGGTTAAAAAAAATGCGCCGTGCTGAATATATTAAAGATTTTATATTTTCTCGTTTTAATTTCTTAAGTTTGTGTTAAAATTTTACGTAAAAAAGCCATTTCCGTGTTTAAAAATATTTTCAGTGTTAATCCTGTTCAGTAATACTTTTATTTAGTTTACTACAGTTTCATTTTGTTCTAGTATATTTTAGTAAATCAATAATTAAATTTCCTGTGTTAATAAAATTTTTATTTCCTTGAAAATTGCTTCTATACGAGTATAATGAAAATTAAAGGAAATGGAGTAGAATGTAAAATTGAGGCTTCCCTTTCTCTGCTTTCGTAAATGTTGTTCAGTGTTCACGTATTCTATTCCAGAGATTCCCAACCTTTTTATGTTTGGGACCTACATTGACTCGGTTTACCCATAGTTAAAATTTTAGTTGAATGAAATAAAAATCATATTTAACTATGTGAAAATAGGATAGTTTACCATTTAAAAAAAAAGTTTTTTATTGAAACTTTATGTTATTTGAAAGCGATTGAGAGTACTGATAAGCCTTAATTGTTCTTAATAAAGCTGTAATTAATTTTTAAAGTTTGTGTGACGTAGATGTATAGCTGAAAATCTTCTCAAACCATGGGGCTAGAATTAAAATGTACTCATGTAAAATCAACTGTTTCTAAATGTTACAAAAAATAAAATACAATTTGGTAGTTTCTTTATTACTGTAAGTAAGAATACACGTGAAACGCATTATTGTGACGTAGATGTATCGATACGTAAAATCTCAAATATTTAAAGAACTATTAACTTTTTGAAAACTTTTTTCATGGCAATAACTCATTTTCGAGATCTCCTTTCAATATAATTGACTGGATTGCTAATTTGCTACTATGGTAAAGTACCCTATTCACGATGATGTCTGTATGTGTATGTGTGCCGGATTACTGGAGGTCGGATATCTCAAATACGAATTACCCAAAAAGTTGATATTTGGTATTTTACATTTGTATACAAATTGGAAGAGCCCATTGTCTTTATCTGGTACCATTTTACTGTAGTAAAATTTAAAAAATAAATTTATCAAATAAAACGTTGAAATCTTGTAATTCATGATCGGTTAATTTTTGTTTCTGCGTAAAAAATATTGACATGTGAGGCGGGTGATACGCTGGCACTAACGTCATATAAGTCATAAGTAAGATATTAATGACCAGTTGCACCGCTTCGACTTATATTTTAAGTGTCACTTAAATGAAAAATATCGAATCGAACTCATGACAGCAATGTTATTTCTACGTTTGACAATTTGATTTTGATTCTAAGGGTGAGTCAGCTAAGTGTTCCCTATTTCATTTGTTTGTAAAGTCTCAAGTTTTTGTGTAAAGTCCGCCAAATTTTTGCTGTAAATACAGTAGCCACTTGAGTTTTTGCTCGCAAAGTTTTATCATTATTGCTCTATTGCTTCCTAATTGGAGACTGAAATAATGATTAATTAATTAATGATTAGTCAAACGACTATTTGTAGGATTTTAAAGGACCTTAAGTGGCATCCTTATAAGATTCAAATTCTGCAGGCAATTTCTGAAGAGGATAAAGCAAACCGATTGGAATTTGCAGAAGACGAAATTGAACGAATGAATGAAAACCCTGGTCATCTGAATAACATCATGCTTTCTGATGAGGCACATTTTCATCTTGATGGTGGATTTAATAGACACAATCATCGGTATTGGTCAGATGAAAATCCCCACTGGATTGCTGAACAATCCTTGCACTCTCCTAGAACGACTGTTTGGGCTGCAATTGGAGATTTTGGATTAATTGGTCCAATTTTCACATTGAAGTGAACCACTCGTGAAGTTTTTGTCTGATCGATTTGAAATTTCGGCAGTAAAAATTCCTTTAGATAGTTCATGTTTTGCAAAAATTTCGTCACTTTCTGATAAAAATTGCCTAAGTTATAAAAAATCCAAATAGGGAATAGTTAGCTGACTCACCCTGTACATTGTTCATTTAAGGAAAATTTAAAATTTAAGTGGAAGTGGTGCAACTGGCCATAAATGTAGTAATTGAACGAAGGATGGCTTCAACACAGAAGAGTTTTCCTGTGAATGATTTTGATTCAAGATTCAGGTGATGCAAATTTCTGTGTTTGAATATTTTAGATTTTTATTTGTATATTTTAAATAAGCTCCGGATTGTTTATAAGTCTAGATATGGCGGAAGGTTGTGTGCTGGCCACATCAGATTTTTTGATGTCTAGTTAATCCAGTGATGTTAAATATTTGATTGGTTTGCAAACTTCCGGTTGAGAATCTCTGATCAGAGCTACGAATTTAATATTGGCATTTTAAATTCTGTCGGAGTGACATCATTGGCGTTCACACAGTCACCGCCGTCACCAGCAGCAACCCTCGCAGCGCTCGTGTCGATAGATATGCAGATTCGCTTTGCTGCATTTTAATGGAACGTCGTATATGAAATCAAGAGCGGAATATTATTATGATGTGGTATTACGAGATATATTAACTTAAACCTTACCCGAACTTCATCTAATTCTGTTTTAGATTACTAGCTTATTTTGTATTTATTTAAATTAGAGTAATTCAACCTGAGCTTATATAGTACGATAGTACTCTCTTCTAGAGTGTCATAAATTATCGTATATAGTATATTTAAAATTTATATGTACTTATAAATTAATTTAATTGCATTGTCACGTAATATCAGTAAATCATCAGCGATATAATTCTCTAACATTAAACAAATCGTATGCTGAAAACCGGAAGTCGGTATTATTATCCGTTTAGAAAATGACTAATATTTATTTTGTTTTCTTGTAGAATATAATTAAATTGTGGCTACGCCAGAGTTCCCAAAATTTTAAAAACTATGTTTTTTATAGAAAAACGTTTCAGAAATTGAATGCTTAAAACCGGAAGTCGATATCTTTATCCGATAAAATATTAAAGGCATTTTTCTGTGTTATGACAAAAAACGACATTATTAATAATTTGAAAAATTATCTGATTTTCTAGCAAACAGTGCCATTTACAAAAAATCTATATAAATCTATCTCGTAGAAAATTTTGTGCTCAACAATTCCGTTTAACAGTTTTCTTCATAATGTAAACCATTTGCAAGATAAACGCGAAAAACTAAAAACAGGGACAATTTTTTTAAAATGGCGACTGACGAGGACACTTCCGGTGATGCCTCCACCCCTGAAAATACTCAATAAGGTGTGTTAAATGAGAAAAAAATTAAAATTGCTTTTGGCTTGAAGTGCATAATTCATAATATTATATATTACAGTAAGCCGCCGGACTAAATGTACTTTTGGTCAACTGAAAATAAATATTTATTTTTATTATTATTATTATTATTTCATCATTTGGATTATTCGTAGCAAGGTAGGATAACCGTAAAAGGAAAAACATTCATTTATGTTCTGCGGCACAAAGAATTAAATTGTTTCATTATATAAATTGAATACTTCTAATGTGCTTATCTCAGTTTAATTTAAAAAATTCATTGTTCATTCTCAGTCGTTCAGAAAAGCTAGAATGGTTTCATTTCATTTGAAATACGTAGGTAGCAGAACTTTTTTCTTCAGCGCTAGTGCGACCTTTACTTCAATTATTATTTTAATTAATTTTAAAACAGAGTGTTCCGATTTCAGTTGAGACACATAAGCAAATTTTTGATTTAGAAATGAAATTATCAAAATTGTAACAAATAATAATTGTATTTTTCTTATCAAAATACTTTCAAGTAAAGTATTTACATTTATTTGAAAAGATATAGGGTAAAAGTTTATTTGAAAACATATTTAGAATTACTATTACAGTGCCTTCTTTTACTGTTTTAAAAAACATAAAATATCGTTTTAGAGTTTAGTTCTACAAAAAAGCATAGGTGCATATGCGCTAGATATCTTACTTTAACATGTCGGAAAATTGAAATAAGTACCCATACAACACATAGATCGTATTAACGTCTGTAAGACGTACATCTTGCTACTGTCTTATAGACGTCATAAGGAGACTAGTATTGGTCGAATTTTAGACGTCTTATTCGGTAGTCTTTAAGTCGTCATTATGTTGTCCAGTTTTAAATCTCCCGCTTACAATATATAGGAGTCCTATATTTGTCTCAAAATTCATCTTGGTTATGACATACAGGAATCCTATATTGATCAATATGAAGTCGTATTTTGGTCATAATTTTATTAAAAAGGACATAATTTGACTGTCGAAAAGCTATTAAATAGACGTCATTTGCATGGAAGAAAATAACATCATTTAAACATCCAGAATGGAGGACATAAGACACGTATGTGACGTCTTTGTGATTACATTTGGATCAGACGTTTTAAAGACATGGACATTATAAAGACGTCTTAGCGACGTATTTGTGTTAAATTCGCGGTTAGGTTATAAAACAGTGCGAAACACAACCTTATCTCTAGTTTGTGAATATGTTTAAGTCAGTGATTATATGCGTGTTTTGAGGCCAAGGCCAGCATAATCGCAATGCCTAGTGCTTGTCCTAGCGAAGCCGACGCCGGGACAAACGCGGTGATATTTCTTACGTCGCGGTGCCGACGTCGTTCAGCCCAAGGCAGTGGCGTAGCTAGCACGGGTGACAACCGGGGCGGATATCGATGGTGTCACCCCTCGAAAACGGTTAAATAACATTATGTAAAAGAAAAATATCAGATAAGCGTGAAGTGTGATTTTAGAGCCAAACTGTAAATACAAAAGATGTTCAGAATAAATAACTGCATCCAACGAGTCCTTATTTATTGATATAAAACGTTCCTGTCGCAAGATAAACGTAAATTAAATTTGATATAATTTCAGCTATTTACAGAGTGCCATGAAAAATAAAATGAATTAGTCAGATCAAAAAAAAAAATCTGACGTGGACACCACATGACTTCCTTGTACGCCTTGTGTGTTCATACTTTTCTTAATAACTAAAATGTAAAATAATATTTAAAATTCTTTTAACTTATTATACTAGTATACTCACAAATATATTTTAGTCATTTTATTTAAACTGCAGAAGAAGATATAAAGCATATTTTACTATTGTCACTGTCATGTCATAATCATTTAAATTTTACGTAGTAACAAATGTTAATCGATCATGGACTACAAGATACCAAAATACTATAAATTAAAAATATATACTTTAATTATTTTTAAATGATAGCAGATACAAAAATATTTATAAAATACCGATTGTAGGTAATAATCACATAATCTTTCATTTAAAATAAAAAAAATTGTCTAAAATTAAATATTTATCGAAATATTTTTAAAAAGTACTACTTCCGGTTTGTAGACTGAAACCAAAAATAGGAGGTGCACAACTAGATGCTATAACAGTCCTAAATACAAAATTTCAACTTTCTACGTTTAACCGTATTTGAGTTATGCGACACACATACGTCCGTCCGTCCGTACGTACGTACGTACGTACAGACGTCACGTCGAAACTAGTCATAATGGATTCAGAAAAGGTCAAAACGGATATTTCCGTCAAAATCTGAGAACCGAAATTTTTCGCGATTACAATACTTCCTTACTTCGTACAAGGAAGTAAAAAATAAACACTTCAATTAATTATGATAAAATGTACCTTAGCAAGAAAAGAAGGAAAATAAAATAATTATTAATTTATATTTTTGATTAGTGAATCCTTCTTATGATCCAATAAATCAATTATGCCCATGTCACACCGGCATGGCACAAAGCACGGTGCTCGATGGAACAAATGAATAACGTAAAAATTGTATCGCCGATATTTTGACATATGGAAATTTGTTGCTGATTTCACAGTGAGTCCTCAATATAATTTTTGACATTTGGTGAATAATTGATATCAAAATAGTAACACAGTAATAAGTAATTAGATAATAAGAATATAACCCTTTAAGCTTTTGTCAATATATGAACTCATTATTGATTTAATTAACACAAAGAATTGATGAATTTTAATTCTCAGCTGTCAAAAATAATTTTCAAAAACCTTCAAAGTACGAAGTGAATATAGCAATATACAAATTTTCGTATGGCATTTTGCTATACCGGTGTGACACCCTTTCGACAGCTTTGAAAGAAGCAAAATGCCACATCGAGCACCGTGCTTCGTGCCACGCCGGTGTGACATGGGCATTAAAACAACAATTTCAAATCTGTCAACTGTCAGAGTGACGGCAAAAATATTTTTGTTTTGTTTAATTTTACATGGCAGTCTGAAACTAGCCTAAATGGTTAATTTTTATTTCATGTTTATTTCGTGAATGTAATCGATTTGAACAAAAAATTTAAGTTTATTCGATGCAGTTGTTTATTCTGAACATCTTTTGTATTTACAGCATTTTTACTCTAAAATCAATAGAGAACTTAGAGTGAAATTGAAATTTTAACATTGTATTTCCTATAGGTCAGAAAAAAATTCTACACCCAGTATAGATTTGTTTAAAGATTTTTAGCGGTTATTTTATTTAATGGAGTTTTGTAAGATTTTTTTCAATCGCGGTCGGGTGTCACCCGTTTGGGGGTGCGGACCGCCACCACCGCCCCCTAGCTACGCCACTGGCAAAGGGCAAGATGATCAGCTGTGAGATATTGCAGGATATTGTGGCCTGCGACAGACAGACAGACATGTAGTTAACATGTCTCTCTGCTTATAATAATAATAATACACAATAATAGAGAAAAATTAAAACATCAAGATTTGCGAGAGGGTTTCTATATACAATCATATTATTATGAATAGATAGAACACATTACATACCAGAAAATACAAGTAACATGTAATTTTAAGAACAAGCTAAAAAGTAGGTACATTTAATAGTGTGTAAGTAAGAGCAGTGACATATACAAGTAATAATGTTGGATGTATCAGAAAGAATAACAATTTTGAAAGACAAGTAAATGTCGTAAATGGTAAATTGTCGTTTAAAGCCAAAAGTCCGGTTTCTGGTACTACCATAGTTTGTATAACTAAGGTAGGTATGTTTGACAAAATATTATACAGAAATCAAACAAAAATTATACAAAATTAAAAAAGTACAATTATTGTAAAAACATTTTAAAAACATGTAAACTGCCCTGTTCACACAAGGAAAGTTTTCACTAAAAAGTTTTTTGAATGTGAAACAACAACTAGGAGCTTTCATAAAATAAAACTGTCAATACCGTTCGTACGGGGAATGTAATTATTGTTATTAAATATATTAAAGATTACTAGTTTTAATATATTTTAAAGAAATAATTAGTTTCCTGCACAGTTACCTCTTTTGACCGGTACTGACAGTTTCTTTTATGACAGCTCCTAACTATTGTTTTACTTTCAAGAAACTTAGTAAAAACTTTCCTCGTCTGAACAGGGAATTAGGCTTTTAACTGTTCTAAACTGTTTCAAAACAATCGATTCCAAATTTATAGGTTCGCTCAGTTAAATAATTTATGGAAAATAAAACTACTGGAATTCAACCATACAGTTTATTTTAATCTATCTCTACCGGTTTCTATACCACATGCGTCTTCATCAGGAGCTACAAAAATATAATGAACAATTACAAATATTGAACATGCAATGAAACTTACGTGATTAAATTGAAAAACTTGTTCAGTATTTGAAATTGTTCATTATACAAGGTGTTTCCTTTAAAACAACCAGCGTTTTTTTGTCGTTATTAATTTCTTAGCAAAACACGTTATTTTAGATATAAAAAAATCATACTATCGTAACCTAAGCAATAGTCGTATTAATAGTTGTTTATTGCATAGCCTACTTCAATATTGTAAAATTATTTCTGATTTTTAATACCATTTTTCTCAAAATACTTGTTATACAACCTCATGTCATATTTATATTGTTGAAATCAGAAAAAAATTATCTATCTAATGCACTAAAAATTTATATAGGTTAAAATTTAAACAATATTAATTTATTTTGCTGTTTGAGAACCATTGGTTGAATTTTTTGTTTGATATTCCTATTTTTTGTGTATATCATTTTTCTCTAAGTCATTACTTCGCCCAAAAAAGCGCTGGTTGTTTTAAAGGAAACACCCTGTATTGTTAAAATATTTTTGTAGCTCCTGATGAAGACGCATGTGGCGTAGAAACCAGTAGAGGTTGTGTGGCTGAATTCCAGTAGTTTTATTTTACATTCCAGCCAAGAAAAGCATATATCAAGTTAAATAATTTAGTTAAAGTTAAAATCCGAGTAAAATTAGATAGCAATTATTCGGTTAAAGTATTCTTTCCTTTCACCAACATCATTACAAAGGAGGTGAGAACACTCGTGCGAGTGACAGCAACACATCAATGACGTAATGACGTACCTCCTGCCCAGCGGCCGTCCTCGGGTCAGGGACAGAGCAGGAGCAGAGCCAGGATCAAGGCCAGGGACAAAGGACAAGACTCCGGGATTTGTCCGGTCGTGCGCTCCGTGGATCCAAGTCGCTTAGGACATCATTGATTTAGAATCAGGCGCTTTGCGGATTTATGGCTAGATAGAGGACATTCCTCAGCTATGACAACGTGCTCTGACAGCCGGATGATTTAAAACGACCGGGGTAGACGCTCAAGGAAACGCGAAAATATTTGGTTTTAGATTTGGAGACAGTTTTGGATTTATTTTATCTTGTTACGAATGTTGCCAGTTATTTCAATTGAGATTATTCAGATTTTCTATAAAATTATCATTATTTAACCTTGTGCATTTGCAGTGTTACGATTAACTATTGGAATAAATATGGACATATTTAGAAATGTACACTCCAAAATAAAAGCTTCCTTCAAATATGTTTGTCGTTTAAATTTATAAAATAAAATAAATAATAAATAAATAGTTGTTTTACGTATACTTTGACAGCCTTAAATTGTCACTTTTTTGACATCTGTTAAAATGACTAAGTACTTTACGGCCGCATTTACTTTACGGCCGCTATTGTTTTCCTCGTTTCTTTAAATTACAAATTTAGTACATTTTAATTGAGTAAATATATATTTAGTAATTACCTACAAATTAACTAGCCTAAAATATATAATTTTTTAAATTTATGATATGAAATTTTTGTTTACATAAATTTATATAATATTTTGTGATAGCCACCTAAAAAATGTTGTGTGCATCTCGGCTTAAAAGTGTTTTAGCCTCACCTGAATTGCTGGCCTCGGCTGCAAACTTCAGATTCGGCCGAAAAATATCACTTTTACAATCTTCATACACAAATAACTATTTTTGTTAAATGAACTACGATTCTGTAAATAATATGTAATATAGGATTTTTTCGTAGTTATATCCAGTATAAACGAATTAGAAATAAAGCATTGGATTTATAAATTAAAATTTAAAATAAGTAAAAATGTAATTAGTTTATTTTATTAACATAATATACCTAGTGTGAATGACAATAATCATTTTGCAAGTATTAAAAATAATAGTGCCCATTCATTTTCAAAATACGAGTAAGTCCATTTTGTGAATAATTTTGAAAATACACGAAATGTAAAATAAATAGGAAGACTGTATGTATCTTTAATTAATTATTTGAAATATTAGCTGTACTACCTATTTTATTAATTAGATCAATGAACAAATGACACATATTATCATTTTCAACATGAATCAAAACTTACAGTTCTAAAGCTAGATTCAGACCTGCCAAATTATAAGTATAAGTGCTAAAATCACCAACCAGCGCTTCCATAAAATTCCAATTTCAATTATAAGTGCGAACGTTTAGCGCTGATTGGTTAAATTAGGTACTTCTACTTATAATTAGGTAGGTCTGAATCTAGCTTAAAACAGTTTACAATTTTAATTTGATATTTGATTCATAAAGAAAAATGAAGAAATTCATATTTACAAAAATTAAAATTTAATGCTATCATTATCACATTTTAATTACTGAATACGGAATCAATTAATTGATCAATAAATCTAATTCCGTGAGCGATGCGAAAAGATTCATCATTCATTTGTTATGAATTGGTTGTCTGAAGTGACAAATGAAACACAGCTATTGTTTAGTTCAGAAAAATTAATGAATACGCATTTTTACAAGAGATTTAATTTCATATTCAAGTAAACAGGCAGCGACTAGGCAGTTGTATCAGGTAAATAATAAATTACATAATTGAGACCTAGTTTCCTCTGGACGAAGGCGACTTGGATCGACGACGACGACGACTGTCATTTTGGTCAGCAAGTTATCCATTGAATGCGGTAGATTTATGTACGTACTATGTACAAATTGACAAGTGAGTACCGGTTAAATAATTCAAGGGGAATGTCCGGTTGCGTTTATATGAACTGCACTTTGGTACAGACAGAAGGACGTTAAGTTTGTTTTAATAAAAGATAAGAGGCTCTATAATCTAGAATCAAAGCTGTGAATATGAATTATTTAAGTAGTACTATCTAGTATCTAGTACATCAATCGTCTCTAGTTTGTTGCTCATCCTTATAATATAAATCCTAATCCATTTGTCATATCTCTAAATTTTGTTTACACTGTTTCTATGCGGTCAGGATGAGTATGAGTACCTTTAGATAGATGTCTCTGCTGTATCATTGGAGTCTAGGTTTCCATAGTGCGCGTGTAAATAAGTTGTTGATGTGTCAATTCTGACGTTTAGTAATGATCTTGTTTTACCTTTTAAAACATTTATATTGTTCATTTAAACTCTATATAGACCAGAGGCGTATTGGAACTATCAATCCGGCCTGGTGATTGAACCGGACGCTTATATGGTCAGTCCGCTCTGTATAGAGCTACCTCCAGTGATACGCCAGCGCCGCCCAACGGAGGGTATGATGGTGACCGGAAAAATCATATTATACTATGTCCATCGAACACATAGAGTAATAAAACTAGTGGGCAGAGCCAAAACTGCGCAGTACAATGTGCGCAGAAGTAGGCTTTACAAGCAACAAATTTTAAAAAGCAGAAAAATTAAATAGTTTTATTTGAAATAAATATGGAAGAATTATATATTTTATCATTTATGTATAACATAATTTTAAAAGAAATATGAAGTACAATTTTTATTTACGAACGATTTTTTTGATGACCGATCTCAGCAGTTGAGTTTGCCTAGCAGTGTAAAACTGGCTTACCAATAGCAATACCGTATTTCAATTTCGCGCACATTTGTGGGAGGAGCATCTACTCTATCTGTTCGGTGGACATAGTATAGTTGATAAACCTAATAGGTATTCTTTGACTGTGGAGTAGAGCCTCTAATCTTTAATTATAATAAGTAAACAATTTCAATAACCACGGTGCAACAAACTGAAAATAGAATACGTTTTTCGGCGATTGACATTAAATGTGCTGTTTTTTGACAGCTGACAGTCAGCAAAGTGTCACTTTTGATGCCTAGGCAGCAAAAATATTTAAAAAATCCTAAGCAGCAAAAGTAATTGTTACTATGGTGAATCTATAAAATTCATCAACATACCTAACCAATTTTGTTTTTTCATAGCAACTGTCAACATACGCATAGCAACATAATTTGATTGCGATACCTATCAATATATTTAAAATAATCACTAAATTAATATTAATTAATAACAATCGCCGAAAAAATAATGTGTTTAACATGGCAAAAAATACAGATTTGTTGCCTAAGCTAGATTCATAGACTCGGCTGCACCTCGTCCATGAAACTCTAGCGGCAGCAAATCTAATATTTTTTTGCCTAGTTAAACAAATAACTATTCTGCAACCATGTAGACTTTGCATGAACGCATCCCGGTCCCGGAGTGTAGCGACCGGAATCCGGAGTCTAGATAATGAAGAGCAGTGGTGAGGGGCGACACCGACACCTGGCGCGTTCAAAAATAGAAAAGAGAGGTGGAGCGGGTGAAGGGGAGGGTGGATATGATGGTGGGGGTAGGCCGAGGCGGGGCCGTGTGCTAAATATACGTCTGCTCGCAAGAGTTCTGCCGCAGAGTGTACGCCGAGTAATACCGCTGCGATGAGAAACTCTGGAACAATATCATCAGCATGAGAAAATATTACACTACTCGAGCTGCATTGCATTGCGCATTTGCATACAGCCACAGCGGAGTTTGTTCGCGATATTTTGTTTTCTATATCTAGAGGGATGGGTATCTCCTATAACATAAATTCAACAACGGGTTTGATCTTCTGATGCTGCAGATTTGTAAGGATTGGTGGTTGTAGTTGGATAATAAGAAAATATATCCCAAAGCTTTCCCAAAGCTCATTGCAGACTCATAAATTAATTCTAATTCTGGTCAGGCCCGTAGCCAGGTCCAAAACTTCCTGATTGCGTATACCAACGTATAGTCCGGGAGCTGGCGTCAAATGTGACCGGACCATTTCAGCAAAGCTGATTTTTGTAATATAATTAGTTCTATAATAACTAATTAAGAATTGCAGTGTTAGCTGGTACGAAAGCGTAGCTCAAGATTTTAAAAGGCTGTGGAACTTGCAAAAAATAAAAGATTTTCAAGTGAAACCAGCAAAGCTAAAATTTTTATTATGATAATTTAAAATTTACCAATTATATTTAACAAAAAAAATATGTTAGCTGGACAGGGTAGCTGGATAACCTTCTTAGCTGTTCAGGTGAACAGTGACAGTGTCAAAATAGTGACACATCGTTTATATCTTTTTCTATAGTTTACATAAAATGAAAACGATGTGTCACTATTTTGACACTGTCACTGTCACTGTTCACCTGCACAGCTAACAAGGTTATCCACCTGCCCTGTCCAGATAACATATTTTTTTGTTAAATATAATTGGTAAATTATCATTATACAAAATGTTAGCTTTGCTGGTTTCACTTGAAAATCTGATATTTTTTGCAAGTTTCGCAACCCCTTAAATTTGCAGGCCACACGGTCGTGCCAGCTAACATATGTTTAAGTGGTTAAACCAACAAAATATACCACCTACATATAAGAAAAGTTTTGCTGCAATAACCTATGAAAATTTGACGCCAGCTCCCGGACTAGTATTTTCAGCATGGGCAAAATTTATTAAAAAAGAAAATCATAATAAACATTTTATTAACAGAAACAAAAATATAATTTATTACAGTATCATAAATCATAATAATAATAATTGCAACCGTCGGTTTTTTAGTAAAATAAAAACATAGAGACTGCATTACCGAATATTCACATCCTTCATAATAATAATAATCATCAAATGTTATTAGTGCAACTAAAAGTGGAAGCCTTGACGAATAAAATGCAATTTTTATCTTTACAAAATGATGTTCTTTAACAAAGTTATACCACATTCATTCTGTAGCGGCGAATTTATTAACTGATTCTCAATGTGGCGCCAACTACAGAAAATTCTCAAGTCGATTCGATTATTAAACGGCTAGTGCCTAAACGGTGCTACTTATGATAAATTTTCAATGACCATTTTGATAGCAAATTTCCTTAGCTTTCATCCTGTCAAAACCGTTTTCCAAAATCTTTGATAGTTTTTGAGGAAAATGCGTTACAAGAAAATTTTGAGATTCTACTGAAAATTGTTTTGGGAAGCGGAGCATACCGAGGTGGAGCAATTTGTTCTTAACTACTCACATGCCAAATTTCACTTGGTTATGTATTAGTCTTGGGTTTCAATCAATTTTTGACTCTCCTGACTGGACTAAATATCATTTTCTGCATTCTGTTCTTTCCGTTTTGCAAGAGCGTGTGTGACATTGTGAAAATATGCTTATCTTTTGGTTTACAGTTTTAATATATTCGACCAATAATCAAAACATGACATATTAGAAACGATATTGAAAAATATAGGGAAATGATGAAAACATTATGATTTATTTACAATATCTCATAACTTTCAATACCGCGGAATTGGAACATAAACCAGGTAATTCAATAGCAGCACATCCGAAAGTGTGGTTATTAATCTATCGTTCAAACTAAACTGTTCAAACTCCTAAATCATGGGACAAACTGTTCCCAGTTATCAGCCAAGAATCAGATATTCGCACATTTGTGGATCACCAGCGGTTTAATTAAAATTTGAAATCGCTGACGGCGTATTTAACGTTCAATGGTTGATGCAATATCGCTTATTTAAGAATTACGAGTAGAGTGTGAATTGAAAGGCTGAAATCATTATTTTATGACAAATATAAAGCTGCAGGAATTATTTTAATTATTTAAACAATGCTTTGAAAAAAGTCTGTACGAGCCCCGTCAACTATATCTTCGGACACTTTGTGTTTTTTGTATTTAGTCTTATTTATTACATACATATTATTTTTTAATAATGTCCGCAACATTAGAGTCGGGTTATGCAAGATATTTTGCTATTTTCTACCACTAGTACCAGATAAATTTATTAGATATAAGGTATTTTATAATCAAATTACGGATATCAAGATAGTTGACAAATATGGCATTATATTCGTAAAATCAACAAAATTGATCACTAAAAACGTTTATTTTGTTTTAAGCAATAGGTGCTAATATCTGCAAGAAACTATTATTTTAACTTAGTGCCTCAAGAAATAATTTTCAAGCTATTTGAGTACTTTTTTAAAATGAATATATGCCGTGTTATGTATTAACTTTTTTCATAATAAATATAACTAAAAGCAAGCTAATTAGTTATTGTATTCAAAATTATGTAGCAATTTTTTTTAGACTTAGTTTTTCATAAATAGGCTTAAGGGTATCGACTCCACGTAGCTCAACACCGCGTTTGTCCTATGTTAATGCATAGAAACGCTCGCTAAAAATACGGAAAAGCAGTCTAGCAATTTCTACAATGCTCACGAAGTTTTGTAGATAAAGCTAAATTTCATAAATTTATTTACAGACGAAGAATGCAACTAGGATTATGCCGAGTTACATTTTCTAATAAATCTCTTAATAATAAGATAAAGCATGTAAAAAATTGCTTAAAACACACTTTTTCATTAATTTTGTGTTTGGATATCAAAGATTTGTTCAGAATTCTAACTGGGCATAATCCTAAATTAATTCTTTCACAAAAATCTAGTACCTGTTTTTCCTTCAAATTTTTAATATGCAATGAGTAAAGCAGAAACTGCTACACCTATAAACACGCAATATTTTGTTACGGAGACGAGACCCTTAATTGAATAAAAATAAGTGTCCGAACCTATAGTGTCGGGAAGATAATAATTTTGAAAAATGCGTATCATTTCTAAGTATTATATTTTTGACATAAAAGATTACAAGATTAATTTCACACACTTTGAACACAGTCTTGAAGATCATGTTTACAAATAATATATTTTTGATTAATTTCCTTGTCTTTACGAGAATAAACTTCTCTTTATTGCATTTGTTTCTTGTCTTTTCGAAACAGTTTCTCTAAAACAATGATTTCATTTCATTTTCAGAAACTTTTGTTGAACTTCTAGCACCAAAATTTAAAACACAAAAGGACGGAAGATGTTAAAAAGTTTCTGAAAGTTTTTGTCCTAGTTACATTTTATAGGCATGGAGCAAAAATCCGAACATTCATATTTATATGTACATTCCTTTTTAGGGTTAGTAATGTTCTCTTTTTGTTACATTATAGGAGTGAAGTCTTTACGATCGGTATAAATGTGTGGCCATAAAATCTAAACTATCTATACAGGGTTGTGATTTACTTCTTAAAATTTAACGGCATCTTGACGACTGACGAGGTCATTTTGTGTAAAATATGAACCTAATTCGAGTTTTTTTTCTCTCGACTGAAAAGTTAATGGGGTACTTGCATGGTACTGAAAATTAGATTTTTAACACTATGTACATAATGTTAGGTCTAAAACATTGGTAAAAATACAAATTTTATTTAAAAAAATTATGTTTTTTTAGTAAATTGAGAAAGAAATTTTACTGTGACGTCACTATTTTACATGGCAACTTTCTACGTCACACCATATTTTCATTAATTATTTTTGGGCTTGTTAATACAATTTTTGTAAAAATAAAAAATACGGGTCCCAAGTATTTATCTCTTCTTCAAAAATATTCAATAAAAAAATCATGCAAGTAGCCCATTAGAATGATAGGTAAATAACTCATCTAAGTGATGCACTATGCAACGAATTTGTGTAAAAAGTAAAAACTTTAATTTTGTACTCATATAGAATTCTCAGGTTTGGTTCATTAATTTTATTTTATTTTAAAATTTCCTTACTTAGAAACCTTACTTAAAGTAGAATAAAGTCATAATAGTCTATTGTAAAAAATGTAGTTATATTCTTATTAAGGTACGTATTACGATTAACAAAATTTTGTATGATGCAAGGTCAAACACCTTTAAATTGAATTTGCAAAAATGATCAACTGTCTTCATCTATTTCATAAAAAAATTCAATATACAGGGTGTTTGAGGGTTAAGTATTCTAACTTAAAATTTGAATGTAGGATTTCAAAACAAGAAAAAAAATTCATTTGGAGATTTTCTCGTAAACGCTTCATTTACCTTTCAAAGTGACAAATAGGAATGGGCAGTTTTGTAAAAATAGAGGAATAACAGGTGATGGTCTTCGATGTCATACAGTATGCCTTTTGGTGGATAGCATGACAACATAGAAAAACGGGTATTAAACCCTTGCACGCTTTCCGGTCATATGAAAAATTGCATTTCCACTTGCACAAAACTTTTCCACCTTTGGGCCAACTAAGACTGCATGCCAATTTGGTTGTAGGTGTTTTATGGCACAAATATTAATTCTTTTCATCGGCATGCTGTATGAAAACGCGGAAAATCATATTTTGTATATTAAAAGATCACGTGACCGTTTGAGCCCTTTGGGATTCTATATAATTTTTAAGACTTTAAATGTGTTTAAGTTTCTTTTGATAAAAGGGCACGCATTATTAAATAAGAGAAAAACACAAATTTTTTGTGCAAGTGGAAAAATGCAATGACCGGAAAGCGCGCAAGGGTTTAATACCTGCTTTTCTTTGTTGTCATAGGGTAAATATTCTATCCTCCAAATGGCATGCTGTATGAAATCGGAGACCATCACCTGTCATGAGCTCCCGGTCTATTAGTTTTTGCTTTTTGTGTAATTACACCACTGAAGGATGAAAACTGAATCAAATGGTTTCCTAGCTTTCAAATAAAACAAAAAGTGAAAAGTTGGGTCAACAATAAATATTGTATTTAGACAAATATTTGGTGGTGTAAACTTTCATTAAATTATTTTATCCTTTAATATTAATTTCAGGGAACAACCGCCTTGTATATTTAAATAAACGATATATTATTTATTAAGAGAATTTGGGCAAAAAACCTTGAATGAAGAGTAAAGCCTCGTTTTCATGTATCCGGAATCCGCAGATTTCTTGCGGAATAAAATGGCCGCCACGAATACCATCTCCATATTCAACATAAATAAACATATATTTGAAGTTATAACAACTGACAGTTTAAACGTCAAAACTTGTGGAGCTTGCGGAGTTCCGCAGAAAGTTAAAAATAATTTAACTACTGACGGAATTCATGGCGGCCATTTTATTCCGCAAGAAATCTGCGGATTCCGGATACATGAAAACGAGGCATAAAGCCTCATTTCCACCGACTGTTTTAATGCTTAATGTGTAATGCTTGGTGTAATGCATAATGATTATTTATTAGATGGCCATTTCCACCTATTTTGTTAAATGATTAATTCGGCAGAGGTGACATTTGTTGTCGAATTTTGTAATTTAATCATTGCCGGCATTTTTACGATATTAAGGAATGGAAGAACTGTTAATTTCGTAAGTAAGGTATTCATTTCCATATTTAGAAACAGACAGAAATTGACAACTCGAAACAAATAATAAATATGACACATGTCAATCATTATGCTTGTGCATTACGCCTTATGTTTGGAGTTTGCAAAGTTTTGTTCTTCTGCGTTGCTCTTAGTACTTATGCATTCAGGCGCTACGCTTGCCACGGTAGTAGCATCAGAATTTCATCAATTCTGGCTTTATTGTTCAAAATAAAAATCTGAAATTTAACATGAGTAATGACGAAACATTATTTAATAGAAAAAATCATACAATACATTGTTGCGACAACAATTAGAGAAAATAAGAGTTAATTTTTGCATTTTATTCAAGATTCTTACTTTATTAATGCATACAATTGAATTTTGTTTGATATAGGTAACCGATTCCTTACGATGTTGTGCCACAAGAAGTTTTTTTTTTTAAAAAAAGATTTATTTCACCGGTTTTCACTAATTAATTACCAGCAGACTATTAGGTAGGTATTTCAAGAAAATTGTCATGTAGCACCATAAGTACAGTCTTTATAAACTTACATTTCAAATATGAGTTCATAGATTACAGAAACAAAGTCACAATCTTGTATATAGTAGCACCCTATTTTGCTCTGAATTTCATAGCAAGTGTATAGCAAGAGGAACGGATACTGGTGCAATTTACAAGTGAAAACAAGGTTTCGTTTTCACCATCATATCTAATCTAAATATTAACATTTTAAAATATTTATTTTTCTAATTTGTAGAGGAAGTTTGTTTGTATGACATTTGTGTATTACAATTTTAAATTTTTGCTTGATTTGTTATTATAGGCGTTATAAACATCGGCAATTTTGTAATTCATTTTAAAATGTATTATGTATTGAATTTTAAAATTTGAATACAGAAATGTCACAGAACCAACTTTCTTCTACAAATTAAAAAAATAATTGTAAATTTTTTTTAATATTTAGACTAAATTTTACGGTGAAAACTAAACCCCTTTTTGCACAAAAATAAGATCAGGCAGTGTAAATAATCGAATAAATATTGAAATTTCAATTTAGTTCCACCTCCAAACTAGAGTCGTATTGGTTACACTTATTAAAATTCTAAGAAATTGACTCTTTTGATAATAAGCGACCCGCACCGATAAATTTTGGTAGTGCAGTAACCGTTCCTCTTAAACATAGTTTTTAAGCAAACAGTCGGTGAAAATGAGGCTTAAAGAAAGTCAAGATCAAAACCCTTGGGGCATTATCCTATCCTCTTCGATGTGTTTGTGTAAGGAATTTAATTTTAAACGTCTATAAATCAGATGTGAATGCAGAGGCGTAGCAACGTTCTACGCACCGAGTGCATGCGAAGAATGTCTGGGTCTTTGGGTAATCTCTTTTGTTTAGAATGGCACATAAACATACTCTTAAACGCTCCAACATTTTTCTTTATCATCTAGTGAGGCTGAAAGTTGCGCCCGCTGCTATCGAAAGCCGAATTATTTACGCCATTCTGGATTCCATACTCACCTGGCTGGGTTTACTTCGGAAGGCGGGGTGGTATTTTCTACGTAACCTTCTTGGACAGCACACGCATAGTATCCTCACGAATGCTCTGGAACAAAAAGGATTCAATCAAATCAAAATTATATTAAGAGCCTATTGCATGGCAATAATACTCATTGAAAAACGAGTAATTTTTGTGATGATCTCAATCTAATACTGTTATATGTATGATGCATATCTTAGAAGTGGTATACTTTGCACCGTTTGATAAATTATTTTTTTTACCCAGTAAACTGCTGCTGGCTATCTCAAAATGTACTGAACCGATTGCGGTCAAATTTGGTACAGTAATAGCCAAGGATCTAACTTATGATATAGATATATTAAAATGTCAGTCCGCCATCTTGAAATAAAATGGCGGACAGATATCTCAAAATGTACTGTAACTATTGCGTTCAAATTTGGTACAGTAATAGCTAAGAATATGTCTTGAAACATAGGTATATTAAAATGTTAGTCCGCCATTTTGAAACAAAATGGCAGCTAGCTATCTCAAAATGTACTGCACCGATCTGGTTCAAAAACAAAAATTTAAGTAAATATCGATCGAGTCTCATATAATACAGGATTTATAGTGAAAAACTTTGTTTTTACGGGTTCATTTTTTTTAGTTTCGTTGAAAAGGTGGTCCAAAATATACGTTGTTACGTTGTTATTCTTTTTTGCTCGTAAATCACAGCTAAATAGCTCCAATCTGGACTTTAAACATTTTAAAAACAAATAACATATTCTATCGCAAGAGATTATTTATGTTTCTTAAGGAACTAAAAGTAAATGATCAAAAAAATTTAAAAAAATTGAGAAAATGACGATAATTTACATTATAATGACTGGTGCAAAGTATTCCCAATTTTGAAGAAAATGTGCAACTGTAAACATAAAAATATTTTCAGGCTTTTCTTATTATCCCATCATCATTTCAAAGTATACATTAATGGTACTTGTCATTGAACGTGTTCTCACCAGTTTAAATAACCTAGAGCTTTCTTGGCAATATAATTTTACGGAAACTTCAAAACGTAGAATTTTTAAAGTTAGATTTTAACCACATACTGTTTGACGACTAATGCTTAAATACTTGGTACAATATGTTGCTACGGCATATTAAAGAGTCCTCTATAATTACAAGACGTTATGAGCTGAACAAAATAAAAATTAAGTCTACACTGATCAAATTATATACTTTTACAGCAGTGGTGCAAAGTTACCCGCACTGGTGCAAAGTAAGCCGGTTTTACGGTATACTTGATGGATAGATAGATAATGTTGTTTATTGATATTATTTAAATAATGTACCAGAACAGTTTTATTTCCTACTAGGGGCTGCAACCCCGCATTTCTTAACCACGAGCTGCCACTGCTATACATATTTCCAAAACATCACAAACATGCAAGTTCTACAAAAGTAACAAATATCATGTAAGCAAAGCTTCGACATTTTGACGTATCCTATTTGCAGCGTTGTGTCACAATGCTGATTCTTGTTTGCAGGAGTCAGCAGGAACACTCGACACATTTTCAGCTGCGCAGGCTACGTACGTTGATGACCAGGATCAGGAAGTTGATATTTGTGAGCGTTTTTGTTGACGTGTCCAATATAGAAGATTCTTGTTTCCTGTTGATAAGACGCATCAGACCAGCAGCAGGACGCGAACAGGATAACAATCCTCTGTGCCTGTGTCTGTGCGGCGAATTGATTGAAGCGAAACTGGTTGTTTCAGGACTAGGATATAAGAAGTGATGACGTGGCGTTTAGCTTATCATGTTCTTAATGTCTTTTCGCAGTTGTAAAGATTATGATAACTATACTTGATTTAAGGCTCGGGTATAGCTACTATAAAAGTGTCGTTCGTACTTTACTAATAACTTAATTCAGGTGCACTTTAGAGAAAAAATGTATTTACAAAAAATGTCTATAATTTTATGCTTAACATCGGATTGATTCAAAAATTTCAAAATTCTCAAAAAAACAAATTTCAAAATTTGATATTTTTTTTAAATTAGAAATTGGGAATAGTTTTTGAAAAAATATTGACAATCCGATGTTAAGATACTAATGTAGATTATGTGTAATTTTTTTGAAAAATGTATTTCAATCGTAGCATGAGTTATTAGTAAAGTACGATTTTTGATGTTTTTCTAGACTTTCTATTATTCAAAACATGTGCGAAAAATCAGAAAAGACAATACATATATTTGGTATACTGTAACCAAAATTTGGTTCACAAAGCACTCGAAATGCACGAGTAATTAATTTAATAAGGAACTACTAACGCTAACTATACTAGCACCTTTAACTAAACGGACAAACTTGAAGTTGTCTTGCTGAGCTATATTTACACTGTGTAAATACAAGAAAAATATCACTAGATTTTCTTTGTCGGCAAAATTAAATTAAAACAGCTGACGAGACAAGACGGAGAACATTCGCTTGTTTACATTACAAAGTTTGTGTGGTGTAAAACTGGTGTTACATCAGCTAAACAAAAACGATCAGTTTTAGAATTGCAACTTCAGATTTGTCCGATTAGTTTTTAAATAGAATATAGTACACTTTATTCCAAAAAAGCTATGATACGCATATTTGATTTTGTGAGATGTAGGGGAGAGTGTTGTACCTTGGAACGCATGTACATTTGGACAACATCAACTGCAGCCACATCTAGCGTTAAATATACTAATTTCAAGTAGAATTTGACAACACGTTGTTTCAAGACTCATGCAGTTATTGTACAGTCTTACTGAAGATGAACGATTTTTTTCAATATAGAAGATTCTTGTTTCCTTTTGATAAGACGCATCAGACCAGCAGCAGGACGCGAACAGGATAACAATCCTCTGTGCCTGTGTCTGTGCGGCGAATTGATTGAAGCGAAACTGGTTGTTTCAGGACTAGGATATAAGAAGTGATGACGTGGCGTTTAGCTTATCATGTTCTTAATGTCTTTTCGCAGTTGTAAAGATTATGATAACTATACTTGATTTAAGGCTCGGGTATAGCTACTATAAAAGTGTCGTTCGTACTTTACTAATAACTTAATTCAGGTGCACTTTAGAGAAAAAATGTATTTACAAAAAATGTCTATAATTTTATGCTTAACATCGGATTGATTCAAAAATTTCAAAATTCTCAAAAAAACAAATTTCAAAATTTGATATTTTTTTATATATATTTTATTACCGGAAGTTGACAATGTTACAGAATTATTATTAACTCGACCGTTTGTAGTGTTGACAGCACAAAATCTAATTTAAGGGCTTTTGAGGGGGCGTTAGGAGTTTCGAATGCCATGCTTGAAAAAATAATGTGCAATCAGTTTTAAGCTTTTTTAATCTCAAATGTGGTTATGTTTTAATGGAAAACTAATTAAGGACTTTGCAGTGTGGATTGTGGAGCTTGTAAGAGTGAGCAGCAAAATGAATTAGTTCCTGTTTTTGTTCTGACAAATTTGTTTAGAAGAGGTTTTATTTATTTTCATAATATAACTCTGTGGCTTGGTGCCAAAAGGGCCAGTGTCAATTTTTTGAGGTTTTGAGATTTCGAGGCCAATGTACTTCTAAGATTCAAATTTTTTACTGTTAAAACGGCAAATGTCTATTCCTAGTGGTATCACTGTTATTTAAAAAAGATTTCAGTTCAAGTATTTCGAAAATATTTTGACATCAGCCGAGTAAGCAAGTCCATCTTTTGGTCTAAAAGACCAATGTTGACTTTGGCCCGAGCTTGGGTCGTAGGTACTAAGAAAATTTGTATGAAGGACCAATCTCAATCCTTTGATATAATTATGTAAGTACCTACTTAATTTCAATGTCATTTTTTAAATTAAGCAAATCGTTGGTGTTATTACACATGTAGATACTTCAAAATCTAACAATTTTTACAAATTTGACGAATTATAATATTTTTACTACTACTACTGCTACTACTCCCAAATATATTTTAGTTATTTTATACTGCAGAAGAATATATAAACGGTATTTTACTATTGTCACTGTCACTGTCATGTCATAATCATTTAAATTTTACGTAGTAACAAATGTTAAACGATCCTGAACTACAAGATACCGAAATACTAAATTATAAGTAGGTATATACTTTAATTATTCTTAAATGAAAGCAGATACAGAAAAATTTATAAAATACCGATTGTAGATAATAATCGCATAATCTTTCATACAAAATAAAAAAATTGTCTTAAATTAATTATTTATCGAAATATTTTAAAAAAGTACTACTTCCGGTTTATGAATTGGTACCAAAATTTACTAAGCTCTTAAGATTCGTATAAATATAAAATTAAAATAACAGAACTACATTTACAACAGTTTAAATTTTAATATTGCGAAGTACTTGTAGGATATCTTATTGATTTATGATTAATTTAAATAATTATTAATTATGTCTCACATAATTGAATAAGACATTCAAATAACACAACGCTGCTAATAAGAACTGGTGTGGTGCATAACCGAAAACGAAATGGTCAAAAATCTGTGCAGTTAAACAGCGGGGATGCCGAAAGAACAATGTAACAATGAAACTAATTTAAAGTTTGAAAACAGTGTGAGCAACAGGGGGACCAAACTTCTTTATGAGTTTTCGTGTCTCGTGGTTATTAGGCGATTTACGAGGCGCAAGGTGTCGCGCTCTGTCGCTAGATGCCACTGGTGGTATGGAATATGGATCAATGGAGGTAAATTGGATTTTCTGATACTAGGACAACAATGATTTTTTTTAGGAGGCGCGTTCGGAAAATACCGAACTCCTGAACGTAAGTCGTCATTTTCAAAGTGAGGCGGGTTCAAATGACGTCAAGCCCTTCTTTTTACAGTCAATCGAATAAAAAATGTAGGTAAAGAAATCTGAGCATAGAATGTACTGGCTAACTTAACAATCTACAATTTCAACAGCGAAAACATAGCATCGATGTCCCATCATCATATATTATTTAATTTATAATACAGACGAATGAAAAAAAACTTCTTGTTAACAAAGGTTCAATTTATGTCCCTCTGTTTTCAGAAATTTAATATAACTTTTTGTTTATCAGAAAAAAATTCTTCAAAATCAAGAAAAATGGCTGATTTCAAAGTCATGTTTTTTCAAAATCATAAGTTAAAGAAGAAAAATGAAAACAGAGAGACATTATAACATCTTATGGTGACATGTTCATATGTTGTAAATAAAGGAAAAACCTCTAAATACCAAATGACCATAGGACTCGCACACCTCTGTTTAAAAAAAAATTAACTACCTAGACGGACCCCTTAAAGGGGCCTCAGCAACGAAGTCCTTTGGCCTGGAGCTACGCTTTTAGAAAAAAATTAAACACTTGAAATTCGTGAAATTTCAACCATTTTCAAATCGTCATAACTCAGCGTATTTTCAATCGATTTCGATGAATCTTTGCGGGCGAAAAACTTTGAAGTGTCTACTTTAAAGTCATGCATGCCCTCCTGCAGAACACCTGTGAAAAAATGTTTTTAATGGAAAAAATGTCCAACACCCATAACTTTGTGCCAAATCATCGTAGGAACTTCGTTCGTTGAGTCCTGCACAGGGAATTGAACAAATTTTAGTGCCCTGTTGGTGGATCGAGTCAAAAAAAATTTTCAACTCCGTACACATAGTCAAAGTTGGACATTTTTTCCATTGAAAAATTTTTTTTCACAGGGGTGCTAGAGAGGGGCGGAAGAGGTTGCGCTTAAGTTCGCATGCATGACTTCAAAGATTCTTCGAAATCGATTGAAAATACGCCGAGTGATGGCGGTTTGAAAATGGTCGAAATTTCACGAATTTAATTTCTTTTTTTTGCCACCAGCATATTTTACATAGGCATCTCGGTCGTTGAGATTCGAACCCATGACCTCGGTAACCAGGGTGAGTTTCGGCACTAGAATGTGTTTATAAACTCAAGATATCAGTAAAAATAATTTCGGATTTTATCTTGAAATGTATTTCTTACTTATTAAAGAATGTAACTTTTATTACTGAATTTTTATTTGGAAAATACGAGAAAGTTGGTAAGTGCGCTATATAAAGGTGCAAAATTGTAGATAGGTACAGCCATCTTAAAATTTTTAATAATTATTTTGTTTTTATGAACAAAATAGAACAGAACATTAGCATTGGAATAGTCAGTAAATCTAGCGTATCTGACAGTTCAAATCCTTTCTCTTTCCCTACGCCACTGTTGCTCGGGTTTCTTGTGTTTTGTGTCTGCTTCTTCTTCATTTCACTCTCTCAATTTACTGTTTATTTCGTCGTCATCGCACTCGAGTCCTGCCTAGTGCCCGGGTAATTATAATCTTATTTCAAGTCACTTGGTAAGTCGAGAAAAAGCCACTTTGCGAACTTGTGAACTTCTTCGTTTAGGATAATTGTTTTTAAAGGTTGCGTAGAAATTGATGTCTGTTTCAAACAGTTTACTTTTTATTTAGCTAGAGTTTTCTTTATAGCTAGCTGAGTTTAAGTGCAAAAACACTGTGTTTAAGAAAATATAATTTGAAGTGAAATGTTACTTGGGAAAAGCTCTATATTTATTTAAAGTTAATGAGTTCTGAAAGGATTTCAGTCTTTAATGTCTAAGTTGTGCCTTCAGTAAACTGTAAACATATAATTAACTTTTTATTAACGTTCTTCTAATATTTGCGGTTAGAAGTCCATATGGAAAATGAGGATTTTAATTAAAGAACTATCCTAAAGGAAAAATAAATGCAATGGGCAAAAATGGATTAAATAAACTAAGAAAAAATATCAGTAGAACTGATTTTAACATCAACAATAACACAAACAAAAACAAATTAACAAATTATGGATAATTTTTTGAAAATAAAATTTGCATTTAAATTTTCAAGAACATAAAACTGTCGAAAATCTTTTTACTAATCTCTAGGATAAATATTTTTTTTTTATGAATACAAAAATAAAAATAAAACAAGACGAGACAACACAAGAAATAGTCAATTCTAGTTTCATCTCAATTTTTTGAGACAAGAATAACGGTCAATTCTCGTATCAAAGAACACTAGATTCTTTTTTGTACATTTATATTAAATTTGCATTCAATACTTGTTTTAGAAATAAAAATATTTTTGTCAAATAAAAATAAGTAAAATAAAAAAATATTTTGAAAATTCGAGAGATTCGAGACGAGAAATTTCCGCTCTCGTGGAATCGTGAAACTCGCCTACGGCTCGTCTCACAAACTTTCCACTCGAGCTGAATATGCTTCATTCCACATTTGTTCCAAAATATACTATTTTATAATATTCTTAATGTTTATCATAACCATAATATTATAAATAATAAATTACATTTCATATTTTCAATTTGTCAAAATGTCAAAAATTTATTGGACATTAACGCTCAAATATTTTTTTGTTTTCATTGGTAGGCAGATAAATCAAATTGTAACAAATTTGTAGAATTATAACTTCTTGTAATTGAAAAATGGTGCTAGATAGAAACAACGTTTTGAATACAAATTGTAGCTAGATTTAGTATACATAGTTATTAAAAAAAATTCTATACCTAAATCTATAAATTTTGAGGATATTCCAGAAAAACTCTTCAGATCTTCAAGAAACTACCACTTCCGGTTGCCCGATCAACTAAACTAAACTATAAAAATCGCGAAACTATCAAAATCGTGTTCTAGGGACCTCAAAACGTGCTTATCCATTGAAAACTCACTATCGAAATTTTAACATGATTACAATACCTCTCTTACAGATATGAGTGGTGAGAGGTAAAAACAAACAAAACATTTTGTACTTATGTTGTAAATATAAAGTAAGATTATATAATTGCAGTCGGTCTCTTTACACTGTTCGGCTGTGTTTCATTGTGTGGCCTGGAAGTTACAAAATTATGAACTGGGAGAGAAGTGCAGTATATCTTTATTTGATAATTAATCAAGTTTATAGTACGGCGGCCTACATCGTTAATTGCATCAAGAGTGCTGTTACTGTTCTCTTTTGTCGCTGAATCAGACTGGGCCATGGAACTGCAAGATAACATAAGACGGCTCGAAGACGGCGCTGGAAAAACAACTTGCAATAAATATCCCGAAACTAAATGAAACGTGATACACAACACCAGAGTGTCAGATAGTCGGGATTAATCTATTGTTGTTTGTTTGTAGTGCAATATTTCACTTAGTAACCAGAGCCCTGACAAATTCACGTATTGTAGACTCGAGTGGAAAGTTGAGTAGAATTTAAAATCGAGAATTGCAGTTGCAATCTTTTGTGTCCTCTTCTTGCACAAAGTATAAAAAATATTGTGCTACTTGCTGACTGTAAATTGTCGTTTGAAATGATGCAGCTTATACTTAGTTTGCTTTATTACACTGGGTACTTGATTTCCAATGAGCAAAAAATCTTTAATAGGCATACCTGGTCGTATTTTTATCTTGTATTCCTATTTTTTATTTCTTTAGTTACTGACTTCTCATAGTTCAATTATTTAATTATTTAAAATCAAATGCTCTAAAGAGGTATTAACATTAAATAATATTTCATTTATAATGAACATTATCATTTTTGCACGACAATATTTATGAAAGTCGTCTGCCCCCTATCTGTTTCGTAAATTTATTTTAAGGTGCTACACATGTGTCAAAAATAAAGTGAAAAAGGGACCTTGCTATATTCCAAACTGAGCATTTGTTTGTACACCTACACTGTTTATATTATACAGGTTGGTGGAGGTGAAATGCGAACATAGGGAAATATATGACAATGGAGTTATCATGCTAGGCATCTTGATATACGTGGAATAAGTACTGTCAATGTCAAAGTAGCTGTCATATTATTGAAATTTGTATTTTCATTAAAATATATTTGCATAATAATGTATATGTACGAGCAGAACGAGAAAGTTTACATACACTTTTAGATTTTATTATTATTTCTGTTATTGATTACTCTTTTTGTCACACAAATTCATATTACTTTTGTGACACTACTACAAAATATATCAAGATACCTGGCATGACAGTTCGATTGTCATGTATGTCCCTATGTTCACATTTCACCTCCACCAACCTGTATATACATAGTTAAAAGATGACTCTAGAGTGCAAAGAAATTATAGTTTTGAAATTATTAATAGCATTTTAGTAATAAATTAGTAAAAAACTATTTTTTTACTATTTTTTTCGTCAAATGTGTAATTTTCTCGACAAAAATATTTTCTTAGCACGCTCACGAACAATGCAAGTAATCGACTATTTAAAACAAAATTAATAAATATGCAATAATAAGGCCATAATTTTTAATATTAAAATGCATAAATTAATTCTTATTTCCTCTAATTGTTGTCGCCACAATGTATTGTATGAATTTTTCAATCAAATAATGCTTCGTAATTACGTATGGTAAATTTCATATTGCATCTTTAAATCTTGCACTAAATGTTAACAAATCTACACTTATAAGTTTTACAAATATAAAAAATCTGACGTGGACACCACATGACTTCCTTGTACGCCTTGTGTGTTCATACTTTTCTTAATAACTAAAATGTAAAATAATATTAAAAATTCTTTTAACTTATTATACTAGTATACTCACAAATATATTTTAGTCATTTTATTTAAACTGCAGAAGAAGATATAAAGCATATTTTACTATTGTCACTGTCATGTCATAATCATTTAAATTTTACGTAGTAACAAATGTTAATCGATCATGGACTACAAGATAAAGAAATACTAAATAAAAAATATATACTTTAATTATTCCTAAATGATACCAGATACAAAAATATTTATAAAATACCGATTTTGGGTAATAATCACATAATCTTTCATTTAAAATAAAAAAAATTGTGTTAAATTAAATATTTATCGAAATATTTTTAAAAAGTACTACTTCCGGTTTATAGATTGAAACCAAAAATAGGAGGTGCACAACTAGATGCTATAACAGTCCTAAATACAAAATTTCAACTTTCTACGTCTAACCGTATTTGAGTTATGCGACACACATACGTCCGTCCGTCCGTACGTACGTACGTACGTACGTACGTACGTACGTACGTACGTACGTACAGACGTCACGTCGAAACTAGTCATAATGGATTCAGAAAAGGTCAAAACGGATATTTCCGTCAAAATCTGAGAACCGAAATTTTTCGCGATTACAATACTTCCTTACTTCGTACAAGGAAGTAAAAAAGATTGTACCTTGTCGATAGATTGTAATGGACAATTACTACCGAAAGTAAGAAGTGCGAAAGTCTTAGAACTAAACATTCACGAAAACCTAATATGGGATAGTCACACCGATTCCATTTGTAACACGTTATCATCCTTATGTTACGTAATTAAAAAGCTGCGATTATTGTCTGATACACATATTGCCAAGGCTTTTTATTTTGCTAAATTTTATACTATATTAGGCTACGGAATTATATTTTGGGGAAATTCGCCTTCTGCCTCTCGTGTTTTTAAATTACAAAAGCACGCGATAAGGAATATTTTTCTACTTAATAAGAGATCGTCCTGCAAGGATATCTTTAAAACCGAAAAATTGTTAACTTTACCCAGTTTGTACATTTTCAATATAATTTTGCGCATTAGAACCAATAAAGACAATTTAGCTACCAAGAGTGATGTTCATGATCACGATACTCGGGGAAAATTAAACCTATATATACCAAAGATTAAACTAAATAAATCAAAAAACAACCCCAATTATTATGGTTTAGTTTTTTATAACAAATTACCTCAACATTTGAAAGACATTAAATCCGTCACAAAGTTTAAAACCCATTTAAAAAATTTTCTTATTAAAAAAGCTTATTACAGTGTTGATGAGTTCCTGCAGGATAAGTTTTAATTTATATTTATAATAAGTGTCTTTGTATTTTTTTGTTCCACATTGATTGTATGTTTATGTATTGATTTGACGTTTTCTATACCGCTATGTATGTTGGTCCTTGAAATAAATATTTATTATTATTATTATTATTATTATTATTATTTCTATTTTGAGCAATATAGCCAGAAGCGTAATAATAATTTTTTTCAAATCTACAATGAAAGTAATTGTTTAGATAATAAATGTCAAATTATCACATACCGGGTGAGTCAGCTAACTATTCCCTATTTGGATTTTTTATAACTTAGGCAATTTTTATCAGAAAGTGACGAAATTTTTGCAAAACATGAACTATGTAAAGGAATTTTTACTGCCGAAATTTCAAATCGATCAGACAAAAACTTCACGAGTGGTTCACTTCACTGTGAAAATAGGACCAATTAATCCAAAATCTCCAATTGCAGCCCAAACAGTCGTTCTAGGAGAGTCCAAGGATTGTTCAGCAATCCAGTGGGGATTTTCATCTGATCAATACCGATGATTGTGTCTATTAAATCCACCATCAAGATGAAAATGTGCCTCATCAGAAAACATGATGTTATTCAGATGACCAGGGTTTTCATTCATTCGTTCAATTTCGTCTTCTGCAAATTCCAATCGGTTTGCTTTATCCTCTTCAGAAATTGCCTGCAGAATTTGAATCTTATAAGGATGCCACTTAAGGTCCTTTAAAATCCTACAAATAGTCGTTTGGCTAATCATTAATTAATTAATCATTATTTCAGTCACCAATTAGGAAGCAATAGAGCAATAATGATAAAACTTTGCGAACAAAAACTCAAGTGGCTACTGTATTTACAGCAAAAATTTGGCGGACTTTACACAAAAACTTGAGACTTTACAAACAAATGAAATAGGGAACACTTAGCTGACTCACCCTGTATACCACAAACAGTGAAACTTAAAATGTACACACGTCAAGTAAACTGCCCTTAATTTTACGAATTATAAAAATTCTTTTTGTTTCATGATCAGCACGTCGTACAGTATCCTTTAAGTTGTGGAACACCCTGTATAATGTATTAGTGGGCCCTCGCCACCGCTGTTGCTGCTCTGTGTAGCGTGGTGAATTTAGAGATAAAGTCCGACAGGCCGTGTAAATGGGAAGTAATAGTAAAGGAGTAAAGCGTACCCGGAACCCGGAACCCGGAACCTGGAACCTGGATCCCGGATCTCGCCGGTCAAGGCAGAGACTGGTGTCGGCCGACGCTGTCGGAGCTTCTTTGTGCTCTTTGTAGTGCAGTGGTTTTGTCTTCGGACACCGGACACCGGAGTGTTTAGTTGTTTTATTTGGCTCAATCTGTTTTATACGATTTTAGTAATATTCAATGAGCCGGTAATTATTTAAGGCTTGTATTTTTAATAATATTTATTATAATTTAATGTCGCAATACATTCCTGATTTATTTAAATTCGTTTAGCCTAAAATTTTACAGCCTTTCAGAGGTTTATGCCTCCCACGTTTACTTTAGTTATAATTGAAATATATGATGCTTTTACTTTTACATATGAGTGTATTAACAAAGGATGTATTAATGCCTCTAGTTTTTACCTCTCGCCTCATATTCTATAAGAGAGGTATTGTGATGGGTCAAAATTTTCGAGTGCGATTTTTTGGTGGATAAGCACGTTTTAGGGTCTCTAGAATACGAATTTCACATTTTTGAGATGATGTCTGTGTGTGTGTGCGTGTGTGTGTGTGCGTGCGTGTGTTCGTTCGTTCGTATGTTACAATTTTTTCAGACACGATAACTCCAAAAATATCAAACATTCAAATACCAAATTTTATATTTAAGGTTTTAATACGAATCTTAACAAGCCATTAAATTTTGGTTTCAATCTACAAACCGGAAGTAGTACTTTTTAAAAATATTTCAATAAATAATTAATTTAAGACAAATATTTTTATTTTAAATTAAAGATTATGTGATTATTAGGTACCTACAATAGGTGTTTTATAAATTTTTCTGTATCTGATATCATTTAAGAATAATTAAAGTATAATACTTATAATTTAGTATTTCGGTATCTTGTAGTCCATGATCGTATCATTTGTTACTACGTAAAATTTAAATCAAATATGACACAGTGACAATAGTAAAATATCGTTTATATCTTCTTCTGCAGTGTAAATAAAATGACTAAAATATATTTGTGAGTAGTAGCAGTAGTAATAGTTACTTATATATTAATATATTTGTATAGGTGATAAGTAAAAAGAATAAAGTAGGTATGGCGGGAGGTCTTGTGGTGGCCACGTCAGATTTTTTATTTTTTGTCTTTGGTCTAGAAATTTGAAGTAAAAATATTTAAAAATCACGTTTTTTGTCATTATTATCGATTTGATATTATTTTTTTCGGTCATTATAAATGGAAAGAAAAATTTAATAAGAAGAAGCCTGCAGCTAACCTTCCCTTTTCGAATAATTTTGTTTTACTTAATTTCTTTAAAAAATACAGAAGTTATTATGGGAATATTTATTTTTTGTAACTTTTAGTTATTATTTGTGTTTGTATCTAGGTGTATTCTATCCTTTTATTGGTCTCTGCCTGTTGGATAGCTTTCTTAAATAAACAATATTGGAGTCATGTTTGCAGTATTTCAAAATGACATTGCATAGCTAGGATGCGGCAAAGTACAAGTTTCGGGCTGGGTTCGGACAGCTGTGCGGAAGAGAGTTAATTAGAAAAAAAAGTAATATCGAGAGTATTTTTGGAATTCTAACAATAGGTAGACGAACCCCTTAAACCCTTAAAGCTTTGTGGAGGCCCAGAAAAAAATAAGTACATTTAGTACAGTTTGTATAAAATCAGTACAAAATATTTACCAATAGTCACTCTAACGCCACTTGTCAATGAAGTACAAAACTTTAAAAAAGAGTATTTTGTTATCATTTGGAAGTGCGCAATAATATTTCGCAAAAAGATCAAACACCTTATATCGTTATATCACTCGCTCCGTTCCGTAGTGTAGACTCATCGTAATGATGCTAAGGAACAATCTGTCCGCCTGGCCTGACTCTGACGCGGCACGCGGACAGGATCAGGATGTCGGATGTTTGGAATGTAACCTCGGCATCAGCAGGATGCGACGTAATTGAGCAACGACGCCGTCCGTCCTAACTGTCATCGCTTCTTGCTTGCACCGGGGTTTTGCTGGCTACGCAGTTTGGAATTGAAATCTACTAACCCAATTTTGACTCTTTGATTGACGTAGGTAATAGTTTAATTTATGGTATAATATCGAATTTTATGGTTAAGTTTCGTGGCTCTATTACATAATTTTGAGCGTTTTTATTTGCCTTGAGTGGTACAAGTGGTAAAACTGCAAGAAGTCTAATGCTTATTAAGGCGGTTCACTGCTATTACTCTAAACACCGAATATTGCTTGTTATTAAATAAAAGATTTTTATTAAAACTAATATATCCATCTAAAGATAAAAGTTTTCTCTGTGCTTGCTTAATGGTAGATTTTTCATTTTTTCGGCATTTCTTTATTTAGTCCATTAAAAATGTCATTTTTACTTCCTTGTACGGAGTAATAAGGAAGTATTGTAATTGCGAAAAATTTCGGTTCTCAGATTTTTACGAAAATATCCGTTTTAACCTTTTCTGAATCCATTATGACTAGTTTCGTCGTGACGTCTGTACGTACGTACGGGCGTACGTATGTGTGTCGCATAACTCAAATTCGGTTAGACGTAGAAAGTTGAAATTTTGTATTTAGGACTGTTATAGCATCTAGTTGTGCACCTCCTATTTTTGGTTTCAATCTACAAACCGGAAGTAGTACTTTTTAAAAATATTTTGATAAATAATTTATTTTAGACAATTTTTTTTATTTTAAATGAAAGATTATGTGATTATTATCACCAATCGGTATTTTATAAATTTTTATGTATCTTCTCTCATTTAAGAATAATTAAAGTATATACTTATAATTTAGTATTTCGGTATCTTGTACTCCATGATCGTTTAACATTTGTTACTACGTAAAATTTAAATGATTATGACATGACAGTGACAATAGTAAAATATGCTTTATATCTTTTTCTGCAGTTTAAATAAAATGACAAAAATATATATGTGAGTATACTAGTATAATAAGTTAAAATAATTTTTTATATTATTCTACATTTTAGTTATTAAGAAAAGTATGAACACACAAGGCGTACAAGGAAGTCATGTGGTGCCCACATCAGATTTTTATTACGGATAAACATAGATTTGAAACAAATTTTTGGAAAACTGTCATTAGAGAAGCATAGTGTGATGAATTTTCTACCAAATTGTTACAAAGTTTGTACAATTATCTCAATATTTACTATAATTTTGATAGGATTACGAAAGTCATATTTCACGAAATTATCACCCGCAAATACGACAGAGACTCCTGAGACGTAGTACACTCAAATGTAAAAGAAAATTTAACGTGTCTAAATTGAATGACCCTATACGCCAGTTTTTTGTCTGAGAATATATAAAGCAGACTGGGCATGTTCTATTAGAAGTGGGAGAACATTTGTAGGATGGCATACTTGCTACTTGCTACGAATTAGGCGAGAGGTCGTGTGCTGGCCACATCAGATTTTTTATTTTTCTAGCAGCGCCCCCCCTGATCCCATGCATCATGAGCCGGCCCTGCATAACCTTTACCTTTTGTTTTCATAATGTAAATAATAACAAAAGAAGCACGGATCTGCGAAAGTATGAAACACGATATCATTACATTGGCTGTAGTTCCCCCACCCCAGCTGCCTATCGACTGTTACATGTCTCATCTCGGCACGGCATGCTATGATGATGTTTCTGACGCGCGCGGCTTGTTCGCGCTTGTTTCTCGTCATGTGTGACATGATTTATGTCCGGACCACGGCCTTGCGCCCGGATTTTGCTTGTCTTTCGTGGTGCGAAAGTTATTGGAGGTTAAAAAATATGTAGCTTTAAAATGAAACACGTACAAAATCTAATGAGAAATAACGGTGCGGATGTTTCCCATACTGTAATTAAAGTAGTGTCAAAATAAGGTTAGGTTTAGGAAGGTATAAAAATATATTTTGTGTACTCTGAGGAAATTTCAAACCGCATTTCCCCAAATTATCTTAGCTTAATATAATATAAACTCGTCAACACAATTAGGGGAACATTTGAAATGATTTCCAAATCGTCATAACTCGGCGTATTTTCAGTCGATTTCGATGAATCTTCAAGGGAGAAAAACTTTGAAGTGTCTACTTTAAAGTCATGCATGCGAATTTTAGCGTCACCCCTTCCGCCCCCTCCAGCACCCCTGTTAAAAAATGCTTTTAAATCGAAAAAATGTCCAACTTTGACGATGTACGGAGTTGAAAATTTTTTTCGACTCGATTCACCAAAAGGGCACTAAAATTTGTTCAATTTCCTGTGCAGGACTCAAAGAACGAAGTTCCTACGTTGATTTTACACAAAGTTATGAGTTTTTGAAACTTCAACCAAACTTCAATAATTTTGAGCAGTCGTGGATAAAATTTTGTATATCACATGTGGGCTAAAGCATATTACAGCACTCATGAGATTACACGACTCGGTCTACGATCTCGTCGTGCAATGGGGTAGTTGCGCATTTTTCAATTAATTTTTTTTCTGAAATAATGCATTAAGTAACTAATTTTAATAAATGTTTTGCGAGTGAAAAGTGTATTATTTTTAAGATACAATTTTTTAAAAATATCTTCTAATTTTAAATTTTCTAGCCTGACGTACATTGTGCACACCAATCACAGAGCTCGGCCCTCTTGCGAGTAAACTCAGAACTCAACTGACATTTCTCTGTACAGTCCTTGAAGTGTACAGGCTGACATAAAATTTCTAGTGCTTCAAGAACTATGCGACTTATCGAATAAATAAGTAATATTTTTTAACAATAAATTACTTTTAAATATTATTTAGACATCTGTTAATTTAATATTTGAAATAAGTTTAAAATTAAGTTCTAATAAAATGAAAAGATATGTAGACTACTTCGCTTTGTTGAGGTATTGCAACGAGTCTGTCGGAGTCGCCAAGATTTAGACGAACTGTATAATTCTGCACAATCTACGTCACAGTGTTTGTACCGCGAACTTTATTTATGAAATTCTGAATGAAAAATTGTAAATTTAGAAACGCTTTTTACGTAAACATGTTCAGAATTGGCCAAAGTTTCATAATTTATCAAAAAATCAACAACTTTTTTTTTTCGCAACTACCCCATTCTTCACATTCAACTGCTGTACTAATATCAATACAATTAATATTTTAAATATAAAATGTAGGTTATAGTTTTGAAAGATATTGACTCATTTGATTAATATTTATCCCATGGTTTTGAACCCATATTTGTGACAGTTTGTTGTAAAGATAGTTTTTTAATTATTTAATGTTTTTTGTATTGTTATTGTTACGTAAAGCTGAGCATTTTTATACCAATGATACTTTAATTTCATTGTAGTAGGTACACCCAACTAATTCTCTAGAATAAAATATTATAATACGAGGTGTTACCAAATTTTGAGGTGCGCGTCGAGCAAATTTCGTGCGATTTTCATTTAGGGTTCTCGTTAGCTCAATGAAACAAAGGGAACAAAGTAAGGTTAGGTTTTAAAATTTACCCCGATGTAAAATTCATGCAGATGTAGTGGCAAGAATAACAAACGGGGGTAACATGTTTCAAGTTTGGGTTGTGGCAGTGACCGTAAATTACTGACATTAACACTGTAATTGCACTTTCCTGGACCGCCATTAACTGAGGGCCGTTTCGTAACCGGAGATGTCTAAAGCTGGATTCAGATTTTTCCTACGGAACAAATAACATAGGCTGGAAAAGAAATGAGCTCGTGGAAAACCTCGACAGCAGAGTACTTTCATTCCATTATCGTTCAGCTCTACATTACTCAACTGGCCCACTAAATTGCTGTGAAAGAGACACTACTACAGGGCCTGAAGCCGATATCTGGAAAACTGTATTATGCTTTACCGCTTTAGTTTATTAGATCTCAAAATTAAAAGTTAAAAAGAATATAATTACATAGTTTATTCGCTTTTCAGTAAAATAATATATATATTACAGAGAATATTAAACTAAAAAAAAACTAAATACTTTAGTACAGTTATTTTTAGATATCAAGAAGATGAACGCACTGAAATAATAACTACTACCCATATCTGACCTATTCTAGGTCCAGACCCGGGTTGTTTACACCGCATATCAAAAGAGCCTACACAGGTCAGATATAGGTGGGATATAGGTACTTGTTCACGCCATTTGGATGTTAAAGTTTCAGACAAAAAACAAGAATACTTTATTACCCAGGTTTTTAATTTGGTTAATTTCAAGTGTCAAACTTTTCAAACGTCATTTTTATTTGGACTGTTTGGATATTAAATTTTTTATTTAAACTTTAAAATGTTGTGGTGGATTCAAATGAAAACAAATAATATTCGAAGGATAAAACTTAAAAGAAAAATTATAAAGAAAAGAAGTGTTATTAAACATAGAGAAAGATACCGTTAAACAAAATAACACTTTCAATCAACTTTTTATGAACTACATTACCAATTCTACCGGTTAATTTGTAAACTATTTTAGGTCTATCTGTTTACACCGCAATGACTACGTTTGGGCCGCGGCCTAGCATAGGTCAGGCCACATGTAAAAGTGGCCTGACCTATGCCAGGCCGCTTCATATTTTAAGTGTTTACACCAGGCGGCCTAGCAACATTTGGGTCGAATTTGGGGTATAGATCGAATATGGGTCTGCGGTGTAAACTAGGCCATTGACAATACCTATCTTTCCAAAACGATATTTTATTCTTATCTAAATTTATGGAAAATAAAATAATAACTTATAATTATTGCAAATAAGACTAGTAAAATAATTTGATATGGCATGAAAATTTGCTGCATATATTTTATAGTGAATTCCAAACGTTCCTAATAAAATCGAATTTATCAAAGTTGTTTTTACCTCTCGCCTCATATTGTACACTCGAGGAAAAAAAACGCTTGAAATTGCACCAAAAATGGCGAATATTCAGAGTTGCATTTAGTCAAAATGGGATGAATCTTTGAGCTCTAAAAAGTTTGAAGTTTTCTCTTGCCATTATACGAAACAAATGAGAAAAATCGGCAAATTGTAAATGGACGAATATCTATACTAACAAGGTTTATAGAATATAAGGTTGCACCGTTGCGCCGTAAGTTTTAGTTGTTAAGGAAATATAGGTAAACATACTGATGATTACGGCACGGATTTCTAGAATGACAAAAAAAACAACCGCCTTCGTATTATTATATCATAATAGGGTGATACATCATAACTTGCTTTTTAAAAATGCGTGCCATTCAGGCTGTAGGGATCGTAGTGGGAAGAGAGTGATCTCATTCGACAGGTGCACTTTTAAAGTTTTGTTCCCCACCCGGTCAGTCGCCATCATGCGTTGAAACACGGAGCAACGTGTGTTTTTAGTTTGAGGGAACACTTCCCGGGGCGCCTCATCTCAATAAGAGGCGATTTGGAGTGGCTAGCCCGCTTGCCCGGTTTGGCTCCTTGTGATTTTTTGTGGGTTTTTTTAAATCCCGCGTTTACGTCAACCGTCCAAGGGCCCTAGAAGACCTGAAAGCCAACATACCCGCTGCCATGCTGGAAAGGGTTATGACAAACGCCAGAAATCGGCTTATTCAGTGTATAGACAATGGGGGGCGTCACCTACCTGATATGATTTTGAAAACTGGGTGAAACAAAACTTTAGATATGTACCTACATTACAAAATAAAAATAAAAAGTTACTGATTCATAAAATGAGCATTATTGCGTTTTGAAATAAGTAAGTTACGATGAATCACTCTGTATTTCATATTTAGGAATCTTGTGATGTAATCGCAGCAAGACTTTGATTGGCTAGACAGTTTCAGCGCAACCTGTCTTTTCTAACAAATCTTGACCTACTCCTACTAGTAATCCGGCAACGATGTCTTATCAGTCACAAAATCAAGTTCAACTATAATTATTATTAGATTCCGAGATTAATCATCTGAAGGTAGTACATGAAGAGTAGCACCAGATTATAATACATGTTGCTTTTACTTCCAGTCCGTGATTTTTAAAATTCACGAATCTATTTACCACATGTAATCTCCACTAATGCTTGGTTCGCAGAGGTCTCAAGTTTCTCATTTTTTGGATAATCCTTGGCCAATCACCGGCACCGGTACCAGCGATATTTCATGTTACTCCTGACCCTAACAACTTCGTTTACACTGTATCACTTAGTTTGTAATTACGGCGAGGTTGTTTAGTGTCAGGTTAAGCCCTGGGTTCTCGTTGTCGTAAACAATAGTTACGTGATGTTTTACTTCATTTGCATGTTGGTAGGTAAAGCTTGAAGTTTGTTTCTTTTATTTTTTCGCTTTTCCTTTAATTGCATTTAATTATTTGAAGATTTAATGAACTTAAAGTTTACTATTTGCATTGGGGCTAATTTTAGTTTGTATATGGTACCTTTTTACCTCCCACTTACCTGTAAGGGAGGTATTGGAATCATGCTAAAAATCGGGTAGTGGATGAGCACGATTTAGGGTCCTTACAACTCATTTTTGATAGTTTCACGATGATGTCTTTATTTTAACAACTATTTTTTATACTAAAATAATTTTTCTCGAAAAAATCCATGAAAAACTGATTTTTAAAAATATAAATAGCATAAATATTGTCTTAATAAAATATATATAATTCTGTCCCCGCTCCAAAAGGTTTCTGATTTTGAATAATATAAAAAACAAAATTATTAAAAAAAAAATCAAAATCGGAGCTGTTCTTGAGGACTTCCGAAGATGTCTGTTTTACGTATTTATTGACGCGACTATAGGGTCAATATTCTATCCTCAAAAAGGCATGCTGTATGAAATCGGAGACCGTCACCTGTCATGAGTTCCTGGTCTAAGTACACTTTTTACAAATATATTTAATCATTTTAATGTATTCTGCAGATGAAGATATAAACAATATGTTACCATTGCTAAAAATTTAAGCCCGTAAAATATTATTTACCACTAGAACAGACACAGAGCTCAATAAAGAGAATGGTACGAAACGATTCAGTATATCATAAAATAAATTTATGTTAAAAATTGTTAGGTAAAAAATTAAAACGAGAGAAAAACTCTTAGCCACGGTCATATCTCAAGCTAGAAGCATTATATTCCTCGAAGTTAGACGGCGAGCCGTGGTTGGCCGCCGGCCAGTATCACCGACGTGTTGAGTGAATGAAATATTTTATCTTCTTGCGGTGCACCTAGTGATTTATATTTTACATTCTATTACAAGCTGTGCACCAGCGCATAATTTTTTAATTACGTGTAAAAAATAAATTACATTCTAGAAAAACGTTTCATTTAAGATCTCTATTTAATTATCGCTGTTTTTGTTGAGATAACTTTAGAGAAAATTAAATTTGTGTCTGAATAAATTCAGTTTTCGTTCTATTTTATTCAGAAGAGTGAAATATATTATATCCATGCCAGTCATATTATTTTCATCATTTGAGTGAGGTAATTATATTATCTCACTAGTGAAGTAATATGATGTGCTTTTGTCATATTACCTGTCGCATTTACTCGTTTGTAACCATGGATAATATTAATATAAATATATTTTTTTTCAATATTTGACAGCAATGTTATAGCTATTAATAAAACAAGAATATTATGCGATTTATAATACCGAGGATGTTGCTAAGCGACGAGGTGAAAGTGAGCCTCTTTGAACATCCAAGAGGGCTTAAATCGCATATATTCGCGTTATATTCAAAGCTTAATCGTATCATCAAAGACAACTATTATGGAAGGTTTTGATGTTATTATGGTTGCATCTAACGTTAAGTCCGTAACTAATGAATTATAAGTATCTAACGTATTATAAGTAACTAACGTATTATGTTGTTTGTAATTATCAATAAATGTTGCATATTAAAAGGTAATAACAGTTGATGATTGAGGTTATAATATACTTGTATATTATTCCTTAAATATTCTTGGAATAAATCAGTACTGTCCCATAATAAATAATTTAAAAACGTTTAATATTTATAAATATCACGTATGAACATACAAATTAAGAATTTCTTTGTAAATAAAACTGACAGGATGTCCTGCTTTTGATCAAATTGTATGTACCATTTGTACCATGTTGCTTTGATTTTAAATCAAAATTATAGAAACTGTTAAAATATACACATAATGCTCTTATCCCACTTGTAACATAAAGAACTATTCGCTTCGTGTTTCAAAAAACCGCTCATGTGGGATAAAAATCTTTCCGCATTTGGTTCGTAAATAACTATTGCATATTTTTAATGAAAGTTATATCCCGTTTTAACATCTGTACAACCCTAAGTTGTAATACAAATTATTATTCCTAAATGAGGTCAAGGTTAGGTTAGGTCTAAGTCGTTAGGTGACGTTCGTTCACTTCACATTAACTTAATGTTTCCGATATTTATGATGGCAACGTTAAATACAACATGTAAATTTTCCCTGATGATGGAATAAAAAATATTCTGTTTTGATAGAAGCCTTAACGAGGAATTTATAATACACAGACTAAAACTTCAGAATTCAGGACAGCGTAGTTACCTCCATTTTGATACAGGCCTGTAAAAGAAGAAGCTCTTTGTTGAAATGATTTATTGTCTTAAATGGTTTTCATCTTTTCATCTGCTGTGCCGGAGAAGATAAAATACTATTCCTCTTTTTATGTAACCTCCTCACTTCTTTTGTATAACAATACGTAATTCTTTTTATTTGCTTACATGTATTCATGCATTTGAATATTAAACAAATTTAAGTTAATAATACCTACATAAGAATCTTTTTTCAAATTTTCATTTTTCTGAACTAAAAATAATTACTCTTTAAAAATATTACAATCAAATTAACATATTTAAGGAATATATTATTGTCTAGTCAGATAATTTAACAATTCTGTTTTGTTACTAACCTACTATCCGATTCATAATTATAGTCAGTTGGGTTTAAAGATGAATAGTAATATTCCAACAATCAAACTTTGATACTAACGTATGTACATTTCTACGTTATTATATAAATAATATTTTTGTGTAGAAATAACAACAATTTATTGCAAAAATGAGGTATGATTTTGAAACATTTTTATCACACTCTACATATCATAGACACACACAGCTCAACTCACCACAGGCCATATCAACACGGATCTATTTCACATAACCATATACACTTTACTGATTTAGGATCTGTTCTTCTCGAACTGAAATTAGACTGAAATCTAAGAGGTTAACTAATGAATTTTATTGTCTCAAGAGTTATGTAATTTGTTTAGTACTCTTATTTAAATAACATCGCATCAACTGTAATTACACAAGAGCTTTTTATTTCGACGGATATCTTTCTGTTTGTATTGAAACCTTGTTGCCTAGCAATTTAAAAAGAAAAATTGTTTAATAATTTCACGACACCGTAGGTGGAGTTATTTTATTTTAAAACAATTTTTCGAGTCAAATTGCTGTCAGTCGACAAGGTTGAGATGTCAAACAGAAATTTGTTCGGTGGAAATAAAATGCTCGAGTGTAATTCAACGAGATAATTTAACGACTCCTTTGGTTCTTTTTCATTCCCAAAATCTAATCATTTCACTGACAAATATTAGCAATATGAAGCAAATGACATTTTAGTGTTTTGTTTATTGTTTGGTTGCTAAGAAAAAGGTAAATAAGGTTTTATCACTTGCAAAAAGTTACCTTCCTTTTTATCCGCTATCAAACCGATAAAATTGTGTTTTGTTTATGGCTTACTTTATACAGGAGTAGAATTATCAGCGTAAACATGTGATATCTGGTACCTAATCTGTTTTTATAACGACTATTATAAATGAAATATTATATTAATAACAAACATTAATTTATTAATAAAACATAAATAATATATTCAAATTACGATTAAACTAAATTATTTAATTTTAATAGTTTGCAAACCTAAAATCAAATATCTGCAACCACATCCGCGCGATAATGATGTGATGTGGTAGGAAATATCACGAATAACACTAAACTAAATTACAATTAGGGTAATTTATCGTACGTGTCACGAGTAAAATAATAATTACGTATTCAGTGGAGGGAAATATCGGAGTTCAAAAATTGACATAACATGATTGCAGCATGATTAATAAATTTATTACGGCTTCCGTTGATTTGATATAAATGATTATTTGAACTCTAGTGCTGGAGGTAACTATTACAATACAAATTACACATCAGTAATTATTTTTTGTGTATATTATGATTTAGTTTACAATTAATAAGTTATTTTCCAATTTTTTTACAGACAATAATAAATTGTTTTTTGATTGGGGTACACTTTTTCCCTGCCGTTTTTCCGCTAGCAATTTTTCCCCTGCCATTTTTCCCATGCTCCATTTTTCCCCTGTTCCATTTTTCCCCTGCGACATTTTTCCCTTATTTCATTTTTCCCCTGCCCAATTTTCCCCTGTCTTCCTCCATCCTTGTAATCATCATTAACCTAACCTAACCTAACGATTGTACGACAGCTTTTCTACCCCTTTTTTTCTACTAAATTTTTTCTACTCCATTTTTTCTACTCATATTTTTCTACTAATTTTTTCAAACTAGAAAATATTCTTGCCTAACATTTTTCTGAACTTAACCCCATCATACTCTACATACGGTAGAATTCAAATAAATATTGTTTTCTGACAGGATAAAAAAAATGAATAATTTTTTTTTAAATATTTAGTAGTCGTGGGAAAAAAATGAGGGAAATTAATAGCCAGGGGAAAAATGACCAGGGGGAAAAATTGCAGAGCAAAAGTGACCTCCAACCTGTTTTTCATTTCTTTTCAATTTTCTGCTCGCAAATAGTAGGTATCTACGTAAGTTTTTCTTAAATTCGATTTATTGATATTATCAATATTTATATTATAAATTAAATAAGATATGATGGGACAACAATGATATGTTTTTGTAGTTGAACTTGTAGATTCTCTAGTTTAGTTAGCCAATATATTCTATGCTCAGTTTTCTTTACATACATTTTTTGTTCTATTGACTGCCAAAAGAAGGGCTTAACGTCACCTGAACCCACCCACTTTGAACTGACGTTCAGGAGTTCGGTATGAAATACCTCAATTTATTTATTACTTGAAAATATAATCAAATCAAATAGATGGTGCAGTGATAGTGGTAATATCTTAAACTCGTACTTAGATTCAGAACTTAGTGTGAAGCATAATCCCATGGAATCAAAACCTTCCCACTTGACAACATAAAATCCCCAGAACATTTCAAGAATGTAAACATCCCGGCTTGTTATTTGCTATATTTGCACATTAACATCCTAATAATATCTTTGCGATTGCTAATGTCCGCCCTTGGTAACATTATCTATGTTACATCCCAATGTTGTAATTTGGTAATAATATCACTATTATGCATCCCATGTAATTCTCTGAGATGTTTGTATTGAGTATGTAATTTTTGATCGTACTCAGGATGTGGCTAGGATAGACTTACGTAACATCACTTAAAGTACAAGAATAAGATATTTTTAAACATCAATTGGACGATTCATGTCAAGTGGGTTAGCCCCTAAAAATAAAGACTAAAGAAGAGTTTTAGTCCCGGAAGTGCAAAAAAGTTGATTTTACGCTTTAATACGTGTTAAATTCCACCCTGCACGATACAAAACCTCGCCGTAGTGGCGTGGCGCGGCTAATCGATTGGTATTTATTTAGCGGTGTAATTGGCGTACTGCATGGGCCATTGCTCAGACAGATGTGAAAACAATCCGGTGATTTTTTACGGGACATGTGCGCAGCTAGCGCTCACGGACACCGGCCGGTGTCCGCTGTTTCTGCTCTGAGTCGGCGCTAGTTCGCTGTTTCAGCTTCAGCTTCAGCTTCAGCCTGTCGTGTCGTATTGCTTCGATGTTCGATAGTTTTCAGACCAGTCAACCGTTGTGAACAAGACAGAGATGGATTCGAGGGATTTTTTAACGGCGAACAATGAATATAAACAAAGCTTTGTTGGAAGGGATTTTTTACTGGATGTGACAGTTTTAGTTTCAAATAAGAATTTTACACGAATTATTTTACATTTTTTTTACATTTGTGTCATTTCTATAGCACTCCATACATTTTATAATGAAATTGAAAAAATGTGAAAAAATAATAATAGTAACTGATAAGTAACTGTCATATATGAACTATAAAACAAATTATTAGTTAGGTATATCACTGTTCTTTTTGTTTTGTTTTATTGTCAATAGTAATATATCAAGAGACCATTATTTTGCTGGAAATATTTATTTCAAAAGATTGCTGCTTGGTAACATTTCGAGACAAATGACATGATCAAAATCCCGAGCTGAAGGTGAGGGATTTTATCGTTCAATTTGTCGAGGAATGTTTCCTATAAGCAACAATCTTAACAAATAATTTTACCTGCAAAATAATGAGACCCGAGATATATTTTGTTAGACTATTTCCCAAATAAACAGACATAAAATAAGAACTAATAAATTTACGTTGGAGTGTTCTAATATTTTTATTATTACATGTTTTCTAATGCCGGAGTAAGCAAAATTTGACACTGCTGCAGACCGATTAGAATAATATTCGTGGTTTTTCGTGTTTTTAAATCGACTTATTTTTTGTGCCGAAAGGGTTGTTTGTCAAAATTTTAAATTTTAGGTACTTTTGTTTCACATGTTCATTAATAATTGGTTCCAAACTAAGGTTTTTGACGTAACTGTATTTTTTTGTTATATTTGATATATTTTTTATTTCATCGTAAGAAGTTGTCACAAAAAGGTTCATTTGACACTTTTAATTTCAATTAAAAACAATACAAAATCAATAAAATTGTCATACATGGTAGTCATAGCAATGTAACGGGTAAATTGTCACTTGAACAATCCCTAGGGCATTTTTACAATTTTTGCCGATACATTTTGTACGTCATTGGTCAGAATTTAAAACATTTAAGAAAATGATTGGTTTAATTAATATGTGGGAAATATTCATTTTAATAGCACTCCATGCATTTAATAGCTGACAAAAATACTATGCAAAATTAAAACTATTGTGTGACCTTTCAAATGCAATATGGGCATAAAAAAATCTTCATACTAACGATTGCAAGCAAAATCTGGACACATTCACATTGTATGTGTGTGAAGCATACATTTTTCATATTCTACCTCATCAGGTTAAGCGAAGCTGTGCATTCTGTAGCCGGAGTCGAAGGTTTAGCCGAGACGAAGTTATAGTTTGGGTTCCACTTACCGGAGCTTTTAGTAAAGGATAAAGAAGTTAGTTTTTCGCGCGCGTAAAACTCACCAAATTGAATTATTTAGGATGAAATGTTGTGTTTGATGTTGGCACACTAGCACACAAAGAATGATATTTGGTGTACTGTTCCAGTTTTAACGTATTTTGCGTATTGTAATGTATGCCACTTACACTCCAGAAATAATGACAAATGCGAATAAAATGACTTCAAATCAGGGTAGTACATAATATTTTTTATTAGAAGAGTTAATTTCACAATCTAATAAAACTTATGATGGGATTCTGTTCAAATCTGTAAGTTTTACAAATTTGTAAATCTTTAAATATTGAACAAAATCACATCAATATTTGTTGACAAATATAAAAATGTTCATATGCTTATAAATTTCATTGCGATTTTGTTTAATATTTACAGTTTTATAGATCTGTAGCAACTAATACAGATTTGAACGGAATCCCACCATGTGACACAACCATAGACACAAAAGTTTCTAAAAAATTGTTTTGTAATGCTGTGTTCAGAATATTTTTATTAGCTGTTGAAGATGCATTATTTATAAAAAAATCTTATTCTAATTGTCTGTATCGAAAATAATTTCATTTTTATCTCGCGTTTCCATTTGTAAATCAAAAAACGTCAATAGTAGTTCAGATTAGATAATTCAGAATAAGCAGAGACTTAAACCGAACCGGAACAAAACGAAAACCGGAACGAACAGAAGCTATTTTAGTGAACCGCGAACCAAACCGAACCGATAAAAATTAATTTCGCAAACCCATAACCGGTACCAAACCGATGGTTGTGATCCGATTTGGTAAAATTGCCCATTTTCGAGATAATTGCAAAAAAACCAGAGAAAGGTTGTCTTGTTCCACCATTTTTTCAAGATGGCGGACTTAGCACAAGGCGGATAGATGGGAACTTTTAGTATGTTAATTACGAAGGCAACTACACCATTCCTATGAAAAAAAATCAACTGAAAAAGGTGTGAGTTGTAAGTGTAATTGCTAATAAATAGTCGTAAAAGTTTTACTAGTTGCCTACTGAATAAAATTCCGTAAACACACAAATCAAAAAAATCAAATCAAGAATTCCATTCGATCTTCCTTTAAATATCATTTTATTTTAAACGAATTCAAATCTACTTATTGAATACCATTCTTTCAAGAAAAAACATCGAGCCTCTTGGACATTTTTAGTAATTTATACTCCACAAAAAATGAGGATTTGCTAAAAACTGTTTTCCAAGCGAAAAACATTTCCTTTCAATTTAATTACATAAATCACCTTGGGATAGATTCGAAAAGACATCGCTAACGGTAGTTCTGATTTGAGGGCTTAATGTATTCCAATGTTTCCGCCTGGGAAATCGATTACATTTTAATTTTATCGAAACTCTGCCTTTTCTTCTAGTTCTTATAAACTTCACAAAATCATTTAATCTTGAGAAGTTTGTAATTGCTATATTTATAAAATATTATACTTTACGCAGTAGGGATTTAGGTTTTAATTATATAACGATTTGTCAACTTTTCTGCATAATTTTAATTTAATGTGTTAAGGCGGTTCACTGCTAGTACTCTAAACATCGAAAATTGCTTGCTACTATTCCTATTAAAAGCAGCTCTAAATAAAAGATTTTTATGAGAACCAATATATCAAGCGATAGATAAAAGTTTTCTCTATGCTTGTTTAATGGCACATTTTAAATTTATTTTTCACCAGTTTTTTTATTTAGCCCATTAAAAAAATGTCATTTTTATTACGGATATAACATAGATTTGACACAAATTTTTGGAAAACTGTCATTAGAGAAGCATAGCGTGATGAATTTTCTACCAAATTATTACAAAGTTTGTAGAATTATCTCAATATTTACCATAATTTTGATAGGATTACGAAAGTCATATTTCACGAATTATCACCCGCAAATACGACAGAGACTCCTGAAATAATATAAGCTCCACCTCTATAAGACGTAGTAGGTACACTCGGTTGTCGGTTGCAGGGTTGTTATGTTTAAAACAATTTGTTTTAAACAAACTGTTTTAAACATGTTTTAAACACGGTCTAATGTTTTAATGCATGTTTTAAACTGTGTTTTAAATCTGGTGTTTAAAAATGATATCGAAATCCATTCACGACGCATAACACAAACAAAACAAATTCAACTACCGACCATCGGTGACTCCTAGCTACGCAGCTAGAGCGATGTAAATCCCCGTCCTCGCACAAAAAGTAGCATTGGCGACATATTTCGATGGAAATAATATTTATTTAAAACAGATATCCTGTTTAAAACATGTTTTAAACATGCTTTTTTGTTGTTTAAAACATGTTTTTTTGTGCAGAGTTAAAAACATCTTTTAAACCAAAAAAACAGTTTTAAACAGTAAAAAACAAATGTTTTGTTTAAAATTGAAAAAAACATGTTTTTTTTCAACCCTGGTCGGTTGTAATATTTTTGTCTGAGGTATAATCTCAGACTGAGCATGTTCTTTTAGAAGTGGGGGAAAACTTGTAGAATGGCTTACTTGCTACTTCCCCCTGTACACCTACAAACCCTGAGATGGTTGTTGATTGGAGGTGGCCCGCCTTAAGGCCATTTGACACGGTACTGTCTGTCAGACTGACGTTCAAAAACAATGAAATGTTCCACTGCAGTAAATATGTCCAATTAAATTTAAGTTGTAAAATATGTGAAATTGTAGAAAAAGAAAGTATAAAACATAGTAATTTTAAAGTAATAGTTTACGTACATCACTATAAAATAATAATTTTCAATAACATAATAAATTTTAAAAATACTTCATCGTAAAATAACACTGGTAGTAACACTGCTTACTTTCCACTCTAGAGAGGGAAAACATACTTTCCTCACTATTTCGAGAGAAGAAAATTGGGGTTTTTTGCATGTCTTGTAAAAAATTATTTTCTCAATTCAATTTAAGACGGAAATTTTTAATTTTAATAAAGCGAAAACATCGATATACCTACACAAGAATTAAACATAATTTTACTATTTAAATTTAAGACATGAATTATAAGTATTTAGGATAGGTACTTGATTATATTTTATTTATATTTTTTGCATGTGTGGAATAACCATAACAAAGTGATTCTCAAATTTCTTTTATATTAACTAATTAATAACAATTTCTTAACACGATTTCATAAAGTGAAATTGTTAAATTGTTTAGTAGTCCAGCAAGCACAAATTAACTTCAACATCTACACTTACATGTTGCGTTTAGCTTGCCAAGTTTCGGTCCGCAAACTAAGCGCTAATTTATAATCCGCGGAGTTTGAAACAATATATGAAGTTAAGTTCTCGCGCGGTGCGTGCTACGTGATAGTAGCAGCCAAGCCGCGTGACACTAGCGTAATTAAATCACGCGGTTCGCGGTTCACTCGTACCAACTTCAAACCACTGCGCGACTGCGGACAGATCTACGTGCTACGCGGTCTTGAACTTCATTATTGTTTCCATGACAGTGACGTTGAAAGCGGAACGATGAAATAAAAACAAAAAGAATATTGTAATGCCCAGTTCACACCAGGAAAGGTTTTCATTTCCTGAAAAGTTTCTTGAAAGAAAACCAAGTGCTAGATAGTGATGCCGTTTGTCGAGAGTAGTCGAGAGTGCACCCGACTCTCGTCTCGACTCGGAATTTCCAAAACTAATAAAAGTCACTCTCGTCTCGTCTCGAAATTTCTCGACTAATCTCGACATGCAGTCGAGAGTCTCGAAAATCTCGAATCAACTTGGGTTGTGTGTTATTTATTTATTTGACATGCAAAACAAGTCAGTATTAGTTTGTTAGTGTTAGTGCGGCCTAGGCCCAGTCTTATGGGATTACTTATACGTATTTTGTACGAAATAACTCTTTTGTGATATATTTAACTCTAACTAATACATGTTTATTTTATTACACGGTACTTCATCTATACTTGACTACTTAGGTAGGTACCTAAATTTATAATTTTTATAATTAAAATTAATTTTTGTTAATTAATATAAATGTTTCGTTTACCTATATCTTTACTAAACTTATTATTTTGTTAATAACTGTTACATAATTTTAGGAATAGGTATTATTTTCATTAAATAGGTATCTAATTGATTTATGTAGATCAAAATAAAGATTTTATTTTTAAACATGTAAGTTTGTATACATTTATTGTTTGTTGATCTTGGGAATATTACTTAAAATACAACTTTTTTGTGAAAGATCCCATTTATGATCTGGTCCTGATATTCTAGCATCATTAGCATCTAAAAATGCGTCACGGACACAAAAGCACATTTCTGTTAATTTTAATTTTAAGCAAATAGTTACTAATCAATTATATAAGACGAGACTCGAGAGTCTCGACGAGACTCTCGGCGAGACTTGATACTGGTCTCGTCTCGGTTCGAATTTGTAGTCGAGAGTTGCCTCATGGTCTCGTCTTGATTTTCTCGACAAGACGAGACGAGACCGAGACTAGTATCGACTCTCGCGGTAACACTAGTGCTAGAGCTGTCAATACTGTTCAATTATTTTTATTTCATACGAATATACAGGATGTTTCTAAACCTCTGCTCGCAACTTTAATAGATTATATAATTTGATACTGATTATAGACAAAAAAAAGATTTTTTCAAAATTCGCAAAAATAAGGGTAGGTAGTGAAAATATAAGTTCCATTGGTTTGAACGTCCATTTAAATGTTTATTTATTAATTATTACAACGAAGTGACTATTTGTAGATAGTCTGATACTATTTATAATTTTATTTTATGAATAACATAATAAATAATCATTTAAATTGACGTTCAAACCAATGGAACTATAATTTTCATTTCAATATTTTTTTTCTGTAATCAGTGTATCAAATTATATAATCTATTAAAGTTACGTACAGAGGTACATCCTGCAGTAAATAATTAATAAACAATTATTAACCAAACTTGCAGAAAATACATCATGTTTTTTGTTTTGGTTTAAAAATGGTCTCCTATATTATGTAAAATTATGTCATAATTAATTATGTTTCTTTTAGAACTGTAATAAAAACGTTTTATTATCCACCGGAGTATAAAATCTCATTGCAATTCACCCAGGTGTGTTACTATTATATTGTTTTCCGGAATGTCATAAATTTGGTCATTACATTTTGCAATAAAATTACCTGGTAACTGTTTTAATCTAGCTATACTATACCTACTAACACTTGAAAATTGTAACACAAAGTTTGTAAGTGTCATCAAACTCCAAACAAAACGGTGTAAATTTTAGAATTTTTTTTTTAGAACTGACAGAACATTTTGTGCCAGAAGTTAGTGTACCTGCTGTCAAAATATTATGTAGGTACTAAAATTGAAAATGATATTGATATGTAAATAATTTTGAAGCATTCTAAAAGGACAGCAAGTTTTTAATAGAACCACGAATATATTGGTAAAATTACGAATAGTTGTTGCGTAGTAACGGACCAGTGTCAAAATTGACATATTTAAGTCACGAGGGCAAAGCTGGAGTGATTGAACCATTAAAGCCTCATTCACATAAATATTTAGTTTTACGGTTTACATTTATGTTTACGTTTAAGAATGTTTAAATACATCTAACTAAATACGAGCATTCACATGTCCCACTTTCAAGCACTGTGAATGCTCGTATTTAGTTAGATGTACTCAAACTTTCTTAAACGTAAACATGAATGTAAACCTTAAAACTAAATGTTTATGTGAATGAGGCTTTAGAGTGTCGTTTACCTAAATGACCAAAACATGCTTCGCACAAGTTTGTGATTTATTTAACAACAAACAAACGAAATAATAAAAAATTCGCGATGTACATTCCATTCTTTCATGTTTGATTTATCGAAGACTATGCTTTGTGAAACAAAATGTGTTTATTAAAACAAGATAATTCAAAACTAGTGAATGACCAATGGTAATAATTGGTAAATTGTTATTAAAAAATTCCTATTAATCCATAAATTTTGAGGATATTCCAGAAAATCTTCAAGAAACTACCACTTCCGGTTGCACGATCAACACCAAAATCTAATCAGATCTAATCATCGCGAAACTATCAAAATCGTGCTCATCCATTGAAAAATCACTATCGAAATGTTAGCATGATTACAATATTTCTCTTACAGTACTGAGTGGCGAGAGGTAAAAACTGCCTTTTTCGAAGAAATGAGCATTCTAATTGATCAAAAATGACGTACTCGTATATAGAATTGGTAATCATTTTAAAATACTTCCTCGTTTCTCTAATGGTCGGAGAGTCAGGAAAGTAAAAAATTACAAGGACGCAGTAATTTTACGATCGTCTACATTATTTCAGTATTCTCCCTCAAATTAACTGTGAAGTATCTAAATTATCGTGCTTTGATGTCAAGAAATTACTCGAATTACGTATAAACAAATTACAAGTAATTGGCTAGCGTTGGATTGCATTCTGACATACCACGTTGAGAGAACTTTGAACGATATTAAATTACGAAAATGACACAAATGGAGAATAATGATCTAGATTTTGAATATTTAAAAATTAATTGTACGGTAATAGCGGTTTACATAATACGTCACACGATTTTTGGCCATTTTTGCCTGCCCCCACCCCCCTTGTCACATTACATCATAAATCGGTAACCCCTCCCCCCATGTGACGTCACAAAAATATAACGAGTATATCAGTTTATTTAATCACAGATGCTTTACAAGCTTTATAATATGATAGATCGTTACGCCTTTTTCCAACACGATGTTACAAAATGGTACCTAATAACTCATTCTTTCATAATTTAAGTCTCAAACTCCGTTGCAGTAAACATTCGACAGCATCACCTTAAAGTGTTCCGAAAGACATGTAAAATTTTTGTGACGTCACATCATGATGAACACCCTCCTATCACCATGTCACATTTTGTCACAAATCCTGGGAAGCCCCCCCCCCCCCCCCCCCCCAGTGTGTAACGTATTATGTGAACGGCCCCTAATAAGTTTTATAAGAAAGTTATAAGTTATAATGCAAGAAGATTTTTTCAGATTTTGAATATTCAGAGTGCATTTTGCTCTTCGAAGCAGGTATTGGCGTTACTATTACTGTCAGTATTTGTTTATGCAAAATGTTAGTAAAGTATTGTGTTAATTACATTTAGGGCTATACAGGGTGTTTCATAACTTCAGGTACATACGTTAAGGGTTTATGTAGTTTGATATGCTGATTACGAATCAAAAATAATTTTTTTTAAATCGCAAAATTAATTTTGATGTTTCCCAGTCAAAAAATTTTCATTGCCACTGGGTTAAGTAATTATTGTTTCATTAAAAATAATTGAATTTTGTATGTTTATTTTACTAGTATTATGTAATTTAAGATTTTAGATGACCTATTTCTCTTGTTTGTGTTTAATAGGACAATGAATCCAGTGCAGTACTACAAAAAATGCTGCAGGTAAACTACCCTTAATTTTTCGAATTTTAAGAAAATACTTTTTGATTCGTAATCAGAATATCAAACAACATATACCTTTCACGTATGTACACAAAGTTATGATACATCCTGTATACTATACGTACGAATCGGAGAATATTAATTTACAGTGGTAAGAGCTAATGAATATTTTGTATTTGAGAAAATTCCAGAAGCATTAGCAAAACAATGTAAATAAATAGAAACCTTATTAATTTTAAAAAGTAGGTATGTACTAAACAGGCATATAAGTATTATTTTTACTATAGGTAGTTAAATAAATGCATACCTATAAACTTTGTACATGACGTCATACTTTGGACCTATCTTTTGATGACGTACATACCTCATCGTTTGATATGCCGAATTTGCTACACTAGTATATTTACCTATATTTAAATAATATTCAAGATATCCGAAGAAAAGTACAAAACCAAGAAACAAAATTCTAGCTGAAGTAACGGTGCGCATATATATTCAAAATTATGTATAGCTACATAATGGACAAATACATGAATTTTATTTAAATTTTAAAATATTATTTGGTTTCAAAAATGATTTCAGTATATATTAGGACTGGGTTTTAAATTCATGTAAATGTATGGTCGATAACTGAATATCGTACGTCTTGAACAGCTGCGTTGTAGAAACGCAGGAAAGTTTTCTTGCTGGTCACATTTGCGTGTGTTTCAAAACGTCAGACCTATAGCAAAACATTGGAAAACTTACCGAAAATGTCATTTTAAATATTAGAAAATATGTGTTCAATATTTTAGCAGGAATAAAAAAAAGAAATTGTGCAATTTTATGTTATGATATTTTACTAAATTCGTGGGATGTCTGATATATTTTTTAACTTGGTGCCTTCAAGAATGAATATGACGACTAGAAAAGTCAATTAAGAGGGTGGGTGAGATCACTTTAATTTTGTTTCATATCTTTTTTAAGGAAAATTGAGAATAGAGTCAACTCAGATACAGTCCACATAGCACAATAATTATCCGAAAGATATCACTAGGATTTCTTATAAAGAATATCTAAAAGATATCAGGTTTTCTTATAAAATATATCAGTAAGATAATTCCAAAATATATCATATTGATAACGATATCATTAAATTTGTAGATATCTTATATATACTGTGATCATAAAGTTACCATTATAAAGTCATCCCTTTGATTCTGATTTCTTATTGAAGATATCTAGTTTAAAATGATATTTTAATGATAACAATAATAATTTATTTATTGGATATCTTTTCCTACTAAAATTATCATTATAAAGTCATCCCTTTCATATCATCCAAAAGATATCGTTATAATTTCTTATTTTAAGATTTCATATGATATCTTAATGATAACAATAATAACTTATTTATTGGATATCTTATATACTAAGAACTTAAAGTTATCTAGTTTATGATATCATTTGGAGAATTCGAAAAGATATCATCCTGATTTCTTATTGAAGATATCAATAAGATCTAATTTCAAAAGAAATCGTATTGATAACAATAATAGGTATTAGAAGGAAAAAATAATAAGTTGGTTGTCTTATTTTCACACTGTCCGATTATTTTATCAATAAAATTTTCCTTAATATCATTCAGACTTGGTTTCCACCTGTCATTAATTAATAATATTTTTTTACTTGTTGTACCTTTTATAGTATTTTATAGGTTTCGGCGTTTATTTGAATTTTTTTTTACTTTTTCGTGCTTTTGTCTCAATTTTTAGGTGCTTTTAAGCGCTTTTTGAGCTTTATAGGCGCTTATATTTGAAAAGTAAATGCTTATAGTTATAATTCCGCGCTCTAGTAATTAGTATATATGAAATGTTAACACGTTAACAGTATTTTTCTTAGCCCAAGTCGTATATTTTTACTGTGAGAAAATAACACCGGCACAAGTTTAGACGACATTTGATTCTGCATCTCATTAAGCGCGCCACCCCACGTGGTAATGCCGTGGGGCACCTTCAAGACGCTAAGAGCCGGTAAGAAACCCCGTAATGTGTGCTAAAACCCCCATGACCAGGAAGAACCCCATTTACCCGCTCATTGAGTTCGAAGAAATTCAAATTGAGGAATTTAAATGAACAATGCGATTGTGGAATTTGCATTAACCGATGTAATTCTGATGCGTTTAAATAATAAATTTGATTGTGTAATTGAATTTGGATACGATAATCATTAGAAGGAAAGTGTTCTCTAACTCTAAGTACCTATTGCAGAGAATAAGAATTGACTCATTATATGTAACGTCAATACCAATAAGAGCAGTAGCAGAATTTATTATATTCCTTCCGTGAGTGGAATAAACTGTAAGTACCGAATTACTAAAAGCTTGTGACAGGCGGTTAGTTCTTTTGAATCTAGTCAAAATTTTCAATATCTAACAAAAAATTACGCGTCACATTAGAGTTTTTCATTGTAATTATTGACCTTTTAACCGTCTAACACCTGCTTACCTATTTCAGTTTGGTATCTACCAGTAGCAGTGAAATCTGGGGTGGATAGTAATAAACATACCGGGCAATGATTATTATAATTATCACATATAATATTATTTTTGTTACTACAAAATCATTTTGCAAATAAAAATTTACTTACTTAAAAAACAGGATTCACAAGTTGTAAGTGGGAGTTCACGAAAATTTATCTGGTTTAGATAGTAAAGAACAAAAATGTTGATTTGGCTTTACCTAATAATGTAGGCAGAGATAATACACTAATCAAAACTATTTAGGGAGCAAAAAGAAATTCGAAAAAAGATTTGTTTATAATTTTTATTTAAAAATTATTACTTGAATTTTAATAAATTTTTTTCTGAAATTTATGAATCCTGAGGTATCACTTTTTCAGAAAACAATTATTATAATTCATATAATAAGTTTAAAATAAAAATGATTAACAATTCTTTTTTATAATTATATAAGGCATAGGTAACCTGAATTTGAATTTTATAAGATTACCAGTAACAAAGATATTACATGTTCACTTATTTTATTATTATAAACAAAATATAAATATTTAAAAAAATCTGACGTGGACACCACATGACTTCCTTGTACGCCTTGTGTGTTCATACTTTTCTTAATAACTAAAATGTAAAATAATATTAAAAATTCTTTTAACTTATTATACTAGTATACTCACAAATATATTTTAGTCATTTTATTTAAACTGAAGAAGAAGATATAAAGCATATTTTACTATTGTCACTGTCATGTCATAATCATTTAAATTTTACGTAGTAACAAATGTTAATCGATCATGGACTACAAGATACCGAAATACTATAAATTATAAATATATACTTTAATTATTTTTAAATGATAGCAGATACAAAAATATTTATGAAATACCGATTGTAGGTAATAATCACATAATCTTTCATTTAAAATAAAAAAAATTGTCTAAAATTAAATATTTATCGAAATATTTTTAAAAAGTACTACTTCCGGTTTGTAGACTGAAACCAAAAATAGGAGGTGCACAACTAGATGCTATAACAGTCCTAAATACAAAATTTCAACTTTCTACGTCTAACCGTATTTGAGTTATGCGACACACATACGTCCGTACGTACGTACGTACGTACGTACATACGTACGTACGTACAGACGTCACGTCGAAACTAGTCATAATGGATTCAGAAAAGGTCAAAACGGATATTTCCGTCAAAATCTGAGAACCGAAATTTTTCGCGATTACAATACTTCCTTACTTCGTACAAGGAAGTAAAAATTTACAGTAGCAAATAACTTAACTAAGCTTATGACTATACTATACCAAAATTTGAATTTTTTTGCATGATGTATATTGACAGTGGACGTCATTAAAAATGTGTCAAAATCATAGCTCATTTTTGCTATAAATTGTTGTTATTTCTACACATATACATTTAAAAATTTGAAATTCTATACAATAATGTAGAAATGTGCATACTTTAGTATAAAGTTTTATTTAAATTTTTTGGATTATTTTTAAACAAGTTATTCAACTTTACATCCGCGTGACTATACTTATTACTCCGATAGTAGGTATCTTGTAACAGTGACGAATTCATATGATGTTTTCTGGAAGAGTAATCAATAGGAAATGTAATTGAAATATGCGGCCGACGAATTTTTTTAAAGGTACACAACGTTAATTATGTTAGTTAGATCGTTTTGAGCAACAATAACATTCTCACTTGGACAAAGTGGACGAATTTCACGATAATATCTACTATTCTGTCATTTGGATTTAATCCTGTAGAATGGTTACTCAAAAACAAGCGTATTAATTTTTGATAACATGCTGCACAAATAGCAGTTTGATTGCTTTTCTCCGTGTTTATTCATTTTATCTCGCTCTTTAGTCTATATTTAGTTTCATAGTCTCATTCAGTTCTCAATGTATCTACATAACAGTTCAATTTGCAAGTAGGTATTTCTGCTTTGATGTCGCCAAATAGGCTTAAATGGTATACCTATACATGGTTATGGCGAATATTTGCTCGCATGTTACAAGCTAGCACTAAATTGATTTCTGATTTCTACATGCCAATTACTAATATACAGCACGTGTGTGATACTAATAGTACCACCAACTACAAGACAATTCAGTAGCGCACTCTGGAGTTTTAACTACCTATCTAACAGGGTTGTTATGTTTAAAACAATTTGTTTTAAACAAACTGTTTTAAACATGTTTTAAACACGGCCTAATGTTTTAATGCATGTTTTAAACTGTGTTTTAAATCAGGTGTTTAAAAATGATATCGAAATCCATTCACGAAGCATAACACAAACAAAACAAATTCAACTACCGACCATCGGTGACTCCTAGCTACGCAGCTAGAGCGATGTAAATCCCCGTCCTCGCACAAAAAGTAGCATTGGCGACATATTTCGATGGAAATAATATTTATTTAAAACAGATATCCTGTTTAAAACATGTTTTAAACATGCATTTTTGTTGTTTAAAACATGTTTTTTTGTGCAGAGTTAAAAACATGTTTTAAACCAAAAAAACAGTTTTAAACAGTAAAAAACAAATGTTTTGTTTAAAATTGAAAAAAACATGTTTTTTTTCAACCCTGCTATCTAATAATAAATAGTTTTAAGAGGCTCGTCTGTCTTTTTTTCGAATTGCTAGAATACTTTCGATATTACTTTTTTTTCAATTTCACTCTCTTCCCCACTACTACGGCTGCCCGAAACCATTCCGAAACTCGTACTTTCCCGCATCCTAGCTATGGTAATGTCATTTTGAAGTTGAAAAATACTGTAAACATGGCTCCAGATTCCCATAATAACTTCTGTATTTTTTAAAGAAATTAAGTAAAACAAAAATTATTCGAAAAGGGAAGCTTAGCTGCATGCTTCTTGCTTTTTAAAGTTTTCTTGTCATTTATAGGGACCGAAAAAAATAATATCAAATAATAACAAAAATCCGCAAAAAACGTCATTCCTAGGCCAAAGACAAAAAATAAAAATATAGAGGAATTAAGACATCCATTGTTAATACACTCATTATGTAACAGCAACATATATTTCAATTATAATTAAAGTAAACGTGGGAGGCCTCTGTAACGCTGTAAAATTTTAGGGTAGACGAACACCTTAACATAATGATGTTAATAAAATTCATTGAAAGTAAAAAGACACAAAGAAACAGCATGTCGCCGGAATTAGTTAAGGAATGGGAAAAATTTTCTAGCCCCACCACTACTAACTATTGAGTACAAGGTATATAATAATTATGTTGTATATTCATTATCCATTTGTTTACGAGAATAATGTGCTCTTAGTCACTAGTTGCTTTTTTATAATTATTCAATAAATTTACTGACCAATAAACATTTTGTATTAAAGCTTCATTTCCATTTCTTAAAATGGTCATTGTTATAGTATTTATTTTTGGTTTTTTGTCTTAGTTTTACTCAGATTATTTCCAGCTCTTAACATAAGCATAAGTAGTTTTAGTTTTTGTAAATACAATGTTTGTTCACTTAAATTGATAGTACAATTTTATAAAAAAGATTAGAGGTGTTTTTAATAATTTTATAATAATGATTACAAATAAAAATTACTACTATAATTATTATAAAATAATTTAAATTATTTGTAAAGATTCAAAATACTGTAGAAAAAATTGTGAAGTTATTGTGGTGAACAAACAAGAATTTATTAAATACAAAAATTTAAATTGCAACAGTATTTTTTAAATTAATTACATATTATATTAGGATTTATGTAGCACCTACTTATAAAAACAAAGAAAAATAATATTAAAAAATTATAAATACAACTTCACATTTACAAATGCACGAATATCTTTCCTTGTTCTATATGGTCTATATTTTTATGAAAACAACCCTCAAAAAACCAAACAATACTAATGACAGCTACCAAAATAATATGCATCTATCTCTCTCCAGCCGAACAAAGACGATAAACTATGTCCAAAGCTTTTTGCATGCTTTTGTGTTTATGCGCTACGACAAAGACTAGGTACGACTAAGACTAAAACAGACAAGCTCTGATATCTAATACCGCAATTCTTTTTTTAAAGTAAAGATAATGTTTAATTATGTATAGGTACTAAAACAAAGAGCTAGATAGAAACTGGAAGTACAAATTTTATTAGTATACCTAAATAAATATAAAATGTACTTGCTATTTAAAGTAATAAAATTGGTTTATTACGTCTCTGAACATAACTAACAAAGCAGCGTGCAGCAGGACAGTATTAAGTTAATCTCTTAGATTTATTGTTTGCGGCTGTATAAATATATAATAAATCTCTCAGTAAATCTAACTGTTGTAAGCACAAATAACTGGCGAGGCTAATTTTGTGATTAAATTCTAACAAAATTGGTTTCCCTTTAAAAATTAAAGGATATAGCTTCATTTAATATTGACACTAAGGAAAGTGAACAATTCTAGTTTGATATTCTTTAACCAATTAGTCGAAACTGATGTTATTTTTTTGAAGGAGAAGCCAAACCATACAAATTTAGCAATACCTACTTAAATTTTGAGAAAAAAATTAACATGAGTAAAAATTTAAAAAATATATTTCTGTGCAACTGTCAAAAAAAGTTGACAAGCGAAGTTGAATTTTGCGGATTAAAATGTCACTTATAATTAATATCACATGTGCATTAATTCTTTCCAGAATTTTTTTGAGTGCTTTCCAACAACGTCTTAATTAGCTCGAGTGGTACATGAGAGTTAATTACGTTGTTGGAATGCACGATAAAAATTTCCTGAACATGAATTAATGCATGAGTGCATACTCGGTAAGAAAATCGCAATGACACCGCCGCTCTATTTTTGAATTCTTTTTACAATAGAAACTTGAAATATTTACTAAATTTTTATTTAACATTAATAAATATGTATTATTTATCTTATTAATTGCTTATTTATACTCAAAATGACAGTTTAACCAATTTTTAATTTAATGTCAAACTAACATATGACGGTAAAGTTTTCGCTTATTAATTTGCTAAAGCTACTAGTAAAAATTTCCGCTAAATTTTTATATAACCATGGTTACTATTATTGTAATCAATTCATCCATTTTATTTGTTATTTGTGTCATGAGATTTTCAATGTACAATATGTTTGACAGTTTGTTGTCAAAAAATTAAATGAATGTTTATTATTGCACAAATGTGTTTAGTTTAGCTAAACAGTTTCGCAGCCTAGATATACAAATAACGATTTTTTTCTGAAAACTTCGAAATTCAAGATAAGTTGTTGATGGCCAATTTTGAGAAAATTATCATAAACTTTTGAGATTATTTCCGTGTATACCAGTTTGTTATCACTTTGCCTTGTTTCAATTTAAAAATAATGTGCAAAACATTCATAATAAAAAATTTTGTTCAAAAAGATCACGACAGGTCACAGGTCACCATTCTGCTGCAACGTCAGCTCAGATGATTTACAGCCAGTTCATACTATCTTTTATTTTATATTTTGTCATATTCTATTTTCTTGTATGCAGCATTTTATTTTCATAACAATTTAAAGAACCAATGTAAACGTAGTCGTAATTGACGTCATAGAATTAGTAATATTTTAAATTGGTTTCTCGTTGGATTCACTTATTCTTATGTTATCACTACGCAAAAACACGTCACAATAACCAAAGTCAAGAAGCCAAGGTAAGGTAAATTGTCAACTTTAGCCATTTATTTTTTATTTTTATTCTAATTTTTTTCTTCACATGATTCACATTCACATTTTGTTTAAGATAATTTAACAATAATAAATTAACGTGAAACATGAGTTTTTTCATATCCATAGTTACGATTTTTTACAATTTTTTTCGTCAGATTTGTAATTTTCTTGACAAAAAATATTTTCTTAGCGCTCTCACGAACAATGCAAGGAATCGACTATTTAAAACAAAATTTATAAATATGCAATATTAACGCCATAATTTGTAATATTAAAATGCATAAATTAATTCTTATTTTCTCTAATTGTTGTCGCAACAATGTATTGTATGAATTTTTCGATAAAATATTGCCTCGTAATTACTTAAATTTCAGATTTTTATTTTGAGCAATATAGCCAGAATCGTGTATTCTGATTCTATTGCAGCAATATTGCGTTCAACAAGTGTAGAGCCTTAAGTGAGAGTCACAGTTTTATAGTCACTGGTATAACAAATGCTTATCATAAGCAACGAGCAGTGGCGGCGCTAGACTTTTAAAATTGGGGGGGCCAGCAGGGATCAGGAAAAATGTAGGGGAGCATACATATTTTTCATTAATTTTGGTACCTACTATATTTTAATATTTTATGAAACATGCACGTCAAAAGGTATAAAGGAGTTTTGACAAACATGAATAGCATTGTCAATATAATTTTTTTAATTCAGAACAAAACAAAAATATTTTCTTTCATAATAAAATAAAACAAATTTACATTGTTCTTTATAAAACAATTGGTTAGTTACACTAATTTAATTCTTCGATTTTTATTTAAACTAGCAAACTTGTCAACAACTTCATTAAAATCTATAAATTGTGATAGGTATATCTTTTTCAATACTTAAAATACTAATATCACTTAATCTACTATTTGCCATTCTTGTCTTTAAATAAGTTTTAATTCTCTTCAAAGACGAAAATGGCGTGTTATTCTCCACCCTTCACAACTATCATAAAACCATTAGAGTAAATAATAAATTGTAGACCGACGAAAAATAGTTAACTAAAAAATTACGTAGTAGAACTATTATGTATATGATTATTTATGTAATACTTGAAATATCTTTTTTTTCCTGAAAATGTACGGGGGGGCAAGCCGGGGGCAACAGATCATTTTGGGGGGAGGGCCGTGGCCCCCATGCCCGCCCGCTGGCGCCGCCACTGGCAACGAGCTGCATGTATGTTATCATAGTTATAAATACCTATTTTAACACATGCGCAGTTGTGAAATCTCAGAGAAATATTTAGTTTCAATGTTGAATATTGTATTCGAATACTAAATATATTTAGTACCTATAGTTTTATGGAGTAGGTAATTTACTGATATCTGCTTAATTAATCAATTAGATATCTACGTGATAATAGTAAAAGTGAGTAAATAACAAAAAAATAATTTTAGATAATTTAATTGAGATTATGCGCAAATCTGTAGATTGAACAGATTTCTAAATGTTTATGATAAATTAAATCATAAAAGTACAAAATGCCCATACACATAATTAGATTTATAATGATTTTGGTTGGACATTGTTTGTATTATAACTTTTCTAATTTAATTTATATTTCAGATTTTCAACAAACAAATAATAATGTTATATTCAAGAAAACAACAAACTATTCAAATTGAAAACAGTGTGATTGGAGCTAATGTTCAAGGACAAAACAACCAAATAAATAGTATAACTGTTAATAATAATGTACCATATTTAGAAGAAGACGACTTTGATTTGCCTCGACTTATTGAAACATTTAAAGGCCGAGAGGTAGAATTTGATAAGCTCAACACTTTATTTTTTGAAAACCATCAGAAGAAAGTTCTCATTTGTGGCTTGCCTGGGTACGGCAAATCAGAGTTGGCTAAACAATTTGCAAATCACTGTCTCGTAAACAAAAAAGTTAACAAAATATTCTGGATCGAGGCTGAAGATCAAAACGAACTTAAAAAGTCTTTTTCAAGATTGAAGAAACTGTATAAGAGATACACTGATAAGTCCTGTCTTTTTATATTCGATAATGGAATGAATATGAAAAGTATCACGAATTACCTACCCCCTAAGATTGATAACTATTTGCTTCTAATAACAAGTCAAGAAAAATACTGGGAAGATGTTGAACCACTTAGAATAGATCCCCTATCATCTTCATATGCGTTAGAATTTTTTCAAACAAGTTTGCGCAATTACTACAAGGAAGAACATGAAAATTTATATCGACAACTTGGTTATATTGTTAGTTTCGTTCCACTAGGGTTGCAAATCATTGCAGCATATGTGCGACAAGGAATACACAGACTAAACAAAGACTTTAAGCTCGAAGACTACGTTACAAAAATTCAGCAATATATATTAAAAATAAAAATTCCTCGTTGTAGTGCTAATACTTATGATAAATCAATTTACGCTGCTGTCAAAGTTTCATTGGACAGAATAAAAGAAGAAGAGGATTTTGAACTTCAAGATATTCCAATCTTTATTTTATATTTGTGTTCTTATTTAAATCCAGATTGTATTTCTTTTAATAATTTATTGCAATTGATCAATAATAGTAATAAATTTGATAGATTAGATAGAAATATGTTAAAATCAGCTTTAAGTATACTTGAAAATTTTTCGTTTATTGTATGTGATGAAAATAATAAACATACAAATGTTGGTTCACAAATAAAAATACATAGACTAATACAAGAAATTTTAAAACTAGACATGAAAGAAAATAAATCAGAATTGCAGGCAAATTGTTATTCAGCGTATTTTCATTGCATATATAACGACATATGCAGTGTTCTAGATCATTTACGCCACATCTTTAGATACGCCGACGAAAATGTAGAAACTATATATAATTTTTATAAAAAAATTGATAATTTTGAACATTTTGAATTCGTTTCTAGATTTTTTGCTGAATTCAATTGCATTCAATGTTTGAAAACGATTTTTTCTGATTCAGATATTTGTCGAAAAATAAATAATTTCGACTGTTATTTACTGCAAGAAGCCATATTGTATAATCGCAATGAAATTTTAAAAATGATGCTGCAATATGTTGACGACATTAATGCTAAGGCCTACTTTGGAGGTACTTTATTACACGAGGCAGCTTTTTATTGTAATATAGAAGCAATTAAACTATTTATAAAACATAAAGCTGATACAAAAGTTAAAACTAAAACAGGTAATACAGTTTTTGAATATTTTATATCCGGCATTTATAATGATAATTGCAACTCGAAGGCAATAGATTATGTTCTAAAATTGTTGAGATGTCAACAAAATAAACATATTTTGAACAATGAAAATGAAACTCTTCTACATATTGCTGCTAGTTGTCATAGAAAAGTATTAGTTGCAATATTAATAGAAAAATATAAATTAGACGTAAATCAACAGGACATCAAAGGTAATACTCCACTACATACCCTTGTAGAAAGTGCCTACAATTATCCCAATGAAATAAATTTAATACAAATTACAAGAGAACTAAAAAAGTATGGCGCCCAAGTTGATATAAAAAACAATGATGGATTTACAGCACTAGAACTGTTACAAAATCAAAATCGTAATATTGAATATCTTGTTCCATATTTAACAGTTAATGGAAAAGAACAACAACGATTAAAATTTAAAAGTTGTCAACGGTACTATTTTTTAAGATCTAAAAAACAACAACTAATAAAATATATGATAAGCTAATTTAATAAAGGACGAAATGTAATCTAATAATTAAGTGATTAGACTAAAAATAGCAATCGTAACTAAGCAATTGTATTAACCAAATCCAATATTTTGTATTTGAATTTAGATATGCAACTAACACTGTAATTGATATTTACAACAAAAAATCTGACGTGGACACCACATGACTTCCTTGTACGCCTTGTGTGTTCATACTTTTCTTAATAACTAAAATGTAGAATAATATAAAAAATTCTTTCTTCTATACTCACAAATATATTTTAGTCATTTTATTTAAACTGCAGAAGAAGATATAAAGCATATTTTACTATTGTCACTGTCATGTCATAATCATTTAAATTTTACGTAGTAACAAATGTTAATCGATCATGGACTACAAGATACCGAAATACTAAATTATAAATATATACTTTAATTATTCCTAAATGATACCAGATACAAAAATATTTATAAAATACCGATTGTAGGTAATAATCACATAATCTTTCATTTAAAATTAAAAAATTTGTCTTAAATTAAATATTTATCGAAATATTTGAAAAAAGTACTACTTCCGGTTTGTAGATTGAAACCAAAAATAGGAGGTGCACAACTAGATACAGTCCTAAATACAAAATTTCAACTTTCTACGTCTAACCGTATTTGAGTTATGCGACACACATACGTCCGTACGTACGTACGCACGCACGTACGTACAGACGTGACGACGAAACTAGTCATAATGGATTCAGAAAAGGTCAAAACGGATATTTCCATCAAAATCTGAAAACCGAAATTTTTCGCGATTACAATACTTCCTTATTACTCCGTATAAGGAAGTAAAAAGTTATCCTGTAATACCAAATAGATCAAATTTTATATTTATTTTTTATTGTTTCTGTATGGATTATTGAGTAATAAAGTGTCCAAATTTAGAATTAAATATTTATTAACGATGTATTTACCTGCAGTATGATAAAAAAAACATCAATATTTAAAAGTTTCTTAGCCTTTAAATACATTAAAAATTAAATGTAATGTGAACTGTATGAATATGTTGAAAAATTGTAAATTATAGGTATTTCTACCACAAGAAATAAATGAAAGATAGGAGAGAAAAATTAGCGTTAAAAGTACCCTTTTCTTGCATTATTTTTTAAAAAGTTTAATAATTATTAAATTTAATTAAACTTTCGAATGTTGTAAACGATGGCCTTAATTTTAAGTGAATATTGTTTTCTTGATAGCTAATAATAATTAGAACATTTTGTTATAAATTTTCGTGCATTGTAGGTATAATAGATAATGATATTGTCAATTTTATGACAACACTTTGAATTATTTCAATCAAAATTATGCACAGTACTTGTATAATGTAAGTATGTCTTTTATAATAACAATGATATTATGTTTCACAAAAATGTGCCAGATTTTTCTTGTAAAATTAAAATTTTTAAGATGCTCGTCTACTACCTAAAATCCAGCATAAAATGTACTAACGTAGCGAGTGTTTTGTTGCCAGTACAAGAATGGCAACATTTTAATTCAACAAGGATTTAAAAGAGAAAGAATGGATCTACAGAGGTGCCTTTTTAAAATTTTGATTAAAAAAATTGTACATGAATATAAAATTTTTAAAAATTTTGTATTTTATGCAAAATTTACACGGATATATCTCATTCTTTCTCTATTAAATGTTTATAAAAACATTATCCTGAAGTCAATAATAATCTAACAGTTTACTCGCAACGAAAACACTTTTACAGTATTTTTCAAATTCAAAATGACATTGCATAGCTAGGATACGGCAAAGTACGTGTTTCGAGCTGGTTTCAGGCAGCCCTAGTAGTGAGGAAAAGAGTGGAATGTAAAATCGAGAGTATTCAATTAATAGCATTGTTTTTGTAACGCATATTTCCATTGTCAAGGGGTCAAATTAAAAACGACAAAAAAGATATACTTCGATAGTCGATGTTGCTTTTGCTTGAGACCAGTATTAACGATGGATAAAGAATATAGGTCGCTGAATTAAAGGCGGTGGCCATCCAAAGTTTTTTCCTTCATTTGCGATGTAAATTGAATGGAGTTATTTGTTGTTCCACAAGGAAAGCTCTACTTTATGAATATTTATGCAGTGGTTAGTCAAACGTTGTAATAGTGACACCTGTTTTAAATACATCCGGGTAGCGAGTAGTCGGTAAAAAGCTTTAATTGACTGCGCTGAATTCTAATTACACTAGCGGTTTATCTAGCTTATCCTGAATTTTCAATTCAAGAGATTACATTCAAGATAATTAACTTTTTTATGTTTTAAATATATATTTTATTATTCAACATACACGTAAAAGTTCGATCGGATTATATTATTCTATCCTATAAACGATCAAACAACAATTCATTAATGCCATATTTGTTTAGTAATTCTATCAATTATTTTCAAGCATTTTTGTTCAACAAGTATCTTTTTGACCGATACAACGTGTATTTCGTAGAAAAAAGCAAAAATAAAGTAATTTACTTTTTAGAGTGAACGTATCATTTCATCATTAGGACTTTGTTCTTTAAAAATTTATATAATATAAAGGAAGTTCTTATAAAAGAAACTGTCTTTTGTCTAATAACAACGGATGACAATAAGAAGACAAATCAATCATTCCGCAATAATCGAGAAAATAAATCTTTTTGTCTATCTTTTCTTTTACGATCTAGCTTTCTTATACGAGAATTATAATTTATCTCACTTATTCGTTGTAATGAAAAATAACTAAGGCATATAAATACCTACATTTATGAGATTTGTCGACTCGTTTTATAGAGATATAAATGGTTTTTTGTTTTTCATCTCCAAGGAAAGGTAAAAATTTCACCTGCGGCGCTTTTCTCCAATTTTTAGAAATTAATTATAAAAATATTTCGCTCTCACCCTCACAATGATAAGTCTGCTACAAAGTACAAAAAAGCTTAGAAAAACATGATTTTACTCCTGAACAAAATATAAAAAATCTGATGTGATCAGGAAAACTCTTCTGTGTTGAAGCCATCCTCCATTCAGTTACTACATTTACCTAATATCTTACTTATGACTTATATGGCGTTAATATGCCAACGTGTCACCCGTCTCACCTGTCAATATTTTTGACGCAAAAACAAAAATCAACCGATCATGGAATACAACAAGATTTCAACGTTTTATTTGATAAATTTATTTTTTAAATTTTTACTACAGTTCTTTAATGCTACCAGATAAAGACAATTTGTTTATAACGTAAGTTGCAAGAAACTTTTCTTCTTATTCTTATTACATCTATATTTATCCAAATTTATAGAAATTTTTGACAATTACTTTTTTCAATCTTCAAAACATATCACTTCCGGTGAAGATATTTGTACCAAAATCTAATGAGATCTTCCAGTTTTCATACAAATGTAAAATACCAAATATCAACATTTTTGGGTAATTCGTATTTGAGTTATCCGACCTCCAGAAATCCGGCCCTGACCACACACATAGACCAGAGACGTAACTAGCATAATTATTATTTTATACAGACATAATCGAGAAACTATCACAACTGAGTTGTAAGGACCCTAATTCGTGCTCATCCACTAAAAACTCACTACCCGATGATAGCATGATTCCAATACCCTCCTGTACAGGTAAGCGGAAGGTAAAAAGTACTTGGATACTTTACTTGAAGTACAATACTTGCAAAATCAGTAAAAGTAGTTTTTGATCTCCAAAAAATATATTGAAAGTTATTTGACCTTGAAATAAAAAAAAATTACTTGCGGCGCCTTTCTCCAACTTAAAAAAAATAATTATAAATATAAGTCTGCTACAAAGTACAGAAAAGCTTAGAAAACATGCTTTACACCTGAACAAAACATAAAAAAGCAAAAAATATCTTGCATTTGTACGCCACGAGTTCCGGGTGGAAGGCGCCTTGTCGCACGTCGGGCGGCGAGTTCCGCTCCAGCTCCACAGTTCCCGCCGAGGTCCCCGCATATTCACGCGTCGTCTACTTATTCTTGTCTGCCGTCAGCAGCACAAGCGCATTCTACGTAATTTCCAACCGCGATGGGAAATAAATTTGCCTGGATTCCAAGGCAGAGTGGCTGGGCTTTGCAACGTCCTTCGCATCACCGAGCTTACAAATTTAATCGAGGTGATGCGCAAGCTACAAACTATACTTCAAGTAAATTCTATTTAGTTTTTATTGCGCTTGCATGGCAATAAGCAATAATTATTAGGTATTAAAATTAATTTAACTTTTATAATTCTCTATGTTTCGATTTTAGAGTCCTCTTAATTTATGTGGTGAAAAGAATACTATCAACTGTAATTATACAAGAGCTTTTTATTAATAAATTTCTGTTTGCATTGAAACATTGTTGCCTAGCAATTTAAAAAGAAAAACCTACGGTGTCGTGATTTTATTAAACAATTTTTCGAGTCAAATTGCTGTTAGGTGACAAGGTTGAGATGTCAAACAGAAATTTGTTCGGAGGAAATAAAATGCTCAAGTGTAATTCAACAAGATAATTTGACGACTCCTTTGGTTCTTCTTCACAAATATTCCCAAAATCTAATGATTTTACTGACAAATATTAATATGAAGCAAATGACATTTTAGTGTTTTTGTTTATTGTTTGGTTGCTAAGAAAAAGGTAAATAAGGTTTTATCACTTGCAAAAAGTTACCTTCCTTTTTATCCGCTGTCAAAGCGATAAAATTGTGTTTTGTTTATGGCTTACTTTATCAACACAATTGGGGGTACACTTGAAATGAGGTGAAATTTCACCCATTTTCAAATAGTCATAACTCGGCGTATTTTCAGTCGATTTCGATGAATCTTCGAGGGCGAAAAACTTTGAAGTGTCTACTAAAGTCATGCATGCGAACATTAGCATCACCCCTTCCGCCCCATCCATTACCCCTGTGAAAAAATGCATTTAAATCGAAAAAATGTCCAATTTTGACGATGTGTACGGAGTTGAAAATTTTTTTTCGGCTCGATTCACCAAAAAGGCACTAAAATTTGTTCAATTTCCTGTGCAGGACTTAAAGAACGAAGTTCCTACGTTGATTTTACACAAAGTTATGAGTGTTTGAAAAAAAAGTTCATTTCGAGGTTTTTCGCGCATAACTCAGCGATACGAGATTTATTTTACATCAACAACAAAATAAATAACATACATATTTAAATAATTTTCCAATTACCTACATGTAACTAGATATTGCCCTTTTGAAACGTTGGTAAGATGTTAAGTTATACAACCTGGTCACGATCAATTTTCACATGCGAAACACGTTTCAGCTAAATTATTGTAATCTTGCAGTTTTTTTAGTTCTGGTTCTTGTACTCCTCGGTCCTCGTATATACAAGTACTAGTTTTAAATGTGTTACATTAAAGATTAAACAGTGAAAATAAAAGCACTGAGAGTGACATTTTACTGTCTTATGGCCAGAGACGTAACTAGCATAATTATTATTCTAGTTGGACCGATCAAATGATCAAAATAAAGGTAGGACACATTTTTTATGCTACCTTGTTTTGAAAAATGTAGGACAATGACAAGCACAGCAAGGTGCAATTTTCTTTAAATATTAATGGAATAATTCATTTATCCATTCCTTTAAAAAATATAAGAATTAGATACCTTATCTACTAAAGAGTGTAAAAGTAATAGTATGGCTCCAGATTCCCATAATAATTTCTGTATTTTTAAAAGAAATTTAGTAAAACAAAAATTATTCGAAAAAGGAATCTTAGCTGCATGCTTCTTGCTTTTTAAATTTTTCTTGCCATTTATAGTGACCGAAAAAAATAATAGGTATCAAATAATGACAAAAAACCGCAAAAATGTCAGTTTAATTTTTTTTTTACTTCAAATTCCTAGGCCAAAGACAAAAAATAAAAATATAGAAGCATTACTCATATGTAAAAGCATCATATATTTCAATTATAATTAAAGTAAACGTGGGAGGCGTACACTTCTAACGCTGTAAAATTTTAGGGTAGACGAACACCTTAAGCTTAGTTTATTTAAGATCGTTTATTCGTTTCACTCTTAGACCATATATGTTCTAGACACGTAATGCCTATTTAAATGTACAGTGGGTTTTGAAGCCAGCACTAATGACAGAGAGGCTGTGTGAAGTAAGATAGAGATCCCAAAGTTGCTGCTGTGCAAGTTGCATACTTTACACTTTTTAAGTGACATTTATTGCTAATTCTTGGATTCTTTCATTCTTGTTGTCATCTGTCACAATTTTGTATATTTAGAAGTTATCTTGTGCATTTTGATTGTATTTTATTGAATACTAACAATAATGATTGAATACTAACAATAATGTGAATCACGAACTGTCACTTGTCAAATAAAAAATGCAACCCGCATTACATCAACTTTGGTGAAAATGCAACCCGCATTACACCAACTGTGGGCTAACTGACAGAAGTGTCGGCTTCACAAATGACTGCGTGCGGGGTCTAAGGTATCTATGTATATATTGCCATGATTTGTTGATAAACAAAGTAGTTTAACACGCACACTCATTCTGCTAATTTTTATAACAAACATCCGCTGCTAACTTATTCCACTCCGACCACAGATGTGTCAGTGCTTCTTGATGTTTTACAGAACGTAGCACTTCACTTCGCACGGTGACAATTAATCGATTTGGCTGATTGAGTTAGCCCCATTGATTTAAGTCACAACGATTGGATTATCTTCGTGTTAGCGATTATTCTGTTTGCTTATAATTAGCTTTTGTGGCGACAGTTATTCGAGTTAAATGATTTGCGCTTTGCGCTGGTACAGGTGCTAAATGAATTACAGTCGAGTTATTTTATTATTTCATTAGTTTACATTTTCTGCGGTGGGATGAGCTTCAGTTATGAATGATAATTTATTTCGTCAATTTTGCCTACAGCTTATTCAATGTTTAATTATAATTTGTAATGAACACCTACTCCTCCAATATGATAATATTATGAATAATCTGAAATAAATACTTCTACATTATTTTGAATAAATGTTTTTTCATGTATTGCATATTACAGATTTTTAATTTAACTAGGAATATAAATTTTTGCTTTATTTTTCATTTCCGTCATTTTTAACCAGAGTTGACAAAAAACATGTATAAAATGTGTTTTTTTATTGATTAATAAAAACATGGTCTAATAAAAAAACAGGGCTTTAAACAGCAAGAAGTTCTGAAATATGCATCATTAAGCATTATGGCGATAAATATACTGGGGATTCCCCCACATATACTTATTATTTATTATCAGATTATGGCTTATGGGTGGCATCTAGTGAGAAATAGTATAAATGTTATACACTATTATTAGCAATATGAACTTAAGCCCGTTTTACATTACACTAAATCTTGAATAAGATATTGTTCAATTTTTGTCTAGTAGGTACCATACAGCAAATTGTGTAAAATATCGCATTGTTTCGTAAACTGTCTGAAAAAATAGATAAGGGCGGCTGTCAAATTATTATTATTATTATATGCGAACTGCGCAGAATCACAAACTAAACATTGTAGGTAGGTATATTAATTTGTCTCAGTATAAAACAGAGTTCATTAAAAACAAAGCAATTTATTGCTCAAGATATTGTTGCACGTAATTTCTTGTTCAATATTTAGCGTAGTGTAAAACGGCCATTAGTTTGTTTGTTTGATTACGTAGATAAAGTATTAAAAATGTTTAAAACGTATTCAGATGTTCATTACCTACTTCTATTGTTTGTATTTAATAGGAAAACGAATCCAGTGCAGTACCTACTACAAAAAAATGTTTTAGGTAAACAACCCTTAATTTTTCGAATTTAAAAAAAATTCTTTTAGATTCGTAATCAACATATTAAACAACATACCTATACCATTAACGTATGTACTCGAAGTTATGAAACACCCTGTATATTCGTATTTTTCTGATTTTACACTTCATGTAAATAAATAAAATCGTTACAATAGTAAGACAGAAAGCAAGTGAAGAACACTAGTATGAATTAATATTCAAAGGAAAAAAAACTGTAATTTTTTGAATTTTTAAGATTAGGATGGTGAGCATACGAGCATAGTTTCTCGCATAGTTTAGAAGCAATCGCATCGAAGTGGCAGAAATAAAATCTGAACGATGTGACACGGTCAATAATTCATGATCACTCTGTAAAATTGTATTAGTGAAATACAAATAGTATAGAGTAATTATGGCTAGAGGTCATGTGTTGTCCACATCAGATTTTGTAATTAGTTATATTTTTATTTGTTGTATAGCTTTGAACCGCAGTTTTCTTTTGTTTAATGAAGATCATTACATTCTTTAGTACCATGGCATCTTTTATAAATTTCTCTCGTTCTCGTCTACGGCTGGAAGTGTCTCTTCGTGTCTCAATGCTTACTGCCTTTTTATTCAAATGTCACCTAAAGAGGTGTATTAATGAAAAGATTTTAATTACTCCCGCGTCGTGTAAATGTAGTGCTTATTTAACGATTTCCTTGACAGATATTTATGTGCATAATAAATCTTCTTTTCAACGTTCAAGCGTAAGGTAGGTATATATTTGCTAAATTAAGTGCGAGATATTTTAAGGTCCACTTATCAAGATTGTCAAGACTAGAAACCGATTTCAGATAGTCATTTTTATGCACTTTATCTGCATAAATTTCTGCAAATAGGAACAAGCAATAGGCAAAATAATATATCAATAGAATCATTAGAGTTTCTAGATTGCCTTATACTAAATAAGAATACTTGAAAAAAAAATTGCAGTAGAAGTGAAACAAGAAAGAGCAAATTCTTCAAATTGCAATGAATTTTATGCAAAATTAACTATTATTACAGACATCATTTTAAGAATAAGGCAATTAGTTATGTATATATTATTATTGTGTAACATAATTTTCATTGTAGGTTACATCGTTTATCCAAAAATGCAGAAAGCATGTGCAAAATGAGCCAGGTAAAAGATTTAAAGTGTCGCTGACGTGGCACTAGTAGTTACAAAAAAAAAAAATTTATTTTTTTAAATCAAATTATGAATTATAATATGATTTTGCCTATTATCGGGTTAAGAACATTACCATTACAGACTTCGAGTTACGGTTTTTTCACTTTTAAGCGCGCCCTTAAGTACCTATCAATCATATTAGGTATACTAGGTTATAATATTTTGTATTTATGTTTTAATATTTTGTTACATACTTATTTGACAAAAACCTAAAATTTGTTAGCCACTATATTATAAAATGTTTACACGAACTTTAACAGTGCTCATCGGACTTTATTTTTTTATTCTTAAAATGATGTTGTTTATCTCAAATAAGTAGTGTACTGCTTACTGAAATATTGACAAAAATGAAATTTCACTCACAAAATATCGGTAAAATATAAAATTATATATCTATTATTATTATTAATTGTAAAAAATCTAAATGATTGATTTCATAATATTAAATTGACTTGAATTTTTTATCCTACTATTATCCAATTAAATTACATTTATATAACTACCTAAAGGAGATTAAAACATATTTTTCATAACCGAAAGTTGAGATACCAATTTTACTACTTTTAAATAGGTGCTCGATTAGATGTAAGACACGTTTATGTTCACAACTTATCTAAAAAATTCTATTTATGTTGGTAAATCTGCTTTTCAGCACTCTGTTGGCACTGAAAAATTTTATATTCTCTGTGCGAGCCCAGCGATAATAGTTTCTATTTTCCAAGCTATTCCCTGCTCTAGATACATAACTTTTAATGTTTATTTAAAAACTTGCAAATACAAGCATAAAGTTGAAAGTATTATGTAATATGTATGACTCTTTATAAGATGTTGCTTGTTTGCTTCCTCTGGAAAACGCTATTATGAATTTGTAAAGCGATAAACTGTTAAACATACATTAAAGGAATTGCAGATTCCTGTAACTATTATTATCCACCACATTTTATTAAATATGTGTAGGTATACACAAGAAATTCTCTGCTTATTTTATTTTTTGTTTCATTTCTTTTATATTCAAAAAATGTACCTTCATGAAAGTTAAACATATTGTCATTTCAACGAAGATGCAACAATTTCAAAAGAAATCGTGCAAAGTATTTGTGTCTAAATGCAGCAACGTTCCCAGATAGGGCCATTAGAAACCTCCCTTCCGCTAGCGGTACCAACTCACAAAAAAAAATTTAAAAAATATGGAAAATAATAGGCTAATTATAGGCTAATTAAATGCCTCGATTTTAGGCTCTTTAGTTTTTTTGCAATAAAAAATAAAGGAATGCCAGCGGAACTTACGGTAGTAACAACAAAAACTTATTGGAACTTAGTTGATAATTAAAGGCTATTTATAGGCTCGAGAATGGTATATATAAACTTAATATAGGACAATGTCTTAAATAAATATTTAAGATACTTGTTGAGGGGAAGTAGCCGAGATTACATGGAGTACCGACAACGAAAAATTGTCAGTGGCATTGAAACAATGGTTTTGGTACAACCATGTTTTTAGGTTAGCCTGCGGCGCACTTTAAAAAATAACTCGAGGACTGCGCGCTCCGCGCTCCAACTTGCGCTGCGCGCGCCTTTGGGACTACAGTGAGCCGTTAGTCGGGGACAAGGTCCAACTGGGATAGTAAGACGTCAATTGTGGAGCCTATAAATAGCCTTTAATTATCAACTAAGTTCCAGTAAGTTTATGTTGTTACTACCGTAAGTTCCGCTGGCATTCCTTCCGCTAGCAGCACTTTTTATTGCAAAAAAAATAAAGAGCCTAAAATTGGGGGATGAGGCATTTAATTAGCCTATAATTTTCCATAGGTTTTTACATTTTTTTTTGTGAGTTGGTACCGCTAGCGGAATGGAGGTCCATTAGAATGGCTAGACACTGGGGGTCGTCTGCGGCGACACGAGGGCTACCCTCTCGTATTTAAGTCAAATACTAGCAATCAATAAATATATTGTCATTTGCTAGTTGCTACAAACTGTACTTTAAACTTCATTTTTAAAATGAAATTTATTAAATTAATATGTAAGTAGTACTTATGCTGGTCACTTCAGATTTTTTCTCTATTTAGCAACTTCTTATAGTAAAAGAACTTACTTATAACAGTGAGTTTATTTTAACGTGAAACATGGGATTTATCATATCCATGGTTAAGAATTTGACAGCAATGTATATAGCGTTCTTTTTAAAATGAAACATAGGGAATAAATTTGAATTTGTTAACTGGTGTTGAATTTGTTAACTTGTTTGAATTTTTTAACGCCCCTTGAAACTATTGTAGCTGCCCAAATATCTAATTGTTCAAGAATAATACAGTTACATTGATTCCCTATGTTTCATTTTAAAAAGAACGCTCTAATACATTGTTGTCAAAGTCGTAACCATGGATATGAAAGATCCCAAGTTTCATTAAATTTTCTCATTATTTTAAATGTGGAGTGTACCTCCTCAATAATTCAATTTTCTAAATAAGACTGGAGATTATTTTTTGTAGAAAAAAATTAAAGTGAATTTCTGAAATCACAAAAAAATTTCCGAGTTTCAGTGCGGCTCTGTCTGTATTAGTCATAAAAAGAAAAACTTTTTCAAAAGTCATCTAATTTGATAAATAGGTAAAGCATATTTTTGCAAGATTTGTACTGAAAATACAAGTTTCCCTAACATCATAATAGTCCCAATAAAATCCATTCAGAATTTCAACTTTATTCTACCTTGAAAACAAATATTAAAAGAGAAAACTTTGGTAATTTCCTTATACAAAACTTTTATTTTTTATAAACACAACAAGGCAAAAACTTAAGCTTACTACCAATTGTATATTAATTTTGTTATTCCGCATTCAACAGTAGTAAAAAATCTGATGTGGCCAGCACACAATCTCTCGCCAAATCTAGACTTATAAACATAAATGTATACGTATATACAAATAAAATACTAAAATATTCAAAAATTCAAACAGAAATTTGCATCACCTGAATCAAAAGATTCATTCACAGGAAAACTCTTCTGTGTTGAAGCCATCCTCCGTTCAGTTACTACATTTAATATTTTACTACAGTTTTTTAATACTACCAGATAAAGACAGTTTTTTATTATTTATTACCTACAACAATGTTTATCCAAATTTATAGAAAGTCTTAACAATTAGGTAATCTTTTCAATCTTCAAAAAATATCACTTCCGGTGAAGATATTTGTACCAAAATCGAATGAGCTCTTCCAATTCGTATACAAATGTCAAGTACCAAATATCAAAATTTTGGGGTAATTCGTATTTGAGTTATCCTACCTCCACCCCGGCCCTGACCACATACCTACACACATACACACACACATACATACAGACGTCATCGTGAAACCATCAAAAATGAATTGTAAGGACCCTAATTCGTGCTCATCCACTAAAAACTCACTACCTGGTTTTAGCAAATTCCAATACCTTTCTTTGCAGGTATGCCGGAAGGTAAAAACCGTGCAAAATCTTCAGTGCTTTACGGTTTCGCAATAAAACTTTTCGTGTTTTACGGTGAGCGGTTTGTATAGCCATTCCCGCAAATAGTCTGTTGGTAATCTATATGCGCCCGCCACCCATATCTTCTCTATTAGTCCGCAGGTAACAAAATGCTGCTCTTGTAGTCTTGTATCTTACCGGGAGATTTTATCGCAATGTAATTGCCCATAAAATGAATAGAAATTATATTTTTATCTACCCTAATTTCAAGACAATAAGCAGTAAATGCAACAATGTGATTTATTTGTAAATAACTAGTTGTTGGCTGTTTATATTTTTAACCTTTAAAAATAAATATTTTCTTCTGTATTTCAAAGTTTTCGTATACTCCTTTTTTCTGGATTTGAAAATTGAAAGTTGAAAAACTGAAATTTATCTCGAAGAATAATGAATCTTTATTAGTTTTCTTATTTTTCTCTTATTATTATAATAGTATATTATTTAACGAGCAAATAATGTAGGCTATAATTCAAGAGGATGAAAGTTTATTCACGAGCCGAAGGCGAGTTAATAAATCATCCGAGTGAATTATAGGCATTATTTGCGAGTCAAATACGACGTTTTATCTACGACTTTTTAAATAAAGCAACATTTCATATTTACAAATTTGTATTCATATTAACCTAACCTCAAAAAATTGACAATTCATCCGAGTAATTTTGACAGTTCGGAAGAATAAAGAACTCATTATTTAACAGTGTGAAATAATGAATTCATTATTTCATAATGTGTCCTTATGGAGGAGTTTATTATACTACTTTCACGTATATAATGAATACATTATTCTATTGTTGTAGATAAACAATTAAAATTATGGCACCTTATTTCCTAATCTCTATGCGTTCGAATTAGTTAAAACAGGGTGGGCACGTTTAAAACATTTCGTTATAAACAAACATTTGTTGTTACATCAGCAATAATTTATCCAACAAATTATTATTTCCATTAAAAAAATTATTATTTATGTAAGTTTTGTGTACCTATGTGTTTAACCATATTGCATGTAATACCGTGAATATTGTAACAAATAACACATTTTTCCAACCTTTAATTTTCCTTGAAGCCTTGTTGAATAACTTGAAGTAAAACCAAGAGCACAGCAGGAACCACAATTTAACTTTTAAATAGCACAATTTCACTTTAAAATACCACTATTTTCACTGCAAAACATCACGATTTCACTATAAAACTGGCGATTTCGACTGTTTTGATGCTATAGTTCTCAATCTAAGTTTCTTAATTGAACGGCGAATAGCAAGTTTGCGTGACGTCACTCGGCAACACTCAACCAAACTCCACGAAATTCTGCCAAGTTAAAAAAGAAATCGTCTGCTTGGGATAGAATATTGTGTGATATTTTCTATTGTTGTAGTTTTGGTAGTAAATTTGTTTTATTTTGCATTTTAAGTACATTATTCAACAAGTTGTTTTTAGGTTATCTACATAGTTTAGATCTTGCTTAGTGTAGTATTAAATAATAGTTGTATAAACGTCAATATTAATTCCACTAACATTTATATTCATTTTTGTTTATATTTAAAGTATTAATTCTTTTATTTTTATAGTTTAATTGTGTACAAAATACCTACAATGACTATCTTATCATATAAAGTATGCAATAGATAGTAGGTTAATTTATATTTACACAACCAATGAACTGAAATGAACAAATTTTAAACTCAATACTTTTCGAAATATTCTTATTGAAAAAGCCCAATAGTTCGCCAACCATTGTAATTTGGAATGGCATGAATCATGACTCATATGTTACATGTGACGATCCGAGAAATCACTTGAGTCCTAATTTATTTAGTTGCAAGTTGCAAAATTGCTTATAATAATTGCAAATTGCTTATAATAAAAACCATACATTTTATTTAGAAATCGTGGCTTGAGCCGGCCCTGGATATGTGTAGATTACGAAACAAAAAGAATTTTTTAAAAATTCGAAAAATTAAGGGTAGTTTACCTGGAGCATTTTTTGTAGTTTTGTAGGTGCAGTAGTAATTCATCAGTCGCAACTCGTCTGCCAGAGATTTTTGTAGTAATTCAGCGGAGGGTCATAGAAGTAGCATGTTATTTTTTCTAAATATTTTATATAATATTATTTTATTCTGAACACACTCCGTTAACTTTGAACGGACCGTTAAATTTAAACGGACCGTTATCTGATATTTGCTATTCTAAAAGGGTGCTCCGTTATATTTTATAACGGAAATCCGTAAACTATCTCCGTTAAAAGTGAATATCTGAACGGATGCTGTTGTAATGCCGTTATGTCAAACGGATGGAATAATTTTGAAGAAAAAAACATTATTAGCTCTTCTCAACGCTTTATAATGAAATAAATACGTAGATAATGAATAAAATCAAGTTATTTAAACATACGTTTAACTAAAAAATAATTCTTTTTTTAAAATAAATTTTCACCTATAACCTGTATAATTTGAATTTTTACGAGATGTAAAACCTCAAATTTTATCTATTTTATTTTGGGAACCTTCATTAATCAATTAATTTTATTGGTGATTCAGGAACAGTTTAGCAAAGGCTGTTGCATCCGCTGATATAAGGAGAGTAATACTTATAATAATGAAAAAATTCTAATACCTATTTTATACTTTTAATTCCAATAATTATTTAATATAGTTGCTATCTTAAATATTAAATTTGCATATAGCCTAATGCAGGTAGGTATACCTATATATTACAAATGATATTTATGTACACAATATGCAGCATGAAGTAAATGTAGATTTAAAGTTTGACACTTGACACATGTCATGTCATATAAACAGACAAGTAGCCGAAATCAGTGTTTAAATATGATGTAAAATAATGTCGAAATAAAATAAGTAAATTATACAATTTTAAGTCAAAGTAATACTGTATAATACAGAAGAAAACTTATAGAACAGTATAAATATAATTTCGTCCAAATTGTCTGCAATATTTTGAAATACAATTAAAAATTAATGTAACGATAATTATGCAATTATTGGGAACACTGTTTACAAAACGAAATATACATCTCTGTTCATAGTAGACCTAAACGGAGTCCGTTAAAAAATTTAATTTTAACGGATCCGTAAAAACGTGCTCTTCAGAATAGAAATTTTTAACAGATCCGTTAAAATTATATTTTTAAACGGAGTCCGTTTGATAATTTCCTAGTAACGGAATGTGTTTAGAATACACCCCTAAGGGCTTCAAATATTGATTGTACGACATAATCCGTTTTTGATACTCAAAGAGTATTTTTAACAAGATTTTTGGAATTTTTTAAAACTAGAAAATATTCTTGCCTAACATTTTTCTGAACTTAATCCCATCATACTCGAAGAATATTTTGAACAAGATTTTTTGAATTTTTTAAAACTAGAAAATATTCTTGCCTAACATTTTTCTGAACTTAACCCCATCATACTCGAAAAGTATTTTTAACAAGATTTTTTGAATTTTTTAAAACTAGAAAATATTCTTGCCTAACATTTTTCTGAACTTGACCCCATCATACTCGAAGGGTATTTTAACAAGATTTTTTGAATTTTTGAAAACTAGATAATATTCTTGCCTAACATTTTTCTGAACTTAACCCCATCATCCTCGAAGGGTATTTTGAACAAGATTTTTTGAATTTTTTAAAACTAGAAAATATTCTTGCCTAACATTTTTCTGAACTTAACCCCATCATACTCGGAGAGTATTTTGAACAAGATTATTTGAATAAAATGAAATTTTTGTATGTATGATTAAAGCAAAGAAACAGTAGAATTAAATAATAGAATTTACGTTTTTAATTATGAAACTGTTTTAGCATAAGTATAGAGATAGCAATGGTTTAATGTTTATTGCAGAGCCTTCTACACTCCAATATTTATTATTTGTAGCCCTTATAGTCCAGTAAACTAGTACATCGTAAGTTGCATCAAGTGGTGGTAGTAGGTTTCTATTTTTTTCTTGTATAGGATGTGACTGAGATGCAAAATCCAAGTTTTCGACCTCGGCAACCCTCCGGAACACTTTTGAATATCTCAAAAACTGCTAAATTTTTGCACTTTTTTCGGATTCTTACCGTTTTGACTATGAAGGAGCACGATTTCGACAAAAACCATTCTATACATTTTTAAACTAGATTAAATTGTCTACAATAATGATATTGACAATAATGATATTGACAATAATGATATTGACTTCCGGTTTGAAGCACTGAATTCCTCGTTACATACATGTCAAAAATTTTCAGTGGAGAAACGGTTGGTGTTTCAAATCTGTATATTTTGCCAAACTTTGAAAAGCTGTATCTCGGAAACTATTAGGACTACCGAGCCCATTCTGGTCTTAGATTGTAGACAATTTAATCTAGTTTAAAAATGTATAGAATGGTTTTTGTCGAAATCGTGCTCCTTCATAGTCAAAATGGCAAGAAACCGAAAAAAGTGCAAAAATTTAGCAGTTTTTGAGATATTCAAAAGTGTTCCGGAGGGTTGCCGAGGTCGAAAACTTGGATTTTGTATCTCAGTCACATCCTATACAAGAAAAAAAATAGAAACTTACTACCACCACTTTATGCAACTTAGGCCCATTATAACCATGACAAGGTTACTGGACTATTAGCCCCCTAAAATATTTGGAAAAAATAACATGCTACTTTTATGACCCCCCTCTGTGAAAAAGGTAGGTATAGCTAATACCAGGAAATAATCCCGCGGACGAGTTACTACAAAAATCTCTGACAGACGAGTTGCGACGGACCAGTTAAGACGCCACCGTTTTGCACTGGATACGTTTTCTTTCTGCTTCGTAAATCTACACATGTCATACTACTTACCCTTAAATTTGTGACATTATCTTCAAAACCACTCTGTATAAACAGAAAAGTTATTCTTTCTGATTATCGTGGTTCCTGGGTATTTACTTAAATGTTTTATCTTTTGCATTTACTTCATGCTGTGTTGTCTAGCCGGTGAATCAGTAAGTCAATAGCTAAATTACATTTTCCAGACAAGGTTAATACATCTATTCAGATATAATGAGGTATTTTGGAATACCTTAAATGAAAGCGTAACAATAACAAGCTTTTAACTTATCTTAATTATTTTATAACGATGAGGTCATTACCTTGTTATTTAAAATTTTAGCGAAGTATTAGCAATGCTTATTTATTGATAATAGTTATGATGATGAGTGAATATTTTTGTCAGATGTAATGACTAACAACTAATGCGTAATGATAACGTCGGATGATTTAATGGAACAAATATAGAATTATTGAAAATGTAAAATGATGTAACTGACAACATTATTTCGTATGTAGAATAGATTTTATTTAGTTACGGTAGTTGCAATAAATAAAATAATTTGATAAATTAAACGTCAAAACTGTTTTGCAAAATAACACGTTTTGGAAGTGCTTTTTAACAGGAAAAATATAATTCCTAAATACCATTTGTGATAATAATTTTTTGAGATAATTTTTGTCTATTCCCCGCAACTTATTGCAATTTCACTCCACAAAACATGACGGAAAATTTTGCTCTACTAGGTAGGTACATTATGTTAAATTTTCAGATAATGGTTCATGTCGTGAAATAGTCAAAAATAAGTTACCATGGAAACGAAACAACAATGATTCTCAAAAAATTATTTTCTCTTGTGGTATCACCACAGATTACCTTTAAGTGAAATTATAGTTAGAGTTAGATTCCCCCCTCATATTCTATAACGGAGGTATTGTGATGGCTCAAAATTTTGTGAGTGAGTGTGAGTTTTTGGTAGATAATCACGATTTTGGGTCCCTTGGTCCCTAGAGTAAGAATTTAACATTTTCGACATGATGTCTGTGTGTGTGCATGTGTGTGTGTGTGTGTGTGTGTGTGTGTGTGTGTGTGTGTGCGCGCGCGTGTGTGTGCATTGGTTCGTTCGTATGTTACAATTTTTTCGGACGCGATAACTAAAAAAATATCAAACATTAAAATTTGTGTTAGTTTTTGGTAGATAAGCACGTTTTAGGTCCCTAGAGTAAGAGTTTAACATTTTCGAGATTATGCCTGAGCTATAGGTAATTCTATGCTACGGTTCATAATGACACTGGGTTTGACTTTTACCTATACTGTAACAGTAAGGTTCGTCAACTTAAAAAAAAACTTCCTAGAGCATCACTAGGTATATATGGTTTCATAAAAAATATGAAATTAATTAATGTTTTACTGTAACAATATGATAGCCAAAAATTAGTTCAGTGTCTAACTTTTAAACAGTATTACCAAACATTTTATTTTCGTCAAATACAATTTTACAGAAGTCAGTCAGATTCAGTATAACACCACTCTATTACATTTCACTCTTTCCCAACAAATAGCAAGCAAGTCCTATTTGTTCTTTGTTGCTCTTTGTTTACAATATTTATTGTTATAAACATTGCAGATCCAACTATGTAACCTTCAACAAAAGGGATCCATTTCCATTTCTGACAGTTATATATAGGAAAGGTTATGTCGTCAAGTTAGCAGGTTACTGAAATGATTATAAGGCTGGTTTATAATGGATGTAACTGTTGACTTCTACTGTGTTCTGTTAACATGAGCTATAGGTATTTCTATGTTACGGTTCATAATCACACTGGATTTGACGTTTACCTATACTGTAAATGTAAAGAGTATGGCCATAGGCGCTTTATTTCAAACAAGTAGCCACTCTATAAAAATGTGGAATTAATTAATGTTTAAGTGTAACAATATGATATCCAAAAATTAGTTCAGTATCTAACTTTTATACTCTTCATGTATTATCAAACATATTATTTTATTCAAATATAGTTTACTGAAATCAGTCATACCTCAGTATAAAGCTACTCTGTTACATACTTCACTTTTCACTTTTTCTCAACAAATAGCAAGCAAGTCTTATTTGTTCTTTGTTTACATTATGATGAGTATTATATATTTTGCTACTATATTATTGTTATAAACATTGCAGATCCAACTAACTTTCAACAAACGGATCTATTTCTGACAGTTATAAGAAAAAATGATTATGAACCACACACTGCTCATTCACATCACAGATCTTACAGAATACAGAAGAAGTAACCGATTACATCCATTATAAACCACTACGTTAAGTTTTAAAAGTTTTACTTGCGAATGTTGGCCTTCATAATTAAACGGAAACCATAGTTTTGTTACCACTGGTTATAAATAATCCACATTCAACCTATTGTCCTACACAGGAAGGGACGCTTCAGGTAGGGGCTCACGAATAGGGGTGGGGGCGAAGCGAGATTAGAAACGATAGTTTGAACCAAAGCTGTTTCAGTTATAATTTTAGTTAGTTCTCCTTTAGTAGTTAACCAGGAAACAACCATGGCTCAAAACTGTAACTTGTGCAACGCTCGTATCTTGCAAGGATTGGTCCTTCGCCATAAACAAAAACCTGTGTGCAATTGGTGTTTATCTGCCAAACAATTTTTCTTCAGCGATGAAGAAGATTGTAAGCATTATAATAAATTGTGCCTGTTTAACAAACGAGTGGCTACAGATAATAATAATTCTATAAATTATCAGTGCGTATTTTGCTACAATATCAACAAGATATTCGGCTTATTAATTCAAGATAACATACCGATCAGTGTAATCAAAAACAACAATTTTCAATTTGATTTGGTTATCAATAAACCAAACGTGTGTGGATATTTTATAAGTGTATACGACACAATATTTTTATTGAGCGTTAAAATAAATCCGGAAGAAAATAAAATATATTGGAGCGTTCGAAGTTTGGATTGTTGTGAATTTAAATGCAACTTTGAAGTTCTGGTAGAAAAAAATGAAGATATTATAAGCAAAGTATTTGGATGCGTTACGCATATAGCTGATGGCGAAAAAGAAGAATTTGTGATGAACAATATTCAATCTTTTGCTGGCGCCACATTCACTATATCCATACTTAGTCGATCAGTTATAAACAATTTTAAAACACTGCATTCAGGCAGCATAAAAGAAGTATGTTCAGGTTCTAAACTTTGTAAAAACTTCAAGAGAGGCTGCAATTTTGCAGATATTTCTCCCAAGAAGATAGAGAAACATGAGCTTCTGTTTTGTGATTTTTCAGCCAACTGTCAGTTCTGTTTGAGAGACATGACAAAGACACCTGACATTTTATATTCGCATTATTCTGGTTACCATAAAGACATCACTTTCGACACCGGCATGGCTTGGATGGCAACCGTCGATCCATACTTGGGAGGACTTAGTGGAAAATGTCTTCTACAGAGTCCTATTGGTTTGGTAGTTTGCTCATATCGGGAGTATAGAGGCAAGATTAAATTTGCAGTTTACGCCCCGTTTGCAAGTACGGATATCGATAAATATTCTTGTGAATTGATTATTACGAATTCTGCGCCACATTCTTTGATTCCAGTGTATAATCAAATTTGTGACTGGTACATTGAAACAACACTATCTTCTGATAATTATTGTACATATTGGGGTCAGAGTCCGTATGTGAATTTTACTGTTAATTTAATTAAAAAAGAATAATTATTATAAGATTGATTAATCACACTATTTACCCAATTTAAATTTAACACTTAACTATAATTACGTATATTTACATATATTGAATTAATTTAATGATAATATAGTTTTAGAAGTACTTGAAATATTTGTATTCTTTACCGTTGAAATTTTAATTTTACCAACATTCACATGTTAAATTTTAATCTTCTTTATCTTTTATATTAGTGTTCAATTAAGTTTTCTTATTATTTATATATTATTTATTATTTTTAAATGTATTTTATGTTTAATATATAGTAAGTATGTTCTATTAGATAATTTAAGTTATTTCCTTTTTAAGTTCCTATGTATCATATTAAACAAAATCAAATTTAAAAATATTTTGGATAATTTTTTTTCTCGATTTTGTGATGAAATCCGTTATAGGTTTTATTATAAAATAAATTTAAAAAAAACATATTGTGGATTATGCTTTACAATTTCCATTAAGTAAATAGGTATTATACCTTTAAGATTAAAATACCAGACTGCTATTAATTTTAATTACTATAGGTACCTACTAAAAAATTTCTAAAAATAAACTTATATAATAACTGATAATCTGTAGTAGATTTTATAAAATAAATAAATAATATTTTTAATATTGCCACTGACTTATATTGTATATGAGACTGCTATTAATTTTAATTATAGCTATTAATTTTTTTTTGTAAAAATAAAATAAAATAATAACCGATTAATTAATGTATCATAAATTATTTATAATGAAATTTATTGCCTACATTACCTATCCTTCTTTTTACTACTCACATATTTTCTTTGGATGTCAAAAACAAAAGAACATTGAGAACTCGAAGGTAAGTAAACTGGGGTAGGTATTATGATTTAATAATATTGTGAATGAGAAAAATTTAAATTAGTAAAACGTAAATAGTGAGATTTTTAAAAGTTTGAATACGATAAAGTTTGCTGTTCATAGATTTTATATTCGAATTCTGTGATTTTACTCACTAAGTGTATTAAAAGTTAAAAATAATTGCTATTTTTGAATAACTATATAAAATTATGAATAGGAAATATGTTGAAACTGTATTCAAATGATTTTTTATTTAAGAATAAATCTTATTTGGCAATCTAAAAGTTGCCAAAACTCATGATTTTTTCAATAATTATAACAGAGCATTTAATTCGACAATAGGGCAGTTAATTAGTCTTTTTTTCCATATGTTTTGAAGAAGTGATTCGGCTCAATAGATCCTGCTATACGTTTAGGTGCGTCAATATGTTTTCTAAAATACATAAAAATCTGATGTGGCGAGCACACAACCTCCCGCCATATATAGACTTATAAAAATAAATGTATACGTACAATCCGGTGCATATTTAAAATTATACAAATATAATTTAAAGGTAGGTAAATCCTTACTTGTTACACATCATTGTAAAGAGAAATTTATTTAGAATTTTATTTCGTAAAAATATACAGGTGTTCCATTAAAAAAATCAAAGTTAAATATTTTGCCTTGGTCTACAGGTAAATAATAGTAGGTATACGGAGACAGGTGGTTAGATAATAAAAAAAGGTTCAGGTTATATGTCAGGTAGTATCTTAAGAAGGAAATACATTCGAAAAATTTCAAAACACAATGGACCGCTAAGGGTTCGTTTCTCAACGTAACGTAACCGCAACGAAATAAATTTAAATTAACAAAGGATTTCACAGCAACATCGAAAAAAGTGAAATTTATATTGGTAGTTTGAAGATAGCCATAAAAATAATAAATTAAGGCTAGACCTACCTATACTTTTAATTTTATAATAAAATTAGATTTCAGAGTTTTTCGTAATTTTTGTCGTTATGTTACAAAGGAAATCAATTTTGGATATGTTATTAGAATTATTGTAAGTTACGCGGCACAGTGTATTGGTTACGAATACAGGGATAAAAAATTAAAGGGTATATACTTTACGACGTGCTGATTATGAAACAAAAAGAATTTTTTTTAAATTCGCAAAAAATTGCATTGTTTTTCAAGCAAACATTTTTTTGCCACTGGTCGGTAGTTATTTTTAATATTTTTTTCAAATCTTCTACAATGAAAGTATTTTTTACATAATATCCCAATACTAATAAATGTCAAATATACCATCAAAACAGTGATACTAAAAATGTACACACGTCAAGTAAATTTTAAAATAATTCTTATTATTTCATGAATCATGATCAGCAACAATATATATCTATTAATTTTTTGTTCTAAGTTGTGGAACGTCTATATATTGAAATTATATAGGGTTTACAGAACATGAAATTTTATCTATTTTGTACCATTGTTACATTTCCTTCTTAACTTTGCCACGAGGAAAGTACAATGCTCCCGGACTATAGTTGAAAATTGTACAAGGTAGGTATTACTAGGGTGAGGGTGTGCTACTATAGAGCTTAAAGGCGGCTGCACAATTGCCCTGGAACGAGAACGAGAAAGATAACGGGAAGTAAACGGGAACGGAAACAAAAAATGCTTTCAGATGTACAATTGTCCGGTAACATTTCGTTCTGTTATTTCCATTTCCATAACCCAATCCATGAAAATAAAAACTCAACTTGAACAAACCACCTAACCACACAAAAATATGACAAGTGACAGAAAATAAACTGAAGAATGACGTCATGCTTTGTTCCTATTGGTTAGCAAATCGCAACGAGAACGGAAAAGATGAATCTTGGCGAACTTTACCGTTCTGGTTCTCGGGCGACGGAAAGCTCTCCGTTCTCGGAGACTTGTGCATGCCTACATTTAAGGTAGTAAATCCATGGTTAGTGACAACCCAAAATATGACTTAAATTAATATACAGCATTCATTACAAGTCGTAGAATTTGGATAAAAATTAAAATTTATAGGTAACCGTTGAAATAACGAAGATAATTGAATTTAAAGTTGACACAAAAACGCGCTAAAATGCATTGCGTATATGGAGGTTACCAGTAGATTTACTAAACGATTAGAAAATATTATATCATAACAACCCAACACATGTTTGGAAAACGAATATGTTATTCTTTGATATTTGAGATATTTATTAGAAAAATAAAAAATATCAGTCACCGCAATAATGGTTGAGAAATCGCACGTAAAAGGTTCCAGTTTCAAGAAAAATTATGTTTTTGGCGTCATACTACTACATTTCAGTGTAAACTTAAATTTCAATTATATTTTTTATTTAATTGGATACCTATGATTTGTAATTTACATCGAAATCTACGATTTTTAATGATTTATTTCTGATTATTTGACTGCTTTGGCCTCATCTCACACCGAAATCACGCACGCTTATGACCGACGGATTTTCTACCTTAAAAGTATGGAATTCATGTTTTTATCGTTCTCGTTCTAGGGCTATTGTGCAACCGCCTTAAGTTCTCTTCGGCTAGGGTGGACAAACATTTTGTATGTGAACACCTGCTAATGTTTCTAGTTTAAATTTTTAAGCCAGTGTGTACAGAAACTTTATGCCAAAAGCAGGTAGCTTTCCTTTCATTTATTCTATTATCATATGGATAGGTAGGTTCCCACATAAAAGAGGTTCAGGTGAAAAATGTATCCGGTGTCAGTCGAATATTATACGGTCTAAAGGTCTAAACCTGAAGCTATTAAGTCTCAAAAAACATGGGCCTGTAACCGTTTACAAAGAAATTTTTTGATTTATTTAAAAAACAAAATTCTTAGTATTTCTCAATTTTTCAAAAATATATAAATCGTTTATTATTTTCAATTTATAATAATTATTATCGGTACTATCATAAATTTCATTATTTAATTGTTTACTAAATAACTCATTTATTATTCATAAATTATGTGTTTTTCATTAAATTTTGTGTTTATGTTTATTTGTGATTTTAAATTACAAATATGTATAGATAACATACTAATTACACAAATACCTACCTAAATACCTTATACTAACGCTATCATTGAAATAATATTTAGTATGATGGGTTAAAGTTATAAACTTAATCTACAAACTACAAGCTAATGGATTGTAAATAAAAGATTTACTATTGTTGTTCACTTCGAAATAATTATGTTGTTTGGAAAAGGTAATTATTTCTATGACTCACTCACTAGCTAATTGACAATATAACCTAACTCAAAGTAGGTAGCCTTATATTACTCACCCTTAGAGTATGACAATTAATGCAAAATATATGGTTGTATAAATAATAAATAAAATATCCATCTTGATGAGCATTGTGTCTACTCAAAATGCTTACCAACTAAAAATTTCTTAAAGTAGTATATAGATTTTCAAAAAACCAACAACCTACAATAACTACTATAACACTAGAAGTGTACTTATGTATATTTAAAAAATTGTAGTGGTCAATATCAAAACGGTTTCAATTTTGAAGAAAAAGAGATTTTCGAAATTTAAAATACGAAAATTTAATTTCAAGATCCTGCTTACAAAAAAATGTTTTCGTGATTTTCATCTTGGTCGTGCTTGAAATATGAACTGTCACTATCGGCGTTACTGCTTCAACTTATTTTATCAGAACAGAAAGTGATACAAAATGTAGTCAGTTTGCAGACTGCAATTAAAATTGCTTCAATTTGAGAGCTAATGTCAAACTTTGAAAAACAGTTTTCAAAGTATATTTTCTTTTCACATTTTCAAAATATACGTCATAAAATAGTTTTTTTTTCACATTTTCAAAATATACGTCATAAAATAGAGCATGAATATTTTTATTTATCAAATAAAACGTTGAAATCTTGTATTCCATGATCGGTTGATTTTTGTTCTTGCGTAAAAAATATTGACAGGTGAGACTGGCACGTTGGCACTAACGCCATCATCAATGGCAATTAAAAAAATCTGATGTGGCCAGCACAAGACCTCCCTACTCAAGATACCCTACTCTTTTAATTGCAGTTTAATAATAGTATTATGTCTATTACTTAAATATATTTAACAAAGTGTAGATGAATCTCTTCGTACAAGTTGGAAAAAAATTGATGTTCTGTTTTCCCCTTTTTCCAAATTTAAAAATTCTGAAATTTTTTTTATAGGTTAATATAGGTTAATTTTTTTGGTGGCTTCAATACAGAAGAGTTTTCCTGTGAATGAATCTTTTGATTCAGGTGATACTAATTTTTGTGTTTGAATATTTTTGATTGTTATTTGTATAATTTTAAATGGGCTCCGGATTGTACGTATACATTTATGTTTATAAGTCTAGATATGGCGGGAGATGTGTGCTGGCCACATCAGATTTTTTTATACACACATGCAGTATTTTTCCGAATGCGATTATTCGTAATCGAATTACGCCGGGAAAATACTTACAAAAATAATAATCAAAAATCTTCTATCACTACTATGATTTGACGCACAAACAAATCTCCTTCCTACTTTATTTTTTATTACCATTGGTAATTATTGGCAAACCAAGTATCTTGTTTAAATAAACACATTTTGTTTCATAAAGCGTAGTCTTCGATAAATCAGACATGAAAAAATGGTCTGGTAGAAGCGATTTTTTTATTATTACGGGGTTTGTTGTTAAATAAATCACAAACTTGTGCAAAGCATGTTTTGGTCATTTAGGTAAACGACACTCTTAAGCCCTTTAACAAATTGACTTGGAGGGGGTAGAAAGACAATATTTAAGAAACAGGGCTGTTTCAATCTTTCCAGTTCTCAACTCAACTTAATCTCAACCAGTAGTTAACCAAAAAGCAAAAATGGTTCGCAACTGTGATTTGTGCAGTACACGTATTCAAGGTCTGTTCTTGAACTACAAAGGGAAAAATGTCTGTATTTGTTGTTTGTCTCACAAACAATTGTTTTCTTGTGAAGACGCTTCTAAAAACCGAATGTGCCTAATTAACAAACAAGTGTTCACCGAAAATAATAGTACAGTATCTATAAAGTATCAGTGTGTATTTTGCAACAATGTCAACAAGATATTCGAATCGGTTCAAGAGAACATAACCAAAACAATAATCAAGCGCAATCATCTAAAATTTTCTCTGGGTGTCAATAAACCAATCGTATGTGGACATTTTATCCGCGCATTTGATACAATATTTGTATTTAGTGTTAAAATAAATCCTGAAGATAATAAAATTTATTGGGCTGTCCGCAATTTAAATTATTGTGAATATCAGTGCAACTTCGCTGTATCTGCAGAACACAATGAAAAAATTATAAATATAATGAGAGGATTTGTTACAAATATCGCAGATGGTGAAAAACGTGAATTTGTAATGAACAAAGAACTACAAAATTTGGATCGTGTTACATTTAGTATATCAATCGCAGAATCAAAAATTAAAAACTTTAAATCAATAAATACAGTTAACATAACAGAAATATGTTCCGGGTACAAGCTGTGCAAAAATTACAAAAGGGGTTGTAAATTTGCAGATGTGTCTGACAAAAAAATAGAAAAACACGAACTTCTTTTTTGCGATTTTGCCGCCAATTGCCAGTTTTGCTTGGCAGATATGTCACTGACAGGCGATATTTTGCATTCGCATTATTCCGGCTATCACACAGACATCACCTACTGCACCGGAGAGCCCTGGGTGCCGACCGCAGATCCGTACTTAGGGGGACTCAGTGGGAAATGCCTCCTGAAGAGTCCTGTTGGAATAGTTGCATGCTCGTATCGGGAATACAAAGGAAGACTTACTTTTACCACCCATGCTCCATTTTCAAGTATAAGCCTTGATAAATATTACTGTAATTTGAGTATTATGAACTCATATCAACAAACTGACTGGAATATGTTTCCTATGGTACAAGATTATAATAAAATGTGTGATTGGTATATTGACCTTCCGACTGATTCAATTTCTATACATTGGGAAAAAAATGCGTATGTGAAATTTACTGTTTATATTATTAAAAAGGAGTTACCAGAGTAAACTCAAATAAATATGTATCTATCATACCATTTACCCAAATTATATGTAACATTCATACTTTATAGTTTATAAGCTTATTTTATACCATCATTATACCAATATTTATCTAATTTTCTTGTTTGAAACATGTATGTATGACAAAAATTATAATAAAGAAAAATTTATTTATTTGGATGTTTTATAAACAAAATTATACATATAATTAAACTAAAGTTTAGTAGGTAACTTATATCCACAATTAAAATAATAAATAATTGCTGTTAAAATTAATAATAATTTTTGTTGCCTTAAATAAACAATAAACTTAATATTTAAGATAAAAATGCATGTAAACCTGTCTATAATAATTATTAAAATATCATAATACAAAGTTCAAAATTAGTTTATTTTATAATGTCCTGCAAATAATTTTTTTCCTAGGTGTTTCTAATTTAGATATGCTACAACAGTCTATGAGGTAAGAAATATAAATAAAAACTACAGAATTAATCGTCAATGGCCCATCGTGGAATATAACATTTTGTTAGTGGAATTTCAAGTAGACTCTTTGCAGCTACGTCACACTAGGCATCAAATTATTATGTTGTACAACATTGTAAATAATTTAGTTGATGATATGTTTTTGCTTGAGTTTCGCAATACAACTATTTTTCTTTCTAGGTGCAAATTATCAAATTCACTCAGCTATAAATTCTGTTTGTTGAGCGTATAATAAAATTTGTGATGAAGTTGATTTATCTGATAATTTAAGTGTTTTTATGAAAAAATTAATCATTATAGCTGTTTATAGAAAGTACGTATTTTATTTATATTATTTAGTTTTAAGATATTTTTAGTATATATTACATTATGTCTTATGTCAATTTGTAAAAAACTTTCAAATATTCAATCTATTTTTTAAAGCTATGGCCTATGGTACGAAAATTATCTTTAAACCAAAAATAAAACATAGTTTTATGTATTTACTGGTATTTATTAATCTAGAAAGTTAGGTACTTGCATCATACAATTATACTGTTTTAAATTTAAAATTATTTCAATGGGTCTTCGTTACACATAACAGTTTTGGGTCACTAGGTAGCACATGGGACGTCACCATGACGTCACAAGCGAAATTTTAAACTTAAAAATTAATATCTCTTTTAATACAGCACAGTTTCGCGCCGCGTTTTCATAGATCATTTCATTTAAAAAAAATTAAAAAATATGGTGGAGGAGCCCATTTGCTTTTTGCAATTCTATTTCAACCTTTATATTTCGACATTGAGCATCAGATTTAAAAAAAAAATTCAATCATAAAATATTCATGATTATAACGTAGCTAAAATAATAAGTTCAAAATTCTGAAAATTTAATAAAAGTTGATGTGAGGTTCACCAAATTAATCACTTTGTTAACATAAAATTAAATAATTAAATATCACATCATAATTGCATAATAACTACACTACTACTATAAGATAATTACAAAGTTCCATAGAATCAAGTTCTGCCTTTGTTAGCTGCATGCAGCGTAACCGCAGCTTGTCGTATTTCAACTATGACATCCCAAACACAGATTGTATCTCATTTTAGCAACACTGGTTTCTAATTTAGTGTGATTAACCAAGTGGCTGCCGCGTAGCCTTGTTACTTGGCTCTGCAACACGCGGGACAGAAACTAATAATGACGTGTGGTAGAACAGGTGTGAAACGTGAAGGCGTATGATTCAAGGATTTTCAAACGCAACAGGATAACATGACAGGAAAGATCGAAAGATAGATGGAAGACCGTTAATGTTAGCATTCAAAGCAGTATGGATCAATTTTAGTAATTCAGTAACAGTAACAATGGGGGTTTCCAAGCCTACGGAAAAATTTCTATTAGTGAATTACTTAAGAGGACATAATTCCACTCGAAAAATAGACTATTTTTCTGGAACAAATCCTGATTGCATGGTACAACATAAAGTACTAATTTTTACCTCTCGCCTCATATTCTATAAGAGAGGTATTGCAATGGGTCAAAATTTTCGAGTATGAGTTTTTGGTGGATAAGCACGTTTCAGGGTCTCTAGAATACGAATTTACTATTTTCACGATGATGTCTGTGTGTGTGTGTGTGTTTGTGTGTTTGTGTGTTGTGTGTTCGTGTGTTTCTGTGTTTGTATGAACCGAGGATTTTTCGTCCACGATAACTTAAAAAGTATCAAACCGTTTATAACCAAATTTCTTATTTAAGGTTTTGATAAGTATCTTAACACCGGATAACATTTTGGTAGAAATCTGCAAACCGGAAGTAGTACTTTTAGAAGTTTGGAAAAGTTTTCCTTAAATATATTGGTACATTATTTATTTATGACAATTTTTGCAATTAAAAATAAAAGAAATTGTGATTATCTATGTGTACAGTTAATTATAAATACAAATTGCTGAATCTGGAAGTATTTAACAATAAAATAAAGTACAATTAATATTCTATCTTGTTGTCCATGATATGAAATTTGTTTCTACATAAAATTTGAATTATTATGACAGTGACAGTACAGTTGACATCTTTTGCTTGCATATTGGTTTACATTATCGTTTACATATTACATGAAGATGAAACTATTAAAATGTAAGTAAAACTATTTATTAGATTAGTAGAATAAGCAGAATTAGGCGAGAGGTCGTGTGGTGGCCACAGCAGATTTTTTTACTATTATGAGCATAAGAGATGAAAATAGTCCGCTAACTCCAAATTATTCAATTTTCAATGCTGGAAAAATGTTTAATTGCATTAAAAAATACACCCATTTTTGACAATAAATTAGGTGTATAAAAACCTAAATATTGATATATTACTGAGATAACGGACTGTACACAACCTTTATTTAGAAGTATACAAAATTTCAAGCTTGTAAGTTTGTTTTTGCGGCTGTATTTTGTTCCAGAAAATGAGCACTTTTTGAACAAATTTTGCCTATTTTACGGCGTAACTCATGTTAGTGTCACAAAAGAGCGGGGTTTCAACTTGTGTTTATCTCTGACGTAAATTTCTGACCGTTTTGGTAGGATGGGAGAGGCGTAAACTGAATTCGTCAGAATGAAAATTCGGGATTCATGTTAGGTAGGAATAATACCCTCTTAATTTATTTTAAAGACGATAATTACATAAGCGATACATTTTTTGCCAAAACTTTTGTTACATATACGTTAAGATTAAATTTTAGTGGAATGGGAGAGTATATCATTTATTATAATTTTGGAGTTTCTTATATGTATCGTGTACGTCAAAGTTTGTTTCAGTTTACTTTAGAACTAATTACTGTAGGAAAACTGTTAAATTGAAATAGATTGATGGCGTATCACTACACGCTAATCGTGCCTATTTTTGCTGAGTTCTCTATGATAATTCCACTTAACAAAGTAAGTCATAAACAAAACACAATATTATCGTTTTGATAACGAATAAAAAGGAATGAGGAAAAGATTACTCGACTGGATATATGAATAAAAGTAGAAAAGTTCTTGGAGAATTCAGTCAATTTATTAAAATACAATAACACACCAACGTTTCGACTTCAAGTAAGTCCTCTTCAGGGGACAACTTCAAGCTTTTCGAAAACGTCTTATTTGTTTAAAAAATCTTATTGTTTAAACCAATTTTATGGGGAAAACTGCATGTTGTTTTTCGCTATTTTGACGACTGGTGTTGATCCATTTTAAAATTAATTTTCTGGAATACAAAATTAAATTTATTCAGATATATAATTTAAATCTTTGTTTATTAAAGTAATACATAGCAAAACCTATAATTTGACTGTTCAACCGCCTTAAGTAAGTATAAAGTATTTCTGGGATCTGAACAAAAACAACAGGCTGTTTTCGGCAACCAGTCTGGTTTACTTGTAAACACGGACTTGTTTACATACTTCCACGGCGCTGAACTTGTGCCACAAAAAATATCATCCGACGCCGTCAAAATATTGCTCTAGAAACACCCTCAAGGTCATTACGTTTTATGTCATGTAATACGCCGGCTTTAATATATGGATATGGATAAAATTTTCTTGGTTAAATATACTGCTTTATTTTTTAAAAACAATCTATAAAGATTTTTATCTAAGCCATTTATAGAATCACAAGAACTGAAAGAGATTCGTGAAAAGTTGCCATTTTGTTAAGGTTTTTTCTCACAATCATATATCCATAAACGAAACAAACAATTTCCATATAGTCCAGTCAGGAGAGGTTTTGACTGAAGACTAATACATAACCAAATGAAATTTGGCATGTGAGTAGTTAAGAACATACAGAAAAAAAAAAAAATTCGCTCCACCTCGGTATGCTCCGCTTCCCACAAAAATTTTCAGTTGAAACTCAAAATTTTCTTGTAACGCATTTTCCTCGAAAACTATCAAAGATTTTGGAAAACTGTTTTGACAGGATGAAAGCTGAGGAAATTTGCTATCAAAATGGTCTTTGAAAATTTTTCATAAGTAGCACCATGTAGGCACCAGCCGTTTAATATTCGAATGACTTGAGAATTTTCTGTATAGTAGGCGCTACATTGCGAATAACGTAATAAATTCGCCGCTACAGAATGAATGTGATATAACTTCGTTAAAGAACATCATTTTGTAAAGATAAAAATTGCATTTTATTCGTCGAGGCTTCCACTTTCAATTGCACTAATAACATTTGAATTTCCGACCCCGTTTATACCGAGAAAATTGCTTTTTAAAGAATCATAACGCAGTATTAGAAGACGTTCAAAGAATTCTCAATATTTTCAATATCTATGAATGAAATTGTAAACTCGTAGAGGATTATCTTCATCAAATCATCCCCAATCACATGCAACTATTTGGAGGGTTGTGTGTTGTACGTCCGAAAAAAAAACTGGTTCCCTCAAAGTATTACATTAAATAAATGACAATTTAAGTCAATCCTATTTATAATAATATAACCATAATAATAATAATAATATAATAATAATAACCATATCCACTTATGAGGATTTCTAGGCTTGATCTAGCAAGGCTATTGACCCCAAAGTAAATCTGAGAAAATTTGATTTTCTTGAAACATTTTTTCAGTGCGTGGAAATGGAGGAAAAGGCAATGTTGTTTTTTTCGTATCGCGAAACATCAGAACATCGAAGGATACAAGAGCCAATGTCCCTTTAGAGCTCTCTTGAGCCTACTGTGATTTTCTAGAACACGTACTTCAGAGATTTAAATCATCACAATGATTTATGTGTTTTATGTTTCGTAGCCTTCCAAGCTACTCTGGGAATGAAAGGATTTGGCAAAATTGATTTCTGGACGTCTCTCATATTACTTTCTTATTTTTATTTCGTTTATAAAAGTACCTAGTTAGATAAATTTTCACAAAAAAATAATAATTTGTCTATTATATGATCACTTAAACTTTTGCAGATATAATTTATATATTTATTTAAAACTGATAACTAATGGTATATTTTTATGAATTCTAAGTTTGTGTTTAATCATCTGTTTGTAATTTTTTTTAAAAAACTAAAATTGGCGTTTCCTAAGAAATAAACATTTTCCAATCTTAAGAACCACGAAACACCTAAAGGTGCATTTACAATTAATAGTTATTTATCCAGCTAGAGAGGAAAGTGCTTCTTTTCCCCACTAGTGCCCGAAGTTTGTGTCACGAGCGAAGTTAGAGTGGAAAAAGAGCTTTCCTCTCTAGACACAATATTTTTTCAAACATATTTAAAAACATTGTAAATGTAGAAGAAACACATAACTAGAAGTAGTTAGGTTATAACTACCATCTGTAAGAATGACGTTTAAAAACAACGAATTGTAAAATCGTGAAATTGTAGTAAATTAACAGTTTAGAGTATATCAATATAAAATCAGAATTTTCAATAAAATAATAAATTAGCTTACAATTTTAAAAATATTTTATCGTTAAATAACACTGCTTACTTTCTTCTCTAGAGAGGAAAAACTTGCTTTCCTCATTATTTCGCGAGAAGAAAATTGTGTTTTCTACGTATGTCGTGAAAAAATATATTTACCTACCTACCTACTTCCGTTGATATATTTTTTGTTTCAATTTATTACTATTCATTTTAAAATTATTATTATATGCTTATAACAATTCAATGAAATTGTTGTTTTCGATCATCATCATGACAACGTTTATAAACAAAACATAAAATTTTCAAGCAAGCATCTACAATAAAATTTAATAGTTTTATGTTTTGTTACACAAATGCAATTGTAGAAAAAATTTGTTATTCTGTTTTTTTTCATAATTGCAACATTGGTAAATGAACGAACAAGATTTAAGAAACCTTAAAGAGAAACATAACCATAAAACCAATTTCCATTATTTCTTAAACAAAGTAATACAAAACTAAATTATTATAATTACACAGGTACATTAGCAAATTTACAGTTAAATTGAAAATTTAAAGTTGAGCTAACATTCCCGACGAATGAAGATTAAATTGTATGAAATCTTAATCCGCATTGTTATTAACCAAACAACGAGTGAACGAATAAAGCAAGCATAAATATGAGCTTCCATTCTGTGCCGTAGAAAACAGCCAAGGCTGTATACATTTCAACACTTCAGTGAACAGTTTAGTAATTTGTCGAACAAATTTAAATGAAGTTAATCAGAATTTCGTGTTGAACGTTCGAGGCAGAGGCGCAAACTTCACGAGTGTGAAGATAGCACGAAATGGAAGGCGAAGGAGAACTCTACGAACTCGAACTCTGCGAAGTATTGCTGCTTACTTCTGCGCTGCTTTAGCAATAAACTAGCAGCTTACTACTATAAACTGTACTGTATTACTGTACAAGTTTGTAGATCTAGTTTGTTCTAAAATAGAGACCAAGGTTTGCTCAGTACGTAGTAAGATGTTAGCCGGATTATTATTGTATTATTAGAGGTTTAATTATAGTAAGTGAAAAGGTAATTGAACAATTAATTATAATTTCATTTATGTAATTCATTATTATATTAAGATAACATTCAATGGGTCAGATTGTCTAGTTAAATTTCATCATATATTGCGTTTGGATTAAAAACAACATCATTTATTTTGCTGAAAATCGTCTACATGTTCCCTCATAAAACAGTCTTCATCAGTTAACTAGTGATGACGAGAAATAGTCAATTCTCTCAAATTTCTTACGAGAAATAGAAATATTCTCGTTTAGATCATTTCTCGTTTCAAAGAACACGATTCTTGTTTCATCTCAATTTCTTGAAAAAGAAAATTGTTATCTTCTAATTAAAAAGAAGTAAATTTAAGTAAAATATTTTGATATTACGAAGACTATTTCCCTCATAAAATTTAAGCCAATCAGAAGTCTGACATTTCTGAATGTCGTTCAATCAACGTAGAATTATCCGATAATTTTGCACTAGTGCAAATTTGCAAAATTATCGTATTTGGATACGGCGTGGCAATGTGATTCTGACTTGCTGTCAAAGGAAGTTTTTAATTTTTGTTTTATTTTTCATGAGAGAAACAGCGTTTGGCTAAATTTTAATCGGGAAATAGTCCTTCGAATATCCCTCGTGCATGTAATTGTCGATTTGAAAATTATCGACAATTTGACATGCACTTGGGATATAATATTTGGAAGGTTAAAGTTTGGAGAATTCTTGATTTCTCGAGATATACTTATTTCTCGTCGACCAATCTTTTATTTTTATGATTTAAATAATTTTTCTCAGACTACTCCCCCTCCACCCAAAATAAAATCCTGAGTTAAGGTGAGTTTATGCTCAAAAATTTTACGCCTTATTCCTTATTTCTGACAGACATGTCAAAATTATTTGCATGACATAACCTAAAGTAGGTAGTCTGAAATCTTATCCATTTTGCGGGAATGGGGATACATTTCTACATATAAAATCATAAATGTCAATTGTCAAACTCGCAACATCAGATTAATAAATATAATCACGTTTCACTTCGGTTAAATTAAAAATATTCTTAAAATTACTCTTATTCCTTATTCTTAAATTTTTGAGCATAAACCTACCCTAAGTTTCTCTAAATTTGAATTTGAAGTAAAAGGAACAATTAAAATAACGTATTATTTAAAATTTGAAAATTGCTACGTCAAATTTTTGTCCCTCCGCTCCATAAGAAGCTGGAGGCAGGGCAGCAGGATACGCGCGGCTGTGACCTGCCTTGCCCCCCTCTCCACAACTCCTTGGCGAAGGTTCCACGAAGTCTGCATAGTTATGACGCAAGGTTGCGCCCTTGAACCTCGAACAAATTCAAGCTAAAGGAATTTCGAGAGCTATGGCCCAAATAACGGAAATGAAACACCCAGGAAACTTCCTTGCAAATGACTTGATCTTATTCTTCTTCTTTCATACCGTGGTATTTCGTCCATGGCCTATTTTTATTTCAATGTGAATTTATGCATAGACTATTTGAGATTTCAATATACGATAAATACAAAAAAATACTTAAGAAAGTTGGTGACCATATATTAAAATGAAATATATACAGTGCCTATACTATTGAGATTCAAATTTATTTATTTTAATTTTCGTCTATCCGATTTTTGAGTAATTGAAAGTTGAAATTACGCTCGTTTTACGTGGACTCTTATGGCAATTCTCTACATTTTTGTTTTGCATGCTTTAAACCATGATAAAAAATTGATAAATTTGTATTAGTATTTTTTATAAACCTTTAAAAATAAAAATAAGTTCGTGAAGATTTTGTGTGCTTTTTAAATCATTTGCAAGTTAAGTATTTAAAAAAATGTAAGCATGTCAAGCATTTTTTGATTAGTGAATTAGTAATTATTGTAAAAACATATCACCGCAACTGAACAAATTGCAATATCAGCTAACGTGTGTTGAGCGAATTTTGTTTTACATTATCAAAAATATTTTTATTTTCATATCTGCCCCATGGCTAATGTCTGGGTACGCCACTGCAGGAGTTCCCAACCTCCTTAAGGTACTCTCCGCCACCGATTTTTAAAACTAAATTTTTAATAGAAAAATGTCAACCGTTTACGGATTGCTACTAGTTTTAAGAGTTTAATTTATCTAAAGTGCTAATATAATTTTGAAAAAAACGACCAGTTAAAAATAAAAATAGGCATAAACCCATATAGTAGGTACCAATATCATGATATTTCATTAATTAAAGAAAACAACGATTTGCGTGCCTTTATTAAACCATGATTCCGTTCCTTTGATCTGTTTTATTGAAGGACAAAACGTTTGATTTACCAAGATTCTAAAACAGAATTTAAATTTACATTTGGTGGATTTAATGGTGTACGAAAATTTGCATCCGATAATTCAATATTTCTTCCCTGTTTGATGTCTTGCGTCCTAAATTAATTTCAATTTAATTAAATATTGATTAAATTAATTTTTTTCTTTCAGTTTATTGTATCTTTTTGATTAACCTCTTAACAATGAAACGATTAAAAAAATGCAACGCCAGTTTCCGAATTTCAAGAGGCTTTTACTTAAAAGCTTCCTTTTTAGTAGGTCAATAAATGAAGTTCTTCTATTTTAGAAGTTTCCTCTAAGAATATGAACAACTTTTTACACATATTTTTTTTGTTTCATCCGTTTTCGAACCACGAGAGCCGAGAGGGGAACTTTTTTTTTGTACCTATACGGAAATTATAGTTTTTTTTGTTAATTTTAATACATCACGAAATACAAGGTCGAGGTGCATTTGAGAAAGTTTTGAAATCCGAAATTTCTAAAATAATTTACAGATTAACAAAAAAGTTTTGATCTCGAGTGGAATTTGGAAAGATTATCGTTGCATATAATAAATGAAGAACGCACTTCTATATTTATATTTATCCGTCATCAGACGATCTAAATTATTTCAACTTAAATTTTGGATACGATTTCAATTTTTTTATTATTCAACAAGATGTTACTTATATTGAACCAAAACAACACTGCCGAAAAGCCAAACATCATTTTTTGAAGTAAATTTAGATTAGGCAAATTAGTCTGGTGATGTTTTAGGTTCGTTTTCGGGTTTGTTGCTGGTAATTTTTTCATGACATTTGTGTCGTGTCTGTCCAATCCAGTAAGGCTGAGTGCATTTCCGTAATGTAAAGACAATAATTCTGACAGGTGAATTTTTTAGGTATTATGTTTACATTAATACAAATTATATTTATAATCATTCGACAATATTTCGAGCTTTTATTCTTTCCTGGTAACATGTCATCATAATTTGAATAAATATAATTAAATAGTAGGTACATAATACACATAACTCTATTCCTATCCAATAAAAATATACAATAGAAAAAAACCTGTTTTCGAATTTTTATTAGTTTCAAGCTATATTAAGGGGGTCGCTACAGGCGTCGAAATGATGAAAAGTTGATTTAAGTGTTCCCATTATATTGAATTAAAATTCACATTTACTTAAAAACAAATACATTTTTGAATAGATAAAGGTTGTCTCCTAATGCTTCTAATACCAGTTTTTTCGACTTTGTTCTTTATTTTTTATATTAATTGCCTACTTTAGCTATTTTTCTAGATTTTTATATGTACTTTATCACTTATTTAAAACAAAAAAATAGAAAAGTGGTACTAGACACATTTGAAGACCACATCATTTTGTTAATATTGAAATTTGAATTAAAACGTGCATGAAGAGTAGGTATTATTTATTTAAATAAATAACCTTATACTTTGCTTATTTATGTGTAACAAGCCGCATACCAAAATCCAGCATATTTAGGTATCGACCTCCTTAAAGCTTTCAAAACAGAAGAATTTAAAACAAATTTCGTTAAACGGTCGTTGATGAAGTGAATCACATTATTGAGGATTCGGCATCGACGAAAAGTGCGAATGTATTGGGAACTCGCGCGCTCGCGTTTCGATAATTCAAAACACATTCGTGCGTGCTGTTTCAATCAAATTTCCCGACAGCGGAGTACACACACACACTCACACACGCGCCATGTGAAGCTAACAGCATCGTTTGCCAGTCGTATTCTCTCCGGAATAGTTCAGTCCACTGGTTTTGAACGGTTTATTCGTTTGACTGTTGTTTATAAACGGGAAAATTACTACCCATTTCATCGTTATTTATAGTGATGCCATGGAAAAATTGATCCAGTAATAAGTGAACAATTTAGGTTTTATTGTAGTAACTTTGTTAAGCTTTGATGATATGATAACTTAATAACGTCATTTAATACAATGTACTAAACTCGTCTATACAATTAGGGGAACACTTGAAATGAGGTGAAATTTCTACCATTTTCAAATCGTCATAACTCGGCGTATTTTCAGTCGTTTTCGATGAATCTTCGAGGGCGAAAAACTTTGAAGTGTCTACTTTTAAAGTCATGCATGCGAACTTTAGCGTCATCCCTTCCGCCCCCCTCCAGCACTCCTGTGAAAAAATGATTTTAAATCGAAAAAATGTTCAACTTTGACGATGTGTACGGAGTTAAAATTTTTTTCGACTCGATTCACCAAAAGGGCACTAAAATTTGTTCAATTTCCTCTGCAGTACTCAAAACGAAACTGCATCCAACGAGCCCTTATTTATTGAAATAAAACGTTCCTGTCACGAGATAAACGTAAATTACATTTGCCATATTGAGCTGTTTACGAGTACCATGAGAAATAAAACGTATTAGTCAGATCCAAAAAAATAATTCTTTTAATTACGATAAAATGTACCTTAGGAAGAAAAGAAAGAAAAGAAAATAATTATTAATTTATTTTTTGATTTGTGAATCCTTCTTATGGTCCAATAAATCAATTCGAACAACAATTTCCAATCTGTCAATTGTCTAACCTAAATTGATATTTTTATTTCCTGTTTATTTCGCGAAAGAACTCGATTTGAACAAAAAATTTAAACTTATTCGATGCAGATTTTTATTCTGAACATATTTTGCATTTACACTTTCGGTCTAAAATCAATAGGTAAAAACTTAGAGAGAAATTAAAATTTTAACATTGTATTTCTTATAGATCAGAAAAAATTCTACACCCGGTATATGGTCGAAGGGCGAGAGGTAAAAAGATTAGATAGTACTTTAATGTAACGATTAATCCTTTCATTACTCTTCCACTCTACATTTACTTCCAAACCCCAAAAACGCCCTTTCCCCAGTACAATGACTAACGAACTCATTTGAAGGTTATGTGCGACCAATTCTGTTCAATATTCTTCAATCGGCGACCGGCTTTGACACAGCACTGCAACTCGCATTGTGTGAGTTTTAAATGGAATGTGTTAATTGACTTCCCTTGTTTGGCAAATACTTGTACGCGTTCATGAGAATTTCCAATCGTAAGCAATCGGTCTGAAAGTAAGTACGAGTGTCGAGAAGGGTGTGTAAATGTCAGTTGTACAGTTGTAGGTTGCGTAGTACTGCTCCCTTGTGTGTGTCTTGATGCCCGAAGAGTAGATAACTTTCAACCGACAAAAAATTACTTCTGTCGGATGGTTTACTTCGAGATAACTTTGTTCTCAAGTAATAGTTGTGTAACAAGTGGCTAAAATTGCTACTTACATTACAACAGAAGCATGTAAGAGATATGGCGATATAAATCATCGGTTAGGAGGCGCCTTGAAAAGAAAATTTTAAAGAAATAAATTGTTAATTATTATCCATGACTAAATTGTCATTCAGGAAGGGATTGTAGGGCGTAAAAAATGTATTAATAAGAAAAAAATGTACAGCTGTTCATCTATAAAAATTGCAACTTTCAATATACAGGTGTGTGACCAATAACCAAAAAAAACTTTCGCCTGCGGCGCATTTTAGACGGATTAAAATATATATTTTTGTCTTTTGCCAAGAATACTCTAGATTTTACTTTCTCTTCTATTCCAGTCCCTTCCACACTACTGCAGCTGCCCAAAACCAGCCCGAAATTCGTACTTTTCCGAATCCTAGCTATGCAATGTCATTTTTAATAAACTGTTAATTATTGTCAATGGCTATTGGCTAAATTGTCATTCAGGAAGGGATTGTAGGGAGTGAAAAATGTGTTTATAAGAAAAAAATGTACAGCTGTTCATAAAAAATCTGAAGTGGCCTGCACACAACCTTCCGCCAAATCTAGACTTATAAACATAAATGTATACGTATACAATCCGGTGTCCCTAAAATATACAAATAAAAATCTAAAATATTCAAACATAGAAATTTGCATCACCTGAATCAAAAGATTCGTTCACAAGCAAACTCTTCTGTGTTGAAGCCATCCTCCGTTGAATTACTACATTTAATATCTATACTTATGACTTATATGGCGCTAGTATGTCAACTTGTCACCCGTCTCACCTGTCAATAAATATTTTTTACGCAGAAACAAAAATCAACCGAACATGGATCACAAGATATCAACGTTTTATCTGATAAATTTATTTTTTAAATTTTACTGCAGTTCTTTAATGCTAACAGATAAAGAAAATTTTTTTATAACGTAAGTTGCAAATAACTTTGCCTCTTATTCTTATTACAAATAAATATTATATTTATCAAAATTTATATAAATTTTTGACAATTATCTTGTTCAATCTTCAAAAAATATCACTTCCGGTGAAGATATTTGTACCAAAATCTGATGTGCTCTTCCTATTTGTATACAATTGTAAAATACCAAATATCAAATTTTTTGGGTAATTCGTATTTGAGTTATGCGACATCCGGCATCGGCCCGGACCACACACATACACACACACACACACGCACACACATACACACATACATACAGACATCATCGAGAAACTATCAAAAATGAGTTGTAAGGACCCTAATTCGTGCTCATCCACTTAAAACTCACAACCCGATTTTTTGCATGATTCCAATACCTTCCTTTACAGGTAAGCGGAAGGTAAAAATTGCAACTTTCAATATACAGGTGTGTGATCAATAACCTAAAAAAACTTTCGCCTTCGGCGCATTTTAGACGGATCAAAATATATATTTTTGTCTTTTGCCAAGAATACTCTAGATTTTACTTTCTCTTCTATTCCAGTCCCTTCCACACTACTGCAGCTGCCCAAAACCAGCCCGAAATTCGTACTTTTCCGAATCCTAGATATGCAATGTCATTTTTAAGTTGAAAAAAACTGTAAAAGTGTTTTCGTTGCGAGTAAACTGTCAATTTATTATTGACTTCAAGATAATGGTTTTTAAAAAAATTAATAGAGAAACAATGGATCTACATTTCTATCATGAGATATACCCGTGTAAAGTTTGCATAAATTGGCAATTTGTATAAATTTTTCGGAGTTTATAATCATGTACAATTTTTTTATGCATAACTTTTACCATTCTTGTACTGGCCACAAAAATCTCGCTACGTTAGTACATTATATCCTGGATTTTAGGAGGTAGACGGGCCTCTTAAAATACGTTTACTGTATATATATATATTTGAGTGTTTTATTTATCTCTTTTACGTACCCACTAGTATTACCTCATTTTGGTTAAATTTTCAGATTATTAAATAAATTTTGAATCAGGGCACCAAAAACCTTTGAGCCGGCCCTGCTTGTGCCCTTGAAACAAAAGGACAAAGCAATAAATAGAAACCATTAACAAGTTAGAAGTTATAAAGTTGATATAATAAAAACATATACTTCAGAAAAATGAAAAGAATTTATGAAACAGTTAGTTCCACTGTTTGCGAAATTCTGCTCGAAAAAGTTTCTTCAGACCTTTGTCTCGAAAAGATAAGAAATCAAAGACGAAAAACTTTCGTAGGTAGTAATAGTAATTGATATGGGCTAAGTAATTTTTTGAATTTAATATTATTTTGTTATTTTAACAGAAATATTAATTTATGTTTATTTTTATATTACACATAAAATTATTTTATAATTTAAATTTTATTATAAAATATTACAAAAGCTCATCTCGAATATTCAGTATATTTCATAGTAAAAAAAAATTAATTTCTTGTTATAATGTTATGTTGTATACGAATGAAAATTTTAATTTAAATAATGACAAGCAAAATATAATACAGTTGCTATAACATTTATTTACATTTATATTAGTAAATTAAATTCGAAAAGCAGATATACCTATATAACATAAAACTTTATCTGAATTCTCAAAATGTATGAACAATTATTATTGTAGACTAGTAAAATACGTTATCGTTATACAACTTTAGAACAATACCAGTTCTTGATTACATATTGTTCGTTTGCAAGATGTACAAATTTTGTTTAGTAATTTGATATTAAGTCATCATAGTAAATTTGCATAAGTAAATTTCATATTTCAAACCTATATTTCAAAAGTTTTCTTTCTCTTTTGAGCATGAAGCATTGTTCTTGCTGGTTATGATAACAGAGTTAGGTATTCGTAATTTCTCTTGATGTTACGAGTATATTTGAAGATTAATTTTCGATTTACCTTTCCATGCGCAAATTCTAATTTTATCAATCTTAAGAGCCTATTGCGTGGCAATAATACGCATTGAAAAACGAGTAATTTTTGTGAGGATCTCAATCTAATACTGTTATACGTATGATGTTGAATTTTTGTATGTAGATTAAGGAAGAATACTAAAAGAGCGGAATCTTCAAAATCTTTAATTTATTAATGTAATTAGTTTGGCTTTAATAATTATGCGAAATTCGGCGAAAATTGTACAAGTTTAGATATAATTTATGGCAATTATGTTGATAAAATTATAGTTTTATTGTTTTTCCGCTCTTTTTTTCATCTATGTTCTACTCATTTTGTCTTTAAACTCAATGATAACTTTTATAGTTTATTCATGAGATCCTCGCGGAATTCTAGTGTTTAATTTCTTTTTATCTCTAATTGTTGTCGGAACAATATATAGTTTGAATTTTTCAATTCAACAATGCTTTGTAACTAATGTAAAATTTCAGATTTTTATTTTTAGCAATATAGCCAGAATCGTGAATTCTGATTCTTATTGCACTCAAGAAGTATAGCCCCTTAAGATCATTATCAAATTTTTCTCAGTTCTTCCAATTTTGTCAAAATGTAGGTGCTACCTGCCATTTACAAGGACCGGTATTCAAACAAAAAACTCAAATATTATATATGTACGTATATAAGATATTAAGGTGGCTGTATAGACAGACTTTCGTCGTTTACTTCTTGATTTAATAAGCATTACCTATCTACAATTTAGAGAAAAAAATACAAATTTAGTTTTGATGCTTAAACATTGAACTGTTTTTAATTTTTCAAAATTTTCGAAAAAATGAAAATACCTATGTAAATTTAAAACGAAGGATGCTTTTTGAATAAATAGTGACAGTTCGATTTAGATGTTAAGATAGTGCAGGAGATAATGTGTATTTTTTTTTGAAAATATATTCCAATCAATAATACAGTTATTGGTAAACTATTATAATATTAAACATACCTTTAACTTTTATCAGTCGTAAATGGCTTATCAATTGTGTCCAGTTGTAAAAATAACTGGACAAAACTAAAACTGATCTGGGGAGATAGAGATGTGGGAAATGCAGCACTTACCTGGAAAGAAAAAAAGATAATTATTATTACTTATCAGAACAACATAAATACAATTTAAAAATCTATAAATATGTGTTTAGTGCATGTGTGCTATAAAAAAATTGAAAACTCTTCACTTTATTACAAATTACTGAACAGATATTTTTACTGGATGAGAAAATTGTAAGGTATGTCCAACCAAGCTCATTCCCATCCAATATTGTATTTTATAAAATTTGACAGATCTACCTATGAACTAAGTAAATATATAATTTTATCTTCTTTTCGTAATTTGATTTGTTTTTCTTACATTTTTCAGATCATATTTTTAAAGATAGAGGCAACTTTTGTTGCGAATAGACATGGCAGGGCATGGTATATTTGAGATCGTTTGAATACTGGACGACAACTAACATTGTATGTAAAAAATTCGAAAATTTGCAGCTAAATATATTTCTTTGCATAGACTATAATAAAAACATAACTACAGTAAGAATAATTAAATTTGTATTTTTTTAATATTCACTGTTTACCCTATATGCTCGCATAAGTCGCCTCTGGTTTATAAATTATTGTCCGTTTGTTCATTTTAATATTTTTCTACTGTTTCACGAAAATAAAAACTTCATAACTTAAACAAGCAATTAATTGATGGTCGCGTTAGCTCAACTGGAGAGAATATTGTCTCCGTAAATTTAAATTTGTCTGAAATAAAAGAATATGGTAATACTTGAAGACAATTTCACTTCCAAAATAAGACAAGTATTATTCAAGTCGAGCGAAACGAAAAAACCGTCCGGGTTAAATAATATACGACATTCCGGATTATGAGGCGAGATACGTGATTCAATTTGTATGATAAGCTGGAATGGGATGCATTTCCGACGCCGTAGACGCCGACTCGGGACTTTCGCTGGCATTTGTTATGGATGAGACGGACAGGCGTCGGCGTCGGAACGCATTAGCCAGGGCTGGATCTACATATTTCAGGACCAGACGCGAAAATCTATATGGGCCACTACCGTATTGCCGTTAAAATGTATAACTTTAATTATAATTGTTTAGTTTTTGTAATATTAATCGCTATATTTTACGAAAGAATTTTGACAGATAGATTCGTGTGATTCTATTGGTTGCTATGTGTTGGTGTCAAGAGCGGTTTTTTCTTTGTAAGTGCTGTGCGTTATTTGTTGTTGTATTGTCGTTTTGAAAGTTTGACCTGACTATTTTTTAAATTATTCTCTTACGGTTTTGTGGACTACCTATTATTAAACATCGAAAATGTTAAACTCTTAAACCACCCCCTATTAACTGTCAAAATTCTTTCGTTATTTCAAACAAGGTATATAAATAAATAAATAAAGATGCTGACATTTATTTGTAATCACAGCAAAATACAGGTCAGCTTGCAACCACACGGCTTTTCTGCTTTTCTGATACCTATTTGTATAATATTAATTATTATATACTCGTCAACAAAATTAGGGAAGGTGAAATTTCACCCATTTTCAAATCGTCATAACTCGGCGTATTTTTAGTCAATTTCGATTAATCTTCGAGGGCGAAAAACTTTGAAGTTTCTACTTTAAAGTCATGCATGCGAACTTTAGCGTCACCCCTTCCGCCCCCTGTAAAAATGCTTTTAAATCGAAAAAATATCCAACTTTGACGATGTGTACGGAGTTGAAAAAAATTTGTCGACCCGATCCACCAAACGGGCACTAAAATTTGTTTAATTCCCTAAAGAACGAAGTTCCTACGACGATTTGACACAAAGTTTTGGGTGCATTTTGAGGCTTTTTAATTAAATTAAAAATATGTTAAATAAATATTGTAAGATGTAATTTGCTCTTTCAAATGTCGCATTACAATTATAACTATCGCAGAATTTCCTATATTTTTTTGCAAATATCACTTCCTATCAAAAACGTAGCATCTCTTCCAATTAGTATACAAATGTAAAATACCAAATATATATTTTTTTGATAAGTCGTATTTGAGTTATCCGACCTCCAGAAATCAGGCCTTGACCACATACACACATACATATACAATACATACATACAAACATCATCGTGAAATTATTAAAAATGAGTTGTACGGACCCTAATTCGTGCTTATCCACTTAAAACTCACTAGCATGATTCAAATACCTTCACAGGTATGGCGGAAGGTAAAAATTCGGTAAAAATAGAACTGGAAACAGCATTTTAGATTCATTTTATGTACCTAATCTGTGTGAAGTGTCAAAATATTGATATCTAGAAGATTGGTTACCTACAATGACATGGTTATAATAATTGTAGTATTGTCACAGGTATTGTTGTATAAACTTCAAAGCACGCAGTAACATTATACGTACATCTTCTTATTTTTACTTATGTATCGTGTAATACGTACTTCGGAAACTAGCTCGCTGCTGCCACCTATACCTAATCTTTGCGCTAACGGTCCCATTGAAAAAGCGGGCATGGTCACGGTGGGTCTTCATGGCAGGTCCGGCCCTGGTGGCTCCGGGAATGGGGCCGTTTTGAAGGCCATTGAGCGCGACTAGCACCGGAATTAACGTGTGCCTTCTTTCAAGTTAATTACGGGAAACATTGGAGCGGATGTGATCCGGTGGCTGACAGTACAGATGTCCGGGGGGGGGTGGGGTTTCGGTGGTTTATAGCAGGTTTATGTGATGCACTCTGGATGTGATTTCACTGCGAATTTGTTTCTGTTTTTATGGTTTAATGGTTGCTGTATGCGGTGCATGTTAGATTACATTTTGGGAATAAACGGAATTTTAGAAGAATTTTGTGAAAGATTGCAATTTTTTGTTTTTGATATTTGAATCGACAACAGTAATGGCCATTTGCACCGCTATTCCTTTAATTTTAAGTGTTACTTAAATAAAAAATATCCAATCGAACTCATGACAGCAATGTTAGGTATAACTTCGTTTGATAATTTTATTTTGATACGATATAGAATAATTTTCTCTGCTTAATAAATGAATTTAAACTTGGATCTAGTAAGCCTTTAATTTATAATAAACATAACCACACCGGATCTTTTATTATTCCTCTTTATACAATTTCCAAATTTGTAATTCCATTCAATTTGAATACAGGCTGGTTTGGTTTCCAGTGTCCAGCTAATATTTCCTACTAATAACATTCGAGAATTTTTGTGTGTGAACTTATTCGGTATTATGTACCTACTCTATATTATAACAACATTTAATATATGGAATAAAAGGCTTCAGGATCAATTTTGATTTATTTGATTTATTAAATTGGACGTATCAGGAAGATAACTCCATCCATCATCAGCTACAAAAAATGAATATAAAATTACAAAATTGTATAAAAGTGATACAGTTTAGTCAACAATTTTTAAACAATTACCTGAAGCCTTTTATTCCAAACATTTAAACCATTTACGGATCATTCAAAACATTTTATACAACATTTAATATAATATTGCTTTGAAAAAAATTCCTATTAATCCATAAACTATTCCAGAAAAACTCATCAGATCATCAAGAAACTACCATTTCCGGTTGCACGATCAACACCAAAATCTCATTAGATCTAATCCAAGTTTTAAGTTTATTGGTTGTCAGCCGGACTCGAAATGGACTGGAACGTTGTAATGGTTCGTGAAAATTATCAAACACACCGTCAGTTTGGACGTTCTGTCTCGTATAATAAAGAATAAAACCATTTTTGTTTAAAACTTTTTAAGAACATAATATAGTTTTCCTTATTTGTTAAACTACTGTATGTCAAAAATAATTTACATTATCAAGATAGCGTTTCGTTTCATAATTTTTCAATTTCGAGTCCTGGTGAGAGCAAAAATAAAGTCCACTTAAAACAAGTCCATCGTAAACAAGTAGAAACTTCAGTTCATGTTCATACAAGATTAAAAATCAAACAAAATGTCTCAAATAGACAAATTAATATTATGTATAAGAATTAACCCATCTTCAGATATCATGGCTAAAATAGGAAATGAGTTAGTACTCCTTGCAAATCTAAATCTCTTCTCAATTTGATCCTTTCCAGTGAGTTCTCTCCCTTCCCTATCGTGTGGTGAGCCCCTCAGTGTTTTATCCGGGACGAATTGTTCTGGTTTGGCATTGGAATTTTGCTTAATCCATTGACAAATAGGTTCGTTACTTGAGATCCGATCGCTGCTCACTTTCGCGGTCGCTATCTGATCCCGAGCTCGCAGCGATTCGCGGCTGTTTTGTGAGCACGCCGCCCTGTAGACCGTGTTTTGTTTTTCCTGCCGCCTGCCACAAAACGACGATCAGGATACAAGGAGGGATTGAATAAATTTTTGATAATACGGGTTCGTTGGTGCTGATACGAATAATAGGAATGTAGGTAACCGAAATAATAAAACATGGAAGTAGGTACAATATTTATTTATTTATTTTTATCTCTTGCCTCATATTCTATAAGACAGGTACCTATTGTAATGGGTCAAAATTTTTGAGTATGAGTTTTTGGTGGATAAGCACGTTTCAGGGTCTCTAGAATACGAATTTAATATTTTCACGATGATGTCTCTGTGTGTATGGACTTTAACGTTTTAATAAGGATCTTAACACCGGATAAGATTTTGGTAGAAATTCGCAAACTGGATATAGTTTTCCTTAAATAAATCGGTACATTATATACTTATGACAATTTTTGCAATTAAATATAAAAGATAATATAATTAGCTATGGGTACAGTTAATTTTAAATACAATTTGCTGAATCTTGTAGTATTTAACAACAAAATAAAATGCAACTAATATTCCACTTTTTTTAAATTCCAGTATCTTGTTGTCCATGATATGAAATTTGTTTCTACCGTTTCTACACAAAATTTGAATTATTATGACAGTGACAGTACAGTTGACATCATTTGCTTGCATCTTGGTTTACATATTATACGAACATGAAACTATTAAAATGTAAGTAAAACTATTTATTATATTAGTAGAATAAGCAGAATTAGGCGAGAGGACGTGTGCTGGCCAAATCACATTTTTGTTTTATGAATAATCATTTTACAATATTTTTTCTTAAAACATCTATAATATAAATCCCGAATGTGACATCAAATTCTGTCTTAATTTCATAACTTGTAGTAAAAAATAGTTATGTATACTACAATCAGTTTATCTTCTAAACTATTATAATGATCTGCTATCTAAATGTACCTCAAAACCTTGTATCCAAAGCATAAATAAACACAAAAGAAATTAATTCATTTCCATTTAACATTCTTTTTAAATAAAATGGCCAGCATTGTATACCGTATCGCATTACATATCAATATCAAAGCCACCCTGTACGCTGTACAATTGGTTTCAGGATCGGGTAGGAACTAGGAACTGAGAAAGTAAAGGAACGTGTTTTGCCGGTCATTGCCTTTGCTCTTGTTTGCCTGTTTCGGCTTTGGCTTCGGCTTTGTGTTTTGTGAGATTTTCGTATTCGACGCAAGAACTATTTGCACTCATTGGACGAAGTAATATAATGAAATGGGTTCTACGCTCCTACCAATTCGGCAATGTTTTGCACTGTAATTTCACTTCGTCGCTGGGCTAGCGACTACAATCTAGTTACAAAATTAACGTCTACATTATCATGGAATTATTTCATTATTTTATCTTCAGACTATTTTACTCTCGATTTAACTTCTATTCTATTCTATCTAATATCTAATTATTTGTTGTTATTAATATATTAATTTGTGTTAGCCTTGCTAAGTTAAAAAACAGTCAAGTACGAACATACTCGTACTTCATGCGCAGAGGGTTCCGTCAAATGCTAAAACAGAATATAAGTAATAAGCATTGAATTACAGTCTAATTCATTAAAATTGTTTTTATTAACTAGGGTGCGTTCCAAAACCATACTCCAGAGTATAGAGTATGCTCAAAGTCGTTCCAAAAGGTTTGAGTATATCTCCAGTGGAAACTCTGAAGTGTTCCAAAACTGTTCGAGTTTACTCGAAGAGCATACTCTTCGTACCCTGTAAAATAGGAGGGTACAAACGTACTCTGGTGACTTTGACGCCAAATAGTGCTAACCTAAATTGTCTGTTCCATAATATCTTATTATTATTAATTTATAATGGACAACGAATTGGAATCAGCCACACAAATTGACGCAAACGATTATAAAGTAATTTGTATTCTAAAAGAAGATAATTATGTTGATTTTGGAAAATAAAGGTATATTCATAAATATATTAGAAAACCTTACCAGGACTACATTTATAAATTGGCGCGAATATTCATAAATATTCGCAGTTATAACACTTAACACCCTTCTATTATCCATGATGCAAGATTAATTTTGTATATCAAATAAATGTGGTTATAGGTTATATCACCATACAATATTTCCTACTCTACGTCGTTCCGAAACCCCACAAAACCCTGCAGTAACCTACTCTTACTCCAATACTTTACTCTGTGCTCCATGGTAAGGTTTTGGAACGCACCCCTAATGACATTTACACATGAAACAAAATATCGGTTAAATGGCCACAGTTGTTCTGTTGGCAGGAATGTACTCTTTTGACGAAATTTCGCAGTACGTTTTGAAGTAAGGACTGCTGGATTTCACGAATTTGGCGTGTAATTTCTTCTTTGAGATCCTCAGTTGCCTCAGGATGGTTCGCATAGACCTTACTTTTAAAAAAACCCCAAAGAAAATAATCCAAACAAGTTAAATCGCAACTTCTTGACGGCCAGTTTTGGTCTCCAAAACAAGACACGATCTGGAAACTTTGTTTGCAACAATGTCATTGTTTCGCGTGTGGTGTGACAGGTGGCGCCATCCTGTTGAAACCACATCTCATTTATGAGGCGCGTTCGGAAAATACCGAACTCCTGAACGTAAGTCGTCATTTTCAAAGTGAGGCGGGTTCAAATGACGCCAAGCCTTTCTTTTTACAGTCAATCGAATAAAAAATGTAGGTAAAGAAAACTGAGCATGGAATGTGTTGGCTAAATAGATAATCTACAATTTCAACAGCGAAAACATAGCATCGTTGTCCCATCATATATCATTTAATTTATAACACAGTGGAATGAAAAAAAACTTCTTGTTAACAAAGGTTCAATTTATGTCCCTCTGTTTTCAGAAATTTAATATAGCTTTTTGTTTACAAGAAAAAAATTCTTAAAAATCAAGAAAAATGGCTGATTTCAAAGTCATGTTTTTCCAAACTCATAAGTTAAAGAAGAAAAATAAAAACAGAGAGACCTTCTAATATCTTTTGTGACATGTTCATATATTATGTTGTAAATAAAGGAAAAACCTCTATATACCAAATGATCATGGGACGCGCACACCTCTGTTTAAAAAAAATTCACTACCAGACGGACCCCTTAAGAGCCTATTGCATGGCAATAATACGCATTGAAAAACGAGTAATTTTTGTGAGGATCTCAATCTAATACTGTTATACGTATGATGTTGAATTTTTGTATGTAGATTAAGGAAGCATACTAAAAGTGCGGAATCTTCAAAATCTTTAATTAATGTAATTAGTTTGCCTTTAATAATTATGCGAAATTCGACGAAAATTGTACAAGTTTAGATATAATTTATGGCAACTCTGTTGATAAAATTATAGCTTTATTGTTTTTCCGCCTTTTTTACATCTATGTTCTACTCATTTAATCTTTAAACTCAATGATAACTTTTATAGTTCATTCATGAGATCTTCACGAAATTCTAGTGTTTAATTTCTTTTTATCTCTAATTGTTGTCGGAACAATATATATAGTTTGAATTTTTCAATTCAACAATGCTTTGTCGTTACTAATGTAAAATTTCAGATTTTTATTTTGAGCAATATAGCCAGAATCGTGAATTCTGATTCATATTGCACTCAAGTCCATTCCGTCAAATTCTTGCATGAAAATTATGCACGCCGAAATGATCACGTAGCTTGCGAATCGTCACATTTTTGTAATGGGTTTTCACTTTTAACAAACGTTCTTCCAATCTATAACGCACCATTTTTGTAAATGCCAATGTTCTAATTACACAAATACCAAATATGGCTGACTTAACAATTGACAGACAGAATTGGGGCGCGTTTCAAAATTCAACTTCTTGCTAAGACATCCTATATAACATACTAATCAATCAATTCATTCCAAGGAGAACGAAAACTGAACAATATAAAAATAACTTCAATAGTTTTCATTTGCATGTTTTATGTTATTGTGCGAGTATGTTGCACAATAACTGTACTTGTTAAAAATAAAAAAATATGCTTGTTGTGTTCTTCGTTCTGATTCAATTAGCCGTACCGTTCGTCCACGTAACAATACAAATAAATCAACTTCTTTTAAGTCTAGAGTTAAGTTATTGTTTGTGTTGTTGGCTTTGTCCTTTGATTTTCATGTTTTATTTTACTTACACAAAACAGTCTTTTCACACGTATTTCTTGTTTAAAAATAGACTGTACTTGTTAGAATACAAATGGAAAAGTTTTTTCATACAAATTTTATTGATACGTAAACAGTTTTTTTAAATGCTTGGCTTTTATTGTTCCATAAAATAAGGTATTTATAAAATATACGAAATTTTTAAATTGGCCATTTAACCAAATGTATGAAGATAAATAATTTGAAGTACCTAAGCATATCCAAAACTATTGCTTATTTAAGGCTTGTAAATTTTTCTTGTAACTTAAAGTTATAATTCATATTTTTGAAAACATACAAAATATTAACTTCAACATTAGTTATACAAAATTTTGAGATGCAAAACATCCCTTCTGTGTATCTTAACCTTCGGATGATCAAGTGGGGTAAATTTGAACGCAAGCTTGGTTTTTATTAATATAAATATTTTATAAGCCGTTTTTTCAGCTGAATCTTTTTATGTATATTATCATATTACTTTTATATTACTTTTGTTACTCATCAACAAAACTTTGTTTTTGTCATCTATAGTGTACGATACTTTACGTTCTTGTATAAAAGTACCTATATGCTAAAAAGTTATTTCCAGTTTTTTAATTAGCCAAAATAAATGGGGTCAGTTTTTACCCCTTTTGGTCGTCCATATACTAAAAAAACTTGGTCATCTGGAGGTTTAATGTGAATTTAATTATCTATATTTTATTTAATTTAATTATAAATTATATGATTTTTTGCAGTTTTAAACAGAAACAAAAGTAAAATTATTTTCTAAGTATAATTATATGTAGTATATAAATTATGATATAAATTGAATCTTGACTGTTGAAAATTAGATTTTCTAACATCATAAATTATATTATGTTAATAAATCACTGTGCTTATAGAACCAAAATCATGGCTGAACGGCAATAAGAATAAAATAGAAAAATAAGATTCAAATTCGTCATATTCTTACTTTTCAATAACTAATTTATATTTAATCAAATTTAATGTATAGGAACATTAGATTCATCTACCTTTCTAGAAAACCAATCTGTAACGAATTTATTCAAAAATAATTTTACATTTAGATGTTTGTATTATGTTATGAATACTGTTATTAATTTATTCAAAAATAATTTTTACATTTACATGTTTGTATTACCTATTGATTGTACAATAACAATAATACAAATTCAAGCAATTAAAATAAATTTGTAAATTAAACACAGAATTGTTTTGAACAAAGTTTTCAGTAAACAAAGTTAAATCTCAACTTCCCTGAGAAGTGGAGGTCTTTATCAGATACTATCTAATTATCTGCTAAATGGTCTGAGAGTTTCAAAACAACTGTAATTTTAAAATTATTCACGTTCTTGTTAAAAAATAAATTAGAGTAGGTAATATAAGAGTTATAAATTAGGTCATAGTAAACTAATTATGACATTGTATGATAAATCTGCTTAAGAATGTAAATACAACGTGTCGATAAAGGTTGCCGTATGAAAATAATAATTATATATTTTAATATAAAAGAAAACAGATTTGTTTGGTTGTGACGCAATTTGTAACCCAAATTCAGTGTACAAAACAACTGAAATCCTGAATAAATTTTAATGCAATGCAGTTTGCATTTAGTAGATGTAGACTTTTTGTCAAATGATGCTACAGATATCTACGAGCCCAGAATCACATCAGTTAAATTTTTGTAAAAATTGAAATTTGCGAATTTCTACAAAAAATGGTGTTAAGATCCTTATTAAAACCTTAAATATGAAATTTGGTTATTAAAGGTTTGATACTTTTTACTTCTTTGTACGGAGTAATAAGGAAGTATTGTAATCGCGAAAAATTTCGGTTTTCAGATTTTGATGGAAATATCCGTTTTGACCTTTTCTGAGTCCATTATGACTAGTTTCGTCGTGACGTCTGTACGTATGTACGGACGTATGTATGTCGCATAACTGAAATACGGTTAGACGTAGAAAGTTGAAATTTTGTATTTAGGACTGTTATAGCATCTAGTTGTGCACCTCCTATTTTTTGTTTCAATCTATTAACTGGAAGTAGTACTTTTGTCAAATATTTCGATAAATATTTAATTTGAGACAATTTTTTAAATTTTAAATGAAAGATTATGTGATAATTACCTACAATCGGTATTTTATAAATATTTTGTATCTGGTATCATTTAAGAATAATTAAAGTATATATTTATAATTTAGTATTTCGGTATCTTGTAGTCCATGATCGATTAACATTTGTTACTACGTAAAATCTAAATGATTATGACATGACAGTGACAGTGGCAGTGACAATAGTAAAATATCGTTTATATCTCTTCTGCAGTTTAAATAAAATGACTAAAATATATTTGTGATTGTGAGTAAAGTAGCACTAGTAGTAGTACTTATATATTAATATATTTGTATAATATAATTCTACATTTTAGTCATTAAGAAAAGTATGAACAGTTTAATAGGCGTACAAGGAAGTCATGTGGTGTCCACGTCAGATTTTTTAGTTATCGTGAACGAAAAATCGTCACATATAAATTCGTTATAAATCATCGTGAAAATATTAAATTCGTATTCTAGAGACCCTGAAACGTGCTTATCCACCAAAAACTCATACTCGAAAATTTTGACCCATTACAATACCTCTCTTATAGAATATGAGGCGAGAGGTAAAAATTCAATTTTAAGGTATTTGATCTTGACCAAAATTTTTTTGCCTGCAGCGCTTTTTATTTTCTTCTGTTATATAGAAAATTGAAAATTTGACACTGTATGTAATAAGAATTGTGTGCCAAATAAATTTTTTATAAAAAGACAGAATTCATTTTGTGGTATGTGCGGTGGGAAAAAGCGTGTAACCGTTGCGTCCATGTTTGTTTCTCTTGTCACTCGATCGCTTAGCTATTTAGCGGTTTCTCTGGTTCCGGCCAGGCTTCAATTTTAGCGGATCATGTTTTCATAAACATCCGGGCATCGATTGAGCACCGCGGCGTCGAATAGGCGAACGTGAATCGTGGAACGAAACCAGAACACGTTCATTGCACGCCCCAACACCAGTAATACGACCAAATGAGCAGGACTTCAATGATCAATCAGTGTTATGCGTTGCTCTTTAATCAGCATTAAGGGTATCGACTCCACGTAGCTCAACACCGCGTTAGTCCTATGTTAATGCATAGAAACGCTCGCTAAAAATACGTAAAAGCAGTCTAGCAATTTCTAAAATGCTGTTTTATAGATACAGCTAAATTTTTACCTCTCGCCACTCATATCTGTAAGAGAGGTATTGTAATCATGCTAAAATTTCGATAGTGAGTTTTCAATGGATAAGCACGTTTTGAAGTCCCTAGAACACGATTTTGATAATTTCACGATGATGTCTGAGTGTGTGTGTGTGTGTGTGTGTGTGTGTGTGTGTGTGTGTGTGTGTGTGTGTGTGTGTGTGTGTGTGTGTGTGTGTGTGTGTGTGTGCGTGTGTGTGTCTGTGTGTGTGTCAGGATGGATGTTGGAGGTACGATAACTCAAATACCACTGAATAAAAAAATTTGAAATTTAGTATACAATATTCTGACACCCTAGATTAGATCTGATTAGATTTTGGTGCTGATCGTGCAACCGGAAGTGGTAGTTTCTTGAAGATCTGAAGAGTTTTTCTGGAATATTTTCAAAATTTATGAATTAATAAGAATTTTTTTAATAACATTGTATAATAAATGTTACTATCTACAATATGTATTCAAAACGTTGTTTCTATCGAGCACCATTTTCCAATTACAAGAAGTTAAAAATTCTACAAATTTGTTACAATTTTGATTTAACTGCCTACCTATGGAAACAAAAAATAAAATATTTGAGTGTTAATGTCACATGAATTTTTGGCAAATTGAAATGGAAAATATGAAATGTCATTTAGTATTTATAAGGTCATAATAAACTTTAATAATATTATAAAAACTACAATTTCCGAATTCCCTTCTAGTACAATTTGTGAGTAAGTACTACATAATATATACTTATATTAGAAAAATAAAAATAGTAGAGTATGGCGAGAGGTTATGTGTTGGCCACATCGGATTTTTTAAATTTATTTACAGATGAAGAATGCAACAATGTTTATGCCGAGTTACATTTTTAAATAAATCTCTTAATAATAAGATAAAGCATGTAAGAAATTGCTGAAAACACATACTTTTTCATTAATTTTTTATATAGATTCCAAAGATTTTTTCAGAATTCTAACTCGGCATAAACCTAGATTAATTCTTTCACAAACATCTAGTACCTGTTTTTCCTTCAAATTTTTAATATGCAATGAGTACAGCAGAAACTGCAATACTTCTAAATACGTAATATTTTGTTACGGAGACGAGACCCTTAAACAGTGGGAAATATATAGAGATTATGTGCGTAAAAAATAAAAATATGTACACAGGCGCAACTAGGAGGTCTAGGCTTAGCCCCCCAAAATAAATTGCCTAAAATACAATTTTAAAACAACTGCCAGATTTAAGGTAAAGTTAATGTTATTGTTATCGTTGCGTAATATTTTGGTGGTTTTCAGTTGTTATATTACAAGAGCTTCGAAAATAATCGAAAATACTGCCAACTGATGAGACGTATTTTAAATAAGATAGTAGGTATCTTAGCATCATCACAATTTAGTTAGAAAATTTAATTCAAATAGCATAAGCTAGTTCATCTTTAATCAAACTTAAAGCTTTTACAATTTTCATGTCATTGTCATTTGCTATGAGTGTAAGACCTCTCGAAAGTTTTAAAACTATAATAAAATGAAATTTGTGATACTTAAAATAATCTTGTTGCTGAAATGTGATCAGAAATTGAGATTACAGTTAAACTTTTAAAAAAGTCATTTCGAAATAATGGTAAGTATCCAATCAGTCGTTACCATCTGTTCTGTAATAATATCAAGGGTCAAGGGCATAAAACAAAGTTGAAATAAAACTGATAACTTTGCGGGAAGTAATAAAATATATTTTTATCAAAATATTTAGAATTTTACTGCTCAGATAAAAACGAAATAAAATTTATTGTATTTTGTAACCACAGTACCTACAGTAAAAAGCTTTTCGACAACAGACTTTAAAGTTGTTATAAATTCACATTGGAAAATGTTTGGTGAAAACATTTTATATTTTAGCAAAAATACAAGAACATAAGAACCTATAATAAGTAAAGGTCAACAACATGAATATTAATTATTTGAAAACAAACAAATTATTTTGAAAATAATGAAACAAACATCCCTGTAAACTGTACTATGTATGTATTTAAATTTTTTTATTGAGGTACCTATACCTATTTAAAAAATGGTACAAAATCGAAGAGATAAAACTTGCTTATTTTCTAGCATAAAGAATAATATTGGCAATTGGCTTCAAATGTGGTTATATACTAATTCGACCACGAAGATTTCAAATTTGTAGCCGAAACAAATTTTCAACCCACAGTTTTCGACATACCTATTTTTTTAAGTCGAAAACTGGTCGAAATAATTTTTTTGCACCATTCGATTCCTCGGGTCAAATTATATAGGTGTACATACAGGGTGAGTCAGCTAAGTGTTCCCTATTTCATTTGTTTGTAAAGTCTCAAGTTTTTGTGTAAAGTCCGCCAAATTTTTGCTGTAAATACAGTAGCCACTTGAGTTTTTGTTCGCAAAGTTTTATCATTATTGCTCTATTGCTTCCTAATTGGTGACTGAAATAATGATTAATTAATTAATGATTAGTCAAACGACTATTTGTAGGATTTTAAAGGACCTTAAGTGGCATCCTTATAAGATTCAAATTCTGCAGGCAATTTCTGAAGAGGATAAAGCAAACCGATTGGAATTTGCAGAAGACGAAATTGAACGAATGAATGAAAACCCTGGTCATCTGAATAACATCATGTTTTCTGATGAGGCACATTTTCATCTTGATGGTGGATTTAATAGACACAATAATCGGTATTGGTCAGATGAAAATCCCCACTGGATTGCTGAACAATCCTTGCACTCTCCTAGAACGACTGTTTGGGCTGCAATTGGAGATTTTGGATTAATTGGTCCAATTTTACATTGAAGTGAACCACTCGTGAAGTTTTTGTCTGATCGATTTGAAATTTCGGCAGTAAAAATTCCTTTAGATAGTTCATGTTTTGCAAAAATTTCTTCACTTTCTGATAAAAATTGCCTAAGTTATAAAAAATCCAAATAGGGAATAGTTAGCTGACTCAGCCTGTAGTTTAAGAAAAAAATTCTATCGAATGTCGTATGTAAATACATATTTTCTAATCAGGAAAAATATATCAAAATTTTGAAAATTTGTTCATTTGATAGAATTTTTTTTTTGACGTTTTCATGTTTTAATTTTATTGAAATTCACTCATGTAAGATATCAATGTACTTATAGCTAAGTAGCTATAAATATTTCAGTCAAGTGCGAGGGCAATGCAATATTCAAAAACAAACAAATTATTATGTAAATCATGAAACAAACATCCCTGTAAACTACTGTGTATGTATTTCAATCAAATGAATTTAAAACTTCCTGAAACTGTAAATAAACCAATTAAAGTTGAATGTGTTCACGCCACAGATTACAGCTTTGAATAGTTAAACATCCCCCACTCTTGAGTGTGTAAACACAATATCCACGTGTAATGTGTACCTGCGTTTGTGTTGCGCTGTGCATACCGCAGCATGATTTCCACGGACTGTGAAGTGCGCATGCGCAATCAGCGCGCTTCACTAGCCTGAAAAAGCGCAACAGGCTGAAGCGCTGTTTGCGAACCAAACCACGGTGTCGACGTCGACAACTCAAAGCGTCGACATGAAGGGCAGCGACCGAGGTGTCGAGTAAACATTCGAATAGTACTTTCAATCTTTAGTTTCTTACTGAAGGGTACTTTTAGCTAATATCTAGTAGCATAAATATTTCGAAACAGATTATTATCTCATGGCTTTTTATTCAAGTAGGTACCTACCTATCTTTTAAATTTAAGAGCGGAAAGTTTTCTAAAAAATCTATTTCTACTGGTACTCAAGTACCTACCTTTTTCATTCTTACAACACCATTTTCGTGGAGACATATCAAACTACATATAAATACACATTTTCTTTAAAAAAATGTGTCGGATATAATTTTAAATGCACTTTGAAAATTTTTGAAATGTTCGATTTGCTCAAAATTTGGTTATACTCTATTTTGAACACGAGGAATCCAACGGTGCCACTAAAAGAAAATTTCGGCAAATACTTTTCAATATAATTTTTGCAGGTGAAAGACGGGAGTAGCTAAGACCGTATTTTTTTCATCATTGGATTCCTCGCGTCGAAATACATATAAATCCAAATTTTCGCCAAAAAATTCGAACAGGTACAATTTTTATGAAGGGTTTTCGAAAATGGCCAAAAAACGTGGGTACACCCCTTGATGAAATTTTGGCCAAAATAACTTTTTCTCACAGAACTAGTTGAAAATTTGGTTATATACTAATTCGACCCCGAGGATTTCAAATCTGCAGTTGAAAATTTTTTTTTACTAGTATTTTTCGACATACTTTTTTTAAGTCGAAAACTGGTCGAAATGGAAAATTTATTTTTCAACATTGGATTCCTCGGGTCAAATTACGTAGGAATCCAAATTTTCACGAAAAAAATCTAAGGGGTATAACTTAATTGAGGTAAAATGGTACAAAATCGAAGAGATAAAACTTGCTTATTTTCTAGCCTAAAGAATGATATTGGGACTTGGTTTAAAATATTGTTATATACTAATTCGGCCACAAGGATTTCAAATCTCTAGTCGAAAAAAAATTTCGATGCACAGTTTTCGACATAATTTTTTAAGTCGAAAACTGGTCAAAATAAAAAAATATTTTTGTACCATTCGAATCCTCGGGTCAAATTATGTAGGTGTACATACTTTAAGAAAAATATTCTATCGAATGCCGTAGTAAATACAGATTTTCTAATCAAGTTGTTGTGTCAAAATTTTTAAAAATTGTTCTTTTGATAAAAACCATCTAAGTATCTGTATCTATCGATTCTGCAAAGTACTGTTGTCGGTGGCGGTTGGTAGGCGGTTCTGTGAAAACTCGGAAAACGTGAAATTAAATAGCGGGCGTCAGGGGCACAGGAAATTACATCACTGTCCACTCCCACCTCGCTAGTTGCACGTCTGTCCGTCTGTCTGCGACGAGGCGTGAGTGTCGCAGGTCCGACTGTTAGCTGTCGCTCTAGGCTCTAATTTCATTGCGCGAAAGAAAATATTATTTCTCATTTGTTTGTCTTACTGTGACAGCTGACTGTAGAGGGTGCACGAGGATGGCAACTGGATATTTTGATTGAATTCCTGCTCACGCAGAGCCGTATTCAGAATGTTAATGTAGGGCATTTAGGGCAGGATCAAATTTTTTTAGGGTAGATTGTAATTTAAGAAATTTATTAAGTATTAAAAAGCAGATGTAGCCAGCATTAGATCTCCCGCCATATTCACTCAATTCTTTTTACTTATACAAAATAAATAACTCTCAACACAATTAGGGGAACACTTGAAATGAGGTAAAATTACACCCATTTTCAAATCGTATTTTTAGTCGATTTCGATGAAACATCGAGTGCGAAAAACTTTGAAGTGTCTACTTTAAAGTCATGCATGCGAACTTTAGTGTCACCCCTTCCGCCCCCTCCAGCCTTCCTGTGAAAAAAATGCTATTAAATCGAAAAAATGTCCAACTTTGACGATGTGTACGGAGTTGAAAAAATTTTTCGACTCGATTCACCAAAAAAGGGCACTAAAATTTGTTCAATTTCCTGCGCAGGACTCAAAGAACGAAGTTCCTACGTTGATTTTACAGTTATGAGTGTTTGAAAAAAAAAGTGCATTTCGAGGTTTTTCGGGCATAACTTTTCAACCAAATTGCTGAAATCTCGCCACTAGGGCCGATCTGCTACTATTTTCTCAGGCCGGCATTGATTTGATTTTATCTTTATTTTTTTGATTTTTTAAATTATAGTGTTTTTTTTCCAAATCAAGGTCGTATATCCAGGGCAGGTGCAGATACCCCTAGCTACGGACCTGTGACCACGCCAAGTATAAATTATTTATAACTGAAATACTCGTACACTACCCAAAACTGAATAGGGATATTTAAAAAAGTATATTATAAATACTAATCACAACTCTACGTTCATTTGTATCAACATTTAAACAAAAAGAAACTAATAATTAGACGTAGTCATAAATTAACAATTACTGATTGGTATTGACATGTCTAATTTATTTCGAAATAAATAACAAAAAACTTAAGAGGGTATTATTCCTAACATGAATCCCGAATTTTCATTCTGACGAATTCAATTTACCCCTCCCCCTCCTGAAAAAAACGGTCAGAAATTTACGTCAGAGATAAACACAAGTTGAAACCCCGCCCTTTTGTGCCACTATCATGAGTTACGCCGTAAAATAGGCAAGATTTGTTCAAAAAGTGATCATTTTCTGGAACAAAATACAGCCGCAAAAATTAACTTACAAGCTTGAAATTTTGTATAGGTACTTCTAAATAAAGGTTGTGTACAGTCCGCTATCTCAGTAATATATCAATATTTAGGTTTTTTATACAGTTAATTTATTGTTAAAAAGGGGTGTATTTTTTAATGCAATTAAACATTTGGCCAGCATTGAAAAATGAATAATTTGGAGTTAACGGACTATTTTCATCTCTTATGCACATAATAGTAAAAAAATTAGTACTATGTTTTACTATGCAGTCAGAATTTGTTCCAGAAAAATAGTCTATTTTTCGAGTAGAATTATGTCCTCTTAACAGTAGATTTAGTAGGTACAAATAGAAATAACTGTTCTACCGTAAGAGAAAATAAAGAGGATACAATAATTAGTCAAATTATGTGTCTATAAATATGAATATATATTATTTGTTAGTTCAGTTTACAAAAGTAAATATTAACATTACAAATGAGCATGAAATCACGTTAATTTATTCGCGGTATTAACATTTGTTATTATTTCTCGAACCACAAGGTAAAATCATGTTATAATACGGGTAGGTTTTAACCTTTATCAACATGTAACAATACATTATTTGAATGCTAATTAAAAACCCACAAATATGTACCAAATCCCTAATCATAAAAAGTAATTCCGTTTTACAGTTGTACGCCTACGAATATTCATTAATTTTAATTACAATAGTATCTGCAGCTCCAGGAAGCAAACTGTTTCAAAATGTTTTTTTGATAAATGAATAAAGTTAGTTTCACCAGCAGTGTAATTAACACAGGAATATTGTAAAATGTAGTGCTATTACAAATTGAAATAAATTTTAACTTCTACCTTATCTGGGTTAATGACGGAACAAAAAAATGACCAAAACGGTACCTACATTACATTAAATTATTGCAGGAATTAAAACAGTATTTTTTACGATATTTTTATAGTGGTTTTAGTTTTGTAAATAAATATAAAACAATAATGAAATTATTAAAACATTCAGAGGAATTTATTTAAATAAAGTCTACGATAATTTGTTGTCTTAAATAAGTATATTCTTTAAATATATTTATTAACAAGGTTTATACTGTTTATTTGATTCTAGTTTTAAATTTTTCTACCTAAATCAATAAATTTAAAAATTGTGAAAAGAATATAGAATAACTAGTAAACAAAATACTTGCAGTTTTAAAAATTTGAAAAAATATTTGTGAGAGCTATAGTGTCTACTATTTTATTTTTGAATTACCTAATACATTATTAATAGTTTTAATCGTATCATCAACTGTTATTATCTTTTAATATGCAACACTTATTAATAATTACAAACAATATAATACATTAAATACTAATAATACCTTAGATACTTCTAATTCATTAGTTACGAACTTAATACGTTAGATACAATTATAGCAACAAAACATTCCATAATATGCAAACTGTCAACAAATTGACAGATAAAATTGTTGATTTGTTTTAACATCACTGTCGTTGATAATACGATTAAGCTTTGAATATAACGCGAATATATGCGATTTAAGCCTCCTTGGATGTTCAAAGAGACTCGGTTTCACCTCATCGCTTAGCACCAGCCTCGGTATTATAAATCGCATAATATTCTTGTTATATTAAAAGCTATAACTGCTTTATATTATTTAATTAAGTTAAATATGACGACATTTATTATCTACGATGAAAGTAAGTTTGAGAAATGGAAGGTATAAATTTATTGATAGCCTATTTATCTACAACCAATGTTCGAGGGTAGAATTCTTGGAAACCGGAAATGATGTAAAAGTTCAATCCGAAAAAGACGGCAATAAATCAATTTAAACGAATCGTTTTTCTTTTTTCACGAGACAAATAACAGGGTTAAAACAAGACTATAGTTTCTGATATAAAAACCATAAAATTTAATAAACAGGCAGTCCAAATTTTAATAGAAAAATGGTAAACTTTTGCAACTTCGTTTAAATAGAAAGAAAGATATGTTTTTGTTTCCACAAAAATTTCCATTTGTGAATGAATGGCAGCAAACGAAATTATTCATCTGAAATTATTATAATATTAAGAAAATATTCTACTTATCAAAAGATAATTTATTTGGTTTTGGTTTGGCTCCAGTAGGTAATGTTTGATCTGCTATTATGTTTTGAAGTATAAGATTCTTATTTATCTTTTTGTAATACTGTAACGCATTATAGTACTCGACAATTTAACCTCCTAATGCAATACCTATGCAAATAAATTCACTTCAGTTAGCAATCAGTGTAGAACAGTACAGCGCAGCGTACAGATATAGAGACTAGAAATTCGTATAAGTCTTAAAGCGGTATTTGGCAATGTTCTCTAAATGCAAATATGCAAATCTGTGCTTGTTTAATTTTATGAGAATGCAAATACCTACTATAAAACCAGACTATATTGTAGTCAAAATCTTAATTCATTTTAATAGGAAATATCTCGGAAATATCTTTACTTTCGCATGCACTGAAGTTTGTTGACTTCAAATTCTAAGTTTTGTTTTTATTAATTGTAAGGGTAATTCATCGTAACTTACTTATTTCAAAACTCAATAATGCCCATTTTATGAATCAGAAACTTTTTATTTTTATTTTATAATATAGGTACATATCTAAAGTTTTGTTTCGCCCAGTTTTCAAAATCATATCAAATAGGTGACGCCCCCCATTGTCTATACACTGAATAAGCCGATTTCTGACTTTTGTCATAACTCTTTCCAGCATACCCGCTGTATGTTGGCAATTGCGGTCCGGATGTTGACCTTCAGGTCTTCTAGGGTCCTTGGACGGTTGACGTAAACGCGGGATTTCAAAAACCCCACAAAAAAATCACAAGGAGCCAAATCGAGAAAGCGGGCTGGCCACTCCAAATCGCCCCTTATTGAGATGAGGCGCCTCGGGAAGTGTTCCCTCAAGACAGCCATCGATGCTGCTCCGTGCTCCAACGCATGATGCCGACTGACCGGGTGGGGAACAAAATTTGTGCACCTGTCGAATGAAATCACTCTCTCACCACTACGATCCCTACAGCCTGAATGGCACGAATTTAATAAAGCAAGTTATGATGAATCGCCCTGTATAAAATTACGTTTTATACAATTAATTAATTAATTAATATACATGATGCGTAAATGTATGTCAGTACAATATTTAAATTGATGATTCAGAAATTCAATTCGGTTAAGTAGGTAAGTACTTCTATTTTAAAATTTTCATTAATATACTTACAACAAACTTGTGGTACGTGTGTCTCAAAAATCCCGAACACGCCTCTGTGCGTAGATTGTGTTTTAAGACTGTCACGATGGGGACGACTGAAAGGGGTACACTGTACTCGTAAAAACACATGCTGAACAGAAATATTGGATGAAATGAGATTATTTATCTTAAAATGTTATACTGCACCTTATCTCATTTAATACTGCACAAATTAATATCAACAAACATACCATCCAAAAATCAATTTTCACTGCTACATTTTTTTTCTGCTAAAAATATTTTTTACTGCAAATACCGCACACATAAATTTAGCTCATTTATAAATAATTTTTCCTTAAATAATTTAATAAAATAATAAAAAAATTAAATAATTCGTACACAATAGAGCAATAGGTAATGTATTTATAATGTACAACCTGTTTTATCATATATTTTACTACTGTCAATAACATAATAACACAGCTCTTATTTATGTGTTGTTATATATAGAAATTTCATTTTACGAGAACGATTTCGATCCATAATAGTCCATTAAATCAAATCATAAACTACGGCGGTGACATTTACGGTCTGCGTACAAAATGCTAACCAAAGAAAAATCAACACTTTAATGATAATTTCCTTCAATTGTCGTACATCTACTATTTTCCGTTTAATGAAATCCGCTTTAGAATGTTTCTTTGGAAAACAAAGCAAGTTTGGCTGATTGAACGACTCAGAAAGCCGATTATCTCTATAAACATTACGTCGTGCATTTCCCGCTTGGAGTTTCCGATGTTTTCGCAAATTCAATGTGCATTGTAAGCTTCGTATTTTCGCTGTGATGTTCAAATGTTCAACCTTTATTTGGTAATTCCTACAGTGATAAAAATAAGAACGTGTGGTACTTGTTTAGTAACATTCATTAACAATTGAGTTTATTGAAATCGATTGGAATAAATGTTGGTTTTTGTAGGATTAGCCATTGGACTGTATTCAAACGCAATGTAAGTAGTAACCACGCTGTTTCTTTCGCCTTTATATTATGCATTGTTGTAAATTATCTAGATAAATCATCTCGATAATATATTTTTACCTATTATCTTATCTAGATAAATTTTATTTTATTTATTTATTATCTTATCAAGATAAAATTACAAATTATCTTTATCTATTTTTACATATCATCTAGATAATAATTTTTGTAAAACTAGAACCAATTTTTTTGTAATTTTAATTGAATTCAAATGTAATCAAACTTATACTTTAGAACATGTCATTTATATTTTTTTGAATTATCTAATAATTACCTAGATAATAATTATTTATCTTTTATCTATTATCTGGATAATTTCTTCAATGATTATCTATTATTTTATCTAGATAAATAAAAAATCTGATGTGGCCAGCACAAGATCACCCGCCATACTTACTTTTTTCTTCTTAGTTATTATACAAAATAAATTAATACGATATATAGGTACTACTACAGTCATTTTATTTAAACTGCAGAAGAAGATATGAACGATATTTTACTATTTTCACTGTCACTGTCATGACATAATCATTTAAATTTTACGTAGTAACAATAATGTTAAACGATCATGGACTACAAGATACCGAAATACTAAATTATAAGTATATATTTTTATTATTCTTAAAAGATACCCAGATACAAAAAAAATGTAGGTAATAATCACATAATCTTTCATTTAAATTAATTATTTCTCAAAATATTTTTAAAAACTACTACTTCCGGTTTGTAGATTGAAACCAAAATTTAATGGCTAATTAAGATTCATATTAACACCTTAAATATAAAATTTGAAATGTTAAAGTTTGATATTATTTGAGTTATCGTTTCAGAAACTCACACTCGAAAATACCTCCCTTATAGAATACCTCCCTTATAGAATATGAGGCAGGAGATAAAAAGGATATTTGCAACAAATTCTGGCAACAAAAATTACTAAGACAACATTTAAACAAAACGTAAATTTGGATAACAACGTATTTCCACAACGAAAACGTCAACGTTTCTTACGTCAACTTCGTTACACAAACGAAAAGTCAACATTTACAAGTTTGATTAAATTAAAATATCTTAGTCTAACGAGACTACCGCCAACGCGTTCATTGTCATCGCGGTCTCGACACAACCTGCGACACTCACCGGAACTTCCGGTCATTTGTCTGGGCGGAAATACGGAAGTGAGATACCGCGTAACTTACTTTTATTTTATTTACTGTGTCACTAATACTTGCCAAACTGCGTTGGCTGGAAAATATAAGAACAAATGAGGTCAAATTCGCAGTACAGTCGCAAGTGTGAGATATACTGCAGGGAATTTTGTTTGTGTATGGTTGGCAGCCGTGACCTTTACCTTGCGGAAGACTTAAGAGGCTCGTCTACGATTTTACCGATTTACTAGAGTACTCTCGATTTTACTTTTTTTCTATTCCACTCTTTTCCCCATTAATACAGCTGCCTGAAACCAGTCCGAAACTCGTACTTTGCCGCATCCTAGCAATGCCATGTCATTTTAAAGTTGAAAAATACTGTAAAAGTGTTGTCGTTGCGAGTAAACTGTCAGACTATTATTGAATTCAGGATAATGTTTTTCTAAACATATAATAGAGAAAGAATGGATCTACAAATGTGCCTTTTAAAAAAATTAATTTGTATCATGAGATATAACCGTGTAAAATTAGCAAAGAATAGGATTCTTTTTCTATTTAATCCTGGTTGAAATAAAAAATTTCCATTCTTGTACGGGCCACAAAACACTCGCTACCTACGTTAGTATATTTTATGCTGGATTTTAGGTAGTAGACGGGCCTCTTAAGCTGATCTAGTTATAAACGTTGGCAGTTATGTTTTGTAGTTATTTGCTTGTTTGGTACGCAGACGTACTGACAACTAGATTTGTGCTGTAATGAAATTATCATTTTGTTTGCACAATGTGGTTATTAAATTGCTTTGACTTTTCGGATAATTAAATTATTTAGTTGTTATTGTAGAAACTATTATTATCTTTCCAAGTTTTAATTGTACTCGCATAATATAAGTTTATAATGACAACGTTTTGATTCTTAAACTCAGACAATTCCTTGTTAAAAAAGCTTGGCTCCATTTTGTTTCAAAATGGCAAATCAAAATTAACTTCCGTCACAAAATTATAGTTATTTAACTATCTAGTGTGTTAATAATTGAGACATTTTAACGCGTGAGAGAAGCGAATTTTAATTTTTAAGGACACGTTCTCTGACGAATAAATTACTGTACAAATTTAATTACTCACTGTGTTTACTGGTACTGGTAACAGTTTGTAGAATATATCATATAACTTATTAAATGTTACTTTCATCACATTTTGTCAGTACCATTAATATTGTTAAAATAAATTATAAATAAAAATTTAATTTAATTTATCCAGTGCTAAGTTGGTGAATTAAATTCCCTTGATAAATTCATTGAACGGCAACGTTAACGTAAAAACTAAAATAAAAAGCTGAAATAAAATTTTTCTGTTATGGGAGTTAGGGACGTGTGTATTTTCATCGAAGATATACGATGAAATTCGAGATGAAGTTGAAATATATATTACTTCATTTCACATCTTTTCACTTACAGATATTTCAGTTGCACAATGATGATTTAACTTTTCAATTCACCATTGAATGAATTAAAATATATAAATTTATAACACTTTAATACTTTACACCGGGATTTAGTTTTGTAGTAAGAAAGGCAATAATTAATAACTGCATAATTTTAAAAACCTATCAATTAATTTATTCATATACATAGCCTAAAGTTGAATATATTTACAAAAGTTCCAAGTTAAAAAAATTATATCTATCATACTTTTTGATATCAACTTAATATACAGGGTGTATCATAACTTCGAGTACATACGTGAAAGGTATATTATGTTGTTTGATATTCTGATTACGAATCAAAAAGAATTTTTTTAAAATTCGAAAAATTAAGGGTAGTTTACCTGCAGCATTTTTTGTAGTACTGCACTGGATTCGTTTTCCTATTAAACACAAACGAGAGAAATAGGTAATCAAACATCTGAAATTACATAATACTAGTAAAATAAACATATAAAATTTAATTATTTTTTATGAAACAATCATTACTTCATCCAGTGGCAGTGGCAATGACAATTTTTTGACTGGGAAACATGAAAATTAATTTTGCGATTTAAAAAAAAATTCTTATTGATTCGTAATCAGCATGTCAAACTACATATACCCTTAACGTATGTACCTGAAGTTATGAAACTGCCTGTATTGTAGTATTTTGTTTTTATAGTACGAAGAATCAAGTTTTTCTATCCATTGTATTGTATTGTTATATTCATAACAAAGTATCGAGATTGGTGTACCTACTTTTATGACTTTAAATCAATAATTTTAATTAGAAAGTTAGCGGAAGTTTTAAATTTGATTTTTTGGGAAAAGTTTATAAATTGCTGTTCTTGTGTCCCCGGAAGGGACAACTTTATATTCTAAATCAGATAACAGATGTTACGCCAGAGAATTTTTGATAAGTTTGCTCACTTCATCAATCAAACAATAAAGAGAAGATATTTATCCTTCCTCCAGATCTTTTCTTCCCTTGTTTTGTTTTGTTTGTTTTGTGTTTACTGAAGATAGTGTTACTGTATACGATGAAAAAATACATTTATTTTAATTTTAGTTTATATTTATTGTAGTTCATATCTTTTTACTTTACTCAACATTTTGAGCTATCGTTGACGTGGTTACGTCATTCCGATCGAAAGTTATAAGAGTTTAAGTCTGCATATATGATTTGTCATCCCTTAGGACCTTTTGCCCTTTCCCGAGGGAACAAAGCGTCAGTGACCTTGGAATTTTCTAGGAGAGTACTACGTTATAAGGAACATCTGTGCAAAAAAATAGAATTATATCTTCCATTCCCAGGTTAAATCTAGATATGCGTCTTGTGTGATAAATAAAAAATAAAGCTTGCATAAATTCCATTATAAATAAATGAAATATATAGGTAAATGTTTTCTCAATATTTAGCATCTGTATTTAGTAGGTATTTTATCTATGCTGCAATCGAAATTTTTCTTAAAAACTATTGATTATACATAACGTGGAAAATTAACTTTCTTTAATAACTTTCTTAATTAAATATGAGTTAATATGGTTTCATACTCCCTTAGCCACAATTTTGTTTTTTGTGTTTTAAAACTTTTCGATTTAAATTTCACAAAGAATATACAATAAAAGGAATGAATGAGAACGTGTTATGTGTGTAAAACCTGCATCCTCTCAACAGATCATCACCAATCACACATACTGGGGTTCGCTGTGACGACACGAGGGCATCCCCACCGTAGTAGATCACTACCAAGAATATAAAATTAATGGTTACGTACCTCAACAATTCATCTCAGAATCCTCCAGACCAGCACAGTCACAGACAGCTGTTTCGATCTTTTAGATCTCGTCAGTGTGACTCAGCTCGGTTTCTGGTGCCACAATAGGTACCTTGGTGTCGTACATTGTGGCACCAGAAACTGAGCTGAGTCACACTGACGAGATCTAAAAGATCGAAACAGCTGTCTGTGACTGTGCTGGTCTGGTGGATTCTGAGATGAATTGTTGAGGTACGTTACCATTAATAAAAGGAATATTGTGAGGTAGTATTTTTGATGTAACAAACCAGTAAGTCAAGTCTATCAAAGACTTCTTGAAAATCTAATAACATTGCATAACATCGCATATTGTGCTTTATGTTATAGCTACAAATTACATATACCTACGAAAAATAAAAATATTGAATCAGTAACTGAACGGTTTATCTAACTAATAACCAGGGGTGAAAAAAGTAAGTAAGTTCTGGTGCACAATTTGAAATTTAAAATTCTACAAATATTAAAATTATATAATATTAATACCCAAAACATAATCAGTATAGTACTATAGTATCGTAAAATATAAACTTATTTGTGGAAATTTCTTGACGGTTCTCAGTTCTATTTTTCTTACCGGTACAGCGTACCACGGCCTACTTTCATAATTGCTAATAACTAATAACTCTTAATGATCAAGAACAGATGTTACAAGTTCTCGGTTGATATATTTTTATTCGTTTTTCTTGATAATGGAATAATGGAGCTAGACGTAAGTACCGCAGAGGCAAAACTACCTCGAGCTTTGAAGCATCAAAGGTGTAGCCTTACTCCTTACTTAAGACAGCCACGACCACGCAAAATCATGTACGGATCATAAAGTGTGAAATACTGCAAGAAAAATGGAAGAACTAACGACCCTGGCCTTATCTCAACGACTTCGAAACTGGGTGGGTGTCTTACCCCTCTGACGTCACCTCCAACTATTCGCTGTCCGTTGCCAACACAACGTAACTAGATACCCTAGAAATCCCTGCGACGAGATGTTTTCCAAGCCGACAATATTTCATTTATGTTCGATGATAAATGGAATGCCAACCGGGAGCTTTAAACTTTTAAGTTTTTCACTGGTAAGTAAAATTCAAAAAATATTGTAAGTAGATAGAGCATCACTGAAATGCAGTCGGAAATGTCACTAAATATTATATTATTTGCACGATTTGTTGAACTTGAAAATGTGATACCAAAATCTGTATTTATGTTTAAGATGTACTTGACATTTACTAAAAAATCTGATGTGGCCAGCACACGACCTCTCGCCTAATTCTGTTTATTCTACTAGTCTAATAAATAGTTTTACTTACATTTTAATAGTTTCATGTTCATGCAATATGTAAACGATAATGTAAACCAAGATGCAAGCAAAAGATGTCAACTGTACTGTCACTGTCATAATCATTCAAATTTTATGTAGAAACAAATTTCATATGATCATGGACAAGATAGTGGAATTTCAAAAAAGTAGAATATTAGTTGCTCTTTATTTTATAGTTTAATACTACGAGATTCAGCAATTGTACCCAAAGATAATTATATATTCTTTTATTTTTTTTATAAATTGTCATAAATAAATAATGTTCCAATTTTTTTTAAGGAAAACTACAATCAAGCTTGAACTTCAACTTCCGGTTTGCGGATTTCTTCACCGTATAGATGTTAAGATCCTTATTAAAACCTCTTAAATACGAAATTTGGTTATTAAAGGTTTCATACTTTTTAAGTTATCGTGGACGAAAAATCGTCAGTCCATACACACATACGAACACACACACAGACATCATCGTGAAAATATTAAATTCGTATTTTAGAGACCCTGAAACGTGTTTATCCACCAAAAACCCATATTCGAAAATTTTAACCCTTTACAATACCTCTCTTAGAATATGAGGCGAAATGTAAAAACAAAATGTGCCAACAATATTTTTTATCCGCATTTATTTGTTTAATATAAATTCTGTCTGAACTTTTTGAAGTGAATATTATGATTCGACATGGGCGCTGGTCGTAAAATTTGACGGTACACGGTGAGTACAGATGAGTGGCCCAACGTAAACAATATTTTGATACGGAACTTGTTATAATAGAGACAACATGTACTCATAGCACATAGGCTGTCAGCGCGGGTACCTGAAATAACGGGGATTTGTGAGCTAGCAGCGCTGAGCGATAAACCCCCTAGAATTAGAAATTTACAAAATATTTTGTCACTTGAATGTTGACTGCTCATTAGAAAATAACTCACATAAAATGTTTAGCGATATAATATACGAATTGTATGGAGCTGACATTACCTAATTTGAAATTTAAACCAAATTTTATTTCATAAAGCCCTTTGGTTAACAGATTTAAATTTACAAATTTCATTGAAACGTAATGTGACACATTTTTCTTTCGTTAGCTGTGACGTTTGAAACGATGATTTCAGGTGATTTACATGGACTGACATTAATTCAGTTATATGGCTGAATTCCAAATGACGTTCATTTCACAAACAAATATGGTAGGTGTTAACGTCGTATTGAATTCAATTGTATTATTAATAATTAATTACTTATTTTGCAACGCGTTTACTGCAGCTTTTCATTCATTCGTTTTGCTCTAAAAATAGACGAATTAATTTTACTAATGCACTGTTTTATAATATACGAGCGTAGTTTGTTGACATCGAAAATTGTTTTGGTAAATACAATTTCGCACAAACTATTAATAATTAATTTAATATTTGATGTAATCGGCACACAATAATATTAATGCTGTACGAGGGTAACACGTTAACAAAACAAGGCTGAGGGGTATAAATTATAAAGTTTACCGTACACTTTTTTATTATATAAAGCTTTCGAATTATACATTGTTTTAAAATCAATATTTTGCACTATACCAAAGGGCATTGACTTAAATTTGGTTTTATAATTTTAATGCATACTAGTTCATTAATAATAATATATGCTTTATCTACGTTCGTTGTTAAAAGTGGGCCTTATATCAGTTACTTAGCAAGTTAAAAGTGTCACTTTATGGCACAGTGTTAAAAGTAACATAACAACATATTAATAGTTATTTTATTTTTACTTTTAACACGTTGCTAACGATTTGTATTAATAAATCAACAAATATTATCTTACATGTCGAAATATCATTCTACAATTTTTAGTTTTAACAAATACACTACGAAGGTCGTAGATAATATATTGTGTGATATATGTGTTAAAAGTGATTTATTTCGTCCGTGAGGTTGCTTCACTCGGCTTCGCCTCGTTTCGATCGTTACGATCACATTTTAAATCGTTCAAAATGTAATACTTATAAATTATAATTCATTCACATGTTAAATACTTACAAGTTTTAATTGTATTTATAATTTACATGTACAACCAAATTGCGAATGTGTATCTAATAGAAAATAGAAAGAGATGAATAATATTTTGCCATCTACTAACGTATTGTCTATCTATTTCTATTTCTTATGAGATACGCATTGCAATTTGCTGGTTCATGTAAATTTTAAATACGTTCACATATTAAATCATACAGAATTTAATACGTGTAAATTATAATGCATTCACATTTTAAATACTTACAAATTTTAAATCGTACAGAATTTTATATGTATAAAATTTAATTAATTCAAATTTTAAATCTTTCAGAATTGTATACGTGTAAATTTTAATTCATTCAAATTGTAAATACATCAATTTTTATAAGATACGAATATTTTTAACACTTTTATTTTTTGTTACGCCAAGTACATTATTAAAATTAGTATGAAGGTACCTATATAAGTGTAGGCGGTGCAACTGGGCATTAGTGTTTAACAAGAAGCTAACAGATAGTTCGCAGAGAGTAAGAAAAATATAAACCTAAACATTACTTTTTCTGCATCATGTTTCACGTCTTCATACACTTCTTTAATAACAAACTGTTTACATTTAGAGTAACACATTTTCCCTCTAAATGGTTCAAGAACGTCTCCGTCTCATAAAAACCGTCGTAACCGTGATACCCTGAAATATTAAATGTTGTTCTGTCACTTTTTGCTTTTACATTTCAAGAGGGCTCTGCCGCAGAGAGTATTTCTCTACGTCTACGAGACGGCACTCCATCAAATGATGATACAATTTCTTATATCGCACACCAACAGCCACAAATATGTACAGAAATATTCATTCGACTGAAAATATCATTAATCATTTGATCTCCGCACGTGATTTCAGATGACACCGAATAAAGAGCTAAAAACGTCGTTTCGAGTTAGCATTTGCGATGATATATCCAATACATTACGAGATGTGAAACATAGTTTTTCATCGCCCAGGCAATCAGTTTATGTTACGTAGTGTGAGTATCAGTCAAGTTACATCAAAATGTAATTATTCTAGTTTGTCTTTCTAGCAATCAAGTTACACTCGAAAATTTTGGCCCATCACAAATACCTGTCTTATAGAATATGAGGCGGGAGGTAATAATTTGCCTAACATGATTAATAGTATATTATATATTGAGGGACTAAAGTGCATGATTTAATCCTGAGGGTGAAAGTTTATTTCACGAGCCGAAGGTGAGGGAAATAATCACCTAAGGGATTAAAGATACTTTAGTCATGTGGTATATACGCTATTTTTTGCACTTCATCCTCAAACGAATGCAAAATAGTTTAAAAGAATATACATTTTGCAATTTTGACAGTAAATTTTATGACAAATATTTATTTTGTTACCATAGATACTCGGTAACAAATAATTAATTCAATTCCTTGATAACGGGATTAAATATGAAAAATAATCCCTTGGGATCAAATTAAGAACCTAAGTCCCTAAAAATAAGGACTAAAGAAGAGTTTTAGTCCCGGAAGTGCAAAAAATTTATTTTACATTTATAAATTATAAATGTAAATAATTTTAATAGTATATTATATATTGAGGGACTAAAGTGCATGATTTAATACTGAGGGTGAAGTTTATTTCACGAGTCGAAGGTGAGGGAAATAATCACCTGAGGGATTAAAGATACTTTAGTCCTGTGGTATATACGCTATTTTTTGCACTTCATCCTCAAATGAATGCAAACTAGTTTAAAAGAATACACATTTTGCAATTTTGACAGTAAATTTTATGACAAATATTTATATTGTTACCATAGATACTCTGTAACAAATAGCACGTATTTACTTGACAACGGGAATAATTAATTCAATTTCTTGACAACGGGATTAAATATGAAAATAATCCCTTGGGATTAAATTAAGAACCTTAGTCCCTAAAAATAAAGACTAAAGAAGAGTTTTAGTCCCGGAAGTGCAAAAAATACATATATGCCTAAACGTTTGAATAACAAATTAAAATAATCGATTACCTAATTTCTATGCTGTAATACTACTTTTACATAAAATGTATTTAATTAATCTACCATTTGTGAAGTATTTAATGTTACAAAACTGCCACGCATAAAAATTACAATACAACATTGAAAGAAATTTTTTAATAATTGTGTTCATAGGCAAGCACCTAATGCGAAATTTTTAAGGTGCATAGAAAAGTCTTGCTAGAAGAAACAATTTTTAGGGCCACTAGAGGTAAATTCAGTTAAGTAGAACCCTGCGCGAAGTACGAATTTTCGTCTTAGAAAGAGAGGCATCATAGATGATAAACAAGAGGAAACTACGCTACTGTTTGTTCTACAGAACATCAGCTTCAATATCTGTTATTCTCATTTTGACGTTGGTAGTGTTTTACTTCGTGTAACACTGTGAATTTTGTAATAATTGATTGTGATTCAGTTATATTTTAGTTTTCTTTGAAAATTAATTGAAGTGCAGCCTAGCATATACTCGCTAGCTCCACTTTTGTAAAATGGACAGTATATGACAAGCTCCGCCTTCTCGCGCAGATCAGGGTCCTAGATATCTGAATTTTATTCTACCGACATATTGCTACGAATAGTCGAATTATGTTCCTGGGCTATATTACCAACATGCGCATAATTATTTACAATTATAATAAATCTGCAGGTATATGGAACAATAAAAATTAATGCTATCATAAACTGTATCTCCGTTCTTTTATAATAACATTGTAAATACAAGTTGTTTAATGAGTAGTAATAAAAATGTATTAATATTTTAACCAAGTCGTACATAAAAATATTCATCGTCATATCATAAGAATTATGAGACATGCAGTATACAATTTATTTTACACAGCAATAACAGTGGCGTTTACATAAAACTGTGTTCTCATTCATTATGCTGACACAATACTTAAAATTTTCTAATTACGGATAATTAACATTTTTATGATACTGTATACTATACAGATTGTAATTATACAAAGTAATCTGCATCTAACTAATTAATATTCATTCTTAAATCACTAACAATAGTATTAGTTATATTAGTCACTTAAGGGGCCCGTCTGGTAGTTAAATTTACAGTAAAACAGAGGTGTGCGCGTCCCATGATCATTCGGTATTTAGAGGTTTTGCCATTATTTTCAACATATGAATAAAAAAATGAACATGTCAACAAAAGATGTTAGAAGGTCTCTCTGTTTTCATTTTTCTTCTTTACCTTATGATTTTGGAAAAACATGACTTTGAAATCAACCATTTTTTTTTGTTTTTAAGATTTTTTTCTGGTAAACAAAAGGCTATATTAAATTTCTGAAAACAGAAGGACATTTATAGAACCTTTGTTAACAAGAAGTTTTTTTTTTTCATTCGTCTGTGTTATAAATTAAATGATATATGATGGAACAGCGATGCTATGTTTTCGCTGTTGAAATTGTAAATTTCTAATTATTTTAATTTTCTCACACATTAGGTAAGACTTTTTAAAAATATATCTTATTCCACAATTTTCTAAAAATCAAATGAAAGAGTACCGTCGATAATCATGTTCAAATATTAATCTAAAAAGTCATTATTTCTTCCCTTTCTTATACAAATTCGCTGGTCACGTAAAATTTTTCAAAGGTACGTATAGATTCTTCCAAGTGGATGGTTTGCAAACACTTTTAGCTGATCAGATCGATATGTTTTTAATTCAGTTATTAATCCTAAATCGACCAGTTCGCATCACGGCCTATGGAACCAGACGAAATTATGAACAGCGCCGGATTAAAGGAGAATTTTCTCAGTGGGCCCTGGCCTTACTTATAGATGGCCGTCTTACACTACGCTAAATATTGAGCAAGAAATTGCCCAACAAATTGAACAATATTTTGAGCAATAAATTCCTTTGTTTAATGAACTCTGTTTTATACTGAGACAATTTTATATACCAACCTACAATATTTAGTTTGTAATTCTGCGCAGTTCGCATATAATAATAATAATAATAATAATAATTTGACAGCCGCACTTATCTATTTTTTCAGACAATTTACGAAGCAATGCTATATTGGACACAATTTGCTGTATACTACTACACAATTTAGATTGTTTCAAAAATTGAACAATATCTTGTTCAAAATTTAGTGTAATGTAGGCTTACGTTTCTAATGACTTAGTTTTTATATATTCTGTTCAAATATAATTATGAGACAACCAACTTGACATGAATCGTTCATGGGATGTTCAAAAATATCTTATTCTTGTACTTTTAGTGATATTACATACGTTTATCCTATCCACATTCTGAGTACGATTAAAAATTTCATACTCAATACAAACATCTCAGAGAATTACATGCGATACATAATTGGGATATTATTACCAAATTATTAACATTGGGGATGTTACATAGATAATGTTACAAGGGCGGACATTAAAAATCGCTAGGATATTCATAAGATGTTAATGGACAACAAATTTTAAAGTATTTTTAAAATGTATTTTATATTTTATTATTTTTAGGAGAATAAACTGAAATTTAAAAAAAATCTGATGTTGCCAGCACACAACCTTAAATGAAAATTAAAAGGATTGAAGTAAATGGGTTGCAGTTAAAATGATATATTTTTTACACCACTCTACCGGTTTCGGCCCCACATGAGCCCTACTCAGGAGTTCTGTATTAATTACAAAAAATAATCAATTTAATATAGAGACGATTTAAATCCATATAGGAGTGACGTCATAAAAAACAAGCAAATTATTCGTATGAATCAAGATTTTACTTTTTAGTACAGCATGAGTTTGGTAGATGGTGCTGGCAGTCTTTCTCTATACGCGAAATTTAAAAGCAATAGTTTTTAATTCTATTTTTAAAATTAATCATTATTTTACCATTTTAATACATCGCATGATTCTGTAGGAAATAATCAAAGATTATTAAAATAGAACAAAACGAAATAACAAATACGTTAACCTCAAAATTTTATGTTAACACTTGACACAACAAGGAGAAAATTGACAAGTTGTCAGCAATAAACAATAAATGGTATATAATGTACTTTTGTGAATCTAAAAGAAAACAATAATATGTAAGAAAATATATTCCATATAATGAATACTATATTATATGAATAATTGTTCTGCTACTGCCATTAAAACACAAATTGATAAGCCCCGCCCCTTATGACATACGATATGCGAATAGATTTATACGAGTAAAATGTGTAAGAAAGAGATAGCTTATTTAGTGAACGTGGTGGATAGAATTTATCTGATATGACGTCACTCCTATATGGATTTAAATTGTCTCTAGTCATATTTTACAGACAAACTTATTGAATGACAAACTTACGGTATTACTTATGTATCAAAATTTTTGTAGTGCAATCATTAAAGATTGTTTGAATTAAACACAAAATAATTATACAATATAGTCAAAAAGTACAACAGAAATTATACAGTACTACGGAAAAAACCGTTATTGAAATAATTAAAAATTTGTTTCTAACAAGTAATAAGTTGTTTTACTTTGTCTATATTACTTAAGTTACCATGTTAAGCTGGCTTATTTTACTATAAGTAATTTTTTTAATGAAAATGTATATTAGAGTTCTTTCGTCAGTGTGGCTCTGGTGCTCCATAATAACTGCTTTCAAGTGGTTTTCAGCGGTTTGAAATAAGATGGCGGATACACGCCACACGCTCACAAATCATGCGCGAGTAACCGGCGACGATGGAGTTTTTCAAGCGGATCAAATTGCAGGAAATATATTACCGTTTTTCTAGTTATTCGTTCCGTAGATACTTATATAGATGTTCAAGTTTGGCTGTGTATAGGTATTTCGTTGTTTACTGTGACTCTTTGATATTATTGAAATCTGACATTATATTTTGTACTTAGTAAATGTGTGGAATATAAACATCAATATATTTTCCGTTTAGATTTAAAAATTTACAAATAAATAAATAATTACAGAACTAAACTCAAATAATAATTATGAGTTCTGAAAATCTATATCAATCTATAAAATTTAACCGTTAATTATTTCAGATATAAAGGCTTGGTTTTTAAGGACATAGTATCGCGAAGTTCGCTGACGAAGTTCGTTAACGATGTTCGTCAGCAAACATCGTCAATATCAAAACAGTAGATTTGATATGTAGGTGTTTTTTAAACTTCGCGCCAACGAACTTCGCTGTTATTCTGTCAGAATTTGTTGGCGATGTTAGCTTGAATCAAACTACACTTGATTAGAACGAACTCAGTTCGGTTCGTCGAAGTTAAATGTACATGTTCGTTTGACAGTTTGTTGAAAATTATAAATAATGGCAAACCGATCTTACAATCACCTAAAATTTTGAAATGAGGAGGAAGAACTATTAATTAATTTAGTGAAAAGTCATCCATCTTTGTATTGTGTATCAAAAAAGAATTTTAAAGTTTTCTTGATATCATTTTTAGTTAAGTTAAGAACTTCGTAAAATAAATACTGGTTTAATCCAAAATACTCTCTAAATTTTGAATCGTTATCCAGAAGATGAAGATTCTTCTTTAATTCTACAATTAGTGTCTTCATTTTCTAACAGTTGTAACAATATTAAATCTTCTTCATCTGCTTCCTCTTTTAATTTTTTATTATTTAAATAAAAATCTAAGACCCAAAATCAAATTTTGACGTTACTGAATATTTTTTCGATGTATTTGTTTATGTTTAAATAAACCACTCTCACTGCGAACATCGCTGACAGAAAATCGTCGCAAATTTCGTTAACGAACTTCGTCAGCGGACTCCTTAAAAACCAAGCCTTAACGGAGTTTTGATATAATTTTTTATATTTTTTATTGAAAATGAATAATTTTGATTATAAAAGATAGTTTTAATCATGAAGAGTTTACAAAAAATTGAATTTTAAAAATAATATCTTTTAGATGCCTGCCATCAGCATCTTCGCAAGCTGCTGCTCTTTGCTGTACCTGTCCATAACTGAAGCCAAAACTGGTTGATCAATCGCAATAATTTAACATCTCCAAATCGTGAAACGATACGGTTACCAAAAACCGTTCGAAGCAAATTCAATGTCTCCCTTGCAGTATGGGACGTCGGTCCGTCTTGTTGAAACCACTTTTTTCAGTTATGGACCAGGTAAAGAGCAGCAGCTTGCGAAGAGTCTGATAGCAGGCATCTAAAAGATATTATTTTTAATTTTTTTTAAAACTCTTCATGATTAAAACTATCTTTTGTAATCAAAAATATTCATTTTCAATAAAAAATAAAAAAAATATATCAAAAATACAATGGTCAGCGACTTATGGCCCATTTTGTATATACATATTATATTATATCTCGAGATGTATAAGAGCTGCGAAGTTAGTTAAATTAAAATTGTCTGGACTAATTTGCTACTATTTTATTGAATTTCAATAAGAAATTTATAAAACCTTAGAATCATATCATTTATTAGATTGTAAGTACATCTAATGAATTATTCGAACATTCTTTCTTATTCTATCATTTTCGATTGCAGATAAACTTTGTTCAAGAAAGTAAAGAAAACTTGGTAAAAATTTTACCGCTGCAGAAGTGCTAATTAAATTAGGGTTTTAATATCATTTATTAAATATAAACTCGCATAATTAAACTGGAAACTTTTAATAAGTGTATATTTCCGTTTGCATTGCAAAGTAGTTTATGAAGCAATAAAATATACAACAGAAAATACGACAGTTTTCATTTTAGAGATTTATGTGACGAAGAATGGGATTTATTGCGAATAATTATTGTTTTTCTATTTACTTGTTTCTTGCGACTAATCATTTCATTTTCTCCAGCAAAAATATTAGACGATCCACAAACAAATATTCTTTATGCAAAATCAGTAATCTCATTTATAAGTTTTGTAATAGATTAATAATTTGTCTCGGTTCTACCCTTGTTGCACGCAATATTGCTGCAATTGAATCAGAATTCACGTTTCTGGCTATATTGCTCAAAATAAAAATTTGAAATTTGCCATAAGTAATTAGTAAATAGTCCATTCCTTGCATTGTTCGTGAGAGGGCTACGAAAATATTTTTTGTCAAGAAAATTACATATCTGACGAAAAAAATAGTAAAAAATCGGCCAAATTGACTATTTTTACTAATTTATTACTAAAATATTATTATGTATTTCAAAAATATAACTTCGTTGCCCTCTAGATTCATCTTTTAACTATCTATATATATAAAATATGAACTGTGTAGGTGTACTAACAAGAGTTCAGTTTGTAATATAGCAAGGTCCCTTTTTCACTATATTTTTGGCACCAGTGTAGCGCCTTAAGATATAAAAAATTTGAACAAAGCATAATTTTTATATAAGCAGACACAAAGTTCTTTCTATTCTGATCAATCAATGTAAACATTGTAACGAGCTCTTTTTATCATCAATGTTTGAAAAACGGCAAAGTGAAAATTCGTATTTCAACACTTGAATTTTATTTCACCTCTGAATGCGGGTACCTACACCGATAAAATAAAAAGTTTTTAATTCTGATTGATGATCCAAATACGAAATATTTTAAACAATGAGAAATTTTTTATTTAATTTTATTTGTGATGTGAAATAAGACAGAAAACTCATAAATCATTTGTCATTATTATTATTAGGATTATGTGTCAACGCTCTTAATTTGAATACGCAAGAAAAGATATGATGCAAAGATAAAAATAAAACATAATTTTTTCCTTTAAAACTTATTATTATTCTTTTATTTAGTACCTATGATTGCCATTAAATATTAATTTGACATAAATTGTGACAAAAACAAATTTTCAGAATTTTTTAATTTTTAAAAAAACCGACCATCCTCGATTTCTCAAAAATGGTTCAATAAATCGACTTAATTTATTCACCAATGAATTCCTCGCATCGAATTACATATGTGTACAAATTTTCAGCTCAATATTCCGACGGGTACAAGATTTATCCATCATTATCGATTTTAGAAAAAATCGTACCCCTTAAGAAATCTTCAAAAATGGGGAAACCGTGATAAATCTTGTACCCGTCGGAATTTTGAGCTGAAAATTGGTACACATATGTAATTCGGCGCGAGGAATTCATTGGTGAATAAATTAAGTCGATATATTGAACCATTTTTGAGAAATCGAGGGTGGTTGGTTTTTGGGTGGTCAAAAAATTTCAAAATTTTCAAAATTCTGAAAATTTGGTTATAGGTTAATTTAAGTGATATCTTACTTAGTTTTTGAGATATCGGCTTTTAAAGTTGGAAAGGGGAAAACGGAACATCAATTTTTTCCAACTTGTACGAAGAGATTCATCTACACTTTATTAAATATATTTAAGTAATAGATATAATACTATTATTAAACTGCAATTAAAAGAGTAGTAGATTTTTTAAAGTTGTCATTGATTGGGGGGGGGGGGGGGATGCAGTCTTTCATCTCCACCCCCCTGGCTGCGCGCCTGCTATAATACAACACAATACAAAAGTTTCTCAGAATACAGAAACCTAAACATAGAAGCAGAACATTACGATGACATTTTTCTGAAAAAGATGTTCTGTCTGAAGGGTCATTTTATACATAAAACAAATAAAACTGGTAGAGAAATTCGCGTGTAAGCGTTTGAACAACCAGGAAGCCGGTAATAAAAATCGCAGGTTGAAATACGTTGTACTCTCAGCAGGGCAGACGCCAGTGGCGTAACCAGAAATTTTACTCAGCAGGTATAATACTATACTACTAATACAATAATCTAATAAAATCCTACCTTCAAAATAGATGCCAATCAACCAAAATTTTGTATAAAGATAAAAACGGATGTTCAAATGTTTTTTACTCTGATTCAAAAAACGTATCATGTGGTGTTCCTCAAGGATCAGTAAACTGTAGGTGACAGAACTGGAATTCAACCAAAAACGATAGCTTGTGTACCGTAAGTTTCTTATAAATTTACATTCTGGATTAATAATTTATCAACAAAGTCTTGAAGAATTAGTCATTAGCATCATATTACTTGACAGAATTGAAACTATATTAGGCTCCAAGGTGGCGAGTAGATCTGCTGTTCGTTTTATATAGTACGAATAGTAATAGTTGTTACAGTGGAATTCAACCACTCGCACTTAGTGGTATTTTAGTCGGTTGCTGGGATAAATTCGTGGCTACGCCACTGGGCCGCACTGCGCAGTTCGCGCTGCTGGTAGTGATTGCACGTGATTGATGTGCTCTTTATTTCAGGGCAGCAGGGCACCTCGCGACACGAGCGCTCCGTGGAAGAACGGCGGTTCCAGGGGAGGAACATCGGATGCAATCTCCTCACATTAGAATAAGCAATATCCGGGTTTTGAAGAATCTGAATATTTACTGATGGGAATCCGAGCAATTTGTGCTCTGGTGAGATATGCCGGCGCTAGGTGTGACAAATGCGAATGTGGCTAATTTGTGCATAGCAAATATAGAAACGTTTTAGATGGCTGGTGTAGCAGTTATGTTCAAATTGTGTTTTACAATAAATGAGGGTATTGTAGGATGAACAGAAATAATGTACATTCAAGTTTACTGCAATATACAGGGTTATTCATCATAACTTGCTTTTTTAAAATGCACACAACCTGTGTGGGGATCGTAGTGGGGAGAGAGTGATCTCATTCGACAGGTGCACTTGTTCCCCACCCGGTCAGTCGCCATCATGCGTTGGAGCACGGAGCAGCATCGATGGCTGTTTTGAGGGAACACTTCCCGGGGCGCTTCATCTCAATAAGGGGCGATTTGGAGTGGCCAGCCCGCTCGCCCGATTTGGCTCCTTGTGATTTTTGTTGTTGGGTTTTTTGAAATCCTGAGTTTACGTCAACCGTCCAAGGAACCTAGAAGACCTGAAGGCCAACATCCGGGCCGCAATTGCCAACATACCCGCTGCCATGCTGGAAAGGGTTATGACAAACGCCAGAAATCGACTAAAGCCTAGTTTCCATGCATGCGTTTCATCCGTTCCGTTCTATCCGTCGCAAGTTGTGATTGGCTAGTTCAAATTATGAAAAATTGGCGCGTTGGTAAATGCAGCGACGGACAGAGTTCGTCTACTCTCTACTCGTTGCAGCGCGACCTTGAAAACGGATGCTTTGATGTCAGTTTGACAGTTAGCAAGTGATTTCATACGGTTATTTGTATTTGTTTGGTTTACCTAAGCAACATGATTAGCTTCGTAAGTTTATAAAATCGTAATTAATATTATGTCATAACAGCAGTGAATAGAAGTACCAATCAAAACATCAAAACGGATGGAACGCAACGGACACAATGTGAACAGTCTAAATTTCATACGACGTCAAGTTTGCAGCGACGTATAAAACGGAACGGATGAAACGTATGCATGGAAACTTAGCTTTATTCAGTGTATAGACAATGGGCGTCACCTACCTGATATGATTTTGAAAACTGGTTGAAACAAAACTTTAGATATGTACCTACATTATAAAATAAAAATAAAAAGTTTCTGATTCATAAAATTGGCATTATTGCGTTTTGTAATAAGTAAGTTACGATGAATCACCCTGTATAATACGAATTAAGCACTTCGAGTCTCCAGGTTACTATTTAAAAAATGTTGGGGTGGTCATCCCCTAAAAGAACTCCATGCTGCATGGAAGTTCTAAACTATCTAAGAATGTAGTTTTTATGACTCTTTAGTAATCCGCAAATTTTCAATTTTTTCTTCACTCGTTCAAAACTTATAGCTTCATCCCAGGACTTTTGGGAAACCCTGTATATTACTATAAAAGTAAAATTGAAGTGACAAGATTCAATCCCCCATGTTAAGCAAGCCTGATTTGAATAAAAAAGTTTCAGAGCCACGCCGCTGTGAAATTATCGGGTATCAGTTCTTTTCCGTTGAAGAAATTTCAACCGTTTAGCATATTATTTCGCTTCCGAAAAAAGTTGTCGATCTGACAGCTTCGGAAGGAAATGTAATTGATTTTCGCAGCTAATGAAACCTGTGATGAAATTGGATAGTTGTGTTTATCGTAAACCAAGAATAATTTATATTACTGGCTACGTGATGTTTCGTACATTTATAAAATAATATTCTACATAAAAAAAAACATATTTTAAAGCTACCCACCAACCAAAAATATTAAATAAAGTTAAATTATTATTGCCGGCCACGATGGCCGCGCGGACTAACGTGACTAAACTCACTGTGGTCCGAGCGGGCAGCGAGGTTGTGGGTTCAAATCCCACTGAAGAGCATGGACGTTGTGATTGTCCAAACATTGATTTATATAATATAATATGTACAATCCAATTCACATTGTTACTGGCTAATAGGCAAAGTACCTAAAGCCATAGGGGTTTCCCATTAAAAAAAAAAAAAAATATTATTACTTGTCACATTTCATTCCATCAGTAGTGACGGAATGAATCAATTTCGTATCAAGTGATAAAATGTAATCATTCCATAATTGAAAATGATGTAACAATGATAACATTCTATAATAGTCGTTTCTCAACAAAATTACACAATCTTCACATTGAATCGGTGAGTTTTTTTTTAATATTAAGTTTAATTTATAAACTGTAATTTCTAATAAAAAATGCTGATGTGGTTAAATTTTTCTTTTTTGGTAATTAAATTATCATCAAAGATCTCGTAGCTATTTCATACTGTGTCTCGTGTCAGTTTGATCAGTAAATAAGTTTCATTTATTGAAATAAATTTTCAGAATTCGTAATTCATAAAATAAATTATTTATGGGGGTACTTACAGTACAGAGTGATTCATCGTAACTTACTTATTTCAAAACGCAATCATGCCCATTTTATGAATCAGAAACTTTTTATTTTTATTTTATAATGTAGGTACATATCTAAAGTTTTGTTTCACCCAGTTTTCAAAATCATATCAGGTAGGTGACGCCCTCTATTGTCTACACTGAATAAACCGATTTCTGGCGTTTGTCATAACCCTTTCCAGCATGGCAGCGGGTATGTTGGCAATTACGGTTTGTATGTTGGCCTTCAGGTCTTCTAGGGTCCTTGGACGGTTGACGTAAATTAGAAAAAAAACACACAAAATAAATCACAAGGAGCCAAATCGGGCGAGCGGGCTGGCCACTCCAAATCGTCCCTTATTGAGATAAGGCGCTCTGGGAAGTGTTCCCTCAAAACAGCCATCGATGCTGCTCCGTGCTCCAACGCATGATGACAACTGACTGGGTGGGGAACAAAACTTTAAAAGTGCACTTGTCGAATGAGATCACTCTCTCCCCACTACGATCCCTACAATCTGAATGGCACGCATTTTCAAAAAGCAAGTTATGATGAATCACTCTGTATAAATGCGTCGTTCATTAGTAGATACAACTGTTCTTTATTCTTAATTCTTATTACCTACCATCTACTAATTAAATAACATATTTCATAATAATTTAACTTTAATAATGATAAAATAATTCCTATGAATTTATGTATTTATACCTTTTTAATGAAAAACTACGTATTACTATTAAACTACTATTTTTGATGGATATTTAACGCAAGAATATAGTGTGAACTTTTAATGGTATGACTATACCTACTAACCATTTAATGTAGTAAAGTGGAACAGTTCCATGTAGAAGTAAATTGAAAAGCCTATTATTCAATTTACAGTGAAATCAATAAGGGATAAACGATTTGATATTTCAATTTGTAAGTGTACGGAAGTGCGAAGTAATCCTATAATGCTGTAATATTTTCGGATATCAGTGAAATGACAGTTAATAGGGTTATATAGTAAGATATATGACTTGGCTTTCAAGTAATCCGATTTGATCCTTTAATTTGTGCGTATATTGAAAATAAATCAAGTCAATATTCTCGCGGAAATTTAAAAACGAATTTATTCAATCAATAAGGGATTATTTTTAAAATAAATGCGAAACTTTAAATTCCATTTAAAGTTTCAGGGACGTAACTAGGATTTTATTTATGTGGGTCAAGGATGGGCCACAACTTTGCAGGGTGGGCCACCGTTAGTTATTGAAAAATTACAAAAATTATTGAAATTGCCATCAATAAAAGAATTATTAACTATTTTGAATCCCATCACCTATTTTCCACCCAACAATTTGGTTTCCGCCAAGGACGCAATACCACCGATGCTGCAATGGAATTAATTAGCTACGTCACTAACAGCTACGAAAACTCCGAAATGGTTCAAGCTACGTTAATAGATCTGAGCAAAGCTTTCGACTGTGTTCCACATGACATCCTTCTAGACAAGCTACAATACTACGGAATTCGCGGTACACCACTAAATCTCATTGAATCATACCTAACTGCGAGAGAACAAACTGTCTGCATTAATGATTCAATGTCCACCACTCTCAAGGTTCCTCATGGCGTTCCTCAAGGATCCCACCTAGACCCTACATTATTTATAATCTATGTAAATGATTTACCGAGTAATCTTATTAATGCCCAATGTGCCCTATATGCAGATGACACTACAATTTTTGTCTCTAGTAACAATTTAAAACAACTAGATGAAAGTCGTAGCGACTATATGGTTTATGCTAATAATTGGTTCAATGCAAACATGTTAACTATAAATAACTCAAAAAATCAAAATATTGTATTTAATTCTGATAAAAATGATACTGTGCAATTATTAGGTTTCAACATTAACTCAAGAGGTCTATGGAATGAACATGTTAATCTTATGTGTAACAAATTATCTAAGATCTTATATGTACTACGACGACTAATCCTCACTACATCTACTACTGTTTGTCTCATGGCTTATCACTCACTTTTCCAATCTACAATATCATATGGAATTTTATTATGGGGCCATATTCAAAGTCATTTGAAAAGTGTGTTACTACTCCAAAAAAAAGCAACACGTATTGTTGCAAAAGTCAGTTACACTGAACATTGTCAACCACTATTTAGACAGTATAAGATTCTTACGGTACACTGTGTATATATCTTAGAATGTTTAATATACGTTAAGAAAAATTTGTCAAAGTTTACAACACATGAGAATTCACATACTCATGATACTAGAAATAAAAAAAATCTTAGATTAAACAATTACAGATTGAGTAAATCGCTGAACGGACCAAATTATTTTTGTATTAAATTTTATAATAAACTTTGCGATAGTACAAAAAATTTAGATTTAAAATCATTTAAAAAAACTGTAAAGGAAAAATTATACCTGAAAGCGTATTACTCTTTTGAAGATTATTTAAATGATAAAGAATTTTAATATTATTTTAATTTTGTGTTTTAAACTACTTTGTATTGTGTGCATTGTATTATGTATGAATTTCTATTTCTTATGACCTGGCTTATAATGTATTATGTTCTGAGGCTTAATAAACATTATTATTATTACCTGGAAAGCTTCATAAATGAAATCGTTTTCCTTAGATTAGGTACCAATTATTAAAATAGTTACTTATGGAACAAGTACGCAAAATAGAGTTTAAGAGAACGAATTTGTTTATGAACGAGGGGCAGGTAAAGGTGGATTTATGCAGCCAAACTAAAACTAACATTAAAATTAACATTAGCACTTGCACTAACATTAACATTAAAATTAAGAGGAGGCAGACTTACATTACGCCTTCGCAATTGAAGCATTCTTAGTTTGACACAATGTGATCAGTAGGTTAACCTATTTGTTTTCATTCGTAAGAGTAGTTTTTCTGTCAATATAATTAATAATTAACACTAAACAATAACAATCGCTAACAAGCAAGCAAACTAACCAAACAAACATATAAAAAAACGCTCGGAAAATAAGAATTCTACAAGTGACGTTTGTAGCGCTTGCGCAGTAGTGAAACCAACTAACATTAAATTAAGAAAGTTGGAAGTTGGTCATCTTTCTAGTTTAGTTTTAATGTTAGTTTAATGTTAGTTGAATGCGTAAATCAGTTCGTACACTTGTGTATATTTAACTTCTAGTTTTAATGTTAGTTTTAATCTTAATTTTAATTTGGGCTGCATAAATCCACCTTTAAGCATTAAGGCAGTTACAAAGTCAAATTATGGGTTTCGTTGAACGGTCTATATTACTTTAATAGACAAAGAATTAAATTATTTATATGAATAAATAAATATTTTTGCTTTTGTAATGCAGAGAATTAAATTTAAAATTGATAAACACCAATCGCCAAAATGGCGAAAAACAATATGCATATTTCCCCATAAAATTGGTTTAAATAATAAGATTTTTTAAACAAATAACACGTTTTTGAATAACTTGAAGTTTTCTTCTTTTTGCTCTAATGCCACTTTTTAAAATTTTTATACGTTGAATATTTACAAAACAGATCATCTTTAGCCATACATATAACAAAATTGAGGAAAAAATTTAAAAAACTGGCATTAGAGGAAGCAACCTTAATCTTTTCAAAAATGTCTTAGTTATTTAGAACACGTCAATTTTTACTCCAATTTTATGAGGAAACTAATCATACCTTTCACCATTTTAACGACCTTAAATTGGATGTTACATGAATCCTCTACAACTCAGTTTGTGTATGTGTTACTTACACAATATTTTCGTACTATATAGATCTCCATTCCCCAAATTTGTTTGGTAACTAAACGAGATTATTCTAAAGTGTAACTATGATCCTGATATAAAATTTTGAAAAATGTAGGCGATGACACAGTGGAATTAGTTCTACAAAAAGAAAGTAATTGGTCATTGCTTAGGAACCGTTTTATTAAAGCAGGACAGTTCATATAAAGTAACGATTTTGAAGAGCATTATACTAAAAAATAATTTATATGATATTATAATTATAAACTTACGTTATTGGGCTGTAGCGTTGTAGGTATGTTGGGTTTCTTACCTGCAAAAAATAAATATTGTTAATAAATATGTAGGTAGACAACGAAAACTACATTTTATTTTTTAATTTACCTAATCCTGAATTTTGTAATAATTGAAATTTAATTTTTGTTTTCCCACTAAACATAAAATCCGAGCTATTATGCTTTTGAAGTGCCTATTCAACAAATTAATCATTTTTCATAGTGATTGATCGACATTTGATATTTGATGTATAAAAATAAATATCAGTCATCTCAGTATAAAGCCACTCTGTTACGTATTTCACTTTTCACTCTTTCCCAACAAACAGCAAGCAAGTCCTATTTGTTCTTTGTTGATCTTTGTTTACATTATGATGAGTATTTTATATTGGGCTACAATATTTATTGTTATAAACATTGCAGATCCAACGATATAACTAGTTGTGTACGAAATACCTACAATTACTATATTATCATATAAAGTATGCAATAAATAGTAAGTTAATTTATATTTACACAACCAATGAACTATAATGAACAAATTTTAAACTCAATACTTCTCGAAATATACTCAAATATTAAACAAAATCAATTTTAATCCTTACTACAACTTGCAAATCACTCACAAGTGCACCATTGTTTAAGAGGCTCGTCTACAATTTTTTCGAATTCCTAGAATACTCTCGATATTACTTTTTTTTCTATTTCACTCTCTTCCCCACTACTACGGCTTCCCGAAACCAGCCCGAAACTTGTACTTTCCCGCATCCTAGCTATGCAATGTCATTTTGAAGTTGAAAATTACTATAAACATGGCTCCAGATTCCCATAATAACTTGTGTATTTTTTAAAGACATTAAGTTAAACAAAAATTATTCGAAAAAGGAAGCTTAACTGCATGCTTCTTGTTTTTTAAATTTTTCTTGCTATTTATAATGAGCGAGGAAAATATTATCAAATAATGACAAAAAACCGCAAAAAACATCATTTTAAATATTTTTTTACTTCAATTTCCTAGGCTAAAGAAAAAAAAATAGAAGCATTAAGACATCCTTTGTTAATACACTCATATGTAAAAGCATCATATATTTCAATTATAATTAAAGTAAACTTGGGAGGCGTACACCTCTGTAACGCTGTCAAATTTTAGGGTAGACGATCACCTTAAGTACAAAATTTCACCAATAGGTTCGCATTCTTATTGAAATATTCCACTTACAATCAAAGAACAGAAAACAATCATAAATTATAGCAACAGTGAAAATGCAAAAAGATTGATTTTAATTATGCCCTTTTTAACAAAACCTTTTTACCTACGCCACTGCCAATGTGCCGTGCTAATTATTGTTTAATTTAATCGAATTCGAATTAATTAGGTTATTAAAGTTCAAAAGATCCAGACATAAAACGTTTAAATTAAAAGTTCCTACTTACATTTTAAAACATTTAATTATATTTTTTCACTAAGTTCAGATAAAAACTCCTCTATTTTCTTTCCAAGTAATAGTATTTTCACTTCCTCTACTTTGAAATTAAATTTACGAGCTTATCTTAAAATAATTACTAAATTTAAATATTCCTTCATAAAAAACTCTTCCACAAAGTGCATGTGCAATAAAGATAATCGTTTACCGGTTGACGAAGCACCGGTACGGTAACCGGTAACCGTTACCCGTAACCCGTAACCGTTAGCGTTACCGATGGCTGGCGCTGACGCTGATGCGCTTTTGGAAACATGGCAACGTGGCTAAATTAAACGCTATCTCGTAGCCAAGCGAAAGGGTGGATTTTATATGCAGCGTGCGACGTTGCATGAGCTTTCATGAGAGACGTGGCAACCTGGGATAACTGACAGTGACAGCAAACAGGTGACGTTGTATTGTTAGAGGTGTTAATATTGAATTCTGTGTATGAATTATGAATGAATGTAGTGGTGATGTGGTTGAGTAATTGTAATTACGTAATTATGTATTGTAATGACTATCTGCCGTTGTTTTACAGTTGAAGCCATTTTGTTTGTTTAGTCACCAATTTAGGAATAATATGATGTAAGAAAGCGCAGATATCACCAAATACACGTACTTTATAATGCTCTATTACTGACTAGTGCGACAACACCAGATATACTGACTCCTTGTACTGACTACTCAACATTACATCCCCAGTTAATATAGTAGTTCTTACAACAACATCTTACATAAATATATCTTATTTATAATACATTCTTTAAATTTTACATATGTAACAATCCCTGGATCCCCTAAAATATTATTTTTAGGTGGCTATTGCATAAATAGTTGTTTTACGTATTCTTTGACAGCCGTAAAGTGTCACATTTTTTGACATCTGTCAAAATGACTACTTTACGGCCGCATTTACTTCACGCGGCCGCTTTTACTTCACGGCCGCATTTACTTTACGGCCGCTAAATAACAAATTTATTTAATTTTAATTGGTAAATATATTTAGAAGTAATTACCTACAACTTAGTTAGCCTAAATTATATAAATAAAATTATATATGATACTAAGAAACTTTTTTTTGACATAAAATTATATATTTTTTGATAGCCACCTAAAAAATGTTGTGTGCACCTCGGCTTAAAAGTGTTTTTAGCCTCACCTGAATTGCTGGCCTCGGCCTACGCCTCGGCTGCAAACTTCAGATTCGGCCAAAAAAGATCACTTTTACAGCCTTGATACACAAATAACTATTTCGGAACTCAAAACAGTAAAAGTAACGATTTTAGAGAGCATGTGTAATAAAAATAAATAAGAGAAAAGTCAGGTTACACTACAAACATCAAAATAGTTACACATAAAGTGTAGGTAAAATAATAATATCAAATTTCATTGGCAGGAAGCAGGAAAATGAGGTAGGTATAAAATTTATTAATAGTAGTTTTTTGTAAATTATTTTAATTTCTAAGAATCACCTTACTGTAACAATGATTTCGGGTTACTAATAATGGCAATAAAATCGAAAGAAGATGAAGATAAGCTTAGCAATTTATTTGACTTGAATACTGCTCTGTTATTGACATTTTAGATTTAAATTGTACACAATAAATATAAAATTTATATGTTGATACAAACATAAACAAAATATCGTACAGATCTATCAAGAATTTATAACCGTCAAGCAAGATACAGTGCTCACATCATAAAGTCCTCACTGTTGTCAGTTTATGATACGAACATTCAGCATTGTGACGTTATACAAAGCCAAGTTTACGAGAAAACGATATATTTAAATTTCAGCTGTCAGTAAATCTAAACAATAAAAGTCAAAACAATAGTTGTTACAGTAAAATGTCACTGACCAGTATTATGTTCTAGCTTTTTGTTTTATAGTCAATGAATAAAATCAATTTTGCATGTCCAATGAATGATAAATTAAATATTTATATTTCCAATAATGGATTTTATATTTAGGACAGCGTTTCATTTATATTTTATCATGATCGTGAGAATTCATCAATTTATTGTAAAACAAAATTATATACATAGCGAATATTATGTTGAAAAAAATATATTACATCATTTAAAAAATCTACTAAGATAGTGAGTAAATTAAATAAAATGTAGCAATTTTTACGAGTACGCGAATATAATTTTGACCAACCAGCGAAAACAGGGTGATTCATCATAACTTGCTTTTTTAAAATGCGTGCCATTCAGGCTGTAGAGATCGTAGTGGGGATAGAGTGATCTCATTCGACAGGTGCACTTTTAAAGTTTTGTTCTCCACCCGGTCAGTCGCCATCATGCGTTGGAGCACGGAGCAGCGTGTGTTTTCAGTTGAGTCGTACTTTTCCAATGTATGTTCTGTGATCCCAACCCAGCGTTTACTTTCTAATAGTTCAATATTTTACAATTTACATGAATAGTCCGGGAGCTGGCGTCAAATTTTCATGGGTGATTGCAGCAAAGCTGATTTTTATAATATAATTAGTTCTATAATAACTAATTAAGAATTGCAGTGTAAGCTAGTCCGAAAGCGAGGCTTAAGATTTTTAGAGGCAATGGAACTTTAAAAAAATATCAGATTTTCAAGTGAAACCAGCAAAACTAAAATTTTGTATAATGATACTTTACCAATTATATTTAACAAAAAAATATGTTAGCTGGACAGGGCAAGTGGAAAACCTTGTTAGCTGTGCAGGTGAACAGTGACAGTGACAGTGACAATGTCAAAATAGTGACACATCGTTTTCATTTTATGTAAACAGTAGAAGAAGATATAAACGATGTGTCACTATTTTGACACTGTCACTGTCAATGTTCACCTGCACAGCTAATAAGGTTTTCCACCTGCCCTGTCCAGCTAACATATTTTTTTGTTAAATATAATTGGTAAATTATCATTATACAAAATTTTAGCTTTGCTGGTTCACTTAAAAATCTTTTATTTTTTGCAAGTTCCACAGCCTCTAAAAATCTTAAGCCCCTTTTTTGGACCAGCTTACACTGCAATTCTTAATTAGTTATTATAGAACTAATTATATTATAAAAATCAGCTTTGTTGAAATGGTCCTGTCAAATTTGACGCCAGCTCCCGGACTAGAAGGTTTCACATAAATTTAAAGCGTGGAAGTCGTTTAACCTTCTAATGATATCCTTATTTTATGGATATTATATTCTCATGTGTTTCATTATTAATTCCGTTAATTTTCGAGAATCCACCAAAATTCTATTAGCTTATTTCAATATTTAATCGCGATGAAGTATGCATGATATAAATACTTAATTTATAAGTACCTACCTCTACAACCTACATGATAATGATAACGGTGATAACCTTTACTTAACAAACTGTTACTATATAATAGCAAATTAATTACGAAAATATAGGTGAGGTTCGTCTAATTATATTTGCTATCGAAAATCATCTTGATTTTTCTTGAAATAAGTCCGCACATACATGGTTTCCCAGAAATGAGAAATTAGTAATTTGCTGTTCCGTGCTCTATATGAACTTGTATTTGTATGAATTCGAATATATAATTACAAATATTATATTAATTTATCGATCTTTGATATGTTTTCTTGTTTGTTTACTAATTAATTTCGTTCATATTTAATCACGAATATGTTCCATTCTAATATAAATATTAACTTATTTCTGTAAATAATATTGAAATATTAACGGAATATTTTCCCGTTTCACTTAGAAAATTTTGCATGTATGAAAATTATTGAAAATATAATTAATTATAAGTTTTAAATTAAGTTCAGTTAAAAATTTTAAGTGGCCAGCACAAGACCACCCGCCATACTTACATTATTCTTAATACTTATATAAATATATTAATAGGTACTACTACTTCTACTGACAAATATATTTTAGTAATTTTATTTAAACTGCAGAAGAAGATATAAACGATATTTTAATATTGTCACTGTCACTGTCGTCATAATCACTTAAATTTTACGTAATAACAAATGTTAAACAATCATGGACTACAAGATACCGAAATACTAAATTATAAGTATACACATTAATTATTCTTAAATGATACTAGACACAGAAAAATTTATAAAATACCGATTGTAGGTAATAATCACATAATCTGTCAGTTAAAATTAAATTTGTTTGTCTTAAATTAATTATTTATCGAAATATTTAAAAAAATATTACTTCCGGTTTGTAGATTGGTACCAAAATTTAATGGATTATTAAGATTCAATTTTAATGTTTGATATTTTTTGAGTTATCGTGAACGAAAAAATTGTAGTAACATACGAACGAACGAACGAACGCACACACACACAAACACACACGCAGACATCATCTCAAAAATGTTAAATTCTTACTCGCAAATTTTGACCCATCACAATACCGCTCTTATAGAATATTCACCTTCGTGCATTTTTTTAACTCAACCACTCGGCTTAAGGGGTAAATACATAATATTGCCCTTTCTACAAAATATTTGGCCCTTCCTAAAACATAATCTGGCTACGGCCTTGGTAAACGTATGAAATGGGAAAAACTATGTACCTTTTCTATTTTACCAAAAAATCGGTGTACGTATATTTTCATTGCCAGTTTTATCCACAGTAAATTGAAGAAAAAAATGTCGGTGATTCTGAAAGAAATTAAAAATGGAGGATCATTGTTCCGATTCAAAACCATTTGCAGCTCTTTTCAAACACTTTATTTTCTATTGATCCATTGCTAACTAAAATCGACGCCGGGTTGTTACAAAGTGCTTCGTAACTCGTGCGGAATAGCTCACCTTAAATATAGTTTACGGATAGTATAGATTAATTACATATCCATCATGTATTAATAGCTAAATAAACTGGCTATAAATAACCTCGTCCCTCAATACTTCTCCGTAACACGTTTACTAAAAATACCGTAATGTAATTCACTCTTCAACCATTCACCACTCCACCCACAAGTATCCATTTTGTCTAAATTCACTCCAGTTCTCCACGCCACTTCCAGAATAAAAGCAAACAAGAAAACTATTTTAAAATCAGTTGTCTTTGTTGTTGGTATTGAAATATAGACGTTTCTCCCCCTCTCGGCAGCGTCGCGGCGTCTGACGTCGGCGTGAGACGCGCAAGAGAAGCACGGATACCGAACATCAATCCACGGAGCCGTAACTGTACTTCTGTGTTAGTAGACCAAGCTGCGTGCTTGTAGGGAGTGTGTGGATTCGATTCTCTGAAGAAGGGCCAAAAGAGACCCGGGAAGTTAAATATTGAATGATCTATATTTCATTTTTTTTAAGAATTCTGTGTAGAGAAGATTCATTTTGACCTTGATCTCTGATTGGTTCAAATCGCGTGCAAGTTTACACAGACGAAATTTAGTTGTCCATCTCAACTTTTTCTATTTATGTCAAACCGTACTGTCAAGTTATTTGATAATGCATGATACATACAATCTTTAATTATATTAGGACGTAATAATATGTTTAAAAACTTAGGTAGGTGCGGGTAATAAGGCCTGTCGGCTAATAAGGCCTAAGTAACAAAAATACAATTTAAAATTATTTTTGTCGCTCAAAGTCACACTCGTAGGTAGCTAACATTCATATGATGGCGCCTCAAACCTGTCGCGACACGTTAGTTCGCATACTGTCATTCAGTGTGAGGTACGATCGCGCGGCTCGAATAATAAGATATCGTCCGAATCAATCGTAATTATTTTTTGTAATATTACAATTCTATATATAATTTTACGCTATAGTTTTCTATTATTTCATGCTTCTACGGCCTTTGATGTTTGAATAATATATCATGGTCCAAATAATGTTCTTTTTAGTTTTTCTTTTCATGTTGTCGACCAGTACACGACCTCTCCCCTAATTCTGCTTATTCTACTAATCTAATAAATAGTATTACTTAGAAGATGAAACCAAAAGATGTCAACTGTACTTCACTGTCATAATCATTCAAATTTTGTGTAGAAACAAATTGCATATTATATGGACAACAAGATACTTACTGAAATTTCAAAAAAGTAGAATATTAGTTGCACTTTATTTTATTGTTAAATACTACCAGATTCAGTAAATTGTATTTAAAATTAACTGTACCCATAGATAATTATATTATCTTTAATTTTTATTGCAAAAATTGTTATAAATAAAAAATGTACCAATATATTTAAGTAAAACTGTATCAAGTTTCAAAAAGTACTACTTTCGGTTTGCGGCTACTAACCTAACATATTTGTTATGGACAAAAATTAGATTTTCTCCAAATTAAAACCGTAAAGATCAACGGATAAATATTGTAAGTCATGTGTTAATATGCGATTAATAATCTCGACAATTAACGCGTACGCTTCTCTCACGCGTTAAAATGTCTCAATTATTAATCGCCCTCATTAACACACTAGATAGTATAACTATAAATATTCACAAACAGAATAAATAATAAAATCCTTATATCTTATAATTTCATGAAGAATTAAATCTCGCTTTTAAGTTGCCAGACAAAAAGAGAAACATTTAATTAAAATGTTGTCATTCTTACAAAATGCAATTACATTCCTTTCTTTGAAAGATAATGATCAGTTTTATCCACCCGGAATTGAAAGTCAGCCTCCCGGCTTGAGAATGTCGCCTCCGTTGTCCTTCCCCTGCGCGGGTCGGCTCCGGGACTCCGGGTTAGCCGAGTGAATTATTCCGGGCCGTTTAGTCTCCACTCCGGTGCGCTGGTTCGCAGGCCAGGGCGGGCAACATAAGCCCAAGAAAAAATATTTTCGGGCGCAAAAATTTGGTCTGTCAAGTTACACAGATTCAAATGCGCTTTATGTAACGGTACCTCAAATTATATTATTGTTTTTCTTAATGTATAGATCTTATTTTTTAATTAAATTATATATTATATTAAATTATACTCTCGTCTCTATACCTCATTTTAATTAAGAAAAATCTGATGTGGCCAGCACACAACCTCCTGCCATATATAGACTTATAAACAGAAATGTACATACAACCCGGTGCCCATTTAAAATATACAAATAGAAATCTAAAATATTCAAACACAGAAATTAGATCACCTGAATCAAAAGATTCATTCACAGGAAAACTCTTCTGTGTTGAAGCCATCCACCGTTCAATTACTAGGTACATTTAATATTTTACTTACGACTTGGCGTAAGTATGCCAACGTGTCACTCGTCTCACCTGTCAATATTTTTTACGCAACAACAAAAATCAACCGATTATGGATTTCAACATTTTATTTGATAAATTTATTTATCAAATTTTATAACGTAAGTTGCAAATAACTTTTCCTCTTATTCTTATTACAAATAAATACTATATTTATCCAAATTTATATAAATTTTTGATAATCAACCTTTTCAATCTTTAAAAAATATCACTTCCGGTGAAGATATTTGTACCAAAATCTAATGAGCTCTTCCAATTCGTATACAAATGATAAATACCAAATATCAACATTTTCGGGTGATTCGTATTTTAGTTAGCAGACCTCCAGATTACGGCCCTGACCACACACATACATACATACATACATAGGTACAGACATCATCAAAACTATCAAAAATGAGTTGTAAGAAACCTAATTCGTGCTCATCCACTTAAAACTGACTACCCGATTTTTTGCATGATTCCAATACCTCCTACCTTTACAGGTAAGCGGGAGGTAAAAAAGCGCTTGGTATAATGGTAGAAATTCTGCCAAAAGAGCTACAAATATGAAACTACGCTAATTTACTAACAAAACTACGATTTTGCCCAATTTGGATGTGTCAGTCTTACATACTGTGTGTAAAACATATAAATTCTTATTTTACTATGCGCAGTTGAAAATTTCAACCTCTGTTGTCAGAACCCAGTCGATCACGTTACGCACTGAGCTATGTTTATAATGTTCATATCTCTCAAAATATATATTTCAAGTATCAGCTTTGAGTATTAGAAATATTATTGCCTGTACAAGCCGCAGTGAGATTCTTGAACTTACACGTACACGTACACGAGCTGTGTGTCTATGTAATAGTGAAGAATTCCTCAATAAACTATTTAAAAATTCGTAGAAATTTTGCCAAAATAGCTACAAATATGAAAGTACGGTTATTTACTAACAAAACTACGAGGAATCCAATGCTGCAATCAGATTTTCGATATTACATTTACTTCAGCCTGTACATCACTTAGAAAAACTATAAATCGATTTTTACCTTGTATTATTCATCGCAGGGCCTTGAAATTTCTTCCAGGATTCAATGAGGTTCTTAGACACACACTACACATAGTTTTGTAAATGTATATCGCGAAATAACGACAGATTTTAGTAAATAAAGCACTACGTCGGCACTACGATATCACCACGCGTTTTTGTTATATCACTGGATGTTCTTACAGGTTTATGTGTTGCAGATTCCTTATAGAGATGACGCCAGTTCCGATACATATTTGAATATTTAAATGTTTTAAATGATATTCTGGTAAATTTATGTTTCTTATTTATATAGATAATGCAAATTTGGAACTAAGTAATTAAGGAAGGAACAGAACATGCTTTATTAGTGCTTTGTATTTCGGTTTACAAATATTTCAGGATTTGTTAAAATTATTGGTTGAATATTTCATTTTACCAAGATACTAAAATACAGTGTCTGAAATTTTAACATATTTAAGATGAGTTGATGACTACGTTTACACGTACGTCTAAAATGTACTTTGACATGACTTTGACTTTGAAAAGGCGACTTTTGCTCATGTGTAAACACTATAGACTTTTACTTTTCGTCGTAAAGTCAAGTCTAAAATAAATCAGACTTGACTAATGAAAGTCACTTTTGAAATATCGTGTAAACGAAAAGTACTTTACTTTATCATTAATGACATCTGTAGATAGATGTAGAGTACCTAAATAGACTATTTAGAGTACCTAAATAGACTAAATAGTCCATTTAGGTACTCTATTTAGGTACTCTAGATAGATGTATGCAGTTATAATAATAAAAGCGCGGCAAAAGTCTGTTGTAACCTCATTTTAACAACAAAGAATAGTAACATATTTAAAAAATTTACGATAATATTCAGTAAATGTAACTTCATATTACATTAATATACTGTAATTTTTGTTAAGTTACATAATTAAGTTACCTAAATAAATTGTAATATAACCAAACTCGTACTGCCAACCACTGTCTACTGTCATACTATCAACTGTCTTATTGTCAAAGGCAAGTCGAAATTCTAAAGCCAAGTATATTTTTGTTGAATGTGTAAATGCACTACAAATTGACTTTTCAAAAGTCGCCTTTTCAAAGTCAAGTCAAAGTACATTTTAGGCCTACGTGCAAACGTAGTCATAATAATAAAATGCAAAAATCTGATGTGGCCAGCACACAACCTCCCGCCGTATCTCTTATAAACATAATAAAATGTATACCTGCGTACAGTCCGGTGAATGCATCTTTTGATGCAGGATTTTCATTAAATATTAATTTTCTAGATTTGCATCTTCTACTGATTTATTTTCCTGTTTGAATAGTCTAGATTTTTACTTTTCTGTGTTGAATCCTTTCTCCGTTCAATTACTGCAACATTTAATACCTTACTTATGACTTAGGTAAGCACAGCACGGCACGACCAATGAAAATTCGTTCAGGATTAAATACATTAAAATATAGGTATGAAGCTGCGCTGACAGATATAAGTAAGGTTATGTTAATACTCACTAAGTTAATTTATAAGTATTTGTAGATAAAGCATAGTATTTGACTCGGATGATTACAACTTACATCTTCGTGTGATATAACCTACATTAATAATTTATTCAGTTAACTATAAAGCGAGTAACTTTGTTCTGGCAACAGCAAATTTTTGAAATTTTTTTTCAATAAACCAAACCGTATTACGAGGCCCCTCTACTACCTAAAATCCAGCATAAAATGTAGGTACTAACGTAGCGAGTGTTTTGTGGCCAGTACAAGAATGGTAAAATTTTATTTCAACTATAATTTAATAGAGAAAGAATGTTTTAAAATTTTGATTAAAAAATTGTACATAATTATAAAAATTCTGAAAACTCCTATTTGATGCAAACTTTACACGGTTATATCTCATGATACAAAGCACATCTGTAGATCCATTCTTTCTCTATTAAATGTTTATAAAAACATTATCCTGAATTCAATAATAATCCGATAGATAACTCGCAACGAAAACACTTTTGCAGTATTTTTCAACTTCAAAATGACATTGCATTGCTAGTATGCGGCAAAGTACAAGTTTCGGGCTGGTTTCAGGCAGCCCTAGTAGTGGGGAAAAAAGTAAAATCGAGAGTATTAACAACCCTCGATGCGGCCCTGGTCCGGTTTGTCTGCCGCTTGAATTGCCGGAGCGGCGGACATTATCCGGACCCACAACCCGGACTTCATCCGGAGCTCCGGCTCCGGGTGTTGCGCCGTGCTGTTTGCCGCGGTATTAAGATCCTGGAATCTGGGATATGCATCACAGGTGCTTGATATGCACTACTCTATGAAGTTGTCAAGCTGAAATGTCTCATATATTATCTTGTCTCGGGTTTCATACTGCAATGCTTGTGGTATGTAGTTTACTATCAAACTATGTAATTAGTTAGAGATAGAAACTTAATTTAACGGGAGCTATATCTACCTACTAGATGTGTGACAACTTGGTTGATGCATTTTTACTTCCCGGAGAGTATTTTGTAATCGTGATTTTTTGACAGTTCAGGATTTTGATAAAACTTCACGTTTTAGACTCTACCGAGCCCAAAAAACATAATTTTAAAAAGTCGGTGTGTGTCTTCTTCGATGTTGGATAACTTAAAAATTCGTTGGAATTTTGGACTGAAATTTTATATTTAAGACTTTAAGCCAAATACTGACTTCAAGTTCGTTAATGAGCTTTATTCAACCAGTGGTACCAACTTTATGAACTGAATTTTTTTATTTTAATAAAATACTATCGAGTGTGGTATCGAATTAAAGCTCTCAGAAAAGGAATTATAGTAGAAGATTGAAAATAACTATGAGGTAATAGTATATTCTGCAACAAGTTTGGAATGAAGCTTATTCAGCTCGAGTGGAAAGTTTGTGAGACGAGCCGTAGGCGAGTTTCACGGTTCCACGAGAGCGGAATAGCCATTCCAAACGTGTTGCAGACTATACTTTCTCGATGACTATAAATTTAATTGCATTAAAAAACATAACCTAAAACTATTAAAATAAAAATATATGTATTTATAAAATAATATTCTATATAAAATTAATAAATTAATAAATCTAAACGTATTTTAATGCTACACACCAACCAAAAACATTGAATAAAGTTAAGTTATTATAACTCGCCACATTTCATTCCATCACTAGTGACGGAATGGATCCATTTCGTAACAAATGATAGAATGTAACCATTCCATAATTGAAAATGATGTAAGAATGATAACATTATATAACAGTGGTATAGAATATATTTTACACGATGAAAATCGCGTTAAAATTATCACAGCTTAAAAATAAATAAATAAAATAATAAAAATGGAGAAGCGCATACCTCGTGGTCTACATGAATATTTTGCTATACAAAATCGACCTTCTAAACAAACAATTTACAGGCACAGTTGGAAGATATGGTCATCAAGGATATTTGGTATACTGGTTTCAATAAGTAGGTGCCACTAGTCACACAGTAGCAGGAACAATCACGCTACTATGCAATAGTATGTTGTGCACCTAGGGAGGGAAGCGTGCTATTACTCCCGCGGGCGAAGCGGCGGTCCGAGCAAGGGCGCCGGCTTCGCCAAAGGGTGTAATAGCTATTACTCATGCGGGCGAAGCGGCGACCCGAGGCGAAGGCGAGCCGCAGGCGAGTCCGAGCGAGGGCGCCGGATTCGCCCAAGGGAGTAATGGCTATTACTCCCGCGGGCCAAGCGGCGGCCCGAGCGAGGGCGCCGGCTTCGCCCGCGGGAGGAATAGCCTTCCCTCCCGTGGGACACACAATATTTTACGTCACGAGGGCCTCGAAATCACCTTTCTTGCAATGTTTTCCTCCCGCCCGGGAGAAAACAAGTACGGTCCTCCCGAGCGGGAGGGAAAACTCGCTTCCCTCCCTCCATTAGCAAGAGGAAAACACTGCTTTCCTCCCCCGAGTGACGTAAAAAATTTGATGGCCGCATCATCTCACAAAACGGCGACACTTATTAACCGCAAAGATCATGTGAATAACTCATTTTTATCTGGATTTTTTTGAAGAGTGGAGTCTACGCGAGTAAACCGAATACGATTGCTGAGTTGAAACAGGAAATACGACGCACAGTTAGTAAGTATAATTGTATTGAATTGTAGTTAAATATCGAATAAAAATTTACAAGCACTTTTTATTTTTGCGGTTTTCTTTGAATATTTCCATCAGGAAGCCTTACTTGAATCACCCTATAAATAAAACAAATTGAAAACAAGAATGTAATGAGTGTAATACAAAACAAAAACTACATCTGCTTAAAATGAAAAATTGCGTATTAAGGAAAGTGCGACAATAAATCTAAGTTGTACGCTTCTGTTCTTAAAAGAAATAGACTCGTCCATAGTTGACTGGGTAAATAAAGCGATAAAAACCGAATAAAAAGAAGGAATGGGTTTTCCACTGAAGATTGTTTTAGTTTACTCAGGATCAAGGTTTATAGAGATCTGGTTTATTTTGAGTTCAAGTAACTGTTTGCACAATTTGTATTTAATTGTTAATAAATACGGAAAGTGGGATTAGGTACCAAGTTTTATTTAGTTTAGATTGGCAGGAAATTGATACTTTACTTTAATTTTGCTAAATTGATGCATAATTTTAGAGATTAAGGACAAAATAACACTATATATATATATATAGTACTTTAATTCGATAGAAATTTTAAAAAGCGGCTCTTTTAAGACTGGAAATTTTCAATATTTATAAATATTATTTTAGGGCTTAAATGTTGTAGGTATATATATATATATATATATTAAAAATTCGTGTTAAGATGTATGAGTTATTATCAATGGTTGAGGCTTATTCGGCTAGAAAAATTTTCGCAATTGTAACTTAATTATTTATTGAAAACACGTAAAGCCTCATTTCCACCGACTAAGTACTAAGAGCAACGCATAAGAACAAAACTTTGCAAACTCCAAACATAAGGCGCAATCACGGCGTAATGATTGACATGTGTCATATTTATTATTTGCTTTGAGTTGTCAATTTCTGTCTGTTTCTAATTATGGAACTGAATATCTTACTTACGAAATTAACAGTTCTTCCATTCCTTAATATCGCAAAAATGGCGGTAATGATTAAATTACAAATCTTCGAAAACAAAGTGCAATTTTAAATGCAAGTGGAAAACGTAACACTAAAAAAATGCGCACTGAAAGTACAAGTGGAAAATGCTGCTCGAATTCAGTGCAGCACTAGTGCGCACCGAGTGCACAAGTGGAAAACGCTATTATTGTGTATGTTTGAAGACAAATGAGTTATTGCAGTTGGTGACCCATATACGAAACTGAATCATGAAGCCAGAGAAAATTAGTAAATATCATCACATCATCAGTCAGTGGATGATTGTTCATTAGTTCAGACGCTCGAGAAAATATATTCTCGAGTAAAGTTTAAGTTTGATTTCAATATGTAAAGTTTTGATAATCGTCCATTAATTCAGATACTCGAGAAAATGTATTCTCGAGTAAAGTTTGAGTTTGATTTCAATATGTAGTGATAATCATCCATTAATTCAGAAGCTCGAGAAAATGTATTCTCGAGTAATGTTTAAGTTTCTGATTTTCCACAGTATGCAGACCTCCTAATTATCTATTATGATTTCTGTATACATTTAAAAAGTAATATCTTCTACTTTCCGTCAAGTTGGTATTCACGTAAATAGCTTACTTTTATTTATAAAACTGATGTTGCAGGTGCAGCTTCTGTTGTTAAAAATATACTACAAACACAAAACGAAAACATCTTTAAAGTGACGTAAAATTTTTCATTAAATACTATGTTATAAAGAAAATTTCATTTCATTTCACAGCACGGTATCTTTAAAAGAAGTTCATTCAGAACAAAATTGTGTCATTTTTATTTGAGCGTAAAAATACCCTTGCTGAAAAGGGCAAAGTTTATTTTACTTCCTTCAAACTTTGCTATACGTAATGAATTTGTTTTTTCTTGTTAATACTTACACAAGATAAACTTTTTTAGAAATCTGTAATAAAATTATAAAGCTGTTTTGTTTTGTAATGTCATAAAATAAAGCATTAATTGAAAGTTAAAATATATTTTCCGTTGATCATTAATGCAAAAAATCATATATTAATGACCCATATTAATGCATGATTTTTATTAATCAACGATTTTTTGAATGCGCATTCAGCACATGTAATATAATATATTATTTAGTGCTAAGTTGTAGAAAAATGATAAACAGAATTAAACGAAATATTGACAGTTCTAGCTAAATAATATTCAGGCAATATTGTGCTCAGCGGTTTCAAACGTTACTAACCTAACATTTTTTATAAACAAAAGTTAGATTTTCTCCAAATTAAAACGGTAATGATCAACGGAAAAATATTGTAACTTATGTGATGATATGCGATTCGCTTTCACTTAAATTTTAAGTGTCACTTAAATGAAGAATATCGAATCAAAATCAAATTTGTCAAATGTAGAAATAACAAATAACATTGCTGTCATAAGTTCTATTGGATATTTTTAATTTAAGTGACACAAATTTAAGTGGAAGCGGTGCAAATGGCCAAAAATGTCTCAATTATTAATCGCCCTCATTAACACACTAGATACTTAAATAACTATTTCAGAGTAGTAATTTTTTAATTTTTATATGTAAAGGTCGCGTAATGTAAGTATCTTAATAATGATGTTATTCAGTCACATGAATTCGCCAATAAAAATATTAAGCAAAAGAGCAAAAGTTAATTATGATAATGTGTATTCACTAGCCGCATATTATTAAAACTTTTATAAAACAATAATTAATTTAAAAATGCAGTTTTTAATTACCGTTGTAACTGTTCAACTTTCAACCACGAAAATATTAACTAACGTTATAGTTTTATTTTTGATTGTTTGTTCATACAACTACATACACAAGCGATAGGATAATAATAATACGGAATTTAATTCTTGCGAATATGAACTTTAATTTTAAATTTTTTAATTACTTGCAATAAACTTTTGATGTATAAAGTTTTACAACATTTTTCACTTGATTGACTAAATATTTTTGAAATATAATTTTATTTAAAATATAAAAGTTGATTCAGAAAAATATGTAAAGTACCGTAAAACGGGGTTTGGCGGATTTTTGTCGCGTAACTTAAAAACGTGTTGTACCAATGACCCTGTAGTAAAAAAATTGGTTCTAGGGTGCCAAAGTAGGCAGAATTTTAAGGGTACTTTTCAGAGCATATAAATTGAATTTGTTCGAAATAATGAATTGTTTGTCATCGTCTTTGGCATGGAAAAAATGATGTAACGTTCGTTCTACATGCAGGTTTTTTCCAATTATAGGTACCTATCTTTATTCTAAGTGGTTTAAAATAAATGTTAAACTTTAAGAACCTTTTTACTTCCTTGTACGGAGTAATAAGGAAGTATTGTAATCGCGAAAAATTTCGGTTCTCAGATTTTTACGGAAATATCCGTTTTGACCTTTTCTGAATTCATTATGACTAGTTTCGTCGTGACGTCTGTACGTACGGACGTACGTACGGACGTATGTGTGTCGCATAACTCAAATACGGTTAGACGTAGAAAGTTGAAATTTTGTATTTAGGACTGTTATAGCATCTAGTGCACCTCCTATTTTTGGTTTCAATCTACAAACCCGAAGTAGTACTTTTTTCTAATATTTCGATAAATATTTAATTTAAGACAATTTTTTTATTTTAAATGAAAGATTATGTGATTATTATCTACAATCGGTATTTTATAAATTTTTTTGTATCTGGTATCATTTAAGAATAATTAAAGTATATATTTATAATTTAGTATTTCGGTATCTTGTAGTCCATGATCGATTAACATTTGTTACTACATAAAATTTAAATGATTATGACATGACAGTGACAATAGTAAAATATGCTTTATATCTTCTTCTGCAGTTTAAATAAAATGACTAAAATATATTCGTGAGTATAGTAGCAGTATAGTAGTAGTACTTATATATTAATATATTTGTATAATAAGTTAAAAGAATGAAGTCAGATTTTTTTATATTATTCTACATTTTAGTTATTAAGAAAAGTATGAACAGTTTCATAGGCGTACAAGGAAGTCATGTGTATAAAATATAAAATAAAAATAAAACACAATGCTGGGATGCAGTCAATTTATTAAAATTCAATCAAACTCGACCGGTTTAGGCCCCACGTGGGTTATCTTCAAAAAGTATTATGAATGTAATATAATATAAATAAATTTTGAAACATTTAAAAACTTATGTGATATGTCGTGAAAAATTACAAAAGTATGTCATAATATATAAAAAAATAAATAGATAAATAAATAATTAAAAAATCCGGGGATTATGTAACATCCTGTAGAACGAGTAGGTAATTTATGTATTATACACAATGATGAAATAAACCGCGAATTGTTTTACGCAATAATTAAACCCTTCTCAATCATTCACCCACGACACATCCATTCTCTAAAAAACAGCGTTCACTATTTAGTAAATAAACGGCATTATGGCACACACCTTTGTCACCTTTCGCACACAAAACAAGTGAGGCGGAATAATCGACGGTACAATCTTGTAAACAAGAGAAGCGGTGGAAATGAATTGTTGATGTGAGCGGCAGCAGACAGCGGTCAGTCGGGTCTTGTCGTGTTCGTTTCACCGCTGGTCAAGAGAACAGCTCCGGTCAGAGTGTAAAATAGTCGTTTGAATAATACCGCGACGCGCTTGTTACAGATGGGGAGTTTAGAATAGGGTGTTTCGTAACTTATACTATTAAATTTTGCAGATTTGCTTATATTGAATTCATTGATTTTTAAATGCACAGGCTGTAATAGTAACTACTATCGGATTCAGAATTATAATCAGTTGGGTTTAAAGATGAATAACTTGTTAAAATGTAATCAAAAAAATTTGAATCTTATTTTATACTAAAGTATGCACATTTTTACGTTGTTATATACAGTTTTGAATTTTTAAATATATTTTTGTAGAAATAACAACAGTTTATAGCAAAAATGAACTATGATTTTGACACATTTTGAGAAACTGTTCACTTCAATGACGTCTACTGTCAATATACATCATCCATATTTTGGTATAGTGTAGTTATAAGCTTTGTTAAGTTTAGTTAAGTTAATAATAATAATAAGTGCTCCAACTTTCATAATAGTTTTACCCACGAACAAATACGAAACAAACAGTTTCCTAGCTACGAAAATAAACAATAACAAATATCCGTTCTACCCGATCGATATGTTATCGAACAAGTCATATTGCCATAGTTTTAATTTTTGTTTCACTTGTTAGTAGGCTTGCGTTGTCCTTCTGACATTTGATAATTTTTTTCTGGCATTATTATGTAAGCTTGTCCTTACACACGACCGTGCGTAAAGTAGTTCGATCGCACGATTAGGAAATTTATGTTTTATTTTGATGTCAAGCATCTCTGATAATATATTTTGCACACCGCCTGATGTTAATCATCTACTGATAGAATCCCGTGAAAAATATAAAATTGTGTATCAAAATGGATTATAGGTATTTATAAATAATATAAAAATCTGATGTGGCCAGCACAAGACTTTTCGCCATACTCCACTACTATACAAATCAAGATACACATATTTTTGTATATTTTTTTAAGTGCACCACTGGGTTCGTCCTATCAAACTTCATATAAATATATATTTTCTTTAAAAAATTCTGTCGGGTACAATTTTAAATGCACTTTGAACATTTTTAAAAATGTCGAAAATTTTAGATTGGTCTCAATTTAATTCCCCATTCAAAAGTATGTTTTTGTTCATTGCTGCGCACAACTTACTTACATAACATTACGGTCTTAAAAATTACCACTTTAATTTTTGAAAAAGCTTTAAGCTTTACAGGAAAAAACCAACTCTTAAGGCCGGAATATAGCTGTCTACGATTTCGTCGAGAAAAAGGAGAGAGATATACAGATTTAGTGTGTCGAACAAACGCGCTCTAAAAGTGGCATCGTATTTGTATTATATTGTATTTATAAGACAAAAGAAATAATCAAATGCATTATTTATATACTGTATAACATGTTATTTACAGTGCGACGCATGAATTTTAATACATTTTGTATTTAAAATGCCCTAAATTAAACATGTAAAATTAGTATTTTTCTCTTTATTTGGCATTTTTTTAAACAATATTATGGCAAAATTTGGTAAAAGCGATGCGCCGTACTGTATATACAGGCTGAGTCATCGAAATGCCCGTCGTCGATACCTCCCTTGTCGTTAAAAATACAGCACAAATTTATTAACAGAATTTTTCATCTACTCAAGGAGCATAACTTAAAATTATTTTCACATATACAGGGTGTTGCATAACGACTTGGCAATAATTGTTCGTCTTTTTATAAATGAAACACCCTATATATTTTTATATATTTTGAATTGTATTTTATTTACCTATACGAAAATATAAGTTTCATTTTAGTTTTCCGCGGCGTTGCCAAGTTATTCAATTTTTTCTCTAAAAAAAGCCGAATACACGTATTGTTTTATAAAGGCGTACTGAAGTTATTTTAATAGTAAAAATTAAGAATTTTTTTTTCTGTACAGCTGTAACTATACTCTTTGTTCTGACATAACTTTTTTTAAATGTTATTATACAGGGTGTTCAATACAGAGAATCAAATTTACTCAATTTCAAATGGCTATAACTCGTACTTTCAAATGGAACAGCCTATATTTTATTATTCTGTTGTGTGTATTTTTGCATCTTTTTATGTTATAAAAGGTGTCCCATGCCTAAAAACATTAATTTCGAAATTAATTAAATTTTTTTTTAGAGAAAAAATTGAATAACTTGGCAACGCCGCGGAAAACTAAAATGAAACTTATATTTTCGTATAGGTAAATAAAATACAATTCAAAATATATAGAGTGTTTCATTTAACAAAGACGAACAATTATTGCCAAGTCGTTATGCAACACCCTGTATATGTGAAAATAATTTTAAGTTATGCTCCTTGAGTAGACGAAAAATTCTGTTAATAAATTTATGCTGTATTTTTAACGACAAGGGAGATATCGACGACGGGCATTTCGATGACTCACCCTGTGTATATATATACCTATATATATTTGGTGGCTATACGCTCCGTCGTGGGGCTGAACCGCTTCTTACGAAGCTGTCTTGATCCTTTGTTATGGGGGACGGATCAATCCCGCAATATCTGTTCATATTTTCGTGCTAATATTTCTCCATTTTTCCCTGTCGGTTGTTTTAACTTTCCAGTTGTTAATTCCTGCTTTGTGTAGATCTTCCTTAACTTCTTGTAGCCACGTTGATCGAGGCCTTCCTCTTCTTTTATTGCCGGGATCCCATTGTAAAATGTCATATATAATTTCTTCCGTACCTGCTTTCCAAACATGCCCTAACCATTTTACTCGTTGTTGCTTTATCTTTCTAACTATGTCTTCGCCGCACTGTAGAATGAATATTAAATATTGCCGTAAAAAATTCCAATGTAGTATTAGATTCAATATTTTACAAACCGTAGTGCACTGTTTTTCCTCTTTACATACAGCTACATTCTCGCCTTACACATGTACCGTGTGGTTTTACTTACGACCCACAATACGATCGCCCTCTCGGGATAACTTCGCGCAAGATTCACCAACATCACATTTTTTTCTGTCGTCGTCGTTGCTTACCGCTCAACGTTTCACTCTCCACGGAGACATATAATGAGCAGCTGGGATTTGCAGAGCGTGCGCTCAGTTTGGAGTGATTTTGACAACCACTCGCTTTAATCAAAATTCCTAAATTGTAGAGCGCTGAGTGCACATTGAGAAACGTAGAAATGCCGCGCCAAGAGCTATAAATTGTTGCGATTATTCAACGCTAGAAAAATTGTTAGCGTTGTCAAATGAAACTGAGCATGATGTAGAGTGCTTTTTGTGTTGAAGTGGGAGAATTATTTCATTCTTATCTTAAATTCAAAAATTGTTAGGCATTTGCAATTCTAGAGTTGTAATTGGTACTAATAATTATGTGTATTATGTTACATCCCCGAGTGTGATTGAATGCCAGACCTTGGGCATTTTTAGTTTTACGACAAATCACACATTGTCGCCCGACGGAGACTCGAACCATCGATCTCACGTTGACTGACGTCACAGCACGTAAGCCGGCGAAAGCCAGTTAACACGCTGGACCACGCTGTCGGCTGTTACAAGCTATCCACTTGTTCACCTTAAATGTAGGCCTGGTTGCACAAAGAATATCTCCGCTGCCGCTGTGGTTGAAACCACAGATCGCCGCACGGATTGAGATTCTAATTGTACTAAGATGAATGGGTGGAGACTGATCCCCTCCGATAAAAGGATCTAGAAAGCTTCATGAGAAGCGGCGGTACTCCCACGGGAGTGTTAAGCCACTTATGTTACATCATACGAGATGATATAAACATTTTTTATTGAAAGGGTCACAAATTTATAATTTATAGTAAATGGATACCATTCATTTTATACAATTATTATAAGATAATTTTAAGAAATAAGTGGGAGGAAGATTTTCAGGATCCAATTAAATTTGTTTTATTAAAACAAATTTATTTATTAGTTAGAACGTTTCGAGAACAAACTGTTCTCATCATCAGCTAAAAAAGAGATATACATAAAAGTAAATATTAATGCTACATAATATAGCTTTACAACATACCTTTACAACATACCATGTTCTCGTTGCTAGTAATCCAATAATTACAATTATTGGCTATTTCTACTTTACTTAATTTTAGAATTTTTAGTCACAGAATTCAGCACAATATTCTATTTCATGGTAGGTAGGACAAAGAAATTAGTTTTATAAATGCTAGAATCTTGTACAAAAAGAACAGTTAAACAATTATCTCTTCATAGGAATATCTACTTAAATTTTGCAGACTTGTAATAATTCTTATTTGTTTTCAGTTAGCAAATTTTCGCGAAGCGAAAAGCGGATCGTCAGCATTTACGTGCCATAATTTTATAATGAGTTTGGCATTTCATTTGAATTAAGTTTTAGAAACATTATACTTTTATTATAGTTCTACTACTGTAGAGGTACCTACATAAAATATAGTTTGACAGAATATATACTGTAGAAGTTTTAAAAAACTGTAAGAAACTCTATGAATTTTTTTTTGCAACTGTTAAAAAAGTTGACATTGACGTCCGAAATTCAGACCGCGAAATAAATCATTAATTTGGGTACGATACATTTCGCGGCCGCGTTGCTAGTAACGGATGGGGAGTAAATTTATTGAGTTGTACATACGCATGTCAATGTCAGATATTTTTGACAGTTGTTACAAAAAATAAAATGCATGTTTTTAATTATATGCATGGCAGTTTAACTAGAATTATTGGGTATAAATCGTCTGCGAAATGTGTTTAGTTCCTCGAAAATTTTTAAGCCTCGATCTTCTCCTTGGCCAGAAATTATGTCGGACGCTAAACAGACATTTTGCAGCCTAGGTATACAGTAGTATGTTATATATTAAAGGACTAAAGTGCATGATTTAATCCTGAGGGTGAAGTTTATTTCACGAGCCGAAGGTGTGGGAAATAATCACTTGAGGGATTAAAGGTACTTTAGTCCTGTGGTATATACGCTATTTTTTGCACTTCTTCCTCAAACGAATACATAATAGTTAAGAAGAATACACATTTTGTAATTTTGACAGTAGACTTTATGACAAATATTTATATTGTTACCACAGATACTCTGTAACAAATAGCACGTATTTACTTGACATTTAACAACGGGATTAATTAATTAAATTCCTTGACAACGGGGTTAAATATGAAAAATAATCCCTTAGGATCAAATTAAGAACCTTAGTCCCTAAAAATAAAGACTAAAGAAGAATTTTAGTCCCGGAAGTGCAAAAATAACTATTTTTCAACACATCTACATTATGATACAAATTCCAGTGAACGTGAACTGTCACAAAATATTTATTTTTTTCTTTCCATTTGCGAAGTGATAATTACTAAATGAAAAAATAAAAGAACAAAGAAGTCCTCCATGCGTCAGTAATTCAATTTACCCTCGTTAAATTGAAAAAGATAAAATTATTCTGAAATTTACATTCCCATTCTAATTCAATAAAGACATAATGTAGAGACCGCAATAATCACAATATGCATTTTGATTTTGAATAATAAAATAAACGTTATTACTTGCTCTTGTTTCGGATATTTGACTAACAAATGAATCCGGAATAAGTATACTCATTAGTGACGTCACATAACTAGAATTTGAATACTGATATGTCCAATTAGAACTGTAATTAACTGCGTCATATATCATTCTGTTTCCAGCCACAGCTTCAAAGTTTAACACCACCACAAGCGTCCGTAATGAATGGGAGAATTGCCATGCACCATTGAACATCGACTGTGTCATTGTCAGATGCATTTGTTTGTTTAGAAGCTATTTGCTATTTCAATTGTAAAGTTTCAAATAAGCGAAAGCTTAATAGCTCAAATAGCGTAATCCACAATAATTCGCACATAGTTTTCTTGTGCGGAAAATTTGGGAGTACAATTTCGACAAATATAGTTTTGTCAAACTGTAGTTTGACCAAAAATTATTAAGCCAAACTGTATTTTAGTCAAACTGTAATTTGTTCAACTGGAATTTTGTCAAACCGTAAATATGACAACCCGTAATTTAAGCCAAACTGTATTCTAGATAAACTGTAATTTCACATTCCGTAATTTGACCAAACCGCAACTTCGACTAATATTATATTGTCAAGTCGTTTTCAGGTAAACCGTAATTTAGCAAAAAAGCAACTATACCTAACTGGATTATTCCAGTTTTAATAAAAAGTAGCAATAATAAGAATACATTCTAGATTACGAATCTTCTTTTTTCTTTCACGGATTCCTTTAAAAAATTTCAAGGATGAAGGATTTTTTTCCAAGGACATCTAAAGACACTTTACCTACTATAAACTCTATCTTAAGCCCGTATTACATTACACTAAATCTTGAACAAGATATTGTTCAATTTTTGAAACAATCTAAATTGTGTAGTACCTACAGCAAATTGTGTGAAATATCGCATTGCTTCGTAAATTGTCTGAAAAAATACTTAAGCGGCTCGTCTACGTTTTTACCGAATTCCTAGAATACTCTCGATTTTACTTTTTTTTCATTCCACTTTTTTCCCCACTACTAGGGCTGCCTGAAACCAGCCCGAAACTCAATGCAATGCAATGTCATTTCAAAGTTGTAAAATACTGTAAAAATGTTTTCGTTGCGAGTAAACTGTCAGATTATTATTGAATTCAGGATAATGTTTTTATAAACATTTAATAGAGAAAGAATGGATCTACAGATGTGCCTTTTTAAAATATTTAAAATTAATTTGTATCATGAGATATAACCTGTAAAGTTTGCATAAAATAGAATTTTTTTTTTGAATTTTTCGGAATTTTTATATTCATGTACAATTTTTTAATCAAAATTTTAAAAAGGCATATCTGTAGATCCATTCTTTCTCTATTAAATCCTGGTTGAAATAAAATTTTGCCGTTCTTGTACTGGCTACAAAACACTCGCTACGTTAGTACATTTTATGCTGGATTTTAGGTAGTAGACGGGCCTCTTAAGTGTGGCTGTTTTTTTAATTATTATTATATGCGAACTGCGCAGAATCACAAACTAAATATTGTAGGTAGGTATATAAAATTGTCTCAGTATAAAACAGAGTTCATTAAAAACAAAGCAATTTGTTGCTCAAGATTTTGTTCAATTTCTTGTTCAATATTTAGCGTAGTGTAAAACGGCCACAGTTTAAGTTGCATGAAAATATCATTCTTTTAGAAGTAGGTATTAAGGCTCTACACTTGTTGAACGCAATATTGCTTCAACATAATCAGAATTCAAGATTCTAACTACATTGCTCAAAATAAAAATCTGAAATTTACCATAAGTAATTACGAAGCATTATTTTATTGAAAAATTCATACAATACATTGTTGCGACAACAATTAGAGAAAATAAGAATTAATTTATGTATTTTAATATTACAAATGATGGCTTTATTATTGCATATTTATTAATTTTGTTTTAAATAGTCGATTCCTTGCATTGTTCGTGAGAGTGCTAAGAAAATATTGTTTTCAAAAAAATTACACATCTGACGAAAAAAAATAGTACAAAATCGGCCAAATTGACTATTTTTACTAATTTATTACTAAAATACTGTTGAGTATTTCAAAAATATAATTTCTTAGCACTCTAGAGTCATGTCTTAACTATGTATATATAAAATATGAACAGTGTAGGTGTACTAACAAGAGCTCAGTTTGTAATATAGCAAGCTCCCTTTTTCACTACATTTTTGGCACAAGTGTAGCGCCTTAAGGTAAAAACAAATTAACGGAAGAAGAAAAATCAAGAACTGAGATGTTTCGAATCTTATTTGCTCTGAGAGCAAACGAAAAGGATCTTTCATCTTGTCTGTCAGCTTAGTCCTTTGCAGGTGTATAAATTGCGATGGTGGGAAATTAAGTAGCTTTAATTATGTATGTTGCGGGTGTGGCTGTTATGGCACACTAAATGTTAATATGGTCTGTGATAGTGTGATGTGGCCCACAAGCAATTCATGAGCTGTAAATTTCTCCGCAGCTGCCAACCGCAATAACATCTCGCCATAGATCATGAAATATGCGATTATTACATACTCTAATGTGGATCTTATTATTGTACGAATGGTGGAAAAGTTTACATGAATTATTAAAAAGATCTTAGGTTGTAAAATTTGTTATTCAGCATCTAAAATAACATTAAATTTTCAGATATTCTTGGATTATGTAAGGCAAATTAATCTTTCATTTCTAAATAATAATATGGTTCATAAATTACTTTGTTCTTTCTCAAATTTCTTCTTATCAGTATAAGTGAAGTTGTAAAAATAAGAAGTAGTTTCAATTTTTGAGTAAAAACTATTGTAATAAAATTTTTGCAGAATTTTTTATAACTTAAGTTGCAAATAACGTATTTATAGGAATTTGTGACAATTAATCTTTTCAATCTTTAAAAAATATCAATTCCGGTGAAGATATTTGTACCAAAATCTAATGAGCTCTTCCAATTCGTATACTAATGTAAAATACCAAATAGGTATCAAATTTTTGGGGTAATTCGTATTTGAGTTATCCGACCACACACATACACACACATACATACAGACATCATCGAGAAACTATCAACAATGAATTGACCTATCCTGTTGAACTTCGGTTGCGCGCGCATGCTTGAGCATTGGGCATCCGGTTAGAGGAAGTGAGTACGATAGATACAAAGTAACATGTATTGAGCGAGGCAGCAAAACTGCTGCGCAGTACGCTATGACAATAGAAATTGCGGTTAGTTGAAGTTTGACATTTCTTATTTTAAATTTTTTATATGTAGAGGAAAAGTTTAGTTCAATTTAATGACATTACGCAATTTGAACAATTTAGTACGCAACAGGCATTAAACAAATTAATAAAATCGTAGAAAAAATTTAAATTAAATTTTGACATTTGTACAAATCTGTCAAATTACGCCTGCATCACCAGGATTGGTCTATTGACGTTACTTCCCTTTGCCACAAGCATGCGCACAGCATACTGCGCACCAGCTTGATGTCTCACTCAACACAATGTTACTTTGTATCTATCGCACTCACTCCTTCTGACAGGATAGGTTAATTGTAGGGACCCTAATGGCCATTTGCACCGCTACCACTTAAAATTGAAGTGTCACTAAAATGAAAAATATCGAATAAAACTCATGACAGCAATGTTATTTCTACGTTTGACAATTTGATTTTGATTCGATATTGTTTATTTAAGGAAAACTTAAAATTTAAGTAGAAACGGTGCAACTGACTAGTAAAAAATAAACAAAATTGCTGTTTAAATCTTGTACGAAGAGCTATATCCCTCAGTTTTTCAAGATTCCAAAAAAATAACTCCTGATGTATATTAGTACGAATCTTATAACATAACATATTTAAACAGGTTGTCAGGTATGCTTGCAATAAAACAAAATATATTTTCGTCTAATTGAAAATTGTGAGCAATAACGAAACTTAACATTTACAATTAAAGTTCGGGAAGTAAAGTTTTAAGTCAAGATAATTGCTATAGCAACGAAAAAAGCCCAACAATAGCTGCATTCAGCTAGCGCATCGAACTTCTTACGATGAAGTTCATTATGAAAGGAGCTAGAAGCAATTCCTTGCGGTATATAAAAACAGTTTGTTGTTTCCTCTGTCAGGCAAAGGCAACATTGTCTTGTCATGAACTATAACAGCATACGTCACGTGGTAGGTCTGGTGGGCCATAAAACACAGCCCGTGATGCATTCCGGTATTGTAGTGTTGCCCGCGCCTAATGAATGTGTGTTTTATGTCACACTAAAAGGATGTTTTTATATGCTTATAAATTAACCATAATGGAGTCAGCGCTTGTAAGATTAATGTGGAATAAAAATTCTATAATCATAAATCTTACGGAGTGTTGAGGTTTTTGTCACTGCCATCAAGTTTCGGAAGATTTTGAAGTAAAATATCCTTTTAGAATATGCAAAGTAGTAAAGTTAAAAGAATGAAACTGGTCCTCTGTGTGTTGTTAAAATTATAGCAGAATCATAATTTGTGTTTCATATTTCAAGGTAAATTTATTGCGAATTTATGGCGCTACACTTGTTGACTGCAATATTGCTGCAATTGAATAGAATTTACGATTTTGGCTATATTGCTCAGATTAAAAATCTGAAATTTTACATGAGTAATGAGAAAGCATTGTTTAATTGAAAAATTCAAACAATATATTGCTGCGACAACAATTAGAGAAAATAATATTTATTTTGGTTTGTAATATGGGAGTGTCTATTCGCAGACAACCCGTGTACCCGTGTCGGGTATCTTCGGTTTTACCCGTGTGGGTCACCCGTGACGGGTCGGTTTACCCGTGTGACCCGTGTGGGACACCCGTGACGGGTCGGTTTACCCGTGTGGGTCACCCGTGACGGGTCGGTTTACCCGTGTTTCACGGGTAACGGTTTCACGGGTGACGGTTTCACGGGTAACGGTTTCACGGGTGACGGTTTCACGGGTAACGGTTTCACGGGTGACGGTTTCACGGGTCATCATTCAAAATATCTCAAGAAAAAGTCAAAATAAAGAACATCAAGAAAGGTTACAAAATTTGACATTTGAAAAAATAATTGTCCTGCGTTAGGTGAAAATAATTATTCACAATCATTCAAAGGTCTAGTCTAGAATCTGTTTAAACGAAAATGGTGGCCACTTTATACATCTTCCATAATTTTTTAAGCTGTTATCTTTTCTTAAACCTTTGAAAGATTATTTATTTTTCGTGAAACATTTTGCATGAAATCTAGACTTATGAGACATCATTGGATTCAGAATGGCGTTAGTGCCAACAAAATCAACCGATCATGGACTACAAGATTACAACGTTTTATTTGATAAATCTATTTTCTAAATTTTACTACAGTTCTTTAATGCTACCAGATTTTTTATAACCTACGTTGCAAATAACTTTTTCCCTTCTTCTTATTACAAATAAATATTATATTTATCCAAATTTATAGAAATTTTTGACAATTAATGTTTTCAATCTTCAAAAAATATCACTTCCGGTCAAGGTATTTGTACCCAAATTTTAGCATCTCTTCCAATTAGTATATAAATGTACGAGTAATATACCAAATATCAAATTTTTTGGTTTATTCGTATTTGAATTATCCGATCTCCAAAAATCCTGACCACATACACACACATACATACAGACATCATCGTTAAACTATCAAAAATGAGTTGTAAGGACCCTAATTTGTTCTCATACAATTAAAACTCACTACCCGATTTTTGCATGATTTCAATACCTCCCTTACAGTTAAACGGGAGGTAAAAATATATATATAATTAAGATTTAGATTAATAATTCAACCCTACGACACCATTAAGTACCGTGCCAAATCATGTAAAATACATTGCAATGAAAAACCATTAATTTTAGCATTACTAAACGAAAAATATACCCAAGAATCAAGATGCAATAAAGCACTAAAGTAGATTTGTGTATATTTGAAATGAAATTTTCTGGGACGTTCCAGTAACACTTGATATATCGAGAGAGTAGAAAATTTTCCCAGCTTACGAAGTCATATATTACAGATCTGTAAAAAAGCTTGGCGTGTGTTCAAGCATAGATTCGCTGACATTGCAGAATATGCGAACGCATAGCGCTAAATGTTTAAGGTCAGTATTCCAACAAAACTAAATATTATGCTGTAGGTACAAGAAATAAAAAAAATCAAATTCATATAATATAAAAATATTTGTGTTTACATGTAAGGTGGATGAAACAGAATTTGGACTATGAATACCTAGTATATTGTAATACTAGGGTGGAAAGTGCTTCCTTAAAATAATAGTATGACTGTTGGAGCACGAGCGATAGCGATAGTTATCCTATCAGTCGAGTTTTTCAATGGCCCTTTCCGCAATTTTTTTTCTACGTCTGCTTCTGAAAGTTCATGTTTCTACATTGTTTTTAATGTTGAAAGCAGCTGTTTGTCGCAAGTGTGTTGCAAAGTACTTTGTCGCACACTTTTGGGCACTTTGCAACAGAGTTTTGCTTTTTTTGAATGTCCATTGCTTTTGTAACAACACTGATATTTCACAATTTAAAAATTTGACAGTAAATGTCAAAAAATTCATGGTTATTTTTGTATTTTTACCTCTCGCCTAGAGAGGTATAGGGATCGTGAAAAAATTCGATGTCGAGATTTTTGTCAATAAGCACGTTTTAGTACCTTTAGAACCTATTTTGACTATTTTCACGATGATGTCTGTGTGTGTGTGTGTGTGTGTCCGTTTGTCTGTATGTGCGCCTACTATAGTCTTTCGTTCTGATTCATTATCTCAAATTCTATTGAACATAAAATTCTAACATTTTGCATTATACATTTATACATGTTAATGAAGAGCTGATTAGATTTTGGTAAAAATCTGCCAACCGGAAATGGTATTTTCTTGAAGCATTTTAACATTTTTTGCAAAAAAATATAGGAAATACTGCGATAGTTACAATTTGTCATGCGACTTGTCATACATTATTATGTAAAAATATAAGGCTGTTCTATTTAAAATAAGAAAGTTCATGCCATTGCTGATTAAATATTATTTATTTTATTATTTTGAAGCCTCCTTATGCCTTATTTACTCATTTCACAACGATTGCTTCATTAATACAAATTTATTTCGAGCGTACCATTTATTGGGACACCGGTATATAATGTGCAATCTAAATTCTAAAAGAAATAGTAAGTAATTCACTCGTTAGTACACCGATAGATTCAAATACAGAAATCTTAAAACAAGAATTTCAAAAATTCTGGCGTGCATTTCATTGAAAGAGCTTTCCTAATGAAAGCTAACCTCTAAAACTCTCTTGAACCCGAAAATCGCCGTCGTTCGTATTTTATCTTCTTTGCGATTTCGGAGACGAGATTCTTTTAAGGTGATGTTATTTCAAGAGCTTTCGGTAAAATAACACAACTAAATCTTTACTGTTTAAACTCATTCATGAATGGAAATTTTTAAAGAATAGGATATTATGGAATTTAGGAAAGTAATCGGATTAAGAATAAAGAATGGTGCCATTTGCTTTCTTTTCGCATTAAATAAAATTTTACTGCCAAATGCCAGAGCATTGTTCATAATAGCATTACGCGCAGGTTTCATAATTTTTACACTTAATATAATTAGTTCTAGAACAGTGTTCAATAATACTTATCGTATCACGAACTGTTATTTACTTTTAACATGGAACTTTTATTGATAACTATAAACAACATAATTCGTTAGTTACTTATAATACGTTAGTTACTTATAATTAGTGTGCGGATTATATTCAGGCAAATATGATTAAAATATGCATGTAATATGCATTGAATAAGACCAAAATATGCTTAATATATGCACAAAATTAAACAAATATGGAATATTTTACAAATACAGGGTGTTTCATAACTTCAGGTACATACGTTAAGGGTATTATGTAGTTTGATATGCTGATTACGAATCAAAAAGAATTTTTTTTAAATCGCAAAATTAATTTTCATATTTCCCAGTACAAAATTTTCATTGCCACTGCCACTGGCTGAAGTAATTATTATTGTTTCATTAAAAATAATTAAATTTTGTATGTTTATTTTACTAGTATTATGTAATTTAAGATGTTTGATTACCTATTTCTCTTGTTTGTGTTTAATAGGAAAATGAATCCAGTGCAGTACAACAACAAATTCTGCAGGTAAACTACTCTTAATTTTTCGAATTAAAAAAAAAATTCTTTTTGTTACGTAATCAGAATATAAAACAACATATACCTTTAACGTATGTAATACTCTAAGTTATGATACACTCTGTATATGCAGATATGCAACATAATTTACGTATTTTTTTGTTTGTAATAATTTAGCTTGGGTAAGACAGGGAGCCAATCTTACACCAAATCTTATAAGATTTGTGATATTGTAAAATTTCTTTTCATTGGATTTAAATAATTCAAAACAATATTAAAAAAGCTTTATTTTTCAACTTCTTGTGTAAATTATTTCCTTTGAGCTAATATCACGCCCCCAGGATTAATTAATTCTGTTCCAGTAGTGAGACATAAAAAGGGATTTCGGCTCCATTAATTACGTGTAACAGACAATCCTTAATCTCGGACACTGTGCCGAAACATTTGTCTTCTTTTTTCCTTCAAATAATTACCTAACTGCTTGTTAGACTACATTTTCTTTAACGGTAAGAAATTCATAAATCTGCTAATATTCTACAAATTTATATTCATTGTATTTTTGGTCACAAATAAAATCAGTGGCGTAGTTGAGATCTTTCAAAAAGGCATACCTAGTCCTGTAATTATCAAATAAAATCTTAGAAATTTAATTCTAATTTTAAAAAAAATTACATTATAGTAATTATGATGATAATGATAATATCAATCATTATAAATCGTAATACATCAATCTAAACAAAAAATCTGACGTGGACACCACATGACTTCCTTGTACGCCTATTAAACTGTTCATACTTTTCTTAATAACTAAAATGTAGAATTATATTATACAAATATATTAATATATAAGTACTACTTACTACTGCTACTATACTCACAAATATATTTTAGTCATTTTATTTAAACTGCAGAAGAAGATATAAACGATATTTTACTATTGTCACTGCTACTGTCACTGTCATGTCATAATCATTTAAATTTTACGTAGTAACAAATGTTAATCGATCATGGACTACAAGATACCGAAATACTAAATTATAAATATATACTTTAATTATTCCTAAATGATACCAGATACAAAAATATTTATAAAATACCGATTGTAGGTAATAATCACATATTCTTTCATTTAAAATTAAAAAATTTGTCTTAAATTAAATATTTATCGAAATATTTGAAAAAAGTACTACTTCCGGTTTGTAGATTGAAACCAAAAATAGGAGGTGCACAACTAGATGCTATAACAGTCCTAAATACAAAATTTCAACTTTCTACGTCTAACCGTATTTGAGTTATGCGACACACATACGTCCGTACGTACGTACGTACAGACGTCACGACGAAACTAGTCATAATGGATTCAGAAAAGGTCAAAACGGATATTTCCATCAAAATCTGAAAACCGAAATTTTTCGCGATTACAATACTTCCTTATTACTCCGTACAAGGAAGTAAAAATAATAAGAAAACAACAAATTAACACAATAACATAGACAACATGCAAATGTATTACTGATCTGTCATAATAACCTATACGTATTACAATTTGTTGATTTGATTTATAAAATTTACTTCATGTTGTTAGATATTTTTTGTTCAGAAAGTTGTCGGTTATGCATGAAAAACCATGTTTTAATCACTTTATTGTAACATAAATGAAGTAGAAATACGATGTCCTACAATAATAGTTTCATTACAAATTCTGTACCAACTATATCAATTTATTTAAAACCATGGACTCTACTTTCAATAGTTGCACACAAAGCAAAAAATAGTTATTTTTTATACCAGACAATATAATTACATTTTATTGAGGAAAGAAAAGTGTTAAATTATTATTAAATTATTTTTCTCGAGTCGATAATATAATTATATCGTCGTGTATAAAATTCTATTTTATTTTATTTTATTTATTTTGATGTTAAAGAAAAAATATAAGAAAACCTATTTTTAATTAAATTATTATCAAGACACAATTTCGCAGTTTGTATAAGAAAAAATGTAAAAATATTCTTGTTTTAATTTACTTTATCTACTCCAATTTTACTTTATCTACCCCTGCGGTTAAAGTGTTACTTTAATTGACTCAAAATAGTCGACAAAGCAGCACATCAGGTATGAAAAAAAAAACTATTTTTGCGTCAGCAATGACTTTATTTCCTAGACTATTACAAGAAAACATTAATAACGATATAAATTTTTCATAACATGCTTTTGAGAAGGTAATTGCTTGTAAACTAAGTTGAAAGTACATACATTTAATATTTTAATATGCATTTGAGTAACGTAATCGTTTGTGTATTCATTCATCTATGATGGATATTAGGACGTCTACCAATACCAACATACAGTATACAGTAGGTACTTGAATATCCTCAAGGGTTTTCATATTTCAGATTTCAGTTTCTGGTGTTGTGAGCAAAGCAATTCGTAATAGTTTTATTTTTATTTTATTTTGTTGTTTATATAATATTTGCTTCTCGACGGCTTTTACATTTACATCATGTTGTTTCTTATGGTTTATAAATATCACAGAATCATCCGTTTGAAATGTAAAATAGTAAAATGCGAGTGTTGTGTGTTGAATATTTTATAAGATAAAAATAAATGTAGATGTTTTAATAAATATTTCATATTCTATACATTCTTATGTCTATTTATAGTAGATTTTTAAGTTGAAGTTGGGTATAGTATAATAAAATTAAAATTAAATACTGTAGTAGTAAATAACGAATTTCAAATAGTATATTATTTTTCAATTCATCTCTCTCTCAAACCGAACTGACGTAATTATGTTTTAAAACTACTATAATGAAAATTTAATAAAAGAAACCGGAAGTCGATAAGTTTATTTTAACTAAAGTTATGAGCCAAAAACTTGCAATATTCTGCTAAATGGCTGAAAATGTCATTTTGAGAAATATTTCCTAATTTTGAATGCCTGTCTCTCGGTACCTATTGGGTCAAAAAATACGTTCGACCAGTGAAATTTGAAGGAAATTTAATGTTCTTTCGAAAAATGTTCGTAAGGCCCATAGTTTTTGAGTTATAGGAAAAAACCGGAAAAAGGAAATAAAAACCGTGGTTTTTACCCCTTCCCCAAGTTAGCACAGGGCCCTCGAGGTCGAAAACTCAGATTCGAAATCCCAGAGTATCCCTAAATAACGTGTCAAAATTTCAGTAAGTTCGGAATACTTTCCAGGTAAAAGTGCCTGCCGACTGGACTATAAGTTTTATTAAACATTTTTATTTTGTAGTCTTCATTTGTCGTGCAGCTATATAAAAATATATATATTATAATAATCGAAAATTTGTACGAATTGAAAACAATTTTTATAAAATGTGGTAACACCTCGTCTATATTTTGGCTAACTTTTAAATTAAAAAGTTTAATTATACTGCATTGCACAACGCAGTTTTATTTGCTTGTTTCTTTGTTTGAAAGTTTTAAAGGTTCCGACCTACTTATTTTTTATGTTAAAATATCGTCCACATCACATGTTGTGCCAAAAATTCAGGTTAAATTATTTTATTTTTCAGTCTAAATTTTTGTCATAAAGAACGAGTATACAATGAACATGCCACGTATACATGTACCGTTTTACCATACGTTACAAGATTAATGGTTTAGTGCAACAAGAAAACTTAACATTTCAACTGAGCATAACGTAAGCAAAAAACATAGCTCAGTTCGTTGAAATACTCAAAAAACTGTCAAACATCCGATTTAAAGTTCTCACTTAAGTTCATACAAAACAAGTAAAACATAAAACTTGAAGTTGCAGTTTGAAAGTCAAGTTCACGTAACAAATTCCTTCGTATAATTTTCTCATAATGTGAAAATAAAGTTCTCCAAGTGACTGAAACCTAAGATAGGGCGGCACGTTCCATTAAATACGAACTATCGGACCGGAACAGTTTCCACTGGACTAAAATTCCTCTTTTTACAGTGACAATATCAGCAGCAGGGCCGTAGTCCAGGAAAGGCTGACAAAGAGTGAGTAAGAGGAATTTTTAAAATATATATACACTCGACAAAAAAAAATCTGACGTGGACACCACATGACTTCCTTGTACGCCTTGTTTGTTCATACTTTTCTTAATAACTAAAATGTAGAATAATATAAAAAATTCTTTTAACTTATTATACTAGTATACTCACAAATATATTTTAGTCATTTTATTTAAACTGCAGAAGAAGATATAAAGCATATTTTACTATTGTCACTGTCATGTCATAATCATTTAAATTTTACATAGTAACAAATGTTAATCGATCATGGACTACAAGATACCGAAATACTAAATTATAAATATATACTTTAATTATTCTTAAATGATACCAGATACAAACATATTTATAAAATACCGATTGTAGGTAATAATCACATAATCTTTCATTTAAAATAAAAAAATTTGTCTTAAATTAAATATTTATCGAAATTTTTTTTAAATTTACTACTTCCGGTTTCTAGATTGAAACAAAAAATAGGAGGTGCACAACTAGATGCTATAACAGTCCTAAATACAAAATTTCAACTTTCTACGTCTAACCGTATTTGAGTTATGCGACACACATACGTACGCCCGTACATACGTACATACGTACAGACGTCACGACGAAACTAATCATAATGGATTCAGAAAAGGTCAAAACGGATATTTCCATCAAGGAAGTAAAAAACGCACCACTTGACAATGCACCCAAAATTCCGAAATTTTAGACCGCCATAACTCGGTTGAATTGGAATTGAATAGAAAAATATCTGTTAAGTTAAGGCATGATTTAATTAACTTCGTTCAGTTCTTTCTACCAAAATATATTTTCTCGTTTTTCTCGTGAACTATTAGTTCTATGTAAAAAAATGATGGCATCTTTTTGTAGGAAATTTTGTAAGCTACAATATTACAATATCAATATTTACCGTAAAATTTAAAGTTACCGAGTTTTTTTCAATTTTTTTTTCAATATGGCGGCTCGAGCACACTTTCTGCTGCCCGGAACTCATCGGATTCTTGAATGTTGCATATTTTTTTATAACTCTGCAAATTTTCAGAAGTCTCCTACTTTTTTCGTTTATTTGGCGAATTTTGTAGCATTTGTCCTGGACTATTAATTATGGTAAATTTCAGATTTTTTATTTTGAGCAATATAGCTAAAATCGTGAATTCTGATTCTATTGCAGCAATGGCATTTAAAAATACCATGACATCTTGACACACAATGAAATAACATTTAGGATGGAATCACAATAATAATGACATGATAAAACTAAAGTTTTGGAATGAAAAATGATTTAATTTTGGGTTCGACCCTTAAGAGCAGGATAAGACATACAAGTGAACAAGTGTGCATGTTACAAATTGTTGTAAGCGCTGTTTAAACCAGGGAAACATTGGCAGGCGAGTCACGTGGGCTATCGAATGCGTTTTCTCTGCTTCTCCTGCCCATTTGCACTGTTGCCAAGTCGCACCGAAATCCCTAGAGAAATTACCTGGCATGCAGGTAAATCATTTCATTATCTTTAATTTAACTGAATTGCAGGAGGTAGGTACAACCATCTTTATTTCTAAATTAAAGATGTGTAGATATGGAAAATTGTAATAATTCCGTTTCACACTGAAATCTTTATATCGTTTTTACCTCTCGCCTCATATTCTATAAGAGAGGTATTGTAATGGGTCAAAATTTTCGAATATGAGTTTTTGGTGGGTAAGCACGTTTCAGGGTCTCTAGAATACGAATTTACTATTTTCACGATGATGTCTGTGTGTGTGTGTGTGCGTGTGTGTGTGTGCGTTTGTATGAACCGACGATTTTTCGTCCACGATAACTTAAAAAGTATCAAACCGTTTATAACCAAATTTCATATTTAAGGTTTTAATAAGTATCTTAACACCGGATAAGATTTTGGTAGAAATCCGCAAACCGGAAGTAGTACTTTTAGAAGTTTGGAAAAGTTTTCCTGAAATATATTGGTACATTATTTATTTATGACAATTTTTGCAATTAAAAATAAAAGAAATTGTGATTATCTATGTGTACAGTTAATTATAAATACAAATTGCTGAATCTGGAAGTATTTAACAATAAAATAAAGTACAATTAATATTCTATTTTTTTGAAATTCCAGTATCTTGTTGTCCATGATATAAAATTTGTTTCTACATAAAATTTGAATGATTATGACAGTGACAGTACAGTTGACATCTTTTGCTTGCATATTGGTTTACATTATCGTTTACATATTACATGAACATGAAACTATAAAAATGTAAGTGAAACTATTAGATTAGTAGAATAAGCAGAATTAGGCGAGAGGTCGTGTGGTGGCCACAGCAGATTTTTTAAAATAATAAAAACACGCAACTATTACCTGTGTCACTTAAAATATTGAAGTTTTATTATGTTTTTATTTTTCAAGCTTTACAACAATAAAGCCTTGTTTCCACCGACTGTTTTAATACTTAAAAACTTTGTTTATTGCACTAAGATCAACGCATAAGAACAAAACTTTGCAAACTCCAAACATATAAGGCGTAATGCACAAGCACATGTGTTATATGTATTATTTGTTTCGAGTTGTCAATTTCTCTCTGTTTCTAAATATGGAACTGAATACTTTACTTGCAACAGTTCTTTCATTCCTTAATATCGTAAAAATGGCGGTAATGATTAAATTACAAATCTTCGAAAACAAATGTCATCTGTCGAATTAGTCCTTAATTATTATGCATTAAGCACTAAAACAGTCGGTGGAAATGAGTCTTAATTAGAACAAAACTTTGCAATCTCCAAACATAAAGCCTGATTTATAAACTTGACGTTGACGTTGCAGTTCGCCGTTGACGTTGACGTTCAAAGTTAAATGTAGGAGAAACATATGTTTCATATATAAAATCCGTTGCCGTTCCTGTTCGTAGTTGGCGTTCCGTACGCATGACGTTCGAGATAACCAACTTTTAACTTTTGAAGTTCACCGTAGGGGTACATGAACGTCCAACCAATGAAAATGAGCGATCGGGTCACGTGATTTTGAATTTGCATGTCAATTTTATAATTTGGTGATCTGACAACTGACATGGATGATTCACAGAGTTTAACACAATCAGGTAATTATTTAATGTATAAATAATATCCGATAATATCATATGAAAATACCAAATAGGTTATGATCACTTGCCAAAAACAACAGTTGAACTTTGAGTTTATAAATCGCCACATTCTAACTGCAACCGCAACGTTACCAGCAACGGCAACGTAACAGCAACGTCAACGTCAAGTTTATAAATCGAGCTTTAGGCGTAATGCACGAGCATAATGATTGACATGTGTCATATTTATTATTTGTTTCGAGTTGTCAATTTCCGTCTGTTTCTAAATATGGAAATGAATACCTTACTTACGAAATTAACAAATATCATCTCTGTCGAATTAGTGGAAATGGCCATCTAATTAATAATCATTAAGCATTTCGCCTTACGCACAAATCATTATGCATTAAGCACTAAAACAGTGGAAATGAGACTTAAAACTACATAAATAATGAAAATAAGTAGGTACTTTTCATTATCTTTAATTTGAGAATAATGCTTCCACAGTCATATTTTTGCTCCAAATGATTTTTAAATGTATTATTATCTGCAATGCAATTTGATGATAAGCTTTGTGTAAAGCATGAAGAAGATAATTTAATGTAAAATCGGTGAGGCACAAACGTATAATGTTTTCATTCCAATTGGATTGTATCTGATATAGTAATCCACATTTAATTTCGGTGCAAAACGTTATCAAATCAGAATTAAAGGGGATGAGTCAGTAGAATGGACGGTATATTTCCTGTTTCGTAAAACGCCATTTGTTCAATTGCTTCAGGATGTTGTTATGCAGATAAAATCAAATGAGATACACCATAATTTGTAATAAAACAAATTTAGATAACCTGTATTATTTGATTTGTTTTAGAATTTAATATGGAAATTTAATTTATTTTTATTGTTGTAAGATATAATATTATATGGTTATGATACACTAATAGAAATTTATTTTTATTTTCTTGATGCTTTATTTAAGAGAAAAGATGGTAGGTATTTAATACACAGTAAATGAAAATTAAAAATAATATTAATGATGGAAGAATAAATAAAGAATTAATTGTTTTACGTCTATGCATGCCTTGAAAAAGCTTCAGTTTGCAACAAATTAAAATAATAATTTACTTTGATTATTTATATTGATATAAGACGAAGAATGAACAATGTTAAAAATATGCTAAAATACTAGTTCGTTTTTGCTATTAGTTGTTCTTCACAAATATATTTAAAAACTCAACTATAATAATTAAAATAACGTAGTCGAATCATGACTACTAGGGTCAGTGGATATCTGACTACATCATGTATTTGTGTGCGATTAATGTTGTACGAACTAGCACGGACTTGATAACCTTCCGTTGCGACGGATTAAGAGTTCAACAGGTGAAAGAGTCGGAGCGTACGAACTATCACTATTAAGCTAGGTGAACGAATCCACACTGTACAGAACAACACTACACCGTTAATTGCAGTTTATTTTCATAATTATAATAATAAAATTTACCTTAATTAGGTATCTAACTCACACAAATAATTATTAATTCAATTTTACCGTACTTCAAAATTCTAAGAAAGTTTCTGCTTCATAAATAATATGTACCTACCTTAATATCGCTTCAAAATCAATCCTTAACTTTAAATGACTAAACCACGGTTAAAGAATAATTAGGTTTATCGACTGGCCACCTTTTTCATTGACAACCCCGATCAGAAGTTGTAATTATTTGAAGGTATGTTTCTAGAGTTTCTAGGTGTCTCTGTTGGTCACTGCCGATAGACATTCATTTTGTCACTTGGTGTCACTGTATAGTATTTTTTAAATTTAATAATTTGTGCGTTTTATAATATTTTATCTTCAAAGTTCAAAATTTTACTAACTTTGGAGCTTAAAAAATACATGTAAAAATTTTAATTAAAAAAAAATGGCACTAGACAAACCTAGATACATCTTTAATCTTTGAATTTAAAAAAGAGCTAACAAATTGGACCAAAATTAAAGACAATTTCATGTGTCCAACGAGAACACATTTTTGCTTAATTTTGTAGGGGTGAGGATTCCTCAGGGTTGTTCATCTACGCGTAAAGTATTATTTTCTACGTCTACACGTAAAGTTTGCGTAAACTATGTAAAATGTAGACAATGTAGACTTTGCGTAAAGTTAGTAAATAATTCAATTGTCAGAAAATCTAACCTATAATTTTATTCGTTTTCGATGTGATTTGGGCTTTGTCTACATGAACAACCCTGGGATTCCTCTTAACCGTGGACTAAACCATTCATTTAAATATCTAACTACTCAACTTGAATACAAAACCTAAAAAGTTAAAAAGATAATCCCTGGATTCAATAGAATCAATAAAATCACCTATCTGGAATCCCTTTCATCCCTTTATTAATATTCCACACAATTGAATATTACAAATCCCGCCACGTCCTCAGTTCCGGTTTGTATCGCACAGAACTGAGAACTCTCTCGAGCTACTCCAAGTGTAAGCTGTAAGCGGCGTCGTTGCAATGCATACGCGGGGATAGAATGGAGAATGGCCCTGCCTCGGGCCCTGCAAAACGCCAAATGGCACACGTGTCAGACTGCGTCGTGGCTGGAATCTGAATGCGCAAACAAGGAGCGATTGTGTTGTTTCAAGGTTTAAGAGAATTTTTTTGGTTTCGTTGAATAGAAAACCCGCAGAGACGTTTTGTTTATAAAATTTATTTACGATCGCTGATAAAATTAGGCTTTTTGAACTTTCTCTTGGTTACAACTACTATGGTTGATTCCACGTAAGTTTGTATTTGCGCAATAATAGACGAATGATTTTGTACGACAAACGTAAATGTAGAAAATAATGGACACACAATTCCTATTTCTGCAAGTAGGGAGGTAAATATTTTTAAATAAAATTGAGGTTATGTTACAAATTTTACCTGTGTAAACAATATAATGTTGCGCAATCACAAACTTACGTGGAATCAACTATACTATTAAAATCTCAATACTTTTATATCAATAGAACAGAATTATAAAATCCGATGTGGCCAACACATGACCTCTCGCCATACTCTACTATTTTACTAAGTGTGTATGAAGTACTTACTCACAAATATACCATTGTAGAAGGGAATTCGGAAATTTTAGTTTTTATAATATTATTAAAGTTTATTATGACCTTATAAATAATAAATGACATCTCATATTTTCCATTTCAATTTGACAAAAATTCATATGACATTAACACTCAAATATTTTATTTTTTGTTTTCATAGGTAGGCAGATAAATCAAAATTGTAACAAATTTGTAGAATTTTTAACTCTTGTAATTCGAAAATGGTGCTAGATAGAAACAACGTTTTGAATACATATTGTAGACAGTAACATGTAGTATACAATGTTATTAAAAAAATTCCTATTAATTTATAAATTTTGAGGATATTCCAGAAAAACTCTTCAGATCGTCAAGAAACTAAAACTTCCGGTTGCACGATCAACACCAAAATCTAATCTAGGGTGTCAGAATATTATATACAAAATTTCAAAAAATTTTATTCAGTGGTATTTGAGTTATCGTACCTCCAACATCCATCCTGACACACACACAGACATCATCGCGAAATTATCAAAATCGTGTTTTAGGGACCTCAAAACGTGCTTATCCATTGAAAACTCACTATCGAAATTTTAGCATAATTACAATACCTCTCTTACAGATATGAGTGGCGAGAGGTAAAAAGTATTGAGATTTTAGATCACTGCTAGACTCTTGGGGTGTGTACACACTCCAAATAAATTTTAGTTTTAAGTAATAATTCATAAAATGTAACTCAACTAACCTTTCAACTTGGTAAGAAAATTGTAATTTATTATTTAGTAAATCAAAATTAATGTAACTCATCATTGTAGCTTGAAAATAACCAAGATTCTGGTCGAAACGTCGCAAAAATTATAACTATGTTTTACAATAAAGCCAGTCATCCAAATAAATAGGTTTTATTCATATCACCAACCTCAAACATTATTTGTTGAGGATTATATGTATCATAGATCATAAAATGATAATGATGAAATGCGGCCACAGACGTTATTTTGAATAACATCATCAATGTTAATTAAAATATATAAAATATTACAAAAGTAAAATATATCAACATAACAACAGCAAACTCGTCTCTTTGTCTCTGGGAATAATATTCTTGGTACCTGTGTGATGATGATGGTAGGTATGGTTAATGTTATTTCATATTACAAATTACATGTGTGTGTATGTGTGTTTGTCAACAAAAGCGCAATATAAATTACGTCATAAACACACAATCTACATCAAGTTTGATAATATCATGTACCTACATATCAACTACCTAGTTATTATAATTACATTTAAATTAGGTACTCATTTCAGGTTTCTCAAAAGCATTCATAAGAAGATATGAAAAATTGTGTTGAAGTAATCATCCAAAAGTAATTTTCTTCGTCACATAATATACAGAAGCAGTGTTAACATCAGTGTTATTTTACGATGAAATATTTTAAAAATTGTAAATTATTTTATTATTTTATTGAAAATTCTAGTTTTATAGTGATATACTGTAAACTATTATTTTACAATTTTTATGTTTTATACATTCTTTTCTACAATTTGACGATTTTACAACTTAAATTTAATTTAGCATTTGACTGCAGTGAAACATTTCGTTGTTTTAAAACGTTGCACAGCTGGCACTTCTAGTTATGTGTGTCTTCTGCATTTAAATTGTTTTTAAATAAAGTTGTGAAAAAAAAATATCACACGAGAGGAAAGCTCTTTTTCCTCCCTAGTTAGACAAATTACTATTGCGTTACTGGAAAAATACATTTGCGTTGCTAGGAAAAATATTTTTGCGTTGCTGTTTTATGCAGATTATAGGAGGTAGACGGGCCTCTTAAAAATGATTTAATAGGTAGGTACTTACCGCGAACCATTATCACTTAGCTTAAAACCAAAAAAACATCCTCCCGGCTATTACGACTGATTTACATGAATATTAAAATTTTCTAATTAAGAATAATTTTGGTGCCAGCCGATTAACATTTTTTACTTGAACACCTTCTGAACCTACACGTCTAGCCTTTTAAATTAATTGCACAACGTAGATATTATAATCTCTTTAGATTAATTTAATAATGTTATGTACATTATGCGAGTAAAAATTGATTTGTAGTTTTTTTTGGCCTCGTGACGTGTAAACATAACAATCACACATCGTTGACGTCTCTGGTAGTTGCAATTTTACAGACATGTCATGAGTTTATTACATCGGGAGTTAGATAATACGCACCGTTTTTTTTTTAGTATTTAGAGGTTATTAAATAAAAAATTGCTTTGTAATAAAAAAGAAAACCTTTAAAAACACTCGTTTACCCAGTAAATTATTTAATAGAGTCTGAAATCAGTGAAAAAGTTTCATTTTAATTGTGACATTTGCTGACGCAAATGCACGTTTTTAATTATATTGACATTTATTGTTTTCAAGATTGTTTTTCAACGCGGCTTGATTTTAAAATTCAATGTTCACAACTTGAAATTTTATATAAATTACATATTTTTAATAAATAGTTAGTATGATGGCCAAAAAATAGAATACATTATGTGTGCGGTAGGTACCTAATTTTACAACGCTAGGTTTTATTAAAGCACTCCGCTTCGCGTCGTACTTTAATATAGAACCTGGCGTTGTAAAATTGAACCTACCGCACATATAATATAAATTACTATTATCTTTGTAGTAGGTTCCCATTCATTGTTAGTCGTTTTATGATTTGTGAACGCGCATCTCATAAACATCCGGTAGCCCCATCATCTTTCCCTATTCCTTTCTGATCTGTTGAGTCGTAAAGCCCAGTGAGTTTTGTTCTGCTGTCAACCAACATTCACCCAAATCATTCTTCAATTCCTTTCCGATATTTGGCCCAGAGACCTAGAATCTATCGATTCAGAATTTTATTCTAGAAGAATATAAATCCACAACTTTTACGAGTGTATTTTTGCATAACCATATAAAAATTTATATTACGTTTGCAAACTTATGTTATGGACTGATGAACTTTAAACTTTAATAATGTTATTTTAATTAATGGAAAAGACTCGTTAACGATTCTTTATACATTAGCACTACCTATCATATTTCAAATTACTTAGGTGTGTTTGATGCATTATAGTGTTTTGTGTTTATAGTATATTCATATTTCATGTTAGTTTTTTTTTTAAAAGAAGTGGTATTTAAAATCAAAATAAGAATAAAAAGCCTCAGTTTATGTCGGTTTGGAGTTTTACGATAAATTTTTACGAGATACCATCATCAAGCACCAAATTCTTTTTTCTCGCTTTTTTCAATAATTTACTAATTATTCCAGAAGAGTAACTTAATAACAATATCAGTTTATTTAATACAAAGTTATTGTACATAAACAAAATAAAGACTAATTAGATAGGGTACCTACCTCCGTAACATTTAATAAATTTGTCACATTTATTTCAAAATCCTGCTACTTTTTGCTTGTGTTTAATAGGATCTGGTTATCAGGTGAAGAATTATACAATTTAAACTCATTAAAGTACCTATATTTTGTGTACAAGTTTTATGTAAGTAGGTACTACCTACATTAATTTTTTTCTACGCCTGCTTCTGAAAGTTCATATTTCTACATTGTTTTTAATGTTGAAAGCAGCAAGTGTGTTGCAAAGTACCTAAGTGTGTGACAAAGTACTTTGTTGCACACTTATGGGCACTTTGCAACACAGTTTTGCTTTTTTTGAATGTCTCATTGTTTTCGCAAGAACATTGATATTTCACAAAAATTTAAAAATTTGACGGTAAGTGTCAAAAATTAATGGTTATTTTTGTATTTTTTAACTTCCTTGTTGTGCAGGAGTAGAAAAAATAGTGTGTATAACACGTATTGAAAATATTTTGTCGAACTTAAACGATTGCAACCCTTCCTTCGCTCGGGCTGCAATTTTCGTTCGCGTTCGACAAAACTATATTTTCAAAACTTGTTATACAAATTACTATTTTTAAACAGTGCAAAAAGTACTGTTTCATTTAAAAGTATACGAGAAGTATAATACTAATTTGAACAAAAAAATAAATTGATTTATTACGTTACTTACAAATGGATGGCTAGTAATTAATATTAATAAGTTCAAATGGACAGATGCTATATTTGATCATAAAATGAGAATTAGCTGGAAAATTAGAATCAATGCAAATTATAAAATAAAATAGTTTAATAGTCTTTTTGTTTGAAATAGTTGGAGAAATATCTGCAACACAGAACTGCTGCAAATTAACTTAATTAAACGTTCGTTAAAACAGGGTGAACTTAATTGTTTAAACTAGTTTATGTACAAATCATTAAGTTCGTTTAAAACATACGTACAGTAATTTTAGTATACCTAACTACAAAACCTTATACATTTTATTTTCACCCAGTTGGCCAGTAGTTGTATCAACAAAATTTAAATATGTTAAACTTTTTTTCGGTTAGAAACTTTGACAAATTTCATACTAGATTTCAGAATGCAAAATATCATAATGTAAAACACGAAAATTTCCATTCAAGTTTCATACTAGAAACGTCTTTTTCCGACTTAAAAAAATAGCTCCGGTCCAATTTTTCATCCAAGTTTCATACTAGACTTGCGCAGTGACAGCAGAAATAAAAGTAAAAGTAAAGTCTTGACCCCTAATGGCTCCTAAGAGGTATAAATGGACTCATGAAATAACAAAAACTCATGTACAATTGTATGAAATGCAACCAGTACCTACCTACTTTACCAGGTATTAAAATATGTTGACAACCTCAAAAACTGGCAATGACACTTACATTTTTTTAAATTTTCAGTTGGCAGTACAAGAACAAATTTTAAAACTAGATTCTAGCCGAATTAAGTATCTAAAAAAAGTTCTTTTTTCTAGCCGAAAAAAGTATAATGTAAAACAGGCTTTAAACTTGGTTTGTTGTATAAAATTTTTTGAACTGTTTTGCGCATACGTAAAGTAAGTTATAATAACTATTCTAATGTGATAACTTGTTTAGAGAGATGTGACAATTCCTGAAAAATTTCAAATGAAAAACATTAAAGCGTAGAAGATACGAGTAATATTATATTTATTTAAATTAAAAATATTGTACGACCATTTTAGGAGATTAAAAAGAAAGCACTAATACATAATTTTGGAGTAAAAATATAATACCCTCATTTCATTAAATATCCTGAATTCAACAAAGTCTATTAGATGTTGTAAAAAATACAGAAGAAAATGAAATCTTCACTTAACGCAACATTTAATCCGGGAGAGAAAATTAAAAACCTGCGAACTTCCTCTAACACAAAACAAAACAAGAAAAATATCAACCGACATCACACCGGCCACAACCCCAACCAGCAAACAGCGGCTTAATGATATCTTTGTAAATTGGTGTTGTCAACAAACGCTTCGTATTGTTGAAACGTTGTATTCATTAGCATAGGCGGACACTTTTGTTATATTTTAGGGAGGTTAATAGATTATATTGCTATACAGGATGTTCCACAACTTAGGACAAAAAATTGAAGGGTATATACTGATCATGAAACATAAATAATTCAGTATTTCCTGAATTTTTTTCGAAAAAATTAATTTTAGTATAAAATATAATAGTAATGGATAAAAAAACCTGTGGAATCAAATGCTTGAAACCGGAACGCGATACTTTCATTCGTTGGAAAGTTACAGCCGTTTTTTGTCTATCACGAACAAAACTAATGTCTTGATATTATTTCTAAAAAGCGCACCGCTTTCCTCTGTCATAACTTGTAAAGCTAGTCCTTCGAGGTAAAAATTGTCAAAAACTGAAAAAAGGTCGAAAATTTAGCTTTTTTGGATTTTTACAAAGATCCGGAGGTCTGTCGAGGTCGAAACTTGGTTTCAGGCCTTCATCATAATATAACATACCAAAAAATCATAACTACCCCATTCGATGCAAGGTAATCCACTTTTTAGGTGACAAAATTACTGGACTATATTGAATTATTACTAAAATCTTTGTTTTAACAACTATATTTTATACTAAAATAAATTTTTTGCGAAAAAAAATCCAGGAAAAACTGATTTTTTTATATAAATAGCATAGTTTATAGTATTGTTTAAACAATATACCTAAATAATTCTGTCCCCACTCCGAAAAACAAAATTTCTAAAAAAAGCAACTTGCCAGATTTTAGTTATTAATGAACCAAATGCGGGAAGATTTTTATCCCACATGAGCGGTTCTTTGAAACACGAGCGAAGCGAAGGTTTCATTTACGCGAATGCTGGGATGGTGTCTTCCCGCAAGAGGTTTGTACAATGTTTTTTGTAACGAATAAAACTATAATCAAATACATTCAAGTTGTAGTTGTAGTCTGATAGTCTGAATTAAATTAGAGGTTACGATGTTTTTTCTACTAATAACTACCGACAGATGGCGCTTTGCACACAAGTTTTATTTTTAAATATTGGAAATTTTCGGTGGTCTTGATAATTTTTATTAATTATAATTCCGGGAAGTAACACTTTATAAACACAATTTTATTATTTTTAAGATGATTTTACTCTGAAATGTCTAGAAAAGCCAGTGTTCTTTGTATTTTTACTGATTGACTACACTGGGAAATTGACATTTTCGATTGCCAATTGCGTGCTTAATATGTCATTTCCTAGGCGATGAGTACAAAAAATCCTTTATTTGTTATGCGCGGTTACCATAGCTGTTGCACATCTGTAATGAAATTAATAGGTAAGAAACGATTGAGAATCACAGGTCGGTAGTAGAAATAACTTTAATAGTCCGAAGAAAGCAACTAGCCATTTACTCGAGCTAGTGTTCTCCGCTCATGTTCATTAAGAGCTCGCTTTTAAAGCAACAGAACAAAACAACAGAGTTAGTTGGAGCGTCGAGCGCCTCTAGACGACTATTAACTCCGACACCACCGCTGGGATTACGCCGGAATAAAACTGATAACACAACCTGCTTACAGAGGTCACAAAAGATATCCGTTCTCCGAGCAATTCCATTTGGCCAAACGCGATTTTCTATACAGAGCGGCGGAGAAAGCGGCGGAGTTGCGAGTGATGTGGCGATGGCGGCGTCACTTGGGGCCCAGCCTTGTCTAAAGCTCTTTTTACTTTCGGTTTTGGATTTTCTTTTATTGAGTGCTGGAGAGGTTTCCGGAAACTAAGTTTAACTGCATATTTTTGAATACTAAGTAGTTTTGACCTCTTTAAGATCGTCAGCTCAGCATGTTTATAATGGAAATGGTGTTTGAAATTAATCTTTTAATCTTTTACTTGGTTGTAATTACAGTAAAGTTAATAAATTATTTTATCTACAACAATAGAATAATGTATTCATTATATACGTGAAAGTAGTATAATAAACCCCTCCATAAGGACACATTATGAAATAATGAATTCATTATTTCACACTGTTAAATAATGAGAACTTTATTCTCTCGAACTGTCAAACTGCCATCACATCTGTTTTAATATTAGTGTTACATCAAGATATAATTTTATTACGTTGTAAGCAGAAACAGTAAAAATAATAAAAATTTGTAAAACGCTGTATATGACTAGCCCATAATAGTTCTAAATTACTCGGATAAATTGACATCACACCAAAGTTTGAGGTTAAGTTATTATAAATACAAATTTGTAGTAAAAAAATGTTGTTTTATTTAAAAAGTTGTAGATAAAACGTCGTATTTGACTCGAAAATAATGGCTATAATTAACTCGGATGATTTATACACTCGCCTTCGGCTCGTGAACAAACTTTCATCCTCATTAATTATAGCCTACATTATTTACTCGTTAAATAATATACTATAATTTTTAATTTTAGGAAATTGGCGTGATATTATTCTTTTATTTATGTATGTAACATCTTTTAATATTCAACATAGATAATTATAAACAACATAATACGTTAGTTACTTATAATACGTTAGATACTTATAATTCATTAATTACGGACTTAATACTTTAGATACAACCATTATAACATCAAAACCTTCCATAATATGCGAACTGTCAACTAATTGACCAGATAAAATTGTTAATTTGCTTTAACATCGCTGTCGTTGATGATATGATTAAGCTTTGAATATAACGCAAATGCGATTTAAACCCTTTGGATATTTAGTTAATTTCACGAATAAAATTTGTTTTCTAGTCCAAAATTTTAATATGAATTTAAAAGTTTTATTCGCTTTCATAGTAACGATTTCATATTGTCGTATTAGTTACTCAGATAAAGAGTATAATATGCTGTCTACAAATTTGCGTGGTAAGCAAAAGAAATATTGTCTCGAATATTCTTCTAAGAATTAACACAGTTAATTAAGTGTTAATGAAATTCCTTGAATCCTGAATTTGAATCATATTTTCTAACAAGCTGGACGCAACAAATTACAACTTATAGGTTTAGGCAAATAACTAAATAAAGAAATTTCATTATGAAATTAAATTAAGAAAGTAGACATCATTATCAAAAATATTAGAATTATTATCGTTTCCTAATCTTCATAATTTTGCTAGATATAGGTTTAATGTATGTTTGAAGTCCATGCACTGTCACTTGTGGTACATTTTCACTTCTGCATTTAAAATTTAATTTTCGCACATTTAATCTCTTGCTCGTCAATTTATATTTGCTCGTACAAACAAACTGTCAATCATATCCGTTACTTACACTCCATGTCACATGAATAAAACCAAATTCATCTATAAATGAAAATTATAAAATATTACAACAGAATGTTAGTAAAATGGTAAGCGTTGTTCATTTTTATCACATGTTTGCATTCAAATGATTTTGTATTAAATTTGTAGCAGGTATTGTTTGTAAAGCTCTTCTCCAATCAGATTTTCCTTTTGTAACAGATTGAATGTAGTTTGTCCTTTATTAACTTTTTTCAGTGATGAATCATGTCAGAGGAAATAATAGAACATATTTTTTGTCCGTTTTGTTTCTATAGATGGTATTGTATCGATTTTTATACGTGAAAAAGATGGATATACGTTTTTGTATCCCATTACGCTACAATAACGTCATTCAATAGGTATTAATATTGTTTCCGATTCGTTAAAAAACGAATGGCTGTTCAATAACACATGTTAAAGAGGAAGCAAATAAACAACCTTTTATTACACAATTTTAACAAAACATTAATTATTGGAGGTATCGCCCACATTGTATTGTGGTAAATGTACTGGAAATGGAAGAATCAAGTTCAGATAAAACCTGATAAAAATTTCAATATTAATTTCAGGAATAAAAGCACAATGTACCTACATTATTCAGTGACAGTTTAACGAAAGTAGGTACTTGCTCACGAGAATGAAGGTCAGGCGAGTTTTGTAATCATACAAGAAGTAAATGCCATGTTTAACTCGAGTAGAAAAGGTATATTACTTATCTATACGACTTTAATAATTAATGAGGTAATTCATTAAATACGATAAATTTGGCTCTGAGAAATTTTTGTATAATAAAGTTTAGGTAACAACAAACTATATTATATTTGTATTAAAGGATTTTCTATTAGATAAAAACAAATACAAGAAGTTCTTTTCTTCAAAACAATAATTGAAGAGTAAAGAATTTCATGTATCTCTAAATAATTATTTAATTTAAATCAATGAAAACGATTGTATAGGTTGGTGGAGGTGAAATGCGAACATAGGGAACATACATGACAATCGAACTTTCATGCCAGGTATCTTGATATATTTTGTAGTAGTATCACAAAACGAAGTAATGTGAATTTGTGTGGCAAAAAGAGTAATCAATAAGAGAAATAATCATAAAATCTAAAAGTGCATGTAAACTTTCTCGTTTTGCTCGTACACATACATTATTATGCAAAGAAAATATTTTAATGAAAATAAAAATTTCAATAATATGACAGCTACTTTGACATTGACAGTACTTATTCCACGTATATCAAGATGCCTAGCATGATAACTCCATTGTCATATATTTCCCTATGTTCGTATTTCACCTCCACCAACCTGTATAATGAATGTATTAGTTCACAGTTGTAGAAAATATTGAAATATAATGTGACATAAAAAGTGTTGTAATAGATAACAATATTTTTATCTAGATAAAGATAAAGATAACTTACTTTTTATTTATCTAGATAAAAAATAATAAATAATCATTGGCAAAATATATCTAGATAATAAATTTAAAAATTATTACCTATCTAGACAATTTATAGATAATATAAAGAAATATAAAGGACAATCTTATAAAGTATAAGGGGTACCAGTTAGAGAGCCGGCAGCGTTACAAGCTTGTGCGTTTTATGCTTTCACAGTTTGATTACATTTTAATTCGATAAAAAGTACAATTGAAAAAATTTGGTTATAATTTTACTAAAATTATTATCTAGATGATAATTTGTAATTTTATCTAGATGAGATAATAGATAAAAAAGAAAAAAATATCTAGATAAGATAATAGATAAAAATATATTATCTATATGATTTATCTAGATAAAATTATCTAGATAAGTTACAACACTGGACATTAGTTTCAAAGTGTATATGTTAGGTATAAAAATTCGCTTTTAAAAACCTATAAACAAAAACAAAGTAAAAAGCATAAAGTAAATTGTTGCAAGTTTCAACTTAGTTTCTGAACATACTAAAAGTTGATAATAACTGTCAGTTTTATTAGCAGTTTAGTAGCATCATAAGTGACTTGCGGTTAAATAAAGCGACAGCGAGAAATTAAGTCATAAAAGTTTATTAAAATGCCACTAAGCAATTTGCACATATCGTAAATATTTTACTGTTACGACATCATTAACTTTCGGTGGCAGTAATATTACTGCAACAGCTTTGTAGCTGCAAATTTCATTCTACATACATGTAGGACCAGCATAATAGGTAATAGTAAATTTTCTACGCCTACCTACCATCACAGGGATGAAAGCAGTATTGCTATATTTGACACCTTAGCTTTAGTTTGCCAATACCAGATGGTACTTAAATCAAAATTTTATTACATGAAAAAGATTTAAAGTTACTAATTTATAAATTTGCATTCAAAAATTTGATCCTGAGTTTTAATACCACTTATATGATTCTCAGATCTATGTCAGTCAACTATCTTTCAATGGGAGTATTCGGGCAAAGCTTATCGTAGATGGCAGCAATACTTTGTTCGGAGTTGTTAAACTACACTGGTCAAAACAAAAAACGAGACACTTGAGATTTGTCAAAATTTAGGTGATTTTCAAACCGTCATAACTTGGCTTCTATGCGACTGTTTTGGAAGTTCTGATGATGCCAGGTAAGCTCTTTAAGAGGGTGTATACGAACTTTAATGTCCATCATTTTCAATCCCCTCCCCCCTCTCTGAAGAAATCAAAACTTTTTGTGAAAAAAAAGTCCAACTTTGGAAGTGTGTACGGAGCTGGAAATTTTTTTCGAGTCGATCAACGATCAAGGCGATTAAATTCAATCAATTTTCGTGGATATCACCAAAAATGAAGTGTCTACGATTTTTGTAACCAAAGTTATGCGCGTTTGAAAAAAAAGTGCATTTTGGGGTTTTTTCCACATAACTTGGATTCTTTTTAACGAAGCTCTTTTCTGCGCGTGTAAGAGGGAACATGCTTGGTTAGGAAAATCTCTATTTACACCCTAATTTTCAATCCATGAAAATGACGTTTTTTGGCCTAAAAACGTCGTACTTCGACTATTGTTAAAACGTCCGCAAAAACATGGACGGGTTGATTCAATAAAATGTAAAAACAATTCACACCTTTTCCTGTAAATAACTCAAAAAACGAAGTTCCTACGATGATTAGGCGCAAAGTTATGAAAGATTTAATAAGACTATGCATTTTGGCTTGATACCACCGACATTAGCATTACCCGACGTGAACAGGATGCGGCACAAAGGACGTATGGTTTTTAAAAAATCATAAAATCGGTAATTTTTATTCAAAAACAAATTTATTTACGAATTCGGGTTCGCAATGAAATAGCATTTGTGACAATTAAGTGTGGAAAATCACATCAGTCATGTGGTGACCGTTTTTGACGATGCATTGCTGAAGGCGTTCTTGGAAGTTAGCGTAGACTCTCTCCAACATCGCTTCCTCAACTTGGGCGACTTCCACGCGAATTGCCTCCTTCAACTCGTCCAGAGTTCGGGGTTGTGGACGAATTCTGGACGAGTTGAAGGAACCACTATATTTTTGCCTCGTAATACGAAGTTAAAGCATGACTTCTTCTTTAATCATAAACCAAAGTACATAACCTCTTCTAACCTAACTTGAGTTGTCAGTATCCCTCCTAATTTGTCCATCACCGAGACCGCGTGATCCCCAATCGTCTTACTTCACCTTAACCAGCCAGCAATCTCCGAAACAGACCACATTAAACTTCCGGCGTATCGCAGCTTCAGCCGCGCGTCTCGCGCCTCAGTCGCGGCCATTCGAGTCTTACAGGATAATCCAGGATTACGCCAGGAAGCGGATCGCGGGAGGCCGGTGCTAGAAGACACTTCCACACCAAGGACACAAGACGAGTTTATGCTGAAGAGGTTGGGGTGGTGGTGGATAGTTCGGTGAGCAGTTAATCGTTAGTTTGGTTTTGATGTTTACAAGAAAACTTGATTCGATCATGTAAAATCAGGGCAGAGCTGGGCAAGATACTTTTAATAGTTATTTGTTTAACTAGACAAAAAAATATTAGATTTTCTGCCGCGCCTAGAGTTTCATGGACGAGGCAGCATATCTGTTTTTTTACCATGTTAAACACATTATTTTTTCGGCGATTGTTATTAATTAATATTAATTTAGTGATTATTTTAAATATATTGATAGGTATCGCAATCAAATTATGTTGCTATGTGTATATGTTGACAGTTGCTATGAAAAAACAAAATAGAGGTTAGGTATGTTGAAGAATTTTATAAATGTCAAATTTGTTGATTCACCATAGTAACAATTAGTTTTGCTGCTTAGGCTTTTTTAAATTTTTGCTGCCTAGGCAGCAAAAGTGACACTTTTCTGACTGTCAACTGTCAAAAAACAGCACTTTTAATGTTAATCGCCGAAAAAAAATATTAATTTTGTAGATATTTGTATAAATTTGTTCAAGATAAATCTAGATGTTTTTAATTCTACGTATCTTAGGATACAAATATTTTTAAAAGTATCTGATACATCTACTTAGATACAAGTAAGGATTTACCTTTAAATTATGTCTAATAATTTTAAAAAACTTGATACTATAACGACTGTTCAAATTGTCTACCATTGTTACTGGTATAAACAATAGAATATCATAGCCTACTTTTATCGTATTCCTTGTTACACATCATTGTAACGAGAAATTTATTTAGAATTTTATTTCGTAAAAATATACAGGGTGTTCCATTTAAAAAATCAAAGTTAAATATTTTTCTGGAAAAATAGTAAGCCTTGGATAAAAATTGTTTATGCTAAATTATAGATCAGGTCGCATTAAACAACTTTTGTATTTAACTTTTTCTTGTACCTTTAACATTTCAGAAGATATAAGCTGGACAATGAAAAATCAACCACCCTGTATAGGATTTTTATGACTTTTGAAGAGTTTAATTCCTATACAATATTAGGTTTAAATAAAGGCAGTAATACGGCATCTTAAAGAAATACGTTTACAACAAAATGGTGTTCGTCCCGTATCAAGTTTAATGATCACGGTCCGAAAAACGGATGAATGGAATTATTTGAGTGTCTGGAACAGGTGAATATATATGAACCTCTTAAAGAAATTTATCGCTTCTCACGAAAAAGGTCAAATTCTACTTCCTTCAATCGTGCTACGCATTTATGTAAAAATTGTAGCCGTATACCGCCTGCGGGTACTAAATTATTAAAAACAAAAGTAAGATGATTCGAGAATTTTTAAATTTCATGTCTTTTGCGTTTATATGTTTATACAACACCTCTTAATAAAAGCATCATAACTATGGTGATTGTAAATAAGCAGAGTAAAAGATTTCCCACTAATGGCTTTGATCAAAATTATACCCAATAAAGGAACTCCAAAAAGGAATAAATAAAAGGAATAAATCCGTCTTGATCTTCACTCTCTTATTTATTCCTTTTTGGAGTTCCTTTATTATATTTATCTTCGCTGGATTTTCAACTTTACTAAAAATTATACCCACTTGTGGGTAAATTGGTACTTTGCTTGTTGGACCGATGATTTAGATTGGAACTTAATATTGTTTAGGTATTTAAGCAGTTATTAAGACGTGTTGGATAAAACGTTATACTTCACACGTGGGCAAAAAGAAATGACCCTCTTGAGAAAATTATCGCACTCATTCTTCGACCTCGTGGGTTAAGTATTCCCACGTGGGTAATTTCTAACTTTGTCCACTTGTAAAGTAAATAACTATTATCCAATTCAGAAATAAGAAATAATATTTGCGATTAGTAATAGAACGACAACATATTAGACTCAACTAAATTATTTCTTTAGCTATTTAGCCAGACAAAAAATTTTTTTTTAAGGATCAAATTAATGACTTTGTTACTACATTGACAAAGATTACCTTATAAACCTAGTCTTCATCATCCTAATGATTGAACAACAGTGCAGGATAAAGCACTTACCTGAAAAAGAAAGCATAATTAGTAAACAGACATTTTGAATTGAAAAAGTACTGGGTGATTCATCGTAACTTACTTATTTCAAAACGCAATAATGCCCATTTTATAAATCAGATACTTTTTATTTTTATTTTATAATGTAGGTACATATCTAAAGTTTTGTTTCACCCAGTTTTCAAAATCATATCAGGTAGGTGACGCTCCCCATTGTCTATACACTGAATAAGCCGATTTCTGGCGTTTGTCATAACCCTTTCCAGCATGGCAGCGGGTATGTTGGCAATTGCGGCCCGGATGTTGGCCTTCAAGTCTTCTAGGATCCTTGGACGGTTGACGTAAACGCGGGATTTCAAAAAACCCCACACAAAAAATCACACGGAGCCAAATCGGGCGAGTGGGCTGGCCACTCCAAATCGCCTGTTATTGAGATGAGGCGCCCCGGGAAGAGTACGACTCAACTGAAAACACACGCTGCTCCGTGCTCCAACGCATTATGGCGACTGACCGGGTGGGGAACAAAACTTTAAAATGCACCTGTCGAATGAGATCACTCTCTCTCCACTACGATCCCTACAGACTGAATGGCACGCATTTTAAAAAAGCAAGTTATGATGAATCATCCTGTATAATTATTTTAATAGAGTAGGCAGCTGGTAATAGATGCCACAATTTTTTAAGCTTTTTCCGTACACCACAACACTACATTACTATTGTAAATAAGTTAAGACTACGTTGACAAAATATCCTTGCATTGCTGAAAACAGGAAGCATTGGGTTGGAAGTGGGCTGTACTTCCGGTGACAATTGAAGGCACACGCAAACAGAGAGAGAAACAGAGATAGAAGACGGCGCTGTTGAGCCTATTCTAATTAAAGGTAAATCGATTAAAGGACTTCAGATCATTTGCAGATTGGTATTATACATGCATAACGGAATGATAACTACATGCTGCCAGTTATGTGCGAATGGAAATTAGTTTCCAGAACTTCCACAGGAAGAAATTCTTCACCGTAATCACTGTGAATTATACGGTATTGATTTTACGACAAATGATATTAAAGTAGAAGTTCTTCAATAAAAATGTTTGTTAGGTAGAGACTAATGTTTTAAAACTTTCCTAATTAATTTATTTCAATTAGTTTCCACTTCGATCACTTCATTCTAATCATATTTTTATGTTCGCTTTGATTTTGTTGTAATTACAATACAATACAATAAAGAAGAAATAAAGAATATAATAGAATGAGCTACTTGTATGATTTTTTTATTGAATATTTTTGAAGAAGAGATAATGAGATAAAAACTTGGGACACGTATTTTTATTTTTACAAATTTTTTATTAACAAGTCCAAAAATAATTAATGAAAATTGATTAATATGTGGTGTGACGTAGAAAACTGCCATGCATATGTCCAATACAAAATAGTGACGTCACAGCAAAATTCCTTTCTCAATTTACTAAAAAATCTGATGTGGTCAGCACTAGACCTCCCACCATACTTACTTTATTCGTATTACTTATACAAATATATTTTAATATACGAGGTCTGGCTATTATAAAACGAGACTGCGCGCTCAGAAGGCGTCCTAGAGGGACAGGAGGGGAAACTAATGCAGCGTTGGATAGCTGAAGTACGAAAACACGTTTTTGTCGCTGTAGTAGTATTTTTTCTATAAAAGTTCGAAACGAACGTGTTTTACAAAAATAATCTAAAGCTTACAGAACACAACCCTTCAAATTACAGAAAAGCGTAATAATAGAGAGACTACCTTAATACTATTATTTTCCCTGTATAAATTTGAACATTTCAACTAAATACATGAATATGACTCCACAAAGCTAATTGAATAACTTAACCGTGATTATTCCCGGTGGCAAGTAGTTCTAAATTTAAACATAAATAATTAGTTCGGATACGTCGCATAGCTGCGAGTTTTCAGCATTTGTGTGGATGAAATGCAACAGGAAATGCCCTGAGAACAATAAACTGAAACATTAAATTACGTACAGTTAAACGAACACGTCAAACTTTCCACTTGTTAAAAGTAAGTTTCAGCGTGTTTCAGGATCTGTGTTCTGCAACCGAGTAGCTCGGATTCCGGCTGAAAGTGCGATGCTGTCATTTATTTAATGTAATATTATTTTCTCTTGCAACTATTGCAGCTTTGTTAATAATGTAAACTGGAAATTAACAGATGTATTGTTTGGCATTAGGTATAATGTGTAACAGAATCAACGCAAAGCACTACAGACTATTATATTTATGTTATTGTTTGATGTTTGAAATAACTTATAACTACTTTACAATAACAAAACAAAAATAAATACACGTTCAATCAATCAACAGGAACAAAAATTTGTAACTCGAAACACGATTTAAAATACTGAAACGAAATGAAAACCGCCTGTTCTGAAAACTTGAAAAATCTGATGTGGCCAACACAAGACCTCCCTCATTTAGGGTATGTTCCAAAATTAAACCACAAGTACCATGGTAATTTTTTTCAGGATGTCAGTACTAATTTGAAACGCGGTAACTGAAAACGGCGGTAAATTTTCGCACATATTCGTTACCACGATCACCGTGCTAGAGAGCACGATATTTGTGGTAAATTTGTATTTGTGTATCGCGATCTCACAGTTTTAACTTAAAAACGTTGGTTTGTTTGTTGAATGGCTGATTTTTCTTTGTTGGAAATGATTATACTTATACAAACGGATTTATTTATTCGAAAAATTTACGAAATCGTATGTAAACATGTATTATTTATGTAATATTATATTATGCTTTTATTTAAGGATGAAAAAGTATATTTTTGTGACTTTTTTGCTTCCATTTCAATAAATACTCTAACCTAAATGTCAAAATTTTACCGAAGCGTTTCACAAGTTACTGAGAGAAACGTCACATTCAGTTACCAAAGAATTACCGTAACATAATACCACGGTAAACATGGTTTAATTTTGGAACATACCCTTAGTAACAGTTCAAACATTTCTATCAAATGAATAATTTTTAAAAATTTTGACATATCCTGATTAGAATATCTGTATTCACATACGACATTCTATAAAAAAAATTCTTAAACTATGTACACCTATGACCCGAGGAATCGAATGGTGCAAAAATATTTGTTTTATTTCGACCAGTTTTTGAAAACTGTGGGTAGAAAATTTTTTTCGACTACAGATTTGAAATCCCCGAGTCCAATTAGTATATAACCACATTTTAAGCCAATACCTAATATTATTCTTTAGGCAATGAAATAGTATCTACATAAATATACCATTATTTTTTAAATCAATGAAAGTGAAGTTTACTTGATTAATGGAAAAAAAACACAAATATTTAACTACGGTCCTAGAAATTGTCCACAATAGTCCAAGAGCCAAACAAAAATTGTCTTCTTGCAAGGCATTTTCTCAAGTACAAATTTTCAGCATAAAAACTATCAGGCCAATTGCTTTCTACTGAGTACGTGCAATCAATTTTATACCTAAGGCGAAACTAAGATGCCTGTAAGTTTGCTATTTATTCTGCCATCTGTGGTTTTGCCCTATTGTTGCCTCTAATGATGGGATTATAAAGTCAGGAATATGCATCACTGCTGTTACTTTTGTAAGTGGACTGAAAGTGGGAGCATGAAAAGATTGGCCACATTAGTTGCAGATATTTGCCATTTTAATATAACTTTATAATTATCTACCAAATATAAGGCTCGCTTTATGGTAGAACAGACTATATCAATACTACAATTCCATTGTTAAAAATACCAAGGCTAAATTCAACGCTATCTTATATTTTATAACGTAATATTTTCTATTTTAGCGCAATGGGCGCTGCACCATTGTATGGACGAGTCGATGAGCGAAATCATTTTTGTTTCTTTCTGCTTCTATCACCTGCACGTTCAACGTGTTCTTTCCTTTTGTTCTTTTTAATCACAAAGAGTGTCACGAACTTCGATCATCAAAAGCGACGATCTTCCAAAGAAATTGTACTTTGAAAAGGGATGTCAATATTGAAGACAATTTCACAATTTCAGCAGAATAGAATTATGTCATAAATAAAATAGTTAAACCTTTTGGTAGCTGGAATGAGTATATACGTTGTTTTTTATTATTTGTCGTTTTTATCTACCTATTTTAATTAAAAATTCTGTCGTTTGTATTTATTTGATATTTGCACAAAACAAATAAGAAACATATTATTTTATTTCTGTAGTTTAAGACATCGATGCCGGTACTTACGGCTAGTTCTGTTATATAGTATCAAATTAAGTAGTGTAGTTGTTACTTCATTGTCATTATACTACCGAATGGTAATAAAAATAATGTATCAAATTGAAGAATTATTAAGCCCAAAAAGTTGGCAGAAATTCTTGGATGAAGGCTTTAGAATAGCAGGTGATTAAGTGTTTTACATGATTTATTGTTTTTGTAGACGTTTCGGAAATTGATTCTCAGTACATTAAAATACAATTGAAAAAAATCTGATGTGGCCAGCACCAAACCTCCCGCCTTGACACTGTAATATGTGAATTTGCTTTTAGTTAGGCTGCTATTTGAAAAAAAATTATAGTTCTTCAAGCAAATTACCGATTCCGATTGGTATTAAAATCAAATTAGCTCTTTGTAGATAAAATTTTTACTTTATTATTAGATACGTTATAACATTATGTTCAGTTAATAATGAATCGATGATGCTTCTTGACTGGATACGTCTATTGGAAGGATAAAAAATTAACTACTGGAATTCAGTCAGATTTTTATTTATTAAATTTCTACTAATTTCAAACCCAGTTAATAATATTTACCTATGCATTTCTTTAAAAACAGTGCCACAACAATTTCAGACTGTGTATACGTCTGTTCATTTTTAGGTAAAAAATTACCTAACATGCAATAATTTTTACACAGCAATAGGGTAGTTTACCATAGTAGCAAATTAGCAATCCAGTCAATTATATTGAAAGGAGACCTCAAATATTATTAGTTATTGCCATGAAAAAAGTTTTCAAAAAGTTAATAGTTCTATTTGAGATTATACGTATCGATAAATCTACGTCACAGTAATGCGTTTTCACGTGTATTCTTATTTACAGTAATAAAGAAACTACCAAATTGTATTTTATATTTTGTAACATTTAGAAACTGTTAATTTTACATAGAGTACAATTTAATTCCAGCCCCATGGTTTGAGAAGATTTTCAGCTATACATCTGCGTCACACAAACTTTAAAAATTAATTACTGCTTTATTAAAGACAATTAAGGCTTATTAGTACTCTCAATCGCTTTCAAATAACATGAGATATAAATAAAAAAACTCTTTTAAAAAATGGTAAACTACCCTATTAGAGAATAATAACACAATATAAACAAACTTACAGCTACACATTAAAAATTAAATCCAAGACTGGATTCCTTAATGTTAATACATATTATACCAAAGTGACGCCTCTAAAACCACATAAGAAACTTTCATTACCGGAATGCAGTCACCAGTTCACCACTAGCAGCAGTACAGTGGTAAGTACTATGCGCTTTTGGCAATTTTCCGTGTCACCGACGCGTTAATAACGGCCACGAAGAAGGAGGTCCTTGGTCCTTCTTGTAACCGCCACCGCCACGTGTTTACGATAACCTCCAGTTTTACGTACCTGCCGCTAGGTGCGCTGCTGTATGTTGTGGAGACTTTTATCTTGCTCCACGTAAACTTCAACGTCTACGCTTGATTACGGTTACACATATAACGATTATCGACATTTAGTTATTTCTATAAAGCTGCTGTCGACTTCTGCTTTTCTAAAATTTAATTCCGAAAAGAGCAAGGAAAAGAATCAAATAAATAAATACTTGTGTAGTGTAAAACAATGGAACAGGAGTTTAATTTTTAATCTCATTAAATAATGTTCGACATGGCATTCAATTTTTTTTTCGAGAAATTGAGATGAGACGAGAATCGAGTTCTTTGAGACGAGAAATAAACAACCGAGAAATGACCGAGAAAAGAATACTGAAATTTCTCGTCTATAAAATTTGAGACGAGATGAAAATTGACTATTTATATCCTTAAGGAGGTACACTCGAGTGGTGGGGGGTTAGGGACATCTCCTATACTCGCAATGTATTTCATATCAGGGTTCCGACTTATAAAAAATAAAAATAAACATTTTTTATTGTATGTAAACGCAGTCTATTTGAATTGTTTCTAATAAAATGAGATTTAAATTAATTAATTAAGAATATTATTAATTTTTGTTATTTAAAAATTGTTTATTTTATAAGATTTCATTCGGCTAAATACCAGTGTAAACTACGGCAACGCTGTGCTGTACATGTCATTTTTCACGTTCTGACAGATAGTAAAAATGGAAGGTGAAGAGAATTCTGCACTTGAAATTTCATTTAAATCGTTGGGTATGAATTATTTATTATCATTTGTTTCATTCTTGTGAATAACTTGTGATTATAGATATATAATGTTTTTTTCCAGGTTAAATTCAAATTTCGGGCTTTTCAACGTTGCCGCGTCTATATTATGTTCTCGCCAATATTCTCCAGTAGGTATAAACGTCAGTCTTTCGATTAAGAATTCTTGTTAATTACGTGGTAAATGATGCTTGTATTACTTTTATCCGGTCTATGAGATAATAATGTACGTTTTAACAAAGCAATTGGAATTTTCTCTCATTTCCTTAAATGCTTTTTTCGTTGATTTAAAAGTAGTCCCATAAGAGGCCATGTAAAATGTAGTTTTTTAATTTTTATTTTTGGATAATATACGTGGTGAAAAATTATGAAAAAATTCAGGTAACATTTTTACAATGTTTTGATTAATTTTGCAAAGTTTCATTAAACTCTCTCATTATTTCAAATGTCGAGTGTACCTCCTTAACGTATGTACGCGAAGTTATGAAACAGCCTGTGTATAAGAAGATAATGTATATCCGGTGAATGAATCTTTTGATGAATTCCAAATAAATTTCATTATCTGTAATATTATAATAATTTATATAACATAAATTGTAACATACTATTACTGATATGAAATATAATTTACATAATTACACAATACGCATAATTCATTAATTTATTGTCGCTTTTCCAACTATTCAAATTAGAATTCCATTACTCACACATTATTATCATTCGATTTGTTGTCTCGTATAATAAATATTCATATTAATTATTAGTGTTTTCATTCTCGTTTAAAATAATTGCAATGCAACAACAACATATTTTTCTTCTATCGTTTCTCATCTATAAAGAAATATGAGCATCGTAAAGGTTATATCGTAATTATTTATCAGAAACTAATAACTGGTGGCGGTAGTGAAATAACGTCGAGGACCGAGGTTGAGCGGTTGAGGTTGGCTGTAAAAAATACCCAATATCTTCCAATTCATTTGTGCCTCCCACTTTTATTTATTAAAATCATTAGAAGGGTCGCATTTCCCAAATTCTGTGCGCGTTTCAATCCCCGCGGTGCTATTTGCGACTCCGGGCGCTTAACCCGACACACCTCCGTGAAAGTAGAGACAGAAGAGATACTCCGGACCCGAACTAAGGCACTGGACCATGATCTCAAATCATCCGGAGTGCTGAAGTCCGGAGTATGAACTATGAGATATGTTGAATTAAAGCAATCTTACATTATTTATTATTACTTATTAACAGGGTGCGCATGATTTAAATCAGATGATTTAAATCGCGATTAAAATCACATGATTTTTAAATTAAAATCAATGATTTAAATCAAAACTTACAAAATTTCATCTCATTTTATAAAATACGAGTAGCTTAATAAAATGTCAAAAATTATCATAATTTATATTTTTGTTTCATTAGATTACCTATTAATATGTTTCTATCACTGTTAAATTGTACATATTAAAATTATAAACTTGTGTTGCATTTTTTTCAATTTTACAGTACCTAATATTTATTTTACAAAGAACTTATTATGTTGAAAGAAAAGTTTAACACTCGTAATAATTATTATATTTCCTAGGTACCTATATTGTCGTTTCCACAACGTCATAAATAAAAAATCTGACGTGGCCATCACACAACCTTCCGCCATATCTAGACTTTAAACAGAAATGTATACGTACAATCCGGTGCCAATTTAAAATATACAAATAAAAATCTAAAATATTCAAACACAGAAATTTGCATCACCTGAATAAAAAGATTCATTCACAGGAAAACTCTGCTGTGTTGAAGCCATCCTCCGTTCAATTACTACATTTAATATCTTACTTAGGACTTATATAGCGCTAGTATGCCAACTTGTCACCCGTCTCACTTGTCAATATTTTTTACGCAGAAACAAAAATCAACCGATCATGGATTACAAGATATCAACGTTTTATTTGATAAATTTATTTTTTAAATTTTATTGCAGTTCTTTAATGCTACCAGATAAAGACAATTTTTTTATAACGTAAGTTGCAAATAACTTTTCCTCTTATTCTTATTACAAATAAATACTATATTTTTCCAAATTTATATACAATTTTGACAATTAACCGTTTCAATCTTCAAAAAATATCACTTCCGATGAAGATATTTGTACCAAAATCTAAGGAGCTCTTCCAATTTATATACAAATGTTAAATACCAAATATCAAAATTTTCGGGTAATTCGTATTTGAGTTATGCGACTAACACCCGGCCTTGACCACACACACACACACACACACACACACACATACACACAGACATCATCGAGAAACTATCAAAAATGAGTTGTAAGGACCCTAATTCGTGCTCATCCACTAAAAATTCACTATCCGATTTTTTGCATGATTCCAATACCTTCCTTTACAGGTAAGCGGAAGGTAAAAATGAAAATACACAATTCAGAACTAAAACCAATAAGAAAAGTGTCTACTATGATTTCTACAGAACATCTATACTATTCCGTTTTTATATAAGTAATATTAAATATTTAATAAGTAAACAGTGCGAATAGAATTTTGGAATTTGAGTTAAATAATAATTAGTGTAATATTTTTAAAAATTTTTAATGATTTTACTATTGAAAAAAAATCAGATTTTAGGATTATTTTTTTTAATCGATTTTTTCACACCTTGCTTATTAAATATGGCAGCATCATTCTAATACTGCATGCTCGACGTCTGTCTAGTTTTACAATAAGAGTGTACGTGTTAGATTTTAGTCTGACTGTAAATTTTTTTCCAAGTGTTTATGTTAGTGAATTGTAGCGTATTAAATCACACAATAAATCGTTCATTAACAAGTGTTACCTGCTTTAAATCCTATTTTATCAAAACGAAGGAGACTCATTGTGCTCATTTGGGTAATGAATTCGATTTGAATTGTAAATAAGTATAGCGTATAGTACAGAGATGTGATGTTATATGGACAGTGTATTGTGTGTTATTATTTTTATTGTGATTCTGACGCGGCACAGCTATGTAATCATTTGTTATTATTATTATTTATTATTTTGTAATTGAAATACGTTACTAACTATTTTTGTCATTGTCTTGAAGAATAAAAACATTTAAACAATGGAACGAATTATACAAATTTAACTCTCAAATAGAAATATAAAAATAAAATATGTGAAACATGAATATATAAAAATAAATTTATTTATGCTACAATGTAGGTATATGCATACCGATTTATACAAAATTAAGATTTCGAAATAGGTCACCTACTTCGAAGTTGATAACAGATCTATTTCTCCAAAGTTCTAACCTATTTATAATAACATAAAATATAATTCTCACAACTACTAAGAACATTTTATTTACTTGGACACTATAAAGAAATTTCTAATAAGTAATTAGGTTTTTAGTATTTTCCGCTGCTAATTCAATTTTTATCCTTAAGTTGATGTAGAAAAAAAGTTTTGAGATTGATATCAAAAAAATTATTTCTGAGTTGACACTTTTCTTAAACTGAAAAAATCAATTTTTGTAGCACGCAAAACAGCGCTACAAAAACCTCAAATTCCAATAAGAAATTAAATTGTGGAAAATCGGATTTAAAACAGATAAGAAATTCGTTTCCTGAAACAGTGTTATCACGACATTCGTTCCATTTGGTTTGCTAAAGTTTGGCACAGTTCAGTGCGGTTAAATTATTCCTAGTTCCAATTGTCATTTGTCAGACATCAGCCACAAATGAAGTTCGACAAAAAAACTTCTCTTTCCTCTGCGCAGACGAGTGGAGCGGAGACCTATTTAAAAGTCGTGACCGCTTTTTTGCCAAAGGAAATCTCTTCTTTGTACAGTAGACTTTGGTAGGTTCCTTAAAGTAGATCCAGATAAATGCAGATGTTTCCCGGTGCACCGTGAATCTAGATTGATGTTCTACATAATTCTATTTTATAAGATTAAAATGAACTTCAATTTGCGAAATGTAGTTTTGCAATCATGCAAATAAATTGGAAGATGCAAAATCAGTTCAAATCTCATTTTACGTTTTACTATAATGAATGTAGAGAATTTATGAGTTTATTTGATTTAGATAATACAAACTTTTTAATAGTTTATCAGACAATAACCAAAAGGTTACTTAATCATTGTAAAACGTAAATTCAAATTGAACGGTGCTTTTTGTGGTTTATAAATGTTGCTTTAGGAATAGAGTAGTTTATCATTTTTTTAAAAGTTTTTTATTGAAACTTCATGTTATTTGAAAGCGATTGAGAGTACTGCTAAGCCTTAATTGTTCTTAATAAAGCTGTAATTAAATTTTAGTTTGTGTGACGTAAATATATAGCTGAAAATCTTCTCAAACCATGGAGCTGAAATTAAAATGTTCTCATGTAAAATCAACTGTTTCTAAATGTTACAAATTATAAAATACAATTTGGTAGTTTTTACTTCCTTGTACGGAGTATAATAAGGTAGTATTGTAATCGCGAAAAATTTCGGTTCTCAGATTTTGACGAAAATATCCGTTTTGACCTTTTCTGAATCCATTATGACTAGTTTCGTCGTGACGTCTGTACGTACGTACGTACGTACGTACGGACGGACGGACGGACGTACGTACGTATGTATGTCGCATAACTCAAATACGGTTAGACGTAGAAAGTTGAAATTTTGTATTTAGGACTGTTATAGCATCTAGTTGTGCACCTCCTATTTTTTGTTTCAATCTACAAACCGGAAGTAGTACTTTTTTCAAAAATTTCGAGAAATATTTAATTGAAGACAAATTTTATTTTATTTTAAATGAAAGATTATGCGATTATTACCTACAATCGGTATTTTATAAATATTTTTGTATCTGGTATCATTTAAGAATAATTAAAGTATATATTTATAATTTAGTATTTCGGTATCTTGTAGTCCATGATCGATTAACATTTGTTACTACGTAAAATTTAAATTATTATGACATGACAGTGACAGTGGCAGTAACAATAGTAAAATATCGTTTATATCTTCTTCTGCAGTTTAAATAAAATGACTAAAATATATTTGTGAGTATAGTAGCAGTAGTAGTAGTACCTACTTATATATTAATATATTTGTATAATATAATTCTACATTTTAGTTATTAAGAAAAGTATGAACAGTTTAATAGGCGTATAAGGAAGTCATGTGGTGTCCACGTCAGATTTTTTTATTACTCTAATTAAGAATACACGTGAAACACATTATTGTAACGTAGATGTATCGATACGTAAAATCTCAAATATTTAAAGAACTATTAACTTTTTGAAAACACGTTTAAATCATTGGAGGTACCGTGATGTCTGCAAGTATTTTTATGTGACTATTTAAATTTTTCATAAATCGTGTTCAGGTTGTTTGATTTAAATTTTAAACCAATAAATAAAACAAAAACATTGACAAATATACAGAACTTTCGGAGAGTAGTAACCTACTTTGTACTTCGTGTTCCATGCACTGTTCAACATGTTTGTTATTGAAGAGTACACCGACCCCTACTTGCACAATGCACATCTTACAGCTACTACACGAAAATTGTCGCAAATAAATTTAAATTATTCGTAGTACAATTTCCAGAAGCATTTCAGAATTGTTTACAACTATATAAATTTACATTCTCAAACAGTTTTCGTCATTACCCAGTGACCTACAAAAATGTTCCTAAAACAGAGAACATCTTCCGTTCTTTCGCAAGTGTACATAAAAAGTTCTGCTTAACCGACCTCATAAGTTTTATTCTTTTCCTAAACCTAGATCCCAATAGTCTGAAATGGAATTGGGGCAACCCTTTTTAATAAAAATAAGATTTCAGCAAAATACGGAAGATTGAAAACACAATTTGTATGCTCTAAAATATTAATCAAATTGAGTTGGTAGGTAAAGTTACTGAATGATCTGTACGACAAAAATTACATTTAAAATTTGTTCAACGAAAAAATTTATCTTTGTCCAAGAATATCAATCACTCTTATTTTGTACTCAGTAGTATTATTTAAATCACTCGGTACGGTAAATATGAGCAAATAGGAATGAAAAGTTAACTATTTTTCATCCAATTTTGACGTTTTGGTTTTAAATTGTCATCATTTTTAATAAGGATGTAATTATTCGGGAATGCAGTTAAATGATATATTAAATAAAAAACCGACATTTCAACACACCCTTGTATCTTCATCAGGGTAAATTAGTAGTTAACTAAGATATAAATAATTTTACATAATAATGTTATACAGGGTGATACATCATAACTTGCTTTTTTTAAAATGCGTGCCATTCAGGCTATAGGGATCGTAATGGGGAGAGTGTGATCTCATTCGACAGGTGCACTTTTAAAATTTTGTTCCTCACCCGGCCAGTCGCCATCATGCGTTGGAGCACGGAGCAGCGTGTGTTTTCAGTTGAGTCGTACACTCATCTCAATAAGAGGCGATTTGGAGTGGTCAGCCCGCTCGCCCACTCGCCCGATTTGGCTCCTTGTGATTTTTTGGGGTTTTTTGAAATCCCGCGTCTACGTCAACCGTCCAAGGACTCTAGAAGACCTAAAGGCCAACATCCGGGCCGCAATTGCCAACATACCCGCTGCCATGCTGTTATGACAAATGCCAGAAATCGGCTTATTCAGTGTATAGACAATGGGGGGCGTCACATAGCTGATATGATTTTGAAAACTGGGTGAAATAAAACTTTAGATAGTACCTACATTATAAAATAAAAAGTTTCTGATTCATAAAATGGGCATTATTGCGTTTTGAAATAACTAAGTGACGATGAATCACCCTGTATTTAAATATTTGAGCGTTGAATATTAAACATTTAAAAACAAAAATTTATTCTCATAGTTATTTTATTTCAGTTATCTATTCTTTTTCTTCTTTCGGTTCTTTCATTTCCTTATTTGTAAGGACTAACCATTAAACATTTCCCAAGACAAAAGAAAACTTTCTCTTTTATTATAGAAATTATCAGAAGAATTAAATCTCTTGTCTAACGTATCGGAAAGTTGTGATAACAATTGGGAATTCGCCAGTATTTCAGTTTCAGTCTTTTATTCACTGCCGTTGTTTTATGCAGTCATAAAGCAGTTTTATTTTGCCTGCATGGAATAAATATAACGCCTTTGTAGATCAATAACTGGGGACAACGTAAGTGTTGGTTACTATCGAGAGAAATATTAATAAACCTTCATTAACGAAGTTATAAATACCTAATTTCAAATTCTATTCTTGTACTTTCACAAGTAAAGAGAAATATGACACCTATATGAACATGACAAAACAGAAAACGTACTTAACTTACTTTGTTGTACCAAAATTAATTATTAGTCAATAACTACCTAGTTCAATTTCTAAAGTTAGCTGAAGTTATATTCTAAAAGCTATTTCTGTAACACATGTGCCACTATAAATAATTAAAGTGTTTTGTATTAAATTATATCTGTCAGGTAAATATATTTTATTTATTTGACACTTATACACGAATTTCTTCGACGTAAACGTCACTTTATAGCTCACGAACTACTTTATAGCGTAGTGCGCTATAAAAAAAACGTCAAATTAATGCAAACAATTTAGATTTTCAATTTTCCTCATATAAACTACTAATAATCCTATATAATAACCATTTTCTATAATTAGTTGTATCATATTTTATTTAATTAACATTATTTTACTTACATTTAACATAAATTATCTTGTAAATGTTAGAAATTTTTGGTAATTTGAACAAGTAAATTATATTAATGAATTTATTATAAAATATTGAACCGTGCATAAAGTTGGGTATGTACCACGGGCGTAACTTGCTTTTATGGCTCTTGACGTGTTTTTAGCCCTCGGCTGACGCTCGGGCTCAAAATCACGTCTCAAGCCATAAAAGCTTCCTTACACCCTTATTACATAAATAATTATGACATTATATTATTATCCATATACATTTAAAAATCGCAGCTTGAGGCAAAATATCTGAACAATACTTTACATGCGTATACCTTTGTAGTGATACGTTGAACACAATAATAATTGGATACCTATTAATTATATCCTTTATTTAATAATTTGTAGTACCAACTTTATATAGGTAGCTCTCAAGTAGTATTGAACGAATAATAAATTATGTACTACCTCATAAAAGTATTATGTTTTATGTCCCTATATTTACGGTTTATAAGTATTGCCAATATAATAAAAGAAAATTATTTTTATTATATTTGGTTCACTTCTACAACTTCTTAGTAAATAAATTTACTTGTTACTCACTTGTAAACGTCATTTACTTGTTACTCACATGTTAACGCTGTTTTACAAAGCCTTCTATTGCCTTTGAAAATAGATCTTAACAAGTCACTATAACTACTCGCTTGTAAAAATTTTTTAATTGTTAGTTCTGCGCATATGTTTTTCTTTACAAGCGTGCTCAGTTTTACTGTTGTGTTAAAATTCAATAAACAATGTACGTTGGCACATCATTCATACTTCCAAGGCTTATGAGATATTATTTAAGAGAAAACAGTTGTGTGTAACTGACAGGATTTGGTTACAATTTTTAAATTTTATTCTGGTTTACAGATGAGTAACAAGTAAAATGTTGTACAATACACGCAGGGTAACTGTTTTTACTTCTTCAAGGAGGTGACAGGCTCGCCTAATCGGCTCACCGGTCATTTCCTCCTTTCAGCAGTAAAAACTGTTTTACCCTGCTAGTAATGTAATATACTATTATTGGTTCCCCACGTTACCTATGAAAATGAATGTTACCCACGTTACTAACTTGTAAATGTGACAGCTGCATTGTAAAAATTTTGCAAGTTAGTAGCTAGTCAAATGTTCATAATAAACGGTTCACGTTGCCACAGTAATACTTCCAAGGCTTATGAGAAAACATTTAAGACAATTTTTGACAGAACAGTTGTGTGTGAATAACGAGTTTGGTTATAATTTTTTAATTCTTATTTTAGATTTACATTTGTGAGTAACAAGTAAAATATTGTACATTACACGCAAGGAACTGTTTTACTGCTTCAAGGAGATGACAGGCTCGCCTGTTCGGCTCGCCGGTCATTTTCTCCTTTCAGCAGTAAAATAAAAACTGTTTTTCCTTGCTAGTAATGTAATATACTATTATAGATGTATGGTCGATTTGCAGATAAAATAAGAGGTACTTTTCGTCGATTACTAATTCAGTTACCAGACAATAACTTTGTCTGCGTCCCTAGAGAAAAAAAACTGAAATCTCGTTACTGGTTATTGTCCATTTGACCTGACTTTGTGGGGTTACAAAAAATTCTTCAGAAGTTAATTAACTTATCTGCTTTAGAAAATAATAGTATATTATACAACGACGCTATAATGGATGCTATTATTCCTGAAGATGAAGTTTATAACACGAGCGAGCAAAGCGAGCGAGGGTTTTAATCATCTGAGGGAATAATCGACAATATAGCGAGTTGTATACTGTACTTTATCTACGACTTAAATATTACGTACAAGATTTTAAATAAATAAACACCAATACGCAAAAATCTTGACATTTCCAAATGTCAATTATCTATCACCATAGTTACATCATTAAACATTGCAATGTTTTTTAAAAATAATATGCACGGAGAAATTGATTTCAAACAAAGTAATTTTCTGATTGGTGCAGAGGGGAGAATACTGACTATTATTATTATTATTATTATTGCACGTATTTTATGATCTAGTGAGTGTATCGTATTACATCTTTTAAAGGATATGTACGTGGGAGTAGTGTAACAATGCGCAATATGATTTAGATCTAATTTTGATGAGTAATCAACATCTTCGAAATTTATTATATTTACTTCTCCCACGTGTAGATGACTTAAGTTAGTTGTGTATATGGATCCTTTGTCTTCAAGCATAAGTGCATTATACTGTTCGATTATTATTGTTTATGCTTGAAGATAAATGTGTTATTACAATTAGTGATCCATATACGCAGCTGTATTAAGAAGCATGAGAAAAATTTAAGTAACAGTCAGTCAGTAGGTGCTCCTCGTGAAGTCAGTAGGTGTTCGTCGTTACGTTCAGTCGCTCGAGAAAATGTATTCTCGAGCTCGAGTAAAGTTAAAAGTACGACTAATTACGTAAAGAGTCAGTGATCGTCTGACTCAAGTCGGTACAGAGACGGGTTTTGCTGAGAGAGCGCCGTTCTCATGATTTTGGTACAATTACGTAATTAGTAATCTGTTGAGTCAGTGTGTGACTCTATATGTCGAACAGATTGTAGTGTAGTTTTGTGTTTTTCGTTTATATAGTAGTAAGAGTGTTTTCGTTTATATCGCTTTGTGTAGTTATATTTTTAGCCAATGCCATTAATAAATATATATAGTTACGTGTGTTGTGTGTCATATTGTTTGTGTCATATTTTCATGTATGTTTTGTTAGTTTTGTATAAAACTAACTGGCGCAGTCCTGCAAATCCTGTCATATTTGTTTGTATAGTTAACCGCACGCAGCAGAATAATTTACAAGCATCAATCCTACCGATCTGCATTTGCCTTCATCATTTTCCATTTGATTATTACATTGTCGCAGTCTGTAGGATGGTGTTTTAAATAAGATATTAAATTTATCTAATATCCTGCACCATAAAAGAATCTACGCATCCCATAATTAGTTTCGCTCCTATCCATTCCTGTATCGTTATTCCACCGTTAAGAAATGACACACACGCGTAAAAATAATTGAACTAAAATCGGTTTTAAAAATTAGTGCAAGAGTGTTTAAAATGGATCTATTGTATTTGCAACATTTTTATTCGGCACCGACGCCGCCGCAACCGATTCCTGCACAGTTTCATCTGTCACCATCACCGTGGCAAGTTCCAGTATCGCCGTCGTATCAGTTATCATCGCCGTATCCAAATCTCGGATACTCATATCTGATACCAGCGCAACCGATGCCAGCGACTCCTCAGCCACCACAATTACCAGTAGGAAAAATTTCCTTGGCTGAAATCGAGTCTTTATTAGCAACCGAAAATCGTATTTTGGTAGACATTCCGCGTCCTACAGAAGTCATATCCGCTAAGAAAGAAAATGACGCAAAATTCGAACAACCGAAAGTCAAGAAGACAAAAAGTAGTAAAAAGAAACGTAAGCCGCTTCTGGTTCAAAATGATGACTTAAGTAAGTCATGTTCGGAACAAGAACAAAGTACAGTACTTGTTCAACGCAGCGAATTGTGCTACGTTAAGGCAATTCACAAGAGGCCGAAATCCTCAACACGTAGTGAACCAGAGAGATGTAATGATCGCTATACCCGAAGTGAAGAATTATCGTTTAAACTTCATTCTTCACCACGTTACTACTTTGACCGCTGCTACCGTTCTTCTTGGTTGTATCATCGTCAGCATGCAAAATCGCATCAAATAACACCGTTTCGAGTCCAGCAACCGTTTCATGTCGACAACGATCAGCATCCGCCGCGATGCTACGAAAAGCCGTCGCCGTACGTTCGTAGTCTACGTCCCCATCGTAACGAAGAACCACCCCCTTGCCCCTGTAGTGACATGTCTGTAGTGTGTGGTGTGTTCTGTGATTTGTGCTACGAAATTGTTAATGTCGTGTTAGTGCAAATATCAGTGTTTATGTTCGTTACTTCAATTTTGTTTATGTTCTTTAAATATAAGTTTGTATCGCTAATTGGTAATTATTGTGTTAAAATTAACATTTGCTATGATTTCAAGATATCATGTTAATTTTCATTCGATAGTTTTAGTAGTTTTGCTAGAAATAGCATCTGCTCAATAATTCATTTATTGTAATTCGAAATTTAGTATTTGATTGAAATTGTTTCATTATTTCATTGAAATTTCGTTTAGTATGTTTTGAAATAATTTGGTAATGTAATTTTTGAGATTAAAATTCATTTTAATTTCAACGCACATTTCTAATCATATCGTTTATTATTTTGTTTAGTTTAAGATCTGTCTATTCGAAGTAAGATAAAAGTTTGAGTTTTTCACTGTTGTGTTTATCAAAACCATATTGCTTATTGTTTTGTTTAGATTAAGGTTTGTTATGTTTATCTATATGTTTAGATTTAGATGTTTTGTAGTTCAAGAGGTAGCCCTTGCTTACCAGATCCGTATTCAGAAACCTGTATTCAGTAAAATTTTGGAATTTTTGTTGGAAATAATTTTATCTATTTAAGATAAAATTATATCTACATGAGGGAGGAATGTAACAATGCGCAATATGATTTAGATCTAATTTTGATGAGTAATCAACATCTTCGAAATTTATTATATTTACTTCTCCCACGTGTAGATGACTTAAGTTAGTTGTGTATATGGATCCTTTGTCTTCAAGCATAAGTGCATTATACTGTTCGATTATTATTGTTTATGCTTGAAGATAAATGTGTTATTACAATTAGTGATCCATATACGCAGCTGTATTAAGAAGCATGAGAAAAATTTAAGTAACAGTCAGTCAGTAGGTGCTCCTCGTGAAGTCAGTAGGTGTTCGTCGTTACGTTCAGTCGCTCGAGAAAATGTATTCTCGAGCTCGAGTAAAGTTAAAAGTACGACTAATTACGTAAAGAGTCAGTGATCGTCTGACTCAAGTCGGTACAGAGACGGGTTTTGCTGAGAGAGCGCCGTTCTCATGATTTTGGTACAATTACGTAATTAGTAATCTGTTGAGTCAGTGTGTGACTCTATATGTCGAACAGATTGTAGTGTAGTTTTGTGTTTTTCGTTTATATAGTAGTAAGAGTGTTTTCGTTTATATCGCTTTGTGTAGTTATATTTTTAGCCAATGCCATTAATAAATATATATAGTTACGTGTGTTGTGTGTCATATTGTTTGTGTCATATTTTCATATATGTTTTGTTAGTTTTGTATAAAACTAACTGGCGCAGTCTTGCAAACCCTGTTACCCATCCTTTCCTTTGATTATTACAGTAGTAAACATACATGCTATGTATTTTACATATTATTGATGCTGATTTTTATCGCCTACATTATCATATTTATGCCTTTATCTCGACTTGAATATAAATTTTTGCATAAATTTCTTTCAAAATTGAAATTTATTTTTTCTTGATATTGCTTTTCATCTCGGTGCGAAAAAACTCTTATCATTTTAATTAAATAATTTATTATGAATAAAATAAACAACAAATGCATTTTAACAATAAAATAATAGTGGATATTTTTACAAATCATTTGAAAATTAGTTAGGTGTTTCAGTATTAAATATAATATTATGTTTACGTTTACGATATTCTAAAAGAAATAAAGGCATTCAGAAAATATGATTTCCGATGGTTTTATAGACTTCTCATCATTTGAAAAAAATGTAGAAAGTCGAAAACGGTGATACCTAAGTAATACAATAATAGTGCCACCTAAATTTATTTTCTCAAGTAACAAAATAACGGTTCAGATTCGGTTCGCGGTTCACTGTGCTTTATAGGGTTCAGTTTTGTTCCGGTTTTCATATTTCTTCTTGAAATGAATCGGTTACTGGTTTTCAAAAAAATGTTTGAAGTTCTGGTTTCGGTTCAATGATTTATTATATGTAACAAGCAATTAATTATTTAAAAGATTCGTTCTAGGTAGTTATTTTGAACTAAAATATAATACATTTCTAAAAAAAAATTTGACTAAACCATAGAACACAACAACAAGAAACGTTGAATTTCGATTATTGCTTTAAACCTTTTCCGAACCGTAACAACAATCAGTTCGACGTCGGTTAGTTCGCGGTTCGCTATAATTACTGTGGTTTGTTCCGGTTCGGTTCGAATTCCTGGAATAAATACAATAATAACTACTAATCCTTCCACAGTAAATAACTCCTTTTATCTTTTGAAACACCTATTAATTCCTTGTTATTTAAGGGTAATTTAAATAAATACTTAAGCAAAACATTCACAAAAACAATTAAAATGAAGAAAAAAAAACAATTGTCTTAAGAATTCGTTTGTGAAGTGGAAAAAGGAAAACAATAACACTTTGCTCCTAATTAAATTCTTGTTTATTTTCATTGTTAGTGATATTGAAATTAAATTTCTGTGAAGTGTTTTTAATCAAGACCATGAAAATTCCTTATTGGGTTTTTCTATTTTTAGTGTATCAGTCTGAATTCTTTTCATATTGATCCAGCCTTTCGTGACATAGGGTGCTATTTAAAAATCGTAGTAGGTACATAATACCTTTTTAAATATTTACTATCACTAAAATAATATTTTTCGTTATAGGTTATTATTTATTTATTATTATTTGTTATGTTAATCATTAATCTTTATCTTCAAATGTATGATAAAAATATACACATACAAAACTATTAACCTAGTTCGTATTATTGTTATTGCCCTATAAAGTGTTCACTATTTACTGCAATAACCTGAAATGGTTTACTGCAATAGTCAGAATTGACTATACTTACATAATTTAACATTTTACACAAGAAATGATTATTATAACTAGTTACTTTCGCTTTCCATATCAAAAAAATAATAATAACGGAGAAATGTATCTGAATTGAATAATGTTGTGTGACAAAAATATTTCTTAAGAGGCTCGTCTACCATTTTTTCGAATTCCCAGAATACTCTCGATATTACTTTTCACTTTCTTCCGCACTACTTCGGCTGCCCGAAACCAGCACGAAACTCGTACTTTCCCGCATCCTAGCTATGCAATGTCATTTTGAAGTTGAAAATTACTGTAAATATGGCTCCAGATTCCCATAATAACTTGTGTATTTTTTAAAGAAATTGAGTAAAACAAAAATTATTCGAAAAAGGAAGCTTAGCTGCATGCTTCTTGTTTTTTAAATTTTTCTTGCCATTTATAGTGATCGAGGAAAATATTATCATATAATGACAAAAAACCGCAAAAAACGTCATTTAAAATTTTTTTTACTTCAAATTCCTAGGCCAAAGAAAAAAATAAAAATATAGAAGCATTAAGACATACTTTGTTTATACACTCATAAGTAAAAGCATCACATATTTCAATTATAATTAAAGTAAACGTGGGAGGCGTACACCTCTGTAACACTGGAAAATATTAGGGTAGACGAACATCTTAAGAGGCCTGTCTATCTCCTAAAATTCAGCACAAAACGTAATAACGTACCGAGTGTTTTGTGGCCAGTACAAGAATGGTCAAATTGTACTTCAAGAAAGATTATATATTTAAAGGGTCAATTAACAGTTGTACGTTTTTACAACTTAATAAAAAATTGTACACGATTATAAAAATTCCAAAAAATTCATAAAAATTTCCACGGGTATATCTTCTGATAAAAATTTATTTTTACAATTTTGCACATCTATAGATCCATTCTTTTTGTATTAAATGTTTATAAAACATTACTTTGAAGTCAATAATAAATTAACAGTTTACTCGCAATGAAAATACAATATTTTCCAACTTCAAAATGACATTGCATTGCTAGGATGCAGTAAAGTAAGAGTTTCGGACAGGTTTTAGGTAGTCGTAGTGGTGGGGAAAAGAGAGTAATAGAAAACAAAGTAAAATCGAGAGTACTAGTACTACAAATTCAGATGTGTAGTTCTCCGATGATAAAATAGTCCTATTGTAATACTTACCTTTAGATTCAGTATTGTTAAAATGATCTTACAATTTGTGACAAGATATAAATAAAATTTCTTGTCATTTCTTAGCAAAAAAATTGTATACAAAATACGTGTGTCATAAATTATTCAAGTTTGGAACTGTTTCCAACCGAAGAAACAGCACTATAATATAATACCATATCGGAGTTTGGTACAGTGCCAGGCGGCCATGCCAGGATATTTATTAGCAACCTTGACCGAAAATTGATTTCTATAACTTACAGCCGATAGTTCGCTAACGATATTACCATGTATTAATAAACAAATAAAACGCGTATTTCCATTGTAAAATACTCATACGAACTCGAGTTTGATTTATATTTGCATTTATTAAATCTCTTTTATTATAACTTCATTTGTGTCAATGTGCCAATATTTGATTCACCTTTTATTTGCTACTGACAATCCAAAAATACTGATTGAATGACAAACTGTCTGTTTAAATTTCCCAAGCTGAATAACTGATAAATTTAATGTTTTAATTTCTTCGCACATTTTACTGAATATGTTCTCCAACACATTGAACATCCAAAATTATACTATAAAGAAACATCACTACTATCTTAAAAAGTTAGATAAACTTGATGTAATAAGTATCTTCTACATCTACGGAGTATCAACTTGAAATATAAAAAAACGAATCCGTAAAAACAAAGTTTTTGACTATATAACCTTTATATATAAGACTCCATCGATATTTATTTAAAATTTTATATTAAATTAGATCTTTAGCTGTTACTGTACTAAATTTGAACCAGATCGGTGCAGTACATTTTGAGATAGCTAGGTGCCATTTTGTTCCAAGATGGCGGACTAACATTTTAATATACCTATGTTTCAAGACAGATTCTTAGCTATTACTGTACCAAATTTGAACGCAATAGTTACAGTACATTTTGAGATATCTGTGGGCCATTTAGTTTCAAGATAAGTTAGATGCTTGGCTATTACTGTACCAAATTTGACAGTACATTTTAAGATAGCTAGCCGCCATTTAGTTTCAAGATGGCGGAGAATCTGAAATTTTGCCAAAGTGCATTGTTAGGTGACAAAAGTCTATTTGCAAAATTTCAGCTCGATAGGATGCCGGGAAGTGGGTCAGTTTTTACTTTTGTTTTTTTGCCGTACGTAGACAGAAAGCGATGACGGACAGTGAACTTAATATAAAGGATTTAAAAACTTACTTTATTTCAACACAGGTCCGTCATCCTTTCTGTATTCAAAATGACAAAAAACGAACTTACACGAACAAATCTACTCACGGTTTGGATTTAATAGTGTCTGCGTCACACATGGCGTATATTAATGCACGTTTCAAAAGAGTTACATTTTCATTTCGATAAAAAGGTAATAAATCTATCAAAATTAACAACTATTATCACTTTACTATTACTTATAACGCTGAAAATTTATATCCAATATTTCTTTAAAAGCCGTAGGCTTGGAAACCTCCATTCTTCGTCCTTGATGAATTAGTAGATACCTATATTTACAATAGACAATTTAAAAGTATTGAGGATTCAAGCATAGATACTACTTATTAATTAATTTATCCAACACCTCTTAATAAAAGCATCACAACTATGGTGATTTTAAACAAACAAAGTAAAAAATTACCCATAAGTGGCTTTGATCAAAATTATACCCACTTGTGGGTAAATTGTTGCTTTGCTTGTTGGAAGTCACCATAGAAACGATGTTTTAGGTTGAAACTTAATATTTTTAAAATATTTAAGCAGTTATTAAGAGGTGTTGGATAAAACGTTATACTTCACACGTGGGCAAAAAGGAATGATTCACTCGAGAAAATTATCTCACTCAGGCTTCGGCCTCGTGAGTTAAGATTTCCCTCGTGGGTAATTCCTTACTTTGCCCACTTGTAAAATAAATAACTATTATTTCAGACTAGAAAATTACTTGTCCGTTTTGCGCGGTTGTTTTGTAAAGATTGTAAAGTATCAACAAATTTATGCATATGACGGTAATATCATGAAAAATTTTACAGTGACGTATTACACAGACCCAAACAATATGCTCGGTGCAATTTTCTGCAAACCTAGCACTTGAACGGGCTCTCACCCCATCAACTTGCCATTCGTTAAATAATATGGGAGAATGGCGTGATTCAGACCCGTTGCCGTTGAAATGGCAAACAGACACTTGCGCTACGCCGTGGAGGTGTCAGGTATATTAAATTATCAGTGGAGTGTTGTGTTTGATTTAGGTACCTGAATTACGACGGAACTTGCTAGAAGTTTAGCAAGGCAAACACTGGCGAATACGCATTCCCTAACTTTGAGTTTATGTCTTCCTGTGTGTTGTTTCCCGGATATTTGAATTTTTGTTAGTGTAATTTCATTAAAGATGGTTTGTCGAGGAATTGTTAATTATTGTGTAAGTTGTTTACTAAACAAAATATGTAAGTAAACGACAGTTTACAAATAATGATTTACATAAGTAATATACGTTAACCTATTGCAAATGTACGAGGGGCGTTTGATTAGTAATCGGCCTTGACAAAATATTGTCCATTAGTATCAAATAATCCTATATAATACCATTAGGGACTATGATTTTTTGGCAATTTTTGCCGTCTGGTCACGACTGCTTGTTGCTTTAGAAAATAAACACTCGTGCTACGCACTCGTGTTTATTTTCGACGCAACAAGCAGTCGTGACCAGACGGCAAAAATTACCAAAAAATCATAGTCACGTATGGTATTCGGCTTGACAATTTCTCTAATTATTTTATTTATTCCAAAAAAAGTAATGTATTTTTAAAACAATCATCAACTGACATAATATCTAAGCAACGCTTAGTGAAAATTGTTACTGTAGTTCGTCTGAGATTGGTACAATTCAGCAAAATATTGTGTTTTGATTGGATGAAAAACTATGAGTGGAATTGTCAGAGTAGTTTTTCGTTAACCCTATCCTTTAAATGACTACCTACTGTAAAATTTTCAACAAACTGCGTCATTTAGTTTGTGTTTATCATTCTTTGAACAAGAACAACTTTTACATTTAAAAAAAATATTTTTTGTTACTTATTTTATAAAAAGAAACGATGGGACAGAGTGTCTGTTTGAAATCTATTTATAGAATACATAAATTACAATTATTTATTGCTTTATTTATATGTTATTTATAATCGTTAATATTCCCGTCACTTTATTGGGTTAGGTATTGTGAAATGCATTTAAGAGGACCGTCTACTACCTAAAATCCAACATAAAATGTACTAACGTAGATTTAATAGAGAAAGAATGGATCTACAGATGTGCTTTTTTAAAATTACCAAACAATATGAGCTATTAATATCTATTTTTGTAGTTGTGTACCATACATAAATTTAAAAGCGTGATTGAAGCGAGAAATATCAGCAGTTGTCGTGCCACATTGTTTTGATTTGATTACATCTCGCATGTTGCATGTCTAGTTTAAAAATAAACATAACTGTAATTAGTACTGGAACAACACACGGAAGTAATATATTATGGTTTATTTACTGTACAATGCATGTACAAATAGATAAATATTAATGGTTTGTTTTGTTTATAAATGTGACGTAGGTGGGTATATCTATCCGACAAAATATTAAAAATACTACTATAAGTAAGGGAGACCGTGGATGGTTTTCGATACGGGGATACAATGGACATGTAAATTTTCCTCCCTAATATAAATAGATTATGTTGCCGTGGCTGGGTTTTATTGTTGGTTCTTAAGTAGCTGACAAAAACATATGGCCACTGATCTACAACTGCGACATTAAGAGGAAATTAATACTTTTAGACACCTCAGATGCAACTTTTCAAAGACTGATAGTAACGTTTTTCTACAATACAGATCATTTCGTTGGCTATGTGTTTTTGTATGTAAAGTGACTCGTATATGTTTCAAGCAGGTCCAATTTACTGATCAGATTTTATAGCGAGAAATTTTGCATCGTGTAGCTTGGGATACAATAGACATCTGTCCAATCTATTCCCGGATATGTAGCTTTTTATAAGCGATTGCTATCTTTCTGTTTCCAATCAACAAAAAATGAATATTTATCCATCGTGACACTTTCGCAGGTGATTTTGGTCCTACCGAAAGCCGAAGGCCACAAGCGTCCTAAGTTAAAGGATATGTTTTACGTCAACACAAACTTATCAGGGTTTTGTTTGCAATAATTTTTAATTGTTTGCTTTTTGATGTGCTTTGTTCTGTATTTTTACCTTCCGCTTACCTGTAAAGGAAGGTATTGGAATCATGCAAAAAATCGGGTAGTGAGTTTTTAGTGGATGAGCACGAATTAGGGTCCTTACAACTCATTTTTGATAGTTTCCCGATGATGTCTGTATGTATGTGTGTGTGTGTGTGTGTGTGTGTGTGTGTGTGTGTGTGCGTGTGTGTGTGTGTGTGTGTGTGTGTGTGTGTGTGTGTGTGTGTGTGTGTGTGTGTGTGTGGTCCGGGCCGATGCCGTCTGTTGGATAACTCAAATACGAATTACCCAAAAATTTTGATATTTGGTATTTTACAATTGTATACGAATAGGAAGAGCTCATTAGATTTTGGTACAAATATCTTTACCGGAAGTGATATTTTTTGAAGATTGAAAAGATTAAGTGTTAAAAATTTCTATAAATTTGGATAAATATAGTATTTATTTATAATAAGAATAAGAGGAAAAGTTATTTGCAATTTACGTTATAAAAAAATTGTCTTTATCTGGTAGCATTTAAGAACTGCAGTAAAATTTAAAAAATAAATTTATCAAATAAAACGTTGAAATCTTGTAATCCATGTTCGGTTGATTTTTGTTTCTGCATAAAAAATATTGACAGATGAGACGGGTGACAAGTTGGCATACTAGAGCTATATAAGTCATAAGTAAGATATTAAATGTAGTAACTGAACGGAGGATTGCTTCAACACAGAAGAGTTTTCATGTGAATGAATCTTTTGATTCAGGTGATACTAATTTCTGTGTTTGAATATTTTAGATTTTTATTTGTATATTTTAAATGGGCACCGGATTGTACGTATACATTTCTGTTTAAAGTCTAGATATGGCGGAAGGTTGTGTGATGGCCACGTCAGATTTTTTGTTTGGTTTTCAATGTTTGGCAAACGAATTGAAAGTTGCTGTCCAAAGTATTCCCACGCCATGGGATTGTTTCTGTTTGTACAAATGCAGCGATGTTATTAATTACCCTTGTTCTGAAAAATAATTGCTCTTAGAAAAGAAAAGCCAATGCAACTAATAACTAAAAACAGTTCTCTTCATTGCTAATACGATCAGTAAACAAAATAATCCTTCGCCACACGCCCTCCCAATATTATATTTGCTTATAAATCACAATCCTATTTCCCATTAACAAAACCCCGTCATTTAAATCCATGAGAATGTTTACATTCCCTCCGCCATCTGACAGAAAACGCATCACATCAAAATTTAAATTAGCCTGTTTTCGCATGCTGTCGCCTCGTGTCGCTCGACGCTGTGATCGTCAGTTGTCAGCGTCGCCGTCAGTGGTACGACGTCGACGTCGGTAGGGAGATCCACAGTGGCGTATCCAGGAATAGAGTAATTTTTATTTTATAATTTTTAATGAAAGAAGGAAATATGATCATATTGCAATATATCGGTTAAAGATAAGGAAAAACTTTATAATAGGTGCCCATACAACACATCGATCGTATTAACGTCTGTAAGACGTACATCTTGCTACTGTCTTATAGACGTCATAAGTATAAGATGAATTTTAGACGTCTTATGCGGTAGTCTTTAAGTCGTCATTGTGTTGTCCAGTTTTAAATTTCCAGCTTACAATACAGAGTGTTTCTGTACTTATGGATCAAACTTTAAGGGTATATATATATAACACGTTCTACTGATAACGGAACAAAAAGAAGTTTTCAAAAATTCGTAAAATTAAGGGTGAATTACTTGAAGAAAAAATGTTGAGCCATTGGTTCCATTACAAAATTAATTAAATTTGTTCATTACACAATATCAGCATTGTATTAGATTATTACTTGCATTGTTAATATTTGAATAAAACAACACAAACAACTATGAAAGCAGTGGGACTCAACATGTTTCCTTTAAGTAAACCACACTTAATTTTGCAAATTTTTGAAAAATTCTTTTTGTTCCGTCATCAGTAGAACGTGTTACAGATACCCTTAAAGTTTGATCCATTAGTTCAGAAACAGCCTGTATATAAGAGTTCTATATTTGTCTCAAAATTCATCTTGGTTATGACATACAGGAATCTTATATTAATCAAAATTAAGTTGTATATTGGTCATGATTTTATTAAAAAGGACACTATTTGACTGTCGTCGAAAAGGTATTATATAGACGTCATTTGCATGGAAGAAAATATCATCTTTTAAACATCCAGAATGGAGGACATAAGACACGTATATAACGTCTTTGTGATTACATTTGGATCAGACGTTTTAAAGACATGGACATTACAAAGACGCCTTAACGACGTATTTGTGTTGTATTTGTTATTTCTGAATACAACAATTTCTTCGTTTTCTCACCTTCAATCGTAGTGAACTTATAATGAGTAATTACTAGAAGTATCCCCCAATAACTCTGTCAAGTATAACCTGTAATTATTGTACGATCCATGCTAATTTTTATCTTTCTCCATACATGTTAAGAAAGATATTGGAATCATGCTAAAAATCGGGTATTGAATTTATAGTGGATGAGCACGAATTAGGGTCCTTACAACTCATTTTTGATAGTTTCACGATGATGTCGTAATTTTATTGATCAAAAAGCCATTTAATTAATTATAAAAAGTCGCTAGTGAGTTATGGCAAACATTATTCACTGCAAACAATTGCATAAGGAATATCAGTAAGACCATTCTTTTGGTTTTAAGTTGTAGTTCTGTACTTGTATTTGTCATTTAAATTTCAATAATTAACGTTTATTGAATCGAAACGTCGTAAATAATTAATTACCTACATAATTTTAAACCAAAAATATTACTGTTATAATAATGAGTTCTGGAAGTTAATACCAAATGTATAATATAAAGAATTATATTATAATATGTAGTCACGGATAAAAATAATTAATTTATCACGTCAATTACATTCTTATAAAACAAAAATAACTTACATAGCCTCGCAGCTGATATAATTAGAATAATGTAGAACTGGAGCAACTTACCTGAAACAAAGAAAATTTAATTAATAAAATAATAATTAACCCTTATCCGGGCAAGGTGAGTCCAACGGACTTATTTTAACAAATTTAGCTATTACACTCATAATCCAGTAATATTCGATGCCGCTTTTAGAATTCTCTTATTTACGTGTTATGTTGTAATTCTAGTTAATTATTTATAAATAAACAATTTGAAAATTTGTAACGCAGGAGGACCAGTGTGCCTATCGAACTTATATTGTGTTTAAGGCCTACAGACGTGTACTTAACTGACGTAAATTTTATAGTTGATATTTAGGTGTGTATATTTGTCTAGTTATTTCATCGAACCAAGATCAAAATTCATCGAGTAAGAGACGAACCAGCAGAGATGGTCATTTGCATGCATTTGATGGATGTAAATTCCAGGGGTGGATCCAAGGGGAAGGCCATTGGCCATTCCAAAATAAACACTAAATCTTGTAATTTATTTTTTTCACGGCATGCGGAGAAAACACCCATTTTCTTCTCGGGAAATAGTGAGGAAAGTGAGTTTTTCCTCTCTAGAGAGGAAAGTAAGCAGTGTTACCACCAATATTATTTTACGATGAAACATTTTAAAAATTGTAAGTAAATTTATTATTTTATTGAAAAATCTTATTTTATGGTGATATACTGTAAACTATTATATTACAATTATTATGTTTTATACTTTCTTTTTCTACTATTTAACGATTTTACAACTTAATTTAATTTGGCATATTGGCTGCATTTCGTTGTTTTCAAACGTCATTCTGACAGATGGTAGTTATAACCTAACTTCTAGTTATGTGTTTCTTCTACATTTGCAATGTTTTTAAATATGTCGTGAAAAAAATGTTGTGTCTACCACGAGAGGAAAGCTCTTTTTCCACTCTTGCTCGATTGCCTCACTCGCTTTGCTCGTGACACAAACTTCGAGCAAGAGTGGGAAAAAGAAGCACTTTCCTCTCTAGTTGGACAAATAACTATTTATTTAAGAATATATCTTTTTGCTATTCTACAAGTTGGCAACACTCATGATTATTTAAATAAATATAGAGTCTCAATTTCGTCAATAGACAGTTCATTATATTAGCCTTTAAATTTCCATATGATTTGAAAAGCGATTCTGCCCAATGGGTCCTGCTAGCTTATAATATAAATTAAAATGCTAACCTTTGGTGTACTCTGACCTCTGACGATGGTGCATCCTGTATAGGTGTTCCAGAAAGTCTTTAAATTGTTTATGGCACTACACTTTCAATTTAAAATAGTCGTTATTAATTTTATATCATTTTATGCATTCAAAAGTTCAATTTATAGTCATTTCTACATTTAAATATATCACAAAACAAACACAAAACTTTTAATTCAATCTTATAAACATTGATACATGCACTACGACAATCCACGGGATACTGAACTTGTAAATAATATCGGTTCTTAGTTCAGCGCAATTAAAGGTTTCAACAGGTTTAGTCCTCCATAAGAATATTGTTCTCAAAATATTATTTGATTTTAGTTGAATAAATCAGTGATACCCAAACTGTTTTCTATGAATATTGTGTTGCTGTGGACAATATGACTTTATTTTTTACATTCTAGATCCGCCTCTGGTAATTTTGGAAGTCAATTTTTTATAATAATAATAATAATAATAATTTTTATTTGGCAAATATTCAGCATGATGCTGTTCTTCCATATTAACCTTTACATCGAAATATTGGTTGAATATATAAAAAAAAAAATCCAAATGGTACGGCAAATACCGTAAAACACAATTACAAAAAATATTAGCATTAGCAAACTGAGAAAACATGGCTAGTAACTAATTAGATACTAAATTAATAGAAAGAAAAAGAAAACAAAATAAAAAACTAAACTAGAAAATATATGAATAATATATGAATAAACAGTAATACAACGATTAGAATAAGGAAACATTTTCAAACAGTAACAATTTTACTTTTCTTGAAAAGACAGATGGAGTCAGACTTAGTAACTGTGATGGGATATTGTTAAGGGCATGAGGGAATACGTAGCTAAAAGTTCTTGTGAATAGAGTAGTGCTGTAGTAAGGAATGTGAAATTGTTGATTGTTCCTTAAATTGCATAGATGATGCTGATTACGAGCTGACAACTTATTATAAAGATATGCGGGTGATCTATTCTGAATCAGACGATGTGCCGAACATGCAATATGCAACATTCTGGTCTGTTTCATATTCAGCCAGCCCAGATCATTTAGATAGGGTGATACATGTTCACGTCTGTTTAAGCCAAATATGAATCTAATGCAATTGTTCTGTACTTTTTGAATTCGGTTGGCATCATGTGAGGTTAGGAAAGGCCCGTAAATTATGTCACAGTAGTTGAATATTGAGAGCACCAAACTGCTGGATAAAATCATTCTATTTTTACGAGACAGAATAAATCTATTCATGTAAAGATTTTTTAGGGCTAAGTAAGCTTTTTTAACTAAAAGGGACACATATTCAGAAAATCTGAGTTTATGGTCAAGTAATAATCCTAAATTTGTACATGAATTAGAAATATTCACTTTAGCACCATTAATAAATATGTTGATGGCATTGTTTTGTAATAAAGATTTTCTAGTCGTATCATTACCAAGCAACAAGACAATCGATTTTGACTCGTTTAAATGGAGGCAGTGATTGGAACAGTATTTAGCTAAAGACTCTAAGTCTTTGTTCATATTGTTGACAGCAATTTGTGTTTCATTAGGATTAAATAATAAATAAATTTGGGTGTCATCAGCATACATGTGAGTTCTGCAATAGAGGACACAATTGATAAGGTCAAAGACATAGATTGAAAATAAGAGAGGCCCTAGTATAGAGCCCTGAGCTACACCCTTGGAAAGACACTCATGAGCAGATACTTTATCGTTTATCTATGACTATATGACTATAACATATTTTTGAGTATTAGTAAATATATAATAATATTTTGTATAGTAAGTAAAAAGAATAGAGTACGTATGACAGGAGGTCTGGTGCTGGCCACATCATATTTTTTAAATTTGCCGGGAGTATAATTCGATAGATATTGCCGGCGAGTACAGTACACTATTAAGCATTTTATTCATGAATATATTTTGATGTCAACTGTCACTGTTATAATTTTAATTTCAAGAAGATACAAATATACCACGATGATAGAAAACATTATATAGTTTTTCAAATAACAAGAATATAAATATTATTTAAATTTTTGAGTTACACCAGATACAGCAAATGTATTACTTTAATTTATGTAAATAAATCACTTTTAATGTCGTGTTTCTCAGTTTAATGGAATAATGCACTGTGTCACAAAATACTTAATAACAGGAAAAAATTATCAAATGTCAGACAGACAACACACGCCCATTAAAAGATGAAACAAAAATTAAAACTATGGCGATATGACCTGTTCGATAACACATCGAACTGGTTGAACGGATATTTGATATTGTTTATTTTCGTAACTAGATATCTGTATGGAAATTGTTTGTTTCGCGTATGGTTGTGGAAAAAATTATTTAGCAAATGGAAAGATATTTCTATACGACTGTTATAGAATGTTATCATTCTTACATCATTTTCAATTATAGAATGGTTACATTCTATCACTTGTTACGGAATGGATTCATTCCGTCACTAGTGATGGAATCAAATGTGGCGAGGTATTATAATTTAACTTTATTCAATGTTTTTGGTTGGTGGGTAGCTTTAAAATACGTTTAGATTTATTAATTTATATATTTTATGTAGAATTTTATTTTATAAATACATATATTTTTATTTTAATAGTTTTAGGTTATGTTTTTATTGCAATTAAATTTATAGTCGTAGAGAAAGTATAGTTTGCAACACGTTTGGAATGGCTATTCCGCTCTCGTGGAACCGTGAAACTCGAGCTGAATAAGCTTCATTCCACACTTGTTGCAGAATATATTATTCTCAATCATAAAGAAATAATTTAAATTCTAGCTCTCGCAAATTCTTCCAGATACACACAGTATAATAGACGCACACCTGTAGAAACTACTTGATGCATTCAACCATCTGCCTTTACATCGGTCGCTAGGGGTGGAATTGAAATTTCAATATCGATATTCGATATCGTATAAATATCAAATGTATACTAGTTTGTATTTTCTATTCTTCGTTGACACGTGACACGTTGACAATGATAACCAAATATTAAATTTGTCGCATATTTGTCAATTTTTTTGTCTGTATCAAAAAGGATGTTGACAATACCCCTGTGATACGCCACTGGAAATCCATATATAGACGTTATTACTTGGCGCTGAAAATTGAATATTATCTCACGACGGCGATGGAAGAAGAAGAAGAAGAAGAAGAAGACAGATCGTGGGACGTGGAGTCTGTGGGCTTTTTACATGTGCTGATTACCTACTTTACGTGAAGTAAGGTGGGAGAAAGGAGTTAATATAAGACGCTTATGTAAATATGTATTAGGGAAACGAATAAGTTTACTGAAAGTTGGGAGTTTAATGTTTAATTTTAGATTTTAAGTTAATAATAGTGTTTTCACAAGATATTGTAAATAATTGGTAATGTACAAATACAATTTTAATTTTAATGTATTCTTTTTACCTTCTGCCATACCTGTAAACTGTAAAGGAAGGTTTTGGAATCGTGGTAAAAATCGGGTAGTGAGTTTTTAGTGGATGAGCACGAATTAGGGCCCTTACAACTCCGTTTTAATAATTTCACGATGATGTTTGTATGTATGTGTGTGGCCAGGGCCGGATTTCTGGAGGTCAGATAACTCAAATACGAATTACCCAAAAATTTTGATATTTACATTTTATACGAATTGGAAGAGCTCATTAGATTTTGGTACAAATATCTTCACCGAAAGAGGTAACAATTTTTTTTAATAAGATAAATTTGAGTCAACTGCGAATTTCAACATAAAACATTTAGATTTTTGGCTTAATTGGAAAAACATTGTTAAAAAGTAGGTTGTCTAATTAAATTATATCCTATTCACATATACGAAAAAATTGTAGCACCAACAAGTGTTTCAACAGATTCGCACTATGCCTCTATTCAAATTGCAACTTCTTCTATATTATTTTAGTGTTGCTTTCAACACTAGATCGTATTTTTTTCGTTTTATTTAAAGTTAACTTTTACAGCACAGAGTACAGAGTAGGTACCTACATAGTTTTTCTGGTCAAATTTACAACTATAAATCGAGTATTTTTTCATTTAGGATCAACACTGGTTGTGGGAGAATTGGTTAAAATGATCAGTCCTTCAACATTCGTCTTACAAAAGCGATGTTTTTTCAGGGTTAGAAAGATCTTACACCATTATTTCTTATGTAGGTATGTAACCTACATATGTATGCAAAATTTTGTAAATCAATAATTTACTTTAGAAAACTAAGAGAATCAGTTCGATTTTATTCGAGTAGTTCTTTCTATCTTTTCATTGTATAGATACCTAGGTACTAAAAAAATATGGAATATTTACTGTTTAAAATATTACATATATACTTATTGCTCAAAAATAACCAATTGACTCATTGACTGATTACAAAAACATGTTCGATTTTAAAATATTCACTTAATAGGGGAACACAGAGGCAGAAAAATATAGAAAAACACAATGAAGCAATATATTAAGTAATTGCATTTTTAAAAATAAATATAAACAGATTTGAGAAATTCTGTATGAGATATCGCATACGCATACTTTGTAAAAAGACTTGTTTAAAAAGTTAATCCCGTTTGGATATATCGCTTTTCGGTTGCTTAATTCATAAATCTTAATGCCTATGACACACAAAAAATATTCCAGGACGTGAAGAGCTTATTCTGCTTCTTCATTAGTTTCTTTTTTGTAGCAGTACTATTGATTTCATAATCCGTTTTGTATTGTCATCTTAAGAATTGGGATTTTCAGATTCAAATATATAAGACTTTAAATATTCCATTCAGATTAACTTCGTTCGTACAGAAAAAATGCGATCAATATAAGTACGTGATGGAATATGTAATTCTAATACCAAAACAGAGAAAAGAATAAGAAATTATAACAATTGAATCAATGACTTTATTTTTCTTTGATTGTATAAATATTTGTAGGTTACGTCTTTAGTTTCAAAGACTTTTTCCGTCAAGCAGGAGCGGAAAGTATTTAAAAAATACATTTTTATATTTTTCGAGTAATATAATATTTTCAAATATTTTATTCTGTGCTGTGCTTATACTGCATCGTTTATAAAAATATAGATATCATTAGTAACTACAACAATTTACTAAAAAACATACAATTGTTTTTTAATATAATTTATATTTTTGCCAATGTTTTAGACCTAACATTATGTTCAAAGTGTTAAAAATCTAATTTTCAGTATCATGCAAGTACCCCAACCTAAACAGACTTTAGTAGGTATGTAGTACACAACAATTTTATATTTGTCTATTCTTGCAAGTCCCACAAGGTTTATGGATACTAAAAGTTAGTTAGTTACTGCATCTTATATTCTCTTGTCGTCATTTGAATATTTTATTTCCTGACTTCAAGTTCGAACAACTTCTAAAAAGAAATATTATTTATGTAGTAACAAACAATACCAAACCAAAATACAGTATTCATGTTTGGAATAAAATATTCTAGTAGCACAGTAAAAATATCTTCAATTTCACGACATAATTTCCCGAATTTCTCTGAGAAGCGTCCATTTTTTTAACAAATGCCGAGTCTAGCTTGTTTTCATTTCTTCCAGTCACGTCTTAAATTTCACGAAACTGTCTCCATTACCATCGCTCCCTTCGTCCCTATGATAGTATCTTCTTCTGCTGAGAAAACGCATGCAGATGACTTTAAAAAAGTGGTTTTATGAAAGCTACAGGACCGAATTAAGAGATTTTAAATCACCAAAAAATATACATGCATTGAAGTTTTTTGGTGACAAAAGTTACAAAACAATAACTGTTAATTTCTCAAGGGGTACAAGTATTTCTATCACTGGAGATGAAATATGACATTTTAGCAACTGACAGCAGGTGTGAAATATCATCATTTTATAAAGGTTATAGAAAATACTGTATTATATATATTAAAGGACTAAAGTGCATGATTTAATCCAGAGGGTGAAGTTTATTTCACGAGCCGAAGGTCAGGGAAATAATCACCTGAGGGATTAAAGGTACTTTAGTCCTGTGGTTTATACGCTATTTTTTGCACTTCACTCTCAAACGAATACAAAATAGTTTAAAAGAATACACATTTTGACAGTAAACTTTATGATTATATTGTTACCATATAGGTATACTCTGTAACAAATAGTAATTCAATTCCTTGACAACGGGATTAGATATGAAAAATAATCCCTTGAGATCAAATTAAGCACCTTTGTCTATAATAATAGGGAGTAAAAAAGAGTTTTAGTCCCGGAAGTGCAAAATAGTATATTATACATCGAGGGAGAGAAATGCATGTTTTTTTCATGAGGTGCAATTTGTAGCCAGAGGGCGAATCGAAGCGTAGCCCGAGGGATACAAAGCAACGAGGGAAAAATTGCAGTCTCTCCTGAGGGGTATATACTATTTTTTACACGGACCAAATTAATTTACTTTAAAAATATAGTAATAAATTATCAAGTATGTTATTAGTTGTTGGTAACGTAAATCATACATAGCAACCCACAGAAACAAATAAATAATAATAATATAAACTCCCTAGGGAGTGATTATTTTCCTAGGGACTAAATGAATCACTTCTATCATGGTTTTTAATAAGAAAAAGTTGACATTTACTCCCGTCCGTGTAAAAAAATATATAAACACTAAATTGCTGACTTATTTGTCTCCTTTATGAATTATATTGAATATCGAAAGTTTAAAAAAATATATTTAGAAGCAGTCACGTCTGTACTGCATTAGTAAAAAATTAACACATTTATGACAGTAAAATTTAAATTTTTGTCAACTGCTAATCTTTTAATGCGCCATTTTGGCTCCAATCAATTTGTCTATTGTCTATGATCATTAAAGAAGATCTGTTGTTTTGTTTTATTTCTAGAAAGGCCTACTCCAACTCTGCACAACGACATGGAATGGAATAGCATCAGAAGATATGAAATGTTTGTTGTTTACGGAAGGATTTTGTTTCGACTTGTGCTTTTTTATGAATTTTCTGACCTATTTTTTCTTTTTGCGCTTTTTGTTTCACAGCGTGCGGTGCAAATGTGTAGAGTTTTCCTCCACTAACAAGTAGAGAAGTTTGATACTTTGCCATCAAAATTTTGCACTTTGTGGGCCATGGCAGAAGCTCTAGAGATAGCAGAGGATATAATGAGTGCAATTCTGATAATTATTTTGTCATTTGAAACTTTATTTTTAATGGATATACTTATACCTAGTTTTAAACTGAACTAATAAAACATAAATTCAAAATGTTGACTGGTAAAAATATACATTATATTTAGGCGTTAACTTGTGCTAAAAATATAGTGAAAAAGGTAGCCTGCTATATTACAAACTGAGCTCATGTTAGTACACCTACACTGTTCATATTTTATATATACATAGTTAAAAAAAGATGACTCTAAAGTGCAAAGAAATTATATTTTTGAAATGCTTAATGGTATTTTAGTCAATAATGTCAATTTGCTCGAGTTTTACTATTTTTTTCGTCAGATGTGTAATTTTCTTGACAATTATTTTCTTAGTATCACCACCGGGGGGTGGTGGTCATGATTTTCGAACATTGTCATATTCATTTACTTATGTACTATTTTCTTAGTACTCTCACGAACTATTTAAAACAAAATTAATAATATGCAATAATAAGGCCATAATATGTGATATTAAAATGCATAAATTAATTCTTATTTTCTCTAATTGTTGTCGCAACAAATACGAATTACACTTTTTTGAGATGATGTCTGTGTGTATGTTCGTGCGTTCGTTCGTTCGTTTGTATGTTACAACTCCAAAAATATCAAACTCTTAAATACCAAATTTTATATCCAAGGTTTAAATACGATTTTCAATAGACCAATTGTATTTTGGTATCAATTCATAAACCGGAAGTAAGACTTTTCATATAGAGCAATATGATTTTTCTTAAATTATCTCCATAAATAAAGCATTTATGATAATAGTATATGTTTCATTAAAAATAACAATTTAAATCTACTTTTTTGAAATTCCAGTATCTTGTCCACGATATGCAATTTGTTTCTACACAAAATTTGAATGATTATGACAGTGACAGTATAGTTGACATCTTTTGCTTGCATCTTGGTTTACATTATCGTTTACATATTACATGAACATGAAACTATTAAAATGTAAGTAAAACTATTTATTAGATTAGTAGAATAAGCAGAATTAGGGGAGAGGTCGTGTGCTGGCCACAGCAGATTTTTTGAAATTATTTAAAATTATGAAGTTTGTAATATTTTCCAAATAACACCGCATTCCTATACCTTATACTGCAGATAAAATATTTTGATATAATAAAGAAACCAGCAATGACATTTTAACCAATAAAGATATACAGATAAAAGTATCTTTGAAGTGAAACTTAGTCGAAAGGGGCAAGAAAATACGATAATACCACAAAGCCTGATACTTAAGCACACAAAATCAATCTAATTTAACCGCGTTTCCATACAGCGGAAAAGCTTGTAAAATGACTTCCCGTTCGGTTCCTTTGAAGCCGTCAGCGTCGTAAATACACCATCTTTGTAACATACTCCAGTAAATTTATTACAGAACGTGATTTCCTGCACGAGTGAACCGTGTCATTCAATAAAACGCTGCATAATCTCCCATGAAATCCACCGCCAATGTCAATTATGTTTCTTTTCCACAATACTTTGTGATTTTCTTCCCACTGATTCCTAATAAAGCAATCCAATTATGTCCTGATTCTGATCGATTGCTTTGTGTTGAGTGAGGTAATTATCTTGTTTGATGTTTCTTTAAAAGGTTTTATAATAATTAATGTATTAAATATTTATAATAATTGTTTCACTTCGATAAAACGTAAACAGGCTAAACATATTTTTACCTAACAGTTCAAACATTTCTATCTAATGAACAATTGTTTAAAATTTCGACATATCCATATTAGAAAATCTGTATGTACATACGATATTTGATAGAATTTTTTTCTTAAACTATGTACAATTATATAATTTGACCCGAGGAATCGAATGGTGCAAAAATATATTTTTTTATTTTTTTATTTCAACCAGTTTTCGATTTAAAAAAATTATGTCGAAAACCTTAGATCGAAAATGTTTTTAGACTACATATTTAAAATCCTCGTGGTAGAATTTGTATATAACCACATTTTAAGCCAATTCGCAATATAATTCTTTAGGCTAAAAAATAAGTAAGTTTTATCTCTTCGATTTTGTACCATTTTATAAATACCTCAATAAAAATTGTACCCCTTAAAATTTTTTTGTGAAAATTTGGATTCCTACATAATTTGACCCGAGGAATCCAGTGGTTAAAAAATAAATTTTCTATTTCAACCAGTTTTCGACTAAAAAAAAATATGTCGAAAAATATTGGTCCAAAAAAAATTTCGACTCCAGATTTGAAATCCTTGGGGTCGAATTAGTATATAACCAAATTTTCAGCCAATTCTGAGAGAAAAAAACATTTTGGCCAAAATTTCGTCAAGGGGTAGGCCTTCTTTTTTTGGCCATTTTCGAAAACCCTTTATAAAAATTATATTCGTTGGAATTTTTTCGCGAAAATTTGTATTTGTATGTAATTCGACGCGAGGAATCTAATAGTATAAAAATTACGGTCATAGCTACTCCCGTCTTTTACCTGCAAAAATTATCTCGAAAAGTATTAGCCGAATTTTTTTATTAGTGGCACCATTGGATTCCTCGGGTTCATAATAGGGTATAACCAAATTTTTAGCGAATCGAAAATTTCGAAAATTTTCGAATTGTATTTAAAATTGTACCCGACAGAATTTTTTAAAGAAAAAGTATGTGTTTTTATGTAATTTGATACGAGGAATCCAGCGGTATATTTAAAAAAATATACAAAAATATTTGTATATGTATCTTGATTTGTATAGTAGCAAAAAGAGTATAGTATGGCGAGAGGTCTTGTACTGGACACGTCAAATTTGTTCTATTAAGATTAAGATATTTTCTTTAAAATAAGTAAGGAAGCAGGAAATTACAATTACTATGTTCGTATGTCGCGACTAACATCCTGTATAATTAGTACCATTTTACATTTCGTTAAGTACAACAAAATCAATTTTATAACTATTAACTATAACACCACAATATAACAAAGAGAATGGTAAATCAAGAACAGAAGAAAAAGAAGAAGAATTTACAATATTGTCAGTTATGCCAAAACTTCATTTCACTTTAGAAGCATTGTAGATGGATTGTTATTGACCTGTGACTTTATTTTTCACTGCAATCCAATTCCCTGAAATTTAAAATCAAAGCAACCAAGACAACTAATTAAACTTAACAAAATATTTACAGTTAAAACCAAGGACAAACGAACGAAAAGAAAAATATACAAGCAATAGACACAGAAGGAACCGAATATCGAAGAGCCTTTCTAAGATAACAGCATTTTGTATCACGAAAGAAAATTCAACAGCCCTGAGCTTAGAATTTGATTTTGCCTGTGTGTTCAAACAGCCGTATATTCTCTCAAGATTCGATCATCCCACAAGTGCATTGCACATCGGTTGCTTTTGCCAAGAGCACGAACATCGAATCGGTCAAGGTTGCGTTGAAGAGAATACAAAATGCATGCTTATTCAAATCCTGTTTCACACTTGCCTGTTGCAATTTTCATCATGTTTAAAGGGAAGATGTACTTTATTTGGATGTTATTTCAATGTAAAATGTATGTGTTTATTCTGTTTCATTTTTGAATCAATGAAAATGTTTTATTACATAATAATAATCCATTATTTTGTTCGAAAATGCATTATAGTTTAAGGTGGTTCGAGCGGTTCAGACTTGTTAAATCATGGTTTAAATGTAACTTTTAAAAATTACAATTATATGTTTCAAACATCCGTTAAGAAGAATTATGGCAACATAATACTACTATTTTTATAAAATATTTTATTCAATTTTGACGAAATTATTTCAAATATATGAATTATAAATTAATTTTGACATAACAAAAAAGAAAATCAAAGTAGTCGTCAGTGGCAAGTTGTCATTGTTTTTATGCATTTTTGACGAAATAATTACAAACAAAAATATCAGATCTCACATAATAAGATAATATATATTTTTAAATAACTTAACCTAAATAAACTTTGACAAAATAGGTAGGTACAATAATAATGATGTTAATTATGCATCACAGGTTCACAGGTACTTACTTACTTTTATTCCCAATCCCAATCCTAATCCCTTGGTACGAAATATAAATTCTGTGTTTACCAACCTGTTTACTTTTATTTTATAAAACATTTAAATATTTATGTTAGCTTTATAACCACTATTAAATTAACTTTCATTACAGCTATCCACCTACGTTTACTGTTGGGAGTAGACAACCAAAATTTAACTCATAAAATATTAAATGAATGAAAATTTTAGCTGATGCCTTTGCCCGATTATAAATTTAGCCAAATCAATAATACGTAGGTAGGAATCGAGTCCATTTTTGTAATATCCTTATTAAAATTTATAGGATTTCTAAATTGAATAAAATATTAGTGCTAGTGAAATACCTACCAAAATTTTTTGTTCTCATCATTTACTTCTTCATAATACTATATCTGTCCTCAATGAAAATTCATGAATTCGGTTCATAACATTAATTTAATTAAAATTCTTTGCATGACATATGTGCCTTTATTATTAAAATATTAAAGAGAGAGAGAGAGAGAGGGAGAGAGAGAGAGAGTAAGCAGAGGTATTTTATTTTTGTATCTGCGTATAACTCAGCATAAAATTTCATCATTTGTTATCTTTATCTTGGTAACTTTACTGTCCTGCGGAATATGAGTATATTTCCTGCAAAAATGTGAATCAATAATTTACCATTGCATATAGTTAAGTTATGTCGTTATAAAATAAATAGGAAGGCTATTAAAAAGCTATAAATTAATATACATAATTTAAAATTACACAAAAAACTACAAAACACTGAAATATAAACATAATACATGATAAATCGCCTAATACTTCAAAAGAATCAATTTATTTTTAAAACTTATCAATTTCACTTGTAATATGTGTTTGGATATGTGTTTCACTATTGCGCACAGTGCTCTCAAACTGTTTTTTTTGTAAAACATTTAAAAATGCTCCAAATATTTATGAAGGATGCTTTCTTTAAGATGGTTCCGTGTTCACATTATTATAAAACCATAAAAACATAAATAAATATTTTAGAAATAGGTATCTTTGTTTCAAATTTTCCGATCGTGTGACGTCATGGAGACGTGGAAAATTGACATTCTTAGCGAAACAACACATTTCAATGTATGAGTACAAAATATTATATTGTATAACAAGAGTGGACGTGATACCTATATCGCACGAGAACGAGTTTGCAGTCACGACCCCATAGGGGGAGTGTCTGCAATCGTTCGCGTGAGATATAAGCAATCCACTCGAGTTGTCCAGCCTATTTTTCTACGATCAAATAAGGAAAAATAGTTTTTGCAATAAAATGCACTCAATATTATGCCAAAAATGATTTAAAAGTAGGGTTACATCAATTACTTTTTGAAATTTATGACATTTGAATAATTGTTGCCAACATAAAAACTATAAATTTTATTTGCTCTTTTTGCAATAAAATCATGCTTTTATACATAATGAATTATTAAAATAATTATTTGTCATGATAAAAAACATTATTTGCACGCATTAATTTCATATCCACACCTGGTATGGATATGACATCCCTATCCACACATGATAGTATGAAGATATGTTGCCAATATCCAGTAAGGAGTAGAAAAAATAATTATACACGTAATACCATTCGTTTTTCCCTATCAATAAATTTAAATAGTGTACGAGTATTGTAAAGTAAAATAAAGTTATTCAAATTAATATTATAGTTTCTCAAAAATACATCCACAAGAAAATGAGTCTGTTGATGAAGTCATTAAAATCCAATAAACCTCTCATTGGTTATTCAAATTGACTTCTCAACGGAATCTTACATTTCTCTGAGATGACAGAAAAACTCTTATGTGTCAGGCCTGATCTGGATGACGATGGCGGCATCAAACGTTATCTGTATCTGCAGTGACATCCGTTTCCCCTTTTTATAACATCCTTCAGCTTCAGCCCGGCTGATGTATCTCATCCTTCGGCGCAGTTCGCTGATAATAAAAAGCCGCCGCTCGCTTGGCGCTGCAGAGATAGTTGAACGGACTGCATAAACACAAAACGGTTTGCCACCAAGACCAAGATGCTCCAATATTTATAGGATGGTAAAAGAGATATGGTCGCAAACTTGCGAAGTGTGTCAAGATAAGATTGCTAAACTAATTTTATTGTTCGTTTTGGTTGGCATGTCAGATCGATTATGATCCAAATTGCTAAATGGGAATATTTTAAAGAATTTTATCCACGACTACTATGAATTATTAACGTAAAGTTGATTGTTACTGAGGACCAAGCAAAAAAACATTTTATTACGCGTCTCCTATGACAACGCGCGATAAAGTACTTTTTGATTACATAAAATAAAAGATAATGAAAGAATCGAACAAATTTTTTTATTTATTTATTTCGATATTATTGGTATCGCCGTGGTTACGAATAAAACATAAATTGATTGAATACAGATTGAACTAACTGAATAGATACTATTATTATTATAACAAATAATTTTAGTCGTAGATAAAATTATGTGTGTATTACGAGCGTAAAATGTATTTGTTCCTCTTGCACTATTACCGTGCGCGAGTAACAAAGAGTCACTTTACGCTCTTAATACACAAATAACTATTATCTATTATGGTGCGCTAATAGCAATAGCTAATTCGCCCACTAATTTGCGTGTCATTATGAATTTTTTATGGCACTTATGTCCTTATGAATTCATTATGACACGTATTTTTGTAGGAGATATAAAAATAGAAATTAATAGAGAAATAATGGATGTACAGATGTGCCTTTTTAAAAGTTTAAAAATTAATTTGTATCATGAGATATAACCGTGTAAAGTTTGCATAAAATTGGATTTTGTTTTGAATTTTTCGGAATTTTTATATTCATGTACAATTTTTTAATCAAAATTTTAAAAAAGCACATCTGTAGATCCATTCTTTCTCTATTAAATCCTGGTTGTAATAAAATTTTACTATTGTACTGGCTACAAAACACTCGCTACGTTAGTAGATTTTATGCTGGATTTTAGGTAGTAGACGGGCCTCTTAACAGTCGCGGAAATATCGATTTTAATTTCTTATATCTATACAATTTAATCATTTCTTAGTTCCTAATTTACAAGTTATTTGATAATATTGAATCACAAGTATGAAAATTTGTTTTACGTCTCCAAGTTTAAAAACAGACCATTATTAATAGTCACATAGTTAAAAAAGTTTTGATAACAAAACTTTTGTATAAAAATGTATCTGTATCAATGTTTTGGTTTAGAAACTATTCTTATTCCGAACTTTTGTATATGTTTGGAGAACATAAACTTTCGAAGCACGTCACTTTTGGTATTAATATTAACTAATCCGTATTCATATCCTTTGTTCACGAAGACACCACATGTTGTGGTATTCAATAAGACTATTTGACTATTCAGCATACTGCACAGTGTTCAGGAATCAGGATACAACATTGCATAAATGCATAACGGAAGTCTGAAACAAACCCTACCCGGAATATTAATTCGTGCAGTCTTCTCGCACTAAAATGGGTATTGATTATACAGAAACAACTATCACGAAGTACAGATATATTAATACTTACATGCTAAATTAAAATTAATAATCTAGTAATAATGAAATATACAAACACAGGCACTCGAAACGGTAGCGTATTTCTGAGGTGAATAAAATGCATTTTGACGAATTAATAATATAAGTTACTATGCCGTGATGAAAATGAAATGATGATGATAATGAGGTCAAACTGTAAATTAAGTTATCTCATATTCCTTTAAGGCTCTACACTTGTTGAACGCAATATTGCTGCAATAGAATCAAAATTCACGATTCTGACTATATTGCTCAAAATAAAAATCTGAAATTTACGATAAGTAGGTAATTAAGAAGCATTATCTGATCGAAAAATTCATATAATACATTGTTGCGACAACAATTATTAGAGAAAATAAGAATTAATTTATGCATTTTAATATTACAAATTATGGCCTTATTATTGCATATTTCTTAATTTTGTTTTAAATAGTCGATTCCTTGCATTGTTCATGAGAGTGCTAAGAAAATATTTTTTGTGGAGAAAATTAGGTACATATCTGACAAAAAAATAGTAAAAAACCGGCCACATTGACTTCTGGATTTATTTACCTACTAAACTCATTTTTTACATATATTTAATAAATTACAATTGTCCACAGCACAAACAAGCATGAAACTGAATTTTATACTGATTATTGTTAATTTATTAATTAACTAGATTTTGAATTGGTGGAATTTTGTTGTCAGGATTTTGATCTTAATCAGTACCAATTTTTATCTATTAATGAGACCAATTCACAAGAGTTTTCGCAAAAAAAATACCATTATAGGTAGGTACATAATTTGAAATAGGAAATTAGGTAGAGTTACAACGAAAATTTCAAAAGACATCAAAAATGTGTCCCATTCTGACTAAAACTTAGTATCTATATGTATTAAGTAGTAGTACTAGGTATACATTAGGTAACTACTATTATAAATTTAGGGTTCGAAGTAATCGTCAATTTCCGTCAATTTCAAGCCGTTAATATACCAAAGCATATTGAATTATTAGATCGAGTAACGAATGTGCCGCGAATCGTATGATATTTTTGTCGCAAGATTTTCATATGAAATTTACTATTAAAAATTAAAACTAGAATATCGCTTGTGCACCTGCATTTTTTGCTGTATTTGTAGTTTCAATTTAATCATAGATTTGTTAGAAAAATTTGTTAGTACAACTTTCCTTAGCTAAAATTAGTTCCACTGGATGCATCAGTTTCTTGTCTTACTACTACGAAATACATTCTTCTGTTCCAAATCTCTGAAAGTATAAACCCGCGTGAAATGATGTATGTAGCTATCTACGTAGCGTTTGTGTGTACGCATACATTTCAGGCGAATGTTCGCTCCCCTTCACACACATATGGAAACGAGCAGCATCTGTTATTGTTCCATATCTGTCAGCAGGAACTACCTCACTCGCCAGCGACTGAACGACTCGGCGACGGCCATCTCGCCCATCTCGCCGAACGTATTGTTACGAAACGGAGCAATAACTTCTGCCATCGACGAAGATGTAAAGTTCTCCAAGTACCGCCCGTTAAACGCTTTAAGCTGCGTGCACACGTGTGCACAGGGTTGTTCATGTAGTCTACGCGACGTAGATTACGTGTAATTTTACGCGTAGACAAACACGTAGTCTACGCATGCATGTGTAAACAATAAAATAGTGTAGACAATGTATACAAAGAACCACCGAAAACGAATAAAATTATAGGTTAGATTTTCTGACAATTGAATTGTTTACATACTTTACGCAAAGTCTACATTGTCTATATTTTACATAGTTTACGCAAACTTTACGTGTAGACGTATAGAATAATACTTTACGCCTAGATGAACAACCCTGTGCACCAATGCGTATGAGGATGAGGCAGGACTAGAGTAAAATTCAGATATCTAGGACCCTGAGCTGCGCGAGAAGGCGGAGCTTGTCATGTACTGTCCGTTTTACAAATGTGGAGCTAGCGAGTATATGCTACGCTGCACTTCACTTAATATTCAAAGAAAACTAAAATATAATCAATCACAATCAATTACAAAATTCACAGCGTTACACGAAGCAAAACACTACAAACGTCAACATGAGAATAACAGATATTGAAGCTGATGTCCTGTAGAATAGACAGTAGCGTAGTTTATCATCTATGCCTCTCTTTCTATAAGAGAGGTATTGTAATGGGTTAAAATTTTCGAGTATGAGTTTTTGTTGGATAAGTACGTTTCAGGGTCTTTAGAATACGAATTTAATATTTTTTGCACTTCCGGGACTAAAACTCTTCTTTAGTCTTTATTTTTAGAGACTAAGGTTCTAAATTTGATCCCAAGGGATTATTTTTCATATTTAATCCCGTTGTCAAGGAATTGAATTAATTAATCCCGTTGTCAAGTAAATACGTGCTATTTGTTACAGAGTATCTATGGTAACAATATAAATATTTGTCATAAAATTTACTGTCAAAATTACAAAATGTGTATTCTTTTAAACTATTTTGCATTCGTTTGAGGATGAAGTGCAAAAAATAGCGTATATACCACAGGACTAAAGTACCTTTAATCCCTCAATATATAATATACTATTCACGATGATGTATGTATGAATTAATAATTATGTGACGATTTTTCGTCCACGATAACTTAAAAAGTATCAAACCGTGTATAACCAAATTTCATAATTAAGGTTTTATAAGGATAAGATTTTGGTAGAAATCCGCAAACCGGAAGTAGTACATTTTGAAGCTTGATATAGTTTTCCTTAAATATACTTATTGTTACATTATTTATTTATGACAAATTTTGCAAGTAAAAATGAATGAAAATATAATTATCTTTGGGTACAGTTAATTTTAAATACAATTTGCTAAATCTGGTAGTATTTAACAATAAAATAAAGTGCAACTAATATTCTACTTTTTTGAAATTCCAGTATCTTGTTGTCCATGATCATATGAAATTTGCTTCTACACAAAATTTGAATTAGTATGCCAGTGACAGTATAGTTGACATTTTTTGCTTGCATCTTGGTTTACATTATCGTTTACATATTAAATGAACATGGAACTATTAAAATATACCTAAGTAAAACTATTTATTAGATTAGTAGAAAAAGCAGAATTAGGCGAGAGGTCATGTGCTGGCCACATCAGATTTTTTTCAAGCCAAGCCGCAAGCATTACCAGAAAATAACTCGGCTTGCCTCTCGCGCGATTGTGTTCAAGTCAGGGTTGGCAAAAAACATGTTTAAAACGTGTTTTTTACTGATTTAAAAAAAACATGTTTTAAGCACAAAAAAACTATGTTTTTTTCAGCAAGGAGTTCTGAAATATGCATCATTACGCACTATGGCGATAAATATGCTGGGGATTCCCCTACCTATACTTATTATTATGGTTATGGGTGACAACAATAGTGAGAAACAGTATATGTTATAGGTACACTATTATTAGCAATATGAACTTTGTTTTGTTACGTAGATAAAGTATTAAAAATGTTTAAAACGTGTTTCAAATATATGTTTAAAACGTGTTTTAAACATGTTTAAAACGTGCTTTAAAAACTTGCTTTGTTTTAAACAAGTTTTAAACATTTGTTTAAAACGAAATGTTTTAAACGTGCCAACCCTGGTTCAAGTGTACACGCGGCTTTATACATATCGCTACACTAAACTCCACTGAATAAAGGACCGACGGAATGTATCGAACTTTGCCCTGCCATATTGTGTTTTGTTGTTTTTGTGATTGATGTAAAATCAAGTTTGCGTAAACTTTACAAGTAACAAATGGCGAGCGGATTTTATAAACTTTGCAGTTCAAACGAGATGAAAGATTATTCTTTAAAATTCAACCCAGCGAAAAGTTTATTTATAATGACAATTTGGTTCAAGAAGTTTTCTTTGATAAATTCAGCGATTATAAAGTCATATTTTAATAATTGTACGTAAATGACAAATATTACAAAAGTGAGGTAGATGCCAAATTAATTGAGAATTTGATGTTAAAATTATGATACAATTTTACAATCCTAGTATTATTTTAAAACCTGTTTATCACAATAGTTCTTTCCAAAATTCCAGAGTACGGCACTGATTATTTGAAATATCGGAAATGATAAAAACTCTGTAACAGAGAATTGTTTTTAACAGGATATATCATCAAACCACAATATTTTTCAAACCAAATCAGTATAAATTGAAATAATCTGCTGCAGCCACCACAGTAGGTAAATCCCCGACTATAAATTTTAATAACTTGCTTTCATAAAGGCTGAAATTTTATTCTGTATTCAGCAACAATTTTCTTTTTCCCCGAATTAAAACATTAAAATATTAAAAAGATGCTAATAAGGCAGAAAAAAATTCATAAAATTTAAAAAATAGGTGCTGCGAAAAACGATGCTTTGTGTGACGGTGTGACGTCACCAGCCCTGAGAACATACATTCGCCGCGCTGACAAGGACCGAATATGATACGTAGATCTCACCTTATTTCAACACAGGAACGTCGTCAATTCCATAGTCAAAACGACAAAAAACGATCGTACACGAACAAATCTACTCATGCTTTGGTTTCAATGTGGTCTACGTCACACATGGCGCATTTTAATGCACGTTTCAAAAGAGTTACATTTTCATTTCGATAAAAAGGTAATAAATCTATCAAAATTAACAATTACTATCAATTTCCTATAACTTATATACCTATGCTGAAAATTTATATCCAATAAATATTTCTTTAAAAGCCGTAGGCTTGGAAACCCCCATTAAACAAAAGCATCCAAAACTAGAACTGCGTACATGTAAACTAGACATTTATAGGTAGGTACGTAAGCAGATATTTATTTATTTTTATAAACTAATTTTAAATCGTTCTATCTATAGTTTTTGATGCTTTACTTTCTTTAATTGAAAATATTAGGTTTCCACTTATATAAAAAGAGATATCTCTGGAATTGCGTGTTGTGGCTGTTAATTACTAGAGAAACCCAAGATGAAGAAAATAAAACAAACTAGACGTGAAACGAAAGATGGAGATGGATTAATTAAATATCTTGGTTTGGAATGCATTTGTAATTAACGCTCTGTTTTAGTATTTGTTCCGTGGAGAAACTCTGGAAAATAACCTGCTTTAACAGAGCAAAATATAAACAATTAAATACAAAAGCGAAAATAAATACAACTGCTACAAACAAACATTAGTTCATTATTTTGATTACTTTTCAGGTTTCTAACCACTGAAACATGCAACTTTATTTATTTATTTTGTAGGTAAATAGGTAGGTACAATTCAGCAATTTTCTAATTTTTATTAAATTAAGAATAATTTGTCATTTAAAACTTAACTATATAAAATTTGTTTTCCTATAAGAATGGGCTACAAAAGTGGATTATTGATTTTATCGTTCACATTTATTTTTTATACATCCTTCGCCATGGGCTAAATAACTTGTTAAAAATGAGTTTGTCAAGAATTTCTCTTAGCATAAAAATTATGCTCATTTTGGTAATAAACAAAATATCTGATGTGGCCAACACATGACCTCTCGCCATACTCTACTATTTTACTAATATATAAGAGTCTATAAAGGTATACTTACTTACAAATACCTACACCTAGAAGGGAATTCGGGAATTGTAGTTTTTATAATATTATTAAAGTTTATCATGACCTTATAAATAATAAATGACATTTCATATATTCAATTTCAATTTGTCAAAAAGTCAAAAATTTATTTGACCTTAACAAACAAATATTAAATTTTTTGTTTTCATTGGTAGGCAATAGGCATATAAATAAAAATTGTAACAAATTTGTAGAATTTTTAATTTATTGTAATTGGAAAATGGTGCTAGATAAAAACAACGTTTTGAATAAAAATTGTAAATAGTAACATACATACATTGTTATTAAAAAAATTCCTATTAATCCACAAATTTTGAGGATATTCCAGAAAAACTGTTCAGCTCTTCAAGAAACTACCACTTCCGGTTGCACGATCAACACCAAATTCTAATGAGATCTAATCTAGGGTATCAGAATATTATATGCAAAATTTCAAATTTTTTTATTCAGTGGTATTTAAGTTATCGTACCTCCAACATCCATCCACACATACATCATCGCGAAACTATCAAAATCGTGTTCTAGGGACATCAAAACGTGCTTATTCAATGAAAACTCACTATCGAAATTTTAGCATGATTACAATACCTCTCTTACAGGACTGAGTGGCGAGAGGTAAAATATGATTAATTATACCATTCATTATAAACAAATACAATATTGTTTGAAAGTATAATAGTACATTATATTATAAGTGAGTGAAATAAGTCATGATGAGTGAGATGATTAACGCGCGAGCGCGTAGCGCGAGTGTGATAATTCTCACGAATATATAATGACATTTCACTCACGTGTGATATACGACGTTTTATCTTACAGTAGCAGCTTATTATATGAAATTAGTTTAAATCTATATTTGAAATATAAAATATACGAAAATGACGTTTAATGAAAAATTACTCAGAGAAGGTCATGCGGTTGCTATAGTTATACTATTTAAAAAATGATTTGTTGATAATTAATTTTGTTATTTGTTTGTTATTTTCTTGCGACGTGTGAATTGGATGACAGCTTTGGGTTTATTTCTTGCAAAATCAAAGGATATTTTTTATGATAATGAATATTCACTGTATATACAGTTTTTGAAAGACGAAAAACGGAGTTTTGGAAAATTCTGAAGATGTATTGCTGGCATACTTTTTACAAAAGGTAAATTTTCAACATTTTTAAAAATTATTGTAGGTATATGGAGTACTATGTAATTGTCTAATTCCAATCTGTGGTAGGTATATTTACAAATAGACAAGGAAATATAAATCATCCTCCTTGTGGCCATAATTCTATGTTGAAAGCTACGTCAAAAAAAACATGTAGAACTCGAAAAATACCTTAAGCTGACTTCCATTTTAAAATGGTTTAAACATCGGATGATGCCTTTTTGTTGATAAAAAATGTAGCTAATGACCTAACCTATGCATTATAATGTATTTTTGAGATGTAATAGTATATTATATTAAAATAAATAAAATTAATTTAAAAACTGACAGTACTGTGTATAATGAATTATTTTAGTCACTTGTGAATAAGAGTTATTTTTAGTCACTAAAAACAAATGCATAATGTACATCAATAGCCACTACTGTAAGATAAAAATATAAACAAAAACGAGATTAAATAAATACGAGACAGGAGAGTATAATTCGATGGCAGTATAGGAAAGACATTTTTTGAAGTTAAACAGAAGTATGCACTCGACTATAATATGTTATTCCAATCCCACCCATCATGAATAATAATTTATTTTTTAAAGCACTGTGAGAACTTAAACGTGAATACAAAGAACATAAATCCCAGTGAAAATAAACTAAATTTTCATTTGAATTATCTCTTATGAATTACCTCATTTCCTCAATAAACGGTTGAATTAGTTCGAAAGAAACCTAAAAGCTCAGCGTTGGAAAACATTCTCAGGTTACTCAAGTAGATTTTCCCACTGCATCTGCAGACTAACAAGAAGAAAAGTAATAGGATTTATTCGAGAATTCTACAATCCCAGCACAGTAAAGAATTCATTGCATCCCGGATTTTGTTCTTCATTTTCAATTTGTCTAACGCCCAGCGGATGTCACGTAGGACGGGTTCACTGTTCAGATGAGCTATTTATTATTCTAATAAGTGCATTACTTGCTCTATGCCCCAGCTTCTTACGTTAAACTAAGCGGGTTGAATCATAATAAATGAGAAGATTTTCGTTTAAATTACAGTAGATTAGAGACTTTTTAAAAAGAAACCTAGTATGTGGGACTCAAAAAGGGGATGACGTCACTAAATACAATTTTGAAGTCTGTATCAAAGATTCTTGCCCAACTGTATTTTAAAATCGAGTATGAAAAGATCTAGAAAGTGTATATAATAAGAAAAAATCTGAAGTGGCCTGCACACAACCTTCCGCCATATCTAGACTTATAAACATAAATGTATTCGTATACAATCCGGTGTCCCTAAAATATACAAATAAAAATCTAAAATATTCAAACACAAAAATTTGCATCACCTGAATCAAAAGATTCGTTCACAGGCAAACTCTTCTGTGTTGAAGCCATCCTCCGTTCAATTACTACATTTAATATCTGACTTATGACTTATATAGCGCTAGTATACCAATTTGTCACCCGTCTCATCTGTCAATATTTTTTATGCAGAAACAAAAATCAACCGAACATGGATTACAAGATTTCAACGTTTTATCTGATAAATTTATTTTTTAAATTTTACTGCAGATAAAGACAATTTGCTTCTTATTCTTATTACAAATAAATATTATATTTATCCAAATTTATATAAATTTTTGACAATTATCTTTTTCTATCTTCAAAAAATATCACTTCCGGTGAAGATATTTGTACCAAAATCTAATGAGCTCTTCCTATTCGTATACAATTGTAAAATACCAAATATCAAAATTTTTGGGTAATTCGTATTTGAGTTATGCGACATCCGGCATCGGCCCGGACCACACACATACACACACACGCACACACACACACACACACATACACACACATACATACAGACATCATCGAGAAACTATCAAAAATGAGTTGTAAGGACCCTAATTCGTGCTCATCCACTTAAAACTGACAACCCGATTTTTTGCATGATTCCAATACCTTCCTTTACAGGTAAGCGGAAGGTAAAAAAATCTGATATAACCAGCACACGACCTCTCGCCTAATTCTGCTTATTCTAATAATCTAATAGTTTTACTCACATTTTAATAGTTTCATGTTCATGTAATATGTAAACGATAATGTAAACCAAGATGCAAGCAAAATATCTCAACTGTACTGTCACTGTCATAATCATTCAAATTTTGTGTAGAAACAAATTTCATATGATCATGGACAACAAGATACTGGAATTTCAAAAAAGTAGATATAAATTGTACTTTATTTTATTGTTAAATACTACCAGATTCATCAAATTGAATTTAAAGTTAACTGTACAAAGATAATTATATTTTCTTTTATTTTTATTAATTTATTTAAGGAAGGAAGTTTCAAAAAGTACTACTTCCGGTTTGCGGATTTCTACCAAAATCTTATCCGGTGTTAAGATCCTTATTAAAACCTTAAATATGAAATTTGGTTATTAAAGGTCTGATACTTTTGAAGTTATCGTGGACGAAAAATCGTCACTCTGAAACGTGCTTATCCACAAAAAAAAAAATCTGCTGTGGCCACCACACGACCTCTCGCCTAATTCTGCTTATTCTACTAATCTAATAAATAGTTTTACTTACATTTTAATAGTTTCATCTTCATGTAATATGTAAACGATAATGTAAACCAATATGCAAGCAAAAGATGTCAACTGTACTGTCACTGTCATAATAATTCAAATTTTATGTAGAAACAAATTTCATATCATGGACAACAAGATAGAATATTAATTGTACTTTATTTTATTGTTAAATACTTCCAGATTCAGCAATTTGTATTTATAATTAACTGTACACATAGATAATCACAATTTCTTTTATTTTTAATTGCAAAAATTGTCATAAATAAATAATGTACCAATATATTTAAGGAAAACTTTTCCAAACTTCTAAAAGTACTACTTCCGGTTTGCAGATTTCTACCAAAATGTTATCCGGTGTTAAGATACTTATCAAAACCTTGAATAAGAAATTTGGTTATAAACGGTTTGATACTTTTTAAGTTATCGTGGACGAAAAATCCTCGGTTCATACAAACACACAAACACACGAACACACAAACACACAAACACACAAACACACAAACACACACACACACACACACACAGACATCATCGTGAAAATAGTAAATTCGTATTCTAGAGACCCTGAAACGTGCTTATCCACCAAAAACTCATACTCGAAAATTTTGACCCATTACAATACCTCTCTTATAGAATATGAGGCGAGAGGTAAAAATTTGACCCATTACAATACCTCTCTTATAGAATATGACGCGACAGGTAATTATAAATAAATAGTCGATTTATTCGCCCTGAGTTCGCAATCTTGTGCAGGAAAGGAAGATTTTGAATTTTCCATATCCTAGTGCGAGTCCCCGTTTGGCATCAGCTCGGCTGCTGCTGCTTTCGGAGCTAACAATGACACATAGCGTAACTCGCTCACTAAATTGAAAACTTTAGGTTAGGAACGAATTCTTCCTCATAAATATTTTCTTGCTGTTCTAAGGGCGGCTTTGTTTAGCCGTAATTGGGTAGGAATTTAAATAATACGTTCAAATTATGAAAACTACGAATATAATTTTCAAGGATAATACAAAAGGCTGTTTTTAAATTCTGTTTATATTTAAACTATGTAAATTTATTCTATCTTTGTTCGTGTAAGCTGAAAATAATAATATGTACTATTGCTTCTGTAATGTAATTCAAATGCTGTCATATTTGGAAAAAATGTAGCTTTACAAAAAATTAATAAAGTATGTAAACGTAAATTGTATGGCGAATACAATCCATGTTTTGTTTCTCGGGTTTTCTTAATAATGAACGAGAAAGTAACTTAAATAAAGTATTACATGATTTCAAATATATCGAATAGTTTAAAGAAATGCTTATTTAATCTTTATTGTTTTCTTCTAATTTAAAATATTTACAAAGCTAGATAATTTTAAATTTCAAGGCACAAGATATACGGTTCTGAAAAGTCTAGTCTTTAATTCTGTTCATATTTAGTTTATAAGGCAAGAAGAAAGATACATAATATTAGATATGAATTCGCACTTTTCAATAAATGTGTTTACTGATAGATTTTATAAAAATATTCAGAAAATCAATGCTTCAGCACTTGTTTCTAAGCAACTGAGACATATTTAGATTTTAAAAAATCAATATTAGTTCATAAGTATCTAGAGAGTTATAAACGAGTCACATACTATACTTTTTCTACGACCACAAACAACATAAATATGTAAAATTTTATTTAAAATAATTTGAACATTTAGGTTAAATTAAATCATAATGATATTATACATAGCTACAAAAATCTACTTTGGCAAATGATTGAAAGAAATGAGTTTTTTACAAAATGTGAAATATAGGAGCTAACTACCCGTGCTTAATATGTCAGTTGGTATGTTCAGCCCGTGACTAAAAACGGCCAAAGCCTCCGCTTGTCGAGGTGTGTTTAAAATATAATTTTTGCACTTCCGGGACTAAAACTCTTCTTTAGTCTTTACTTTTAGAGACTAAGGTTCTAAATTTGATCCCAAGGGATTATTTTTCATATTTAATCCCGTTGTCAAGGAATTGAATTAATTAATCCCGTTGTCAAGTAAATACGTGCTATTTGTTACAGAGTATCTATGATAACAATATAAATATTTGTCATAAAATTTACTGTCAAAATTACAAAATGTGTATTCTTTTAAACTATTTTGCATTCGTTTGAGGATGAAGTGCAAAAAATAGCGTATATACCACAGGACTAAAGTACCTTTAATCCCTCAGGTGGTTATTTCCCTCACCTTCGGCTCGTGAAATAAACTTCACCCTCAGGATTAAATCATGCACTTTAGTCCCGCAATATATAATATACGATTTAATACCAGGAGTACAAAAAATAATTTTTAAATAGTTTATATACTCATGACCCTCATTGCAACGCAGACTGTTAAATTTACTGTCTCTTTAACGTTTAAATAAGTGTTCATATTATCGATCTCCGGACTAAATGATACTACCAATTTCTTCTTCCTTTTCTCTAAATTTAAGAGGCTGTTTCTCATTTAGGAGATGTCATTGTATCTGGACGTTCTTAATGAGTATCTTATTTATTGCCATCTCTGATAATCTAAAGGCGACGTTCTTACTTATATGTTTCAGCACTTCAGCTCCATTTAAATCAGACACAGACATAAATCTTTTTTCACGCTGGGTGTATAATTTGTTGAATTTAATTTAACCTCACATAATATAGACAACCAAGTCGGATTAATGAAGTAAACAATTTTTTTTATCTGAAACTCTCTTTTAAAATAAAGGTGTTATGTCATGTAAGCAGTCAGTTCTTATAATAGTTATACAAAACGCGGGCGCAGCGCTTAAAAACTTATGCCAGACATAGAAAAAAACTTTCATCCTTTAAAAGACCAATTTTAATGCAAAAAGGGCATCTTAAACTTTATTTTAAACATTACCAAAAAAAGTTTTATGTGACGTCATCGGTCAGGTCTTAAATTTATCTCAAATAAAGTGAAGTCTGGCAAAGTAAAAAATGTTTTTTCAATTTTAAAAGATAGAGGAGGTCTTAAGCTTTATTTTTTTTCTAAAAAAGCCGTTATGAGATATATTTTTCGTGAAAAAACTAATATATAAAAAGGTCTGTCAGGTGTTAATTAACAAAATTAGCAAGGCAGTCACATTTTTTTCAAAAACCACATATACTTTTCTATAAATAGTATAAATTTGAATTTCGTGTTTTCAGTTGTAAATTTATTTTATTTTAGTCGATTTCAAAAATTAATTTAAAATATAATTTAACAAATGAAACCTAGTCTGCCCGGTTTAAAATATCATTTCAATATTTTTAATTTTAGGTGTTTTATGAGGTACGAATTTGTGTCATGGGACTAATAATGAAAAAAAAAAACAGCATGGTATAGGTATTTATTAATATGTATAATTGCGTTTTTATGCATCTTGCTTAGCGCAGAGTAAATCAAGTGCAGCAAACATCTGATTAAACTTTTTGTTAAAACAGAAAACCATAAAATGAATTATTGTTGCCACTAACCTGAATTTTCATTTCCTGGTTTATTTATCTGGGAATACTTTGATATTTACCATAATGTTAAAACAGGATATTAAAAACAAATTATTTTTTAGTTTCCCAAGTGAATACTCTTCTGCATTTAATACTCATTTTACAAATTGATTATTTTATTTTATTGTTATTGTTATTGCATTACTTTCTTTATGAAAATTTATGTTTGCGTCAAAATATAAAAAAAATATGTCGGAAGAAGAAAGATTTTATTAAACGATTTCTTTTTGGATTAATATTTATGAATGAAGTTGGAATTTACTTGACTGGAAGTTTTATTAAAAGGATTTCATATATTTTGTAGAAATATCAAAAGGTACTAAAACTATCAGACTGTGTAAGCAAATCTTCAAAATTCACTGTTTGATGATTGGGGAAGCGTAAAATTTACCTTCTTCAATTTCTAAATAATTTGGATTACATGAAATTTCTCAGGTACCTACATACGTATACATACATAATTTCACGCCTTTTACATAACATGGATGTATTTGACTAACATCTCAATTAACTTTTTGTTAGATTTATATAATGAATTTGTATCATAATGTTTTATGACTACATTCATATAAATAAACGTAATCTTAAAAAATAAATGCGTTCTACAGTATTCTATGTAATCTTCATAAGAAAACATATAACAAGTTAAATATACGTAAATCATAAAAGTGTATCACACAATTTTAATTTTCATCTTCAATTACTTTTAGGAACTTTTCAAAAAAATTACATTAAACATTATTCCCAAGTGATGAAAACTTTATTATAAATTTAAAATTGCCTTAAGTAATCGACAACTTTCTTATAATGTTAGACTATTAATTTTGTTTATTTTTCGTGTCTCTTTAGAATAATTAAATATGACGAGGGAATTAAGATTAGAAAATGAATAATTAATTTTTTAAAAGCAGGTTTCATTATAGCTCCACAGCTTAGTCCTAAGATGCAGCAGTCTTGTTATTATAATATTTTGGAAAAACAAAACTTTCTTATTGAGAATTAAGTTTATTTAATCTTAGTAAGATTATAACATTATTTTTACCTTCCGCTTACCTGTAAAGGAAGGTATTGGAATCATGCAAAAAATCGGGTAGTGAGTTTTTAGTGGATGAGCACGAATTAGGGTCCTTACAACTCATTTTTGATAGTTTCTCGATGATGTCTGTATGTATGTGTGTGTGTGTGTGTGTGTGTGTGTGTGTGTGTGTGTGTGTGTGTGTGCGTGTGTGTGTGTGTGTATGTGTGTGGTCCGGGCCGATGCCGTCTGTCGGATAACTCAAATACGAATTACCCAAAAATTTTGATATTTGGTATTTTGCAATTGTATACGAATAGGAAGAGCTCATTAGATTTTGGTACAAATATCTTCACCGGAAGTAATATTTTTGAAGATTGAAAAGATTAAGTGTCAAAAATGTCTATAAATTTGGATAAATATAGTATCTATTTGTAATAAAAATAAGAGGAAAAGTTATTTGCAATTTACGTTATAAAAAAAATTGTCTTAATCTGGTAGCATTAAAGAACTGCAGTAAAATTTAAAAAATAAATTTATCAAATAAAACGTTGAAATCTTGTAATCCATTAGATTGCTTCAACACAGAAGAGTTTTCGTGTTAATGAATCTTTTGATTCAGGTGATACTAATTTCTGTGTTTGAATATTTTATATTTTTATTTGTATATTTTAAATGGGTACCGGATTGTACGTAGGTATACATTTCTGTTTAAAGTCTAGATATGGCGGAAGGTTGTGTGATGGCCACGTCAGATTTTTTAATTAGCATTAACTTACCTACCAAGCAAAATTAAACTTAAAATTAACAATACTATACTGCACTCGACACTAGCAGTACTATAAATTGTAATGGTACACTGGAAACACTAACACCACGGTAACTCAGTAAGTAATATCAAATAATTACGTTGATTTCTATTGGCCAATCTCGATCGATATTTATTTAAATTTTTGTTTTTGAACCAGATCGGTGCAGTACATTTTGAGATAGCTATCTGCCATTTTGTTTCACGATGGCGGACTAACATTTTAATATACCTATGTTTCAAGACAGATTCTTAGCTATTACTGTACCAAAATTGAACGCAATAGTTACAGTACATTTTGATATATCTGTCCGCCATTTTGTTTCTAGATAGCGGACTGAAATTTTAATATATCTAAATCATACGTTAGATCCTTGGCTATTACTGTACCAAATTTTACCGCAATCGGTGCAGTACATTTTGAGATAACTAGCCGCCATTTGGTTTCAAGATGAGGTGACAAAAGTCTATTTGCAAAATTTCAGCTCGATAGGATCCCGGGAAATGGGTCATTTTTTACTTTTGTTTTTTGCCGTACGGACATACGTACGTAGACAGAGATGAGCGGGGACGGTGAAGTTAATATACCTAAAGGATTTTAAAAAAAAATCTTTATTTTTAAAAAAAGCTTAGTTTAAACCAAACTACTGTCACTTATCATGAAGTGATAGTGTGATATTTACCTACCTCAAGTTAAGGTACATCCTGTATAAGATAAGGATAGACCAGTTTAATTTATATTATTTTCGTTGTTTGACAGTAAATTATTGTTTATTGACAACATGACAGTGAAAGTATAGAGTAAATAATATAGTGTGTTTATTACAAGACGTTTGTTAAAATATTAAGAACAGAATTTCCAATTTCACTAGAAACAAAAAGGAAACATTTCGAAGTCTACAATTTAAGAATCAAGAATGCAGATATCTAACATACGTGTCACTTAAAAATACGCGAAAGCACATTCTAACCGCTCCGGAATCACAATAGCAAATAGCACACCACTGGCGAAATGTTCGGAACGGAATGTTTTCGAATCAAACGACATTGTGTACGGCACGTATCTGTCTCTTGCATGAAAGGCTACGTTGAAGCTATGCGCATTTTTACGTTTCTACACATAATACATCAATTTGATATAGTGCAGTGTTGCAGTTGCAAGCTGATGGGTTTAAGCAACACTGGATGTGGCATTCACAACATTTAGAGAAATCCAACGATCAGAAAAATGGAAAAGTGTTGCGCTCGAAACCGTTTCAGAGAGTCATTTTTATCTGCATAAATTTCTGCAAATAGGAACAAGCAATAGGCATAAATAGATCAATAGAATCATTAGAGTTTCTACATTGCCTTATGCTAAATAAGAAATCTGAAAATAAATATAATTTACAGTAGAAATGAAAGAAGAGGGAACAAAATTCATCAAATTGCGAGGAATTTTATGCAAAATGAACTATTATTACAGACATAACTATTAGAATAAGGCAATTAGGAATGTATATTTTCATTTATGTGTGTATTAATAGTTCTTATTTATAATAAAAGAATTTAAAATTTGAACGATTTTCTATTTTTATTTCTCTTACAAAAATGTGTCATTAAGAATTCATAAGGACACAAGTGCCATTAAAAAATTCATAATGACACGCAAATCTACATTTTTATAACACCCATATTACAAATTTGTGGCTGATGTTAAAGTTACGTGTCATCAAAAATGTTATTAATTATTAATTAATTAATTATAAAACCTAAAGAACGCATGTTTTATAGCTATTATATAACAAGAATATTATGCGATTTATACTACCGAGGATGTTGCTAAGCGACGAGGTGAAACCGAGTCTCTTTGAACATCAAAGGGGGCTTAAATCGCATATATTCGCGTTATATTCAAAGCTTAATCGTATTATCAAAGATAGCGATGTTAAAACAAATCAATAATTTTATTTGTCAATTAGTTGACAGTTCGCATATTATGGAAGGTTTTGATGTTATTATGGTTGTATCTAACGTATTAAGTCCGTAACTAATGAATTATAAGTATCTAACGTATTATAAGTAACTAACGTATTATGTTGTTTATAATTATCAAAAATTTTTGCATGTTATAAGGTAATAATAGTTGATGATACGATTAATGTTTTAAATGTATACAGGGTGTTTCTATACCTCTGCACACAACTTTAATAGGTTATATAATTTGATATAAGTACTGATTACAGAAATAAAATATTTTTTCAAAATTCGCGAAAATATGGGTAGTAAAATGTTTAGTGCCACTGGTTTGAACGTCCATTTCAAAGTTTATTTATTAATTATTACATAAGAAGTGACTATTTGTAAATAGTTTGATACTATTTATTATTTTATTTTATAAATATCATAATAAATAAGCAGTTATTATTATTATTTTTGCGAATTTTGAAAAAACCTATTTTTTTTTGTAATCAGTATATCAAATTATATAACCTATTAAAGTTGCGTACAGAGGTATAGAAACACCCTGTATAATATTTGATATTATTACAATGTTTGCTGGAATAATTAACTAATATTAATGAACATTTTGGTGTCGTATTAAATACAGAATGATTCACAACTTCGTGCATAGATTTTAATGACAAATAATATTCATCTTATGTATAGGTACTACGAAGGTGAATTTTTCATTTTTCAATTATTAGAAATTTAAATTTATAGGTTTCTTAATCAAATAGTTTAGGGCCACCGCTTCCAAGTGGAATTTCATAAATTTATTAAATTTTATCTTTACAAGTAATTGCATAATTAATAAAAATTAATCTTAATTCCACTGGTATAAGAATTGTACCTACTCTTTGCGAAAACTGTCATCTGGCCTTAAATGTACGAAACAAAGTTATTTTTGTTCCACTATCAGTAAGTTGTCAATCGACACCTCCGAAAATTAGGAAGCTTTTGAAACCTAAAATATAAAAAGCTACCTTCTGTATACTCTAAACGTTGCTAAAAGCTCGCAATGTGCTATTTTACCTGAGTGAGTAATAAAACTGGAGCATAACGGATACTTTTTTGAAAGGTATATTGATTTTATGTTTATCGTAAGGGGGTATCGGATGCGATCGGATGTGTTACAATGTGATAAGAAGTTTTGCAAAATTTTATGCTCCCATAACCAAGTATAAAAGGTAGACATCTTGTTACACAACATTGTTTTTATATAAAATCACAATAGAACATTTTGTTATTTCTAGCTTTATTAGTAAATTTAACTATAAATTAATTGGATATCTACAGGGAAGGAATGCAATGAATTCGATGAAACAACAACACGGTGTATTATGTTCACGTGGTCGTAAAGATTTAACATTTGATTATTCCGTTCCAAACCGCCAGTTTCACTAAATTAATTTTGTTGCAATCTGTTACAAACTACCTTTCATACTACCGCCCTATTTTTCAATATTCGATCATGCAAATTACGTTCGGTGATAAAATTTCTTATAAATTTAATTTTTTTTATTCAATTTTGACGTTTTATACTGCTATTATTAACTCCATAGCAACAACTTTAAATAAATGTTTATTCACAAGTGAATTAAAACTTTTTAAATCACACATTTTTAATTCACTCTGATGTCATTATTTCGTCAAAAATGCATAAAAACAATGACAACTTGCCACTGACGACTACTTTGATTTTTTTTTGTTATGTCAAAATAAATTTATAATTCAAATAATTGAAATAATTTCGTCAAAATTGAATAAAATATTGTATAAACCACGTGAGATACGAATGTTAATTCACTCGAAGAAATTATACTAAACTTTCTTCTCTTGAATAAACATTCAACATTCATGTATCGCACTTGGTCTATAAATATCTATTATTAGGGTATAGTTCTGTGTATTTTTATTTATTAATACGACGTATCAGGAGCGTTACCTTCACCAAGTTCGCCAAAACTTCGTATTAATAAATAAAAATATATACAGAGCTAAACCCAAATAAAACATTTTATACTGGGTGTTTCATAACTTCGAGTACATACGTTAAAGGTATAGGTATGTTGTTATCAAAAAGAATTTTTTTTAAATTCCCAAAAAATTGCATCGTTTTTCATGCAAACATTTTTTTGCCACCTGTCCATGTTCATTTTTATAATTTTTTTCAAATCTTCTACAATGAAAGTAATTGTTTACATAATATCTAATACGAATAAATATCAAATTATCAAATATACCATCAATACAGGTAGGTACTTAAAATGTACATACGTCAAGTAAACTACCCTTAACTTTGCGAATTAAAAAAAATATTTTCTGTTTCATGATCAGCACGTCGTACAGTATACCCTTTAATTTTTTGTTCTAAATTGTGGAACATCCTGTATACCAAGTTTCACAGCAAACAGTAATTCCTAAAAATGCGATTTTGAATAAAGGCGTAGACAAAAATCTTATCGTAATGAATTAGTAGCTACCACAATTAACGTGGTTTTCTTCTAACTATTGAACTACAGGTTACAGAATACTACTGTGCATTTCCATTTAATCAGATTTTGTGCTGAGATCCATGAAACATGTTTAAATCAGTAAAACTGCAATAAATTTCCTCTCCTTAATATCAAACTTGCGAGTTAAAAATAACAAACTTTTGTTCAGATTCTCGCTATTTAATTTTCCAGAAACCATCCGTGATATTCGTGCGCATTTGCAAGATTCGCATTAAAGTAAAAGCAAATAAGAATTTCTGGCAAGTCACTGCGCAATGTCTTGGCTTCGTCTCTAGTTCCGTTGTTTTAGTGCCCAGGAATATCGAAGATATTACAAAGGGGTTTATAAATCTAATTTTAGTTGTCTTTGTGAATGTCAAGGTCTACAAGCTAAACATTTCTGGAAAAATGACCCGAGATTCTAGGTTAAAGTACTATTGATTAACGACTAATAATAAACAACAATCAAAAATTGATCAGAGCAGATATCAGACGGAATTACGAATAAATATAACTGTTCTGGGAAACGATTACATTTACTTGTACTGTATAATTACATAAATAATTACTAATAGGTAGGTATACGTAGGTATATATCAATATCATATAGGAAAAGTACATAGTATCATAACGTAAGTATTTAAAACGACAGTCGCAGTATACCTTCACACAGACAGAAGTTCGTAGTTTACTAATAACTTGATTTAGGTACCTACCACATACAGAAAAAAAATTATTTACAAAAAATTTCCATAATTTCATTCTTAAGGAGGTACACTCGACATTTGAAATAACGAGAGAGTTTAATGAAACTTTGCAATATTAATCAAAACATTGTAAGAAATTTTTTAGAATTTTTAACCACGTTGATTACCCAAAAATAAATGTTAAAAAACTATATTTTACATGGAGTGCTCTTATGTGACTACTTTTAAATCAACGTAAAAAGCATTAACGAAATGATGGAAAATTCCAATTGCTTTTTTAAAAAGTACATTATTATCTCAAAGACCGGATAAAAGTAATGCAAGCATTATTTACCACGTAATTAACAAAAATTCTTAATCGAAAGACTGACGCTTATACCTATTTAAAAATATTGACAAGAATATAATATAGCACAGTGTTGCCGTAGTTTAAACTGGTATTTGGCCGAATGAAATCTTATAATATAAACAAGTTTTATATAATAAAAATTAATATTATTCTTAATTAATTGATTTAAATCTGTTTTATAATAAAAAATTCAAATAGACTGCGTTAACATAGAATAAAAAATGTTTATTATTATTTTTTATAAGTTGGAACCCTGATATGAAATACATTGCGAGATGCCCCTAACCCCTCACCACCCAAGTGTAGGTACCTCCTTAACAACGACCTATTTTTCATTTTTCAAAATTTTCGGAATTTCGGAAAATCGAATTCTTTTTAATGTGTGATGTTTTTGAAAAAATATTGAGTTCAATGTTAAGATTGTACGGCAGATAATTATGTAATTTTTTGAAAAATATATTCCAATGAACAAAAGAGTTATTGGTAAACTTTTGATGATTTTCTAACCTTTCCATTATTTAACACAAGTGCGGAAAATCAAAAAAGACGATTCATAAATAGCTAGTATACTGTAACTAAAGTTTGGTTCATAAAGCACTCGAAGTACACGGGTAATTAATTTAATAATCAACCACACTACTACGATTACTCCATGCTAAGTATACTGGTCCCTTAATTAACAAGCACTTTACGTTTACCTACCTACATGACATGCATATTAAATACAGTTGAACAACACGTTGCAATTTTCAGCACAGAGAATAATTTTTTTCATCATTTGTGGAAAATTAAATGAAACAAAAAGAATTTTTTTAAATTCGCAAAGTTAAGAGTAGTTTACTTGACGTGTGTACAGTTTAGGTATCACTGTTTTGATGGTATATTTGATAATTTGACATTTATTAGTATTATATATTATGAAAACAATTACTTTCATTGTAGAAGATTTGAAAAAATTATTAAAAATCTACCGACCAGTGTCAAAAAAATCTTTGCTTAAAATACGATGCATTTTTTTGCGAATTTAAAAATAATTATTGTTGTTTCATGATCAGCATGTCGTACAGTGTATACCCTTTAATTTTTGTCCTAAGTTGTGGAACAGCCTGTATATACCTACTTCTTGTATTAGTAAAATAAAAAGTATGGCGAGATCTTGTGTTGCCCGCATCAAATTTTTTATATCTCGTTTTTTTCATTCTACTTATTTTTGTAGTCATCAATAAAGCCTATACAGGGTGTTTCATAACTTCAGGTACATAGTACGTTAATGGTATATGTTGTTTGATATGCTGATTACGAATCAAAAATATATTTTTTTAAATCGCAAAATTATTTTCCATATGTTTCCCAGTCCAAAATTTTTCGTTGCCACTGCCACTGAGTGGATGATTACCTATTAAATAAAATTATATTATGAATAACTGCTAATAATTAAATTGTGTAATTATTCTTTCGCATTACTTTAATAGGAAAGCGAATCCAGTGCAGTACTACAATAGTTATTTGTATCACAAGGCCAGAAACTGACTTTTTGCAAGAGCGAGTATTTTTGACACGCCGAGCCACAGGCGAGGCTTGCAAATTACGAGCACTAGCATAACAGTTTCTGGACGTGTAATACACAATATTTTATGTGCCGATTTCATTACAAAAATATAAAATAATTATACATAACCTAAAAAATTGTGCACTGAATACTTGCATTTGAGTTTAAAATATATTTATTTCAGTTTCTATTAACGATTTACGTCTAAAATTTGTCAAAATCTTGTTAATTATTGTATAAAAAATATTCAACGCATAAAATTGACATCTGCTTGACAACTGTAGTAATGTCAAGATGCCAACCTATAACTTCCGGTTGTTTGCCGGCCTAGGCTGGCAACAAAGAGTTTCTGGCGGGTTTTGAGATATGGAAAACTAGCGATGCCGACCGGAGGCATATAAAAAATGTTTTAGGTAAACAACCCTTAATTTTTCCAATTTAAAAAAAATTCTTTTTGAATCGTAATCAGCATATCAAACAACATATACCATTAACGTATGTACTCGAAGTTATGAAACACCCTGTATATAGCAGTCAATATAAATTACGATGTTAGGTGAAATCACTTGATTGCATTAGAATAATATTGACTAATTTAAAATTCTGATAAAATATTTTGATTGCAAACGCAAATACAAATCAGTAATCAAAGATCGGGACAAAATTAGGTGGAAACATCCAGCATGGAGCAACATATAAAGTGAAGTAAGTTTTACAGCGGACGTGATAGAAATGCTTTCCAGTTGGCTCAACATCATCTGCTGACATTTGACATCGCGTAAACGGGGACGGAAGTTACCTGTGTAAAATTGAGTTTGATGTTCTTTCCCACTGGTATTTTTATCTCTGTTTCCAGTCTTGCATTATACATGAGATTTCTCTTGCTATATCAGCGCCTACTGTTATTTCTTCTTTCATAATGAGTTTCAATCTTTAACTGATACAATATTTATTATGATGTGACACGTTACTACGATTTGCTATTATTGGATTGGATTTTATTCTTTCGTAGCTTATTGCATCACTGTGATCAGAGCAGGGCAAAGTACCACGAAAAGTACTTGAAGTACAAGTACCAAGTATGTTATGACCAAGGAAAGTACTTGAAGAAAAAGTACTTTTCTTCATGGTTTCTATGACCAAGTATCAAATACTTTAAAAATGTGCTTGGAAAATCAAGTACAAGTACTTTACAAGTACTTGGAAAGCTGCAAGTAAAAATTAATATATTGAAGTTTTAAGTACCAAGTAAAAGTACTTTACACAGTACAGCAAGTAAAAAATTAATATTATGAAGTATCAAGTACCAAATACAAGTAGGTACATTAATTCAAATTTTATGTACAGGATACAGAAATTAACTTCCTAATTTTAAATTATTTATTGTTTATATCAAACAGAAACAAGCATATGAATTACGAAGGCACACGCTACCAACGAATGAATGACCACAAGTTAATTCAAATAGGTACTTTACTTCAAGTACTACAAAATTAATTATTTCAAACTTAACTTTGCACATGTAAAGCTTTCTTTATCTTCATATAAAAAATCTATGATGTGGATTATAAAATAAACAATTTCTGGGCGTAAACGTAAATGATCTGTTTTAAATTCCAATAGTTTATGCAACTGTGTTATTTAATAGCATTTCCATAAAACAACGCGAGCCTTGTTCATTTTAGTACGTTTTCAAAATTATTATTCATGAACATGGTATAAAGTTTCATATTGTAGGAAACAATAAAGTGGATAATGATACACCAGTTGGTTTTATGTGTAGTGTGAGTGTGTTGGCGATACCCGCATAAACAATTTTATTATCCGACAGAATGTCAAATCCGTTTTATTATTTTTCTAAAAACCATAGAACCTGCAGTTTATAGATTCTAAAAATTTTAGGGACATTCAATAAAGCTCCATGCATTAATGTATAGTATTCCAAAAGGAAACATAAAACTTCGGTTTAGAATTATTTTGGATTGAATAAAATAACTCATTAATAGTATGATATTTTTATTTAATTTTTTTCTTCTTTAATTTCTGTTTATCTTGTTTGTTTCGTACATTTTTTGTAAGTAGGTACCTACCATAATTATGAATATCCAATTATTATGACCGATATTTGAGAAATGGATAGGAAGTCCATCTAATTTCTGGTTACATATACAAATATGATGGTGTCATTTGGGGTTGCTTATGTTATCAAAATTCGATGTCAAATGGATGGTATTTTTTGGTTCTAAATGGTAGGAGACGTGGAGACTTTATGAAATTTTTACCAAGTTTGATATCATAATGACAACCTCAATATCTTGCTTTCCTAGTGGCCGTTTTACACTAAATTTTGAACAAGAAATTGCGCAACAAATTGAACAATACCTTGAGCAATAAATTGCTTGGTTTTTAATGGACTCTGTTTTATACTGAGATAATTTTATATACCTACCTACCTACAATATTTAGTTTGTGATTCTGCGCAGTTCGTATTTAATAATAATTTTTCAGAATATTTACGAAGCAATGCAATATTTCACACAATTTTCTGTATGATACTACACAATTTAGATTGTTTCAAAAATTGAACAAGATCTTGTTCAAAATTTAGTGTAATGTAAAACGGGCTTTAGAGAAACGATTCCCTAAAAAGAAAATGCGTAGCAGGAGTAAATTTTTTATTATTCAAAGTTACATTTTATTGACGGATTATGAAGCATTATGTTCATGCTTCTTTCAGGCGCAAAAATATGTTTTTTCTGTTCAATGAAATGTATCTTAAAATGAAATTTTGGATAATAAAAATTAGCATGCCTTTGTTAGTTAGAAAATATAATGAAAAATGCACCGCAGGCGAAATTTTATGTTTAACTTTTTAAAGTAGAGCCACAATAGTTTTTTTCCCCGGAAGAATCGTCTAATTTGGTTGAAAAGTCGCAGAGTTATGTGTGAAAAACCTAAAAATGAACATTTTTTTCAAACACCCATAACTTTGTGCCAAATAATCGTAGGAACTTCGTTCTTTAAATCTTGCACAGAGAATTGAACAGATTTTAGTGTTTTTAGTGTGGATCGAGTCAAAAAAAAATTCAACTCCGTACAGATCGTCAGAGTTGGACATTTTTTCCAATAAAAACTTTTTTTTCACTGGGGTGCTACAGGGAGGCGCTTAAATTCTCATGCATGACACTTCAAAGTTTTTCGCCCGCAAAGATTCATCGAAATCGATTGAAAATACGCCGTGTTATGGCGGTTTGAAAATTGTTGAAATTTTACGAATTTCAAGTGTTTCATTTTTTTCCACCAGTGTATAAACAAAAAAAAATTGTCCAAACTTTGATATGGTAACTGCCACCTCTTGCCATATCCAAATTCCGCCTCTGATACGAACAGTAAGCAGAATCAGTGTGTCATCCCTTAAACCGCAACCTCACAAAGCAGCTATTAATCCATCTTCACTTCAACAATTCGTAGAATCCTCCAAATTTCGCAATATGTAGCTCTCTCATCTCTGTTTCGCGGAATGTCGTCATTTAAAGCGAGCAGTTCATTCATTTAGCCTTTACCCGCCATACGACTGTACTACAAGACGACACTATTAATGTATTATGTTATTATCACACAGAGTATGTGAGCGCTTGGCCTAGTGCCTATTCTTCAGAAGGATTCTCCTGGCATTAGAAGCAAGTGTGATTCGTGTTTGTGTTTACTTCGAACGTCGTTGCTACATAAACGTTACTCGTTCTTGAACGTGAAACGTGGTCGTGGAGTTGTCTACGCTAGAGCGAGTATTAAGGACTTAGAAGAGGAATTAACTATCGACGATACTAAGAAATGTGCGACGATAGGTCGTGAGCTGCAGTTTATTGTTGATCTATTATTCAGAAGTATGGTTTTGGTACCACTAAAATCCATTTACTCAAGTTGCGTATACCTAGAATTAAGTTCGTGTTCCAAAGAATTAGACAGGTGATGGTCTCCGATTTCATACAGCATGCCTTTTGAAGGATAGCATATTGACCCTATGATGACATAGAAAAATGGGTATTAAACCCTTGCACGCTTTCCGGTCATACGGAAAATTGCATTTCCACTTGCACAAAACTTTTCAGAAATTTTCCAACCTTGGACCAACGAGAACTGCATGCCAATTTCGTTATAGGTGTTTTATGGTACAAATATTAATTCTTTTTAAATTAAATTTCTTTTGATAATAGGGCACCAGAAAAAACACATAATTTTTGTGCAAGTGGAAAAATGCAATTTTTCATATGAACGGAAAGCGTGCATGGGTTTAATACCAGCTTTTCTTTGTTGTTATAGGGTCAATATTCTATCCTCCAAAAGGTATATGATGTATGAAATCGGAGAACATCACCTGTCATGATCTCCCGGCCTAAATTGAAATAAGGAATTTAGAAATACTTTAAATATTTTTTTTGTTTTCAGTACTTTCTTATAATAAACAAATAATAATTATTTTAAAATTTATAACACCTACAGAATTGAAAAACATTATTATTAAAATTTGTTTCTAGAAAATTAATTTTCAGCACTTTGTTGTCCAAAAGCAATGATAGACAATCAATGATTAACATTGATTAAAGATTCCAGTTGCTGTATCGATGAAGATGAAAATTACTACATTGCTATAAATATATTTTTGAACAGATCTGTAAACCAATTGTTTTATGTTTTCTTTAAAATTGTGATTTATGTAAATGATGCATATTAATATTTTGTTCTACATAATATACTCGTTTATAATTATTTGCTATTTAAAAAAAAGATGACTTACCTTCTGAAATCCCTGCTCCAGCAGGCGTAGATGACGGGGTTCATACTGGAGTTGATCCAGCCGAGCCACGTGACGACGGCGGACACGATCTCCTCGTGCCAGATGCACTGCATGCAGAACCCGGACAGCAGGTTCACTACGAAGAACGGTAGCCAGCACACAATGAACACGCCCATCACAATCCCCAATGTCTTAGCCGCTTTCTTCTCCTTGGCGAACTTGGCAAGCTTACGACTTAGTGAAAAGTTCTTGTTGTGTCCGCCAAGCCGTGTAGAGGCCCCAAGCCTCGCCAGCCCGTTGTTGTGCAGCGCGGTGAGCGGCTCATCATCAGCCATAGACGTGACCGCATGGCCGTGCATCGTGCCCCCTCGATGTATCCGCAGCGTCAGTTCCAGCTCACCAGACCCTAGCAGCACTTGCTTCGTGCCTAGCTTGAGCGACCGCGTCTGCACCACCGCGGCCCGATAGATCCGATAGTACGTGAACACCATCACGAACAATGGCAAGTAGAACGAGATCGTGGAGGAGAAGATCAAGTAGCCCAGGTGCTCGGTGAACGGACACTTGAACGCCGGCACCGCTTCAGTCCTGACCGCGCGCCACCACACGATGGCCGGGAAGCTGATGGCGCTGGAACACACCCAGACCGCGGCGACCATGAGCGCGGCTCGCCTGCGGCTCATGCGCGTGGGGTACGTGAAGGGGTCCGTGATGGCCCAGTAGCGGTCCAGCGAGATGACGCACAGGTTGAGGATGGACGCGGTGCTGAACAGCACGTCGAGCGACCGCCAGATGTCGCACCAGTCGGCGCCGAAGAACCAGGTGTGCTCGAGGACTTCGTAGAGCGCGCTGAAGGGCATCACCACGAGCCCCACGAGGCAGTCGGCTACGGCCAGCGACGTGACGAAGTAGTTGGTGGCCGTGTGCAGGTAGCGCTCGCGCACCACGGCCAGGATCACGAGCGTGTTGCCGAACACCGTGGCGAGCGAGAACAGCAGCAGCAGCGAGATCAGCAGCGCGCGGTCCTGCACCATCGAGGCCCAGCGCGCCCACGCGTCGAGCTCAGCGAGCCCGCTGCTGTTCGAGCGGTTCGAGCCGAGCAGAGAGCCGTTGTCCCACTCCCAGTACAGCGGCGGCAAGGACTCGGAGCCGTTCATGACGCAAGCCACCGCCACCGCTACAGGTCCAAGCGCTCACATGGCCGCCACCGCATGCACCTGAAACACATTCTCATTTCAGTTCTTCATGCCCAGGGTACCTATTCTAATTCATAGCGACAGTCGCTAGCGAAGTTCAGTTGATAACTTCGTGACGTCATTCCGTTTGTAACTATATCAAGGGTTAGGGATATTTGGCCTCCAGTTGATAACGACTGATAGAGATGTTACATTTACTTTGAAATTTGGCAAGAAAAACTGCTAAACCACCATTTTACCTGTCACCTATCATAAACGTATTATTTGTTTTAAAATAAGCCATTTTTTTATTTTGAAAGTAAATTATTTTTTCAAGAAAAATGTCAATTTCTTATTTTTTACAATTTGTAATTTGGATTATTTAATAAAGTTAACTAATAAAAAATATTGAATACATAATAGATAATGAACTCATAATTTATTGGTATTTTATGGTTATACAAATTGACGTACAGAAATTTACTTTTAGCTTTCTGTAACAAAAATATTTACAAAAAATAACATAAATTGCAATACTAAAAACAGAATTGTTGACTCTTCTGTATTAATAAAATTAACATACATAAATTTATGAAATAAATATTTTAACCATAAGGAAGTTAGCAAACAAGGCGCAACGCGCAAGTCTACCGTAGCGAGGGTAGCTAAGTCGTAGCGACAGTCGCTTGGCTACTACGTCACACAAGACAACCCAACTTATCAACGTTGATAAGTGAAATAGAATAGGACCCCAGTTCATATGAGAAAGGTTTTCCCTAAAAAGTTTTCTTCAAAAAAGAAACCAGGGACCCGAAACTGTCATCTAAATCTTTAAATTCCTTGCATATGGAAAATAAACTCGTCAACACAATGAGGTGAAATTTCACCCATTTTCAAATCGCCATAACTCGGCGTATTTTCAGTCGATTTCGATGAATCTTTGAAGTGTCTACTTTAAAGTCATGCATGCAAACTTTGGCGTCATCCCTTCCGCCCCCGTCCAGCTCCCCTGTGAAAAAATGATTTTAAATCGAAAAAATGTCCAACTATGACAATGTGTACGCATTTTCGACACGATTCACCAAATTGGCAGTAAAATTTGTTCAATTTCCTGTGCAGAACTCAAAGTTGGACATTTTTTCGATTTAAAAGCATTTTTTTCATAGGGGTACTGGAAGGGGACGGAAGAAATAACGCTAAAGTTCGAATGCATCGATTTCGAATGATTAAAATAAATCATTGATTTCCCTCAGTTTTTCACAAAAATTAAATGTCAAATATAGAAGCCAACTTCACCCCGTGTTTAATATTAAGTCAAGCCTCATTCCCACCTCTATCATAGTCGTAGTCGTAAGTCGTAGTCGTAGTCGTAAGGAAAACCGACCGTTCCCAGCTCTTATCATAAGGGTAATGTTTTGTTCACAACTAAACTAATAAATGAGTCAAATACATTTCAAATAATTGATAATTAAATTTTACTGTTATATTGGAAACAATACTAATTTGCCCAGGAAGAAAATTATAGTATTAGGACAAATAATAAAAAATAAATGTATACATAAAATGTATTCAATTTCATGTGAACATACCATGATTTTTAAAAATGTGTAATAAGATATATGAAATAAATCATAGTAATATTGAATTACCTTAAAAACTATAAAACATTCAGAAATATTTAAAACAGTATTATTTTTATTCATATTTATATTTCTATAACCTTTCTTTTGACGAGTAGTGCAGTGACAGTAGTGAAACCAGCAGCACTACATATCTCCATCTCTTTCTATTTATGATTACGACAAAAAGTTTGGCAGAGCCAAATCCTTACGACTACGACTAACGACTAAAGACTAACGACTTGCGACTACGACAAGAGCTGGAAACGCTGTAACGTTGTTTCGTATGTCAAACTCTCAAGGTTACGACTAACGACTTACGACTACGACTATGATAGAGGTGGGAATGAGGTTTAAGTTGCTATATTTAGCTAAAAAATAAAAACGGCCAAAGCCACGGCTTGTCAAGAGTCGAGGTATGTAATGTCATTTAGCTCCATGGAAACCAATTCGTTAAATGATGTTGTAATACCAGGAGTAGTAAATAGATTCCTTGATAATAACTCATTCTGCTTCTGTAATTATAGGTACCTCTGATTTTCTTAATCATTTACCGTCGGTAAACTCTGGTTAAATACACCTAAAAGAATAAAGTACTATCTTAGAATAAAAATTATTTATATACTTGTAAAATGGTAAGAATATTAAAATTCTAAGGTTATTATTTTTACTGATATGGTTCAATTATTATAGCTTTTGTAAAAAAATATTGACTTTTAATGTCAATATTATGTATAATAATTCTTTCTATAATATATTGTGTGCTTCCAAAAAAAAACAACGTGGTAATCAACTCTAGTGGAACTTGAAAGCCTGATTACGTTGTTAGAATAAAGCTTTCCTGGCCAAGAGTATACGATTAATGCGCGCTTTATTACAAAGAAAACATGATGTAGGTCAATGTAATTATGTGTTTAACACTAATGAAAATGTATTAGGTATCTACCTTACTAAATTGCGTTTTCACACTCATTTTGTGACAATTCAAATTTAAATTAACTGTCATTGTAACATGGGTCCACTTATTAATTTCATTTATGTTGGTTTAGCTAAGATTAAAAATTTTCTAATAATTTTAAAATCCTTCTATACTCTATAGACTGTTATGTCGTTCCTTTTTTATTTATTTATTATTTTAGAAGTAAGAACTCATACACAGTGAAGAAAACATTGTAGTGGTTGCTAGTTTCAATTAAAATTTAAAGCAGCTACTTACAAACTTCAGAATGAATGGTAATTACAATTACCTATTCTTATAATAAGGAAAAATAAATGAGGTATTGTCTCATTTATGTTTCCTGAACTCCGTATAGAATATATGCAAGTACCTAATGAAAAAAATTAATTTCTGACAGGAAGAAGTTAGCCACATCTAATTTTTCCAAATTTCCAAACTATTTTTACCTTCCGCCATATCTGTACAGGAAGGTATTAGAATCATGTCAAAAATAATTTAAATACGTATTATTCAAAAATTTTGATATTTGGTATTTTACATTTGTGTACAAATTGGAAGGGCTCATTAGATTTTGGTAAGTACAAATATTTTCACCGAAAGTGATATTTTGATAATTGAATTGTTAAAAATTTCTATTTTGGATAAATATAGTATTTATTTGTATAAGAATAAGAGGAAAAGTTACTTGCAACTTACGTTATAAAAAATTGTCTTTATCTGGAAACATTAAAAACTGTAGATAAATTTAAAAACTAAATTTATCAAATAAAACGTTGAAATCTTGTTATCCATGATCGGTTGATTTTTGTCTCTGCGTAAAAAATATTGACAGGTGAGACGGGTGACACGTTGGCACTAACGCCATATAAGATATTAAATTAATGTAGTAATTGGATGGAGGATGGTTTCAACACAGAAGAGTTTTCCTGTGAATGAATCTTTTGATTCAGGTGATGCAAATTTCTGTGTTTGAATATTACAGATTTCTAGATATGGCGGAAGGTTGTGTGCTGGCCACATCAGATTTTTATTTGTATATTTTAAATGGGCATCGGATTGCACGTACACATTTATGTTTATAAGTCTAGATATGGCGGAAGGTTGTGTGCTGGCTACATCAGATTTTTATTTGTATATTTTAAATGGACATCGGATTGCACGTATACATTTATGTTTATAAGTCTGGATACGGCGAGAGGTTGTGTTGGCCACATCAGATGTTTTAACACTTATTTCACATTCAAAAAAACAAGCAGAATTTAGAACCATCTGCAATTACACACATAAAATAAATTGATTAATTTCCGTGGGCGTTCAAATCTCCGTACGGTATGGAAGTACCGCTCACTATCTCTATCTGCGTCTCACACATTTATCACTTGACATAGGGCACAAAAACACACCCACACACATACAGACAAACACCCTCGCCTCCACACATCCAATATGCACCGCGGCAAAACAATGCCACCAAGAAAATTGCACTGTGGAACCGCGTTGGAAATTATTGTCAACTCAGAGAGAAAAAACAGCCGCGGGTATGTTTTATTTCTATTTCCGCTACAAATCAGTGCTGCTAGTGCACGCGTTCTGTGGAATAAAGTATTCTAATGGCTGATGTGAGCAACAAACATTCATTTACGAGTATTCATGAATTTAATTGCAAGGGGAGACAGTGCAGGAATTATATTATACTCGGGGATGAGAGCATTGCAATTAGTTTTAATGGAGAAAAGGAAAATTGCATTAATTTAATTAATATACATTTTTTTTTGGTAATCTGTTAATGAAAATTGCATTAAGAGCAGCAAGCAGTCTATTGCTTCTTAACCTTCCTATTATCTATGGGTCAAACTGACCCATTTTTATGTTATTACTAAGTATACAGGTTGGTGGAGGTGAAATGCGAACATAGGGAACCAACATGACAATCGAACTTTCATGCCAGGTATCTTGATATATTTTGTAGTAGTGTCACAAAATGAAGTAATGTGAATTTGTGTGGCAAAAAGGGTAAGCAATAAGAGAAATAATAATAAAATCTAAAAGTGCATGTAAACTTTCTCGTTCTGCTCGTACACATAGGTACATTATTATGCAAAGAAAATATTTTAATGAAAATAAAAATTTCAATAATATGACAGCTACTTTGACATTGACAGTAGGTACTTATTCCACGTATATCAAGATGCCTAGCATGATAACTCCATTGTCATAATATTTCCCTATGTTCGCATTTCACCTCCACCAACCTGTATATTTGGAACTATAGAAAATTATGGCTTCATATTACATATAGTCGTCAAATGTGCTAGATAGTTAATGTGTTTTATATTTCGTATCATTCATTACATTTGTTTATAAATAAAGTTAATGAGTAACATATGTGGTAAATGGGTCAGTTCGACCCATTGTTGTTATTCTTATAAATATAAACATTATAATTGTGTACCTACAGAACCAGTGTCGTTGTTGGGCACTTCTCCTTACTTTCTGTATTGCTTTTTGATATATTTAGGAGTTTCCTAATATACTACGTATTACATTATATTCATTTGGATTCAATTACAAGTGAACTTTGGTGAAATAAACATGGCTCGGCGTGGTTTGATCGATGCTGAACTAGAAGCTTTATTTATTATTTTTGTGTATTTATAATCTTATTCGGTATTGCATTAGGTACACTATTTATTTAGTTTATAATAATAAAAATTACGGACGCAACTATTAATGACTTCAAAAAGGTAATAATTTTTGGTCTGGGTCAATATGACCCAAGCACCAAATATGTGACATTTACTTCGGGATAATAGGAAGGTTAAACATAAAATAATGATTCCTTTACAGTCCAGACTGGTAATTATGCAAGAGCGGCAATGTACCTATATCAACTTTAAAAACAATTTAAAAGCATATGGAAATATTCAGTTATTCTTGTTATTGTTACCTGGTTTAAACTTTTGTCACCAGTGAACTCTATACAGGGTGTTTCATAACTTCAGGTACATACGTTACTGGTATATGTTTTTTGATATGCTGATTACGAACCAAAAAGAATTTTTTTTTAATCGCAAAATTATTTTCCACGTTTCCCAGTCCAAAATTTTTCGTTGCAACTGCCACTGGGTGAATGATTATGTTAAAGTTATGTTAAACTGCTAATAATTGAATTGTGTAATTATTTTTTCACAGTAGAAGCGAATCCAGTGCAGTACTACAAAAAATGTAAACAACCCTTAATTTTTCGAATTTAAAAAAAATTCTTTTAGATTCGTAATCAGCATATCAAACAACATTATACCATTAACGTATGTACTCGAAGTTATGAAACAGCCTGTAGAGTAAAATTCAGATATTTTTCAGTTTATAGGTTATGTCTTTAAGTATTAATGTTGTTTCCAAAAATATGAACCCTTCAAATCGTAATAGAATTTTGTGTAACGTTACGAAAAGCAATAAGTGTAGGAACTCAGAAGGTATTTAGTATTATGTAGGTAAGTACATACAAGCAATACAGATTGACATAAACTCACCTAAATGTAGTATTTACACCGAGATTTGCACTATATTCACTGAAATAGTTAGACACCATCGATATGCCACTGAAGTAAATCTCAACAGCATGAAATGTAATTAGAACTATTCCAGTTCCACATATAGACGAAAGCTTTACAGGTAAGTACTGTTGGATAAGGCCAAGTAGTCTGGCAATCAGTAGATACAGAATGATGCAAATTCCCTGGCTTGGCACTTGCAATTCTCTTGGGCATCAGATTAATAGATAATGACCAGACTCAATAACCCGTCGTGTCCCGGTGTCGCTTATAATCATTGAAGTAAATTAGGGATGCGTGAAACTGGTGCAATTGTCGTTTAATAAGAACTAGGACTGTATGGCGCAAGGTACTTAGCACTAAGTAGGCGTTACGTAGACATACTTCGTAGTGTTCTAAAGTCTGTTCGCGATGTGGTGACCGGTACGTCATTAGTTTCTGAACTAATAATAAATATCTCTCTTTGTCACATGCATGCTTGTTCATTCGTTGGTTAATGTTACGTCTGTCTAATATGTTTATCTCTTTTCCACTAGTATAGTTAAATACCTTTACGTCAAGAGAAATGCCAAACACTGATTATCATTTCAGGTTATGTTTTGTAGTAAATTTGAGAATATTCACAACATTGTACAAGAAACAGAAACTACAAAAAAAATAATAAAACTATACTAACAGCGTGGTCCAGCGTGTTAACTGGCTATCGCCGGCAAACGTGCTGTGACGTCAGTCAACGTGAGATCGATGGTTCGAGTCTCCGTCGGGCGACAATGTGTGATTTGTCGTAAAACTATAAATGCCCAAGGTCTGGCATTCAATCACACTCGGGTGTTACAAGCTATCCACTTGTTCACCTTCAATGTGGTCCTGGTTGCATAAAGAATATCTCCGCTGCCGCTGTGGTTGAAACCATAGATCGTCGCACGGATTGAGATTCTGAAATAGAGCAAGAGAATGTGGAGAATATGGAGACTGATCCCCTCCGATAAAAGGAGCTAGAAAGCTTCATGAGAAGCGGTGCTACTCCCACGGGAGTGTTAAGCCACTATATATATATATATATATATATATATATATATATATATATATATATATATATATATATATATATATATATATTATTATTATTAGTAAACATAGGGCATGTCATTAACATAGTTACAGTGTTACAGATTGACAGCAATGTATTAGAGCGTTTTTTTATCAGTAAACATAGGGATAATTAACACACTAAAAAAAATATGAAATATAAATTAAAGAAATGATAAATTATGTATTTATGTTTTCTACACTTAAGAACTAGGTAGTAGGTAGATACATTAAACTTATGAGGATTTTTTAAAACTAATTAAATGCTCAAAATTGGAACCATTAACTTCTAAACAATATCCTAAACGATTATTAAAAGAATTTATAGCATTAGTTATTTGTTGGGGAGTAATATTTTGGGAAGCATCACCATTTTTTAATTGTTCAACATTCATTCTGTCACCAAGTACACACTATTTTTTTAAGTGTCTACCTAGTTCTTAAGTATAGAAAATATAAATAAATAATTTACCATTTCTTTAATTTATATTTCATATTTATTTTAGTATGTTAATTATCCCGATGTTTACTGATAAAAAAAACGCTCTAATACATTGCTGTCATTCTGTAACTATGGTAATGAACTAATGACATGCCCTATGTTTACTGATTAAAAAAACTCTCTGTATATATATATATATATATATATATATATATATATATATATATATATATATATATATATATATATATATATATATATATATATACTAACAGCAGAAAGCATAACACAACTGTAAACTACTAAATACTAATAACCTCAAATAGAAAATTGCAGATTGGTAGGCAGATAAATCAAAATTGTAACAAATTTGTAGAATTTGGCAATATAATTCTAATTCCGGCGCTAAGACCTGCACATATTTGTAATAATTCAAATTCCAAATATAGATACATACCTAAGTCGTACTTACTATAAACCAAACTTCCTACTATCAAGTTCTAATAAGGAAATTTAACTGCATCTATACAATGCATAATCCACAAGTTTCATATTGAATCAAACATTTCTGTACTCGAACTTCATATCCGTAATATCCGCGTAAATAGTTTAAGTTAAAGTTCAGAATATATGCAATAATTGCAAATAGTTTAAAGTTGAGATAGAACCCGAGTCGAAGCAGTTGGTAGGTTAGAATGTACAGAAGAGAAGGTGGGCCAAAAGTGCACAGTATTAGAGGATACAGCGATACAGGAGTGAATACTTAAAAATTTTATCAATTTGCGATTTCTATGCATTCCGCAAATAACTGTAATGTAGGTTACTTTACTCAGTAACATAGAATTCGAGATAAATACAATTTTTTAGATGCAGCGAAGCAATTTTGAAGAAAAACAGTTAAAACGAGTTAAATTGAACAGAGAAAAAGTAAGCTAAACCACCCCTTAAACAGATCAGTCGTTGATGAAGAGAACAGTCATTAGAGGCTTTGAAATCATTATATAGGGTGATTCATCGTAACTTACTTATTTCAAAACGCAATAATGCTCATTTTATGAATCAATAACTTTTTATTTTATAATGTAGGTCCATATCTAAAGTTTTGTTTAACCCAGTTTTCAAAATCATATCAGGTAGGTGACGCCCCCATTGTCTATACACTGAATAAGCCGATTTCTGGCGTTTGTCATAATCCTTTCCAGCATGGCAGCGGGTATGTTGGCAATTGCGGCCCAGATGTTGGCCTTCAGGTCTTCTAGGGTCCTTGGACGGTTGACGTAAACGCGGGATTTCAAAAAACCTCAAAAAAATCACAAGGAGCCAAATCGGGCGAGCGGGCTGGCCACTCCTCCGAAACACACGCTGCTTCGTGCTCCAACGCATGATGGCGACTAACCGAGTTTATCTAAAACTATGAATAACGTAAAAACAAAACGAACTATCTTGAAGAAAATTTCATGCCAATTATTTTTGGTATTTGGCATTTTTGCTTAAAATTACCCATTTTCGAGATAATTGCAAAAAAACAGAGAAAGGTTGTCTTGTTCCACCATTTTTCTAAGATGGTGGACTTGGAGAAGGCGATAACGATGGGGTCTTTTAGTATGTTAATTAGGAAGTCAATTACAACATTCTTATGAAAAAAATCTCTTTGAATTTTGTCGCCGAGCCCATATAAAAATATTCGCCTGGACTATTAGGTAAGTTTGCCAAATTTATGTACATAATTCAAATTTTAAAATAAAGTATTATAATAAATAAGAGAACATTTCTTCAACAAACCGTTTATTCTTGCCACAGCGTCCTCTACAATGTGCGTTCTATAGCGGAAGCGGAACTAAACATATCGCTTCCGTTATAACGAGCAGTTTTTCCGGCTCCAGCTTTGTTCACGTCATACGCAAAGCGTTGGACTGCAGTTGATTGATAACCGGCTAGGGTTAATACTTCGGCTTTAAATGCCGTACGCCGTACTGAAACACGCGTGGTATACGGCACGTGTACTGTTCATACAAATGGCGTGTAGTGTGTATTAAATTTCCTAATCAATTTTTAAAGTTGAAATACGTTACTAATCAAATATAATTTGTTACAATAATGAACTGTTTTTAACATATTTTACCAAAATTTTAATTGTAATGAACAGCTTTTAAATTATTTATATTTTGCCATAGACACATACAAATTGTTGGCAGAATGGTAAAAATCTATTTAATACAATCTATGTAAAACAATGACATTTTGTACCTCTCGCCTCATAACGAAGGTATTGTGATGGGTCAAAATTTTCAAAATTGGAAGATACTTTGATACTTACATAACATATATCAAGTGTTATGAATTAAATTCATCATAAAATTGTACAATAATTTGTGATTGATGATTCCGAAATGCATAAATTAGCTTAGTTTATATAATTTTAAAGTAGAAACTTTTTGATCTTGACAAAAAAATTGCCTGCGGCGCTTTTTCTGCTCTTATGATATTTTTAAATTTTTTTCATTAATAAACCCTCTTCACAGATTTTTTTTTAAATAATCCACTAATAATAATAATAAAATTTAGACGTAGTGTTCATGTGGTGATAAAGTAGGTACCTACAAAAATGTGCAGTGGGAAAAAAATCCTGGGACATCTATGGGCACATGCTATAGGGATTAGTCCGGCATTAACACCGCCAATGCCTGTTCCAAGACAGGATGAAAAAGGGAGGGTAGGAGTAACAACCTCGTTCTACACAGCTGTCCGTCTGATACCTAACATCCTGTAAGGGCTCCTACCTAATGTCCTGTTCACACATGGACACACAGAAGACACACACAAGCAACAGTAAAAATTACTGTGTGTGTTGCTTGTGTAATAGAGGCGCCGCTATTTTGTGGCTTCTATGTAAGTAAAGGAAAAATCAATTTCGAGGCCACAAACATTCCACATGTTCGTCATTTTGCTTTTGTTGCCTGTGTGTTGCTTGTGTGTGTCTTCTGTGTGTCCATGTGTGATGAGAATTCTCCTTTGATTCGCATGATGGAAAATTATTTATGTTGAAAATTAAATAAAATGAGGTAAGGTAGTTTCTAGTTAATAAAAGTTTTATTAAATAAAATTACTATAAAAATTGAGTACCTATTTGATCCATTAATTAATTTCCTTCTGTTTGCTTACAAGTTCAGATATTGTTATAATTATGAAAGTTAAGGGTCAACGCCACGCCTACGCCTACACATTTTATAACCAATTACCAAAATCAAATTATTTCCTACCACTCCGCTCATTACATTGAGTTAATTAGACCTTTCAGAATTTTGGGTTGACCATAATACTAAAATATGTGTTCATTATACGGGGTACATTTAGACTGGGGGTCACTTGCTAGTTGACCCCTCACGCCGCCACTGGAACGGGACACGGCCAACGTGATTGAAGAGCGGTGATGCTGAACCTACTGAGTGTAAAATATCACGGTAAGCACAAGCACAGGCTCAGCAGCCTTGGATCAACGCTTTGCTGATTTAATTTGATGCACAGAACCTGTCTTCCGCGTCCATCGATCGAACTTTGGACTGAAATAGAGGACAATCGCCTACGTGTCACGTGCCATATGTGCCTTGTAGATGACGTGTAACAGTTTGTTGGGGACATTCAATCATTATTATTATCTTTATTAAAAGATGGAGTTTGCTGGACACAATTAACAACCGAAGGAATCGAATGGTGCAAAAATATATTTTTTTATTTCATCCAGTTTTCGACTTTAAAAAATTATGTCGAAATTTTTTTTCGACTACAGATTTGAAATCCTCATGGTAGAATTAGTATATAACCACATTTTAAGCCAATACCCAATATTATTCTTTAGGGTAAAAAATAAGCTAGTGTTGAAATACCACAATAAAAATTGTACCTCTTAGAATTTTTTAATAAAAATTTGAGTTTCTACATAATTTGACCCGAGGAATCCAATGGTGAAAAAATAAATTTTCTATTTCGACCAGTTTTCGACTTAAAAAAATTAAGTCGAAAAATATTGGTCGAAAAAAAATTTCGACTGCAGATTTAAAATCCTCGAGGTCGAATTAGTATATGACCAAATTTTCAGCCAATTCTGAGAGAAAAAGTTATTTTGGCCAAAATTTCATCGATTTTGGCCATTTTCAAAAATCCTTCATAAAAATTGTATCTGTTGGAATTTTTTCGCGAAAGTTTGGATTTATATGTAATTCGGCGCGAGGAATCTAATGGTGTAAAAATTACGGTCATAGCTACTCCCGTCTTTTACCTGAAAAAATTATCTCTGAAAGTATTAGCCGAATTTTCTTTTTAGTGGCACCATTGCATTTCTCGAGTCCATAATAGGGTATAACCAAATTTTGAGCAAATCGCTAATTTCGAAAATTATCGACATTTGTATCCGACAGATTTCTTAAAGAAAATATGTGTTTGTATGTAGTTTGACACGAGGAATCCGATGGTGTACTTAAAAAAAATATACAAAAATATATCATGATTTGTATAGTAGCAAAAAGAGTACCTATAAGTATGGCGGAAGGTCTTGTGCTGGCCACATCAAATTTTTACCTCTCGTCTCATATTCTATAAGAGAGGTATTGTAATGGGTCAAAATTTTCGAGTATGAGTTTTTGGTGGATAAGCACGTTTCAGGGTCTCTAGAATACGAATTTAATATTTCCACGATGATGTCTGTGTGTGTGTGTGTGTGCGTGTGCGTGTGCGTGTGCGTGTGCGTGTGCGTGTGCGTGTGCGTGTGCGTGTGCGTGTGCGTGTGTGTGTGCGTGTGTGTGTGTGTGTGTGTGTGTGTGTGTGTGTGTGTGTGTGCGTGTGCGTGTGCGTGTGTGTGTGTGCGTGTGTGTGTGCGTGTGCGTGTGCGTGTGCGTGTGCGTGTGCGTGTGTGTGTGTGTGTGTGTGTGTGTGTGTGTGTGTATGTGTGTGTGTGTGTGTGTGTGTGTGTATGTGTGTGTGTATGTGTGCGTGTGTGTGTGTGTGTGTGTGTGTGTGTGTGTGTGTGTGTGTGTGTGTGTGTGTGTGTGTGTGTGTATGGACGTATGTATGTATGTATGGACGAATGGACGTATGTGACGATTTTTCGTCCACGATAACTTAAAATGTATCAAACCTTTAATAACCAAATTTTATATTTAAGATTTTAATAAGGATCTTAACACCGGATAAGATTTTGGTAGAAATTCGCAAACCGGAAGTAGTACTTTTTGGAACTTGATATAGTTTTTCTTAAATAAATTGGTACATTATTTATTTATGACAATTTTTGAAATTAAAAATAGAAGATAATATAATTATCTATAGGTACAGTTCATTTTAAATACAATTTGTTGAATCTGGTAGTATTTAGCAATAAAATAAAGTGCAACTAAGTACCAATATCTTGCTGTCCATGATATGAAATTTGTTTTTACTCAAAATTTGAATTATAATGACAGTGACAGTACAGTTGACATCTTTTGCTTGCATCTTGGTTTACATTATCGTTTACATATTACATGAACATGAAACTATTAAAATGTAAGTAAAACTATTTATTAGATTATTAGAATAAGCAGAATTAGGCGAGAGGTCGTGTACTGGCCACAGCAGATTTTTTGATTTGTATTGGCTTCTAGTAATTATTTTATTTACACACATTATAACGGTTTTTTAACAATCTTTAATGATTGCACTACAAATTGTGATACATAAGTAATACCAACTCCTGAGGAGGGCTCATGTGGGCCGAAACCGGTAGAGTGGTATAAAATATACGTTTTTTGACTGCAACCCATTTACTTCAATCCTTATAATAAAATGTATGTACAATATGGTAATTCGTGTTGAAATAATTTGTAAACAAACCCGGATTCTTAAAGTAAACCCTCAAGCGATCTCCTATTTATAGTAAACTGAAATAGGTCAAAGTGGCAAAGACATGTGTGTTCATCAGTTCATCCATCCTTGCCTAAGTACATCTTTATCCCGGTCGTGGGCAACGTCATCAGCTCGTCAGCGTCACCGCAATGTGTTCCCTGCTGCTGTGGTGGTTGTGACGTCATTAACTAGACTAGAGTCATCAACAGCTAACTAGAACGAGACAGAGGGGCAAGCTTTGGTGCAATATTTCATTACAAAGTATAAATGCTTAGTATCTTCTTCAGAAGTTAGTTTGATATGCAGCAGCAGAAACTGTGCATTTATGAAAAACAAATATTTTAAAAAGAAAAATTTTCTTATGTGGCATTTTTCCCTTCCGCATTATATTCTATAAAAGGGAAGGTATTGTGACGTGTCAAAATGTTAGAGCGTAAGTTTTTAGTGAATAAAGCACGTTTTAGGATTCATAGAATGTGAATAAAGTATTTATCTACGACTACTATAAACAATTTTATGCTTTCAATTGTCAACGTAAAGTAAATTGTTATTGAGGACCAAGCAAAAAAAATTTATTGCGCGTCTCCTATGACAACGCGCATTAAAGTACTTTTTGATTACATAAAATAAAAGAAAATAACAGAATCAAACAAATTGTTTTATTTATTTATGTCGATATTATTGGTATCGTCATGGTTACGAATAAAACATAAATTGATTGAACTAAATGAATAGGTACAATGTGTTATTATTATAACAAATCATTTTAGTCATAGATAAAATTATGTGTGTATGTCGAGCGTAAAGTGTATTTTTTTGTTCCTCTTGCACTATTGCAGCTCTCGCCTTTGGCGATAATAATAATATGATGTATACAAACAAAAAGAATGAATGTAAGCAATCAACCGTAAGTTTTTTTTACAAAATTTTGAAAATATGTTTTATGGTGGAATTCTGGGCATTATCTTAAAATTCTATAAACTTATAGATCTATAAGTTATGGAAAATCCGTAACTAACAGTCTTATAGGTTTCGCTAAAATGGTATTCTGACTGCATGTCTATAACTTTTGACATCTGTAAATTTTTCTTATAGAATCTTAAAAACAGTATTACCAATAGTTCCATACTATTATTTTTGTAACATGTAAAAATAATGAATTAATTGTTGTACATTGCTTTTCTTGAAGAGAAATAATATTTTAGTATAAAAATAAAGACATTCTTAACAAAATTTGCAGCAAAACATGCAAAATCTTATGAAATATTTTCTTGCAATTTCAATTACATTATTAATTTTGAAGAAGGCCATTGTCACATTGACGCGACAAATGATTATACAAATTTGACACAATGAAATACACATGACACGTGCTGATAAAATTTGAGAATATATGTCGAAAATATGAGGTAAAACATAATATGCTACATAACTAAAGATTTTTTAGCGAAAAATTAAAAATATAGCAAACACAATAATTGATTAATTAATTTTATTTACAGTTAAAGGAAAATAAAAATTATAATTATAGTTTTCAAGCTAATACTACACACTCGAAGACAAATATACCTAGAGAATAAATTAAATGCAGTAGGGGATGGTGCAAGAACCTGGTAAACTACTACTACTGATAATATTTTATCAGAGATTTTAATTAATCAAACTATGTTTAAAATAATCAATGTCATTCATATTGAATGAATTCAGTAGAACTCCTAAATTTGACTGTATTATTTCCAAGCGATTTCCAATCATGATAACATTTTTATAAACTATGAAGCAAATTTTAAATAAAATATAACACATTCTATACACATATACTTCTCAGCAATAATGTTCTTCTGATAATTGGTTTGAAATTGTAAAAATTTGCTAGTTATGATTCATTTTTCAATATTCCAGACACATGCCAATATTTTCATAACGACTTATGGTGAGTCAGTAGCTGTCTATAAATTTATAGAAATCTATAAGACATTTATAGAAATCTGTAAGCTATAGGTTTGCTCAGAATAGCATTTTTTAAGATCGGTCTATAAGTTACTATAGATACGCTTATAGAAGTTATAGAACTGCATAGAATCCCAATATTAGTAATATAATTTAAGATACAAAATCGCGAAATATTATTTTCCTGTGTATTATTTCGGAACAAAAACAATTCCTAAAAATATCAATCTAATTTTATGCGATTAATTATTATATTTACAAATTATCTTTCATTCATATCATTTATCATTTCCATAATTTCCAGTAGGTACCTAATACAGTGATTACACTCACACATGTGGTTTAATAATACGGAAACATAACGTACTCGTATTACTGATGTTATAAGCAATTATTAATTAAGATTAATACATCGGTACCATTTGCGGACTAAGTGCTGTGCTGTAATATCGCCAACTAATGATATCTTAAGTAATTTAGTGCTGTGCTGATGTACATGTGACAACTACGATGTTTAATGGAAAATATTAGTACATATCTATAATAATATTAGTTAAATATTTACAACAGTACTTGTTTCCTACATTTCTCTATAATATATTTTCCATTGTTAAAGCTGTACCGCTTTCACTTAAATTTTAAGTTTACCTTAAGGGCGTTGTGAAGAGCTCAAAATAATATCGGTTTTCATACTGGAAATCTCAAATTTATTAAAATTGTTTTCATTAATTGCAAACATCAAAATATTGAAATTTTTCAGTTTTTTGTCAATAAAAATGTTATTATCTTGATTATTATTGACGTTATTGTTTCAATAAATTTGAGATGATAGCATTTTAGACCATTAGCCCATTGTAATATTTTTAAATAAGTAAATTAGCTATACAGGGTGTAACCCAACCTATGTAACAAAATTTGAGGATAGTATTGGATGCACTGATCACGAATCAAAAAGAATTTTGTTGAAATTCGCAAATTAAAAATCTGACGTGGCCATCACACAACCTTCCGCCATATCTAGACTTTAAACAGAAATGTAAATGTATACGTACAATCCGGTGCCCATTTAAAATATACAAATAAAAATCTAAAATATTGAAACACAGAAATTTGCATCATCTGAATAAAAAGATTCATTCACAAGAAAACTCTTCTGTGCTGAAGCCATCCTCCGTTCAATTACTACATTTAATATCTTACCTATGACATATAGCACTAGTATGTCAACTTGTCAATATTTTTTACACAGAAACAAAATTCAGTCGAGCATGGATTACCTACAAGATTTCAACGTTTTATTTTTTAAATTTTACTGTAGTTCTTTGATGCTACCAGATAAAGAAATTTTTTTATAACGTAAGTTGCAAATAACTTTGCCTCTTATTCTTATTACAAATAAATACTATATTTATCCAAATTTATATAAATTTTTGACAATTAATCTTTTCAATCTTCAAAAAATATCACTTCCGGTGAAGATATTTGTACCAAAATCTAATGGGTTCTTCCAATTTATATACAAATGTTAAATACCAAATATCAAAATTTTTGGGTAATTCGTATTTGAGTTATCCGACTGACAGAAATCCGGCCCTGACCACATACACACACACACATACATACAGACATCATCGTGAAACTATCAAAAATGAATTGTAAGGACCCTAATTCGTGCTCATCCACTAAAAACTCACTACCCGATTTTTAGCATGATTCCAATACCTTCCTTTACATAGGTAAACGGAAGGTAAAAATTGGTACAAGCAAATGAGACATTCTGTTAGTACCTACCATTTTTCCTGTTTGTAAAATTATTATTAATGTAGGTAATTATGATTAATTACGCTGCATAACTATTGTTTAATTTATATTACAATTTAGGTGGCAGTAGGATCAGAAATAAACTTCTTACAAAGTTATTTAATTGTGGGACGTTTCGGCGCCGAAACGGCAACCATAATCAGCCTTATTATGTAATTATGTTGTTGAAGCACTTATTGTTTAACTTTTTTTTGTATTTAAAGGTGACAACCAGTGGTACCCAACATGATATTGTTTTGCAAACTGCTCTTAATCTTACGAATTTCAACAAATTTCTTTTTGATTCATGATCAGTGCGTCCAATACTATACACCCTTCAATTTTGTTACACAGGTTGGGTTACACCTTTTATTTCGCAGATTGGATCTAATTTTTTAATGTTCAACTTCACATTTACCGATTTGAAGGACTCTGCTCCTTGGATCTCAGTGCAATCCTTGAAGTTGCTCGTCCTTGCTCAGCAGGAAAGCTAAACATCCTACCTCGTCGTCCTTTTTGTTTTTCCCACACCAGTGAGAAATTTAAGCGCCGGCTTCATTTTTCATTTTATTTTGTAAAGTAAAACGGACGCGAGACTGCGGCCGTGGTTTAACGAAATAGTCATTAATTATAATTTGAGAGCGATAAAATACGAACACCAGCGATTTTTCTCTTTTTGTTTGTTAAACTTACCACGCCACTTAATTTTACCCATGATTTGAGACCTCTGTAAAGTGTTTTGGCTGGCATGCCTTCGTAAGAAATTGATTTTTCTATTCATAAAAAATTTATGTTTGTAGATTGAATTAAATTTTTTGAAAAACATACTTGTGAGAATATTCTAAGTTAGCAGTATACTAGCGTCAGGACCGTCAGGACTCGCTACGCGAATCTTACGCTAGGTCGCGCAATCCTTTTGACATTGACAGCTGTCACATTGACATTGCTGTCACTTTGATAATAATTTCAATTAAATTATTGTTTACTTAATATTATTGCAAAATCCGATAGTGGACATGTAATGTCAAAAAAACTATTAATTCGTGTAAATTATGTATTTATTATAACACATAATAATTCAAAACATAAAATTTAATTTTATTATGTTTAAAGGCTTTATTTCGTTGTAATATGTTGGAATCAATTAAACAAATGTCATTCATAAATTATTACGTTGAATGGCGGCCATTTTGGATTTCTTTTTCCGAAAGTCCTTTTCAAATGCTTTCATATGATACCAAACACGACATGATTCGGACAACTTCGTGTTCAAAATAGTGGACGTTGAATGGCGGCCATTTTGGATTTCATTTTTCGAAAGTCCTTTTCAAATGCTTTCATAAATGATGCCAAACACGACATGATTCGGACAACTTCGTATTCAAAATGATGGACGTTGAATGGCGGCCATTTTGGATTTCTTTTTTCGAAAGTCCTTTTCAAATGCTTTCATATGATACCAAACACGACATGATTCGGACAACTTAGTGTTCAAAATGGTGGACGTTGAATGGCGGCCATTTTGAATTTCTTTTTTCGAAAGTCTGTTTCAAATTCTTTCATATGATACCAAACACGACATGATTTGAACAATTTCGTGTTGAAAATGGTGGACGTTGAATGGCGGCCATGTTAGATTTCTTTTCCGAAAGTTCTTTTCAAATGCTTTCATATGATACCAAACACGACATGATTCGGACAACTTCGTGTTCAAAATGGTGACCATTGATTGGCGGTCATATTGGATTTCTTTTTTCAAAATAAGTCATAATTATTTACATTTATTTATAAAATTATATTATCTAAATTTATCCAAAAATAATTACGTTAAAATTTTGTTTGAGGGTCACTGGTATTTCACAAAATCTAAGTCCGTTGCGAACCGTTCAATTCTGTTCGTTGCAGTAAAAATCAATAAAATCGACAGTAGTGTAATTTTCGTAAGATTATATGGATGTCCAGTAAAATGTATGCCTAAAAATACATCAAATATATCAAAATTTACGTAAAATACATATGTGAAAATAGTTTCAGTGGTATAATATAGTTTGTGACTGAACTTAATGTGTGTTTCCAGGTGAAAATATACGAACTTTCTCTGATAGGACACACAAGGAGCCAAACATAGACTATGGAAAAGCTAGGTTAGCATTTTATTTAAGTACTTAGATAGTTATTATAATATGTTAAAGTAGAGTGAAAAACCGCAGCTTTGCTGCCTCAATAGCTTTTAACTAAAGTGATACTATGAATTCAGTTTAGACACTAAAACAGCTGATAAAAGTGTCATGAAAAATTTATGTTCATTATTAATATAGCTCAACCGTCAATTGTATAGCAAATTACACAAAAATAAGATCTTTAACTCCTAAAAGTCTTGTTATATTTCTTTTATTAATTTAGTGTTTCTCTTGTTGCAGGTCCTGCGAACCTTGAGTAAACAGCCTCGGGTTAAAGGTCAGTTCCTCTTTTGTATTAAATTTACTAATTTTGTGTTAAACGTATGGATAATTTCGATACGTTAGTTAGCCCGGTCGGCTATCGTTGCGGCTGTAATAATTAATTTATTGAAGTAGCTTTTTTAGTATTTTTTTGTGTTTTGAATTTTTGTTATTATTTATTATTATTGTATTTTTTTTCTTTAAGATTTCTTCAAATTTAAGTTACACACATCTTTGATATTTTTGGAATTATCGTTTCCGAAAAAATTGTAACATACGATTCATTGCAATCTTTGTCTGTTAGGTATTTGTGTAATGCTATTTTCCCTTAAATTTTTCACTCCAAAGTATTAAAGCATTAGTATGTACATTTATTCAGGTACTTTTCTTACAGTTTAAGCAGGAGTTATTACATCAATTAATCCATAATAAATATTTCTTGTAAACCTAATCCTAGTATAGAGTCGCCAAATTTGACAATGATTTATCATCACCTTTATCCTATAGTTCGTCTATACCTTATTCCCAAAGGTGTATGTATCAATGTTTCTACCATGAAACTTCGGAAGTTTCGGGTACCCATATCACATTGTACTGACCACGTACCCGTCTTATTCTTCTGCTCTCGATGGAAGTTTCACAACTTAATGCCGGAGCATGTAAAACTGGCACGACAAAATATCCAATTCAATTCTTTTTATATAATTCCAAATATCTTATAATATGTCACACTCATTATTGTTATTAATAATAAAATTAGACTTCAATGATAAGTTTACGATTACCTTTCTTTCATATGGAGAAAACTTCAAGAAATCGAATGCTGGGAGTTTCAAGTCAATATTTTGATCCGTTCAGAATCTACAGATGATCAAACACAATAATAAAAATAATTTTAAAATGTTACTCTTCTTCCGAGAAACAAATATTTAAACATCGATTTGACTAAGGTTTTAAAATAAAATTCATACAAATAATAAAGCATTATTTGAAAAATCTAATGCAGGAATCCGCAGGTCAATATTTTAATTCGTTTAGAAATGCCAACTCAAAACATAAAAGATACTAAAACTGCACTATTTTCTTTAAGATATTGTGTTTGATCTGTGGCTAAAATAATGCTCCCGAAATGTTGAAAATTAAAATGTTATAACAAAAATTATCTAAGAAATCGAATGTTGAAGACCGGAAGTCGATACCTTGATTCATTAAAAAATAAATGCAGTTTTTGTTTAAACAACAAAATTGCGGTTTAACTTAAAATGGCTAGAAATTGCTCAATTATATTTTAACGATTTTCTCGAGAACTATTCATCTTAGACAAATTTCTCTAGTAGTTTTTTTTTTCATAAAAGTTTATCAAATACAAGGGAAACCGAGAAAAACTCGGATTTTCCATGATTTTTCGGTTATAATTTTTTAAGCAGGAAAATTGCGATGTGGCAAACCTGAAATTCGTATTCAGCACCCCAAAAAACATGTAGGATGAAAGAAAATATACTTTTCCAAAACTTTCCAGGCAGAATCCTAAAATTGGACTAATAAAAATATAAAACGAATTACCTTTGTTTGAAAATAAGTGTGCATCGATTATCAACAAACTGAAACTGTTGTTTTATTAACTTCATCAATCAACATCATTGTATGACAAATAGGATGCAATATTAAAGACTGCACCCGTGCTGCACCTAAACTATTACCATTCGAGCAATTAGTGGCACATTCAGCTTTAAATGCAACTGGGTCATGTCATTAATATTTCATTTGTCCGTGATGTTTGTGATTCTAACAAGTGTTCAGATTAGCAGCCGCGGACATTACTGCCTCTGACCTCTAGATCCTGGGCATTAATCAGAACAGTAGCGTAACCAGTTAGTTGCCTATGAAGACTCGGAAACTATCAGTACCCAATAAAAGGAGAGATCCACGAAAATTTAAACTTTATGAACTTTTAAATTATCATCAATATCAAATGAATGACTTTCAAGGTTTCAGACAATTATGTTGTGTCTTTTTGGAAACATGCTACTGGCTTTTAGATCTAAAGACTGGAAATGGAACCCAGTTTGGAAATATAATATTAATTTCCGTTAAGCGGCTCGTCTACGTTTTTACCAAATTCCTAGAATACGGTCGATTTTACTTTTTTCCATTCCATTCTTTTCTCCACTAGTAGGGCTGCCTGAAACCAGCCCGAAACTCGTACTTGGCTACATCCTAGCTATGCAATGTCATTTTGAAGTTGAAAAATACTGTAAAAGTGTTTTCGTTGCGAGTAAACTGTCAGATTATTATTGACTTCAGGATAATGTTTTTATAAACATTTAATAGAGAAAGAATAGATCTACAGACGTGCCTTTTTAAAGTTTTTAAAATCAATTTCTATCATAAGATATAACCGTGTAAAGTTTGCATAAAATAAAATTTGAAATCCTTGCTGAAATAAAATTTTACCATTCTTGTACTACAGATGTGCCTATGTGAGATATAACCGTGTAAAATTTTCATAAAATACGATTTTTTTAATTTTTCGGAATTTTTATATTCATGTACAATTTTTTAATAAAATTTGTAGATCCATTCTTTCTCTATTAAATCCTTGTTGAAACAAAATTTTACCATTCTTGTTTTGGCCACAAAACACTCGCTATACATTAGTACATTTTATGTTGGATTTAAGGTAGTAGACGGGCCTCTTAAAATGTAGCTTAGACATGTTTCTTATAATTATTCCTGTATATTCGTAAAATAAATACTGCCTATCAATGATTATTATTAAAATTCCCATAACACGAATATTTAAAAATATTTAACGATGAATCAAACTCAGGATTCAAATATTAAACTATCCGGTCATTTGGACACACGGACGTGAACTTCGAAGTCCGAATGCAGTTCGTACAAATCGCGTCGCAGGATCGTGATGCACCTAATGGACTTTCAAAACTTTACCTGCTCTCATCAATTACACCAGATCAATTAACGGAATAATATATAGTCTGGTAATTGAATAGGATAGTGTGTTTGCATACAGGATGGATTTTATTGCCGTATAAAGAGAGCATTAGTACATGTTTTTGTCGATTAAAAACTGTGGCCGAAATGGTAGTTATTTATGTAGCTTAATTACAGTGTAAATTGTTTATTTGTTGCCATATAGGCGTGAAGTTGTATTCAGACAATTACGATGAGAGCGATAATAGTATATTATGTGAATCCGAAGGTGAGAGAAATAATCACCTGAGGGTTTAAAGGTACTTTAGTCCTGTGGTATATACGCTATTTTTGCACTTCATCCTCAAACGAATACAAAATAGTTTAAAAGAATACACATTTTGCAATTTTGACTCTAAACTTTATGACAAATATGTATATTGTTACCCTAGATACTATGTAACAAATTGCACGTATTTACTTGACAACGGGAGTAAATATGAAAAATAATCCCTTGGGATCAAATTAAGAACTTTAGTCCCTAAAAATGCGAAAATAATGAACATTTAAAAAAGCAAACCTGTGTTGTAAAGTGCCCTAAAGTGTGCGACAAAGTACTTTGTTACATACTTAGGTACTTTGTTACATACTTAGGTACTTTGTTGCACACTTACGTACTTTGCAACACACTTGCGACAAACAGTTGCATTCAACATTTAAAACAATGTAGAAACATGAACTTTCAGAAACAGGCGTAGAAAAAGAAAATAGTTTACTTACATAATTTTATTGTAACAAATTGAATTAGTAAATTTTATTTCAATTGGCTTAATAATTAGAGATAAAATTGTTTCATATAAAAATTAATGTTTATGTTTATTATTTCAATTAATCACATAAATTTTAACAACCCTTTTGTTTCGGATTATTCTTCGTTCATTAATGACCCTGTATTCATTTTCATGATATATGTACGTAATATTTTAGGTTTAATTGCGTAGGGTGTTAAAAATGACAGCCATTAAATATTTACTTTGTTTCTTTCATGTCAACATACCTGATTTGTCAAATACAGTGTTCCGTGTTGTGTTTTGCTGACCTTTTACGTGCGCAACACTCCAATTCTATTCAATTGTTTGCATGGAATCGTAAATATCGAATTTGCTCCTGCGATATTTTTTATTATTTGATCGGTCATAACATGATGATGTCGTTTGCAAATATAAACATTTACTGGTAAAGTTACATTCAATAAACAAGTAATTAATTCAGTTATTGAGTCTACATCAATTTATATCACGAAAATGTAATTTATAACCTAAATTAATTTACGGAATAGTTTTGCTGTAACTATAAATTGAAATTCTTTTTGCCAAAAAATAATCGTAGGGAAATTTGAATGTATAGTAAATATTATTATAATAAATAAAGGTTTTTTTCGACTGGTGAAATGTAAGGAAATTGATTTAATCAGGAATGCAGTCTTAAATAATTTATTTTTATTTTTCTAATATACCGACGTTTCTGCACACCCTAGTGCCTTCTTCAGGGTTAAATAGAAATAAGGTTGGTAAATAAATAATACATGTATTTTTTTTAAAATCTATCTATTATTATAATAAATTCAAATGAGGGAAGTACATACTGATAACTTATTTTTCGTTTATTATTATATTATTATTATTATACACAAAACAAAGTACGAAAGTAAAATCAAATGTCGATATTATTGTGGAAACACAAGATCTTATGGCGGGTTTCCACCAAAAGGGCGCGCTGAGTATGTTACCTCTCGCCTCTTATTCTATAAGAGAGGTATTGTGACGGGTCTAAATTTTCCAGTGTGAGTTTTTGGCAGATAAGCACGTTTTAGGGTCTCTAGAATTCGAATTTCACATTTTTGAGATGATATCTGTGTGTGTGCGTTCGTTGGTTCGTGCATTTGTATATGTTAAAATTTTTTCGGAAACGATAACTTCAAAAATATCAGTCATTTAAATACCAAATTTTATATGTAAGTGTGGGAAGTAAATGATCGGGAATGCAGTCAATTTTCTTTATTTTCTACACTGCCAACGTACACTTTATATGTAAGGTTTAAATACGATTTTCAATAGAACAAGTGTATTTTGGTACCAATTCATAAACCGCAAGTAGTACTTTTTTAAAATATTACGATAAATAATTCATTTAAGACAAAATGAAAGATTATGTGATCATTATCTACAATCGGTACTTTATAAAAATTTCTGTATCTGCTATCATTTACGAAAAATTAAATATTTGTAGTCCACGATCGTTTAACATTTGTTACTACGTAATATTTAAATGATTATGACATGACAATGACAGTGACAATAGTGAAATATCGTTTATATCTTCTTCTGCATCTTAAATAAAATGACTAATATATATTTGTGAGTAGTAGTATATATTTGTATAACAGGATATAAAAGAATAAAGTAAATAGGGGAGAGGTCTTGTGCTGGCCACATCAGATTTTTGTTGCGGTTTTTTGAAACACTACAGGTCCTCGTTACAGATATGGACAATTTTTCTGTTGAGTAGTCATTGAGATTCGTGTAGCCATTTTGTTTCAAAAATGTTTATAACATATTTGCAAATAGTCAGATTTTTATTGAAATCTACAAGAGTCTTTGCTTTGTTTTTATTTGTCCATTTGGTGGAAACCCGGCATTAGATATGGCATAGTATGGCGTGAGGTCTTGTGCTGGCCACATCAGATTTTTTACTTTATCAACAACATAGTAATTTAACAGTCATTGAATTAACCATTCAGTCTAAATATACCTAGGTATATTGGCGGTTTGCATATATCGAGCATGAGCGCCTCTTGTGGGAGATTCGGCAAAAGTATTAGGTATACAACACGTTTGAATGTTTAATTCATTTCCGATTTTTCATTTCCAATAAAATGAGCACTGGTTCCCAGCGCTTTTCGTCAATTCTCAAAATACAATTAATAAATAGATTATAAAACGTGATAAAATATATTTACAGTTATGTAGGTATCTACTTACGAAATTCGTTTTACTCTGTGAATCCAAATTTTACATCTCTCGTCCTCATACCATCTTATTATAGAACCTTAGAACAGAACTGGTTGAATTGAAACAGTACAACTGTCGAACTGTCAAAGGCTTTACCATAATATTAATGCATTTTTTCCCGCCAGGGCGGCGCTTACTACTCATGTGCAAACCGCCTATAGTCAACTCATCTATTGATAAACGTTATACATTCCAGCAGTACCCAATACATTAATAACAAAATCAGTACGATACTAATGAATGACGTTATGAATATACAGGGTGTTAAAGCTCTCGCGGTATTCAGAGCACCGTGTTGCAAACATCAAAGCATCAAAGGTGAGGTCGGTGGCCGAACAAGAACCGAGCGAGTTTCAGGTTCGTGTAAAGTTGCCAGTGTACAATCACACCTGTGGCTTGTCTGCCGCCCGGCCTACTGTTCTCACACCTTTCATTTAGACATGAACTCTAGTTGGAGGAACTACTACAGACTGTATTAGTTCCCCTGTCCCGAGGTAGTAAGTATTACTAGACTAAAGGTGGCATAGGTTAGGAAAACCCACCAAACTTATTCCAGAAAACTATTTCCAGAATGATTGTTCAACTGGAAAAGCTCCAAATCTATTAATTCAAGTTAAGCGGCTCGTCTACGTTTTTGCCGAATGCCTAGAATACTCTCGATTTTACTTTTTTTCCATTCCACTCTTTTTTTCCACTACTACGGCTGCCTGAAACCAGCTTTACCGCATCCTAGCTATGCAATGTCAAGTTGAAAAATACTGTAAAAATGTTTTTGTTGCGAGTAACCTGTCAAATTATTATTGAATTCAGGATAATGTTTTTATAAACATTTAATAAAGAAAGAATGAATCTACAGATGTGCCTATTTAAAATTTTAAAAATTAATTTGTATCATGAGATATAAACGTCTAAGTTTTGCATAAAATATAATTTTTTGATTTTTTTGGTATTATATATTCATGTACAATTCTTAATCAAAATTTTAAAAAGGCACATCTGTAGATCCATTCTGTCTCTATTAAATCCTTCTTGAAATAAAATTTTACCAATCTTGTACTGGCCATAAAACACTCGCTACGTTAGTACATTTTATGCTGGATTTTAGGTAGTAGACGGGTCTCTTAAGTAGTGTTAGAAGTGTATAATATAGGTAGTAGTAACGCATGATTCAAATACCTAATTTTAAAATTCTGAAAAACAGAATGGCAGGTGATGTGCCATGAATGGGAATTTTTTTTAAAATACTGTGTAAAAGCTTATGGTTATATTGTAATTACAACTAAAAATTACTAACGAAAAAATTGTGTGAGGGTGTTTTGTCAAAATAAAACAAGGTAGGTACTAGGTAAAATCATTAATTTTTGTTGGATTAGAAATGTATGAGTGGAATAGTCGTCATTATAGTTTTATAGTTTTGAAAATCCGCAAAATTATTTATCAATATAAAACTATAAAATGGCGTATGTTAACAAAAGAAACAGTACCTACATGTGTCAATCATTTAAACGTCACTTTATAGCCCACGAACCACTTTATAGCGCAGTGCGTTATATAAAACGTCAAATCAATGCAAACAATTTAGATTTTCAATTTTCCTCATAAACCTACTAATAATCCTACAAATAACCATTTTTTATAATTAGTTGTACCATTTTTTATTTAAATAACATCATTTTTACTTCATAAAATTTCGAAATTTTTGGTAATTTGAACAAGAAAATTAAATTTATTTATTTATTAGAAAATATTAAACCGTGCATAAAGTTGGGTATGTACCATGGGCGTAACTTGCTTTTATGGCTCTTGACGTGTTTTTAGCCCTTGGCTGACGAAAATCATGTCTCAAGCCATAAAAGCTTCCTTACACTCTTAATACATAAATAACGATTTGTTGGACGAATTCTTTAATTTGCCTCCCATGGATGTAAAGAAAAATTTCTTTCATGGTAACCAAGTTGTAAACAAACAATTAATAATAATTACTTTGCATCCCTAAAACAAAGATAAATAATAACGTATTCAGATTTCGCAAATATAATTAATCAATCATCAGTACATTAATTAAGATTCATCGTAAGATCATTAACCTCAATTTACACCTCAAGCGAGCTGTTAATATTCAGTTTACGCTATATTAATTACAAATCAATTTAGAGGAGAGAGTTACACGTTTACATCGAGATCGAGTGATAGATTCTCAGTCTCTGAGTAGGACCGGAACTAGACTAGAACTAATACTGATAGGGCTCGTGGTATCTTCTATCGGACTAATGTGTTTTGCATGGGATGTGAGATTGTACGTTACGGTACGATGTCTTTCTTGTAGGTTGTATCGCTAGTGGTTGTAATCAGTCTTTGATGATTCTTTGAGCTATTAGAGCAATTTGCGCGGGTATCTGAGAAGGTCTTGGCAAGTGATTATCGTAGGAAGAGGAAGTGCGACGATCAGAATTAGCAAAAGAAAACGAAACAGTCGAAAAAAAAATTTTTGATAAAAGTTACAGAGTTTAAAGGTGATGGTGATCTTGATAACGTTTTTAGGGTTTTTACAAGGTCAACTTTGTATTTTAAAACGGGAACACATATTTTTGACATTGACAATCGAAAGAGCGGGAAATTTTTAGTCCGAATAGGTTTTGTAAATTAACAAAACCTCAATAAAAATTGTACCCTTCAGAATTTTTCCGTGAAAATTTGGATTCCTACATAATTTGACCCGAGAAATCCAATGGTGAAAAAATAAATTTTCCATTTTAAACAGTTTTAGACTTATAAAAATTATGTCGAAAAATATTGGTCGAAAAAAATTTTAGACTGCAGATTTGAAATCCTCGGGGTCGAATTAGTAGTCCAGTAACCTAGTACATCGTAAGTTGCATCAAGTGGTGGTAGTAGATTTCTATTTTTTTTCTTGTATAGGATGTGACTGAGATGCAAAATCCAAGTTTTCGACCTCGGCAACCCTCCGGAACACTTTTGAATATCTCAAAAACTGCTAAATTTTTGCACTTTTTTCGGATTCTTACCATTTTGACTATGAAGGAGCACGATTTCGACAAAAACCATTCTATACATTTTTAAACTAGATTAAATTGTCTACAATCTAAAACCAAAATAGGCTCGGTAGCCCTAATAGTTTCCTAGTTTGGCAAAATATACAGATTTGAAACACCAACCGTTTCTCTTCTACAAAAATTTTACTATATTCTCTCGCGGAAGAACTTTAAATTTCAGCTCAAGGAAGGAAGGAATTTTTGACAGAATGTATGTTATAGAAAAAAGTACGAGGAATTCAGTGCTGCAAACCGGAAGTCAATATCATTATTCGTTCAGATATTATAGTTAATTAAACACAATAAACAAAAGAATAAACAAAATTTTTTACTATATTCTCTCGGGGAAAAACTTTAAATTTCAGCTCAACCAAGGCCACTGAAATTTTTTGACAGAATATATCTTATAGAAAAAAGTACGAGGAATGCAGTGCTGCAAACCGGAAGTCAATATCATTATTCGTTCAGATATTATAGTTACCTAATTAAACACAATATACAAAAGAATAAACAAAATTTTTACTATATTCTCTAACCATGATGATTCCACAATTTGAAACCTTTAGTAATATTAAAATATTTAAAGTTTACTTAAAATACCCTATTGGATCAGCATCAGCCGTAAAATCATCATCTGTAGGGGTCGGTAACTATAGACATGTGTTCCGATCCGACCCCCAACCAGAAGGTCTTATCAGTTCAGTATATCGAAGTCACCGATTGACTTGAACTTGTTTAGAGTTTCGTCAAGGGTTATGAGCCCAAGAAAGTACGGGTAGGCAAGTGGTTCGGAGAGGCATGCGAATACATCTAGAGCCATCTACCGGTAAAATTATACTTACATTATTTATAGTATATTATATGAATAATCCTAATAAATTATTCAGCAATTCATATTCTAAGATTATTCAATTACAAATATTAATGGAATATTATATGACGATATTCTACGGATATCCTTTTTCGATATAAATATTCTAGTAATATTCTGGAAATAATCGGAATATATACATGCGTTTCAGATATTAAACGAATATTCTTCGATTATCTTGTGCTATCTGGGATGTAGTTTGATACGGGGAATCCAGTGATGTACTTAAAAAAAATATACAAAAATATTTGCATCTTGATTTGTATAGTAGCAAAAAGAGTATAGTATGGCAGGAGGTCTTGTGCTGGCCACATCAGATTTTTTATTACAAAGTAACCTTCTTTTTAATAACCTTTTAAAGCTAAACAATTTCTAGGTTCTTTACCGAACCGCCATGCAGTAAGATCATGGCATATGGCATGTGTATAATCGCAACTACCATAGACTTCAATATGTAGGTAAGGTAGATATGTTTACAGTTTAGAAGGCCAACAAAGTATGTATAGTAGCATGAGGCACGAAATATCTGATTACAAGCTACATTATTGTTTACAAATAATGTTTCCGATACAATCTACTAAAAGATTTATTTTCATTTGATACGGGATTCGTGATATCACGGAACTGTCGGCGCAAACTGTTGACATTTTTCAATTTGAAGGCGAGACTAAAGTCGTTATTGTGAGGTTAGATTAATTCAAGCCATGGAACACGTAGTGCATAGTTTAACACTTCATTACATAACACTTACCGAGAACGCGACTTCCTCAGTGATATGTAATTTTTAAGGTTGGCGAACCTGTAGCACGCGATCCGTTTTCAATGCCCGTTAAAACATAGACCATTTTATTACTGGAAAATTGTTCATGGATTGCTTCAGGATTAAAGATTTAGAGCCGGTATTTCAGATACAGTTTAAGCTATAGCTTAGCGTTAAACTTGGTTTAAGAAAAAAGAAGTGTATTTCAATACACAACAGTTTAACTTAGGGTTTCACTATTTGACTTGATTTTCAAGCTACATGACTTGACTTGACTTAAAATCGAGTCAAGTTCAAGTCAAGTAATAGAATTCGAAAGTCAAGTCAAGTCAAAGTAGTAAAATTTCAAGTAACTTGATAATCAAGTAGTAAAATCTCAAGTACTTGATACTTGAATATGAAATAGTTAAACTTCAAAAAGGAAAAAAATTAGGTAATTCTTCATAACTGTATTGCATTAGATAAATTATTATCTATCAATATATAACAAATAGGTCTGGCAATATAACTATTATTAACAAAACCAAATTAAAATCTTAAACTTTTTTACAAAAAATAATTCCTATGCAAGAAAATAATAAAAATACAGTTGTGGTGTAGATACAAAATCGTTCAATTGGGTCGGGGAATACGGCATTTCTTTTTAATTAATGATTCGATTGAATTGCGCATTTTTTAACAAAATTGTTTGTTATCAAGTAATATCAAGTAGCTTGAAAATACTTGATATCAAGTCAAGTAGTAACGATAGAAAATCAAGTCAAGTCAAGTAATGATTTTTTTAAAAGCTTGATTTTCAAGTCAAGTCAAGTAATTCACAAAAACGTCAAGCTACTTGACTTGATGAATCACTAAACTGTTAAACTATAGTTTATGTTAATCCTTGGACCAGGTACAGTTGGAAAGAATATACTTAACTTCTAATAAGGACGTATACTCTTCCTTTATCCATATATAAAAGTCTTTGACCGTGTGGCCATATAACATTAGGTACCTACCATTACCATTGCACTTCGTGTAGGTAAGCTGGGGAAATGTACAACTCTCAACCACGATAAAAAATATGCTTTGTGGCCGATAAAAATCTTCTTATTGTACTTTGCGTCCGTTAAATAGAACGGAGTTTTTTGTGGCTTGTTTTTAAATGGATCTGAGTGGCTACGGAAATCACGAAACAATTGAAATAAAGTAGTTTCCTGATGTAGAGCTAGTAATTTTTACTTTTTTATCTTTATTGCAGTCATAATATATTTTTCCGCTTGTAAAACTGAGTAAGAGGAAATTTAAATTTGTTATCTGGTTCCCGTAATTAAATTTTTCTGCGGGAAAAATTACTACATTTTGTACAAAAAATCTTTGAATGATTTATAAGTTGTTTAACAAAATGTAGATTTTACTGTAAATATACATATTTAAAAATTAGTAGGTATCTAACCTTTCGTTCATTTTTTTTAAATTTAAGAGTGGTATTTAAGCAAGTAACAAATAATTGGATATGAGAAAAAAATACAATTTTACAGTTCAAAACTATATATACCGGGCGTTTCCTGAAACAGGCGCACCTCCCAAAAAAATTGTATTTTTAAGTCAATTACATTTATATTATAGATTTATAAACTACATTCAAAGGCGCATTAAACTACATACATAATGAATTTGCATTACTTCCTGTTTAGCCGGAAGTGACATAAATTTACTTATTTTAAATGGAACAACCCGTATATTTTCAAAGATTTTGCTTCTACATAAAATTCTGAATACAACCATGTATAATAAGCTACTTTTTCGTTGTAGATATCTAACTAAAATAATAATTAAAATATTACAAAACAAATCGAATCATTCCTAGTTAGCTATGAAATAAATGATAAAAAACAGATTTTATGATACTAAAAATGTCAGTTTATTAACAAAAATAATACTTTAATAAGGAATTGCAATTCAATTATATTATTTATAGTAAATTTTCAAAATGGCCTCCATTTTCTTGAATACATAGTAAAACTCTTCGTATAATAATTTCATTATCATTTATTTCATAGCTAACTAGGAATGATTCGATTTGTTTTATTTTACTTAGAAATCTACTACGAAAAAGTAGCTTATTATACAAGGTTGTATTCAGAATTTTATTTAGAATCAAAATCTTAAAAAATATACGGGGTGTTCCATTTAAAATAAGGAAGTTGATGTCACTTCCGGCTTAAAAGGAAGTAATAAAAATTCATTATTTATGTAGTTTAATGCGCCTTTGAATGTAGATTATAAACCTACAATATAAATGTAATTGACTTAAAAATACAATTTTTTTTCAGGAAACGCCCGGTATAGCAAACTAAAGAAAAACAGTCACATATTTTTTTATACTTAATAGTTTTCAGTATTATCCGTTTCGGTTATTTCAAATTTTTTGCTACCTCTCGTATAAGTAATAATTTATTGATAAAGTATAAATAATGTTTTATTTAATTGTTTTTATTCTTAAACTATTACCAATAGTTAAAATATTATAACCAGTATACGGGCAAAAAAGAAACTTCTGCATACAATTTTGAAATTTTGGACCCCATCTATCGTCTATCCAATGTCATATAAACTGTCAATACTGAATTACTAATCTGTAAGTATGAAAAACTTTGGAACGATAAAATGGTCTCTTTAAATTCCATTCGTCTCAATGTTTTATACGCATCAAAAACGAAACATGAAGAAAAGGATATAATTAAATTAACTTTAGAAAACAAAACTTTAGAATGTGCTGTGATAACCGATAAAGAATTATGAGAACTGTTACTCATTTAATGCATTTATAACTTTCTAATCCTTGTCTTAAAACTTAAAACTTAAAATATAATAGATTTGCGACTTTTAGTTTTGACTATAAGATTATTAATGGGTACCATACTCTTAATGCATTTGCATAAACTTTACTAAATGTTCTTGTTAGTAGTTTAAAAAATTTTAAAAACCTTTTTGCTGTTAAAACTTAAAAACATTATGGATCAATTTCAACATTAGATTTTAATTCACTAGGTAATTAATGTGATGTATCTACTACTACTTTTTTGTACGACTATTTTTAAAAAGTAAGGTATTCAACTGATATTTTAACAAAAAAAATACACAACAGCATTTTTGTTTAATTTATTTGCATGCTGCTATTAGTAAACAGTGTTGTAGTAGATAACAATATTTTCCATCTAGATAAAGATAAGATAAGATAATATAATAGATAACCATTGAAGCAATTATCTGGATAATAAAGATAAATTATTATTAAATTAAACATTTTCAAATCGTCATAACTTGACGTATTTTCAGTCGATTTCGATGAATCTTCGAGGGCGAAAAACATTGAAGTGTCTACTTTAAAGTCATGCATGCGAACTTTAGCGTCACTCCTTCCGCCCCCCTCCAGTACCAAATACCAATGCCCAACTTTGACGATGTGTACGGAGTTGAGAAAAAATTTTCGACTCGATTCACCAAAAGGGCACTAAAATTTATTCAATTTCCTGTGCAGGACTCAAAGAACGAAGTTCCTACGTTGTTTTTACACAAAGTTATGAGTGTTTGAAAAAAGTGCATTTCTAGGTTTCTGGCGCATAGTTAAAACTTTCCTGAAAATTTCTTCTAAATTCGTTTCTGTATAATTCTCGCTTTTTCAAATTTTGTTTGCTGATTTTTACTGATCTTCGCCATTAAACAAAACAAAACAAGCAATTACAACCTGAAAATGTTTTTCATTTCTCAATTGTGTTTGTGTTATACACAAGCAAAGGTAAAGTAGATTTGCAGCGGTTTATGAAAACAAAGATGTTGCATTTATCCTTTGTATGTCGCAAGTGTGTCTCACTCTAACTAAATTAATTTTGCTGACATAGAGACGAGCGACTACAACGCCAAACCGCGTAAATTGATTGTACAGCTGCAGACTCTATAAATTATCAGATATTATGTAGGTACTCTTCCACTGTACTGCCATGTTTTAAAATTAAGTGGAAGTGGAGCAGGAGCTCAGCACTCAAGTAGGTACATTTCATGTTTTACTACAGTGTTTTCCAAACAATGTTAAGTATGGGCAGTGATGTAACTTATCTACAAATTTTTTTTATCTATTATCTTATCTAGATACATTTTTTACCTCCTGCCTCATATTCTATAAAGGAGGTATTGTGATGGGTCAAAATTTTCGATTTTAAGAGATAAGCACGATTCTTCCACTTAAATTTTAAGTGTCACTTAAATGAGCAATATCGAATCAAAATTAAATTGTGAAACGTAGAAATAACATTGCTGTCATAAGTTCGATTCAAAATTTTTCATTTAAGTTACACTTAAAATTTAAGTGGAAGTGGTGCAAATGGTCATTAGGGTCTCCAGAATACGAATAAAGTATTTTCGAAATGATGTATGTGTGCGTGTGCATGTGTGTGTGTGTATGTATGTTAGGTTGTATGTAACATTTTTTCCGGGTTCTATAACTCAAAAAATTACAAAAATTTAACAACCAAATTTTACATTTCGGATTTTAATACAAATCTTACGAGCCCAGCAAATTTTGGAAGCAATTCCCAAACCGGAAATATTTGGATAAATAATTAAATTTTCAGTTATAATAACCCAAGGACATTGATAATTACGAAATAATTTTGTGACATTCCGAAAGCACGTTGCTTGGTAACCGCCCGACGCCGCAGGCGGAGGGCTGTTAACCTAAAAGCAACGTGCTTGAGGTAGCTGTCACAAAATTATAAGTATTTATCAAAGGTCGAGGGTTATTCGGACAGAAAATTTTATTAATTGAAGTATCATTTTCATTACCAAAACGTGCAAATGACATTTTTATTCAATTATTATTATAAACATAAAAATGAACATAAATAATTGTAACCTAGCAACATATTTGACATAAGTGATAATGTCCCATGGGTTGTTTTCAGTTAAATGTTGTATTCATTGGTCAATATCGTACACGTGATCAGAAATGAAAGAATTTCATTGGATATTTAGTTAACCTAAAAATTTTCGCAATATTTTTTGTTTAAAATGAAAGATTATATATATTATCTACAATTTTTAGCATTTTATAAATTGTTCTGTCATAGTACTTTAGGAATTAAAGTACCTATTATTTATCATTTAGAGTATGAAACTTCAGTATCTTGTTGTCCATGATTGTTTAACATTTGTTACTACGAAAAATTTAATTGATAATGACAGTGCCAATAGTGACACATCATTTATATCTTCTTCTACAGTTCTACAGTTGACCAAATAACTAAAATATATTTGTATCATAAGTACCTATATATTTGTATAGTAGTAAAAAAGTAGGGTATGGCGGGAGGTCTTGTGCTGGCCACATCAGATTTTTTTAAATTTAGCTATTATCCTAGATAAAATTACAAATTATCTTTATCTATTTTAAATAAATTATTTTTTTTAGAAGTTTGAATTATTTTACCGATTTGTAATTGATTTGCTTATAATGCTTGAGTAATTATTTTTTAAATAAAAATTACAATACCTACTTTGAAAACTATACGTACTTATAAGTCCATGACTAAAAGGTATTATTCGGCCATGAATAATACTTATACGTCCAAAGTAATATTTCTAGTTCAATTGAATTAATTGGTTAATTAAATTTAATTTTGATTTCCGATTTTCCAAAGCTGCAATTCCTCCATAACGATAATGAACGGTGATTATATTTACAGTCTCCTGGTTCCAAACGTCGCTTGCAAAGGAAATGAACTGCATTCTTCTTATTTCTAGTCTTGAACGTTGCTAGGAATTGTTCTTTTTACTTACTATTTGTCAACTGACTTTTTCTTTAATTTAATTAAGTGGTTACAGTTTGAAGTCATTAAAAGAGAATTCTTTGTGACTCTTTCCTTGATAAAGTACACAATAGTTTTAGTTTCTAAAGACCAACTGAAATAGAATCAGTTAAAGTAAAGGAAAATGATTATTAAATTACGAAAAAATATCACATTAATGTTTTTCTCTAAAATTGGAAATTGTAAGAGTAGACTGTAGACATCATTTCAAAAAGTAGCATTACCTTACGTTATAAAAAAATTTAATCCAGCTTATTCTCAAGTCAAGAGATAACATATCTACATGTCAATTTAACTTATAGAACGCAAACTTTTCAAATTAATCTTTCAAGTTATATTTAAGTAGAACAAATTCAATGATTTATTTTATTTAAAATTAAAAAAAGTTCATGATGTTCATCATTTTGAATAAGTATATTATGTGTTGTACTTGTGTTTGTAATAATGCATTTACTGTTCTTTAAAATAATAGGTATACACTAGGAATATAATTCAATTTTAATTTTAATTGCACATCTTTTGTAGGTAGCTTATTAATTTCACTAGACATTTTATTTACGGGTTAATATTTCAAAGGTACAGATTTCAATGCAATAATTAAACCCGTTTAATTAAAATGAAGTCATAAAAGCAAATTATTTTACTTTCATTTCGTGTTCAGACATAAAAGCATAAAAATAAATTAAATAACTTTGTTCGATTATTCACTTTATTATGTTTATGTAATTTAATTACCTAAAACGAGGTTACTTTGGCACACGCATCCTACTTTGGCACCTAACTAAATTTTTTTGTTATTCTTTTCCTAAGTTTGCATTCTGTGTTCGTTTTTTAAGTTTAAGTCTACTTCGTACACATCAGTTCTAGCTAAAAATGCCACGGCAGTACAAAAAAAAAAAAACTGGGAGTGCAAATATATAAAAATTATACGGGATATGCGTTGAAGAAAGCACTCGCCTCCATTCTAAATCGAAAAAAAAACTGCATGTAGAACAAACAAAGACGATCATTACGAGCAAATTCAATTTATATGTACCTCCAAAATTCTGTCAATTTTTTAGCACCCTAGAAACAATTTTTTTACTTGGATGTCCTTCAGGATTTTTTATGCGAAATAAAAGTAACTTAATCCCACAGGGTCATTATGTACGATGTACTACTTTGTCGCACACTTTTGGGCACTTTGCAACACAGTTTAAACAAAAATTTGACTGTAAATGTCAACAAATTAATGTTTATTTTTGTATTTTTAATTTCCATGTTTTGCAGGAGTAGAAGAAAATAGTGTGTATAACTTTTTTTTATCGAATTAAACATTTGCAACCCTCCCTCACTCGGGGCTGCAATTTTCGTTCGCGTTCGACAAAAATATATTTTTTGCACTTCCGGGACTAAAACTCTTCTTTAGTCTTTATTTTTAGGGACTAAGGTTCTTAATTTGATCCCAAGGGATTATTTTTCATATTTTTCATATTTAAGAAATTGAATTAACTATTCCCGTTGTCAAGTAAATACGTGCTATTTGTTACAGAGTATCTATGGTAACAATATAAATATTTGTCATAAAATTTACTGTCAAAATTGCAAAATGTGTATTCTTTTAAACTATTTTGCATTCATTTGAGGATGAAGTGCAAAAAATAGCGTATATACCACAGGACTAAAGTATCTTTAATCCCTCAGGTGATTATTTCCCTCACCTTCGGCTCGTGAAATAAACTTCACCCTCAGGATTAAATCATGCACTTTAGTCCTTCAATATATAATAATTAGTCCAGGCATTATAAAAAAAATAGGGGAAAAAAATGATAGACAGCTGAATTTTGGTATATACGCTCATAATGGCTTCTAGTTTAACATACTAAAAGTCCTAAACGATATCGCGTGTGCTTCCATTGCTACGACCTTGTAAAGACCTTGAGGATGAGATTTTTGCATATAACTCACAAACGGTGACACCAATTAAAAACTTTTTTTACGAAAATGTTGGTAATTTAATGTACTACAAAAAGGCCCTTACCAATTTTATCGTCAGTTTATTTATTTCCCTCAAAATCGGGAAAAGGCTAATCACCGTTTTGGAATCGTTGAGAGCCCGTGAATTAGACTTCCGATTTCAGAAAAATAGCTGCCATTTATGAATGGAATATACTATCGACTTCCGGTTTGCGGCATTCATATCCTTGCATATTTTTCTATTAGACGTATATATTTTTTAACTTCATCAGGCTTTGGTTTAGCCGGAATTTTAAGTTATTTTAATTTTAGTATATTACTAATTTTTTCATTTATTATGTTTAATCAAGTTTTATTTCTGAACGAATAAAAATACTGACTTCCGGTTTTTGGCATTAGATTCCTTGAACATTTCTCTATCGAATACATTATACTAAAAATGTTGAAACATCTTCGTTTAGCCGAAATCTAATGATATTCTTTAAGAGAACACATGGATATTATGGAATTTTTTTAAATTTGTTGTGTTTAAACAAGTGTAATTTCTGAACGAATAAAAATATCAACTTCCGGTTTTCAGCATTCGATTCCTTGAACATTTCTCTATTAAATACATTATACCAAAAATGTTGAAACATCTTCGTTTAGCCGAAATCTAATGATTTTCTTTAAGAGAGCACAGGAAAATTATAGAAATATTTTTTATTTGTCATGTTTGAACAAGTGTAATTTCTGAACGAATAATAATACAGACTTCCGGTTTTCAGCATTAGATTCTTTGAACATTTCTCTATTAAACACATTATACTAAAAATGTTGAAACATCTTCGTTTAGCCGAAATATAATGATATTCCGTAAGAAAGCACAGGGAAGTTATAGAAATATTTTATTCAATATAAAAAGTATAAATTTATTGAATAATAGTATATTACAAGTGTAATTTCTGAACGAATAAACATACAGACTTTCGGTTTTCAGCATTAGATTCTATGAACATTTCTCTATTAAACACATTATAGTATACCTGTTTTACAATTATTATTAGTACTACATTAAGTTATCGTTTTATGACGTTGTAAGCAGAAACAGTAAAAATAATTAAATAAATAGTAATAATTTGTAAAACGCTGTGTATGACTAGCCCATAATAGTTCTAAATTACTCGGATGAATTGTCAATTGTCTTCACACCAAAGTTTGAGGTTAGGTAAATATGAATACAAATTTGTAAATAAGAAATGTTGCTTTATTTAAAAAGTCGTAGATATAACATCGTATTTGACTATATATAGTAATGGCTATAATTCACTCGGATGATTTATTAACTCGCCTTCGGCTCGTGAAGAAACTTTCATCCTCTTGAATTATAGCCTACATTATTTGCTCGTTAAATAATATACTATTATTCAATAAATTTATACTTTTTATATTGAATAAAATATTTCTATAACTTCCCTGTGCTTTCTTATGGAATATCATTATATTTTGGCTAAACGAAGATGTTTCAACATTTTTAGTATAATGTGTTTAATAGAGAAATGTTCAAAGAATCTAATGCTGAAAACCGGAAGTCTGTATTATTATTCGTTCAGAAATTACACTTGTTCAAACATGACAAATAAAAAATATTTCTATAATTTTCCTGTGCTCTCTTAAAGAAAATCATTAGATTTCGGCTAAACGAAGATGTTTCAACATTTTTGGTACAATGTATTTAATAGAGAAATGTTCAAGGAATTGAATGCTGAAAACCGGAAGTTGATATTTTTATTCGTTCAGAAATTACACTTGTTTAAACACAACAAATTTAAAAAAATTCCATAATATCCATGTGTTCTCTTAAAGAATATCATTAGATTTCGGCTAAACGAAGATGTTTCAACATTTTTAGTATAATGTATTCGATAGAGAAATGTTCAAGGAATCTAATGCCGAAAACCGGAAGTCAGTATTTTTATTCGTTCAGAAATAAAACTCGATTAAACATAATAAATGAAAAAATTAGTAATATACTAAAATTAAAATAACTTAAAATTCCGGCTAAACCAAAGCCTGATGAAGTTAAAAAATATATACGTCTAATAGAAAAATATGCAAGGATTTGAATGCCGCAAACCGGAAGGCGATAGTATATTCCATTCATAAATGGCAGCTATTTTTCTGAAATCGGAAGTTTAATTCACGGGCTCTCAACGATTCCAAAACGGTGATTAGCCTTTTCCCGATTTTGAGGGAAATAAATAAACTGACGATAAAATTGGTAAGGGCCTTTTTGTAGTACATTAAATTACCAACATTTTCGTAAAAAAAAGTTTTTAATTGGTGTCACCGTTCGTGAGTTATATGCAAAAATCTCATCCTCAAGGTCTTTACAAGGTCGTAGCAATGGAAGCACACGCGATATCGTTTAGGACTTTTAGTATGTTAAACTAGAAGCCATTATGAGCGTATATACCAAAATTCAGCTGTCTATCATTTTTTTCCCCTATTTGCCAAAACATTATCTAAAATGCCTGGACTAAATATACTATTTAATACTTGTTATACAAATACCTGCTTTCAACAATAAAAACAATGTAGAAACAGGCGTAGAAGAAATTGGACGAAAATTGGAAGAAACTGGACTTGATTTTTGAGCCGATTCTTATTTCAGTTCAAACATGAAGGAAATTTTGTTTACAATATTTGAATAGAGATACAGACACGTGTTACACTCTCCCAAAAGTTTTCATACAATTATTATAATACCAGATGAGATTTCACAAAGTTTAAACTAAAGACGCGAAGACTTATTACTATGCATTAGACATTAGACTTAACGCCCATATTAATATTATTCTACTAGTATTAGAGAATAGAACATCTAGATGCAAATGAATCCAAAATAATGAAATATTAATAGCATGCTTGGAATTAATCTATTCGTAGAGCTCTGTGGCGCTACCGCAATTCCGATTGTCGGGGTGTGTGTATGTGTGTGTCATTGTGTGGGTGTGCACAACGTACACTGCATCAGTTTAATCCACGTGTGGCAGATGTTTTTGTCAGTAATTAGAAGCAGATTAGTTAATCTCCATCTAAAGTGGCACATCATTATCTTTCCTAACACAGTTAGCCTTACCACTACCGTGTGGTTGATACCGCGCTGCGCTACTCAAACTGTGTGCCCTCATTTTAAACTAATATTGTGGTAGTGGAATACAAATCTCTGTTGGATTATTGGTAATCTTAACTGAATTAGTTATGAACAAACTGCATAGACTCATGTATAGATCGTAGCGTACAAAATTATTCTAAGATTCAAACTACAATCGATAAAAGAAAAAAGCACTTCAAGGCGTAAGGCGTACTTTTTTTGAAGACAATTTTGATAAATTTTCAAAGGTAAAAAATTCAATTTTCAAAAATTCATAACTTCGCTCCAAATCATCGGAAGTAGGTACTTAGATTTTTTTTCCGAAAGAAAAATGAATGAACTTTATCGCCTTGGTAGTGGATTGATTCCACGATTTTTTTGCACCCGGTATAAGTTGTCAAATTTTGGCATTTTTTGACATCAAGAACTTTTTTTTCTAAGGATGGTGGCAGGAGGTAAAATAAATTTGGCGGCAAATTAACTTGCATGACCTTAAAGAGAAAACTTCAATCTTGTCAGAACTCAAAGATTTATCCATTTTCGAGCCAATTCAACCAAGTTATGGCGGTCTAAAAATTCGGAATTGTGAGTACATTGTCAAGTGGTGCGTTTTTTTGCCCAATGTATTTCCGAAATGGATTATTCTTAAGGAGGTTGGTGACCATAATTAAAATGATGGTGAGAGACCGAAATATATACAGTGCCTTTATTAAACTATTGAGATTCTAAAAAAAATAATTTTCGTCTATCTGATTTTTGAGTAAATGAATATTGAAATTACGCTCGTTTTACATGGTCTCTTATGGCTTATGGCAATTCACTAAAACTGTGTATAGCATGCTTTAAACTATATGATAAAATAATGAAAAATTCATTTAACTTGTATTCAAATTTCCTATCAACGTTTAAAAATAATTTCGTGAGGATTTCGTGTAATTTTTCTAAATTTGCAAGTTATCTAAAAAACATATATGCATGCCAAGCATTTTTTGATTAGTGAATTAGTATATAATTATTGTAACCGTGCGGCTGACACAAATTTTGTACAGAGTATTTTTGTAGCGTATACAATTATCTATAACTTTGTAAATAACTTTTTCGCATAAGATCAATAATAAAAAAAATTATGAGCAAAAAAACACGAAAAATACCGTCGAGGTAGAGTTTGGTGTCAATTTAAAGCGCTCGGGGAGACAAGTTTAGAAAAAATGTAAACAATGACATTTATGCGATTTTCAATTGTTTCTCAAAAAATTATTCAATTTTTTTTTATTCAACCAGTGGTACCAACTTTATAAACATAGGTACCTAACTTATTTATTTTTATTAAAATACTATCGTGTGTGGTATCAAATTAAAGCACTCGGAAAAATAATTCTAGTAGAAAAATAAAATATCATTTAACCGATCGTCAATTTATTTATTATACATTGTTCAAATTATACCAAGTTTGGTATCAATTTAAAGCTTTCGGGGAGATAAGTTTAGTAAAAATGTAAAAAATGACATTTCAATTGTTTCTCAAAAAATTATTCAAATTTTTTCAAGTGTATTTTTTTGTTCCTACGTAAATTTAAATTGATTATGATACTGACAGTCGTTTATATCACACTTCGTTTATATCTTCTTCTACAGTTTACATAAAATGAAAAAAATATATTCGTGAGTACTCATAGTAATATTAAAAACTAAAAAGAGTGGGTAGAGTATGGCGGGAGGTCTTGTGCTGGCCACATCAGATTTTTTCCAAAAATGTTATTTAAATTATGTCGAAGTTGGTATCAACTTAAATAGTTTGGGAAAAAAAGATAAATTTATTTAAATTTTGCTGAATATAGCATAAAATTAAAGGCGTTGCGAAAATAAGTTATTAAAACTTATAGTCCGGGAAGTACTGTGGTGGACACAGCAGATTTTTTTATCATTAATCTTATGCGAAAAAGTTATTAACAAAAGTTATAGATAAAAGTATTAGCTACAAAAATGCTATCTACAAAATTTTTGTCAGCCTCACGGTTAAAATTACACCCTTAATTTTAAGATGGCGGCCGAATGACAACACCTCCCGTCCCGAAAACTCGGTTTTACAATCACGGCTGACCCCCCTACGATACAAAAAAATAAAATCGCTGCCTACCCAAAATGCACGGTTACCTCCTTTTTTAGCACGCTTTGCTTGGACTAAAAACGAATTTAAAAAATTTGATCGGTTGTTTCGCAGATCCAAGCTTTGTTGACAACATATTACAATTTGAAGTTAATTAACTTATAAATAAAAGCTGTACAGTGCGCGCGAAAACCTCCTTTTTTAAAAATATTGCAGTTTTTTTACAAATATGGGTCTATAAATAATTTTTTCCACTCAAACATAAATTACTTGTTATTATTATGTTTAACAAAACAATAAACGCTATAGAATAGCGTGCGGAATCAATGTTTTTGACTGTTTACTGCCAGGGGTAGAGGATCACCCTAAGTTCGAGAATTTTGATACTGACGCAAAAATTTTAGGATTATAAATAAAATCTGAAGTTTTCTACCTAATATAATTTGAAAATTATTAAATATACAAATAATAAATCTTGAAAAAGATAATAAAATCATAAATTATTACAGTTTTTATATAAATAGTTGACTACGTAGAAAATGTTTTTCAGATTACTTATTTTGTGACGAAAAACTTCAAATAACACCACAGTTCATCAATCACTTCATATTTCTTCAAGAGCCATTACTTCTTTTAATAAATATCGACCAAAATAAAAAGTTATACAGAAGCACTTTGAAGATGAAACCTTCCTTTTAGCAACGGTGTGAAAATATGAGTGAAATCATTGCTCCTATGAGTTGTAGCTGTAGATTACAATCTTTATGAATTGAATTGCAAAAAACTGTAGGTATACACTCGATTTGATTCGAGAAGCTAAATTTAAAAATGTGTGAAAATAAAGAACTATTTTAGAACTTTCTTGATAAATATGAATAGTTATGTATGTACTACAAATAAAATAGTGTACAGGAGGACGAAGCTATGTTTACGGATGAGGCGCAAGCCAAATAGATAAATTTAAATTACCTACAAAACTTTTAAATATGTGCTTTCAAAATTTATTTATGATGTAACTATATACGAAATTATTTTGAGAAAATTATAAAAACTATTAAAACCCAAGATGAAACAAGAAAACAAGTAGGTAGTAAGTAAAACTAATCCTTTAAAAAACACAGTTCCAGCTCTGTTCCAATAAGGTACAACACCGTATTGTACCTCGAGACAGTTTGCCATTTTTATTTCTTATACAGATTGGTGGAGGTGAAATGCGAACATAGGGAAATACGTATATGACAATTGAATTATCATACTAGGCATCTTAATATACGTAGAATACTGTCAATGTCAAAGTAGCTGTCATATTATTGATATTTGTATTTTCATTAAAATATTTTCTTTGCATGATAATGAATGTGTACGAGCAGAACGAAAAAGTGTCAAGAAGAAAGAGCGACAATTCTAGATGAACTGCAAATTAAAATTTTAGATGCATTTGCAAAAATTACGCCACAAATGTTAAATAATGTTAGAATTGGATTTTACAATCATTTTAGCTACTGTTTGGCAGAGGGAGGAATTTTTTTTGAATATTTATTGTAAATTGTTATTCTTGTTTTTGCTTTATAATTTATTTAACAATTAAAATAAATATGTTCCTGCTTTCTTTACATAATAATTACTTTTACTATACCTACTAACATTCAACATGTACTTTTAGATTTTATTATTATTTATGTTATTCATTACTCTTTTTGTCAGACAAATTTACATTACTTCGTTTTGTGTCACTACTACCAAATATATCAAGATACCTGGCATGAAAGTTCGATTGTCATGTATGTTCCCTATGTTCGCATTTCACCTCCACCAACCTGTATAAGATTTTACTATTATTTTTTCAAATATCATCACAATAAAAATAATAGATATTAACAAAAGTTAGTTGTTTTCTCTACATCATTTTCCGAAAAACTCATCACAAAAAATATAGAACAATAAATGTAATTTTTGTTCCAAGGTAGAACACCTTCCCCTACTTCTAGACAAAGCAGAAATGTAGTCAGTTCTGTATGGTGTCATGCACCATGATTCACAACTTCATATTACTATAACAAATGGTTAGAAATCCCAACTGCTTTGTCGTGTCGGTTGACGACAAATGTAAATGTACGTAAAGCCGGATCGCCGGATTTCCATACAACGTCATCTTGCCAACAGCACCAGAATCATCCTAGTAAAAATGTCCGCTCCGCATTTCATACGTCGCTATCGTAAATCTTATGTGCACATAAAAATGATAAATACTGCTAGTTTATAGTTCTTATGATAACAATACAAGAACAAGGGTTTATACTGAGGGTGAATGTTAAAAGTAATATTAACACTTATGTTTCTCATTTTATGAAGCCTAGCAAACTAGAACATTTTCGAATGAGAACAAGATATTATAACATATAAAGGTATATGTAAAAGCTAAACAGTATGTTAGGGATTTGGGTGATTATAATTTTTAATTAAACAATGCATATTGTTTAAACATTTATCGTAAGAGGATTTTTGAAGCAATAGAGCATACCACCATCCTCGTAATTCTTACAGTTTGCGAGATTGCACTGAAATTTTTAAGATGTTGTGTTTATTTTTTTTAAATTATAATAAACTCGGGAACATCATTACGGGAACACTTGAAATTAGTTGAAATTTCACCCATTTTCAAATCGTCATACCTCGGCGTATTTTCAGTCGATTTCGATAAATCTTTTTAAAGTCATGCATACGAACTTAAACGCAACCCCTTCCGCCCCTCTGTTTTTTGAGTTATTCACACGATATATCCAATTTCATTTTTAAAATTTCTCGATGCACTTTTTTTCAAACAACACCACTTTGTGCCTAATCATCGCAGGAACTTCGTTCTTTGAGTCCTCCACAGGGAATGGGCTCTTCCACCATATTTTTTAAATTTTTTTAAATGAAGCTTCATTCTAAAATATGACTATCTGTGAAAACGCGGCGTGAAACTGTGCTGTATTAAGAAAGATATGAATTTTTTAAGTTTAAAATTTCGCTTGTGACGTCCCAAGTGCTACCTAGTGGCCCAAAACTGTTGTGTAACCAACACCCATTATAATAATTTTAAAATTAAAACAGTATATAATTCTATGATATAAGTAACTTTGTAGAGTAATAAATACCATAAAATACATAAAACTATATTTTATTTTTAGTTTTAAGATAGTTTTCGTACCATAGGTCACAGCTTAAAAAGTTTGAGATGAAAACGGATTCAAACGCAGTTGATCTGATCCAAATGCTTGCGCATGGCGCTGGCGCAGTGCCTGTATCTCATTGGTTTGTCTATTTTTGTATAACCAATAAGAATAGATCGCACCTGGGACGTCACATGACGTCACACAATATTTAAAGCGCTTGTATCTCATGATTAAATAACTTTTTAGATACATTTTTTTAATTTACAGTTATGATTTGATATGTTTTTCAAGTTTTTAGCACAATATTATTAAATCTTGACTATGGTGGAAGAGCCCATTGAACAAATTTTAGTGCCTTTTTGGTGGATCGAGTAAAAAAAAATTCAACTCCGTACACAGCGTCAAATTTTTCCATTAAAAACATTTTTTCACAGGGGTGCTAGAGAGGAGCGGAAGGGGTTACGCTTAAGTTCGCATGCATGACTTTAAAGTAGACACTTCAAAAAATTTCGCTCGCAAATATTCATCGAAATCGATTAAAAATACGCAGAGTTATGGCGGTTTGAAAATGGTCGAAATTTCACGAATTTCAAGTGTAGTTTGCGAGATTGCTATGAAATTTATTATAAATTATAATATTATGTAGGTATATGTTTATTATGTTTATCTATGTTTCGGAACCACTGCTCCAATGCACCTCCACCTACAAGTGAACAAGAACCTAGACATTCCTTCTCTTGAAATCCCCATAGCATAGCGCACGTCCGAATTCGGTATGACTACCGCGCGTTCCTCTGTTCCAGACATCTCAGCATCGCCGCCGCCGATCGTTTGTCTTTTCTTCATTCGGATCCAGGCGGGCCTAGGGACGTCACAAACACATACATATCGACCTTCGGCGTCGACCATAGATATCTTAGACCCTGCATGCAGACACTTGATAGGTATGACCAAATTTGGTTGCTTTCAGGTCCTCAGTAACAATCAATTTTACGTTGAGAATTGAAAGCATAAATACAAACTTTTCATAGTAGTCATAGATAAATATATTTATTCACGGTCGTATCATAATTTGTCAATTATACACGAATTTCTGTGACATAAACGTCATTTTATAGCCCGTGGGACTTTTTATAGCGCAGTGCGCCATAATGAAACGTCAAATCATCATAATGAAAACAGTTAAAATTTTCAATTATTCTCATGTAAACTACTAATATAATTCTATAAATAATCATTTTCTGTTATTAGTAATACATTTTTAAAGTTAAATCATTTTTACTTACATTTAACATAAATTATCTTGTAAATGTTTAAATTCAATAATGACAATTTTGACATTTGTATTTATGTTTATCTTCAGAATGTTTTTGGTATCTTAGCAACAGTTCAAGAATTTATAAATTTTTGGTTCTTTGAACTATTTGGACAGTTAAAATTAATAAATTTATTTAATATAAAATCTTCGACCGTGCATAAAGTTGTGTATGTACCACGGGCGTAACTTGCTTTTATGGCCTTTGACGTGTTTTTAGCCCTCGGCTGCGCTCGGGCTCAAAATCACGTCTCACGCCATAAAAGCATCCTTACACCCTTAATACATAAATAACTATTTTGCACTTCCGGGACTAAAACTGTTCTTTAGTCTTTATTTTTAGAGACTAAGGTTTTTAATTTGATCCCAAGGGATTATTTGTCATATTTAATCCCGTTGTCAAGGAATTGAATTAATTAATCCCGTTGTCAAGTAAATACGTGCTATTTGTCCAAATTACAAAATGTTTATTCTTTTAAACTATTTTGCATTCGTTTGAGGATAAAGTGCAAAAAATAGCGTATGTACCACAGGACTAAAGTACCTTTAATCCCTCAGGTGATTATTTCCCTCACCTTCGGCTCGTGAAATAAACTTCACCCTCAGGATTAAATCATGCACTTTAGTCCCTCAATATATAATATACTATTATATCCTTCATACAAAAGTGGAAGTTCTCGTGTGTGACGTAACTTTGAGCATATTCTCAAATAAATAATAAAACTTATCATCCTTGTGACTTCATGCAGTTTGTAACCTCGGTAAAGTTAAAGCCATCATAACCATTACATTTCTACCAAACCGGAACAAAACCGTTTTGTATATTACTCTTATAACCACAATGCTTCCAGTTCCTGTGAAAAATGCACAGTTCCCCTTTACAATGTACACTGTTGCGCATGCTCGCGAACACGACGTAAAGTTAGTGGAGTCGTACTTCACACTGATCTTTCCCTACGGCTACTATCGCCTGAAGTATCTGCCCGACCGCGATTTAAGAGGAATCCCCACTAGTTTTGAAGATCAATTTAACGAATGAAGCGATGCCGTCACAAACCATTGTTACCCATTGTGACGACATCGGTTGATTCGATGAATGAACCGTATTTAGCCATTTTCTACTACAAAAGGGGTTTCGTTGGGCACATGAAATTACCACTAATTTTAAATATTTTTAAACAATTTTTTTTTTAAATGAAAGATTAAAGTCTAGGCTATGTCCGGTTAGTGTCACTTTTTTAATTTTTACTTTAGTTTTTTAATATTTTATCTTCAAAGATCTTAAAATTTTACTAACTTTGGAGCTTAAAAAATACATGTAAAAATTTAAATTAAAAAAAATGGCTCTAGACAGACATAGAGACATCTTTTATCTTTAAATTTAAAAAAAGAGCAAACAAATCGGACCAAAATTAAAGTCAATTTCATGGGCTCAACGAGAACATATTTTTGCTTAATTTTGTAGGGGTGGGCATTCCTCTTAAATATGAATCTGTGACATGTGAACATAAAAACTGGTGATATATTTGCTTAAATGTAGTTCTACACTGTCTTTTATTACGTCAGATAGGGTTATCTCTAGAAACGACGCATTTTCAGATTAAAGGTTTTGTTATGGAGTGATGTAATCCATGCTGTAAATCATGCGAATATTTTGAGGCGAGATAAATATTTGATTTCTTTTATTATACTCTCTACATTAGCGAGCTTTTTTAGATATAAAAAACGGGAAACTGGAACATTAACTCTAGGGGCTCATTAAGGAGCCTCGCTACTTAGTCGCTCGCCTCCCAAACCTTCCAGCTCACCCGTAAAGATTAATTTACTACGCTCGCCACGTGATAGTTATTTACGAATCAAATGCGGGAAGATTTTTATCCCACATGGGCGGTTTTTTGAAACAAGAGCGAATCGTACATGATGAAAAAATACATGTATTTTACATTTATATCTTTATTATTAATATTTTAGCTGAAATTTTGAGATTCTTATTTTATCTTCCGCCATACCTGTAAAGGAAGGTACTGGAATCATGGTAAAAATCGGGTAGTGACTAGTGAGTTTTTAGTGGATGAGCACGAATTAGGGTCCTTACAACTCATTTTTGATAGTTTCACAATGATATACACGGTGGGCCATTTTAAGTTGCGTTTAGGAATATCTCGAAAACGAAGCATCGGATGAAAAATCCAAAAAACACGACTAAAATATTTTCGAGGGGGACATCCAATGACACCAAATTCAATCCCCCCACCCCAACCCTGGGGAGTGGGGCGTGGGTAAGTTTGAAATCTTAAATGGGAACCCCAAATTGTTTTTGCAGATTCGCATTCTACGTGAAAAACGGAATTCAGTGACATCAAAATTTTCGCAGCTGCCCCTCCTCCCCGGCCAGTTGGGCGGTGGGAAACTTTGAAATTGGAAACGGGAACACCCACTTTTTCTCAAAGATTCGCATTCTACGTTAACAACTACATGCAGTACCATCAAAATTTTCACCCCTGCCCCCACCCCGACCCTGGGGGAATGGGGTGGGGGTGAGTATGAAATCTTAAAATCGGAACCCCAAAAACTAAATTCAGTAACATCAAAATTTGCGCCCTGCTCCCCTTCCCCGTGCCAGTGGGGCGGCGGGAAAATTTGAAATAGGAAACGGCAACACCCACTTTTTTGGATTTTTTATCCGATGCTTAGTTTTCGAGATATTCCTAAACGCAACTTAAAATGGCCCACCGATGTATGTATGTGGTCAAGATTTTTGGACTCAAATTTTAATATGCCTCCAAGTCAGTTAAAATTAGTCTCTTGACAAACAAAAACTTAATATTAAATTATAATAATCATAAAAACATAAAAATTGGGAATAATCTTTTTGTTATTCACTATATCCAAATGCCAAATAACATAATGATAAAGATGAAAAACGCGCAGGGAATCCAGACAATATTTCCTGTCATGATAACGGGGAATATGACCATCAAAAGGCATAATATTCATTTCGTTTTACAATTTCAAATAAGAACAATGTATTTCAAAATCATAGTGTTTCTTGTTTTACAATTACAATTTAATTATTTAGCAGCTCAAGTAGGTGTTTGCTCAAAGACGAGAATGTAAGTTAATTAGTTATGTAAATTTACTATTTCAAAAACTTATTATCTTTGTGTTAGTGCAACAAAGCAACGGTCAAAGCTTTATACCGTATCTTATTGGGAGACTTATAAAAAAGAATGCAAGACAAATATTTATACCAGATTGTGTACAAGAAAGCGCATAGTTTGGAAGCATGTGCCAAGAATAATTGAAGTAAGTATTTCATCTATATAAATAATAGTCTATTCAAATTTGTTTGACACCCACTTGACTTTTGTACGCTCTAAGAAAACACAACATAGTACCTATTTAAGAAAAAACCATACAATAAATTATATTATTTTCATAACCCTATAAAAAAATAGTAATCAATAGGTAGGTACTATAAGGTTTTTCTATTTATAAAAATAAGTGAATATGAATTTTAAAAAATATGTAAAGAGCATGCATACGTAACATACATTTAATTCCATGTTTTTAAAAATATGTACTAAAAATTTATTAAAAATTTACAAAAATCATCAGCTCAGTTGTAGTCTGATCATTTCCAATATATCGCAAAACATTAATTTTGTTCCATGTAGAAAATATTTAAAAATTCTTATACTAACGTACCTACTATAATAGGACACGGTGCGTTAATGGGCTAATCACAAAAAATACCGGTTTTAACTTTATCAGTTTTAGTGTAACGGACAGGGTATATAACTTTAGTACAATTGCTCTGTTCTGTTAACCGAACCTTGAATGTAATCGAGAGCAAAAATTGTAATTTCCTAAGTCACAAGAATTTTGATAGCTATTTTTGCAAGTTTCCTGTGATTGTATACTGAATAAAAAATTAAAGTATCCTGCAGATATAACTATTAGTCAGTTTTCAATTTTAATCGTCAAACATTACGAGCTCAAAGATGAGAAGAGTTGCAATAGATCTCGTTATTTATTTAAATTTAATTGGTCATTTACCTTTGATAGTGGCACAAAATGGAATGTGTACCAAAACAAGACAGTAAGAATATTGTTACAGTGATAAATTTAATATACCTAATAGTTAACATTTCTGTAGAATAACAAAACAACGAATAGTACCGATTAAAATATCGTATCGCAAGAAAATTGATTGGCATAGAGGCGTTCGTTTTAGAACATTTTATAAAACAGAACATAAATCTGAAGTAAGTAGTCATATTTTAAAATAATTGATCCGGACTCTGATTAAACATTTGGGAATTGAAACTAACCTTCTTTCTTCACACTATTTGCAACTTAGATTATAAAAAAATTGTCTTTTTTCAAAATCGGCATGAAAATCTTCATTTCCTGACTAATTTGAGTCTTGAAAGTAAGATTTCCATGACTAGGCATGAAAATAAATAAGAAAAAATGATAGGCATGAAAATTTTATTTTCATGCCTAGTCATTTTTACTTTCCACTGTCTGTAGGTACACTTGTCATGACAACGTTTTCTAAAATTTGTCACAGCTCTGATGATTTATGAAAACCTAATTTTTTCTATAATTTTAAGCTTCTATAATTGCCGATTTAAAAAAAAAATACATCACGCGTCATAAAAATGTCTCGGAAGCCTCCTCGTCTGCAATGAAACAATTTCATGACTTGTAATGTAATATACTATTATCTGGTAGCATTAAAGAACTTTAAATAAAATTTAAAAAATAAATTTATCAAATAAAACGTTGAAATCTTGGAATTCCTGATCGGTTGATTTTTGTTTTTATGAAAATAATATTGACAGATGAGACAGGTAACGCGTTAGCACTAACGCCATATAAGTCATAAGTAAGATATCAAATGTAGTAATTGAACGCTTCAACACAGAAGAGTTTTCCTGTGAATGAATCTTTTGATCCAGGTGATACTAATTGCTGTGTTTGAATATTTTAGATTATTACTTGTATATTTCAAATAGACACCGGATTGTAGATATACATTTATTTAAGTCCAGATATGGCAGGTGGTTGTGTGATGGCCACATCAGATTTTTTAGGTTAGAAAATAAGCAACTTTTATGTTTTCGATTTTGTATCATTATTAAAATACCTCTGATCAATACCAATATATCGCAAAACATTAATTTTGTTCCATGTAGAAAATAGTTAAAAATTAATAAAGCAACGTACCTACTATAATAGGACACGGTGCGTTAATGGGCTAATCACAAATAATACCGCTTTTAACTTTATCAGTTTTAGTGTTACGGGCAGGGTATAACCTTAGTACAATTGCTAACATAGTTCTGTTAACCGAATCTTGAATGAAATCGAGAGCAAAAATTGTAATTCCCTAAGTCACAAGAATTTTGATAGCTATTTTTGCAAGTTTCCTGTGATTGTATACTGAATAAAAAATTTAAGTATCCTGCAGATATAACTATTAGTCAGTTATACTTTTTATCGTCAAACATTACGAGCTCAAAGATGAGAAGAGTTGCAAAAGTTCTCGTTATTTATTTAAATTTAATTTGTCATTTACATTTGATAGTGGCACAAAATGGAATGTGTACAAAAACAAGACAGTAAGAATATTGTTACAGTGATAAATTAATTATACCAAATAGAAAACATTTCTGTAGAATAACAAAACAACGAATAGTACCGATTACTACATCATATCGCAAAAGAATTAAATATGGTAAACATGGAGGCATTCGTTTTAGAACATTTTATAAAACAGAACATAAATATGAAGTAAGTACTCATATTTTATCTTAAATAATTGATCCAGGCACTGATTAAACATTTTGGAATTGAAACAAACCTCCTTTCTTCACACTATTTGCAACTTAGGTTATAAAATATTGTCTTTATCTCGTAGTATTAAAGAACTTAAAATTAAAATAAATTTCCTGTGATTATACTGAATAAAGTATCCTGCAGATATAACTATTAATCAGTTATACTTTTTATCGTCAAACATTACGAGCTCAAAGATGAGAAGAGTTGCAATAGTTCTCGTTATTTATTTAAATTTAATTGGTCATTTACCTTTGATAGAGGCACAAAATGGAATTTGTGCGAAAACAAGACAGTAAGAATATTGTTACAGTGATAAATTAATTATACCTAGGTAATAGAAAACATTTCTGTAGAATAACAAAATAACGAATAGTACCGATTACTATATCGTATCGCAGAAAATATAATTGGCGTTTTAGAATATTTTATAAAACAGAACATAAATCTGAAGTAAGTACTCATATTTTATCTTAAATAATAATTGATCCCGAAACTGATTGAATCTTTGGTATTTGAAACAAACCTCCTTTCTTCTCACTACAAAAAGCCTCAATATCCTACTTAAAATCATAACTAATTTACTTTATGTTACTCTGTATTTATTCGACCAATTCTTACTTTGTGCCAGAATGACAAACCGAACTGAAATATTAATTTTGGAAATACATTAAGTACTAAAGAATATATTTTATTATTTTTATTCAATTAATTAAGATAAAACAGTCTATTCCATAGAAAATTAGGGACATTTAGAGGTGAACAAGTGTGATTGAATTTTTTTCGGGCATGAGTAAAAATCACAAGTCACGACATAATATAAAATTTGCAAAAATCAACACAAAACAAATGATAATTACGGGTTATTGTTACTTATACTCCAGTCGAAAAAGTTGGAGCAAAAGTTCATATATTTACGATTTTGTGAAGCTAAAATAAACTATCATTGTAAAATTTCATTGAAATATTTTGACGTGACCCGAACTTGATCGGGCGTGACTATAAAAACAAATTCGTGAGCGTGAGTGAGCGTGGATCAAACGTAAAATGACGTGCGTGATTCAGCGTGATTGAGTTTTCAATTTCGGAAGCGTGCGTGATCGTGCACAAAAAGTTACTCACGCGCCCAGCTCTAGAACATAACAAGAAAGGTTTTTTTAAACATTTATTTGCGTTTTTCATATGAACTTATTTTTATCGATTTCACGAAGTTTTATGAAATAATTTCGCATAAGAAATTTGACGTTTAATTTAAATTTATTTACTGTGGCTATAGAAAATATAAATAAATCTAAACTACAATCTTTGTTGGCTGTCATTGGATGGTAAATGTCATAATTATGTAATATACCTAATTGGCAAAACTAGAGATGAAAAATAATTGTTTTATTTAAAAAAGAAACGGAAGTAACAAATTTTATCTTTTGGAAATACAACGATAGCATAAATAAAAAATTATATTCTATTACATTAAAAAATCCCAAAAAAATTCCTATGATTCATAAATAATCTGCAAATATCTCGCCTGCCTTTTGAAGTAAAAAACTTAGCTCACTTTATGTTTTCTACTCAAACATTAAGCAGTCTTTACGACCATGAGTGTTTCTAAAATAGTTTGGTTAATTTTGTTTAACATATTTTTTCAAGTTAAATATACAGTGCAACATCAAGGGCTATGCACAAAACAAAGATTGTAAGTTTAATTGAATCATTTTTTTAATTTCAAATGATTTAATATTTTATAATTTCTATAGCATTACTAAACAACGAACAGTTCCTTATACTAAAACTGAGATAAAACTGATTGGTTATAGAAGTTGTGGTATTTATTATAGACCTGAAATGGCGTGCCCTATTACTCAAATTGTACACCAAACTGAACATAGAATTGAAGTGGGTGGTTTCCAAATAATTAAATTATTTACGATTTAACCAAAAACATTTTTTCAGACATACAATGAAGTGGAAACCTACACAGAATGCTGTCCAGGATATACCGGTTCGAATGGACAGTGCCACCCGGTTTGTCCTCAAGGATGTCTCAACGGTTGGTGTTCGTTGCCAAGTACTTGTACCTGCAACGCAGGCTTTTATCCAGACCCCGGCAACAAATTCAATTGTCTACCAAGATGTTCACAAAACTGTAATCATGGTTCCTGCACCGCGCCCGAAACTTGTGCATGTCTCGGGGGATACTATTTAGATCCTAATAACAGATATAATTGTCTACCAAGATGTACACATAACTGCAATTTTGGTTTTTGCACTGCACCAGAAACCTGTACTTGCCATGGAGGGTACTATTTAAATCCAGCAAATAAATATATGTGTCTACCAAGATGCACACATAACTGCAATCATGGTAGTTGTACTGCACCAGAAACTTGCACTTGTAATGGAGGCTACTATCTAGATACAGCAAATAAATATAATTGTCTACCAAGATGTACACACAACTGCAATAAAGGTTCTTGCACTGCACCAGAAACTTGTACTTGCAATGGAGGATACTATTTAGATCCAGCCAATAAATATAATTGTCTACCAAAATGCTCACTAAATTGCATTCATGGTTCTTGTACTGCTCCAGAAACTTGTACTTGCAATGGAGGCTACTATCTAGATCCAGCAAATAAATATAATTGTCTACCAAGATGTACACATAACTGCAATCAAGGATCTTGCACTGCACCAGAGACTTGTACTTGCAATGGAGGATACTATTTAGATCCAGCCAATAAATATAATTGTCTACCAAAATGCTCACAAAATTGCATTCATGGTTCTTGTACTGCACCAGAAACTTGTACTTGCAATGGAGGCTACTATTTAGATCCTGCAAATACATATAATTGTCTACCAAGATGTACACACAACTGCAACAAAGGTTCTTGTACTGCACCAGAAACTTGTACTTGCATTGGAGGATACTATTTAGATCCTGCAAATAAATATAACTGTCTACCAAAATGCTCACAAAATTGCATGCATGGTTCTTGTACTGCTCCAGAAACTTGTACTTGCAATGGAGGCTACTATCTAGATCCAGCAAATAAATATAATTGTCTACCAAGATGTACACACAACTGCAATAAAGGTTTTTGTACTGCACCAGAAACTTGTACTTGTCATGGAGGCTACTATCTAGATCCAGCAAATAAATATAATTGTCTACCAAAATGCTCACAAAATTGCATCCATGGTTCTTGTACTGCACCAGAAACTTGTACTTGTCATGGAGGATACTATTTAGATCCAGCCAATAAATATAATTGTCTACCAAAATGCTCACAAAATTGCATTCATGGTTCTTGTACTGCACCAGAAACTTGTACTTGCAATGGAGGCTACTATCTAGAACCAGCAAATAAATATAATTGTCTACCAAGATGTACACATAACTGCAATCAAGGTTCTTGCACTGCACCAGAAACTTGTACTTGCAATGGAGGATACTATTTAGATCCAGCCAATAAATATAATTGTCTACCAAAATGCTCACAAAATTGCATTCATGGTTCTTGTACTGCACCAGAAACCTGTACTTGCCATGGAGGCTACTATCTAGATCCAGCAAATAAATATAATTGTCTACCAAGATGTACACACAACTGCAATAAAGGTTCTTGCACTGCACCAGAAACGTGTACTTGCAATGGAGGATACTATCTAGATCCAGCAAATAAATATAATTGTCTACCAAAATGCTCACAAAATTGCATTCATGGTTCTTGTACTGCACCAGAAACTTGTACTTGCAGTGGAGGCTACTATCTAGATCCAACAAATAAATATAATTGTCTACCAAGATGTACACACAACTGCAATCAAGGTTCTTGCACTGCACCAGAAACTTGTACTTGCAATGGGGGATACTATTTAGATCCAGCCAATAAATATAATTGTCTACCAACATGTACACACAACTGCAATCAAGGTTCTTGCACTGCACCAGAAACTTGTACTTGCAATGGGGGATACTATTTAGATCCAGCCAATAAATATAATTGTCTACCAAAATGCTCACAAAATTGCATTCATGGTTCTTGTACTGCTCCAGAAACTTGTACTTGCAATGGAGGCTACTATCTAGATCCAGCAAATAAATATAATTGTCTACCAAGATGTACACACAACTGCAATAAAGGTTTTTGTACTGCACCAGAAACTTGTACTTGTCATGGAGGCTACTATCTAGATCCAGCAAATAAATATAATTGTCTACCAAAATGCTCACAAAATTGCATCCATGGTTCTTGTACTGCACCAGAAACTTGTACTTGTCATGGAGGCTACTATCTAGATCCAGCAAATAAATATAATTGTCTACCAAAATGCTCCCAAAATTGCATCCATGGTTCTTGCACTGCACCAGAAACTTGCACTTGCAATGGAGGCTACTATCTAGATCTAGCAAATAAATATAATTGTCTACCAAAATGCTCACAAAATTGCATCCATGGTTCTTGTAGTGCACCAGAAACTTGCACTTGTAATGGAGGCTACTATCTAGATTCAGCAAATAAATATAATTGTCTACCAAGATGTACACATAACTGCAATCAAGGATCTTGCACTGCACCAGAAACTTGTACTTGCAATGGAGGCTACTATTTAGATCCAACAAATAAATATAATTGTCTACCAAAATGCTCACAAAATTGCAGTCAAGGTTCTTGCGCTGCACCAGAAACTTGCACTTGTAATGAAGGCTACTATCTAGATCCAGAAAATAAATATAATTGTCTACCAAGATGTACACATAACTGCAATCAAGGATCTTGCACTGCACCAGAGACTTGTACTTGCAATGGAGGATACATTTTAGATCCAAAAAATAAATATAATTGTTTACCAAAATGCTCACCATATTGCATTCATGGTTCTTGTACTGCACCAGAAACTTGTATTTGCAATGGAGGCTACTATCTAGATCCAGCAAATAAATATAATTGTCTACCAAAATGCTCACAAAATTGCATGCATGGTTCTTGTACTGCTCCAGATGTGTGTACTTGTTTATCTGGACACATTCCCGACCCAAGAGACAAATATAATTGTTTGCCAATTTGTTCTAAGTCATGTGTTAATAGTACATGCACAAGCCCAGAAACATGCACTTGCCATGCTGGGTACAATAAAAACGAAGATGATAAATATTCTTGTTCGCCAGTTTGTGAAACCTCCTGCACCAACTCTTACTGCACCGCACCAAATACATGTTCATGCAGCAAAGGATATGAAAAAACTTCCACAAACTCATCAGTTTGTTTCCCAATTTGTTCCACTTGCATTAACGGAAAATGCATTCATCCAGATGTTTGCGCTTGCGATGCAGGTTACTACAAAAATGCTTCGGGTCATTGTGCTCCTATTTGTGAACCTACATGTCAAAATGCCGTTTGTATTGCTCCCAATACGTGCAGATGTTATGAAGATTATAAAGTTACTTCAGAGAAACACATTTGCGACAAGGAATGTGAAAATGGTTGTGAACATGGTGATTGCATAGACGGTTTATGTCATTGTATGGAGAACTGGATTGGCGAAGATTGTAGCACTTATTCGGAAGATCATTTGAGTGCCATTTTTGCACAGTTAATAAGGTAATTTACTTTTTATTATTTTTGTTGCTTTAATTTTAAATATTTTTTGTTTTCAGTCACAAAACCATAAAGTGGCCAATCTTATCTGTCGTTTTGTTACTAACACTTCTTTTGATCATAAGTGGAATTATTTATTTTCGGAAACTTAATAGACATCACAGGACAGAAGAACCAGATATTATTTCTTTAAGTATGTCATACATTTTAAAACTATTATAGAATAATTATTATAATTTTCGTATTTTACAGGTGAAAACGTTCATGCCCGTCATGCAGTTTTTATAAATTCTGAATGAATGTAGGGGGTAGCCGAGTGTATTGTGTGACCAACTGTGATTTTTCTTGTGGTGTATTCTGCACTTACATCCATAAGTATCCGTTAGATGGCTGGTAACTTCGCACACGGTAAAATATTGTATGCCGATGACTCATACACTCGCAATGTCACTGGATGTAAGGTGGCTACGGTGGCTACTACATTTAAATTCAGTTGAAATGTATTTATGTTTAAGAATAAAAACCAAATTGATTTGTAACGGTGATTTTATTATTATTACACTACAGGAAAAAACGAGACACTTTTCAAATCGTCATAAATCGGTGTATTTTCCACTAATTTGGACGAATCTTCGAAGGCGAGAAAGTTTCTTCTTTAACGGCATGGATGCGATCTAAAGCCCTGTTCGCACGGCGATATTTGGAAATTATACGGAGATTCAGAATCCTGGAAAAGAAGACTTTTTTTCTTTCTAGTGAGAATTGCGTGGTTTTCAAGCAATCAATAAATTATAAATTCTTCTTTTCCAAGACTCATTGAAGATTCAATTTAGTGACACCGCAATTTAACAGATAATTCTCACTAGAAAGAAAAAAACGTATTTTCCAGGATTCTGAATCACCGTGCGAACAGGTCTTAAGTCGTAGTCCCATCCGCCCCCCTTAAACCTCTTATGAAAAAAACAAGTTTTTAGTGGAAACAACTTACAACATTGACGATACATCATATATCAACACACCGATATTCAGTGTTGTATCTTATCTAGATAATTTTATCATTTTTTTAAATTACAATATCATTACCTACTTAATCGTATCATCAACTGTTATTACCTTTTAATATGCAACATTTATGGATAATTATAAACAACATAATACGTTAGATACTTATAACTCATTAGTTACGGACTTAATACGTTAGATACAACCATAATAACATCAAAACCTGCCATAATACGCGAATTGTCAACTAACTGACAGATAAAATTGTTGATTTGTTTTAATATCGCTATCGTTGATGATACGATTAAGCTTTGAATATAACGCAAATATATGCGATTTAAGCCTCCTTGGATGTACAAAGAGACTCGGTTTCACCTCGTCGCTTAGCAACATCCTCGGTAATATAAATCACATAATATTCTTGTTATAAATAGCTATAATGTAACATCTATCCATAATACACCAAATAATGACAAATTTATCTCCGTCTCAGATTTCAGAGAATGTTTGATACGGATGCCTCATCATCACATAGTTCTGTAACGTTCCTAGTCCCTAGAACGCGAAGGTGGATACAGGGTACAGTTATATAGCATTGAGTATTGAATTCTGAACTATATGTACATATACATGTACTTGACCAGCATTAGTACACCAAAGGAAATGTCATACGTAGAGATTTAGACATTTAAATTTGATTTGAGCGCAATATAATATATGGTAATAATATACCTACTCGTATTTGATAGGTAATTTGTTTTAGGCATCTACTTTGAAAAATTACCTATTTTCTACGAAATAATCAAACATCAGTAAAAGTAGGCATAATTTATGTATTATCAACGGAATTTTAAAAATTATTGAGTGGAGTCATCATATCATCATCATTATCATCGTGAAAATATTAAATTCGTATTGTATAGAGACTCTGAAACGTGGTTATTTTGACCCATTACAATACTTCTCTTATAGAATAGGAGACGAGAGGTAATAAAATACATATTTAATTCATTCCTATTTACATATTCTTATATTTTAGTTGAAAATATTCTTATAGCAATATTACTGAGCATCTCTGGTAAAAAATAGTTCTTTTTATTTCATCTGCCTAGTAGAAAAAAATAAAAGCTCAAATGAAATGATTCCTGGTGGAATATTATGCGTCTGAAATACGCCCAAGTCGCATTGTTTTATGCACAGCTTTTGTTTTTCGATGCATTCACGTTGACTCATATAAATTCTCCTACAAATAGAAATGCGAAAAATGCTGAAAATTTTTATCTTTAGTTATTCCATTTCAATGTGATTTTGTTCCTGCCATATGATTCTCAATATTAAAAGCATGTGGTGCATATGCACGTCCGCAAGGCTATAAGCAGCAGTGAAATTTGAATTTGGTATGAACGGTAGTTATGGATAGCATAAAAGTAAGTGCCCATATAACTAAATATAAAAATATTGTAAATTGAATGTCACTACGGTGGACTTTACACTATATGCAAAAGCGGAATCGATATAATAAAGAATTTTTGTTGGGAACTGTACGATGTTGTACAATATTATAATAGAAATCCATATTGGCACGAGTAAAAGAAGTTTATGATTTTCTTTTAGACTAGACTATAAATATTGCGGCCAATTATGTACATTGGTATAATATTTATATTATCAGTTATTATACCACAAGAGCTTCGAAGATAATCGAAAATACTGCCGACTGATGAGACGTATTTCCATAGAAACAACTCGAGACCGGAGGTCGAGAGGTGTTTTATGGAAATACATCGAACCAACAAAAGTATTTTTTATTATTTTTGGTGATCGAGTGGTATACGCATTGACTATTTCATGAATAAAACAAATTTAACAATTTTAAATAACACAATTTTATTTATTAGCATAATTTTTAAATTCATTTTAAATATTTAGACATTTGGTGAAAAATAAACAAACATTTATTATTGTTTGTTGTGCCATGGTTACGGTGAATATACGTACTATGTGAATATTCAAAAATATGCACTGGAATAGTTTTTTATATAGATAGTTTCTATGGTTTTTGTGAAAAATAGTGCATTAATTGGTTATAATAATGAGGGATAATACCATATTAGTTATGATAATATCTTGACAATTGATTTGTCGTATTCACGGTTTCTTATTTTATTTCTAGCAATTTCACGATACAAAACATCATCTGAAAATTTCATGAAACGTAGTTGGATAAAATTTTCAGTGATGTTTTGTGAAGTGTAATTGCACAACGTTGCAGTGGAATGGACCCCAATTCTTTCAAAAAATTTAGGACGAATATTTTTTCTGTTAAAGAAGCACTACCAAAACGACTTATTTTGCAAAACACTTTTATAGTTGGATTAATTTATATTTATTGTATTGTAACTATAACGTAACTAAATAAAACACATAATACTACTACTTTTGCAAATAAATAAAAAGAAAAAGTGTATGCTTTGATTTCCTTTATTTACAGATTTCAGTTTAAATTCTTCGTTTATTAAATAAGTGCAAAATCGTGTTTCAAATAATAATTTCCTCAGGATGAAATCTGTTTATTCCATTTTTCTAAATTGATATTTTTCTTTCGGGTAGGTATTTTTAAAATTTAATTTTAGACGACCCTATATAAAAGTTCAAAGCAAAAAATTGGACAAGTTTAAATTTTAACAACAACAGTAAATTTTCTGTCTAAGAACGTTTATTTTTCTTTCATGATCAGCACGTCGTACAGTAGGTATATACCCTTTAATTTTTTTATTGTGGAACATTCTGTATATGTTTATAATAGGTTATAGATATGGTAAAAAAGTGTAGATGAATCTATTCGTACAAGTTGGAAAAAATTGATATTCCGTTTTCCCCTTTTTCCAACTTTAAACGCCGATATCTCAAAAACTAAGCGAGATATCAAATTCTAGTCTACATCTTTGTATTTCCAACACTTAAATTAACCTAAAACCAAATTTTCTCGTTTAGTTTTTTAGATATCGGCATTTAAATTTAGAAAAGGGGGAAAATGGTTTTTTTTCAACTTGTACGAAGAGATTCATCTACACTTTACACACCCAGTTGGGGTGTTACAGAAGGAAGACATCCATGTGTCCTAACACGTAATCTAACTTTATGAAACTGATTAATGGTTCACGTTTAATATCTGTGCTGTGAAAGAATGCTCTGGAAAACAGGCTTCGTTGTTTAGAAGTACTTTGATTGTGGGACAGTGTTGTGAATTTTATTAATCATCTAAAGTTTTTATGTCCATTGTTTACGAAAAGTTCGTTAATTTCGTAAGACAACATCGAAAATTAAATTTCCTGTGTATTAAATCACGGCATTATAGGCCGTTGTCTTTATTGTGTTTGATGATGTTTTCTTTTGACACTTTAGTATTGAAAGTTTTAAATCACTTCGTTAACTCTTGAAGCAACTCAATATTGGCATTGAACCTTAGGATCTCTTAGAGTATAAAATTTTACTTGGAAAATAAAAATTTTGATGACCCATAATTTTTCTATACAGTTTTCAACTGTATCGAGTGCCTAATATATTGAATAGCTAGAAAAAAGAAATTTTACATTATAATAAAAAATTTCCGCACAACCTAAAATGACAGTCATTGTTGATATAATCTACATCTTAAAAAATTCATATTTTATGTAGGTACGATTAGGGATGGGGAAAATATCGATATATCGATACATATCAATATGGGCATCAGTTGATATCACTTTTCGTTTGGTATAAATGTATCGATAACTCGATATAACACTTTGTGAAAATAGTAGGCTGAAAAACATTAGTACAAACTCTGAAATTGAGTTTTAGTAATAATTTAATATAAATTTATTTTTAATTTTTACCTCTCGCCTCATATTCTATAAGAGAGGTATTGTAATGGGTCAAAATTTTCGAGTATGAGTTTTTGGTGGATAAGCACTTTTCAGGGTCTCTAGAATACGAATTTACTATTTTCACGATGATGTCTGCGTGTGTGTGTGTGTGTGTGTTTGTGTGTGTGTGTGTTTGTGTGTTTGTGCGTTTGTATGAACCGACGATTTTTCGTCCACGATAACTTAAAAAGTATAAAACCGTTTATAACCAAATTTCATATTTAAGGTTTTAATAAGTATCTTAACACCGGATAAGATTTTGGTAGAAATCCGCAAACCGGAAGTAGTACTTTTAGAAGTTTGGAAAAGTTTTCCTTAAATATATTGGTACATTATTTATTTATGACAATTTTTGCAATTAAAAATAAAAGAAATTGTGATTATCTATGTGTACAGTTAATTATAAATACAAATTGCTGAATCTGGAAGTATATAACAATAAAATAAAGTACAATTAATATTCTATTTTTTTGAAATTCCAGTATCTTGTTGTCCATGATATGAAATTTGTTTCTACATAAAATTTGAATTATTATGACAGTGACAGTACAGTTGACATCTTTTGCTTGCATATTGGTTTACATTATCGTTTACATATTACATGAACATGAAACTATTAAAATGTAAGTAAAACTATTTATTAGAGAATAAGCAGAATTAGGCGAGAGGTCGTGTGGTGGCCACAGCAGATTTTTTTTCTTTAACATCAGTTAAAAAAAAATACACGCTGATAAAATTATATTATCCAACTCGAGAAAAATAATTCATTCGCTCCTTCATTGCAGGTGAATTAACACTTTTCTTTCGTCGATAAAAAATAATTTTATCGTCTTGTATAAAAAAATTACTATTAAACGTGTATATGCTCCGAAAAGTTTAAATACAAATAATATTTAAAAGACACTTTCGATTATTTGAACAATTCGATTTGATAAATTATGCAGTCAATTTGGATAAAAGAATACATACCTAACAGAAATTGAAATTGTACATTTTACAAATTATCTAATCACTTACCCCTCCCTTACGGGTATACTAGTTCCATTTTATCGGTTTTAAAAATACTGAATTCCGAACCAAATTATTTAATCAATAACACATACATAATTTTACCATCAACAAGAAACAAGACCAGATGTTACCATATCATAAAATATTTATTGTCACTCTATTCTTGATTGCGTTGTCGTATTATAGTAGTTAATTAAACGAACTATTTTAATACGAAAAAGAAGAAAACAATTATTATACATTTAAAATAACTTTTTTTCGTTTTCACTTAAATACCTACTACAATATGATATTATTTTACTGTTTACTGATTTTCGACTATTTTTTGTTCAACATGATTGCATATAGAATAACCAGTTTACAGACAATATAATGTCCAAAGTTTTACATTCGAAACATTCACCGTTTAAAAAAATTTGGCCCGCCTGACACAGACTTTTCGTTATTATAAAATTATTAACAAATTTTTTCTAGTGGGTGATAGCCCTGTACTTGTAGAATAATATTTTATGGAATCAAATTTCGTCTCTATACAAATTTTATGTCTCACTCAATGGACATACGAGTAATATTAACTAATCGTATCATCAACTGTTATTACCTTTTAATATGCAACATTTATTGATAATTATTATAAACAACATAATACGTTAGTTACATAATACGTTAGTTACTACTACGTTAGATAGGTACTTAATTCATTAGTTACGTACTTAATACGTTAGATACAACCATAATAACACCAAAACCTTCCATAATATGCAAACTGTCAACTAATTGACAGATAAAATTGTTGATTTCTTTTAACATCGTTGTCGTTGATGATACGATTAAGCTTTGAATATAACGCGAATATATGCGATTTAAGCTTCCTTGGATGTTCAAAGAGACTCGGTTTCACCTCGTCGCTTAGCAACATCCTCGGTATTATAATTCGCATAATATTCTTGTTATATTAATAGCTATAATTATCTTGATCGATACATAATAATATGGAACTTTTCTATTTTAAATTATGCAGTCGCAATTGTGAGTAGTATGAAAAGGAGAATTTATCCTACTTTGTTCTTTGTAATATTTTGTCAACTGTAATATTACAGAAGAGCTTGTTTTAATAAAATCACAACGCCGTAGGTGGAGTGATTTAATTTTAAAACAATTTTTCGAGTCATATTGCTGTCAAGGTGACAAGGTTGAAATGTCAAACAGACATTTATTCGGAGATAAAATAAATGCAAAAATTACTGTAGGTGGTATCAAATATGAGCCATTATAATTTTTTTTAAATTGAAATTTTGAGTTAAAAGGTACAAAATATGCATTTATAATGAATATATTGTAAAAAATATTGAAATATGCAAAATATGCAAACATTTTTTAAATTTAAGAAAAACAAATCAGGTAGACTTGCTGTATAAATATCTAAAAACTGACAGATCAATTTTGTAATTTTGCATTTATGGTGTGATTTATAATAAAAATAATTTCATTTCACGCAGAATGTGAATGTTGTAGTGATATTGAAAGTTAGTTTATTTGTACTCCTTCGGACATTTTACGGCAATTGTAAATCTAAACTTTTGTCTCTGAAGTCAAAAATGTCCTGAAAGCTTTGACCTTCCAGTAACTGCATAATTTCTAGTTCATCAAAATGATTTATGTCTCAAATTAAGTGAAAATCGTCCATTTGAACATTTATTAAAGAAATTAGAACAAATAAAGTGTTTTAGATATGAAAAATGTACTTTTTGAAAAATTCGCACTCAATGTATATACAAAATGAGTGTTGAAATTATTTTCACCACTCAATGTTTCAAAATGTTTCACCATCAATTTTAATATCTGAAAACATGTGAATTCGCACTTTCGTAGACAAAAATACTTGTAGGTATAATGACATGACATGATTTTGTTTTCTTGAAAAATAATTAAGATCAGTAGCTACAAACTTCATAAATTAAGTACTTATTCATTATATTCCTCAATCCCCAATGCCAATACTGTAATTTTGTGATTAAAAGGTAAATATCTAATCAGCACGTTCCAACACAACTTCAAACTTTTTAATTGAAGTTCAAGTTTCAGAATTTACACAAACGTTTATCGCAGAGTTTTATTAAATAAGAAGAGCGAAAATTACAAGAATTACAGGTCATAAAGTTGAAGCATTTAAAATATTTAATAATTACATTCATTAACAGAACTTGTTGATGAGAAGAAACGTTGAAATTAAGTAAATAATTAAAATAATTACCGAGTTAATTGCCAACTTGAAGCTAAATCTGTTCTGACCAAACTAAACGTGATCTTGGCAATAAATTTTCTCTAATTAATTGCCCTAATTAACATGCAGGGCTGATAACAATGGCTAACTTAATTTTGATCGAAGTTAACTTCTCATTGCCTGTCAATATAGTTCGCTTGCTCTATAATTTAGTCACTTGAAGGCTGGCGAATTTACATTTAAATGAAATACTTAAAATAAGGAAAGATGTGCCTGGGAACAAATTATGAGGCCTTTATTTGCGTCCCGCGTGACTTTATTAGAAATTTGTCCCCGCTGTGTCATAATTTATCGAAGGGTGAAGGATCTAATCATAATTTATTAATAAGAGCAAAAAGGGATATGCCATTTTTGTTGACATCTAATTTGCTTGTGGAAATTTAAATTGTTAATGGTGATGTACGATATAGATGGATCACCACTAGTTTGTTTATGTCGCAAAATAAACGTAGAATTTTAGTGCTTGAATCATTGAATAGTTAGATGAGTGAGTTTTCTATTATTATTTTATTATATCAGACAAATTTAATTTAATCACTTAAATTATTTAATAATTTTAAATAAAAGATTGGATATTAAATAAAGCAAAAACAAAAATTAAAAAATTTCTAGTTGATGTCAAAGTAAGGTATTTTTGGAATTTAAAAATTTGTTATACAGAATGTTCCATAACTTAGAACAAAAAATTAAAGGGTATATACCGTACGACGTGCTGATCATGAAAAAATATATTTTTTTAAATTAGCAAAAAAATTGCATCGTGTTTCAAGCAAACATTTTTAATTTTTTTTTTCAAAATTTTCTACAATTAAAGTAATTGTTTGCATAATATCTAATACTAATAAATGTCAAATTATACTTAAAAATTACTAATAAAATGATTTAATAATTTTAAATAATTCAAGAGATTGGATATGAATAAATCAAAAACAAAAATTAAATCATTTCTAATTGATGTCAAAGTAAGGTATATTTTGAATTTAAAAATTTGTTATATAATGGTTAATTAATTTTCCGGTAATAATTACACCTGTTAATTATTCTGAAAATTAGAAACACTATTAGGTACTAAGGTACTATCGCAACTACCTGCTGGTGGTCTGAATAATTCATTTTTGTATGCATAATTAATATAATCATTATCTAATAATATCCAGAGAACTGTTTACCTATATACAATAATATTAATTGTATTGTGTTAAATAAATTCCCTAATTACAAATTAATGATAAAAAATTGAATTAATTACGTTATTGCATATATCAATAAACAATGGTGCAATTAAACTAAACGGATAATATTCGAAACGTGTTATTATTAAAACATTTTAACTTTCTACATTATGGTAATAATTGATCTCATTACTCAATTTAAATATAAAATTAAAATATTCAAATTGAAACTAATTACAATTTTAATAACCTGGTGGCACGCATATATAAAAAGAGTTCATTTATCACATTATTTAACTCACACCTATAATATAAATTTATATAATTTTATCAAGTTTCTTAATTTTAATATTTTCATCATATAATTCAATAGTGTAACTCATTAGGTAAAATCATGTCATATACGATTTCATACTATTGTATTTAAAAATTACTAACGTCGCAAAATGAAAATTCAATTAAATTGATTTATATTTTTCATCTGGCAACTGCGGTAACGTGCCAAATGTACCTTATAATTACATTATTATTTGTTACTTATGAAGCATTAAAAAACAACCCCAGAAATATGCTGTATCCGCAAAAAATTCAATATTGCCGAACGTTATCTCAAAATGCTGACATAAATATTAATTCGCAAATAATTATTAGTAAATCTGCATCGAATAATAATTTATGCAACAAACACTATTTGATATATTGAATTATTTTGTAATTTATATTTTATTAAATATTTATATAACTCACTAATTATTATTAAATTTGTTATTGTTATTGTGAATTAATAATAATTATTCATAAATTATATTGTTGTAAATTATATCGGGACTGTACCTACTAAGTATGACAGAAATATAAAAAATATTTACAAAGAATTTTTAGGAACAGTAAACTTACTTTTAATAATAAATTACTGTGCGCAAAAGTATCCACTGTGGAAGTTTCGCAGAAAATTTGAGTCTAATAATCACAAAACTTTATCCAAAAAATCTGTAAACTTGCACTAAATGAATAAAAAAAATTCGCGTCGTAAAAACTGCGCGATAGTTTCCACGGGCTGTAAGATTAGTCCCAAACGGTCACAAAGGATGCCGAAGACTGGGGTGCTCTAACCGCCAAAAGTTACGAGTTTACCCTCGTGTACTCGCGTCACACGCAGGCGCCCGATTGCGCGGCCACCCGTCGTTCAGTTCTGCTCGGCGGGCAAAGCTCTTTGCGGCCGCTCGCTTGCGAATCACTGACTTCGTAATTTGATCTGCTTCTGTTGTTAGCGAAACCACAGCTGCTGGAAAATTTATTACAAAAACAAATACTTATTATGCCCGAAACTGATACTGTATTAATTAGGTATACGCAAAAAATAATGGGTTTCAATATCACGTTGACATATCTGTAATTGACAGCTTCAATTAATTTTATTTTCGGTTTTTATGTCGTGTAATGAATCCTCCGGTGATTGGTTATTTTTAATTTTAATATATTTGAACAAAGAGGTTTAAAAATTCACTAGATATTGCTTTAGTCGCAAACTTTCTTATCGACTTTCAAATATACATTGCTGCAAATTGCATAAAAATAAAAATAGAAAATAAATATCAAAAAGTATATTCAAGAAACTAATACAACTACAAAACAGGGGTTTTATAAAGTTTTACTTATATAATTACATAAAAATGCTACAGGTTCTAGGTTATTTGTACTCCGACAGTATTGATTTTGTTACAACATGGTTGGCACCACTGGCGCACTTTGTCTCTGCTGTCAAAGTCAAAACTGTAGTGTCAAAAACGATGTATAAGTTCGTGGGTGTTTAATGTCGATATTTTATTAGAAAAACTATAAAATCTTACAATTTTAAATTATTTTCTTAATATATAAGCGTATAACCTTTTATATGTCATCGTAGAATTACTGTATTGTGATATTCACGAATTTTATCCAAACAAGTACATGGTAAACAAAACGAATACTTGAACTAGTCCTGATAATTTTTAAATATAATGAACTACACCTTCTCTGAAAAGAAAATCAAAGTGATGACCCGTATTTATTGACCAAGAGATACATTTTTTTGCGGTAATACTTTCAACATTTCTTTCAAAATGTCAAATATGCCAGTGAGAAAATATAGAAGAGAAACTAGCGAAGTCAGTTGTTGTTTAAAATACTTAATTTTTGGCTTCAATGTATTGTTTTGGGTGAGTATTATTTCTCGTTTCATATGAAGTACATCCTGTTTAATATTTAGAAATTTCTTGTAACTTTAAGAGAGTGTTGAAGTGTGAAGGCCATGTACAATGTTATCGGGTTTAAAAGTGGTGTTTAACAAAAATTAATTTGTTTTAGCTTCTTGGATTAGGTATCCTCACTGTTGGTGTTTGGGCTTGGAGTGAAAAAGATACCTTCAATAACCTTGGTAAACTAGCCAATGTTGCATTAGATCCTGCATTTATTCTTATTTGCGTAGGCAAGTATTTATGAATTGAATATGTAATAATCAAGTTCTTATTGAATATATGGTTTTAGGTACGGTTACGTTTATAATTGGATTCACAGGATGTGTCGGTGCTCTTCGTGAGAATACTTGTTTACTTGCAGCAGTAAGTTATGGAAATTATACTTAATTTTGCATTTATTTACATATTTCTTTTTGCAGTATGCCATATTTTTATCGATGTTGTTGCTTCTTGAAATGACGGCTGGAGTTCTAGGATTCATATTTAAAGATTGGGTAAGAATTTCTGCATTTATAAAAGTACAGACTCACGAATCTATCGTTCTATTGTAGATAAAGTCACAGGCAACAGGGGGCTTCCAAGCATTCATTATTCACTATCGAGAAGATCCTGATCAACAAAATCTTATTGATTGGATTCAGGAAGACTGGGTAATATTATTTCTTTGTAGTTAGTAGATTACCAATTCTTAAATTATTTTTTCAGTTGCAATGTTGTGGCATAGAGGGACCAAAAGATTGGGATCGAAATAATTATTTTAATTGTTCTTCAAGAGACGTTGGCAGTCGTGAAGCTTGCGGAGTACCATTCTCTTGTTGCAAACGCAAATCAAATGTAAGTAAAACCAAATTAATAGTTATAATTACTTATCAATCAAATTTATTCCCAAACTGTCAACATACTGAAAGTCATTTTTAATCTCTGGGTAGAAGTAAGACCGTTTGTCTGATGCAACAAATATATAGCATCAAAATTATTGTATATTTACAATTTGATGTATTGATACAAAAGTAAAATTTTGATGCAAATAACGAATAGGTACCTGTATGTGAACAATAACTATTAGGTATCTTTGAATAATATATACATTTTATTATTCTGTGACATTATTTGCCTAAAACTGGTTTCAATCTTAAATGAATAATTTTTATCACACAATTTCATTTAATTTGAAAATGGTAAAAATTTGGAGCTTGATGCCATATTTAGTTATTTAAAACAAAACTAATGTAGGAACCTACTACAAGAATTTTTATATTTACGAATAATATTGAACAACGATCTCATTTATTCTTAAAATGATTAACTATTAAGAATAGATCTTTATAAGTTCATTAATATAGCGGTATTATATTTATTTCAGGAAATAATTAAAAATAAACAATGTGGATATGATGTTCGGAAACCTGGATTTGTAAGTAGAAATATTGTTGTCCCATGTAAAATAATTTAATCAATTTTAAAATAACTTTCCACGACACAATTGTACACTTTTTATGATACATTAATACTTTGTCTGGAAGGTATACAATTGTTGCTCGAAAAAAACATACTGTGTTTTAAAATAGATTTTTAATATTTTGGTAGTATCACTTTATAAAGTTTTTCTCGAGGAACATAATATCTTCAGTTAACCAAAATCAAACATTCACTTGCATGCCATTACTGTTCATAATTTACTATTTCTCAGAACATGATTCACTTGCAGTCACAACCGTTACTCTAAATATTGATCCATTTCCATATTATAGCTCTGGTTGACATTGTTGATAAGTAGCAGCATTTAATCGCATGCAGCCAGGAGAACGGCACATCTACGAGCGGGGCTGTTTGCGCGCGGGCGAGGAGTGGGTGGAGACTAACCTGGTGCCAGTGGCTGGCGTCACTGTGGGGGTGATGGTGCTGCAGGTACTGCCGATCACACTTCTTGCTTGTAGATGCTTTGTGGTGCTTGGTGTAGTTGTTATCGAGCATGTAATGAAAACTTCTTGACTGGGTGAGAGATAAGGAAAGAAAAAATTACTGGCAGTCAGTCACAAAATTTGAAGGGTATATTTCAACTCCTAAAATAAAACCTTCAAATTTTGTGACTGACTTCCAGTAATTATTTCCTTCGTTATTGAGCATGTCTATTTGGTTGATTCCGTTCCAAGGTAACTGAACATTACTGTCCTCTTCCAAACGTGGTTTCATGAAAAATGATTAAATTCCTCATGGTTCCGTGCATTTTGATTGGTTCTCGAGTATGTATTTAATGCTACGACTGCTTCTCGAAAAAGCACATGTTCGAGAACCAATAATTACGTAGACTTTTGTCCCATTAATGAAACCTGTAGTGGAATAGAGTGTAGTATAGGTATGCTTAGTTTAAAAATTAGCAATTGAAAAATGAGGTTCTGGTTTACTCAAATCTAAGTAAACATGATTCGTTCTCAGGCCTATGTCAGTGTTGGCCAACATGTATTCAGGGTCATGCACTTTTAGACTATAAGGTGCTCTGACCTTTTTCATGCCCTTGATATTCTCTGGTAAGAGCAGTATTACAGTATTATTCTCCGAATTAACACCTTGTTTATAATTCGCTTCTCTTTGCTTTAAATTTTTGTTTTTGAACCAGATCGGTAGGTACAGTACATTTTGAGATAGCTAGCTTCCATTTTGTTTCAAGATGGCGGAGTAACATTTTAATATAGGTACCTATGTTTCAAGACAGATTCTTAGCTATTACTGTACCAAATTTGACCGCAATCGGTGCAGTACATTTTGAGATAGCAAGCCGCCATTTTGTTTCAATATGACGGACTGACATTTTAATATATCTATATCATAAGTTAAATCCTTAGCTATTACTGTACCAAATTTGACCGCAATCGGTGCAGTACATTTTGAGATAGCTAGCCGCCATTTCGTGTCAAGATGGCGGATAATCTGAAATTTTGTGCATTGTTAGGTGACAAAAGTCTATTTGCAAAATTTCATCTCGATAGGATCCCGGGAAGTGGGTCATTTTTTACTTGTTTTTTGCCGTACGTAGACAGACAGACAAGACGATGAAGTTAAAATAAAGGATTTAAAAAGATTGCCAATTGTTATTTATAACGTACACAATAGTTTGACAGCAATGCTGTGACATCAAGATAATTATATTCTTATTTAAATTCAACATGCCTCTTCGTTGCTATTACATCTTGGTTCATTTTCATATTATTTGAATTTAAAGCAGACTTCTTTGTTTTTCTATTCAACGCCAAAGTTTAACTGCTGTTCAAGTCAAGTCACATGGTAAATTAAATACCTATATCCGGAAATAATCAATTCTCATACCTACTAATATTTTTTGCATGTAGATATTTTTCCGTTGTAAAAGTCTATTTAAAGTTCATTATAGCTTGTTAAAGTTACGTAAAAAATCAGGCCTATTATTCAATTATAATTCCTCTAGAAAATAATAGAAAAGTCTTAGTACATAAAACGGAATTAACCAAATAAAAATTACATATGCATGAAGTCTCTTCGGGTCTTGGTAACTCTTTATTACTATACGACACAAAAATTAATAAGGTAGGACAAGATTTTAAGCATTGTGTCTTATTTGACAGAATTTTGATGTTGGTAAAATTATCAATGAGAAAGGATGTCTCCAAGCAGTTGAAGAATGGTTAGAAAGGAATATGCTAGGTGTTGCTAGTTGTACTTGTTTCATCATATTCTTTCAGGTAAGTTCATCAAAAAAATACAGCTCACAATAATAATAATGCCTCGTTTTCATGTATCCGGAATCCGCAGATTTCTTGCGGAATAAAATGGCCGCCATGAATTCCGTCAGTAGTTAAATTATTTTTAACTTTCTGCGGAACTCCGCAAGCTCCGCAAGTTTTGACGTTTAAACTGTCAGTTGTTATAACTTCAAATATATGTTTATTTATGTTTAATATGGAGATGGAATTCGTGGCGGCCATTTTATTCCGCAAGAAATCTGCGGATTCCGGATACATGAAAACGAGGCATAATTCTTGATGAGCTAGAACAGTATGTGTATATTTTTGCATGTAAAGAATTTCTGATTTATTAAAACGTTAAAATTATTGCATCAGTGTGATTTTGCTTCTATTGACGAATTTACGTAAACGCCAACAGAATGCTTATTCGAGTCCCTGCTTATAATATCTGACTTTATTTGTCATTTAATAAAGCGGGTATGACGAGAAGTTTTCAATTGTTATGCTTATATTTTGTGAAATCTTATAGATACTCGGCATTTGCTTTGCTCAGAACCTGAGGGCTGACATCTTTGCACAGAAGGCGAAATGGCATTGACATACAAGAACTCCCGTAGCAGTCTAGTATCAGTATCTCCTGGTACCGAACTGCTAGGGAACGTATTTTATCTGTTCAATTGCTACCCGTGTTGAGTAAATTGCAGTATTTTTAAGACTCGAATTGAAAATAACGCCACATTTACTTATTTTCGATCTTGAAATATTTTTATTTATAAAAGACAATTTTTGTATTGGTACAGATCTACTGATCTTTACATTCCAAATTAGACAAGTAAGATATTATTATAAAACTTATTGGTGAATAATGAAGACTTTTCTACGTTCAAGAAAAACTGCCAAAATTTTAAAAGAATTGTATTAGAGTACGATAAAATTTATAATGCTAATAATAGTAATAACACTGTACATAAATTCGTCCATAACTTTTGACAAAAATAATACTACTAGTTTTGAATTGTGTTGTAATTCATTATTTGCCAATAATATATTGAAAATTAACATTTTTTATTCTTGTATATAAATTTTTTAAATAGTTGTTAATAGTTATAAGATACATTTTATTAGGTATATCTTATGACCAACATAAAGTCGTAGAGTTAACATGGATTAATAATTAATCTGTATAAATAATGATTGGTAGAACTGTACGGTATTTTACTTACTAGATTATTAATGTTGAATATTATATCCACTGCCTGTGTGGTGAACAACTACTTACGCTTTAAACTTACTCATGTAACGTATGCATTTACTTATTATTGTTGCATATCGACATGATTTTGTCTGATATATTAATATGACTATGGTACAGAGTAAGATTGTTGAGATAAGGCACTTCTACAGCCATTTAACAATACATTTAGGTGTAACATAACGATTTATTGAAAAAATCCAACAAAAATTTACTTTAGTAACAAAGAATTTAAGACTATTTAAAGATTGATGTTAAACTAAAGTATTCATTCCTGGCCTAGGAACAACAATTAAAATATGATTATCTATTCATTTGATAATTAAAATCACTCGGACTCAAAACGATTAAAAAATTTGGTATTTCATCTTTTTTGTCATTTTGGCGAATTTCTCTCAGGAAAATTTGTTCAAAATTATATTTGAATAACAATTTATTTTTATTTTATTTAGTCGTAGAACAAATTAAGAGTTTATTTTGATCAGAGAACGTTTTTGTTGCTCGAAATTATTAATTTTTTCCAAAATCGGCATGAAAATCGTCATTTCCAGACTAATTTGCGGCATGAAAGTAAGATTTTCATGACTAGGCATGAAAATAAAATTTTCATGCCTAGTCATTTTTACTTTCAACTTTGTTTACTTGTCATGACAACTTTTTCTAAAATTTGTCACAGCTCTGATGATTTGTCACAGATCTGATGATTTATGCAAACCTATTTTTTTATAATTTTAAGCTTAATTGCCGATTTAAAAAAAATAGAATACATCACGCGTCATAAAAATGTCTTTGCTTGACTTTGAGGCTTTGAAGAAATGCTCGGACGCTGCACATCCTCGCATTCTTCAAACGCCTCCTTGTCTGCAATGAAACATTTTCATGAGTGTAATGTAATATACTATTGTGTTAAATATGTTTTGTTTCTGCATTTTCGGCCAATGATAACAAAATGACGCACAACGTTTGAATCTCCGCGTAGCGTGATAGCTGTTAGTTCTAAGTGCCCTAGTGCAATCCCAGCATTCGACAAATATTTCACATTGGTTGGATTCCACTAATAACATGTGCTATTCTTTTAAGCACAATATCTTGTTATTCTCGAAATGGTCCTTCGTAAAATAAAATAAATATTTTATGAGAACATTTTCGTATTTTATTTGGCTGTAGAAGATAAGAGAGATACTTTGGTTAGAAATATCTGTATTAATACTGTGATTTTATTAAGACATGAGAGAAAGAATTTATATTTATAACTTGAGAGTCTCATAGTCAAGACTAACGCGATTTGAAATTATTTGTGATTTACATTATGGTTAAAGAAGCTTACTTATTGATATTATTGTTGTTACAACAACCTTATTGTTATACATACTAAAATTATTACAGACAGTCATTGATATTATAATAAATAGTATTTTTTGTAATAGAACAATTATTAAATTATATTTTATTTATTGTTGAATACAGTTAACTCTCCAACGTTCATTCCGTAGATTAGCAACCTATTTAAACGGCATGAAAATAATTTGTATTGTATACAAACGTATATGTTGGTACAATTTTGTAAGTAGTGTCTATGCTCATTTTATGATAAAAATTTGTAAATACGTATACATTTTTATGATATAAATATATAAAAATATTTGTATAATATGGAAGAAACTGCGGTATATTTGTAAACAGAATGTAAATGCTGTAAATAATTACGAAACGCTGTTTTGTACGTATTCAAGCAGTTGTATTTTTGTGAAAATTGTGCAAGCGTACGATTCAGTTTCTTGTATATTATTAAACAGTATGTCAAGTTTAACATGTAACATGACTAATAAAGTCGTAAATTTCAGTAATTTTCTTATTTTATTTAATGTCATTTATGCCATATTATTGTATAGTTGTAATACACGATCACGATAGCAGTACTTCTAAAATTACAAGGTAAAATAACTTGGTATTCAATTTAAATTACTTTGTTTTTGCACGTTCGGGTATTTTTGAATGTACTTGCTGTTTTCCAGATATTAAGTTAGTTCCCAAATCAGTAATTTACTTGTTATTGATTTAAAGGCTTGTTATAGTATTAAATAACTTTAAAAAAACATAATTAGCGGAAGTTTGCGATTGGTCGAATTTACAATATTTTTTTATTTTTGATTTTCAATATTTCGAATAGCAAAGGCTGGACCAAAAGTACTTTACACGATTTTAAATAGCGTGCTATTATCTAGGTCCAAATGGTACAACTCCAGAACTTGTAAACCTTGAGACAATATCAGCGATATAGGTACTTACAAAAATATAGCACATATATTATTATTATCAAATTTTATTATAAATTAACTAGTTTTACTATCATTATACACTAGTCCACCATTATTTATAATTATTTCAAGTTAAAAAGTAAAACAATGATAGGTACTGCCATTTATAAGCACAATAACGAACGCTGGCATCTGTAATTTTAAATGCGAATAGTAGAATTCAGTTACAGATGAGCAAGCTCCTAATCCTAATCGGAAATTTGAAGATTTTTGGGGTATTCTAGGGTGAAATCGCCGTGTTTATTATAATTTTTCTTTCCAATATTAATTCTATTTGGGATTTAGATAGTTCTTGATCAAGATTTATTTTAAAAATAAGTGATAAATTAAATGAAACATCAAATAATGCTGATTTTGTAAAACTTACTTTTGATGAAATATAAGTTGATTTAAATCCAGTGCTAATACATTCCAAATAGGTCAGTTTCAATTAAAACTTATTTTACACACACAATACACTACTTTGTTTTAATAATAATAATAGAGGAAATAATAACGAGTATGTAAATGTAAAATGACATATTTCAAGGATGTTCAACTTTGTACTTCCTTAGGAAATAATTAACAAAATTTAAAAGCACTAATATTTTGCTATCAATTTATTTACACAAATGCTTAAAAAATTTATACATTTTTGTACACAATATGTGTGAAACATAAATAAGGTTCACTTGACTTAATCTTAACTAAAATACTTAACACCTTATTTCTAATTAATTATATCTAATCAAGGAAACAATAATATACTTAACAAACTATTTAGGTAACTTAAATACGAGTTCATAGAACTATAAATTATCACTAAATAAAATAAATAGGTATTGTTAGTGACTCGGAGATAGAATTTAGTTCGTAATTTACAAAATGATATGATTTGTTCATGATTTACGAGTAGAACGTAAGGACAGACTGCTGATTTCCACGAACTAGAAGATATGGAGGTAAATCCCTCGTGAGTATTTCTAACCAGGCCATGTATAGGGGAGCTGACACGGTACCTTTCCTTGGCATTGGTAATGACCTTAACAAAAAATAAACCAAATTAATATTAATGCAACAGATAATAAATGTGTTCTTTATAAAATGACAGACGAGGATACAGCTTAAATCAAATTGAAAAAGCATGAAGTTTTTAACTGTCGTAATATATTTGAAAAGATTAATTTTTGTCTGAGAAAATTATTGTTTGATAAAAAATTAGAAGGTAGAATAATTAACTTGGAGAAACTTCATTAACATATCATAATCCTTATATTAAATAGGGACCCAAGATCCGATATTACCAATTTTACAGGACTCTATTTTGTTTTCATCTGAAAATAATATACTTACATTACTATTAATGTTGCATCACTAGAATTTTCTATTAATAATTCTCTTAATCTAAGTTGCCGATTAGTTTTCTCTTGTAGAGTAGCTAATTCGATGTCGGATATATAACAATCTGAAATTGTAATTATTTATTAATAAATACAGTCATATAGAAATTATGCAAGGAAAGTAAGTAAATCATACTAACCATCATCCATTCCGTCCCCTTCTCTATAATCTTCTATGATATTTTCAAAAAGTTCTAAAGTAGAGTCTTTAGGTTTATCAGAAATTTGAACCATTTTTAACGAGGAATAGTCCAAACGGAACTTTGACAACAAATTGGCCATACTGGAAATGAAAACGCATTATTTTAAAAAACAGTGTAAATAAAAATAATACAGCAGTTTTATAAAAGCTACTGTATTTATAACATTATATTTTTTAAATAAATACTACTCATTATGAAACAAATAATGAACCAAAAGAGTTGTCATCATGTCTGGCAAAACGCTATAGTAAATTCCACATTCTAGGAAAATCGGTGGTTAAAATCGCACGAATTTTAACAATTTCTATTAAATTTTATCTTTGTAACGCACATAAAATTATCAATTAACTATTTGATTTGAATTGGAAAATTGTACAAAATTTCTTTTCGCCGTATATTTAAAGTTATTTACCTAGTTTTTATTAAATGAAAGATAAAACATAATTCTATTGAACTACTGTAGTAGAACAGTTTAAAAATTATACGAGCGATAAAAAGCAACAATTTATTTCAGCAAAAAATGTCCTCGTTGTTAAATGCAATTTTTTACAGTATAATTGATTTAAATATGAAAAAATAAGACGAGAGCTTAATAGAGACATATATACTCTGCTAGAATTAAAAAAAATTAATATTGTTACTTGAAATATAGGACAATATTCTATAGCGTTTATTGTTTTATCTACGACTACTATGAAAAGTTTATATTTATGCTTTCAATTGTCAACGTAAAGTTGATTGTTACTGAGGACCAAGCAAAAAAACATTGTATTGCGCGTCTCCTATGACAACGCTCAATAAAGTACTTTTTGATTATACATAAAATAAAAGAAAATGACAGAATCAAACAAATTGTTTTATTTATTTATTTCGATATTATTGGTATCGTCATGGTTACGAATCAAACATAAATTCATTGAACGCAGATTGAACTAACTGAATACTATTATTATTATAACAAATAATTTTAGTCGTAGATAAAATTATGTGTGTATTACGAGCATAAAGTGTCTTTGTTCCTCTTGCACTATTGCAGCTCTCGCCTTCGGCTCGCGCTGCAATTACAGTGCGCGAGTAACAAAGAGTCACTTTATGCTCTTAATACACAAATAACTATTGTTAAACATAAACCGCAACACAAATCTCAATTCGTGCGATGAACTTTTTGCCAGTGATATAAGAGAAATCATTGTGCAGCCAGGACTACATTTAAGCATTTGAGCTTTCGAGCCACTATAAATAAAATAAAATGTTACTTACTGTCTTTCTTCTACTTCTAATTCGTTTTTGTTGTTTGCTAAAGCAAATATTCTCAATTTGCACTGGGCCCAGTCTGTTCTCGTTGAAATAATGTAGGGTAGAAGCATAGTTAGACCACCATCATCATACAACCACCATACATCGATTGTTCCTTTGTCTTGTTTCTTCTGAAAGATGCTTATATTATCCAAAATGCTTCTGTGTAATGTTTGTCCTGTAGATGATGTAAATAATATCTTCTCGGCTGCTGTCTTCTTCTTGGATTTGAGATTTCTATTGCTGCCTCCAAGCCCGATTTTGTGGTTTAAGAAGCCTAAACATAAATAAAATATATCCGTTGAGTAGCTTAAAAATAAGAAAGGTAACGACGATATGTGTCAAATTTATTTATAATAGCGAACATTATTTTTTTGATTCTTTATATTATACCTAATCATTGAAGCTAGATTATAAAAGTCCATATGAAAATTATATGAATTAACATATTTTTCAGTTTAATTAAAATTTTAATAAACCAAAAGCATTTTTTATTTATTCGAATCAAAATTATTTGTAATGCAAATTTGTCATTTAATTTGTTGAATTACTGTTCTGAGAAAAAATACAACACATCGATCGTATTAACGTCTGTAAGACGTACATCTTGCTACTGTCTTATAGACGTCATAAGGAGACTAGTATTGGTCGAATTTTAGACGTCTTATGCGGTAGTCTTTGAGTCGTCATTATGTTGTCTAGTTTTAAATCTTCTGCTTACAATATATAGGAGTGCTATAAAATTAATCTTGATTATGACATACAGGAATCCTATATTGATCAAAATTAAGTCGTATATTGGTCATAAGTTTATTAAAAAGGACATCATTTGACTGTCGAAAAGGTATTAAATAGACGCCATTTGCATCGAAGAAAATAACATCTTTTAAACATCCAGAATGGAGGACATAAGACACGTATGTGACGTCTTTGTGATTACATTTGGGCCAGACGTTTTAAAGACATGGACATTAAAAGACTCGTATTTATGTTGTATGGGATATATTTTTGTTAAAACTTACCTAATGCAGGCATAGATGTAGACATGACACTTTCAGAAACACCAAGATGTGATATGCTTAAATTAGAGTCTGCATGCATCATTCTAGACACAGAAGGTGAGCTGAGGATTCCATTATTTGAGTGCGTGGTTTGTACTGAACCGACAAGTGTTAAATCTCCACTCGAGTAACAGCCGCCGTTTTCTTCATCGTCCATAATCCGACTATAGTCCAATCCATCCGGTAGACGAAGGATTGCTACCGCCATACGATTGTCGAACGCATTACTACAAAAAGAAAATATTTTATTTATAAAAATTTTAATAATATTCGGTTCGTTGTATCTGGAATCGCGAATATGCCCAATTTTAAGTTCTTTGATAATAATAAAGCTTCATTCACATATTTTAGTATAATAAACTTGAAATAGCGAAATAGCTTTAGTAAGTGTGTAGGTAAGATTTCCAAAATTTAGTGCCTGAAAGTGGAAAATGCGAATGCTCGTATAGTGACATGAACAATAAATATTTATAATCACATTGTGTTCAGCGCAAAAACAAATCGAAAACTTACTTTAGACTAGACCTTTAGTGGAATGTAAATTCTGTGAGCCAGATTAATACATAGAAACAATTCGAAAACTATCCCATTACATTTTACATAACATCTTAAAATCTTTTAACAAAAAATTAATCTTTTTGGATTTTTTGCTGTCGGAATTTTAAGTGACAGTATTATGTTTTGCCTTAAACCTGTCTCCGATACATTGTCAAATTAATAAATATTTTTAAGCGTTACTAATTTAATTAGTTGCGTGAATGTTATGAACGGGAATCTTTAGTATCTGGTTAATATTGGAAGTAAATTGTTCTGTGTAAGGTGTCATAGTGTTATTGCTACCCCTTGGAATTAAGGATTAGGGAAAGTTGAGTCACTTATTGTTGGCATGTTAGATAATATTTCTGCAAATAGGAACAACTAATAGGCATAAAAAATATATCAATAGAATCATTAGAATTTCTAGATTGTCTTATGCTAAATAAGAATACCTGAAAATAAATATAATTCGCAGTAGAAATGAAAGAAGAGGGAGCAAAATTCATCAAATTGCAATGAATTTTGTGCAAAATGAACTATTATTACAGATACTAGTTAGGTACTTACTAACTCTAATGCCAATACAATTTGTAATTATGCTGCATATTTATAATATTGTTGTTTGTAAGCTATTTACTATTAAATACTCACTGCAAAACGTTGAAATAAGCAAGTAAGTCTTCCGTATTGCAGGACCTCCAGTCATTCTTGAATCCCATCATGAGCACGTTTGGCGATAATTTACCAATACCAGCAGCTTGTATAAGAGCATGAGCACCCATTTCAAAACATTGGCCGTCAACAATGTTGATAAATGCTTTAATTTTTCTAGATCGCAGCCAAATGTTGCCCTGCTTCTTGCGTGATATTTTTGTTCGGTGTGAAATTCGTTTCTGCAATAAATACAATTCATTTAGATACTTTTGTAATGTAGGAAAGCATTTAATGTATAAAAGTCCAAAATTCTACATTAAAAACTTCCACAAGAAATTGCACATAAAAATCTTGTAGCATTCTTTGCTACGAATATAAGTCAAAATTAGAAATATTTTCACTAATATTCTACTGAAGAGGTCCGTCTACTACCTAAAATCAAGCAGAATTTAATAGAGAAAGAATTGATCTACAGATTAAAAAATTGTAAATGAATAGGTATAAAAATTCCGAAAAATTCAAAAAAAATCCTATTTTATGTAAATTTTACAGGGTTAAGTATATCTCATGATACAAATTAATTTTTTAATTTTTAAAATGGCACATCTGTTGATCCATTCTTTCTCTATTAAATGTTTATAAAAACATTATCCTGAATTCAATAATAATCTGACAGTTTACTCGCAACGAAAACACTTTTACAGTATTTTTCAACTTCAAAATGACAGCATTGCTAGGATGCGGCAAAGTACGAGTTTCGGGCTGGTTTCAGGCAGCCTTAGTAGTGGGGAAAAAAGTGGAATGGAAAAAAGTAATATCTAGAGTATTCTAGGAATTCGGTAAAACATAGACTAGCCGCTGAAGTAAAAGTATTTTATACAAAAATATTAAAATTAATTTCTGAACTTAGCAATATTTCTATAAATATTTTATATTCAAAGTATGTACCTTCAATCGAATTCAAGTGCAAGGCTAACACAAATAGCTTTTTACTGCAGCTTATATTTAAATTTAAAACACGTACGTACGTCTTATTTAACAGTTATGTTGAAGCGGAAACATTTACTCTATCATAAATTTTAAAGTATGTAAACATTTATATAATAAAAATCATAAAATATCAAATTTAAAAGTGACACTACAAAGAAATTGAGCTAATGTTTATTCAAACATTAAAATAAGTGCTACTTTTTATAAAAAAGTATAATAATAGGAAACGTACTATTATTGTACAAAATATTTATGACTACTGCATAGGCGTAGCCAGGATTTTTGTTTAGGTTGTGGGAATCAGTGGTGTACTTAGTCCTATTACAATAATACCCGGGGGCTGTTTGTGTAGGGAAAACGAAATTATTTTTTAAGGTTCAAATGCTGTTTTTTCATAAAGGGGAAATTACATAATATTTTACCCTATTTCACGTATTACAATTAAAATATATAATAAATTTTAAAAATTAATGAAATAAATGTTTTATTTTAGCATTTAGATAACATCTGGGGGGGGGGGGGATAAACCCTCAAACCCTCCTGACTACGCCTATGGACTACTAACTACAATAATAATACGATATTATGAACCACATGAGGTATATTCTATAATTTTATTCAGCTGTGATCAAAAGGACATGTTTTATAATGTGCCACCTATCTTCAAGTTACTACAACATTATTACTTAATGTAATAATGAAACTGTATTACTAAAACTGGCCTGAAGATGGCTGTAACCGACGGTTGAAACAACGTTTTCAAAAAAATCTTCTTAAAAGGCCCGTCTACCTCTTAAAATCCAGTACAAAACGTACTAACGTAGCGAGTGTTTTGTGGCCAGTACAAGAATGGTACAATTGTATTTCAACAAGGATGACATACTTAAAGGATCAATTAACAGTTTCATAAAAATTTCCAATTTATACAAACTTTACACGGTTATATCTCCTGACAGAAATTTATTTTTAAAATTTTAAAAAGGCACATCTGTAAAAAAATCCATTCTTTCTCTATTAAATGTTCGTACGGTCCCGGGTTCGATTCCCGCCGCCGCAACTCTCCATCGCGTCTAAGGCAGGGCATGGCTTACAGCCTTACTGACGAGTCCAAGTAAGCATGCCCGGCACGAAACGCAAAAACATCTCAGGCTCATTGGCGTGCCGACCCACAAACGTCAAAAATGTTTATAAAAACATTACTTTGAAGTCAATAATAAACTAACAGTTTACTCGCAACGAAAAGACTTTTACAGTATTTTTCAACTTCAAAATGACATTGCATTGCTAGGTTGCGGTAAAGTACTGGTTTTAGATAGTCGTAGTAGTGAGGAAAAGAATAGAATAAAAAAAGTAAAATCGAGAGTATTTTAGGAATTATTGAAGTGATTTTCTGAGCTTGCACCCTGCAGTGTAAAACCAACTTTACATAAAAACGAGTTTGGTAAATTGAAGACAAACAACAAAAAATGAGTTCTGTGGGTCTGGGATTTGATTTGCCTATTAAAAATAAAATAATGTTTAGCATTACCTCTGAAATTTCTCCAACCACCATCAAGGAGTTATTCTTGGTGATGAGATTGGCGAAGTCAAGTAGCGGTGGTCGAGCGTGCACTCGTCCAGCAAGGCACAGGATCTGAGGCCGGTAGTTCTTCACGTGTTCGCCTGTGTGCGTCAGTCGGTGTACGGAAACGAGTGCCGTTTTGTATGTCTGGGCTTGAGTTGAGGAACCCCAGTTTACATCTGAAAAATAGGTAGTTTAATACCCAAGTAACATCAAATACCAGAAAAGAATGTTGTATCGACGTCAAGTTGACACATGAAGATGACGTCTTAATGTAATGAAAATATAACCATTTTTGCAATTTAATTAAAAATATAAAATACTGATTTATTTGTTATTTTTAATCGATTTTTAATTTAACTTTCGTCGTTTGTATTAGAACTAGAATCTTTAGCACTTAAGAGGCCCGTCTACTGCCTAAAATCCAGCATAAAATGTACTAACGTAGCGAGTGTTTTGTGACTAGTACAAGAATGGTAAAATTGTATTTCAACAAGGATTTAATTAGAGAAAGAATGAATCTACAGATGTGTCTTTTTAAAATTTTGATTAAAAAATTGTATATGAATATAAAAATTCCGAAAAATTCCAAAACAAAAATCCTATTTTTGCAAACTTTTCACGGTTATATCTCATGATAGAAATTAATTTTTATAATTTTAAAAAGGCACATCTGTAGATCAATTATTTCTCTATTTGTTTATAAAAATATTATCCTGAAATCAATAATAATCTGGCAGTTTACTCGCAATGAAAACACTTTTACTTTTTACAGTATTTTTCAACTTCAAAATGACATTGCATAGTTAGGATGCGGCAAAGTACGAGTTTCGGGCTGGTTTCAGAGCCCTAGTAGTGGGGAAAAGAGTGGAATGTAAAAAAGTAAAATCGTGAGTATTCTAGAAATTCAGTAAAAACATACACGAGCCGCTTAACAAATTTTATCCTATCTGGATCTTGCTGGATTTGAACATGGATCTTCGGGACGGTAGTTAACTTTATTAAGGTAGTAAGTCAATGGGTGGTCACAACACAGCCCAATATATGACTCAAATTAATAACATTCATTACAAGTAGAATTTGGATGTAAATTAAAATTCATAGGTAAACGTTCAAATAACGAAGGTAATAGAGTTGAAAGTTGACACTAAATTCTAAATCGCGCTAATACTGCATTGCCTAATTATGGAGATTAGTGTTTCAGTTTGAAATTTTAAATAGTATGTACAGCCAGAATCGTTGAAAATAATGTGACGAGTATCTTCAATTAAAAATATTTGAAGAATACATATTATTATTATTATTACCATAGTAATACCTAATTATTATAATCGGCTGTTCACGTACGACTAACTTCATAATGACGAAAAATCAGCTATTTCATATTTTATTTGACAGTAATTAGACAATTATCGTCCAAGATATAGAACACCTGATTTACGTTTTCATGACGTCATGATATACGTCTTGAGTCATATTTGAATTCTCGCAAATAATTAAAAATATTGTATATGCGTCCATCATTTGGTAATGTTGGAAATCCTGCACGTGAATATTACGACAAACAAAAGACGTATGGAGTGAAGTGAATATAAGAAATAAATTGATGAATTATTAGTTGTATTTGCCCTGTGTTTGAAAAAGGACTGTCTCAAGATAAAAATCGAAATAGAAAAATTTATACTAGACACTTCTTTAAATTCTGTACATTCAAATATTATTATGCTGACCGACAAAACCACAAAACAGATATCTTTCAATTTTATTCCTGTTTGGTTTTAGATTGCCTAAATAGGGTCCAGGTTTAGATTTGACTCCCAGTTTTATCCAACTTGTTTTTTAGAAACTAAATTATAATTTTTCCATTCTTTCTGAATCAAATGTGTCTTAATTCTATGCGTTTCATTTATTATTTATGCCATTAGGTAATAATTTTTATTTAATTTTGACATTTTAACTGCTATTATTAACTCCATAGCAACAACTTTAAACAACTGTTTATTTACAAGTGAATTAAATCTTTTTTTGCACTTCCGGGACTAAAACTCTTCTTTAGTCTTTATTTTTAGGGACTAAGGTTCTTAATTTGATCCCAAGGGATTATTTATCATATTTAATCCCGTTGTCAAGGAATTGAATTAATTAATCCCGTTGTCAGGTAAATACGTGCTATTTGTTACAGAGTATCTATGGTAACAATATAAATATTTGTCATAAAATTTACTGTCAAAATTACAAAATGTGTATTCTTTCAAACTATTTTGCATTCGTTTGAGGATGAAGTGCAAAAAATAGCGTATATACCACAGGACTAAAGTATATAATATTCTATTAAATCACTGAACCCATTTTTAAATCACTCTAATGTCATTATTTCGTCAAAATTGCTGAAAAACAATGACAACTTGCCACTGACGACTACTTTGATTTTTTTTGTTATGTCAAAATAAATTTATAATTCATATATTTGAAATTATTTCGTCAAAATAAAATAAAATATTATAAACTAGGTGAGATACGAATGTTTATTCACTCAAAGAAATTATCCCACTCGCCCTTCGGGCTTGGGGGCTAAACTTTCTTCTCTTGAATAAACATTCATGTATTTCACTTGGTGTATAAACATCTATTTAAAAATTTTGTAGTCTTAGAAGAAAATGAAGAGAACTTACCTGGTTTTCGATAAACTACGACGAGATACAATGTAAATGTGACGACAAATGTAATAAGGGAAGTCACCCAACTTATAAGGAACATAATAGCGACGCACATGAAGAATCCCAATAAACTCAGCCACGTGTTGTAAAACTGAAATATAAAACACGATATTAATATGATTCCTTTTCATAAAATCCATAATACATACTTCAACTATTATACGATAAAGGCCTTTAACACAGATATAAAAATAAGAGCATTTTTTAAAAGATGGTTTACCAATACAGTGCAACGGAAATAAAAATGAAATGTTTCGTGAAAAAGATGTAAAAATTTTTATAGAGAAAGTTGTTAAAGATTGTGAGATAAAAAATAATATTTGATTAAATATCAATATTCTGTATTATTGTTTCTATACCTCTGCACAAAACTTTAATAGATTATATAATTTGATGTACTGATTATAGATAATAATTTTTTTTTCTTCAAAATTCGCAAAAATAAGGGTAATGAAAATATTAGTTCCAATTTGTTTGAACGTCCGTTTAACTGTTTATTTATTATGTTATTTGTAAAATAAAATTATAAATACTATAGGTAAGACTAGATAGTCAAATAGTCACTTGTTATGTAATAATTAATAAATACACAGTTAAATGGACTTTCAAACAAGAGACAAAAAAAAATTTAACTATCCTTATTTTTGAGATTTTTGAAAAAAATCTATTATATCTATAATTAGTAGGTATTTCAAATTATCTAATCTATTAAAGTTTCGTGCAGAGGTATTGAAACACTCTGTATATTTTAAACTTACCCTAAATGTTGGCCTCCAGCCTAAAGGCTTGATCAAGGCAGCGTGGAATGTGCAAAAGTTGATAAGGGCATAAGATGCCAAATAGAAGTTCGAGATTAAAGGAGCTACCAAATTTAAATCCGCTGAAAAATAAATTACATGTTTTAATTTTCTGCTAACATGCTTCTTTCATAATACTTCTGAATTATGTTAAAAATACCTAATACGATATTATTCATTTAATAATATTATTTGTATCTAGCAATACCGGCTCACAAAAAATTGTCAACTTAAAAATCTTAAATAGAAACCCCTATTTTTTATTGCAGATTCGGAAAGAGCATAGAAAAGTATGTTGGTTTTATTCGGAAACTTTTCTTGTACACCCAACAGGTGGCGCTGTTATCGTTAAAGTTGACCTCCTTTCACACCCCCCTTGGGATGTGGGGTCATTTTGTCAGAATCCGATGTCCCCCCAAAACTATAAGATTTTGATTTGTAACACATTTTTGTTAAGATGCATTGTTTTCGAGATATTCAAGAACGTAATGTTAAATGGGTTAAATGGGACACCCAGTATATTGTTTGTATATATTTTCATTATTATTTCATTTTATAATGATTAATTTTGATTCGGATTTCGGTCTCGTGGTGTATTTTACATAATTTACCCATTATATTTAACATTTTGAAGCAATCAATGAATTAGAAATTTTTATTTTTCAAGACTCATTTGAGATACAGTTTACCAGCGCTGCAATTTGACCGGAAATTCTCACTAAAATTATTTTATTAATTCAGAGGCATGAAAGAATCTGCAAAGAATCCTTGTGTGAACAGGCCTTAAGCCGGGGCCAGACATGCGGCATTCGGCGAATCCCGAGCACCTGTTCGCCGAACTTTGCTCAGTGTTTATGGGAAGTTCGTGATTTGGCGAATCGTTCGGCGAACTGTTCGCCTCTTCCCGCCCAAAGTCGGTAAACTAGCACACATCAAAGTGGGCGAACGTTCTTTTAGAGGGGCTTCGGACAACCGATCACACATTCAGGATTCGGCGAACAGCGAACTGTCGAATAACACTTCAGTTCCAGCTCAGTAGCGAGTAACTAAGTTATTGAACTTATTCGTAGTAGTAATATATTTTATTATAAATACAAATTACAAATTATTACTATAAATAATTTTTAAGTATGTACTGGTCTAGACTTCCACACGGCCTCAATCGATTATCTATTATTGTTGTTGTTAATCTGATTGATTGATATTACAAAAAGGTTTATAATCTCGTTAAATTCTTACAGTCTTCTATTTTGTATAAATAAATGAAAGAAATAAAGCCATTTTGTCCCCTGACAAGAATTTGGAAAAATGTAGAAATGTTGTTTTTGCAAATGAATATTCAACTAGGCGAACATTCGGCCTTTTCCCATATTTTTGCTCGTTAATCGCCGAATGCGGCATGTGTGAACACAAAGGCGAACAGCGTTCGGCAAATCACGAACGTTCGAGATTCGCCGAATGCCGCATGTGTGGCCCCGGCTTTAGGTATCCGTAACCGTAACTATAGCTATAATCAAAAACGAGTTTACATTTCTATAAACACCATTGCATCATTCCGATTGAATTGAATTGAATAATTACGTTAGAAAATAATCCTGCTTAATAAGAAATTCCCTCCTTCTCTCTTTCGAACTAATTGTTTGTCATCTAAAAATATCCGTAACCAAACACCAGCACAAGTGACGTTTCTCGGAAGTGACACTAGCAAGTTTCCCACTGATATTCCTAACCTCACTTACCGATCAATACGAAGATAACAGCAACGAAGAACGTCAAGACGTATCCACGGTACGGCTCTCCGGATTTGCCGTAGCCCTTGCTGAAGAAGATGAGCTTGGGGTAGATTCGGTCAATTCCTAAAGCCTGGATAAGTCGAGGAACTGAGAGAAGATTGGTGAGAGCTGTGCTGATTGTGGCGGCGAAACAACCGGCGTAGATCAGCGGACCCCAGCTCGACATGATTTGCATCATCTGCAAGAAAATACATGAATATGAGCTTTCATACAACGTTTAATTCATTTGTCAACAAATCAGGTGGCATAGCGGGTAGAAGTGATAGTAACAAAGCAGATTATTATAAGCAAATTATATACCTTATTGTTGTTTATGTTTTTACCTCTCGTCTCATATTCTATATAAGAGAGGTATTGTAATGGGTTAAAATTTTCGATTTTTGGTGGATAAGCACGTTTCAGGGTCTCTAGAATACGAATTTACTATTTTCACGATGATGTCTGTGTGTGTGTGCGCGCATATAGACGTATGTATGGATGTATGAATGTATGTATGTATGTATGAATTATGTGACGATTTTTCGTCCACGATAACTTAAAAAGTATCAAACCTTTAATAACCAAATTTCATATTTAAGGTTTCAATAAGGATCTTAACACCGGATAAGATTTTGGTAGAAATTCGCAAACCGGAAGTAATACTTTTTGAAGTTTGATATAGTTTTACTTAAATATATTGGTACATTATTTATTTATGACAATTTTTGCAATTAAAAATAAAAGATAATCTAGTTATCTATGGGTAGAGTTAATTACAATTTGCTGAATCTGGTAGTATTTAACAATAAAATAAAGTGCAACTAATATTCTACTTTTTTGAAATTCCAGTAGGTATCTTGTTGTCCATGAACATATGAAATTTGTTTCTACATTTTAAATTATTATGACATAGTGACAGTACAGTTGACATATTTTGCTAGCATCTTGGTTTACATATTACATGAACATGAAACTATTAAAATGTAAGTAAAACAAAACTGTCTATTAGATTAGTAGAATAAACAGAATTAGGCGAGATATCGTGTGCTGGCCACAGCAGATTTTTTTGAATTAATCATGATTTTTTTGATTTTTTAAATTTTCTTTAATTATAGCACTAAATATAGTTAAAGTAATTATTATTTAACCATTTATATGAAAAATTCCTTTAAAAAGTATGTAGTTTGGATTATTATTGCACATTTAGTTATTATGTTTGGATATGCCATACCAGATACCATTAATTTATATTGGCTACGAATCACGATGGGCCATTAACTTGATGAATAATTTACATGTAATATTACGCATTTAAAACAATAATATAATGCATGTATTAATTAATAGTTGTCTAATTATTGTTTATAGATCTAGATAAGATGCAATTTTGAGATAAAATATAGAAAATTATACAGTATCTGCTGTATACTGGTTATGAAATATGAAACAATATATGATTTGAGAAATCAAGCAATTATAATTAAAAAGTCTAACTAACAAATAAATTGTAAACTTACATTATCTGTGTGCAAAAGTATGAAATTAAAATTTGATTTTATGTTTATTAACTTGCATTGTAAACAAATTATAACAAATAATTTATTTAATATGTTTTTAGCAATTTATTTACTTAATCTTAATGCTTTATTCGTAATTCATTACCTACTTGCAAGCTTTTTATGTTTGTTGTTAATGTACCGTATACAAGACGTTACAGAACAAAAAATAACAATTTGAATTTAATTCCTACGTTTTTCCGAATTCCTAAAATACTCTCGATTTTCCTATTTTTCTATTCTACTCTTTTTCTCACTACTACGACTGCCTAACACCAGCCTGAAACTCCTGAAACTTGTACTTTACCGCATCCTAGCAATGTCATGCCATTTTTAAGTTGAAAAATACTATAAAAGTGTTTTCTTTGCGACTTTTAGTTTATTATTGACTTGAAGTTAAAGTTTTTATAAAAATTTATTAGAGAAAGGATGAAACTATAGATGTGCCTTATAAAATTTAAAAAATAAATATCTATCAGGAGATACAACAGTGTAAAGTTTGCATAAAATGGAAATTTTTATGAATTTTTCGGAATTTTCTCTTCTCTCTTATTCTCTTTTTCACTCATACGATTTGGTGTTTATTATAGTAATCGGATCACATACAGTTGATTAGGCACAACAGATTTCAGTTCAAAATTGACTCAAATAATTTATAAGATTAACAGCAAAAATTTAATTAATTTTTATTTAATACAAGTTATTCAAATAAATAATTTAAATATTACTTCTAGATGGAGCTAATTTTAAGGCAGATTTTTGTTAATAAGAAACTGCCATATTCAAGTTGGTAGTATTTTTAAAGTAAAGAAGAACTGTGTACCTATCTGAAGAAAATTTTTCTGAAAAATGGCAACAGGTCATTGACCAAACGTTGAACGGTTGAACTTTAAATAAATATATTATACCTAACTTTTTCACTGCATCATATTGACCATGAGCTAAACAAAGCCTCTATATCAAGTTCGCATATTTCAGAAGTAAAACTCCGCATTGCATTGTCCGTATAAACATCAGACCACCTCCGTGCTAATTACAAACTTACCGTATAGCTATTATGCAGTCCATAGTCGCACTTGCCAACACATTGTGACAACACAGTGGAGTTGACGATGTCAGCGACGTCTCCAGAGGCGTCCCTCAGGGCAGCGCTGCCTGCGATCAGCACGAACAGTGCGTATGACGTCATCGAGATCAGTAGGGCCAGCAGCGTGCCCCGTGGAATGGACGATGCTGGGTCCTAAACACATTGGATAATTATTTATTTTTGTTTACTAATTCATTATTATACTGGCGGAAAAAAATGAAACACTTGAAATTCTTCTCGATATTGAAGGTCTGCTTACAGGTCTGTAAACTTTAAACTCGTGAGATTTGCTTACTTCTTTAAAAATGAAATTGGCTGTTTCCTGTGAATAACTCAAATTGCCTAAAAAATTAGAAATTTTGAAAGAAAATTTCACAAACAATTTCGTCGAAAAACTTTCGACTTATGAGTACAAAAAACACAAAATGCACTCTTTTTCAAACGCCCATAACTTTGTGCCAAATCGTCGTAGGAACTTCGTTTTTAGAGTCCTGCACAGGTAATTGAACAAATTTCAATGCTCCTTTTGTGGATCGAGTCGACAAATTTTTGCCAACTCGGTACACATCGCCAAAGTTGAACGTTTTTTTGCCCAAAAACGTTTTTTTTGTTCGGGTTTTAAAGGGTACGAAAAGAGATCATCCTAATCTGAGTTTACCTCCTTAAAGTAGAGCCACAATGGGGTTTTTTCCCGAAATAATCATCAAATTTGGTTGAAAAGTCGCTGAGTTATGTGCGAAACACCTAAAAATGCACTTTTTTAAAAAAACACCCATAACTTTGTGCCAAACCATCATAGAAACTATTCGTTCTTTGAGTCCTGCACAGGGAATTGAACAAATTTTAGTGCCCTTTTGGTGGATCAAGTCAAAAAAAAAAATTCAACTCCGTACACATAGTCAAAATTGGATATTTTTAAAATTAATTTTTTTTCACATGGGTGCTAGAGGGGGCGGAAGGGGTTGCGCTTAAGTTTGCATGCATGACTTTAAAGTAGACATTTCGAAGTTTTTCGCCCTCGAAGATTCAAAGAAATCGATTGAAAATTCGCCTAGTTATGGCGGTTTGAAAATTTCATGTGTTTCATTTTTTCCGCCCATGTATTTATTATGCACTACCGGAAAAAAGAAACCGCCCACCCAGAAAAGTTGAAAAATAGGTGCATTTTCAAACCGTCATAACTCGGCTGTTTTTCAATGATATTCGATGAAACTTTTATTCCAAAAAACTTCCAAGTGTCTACTTTAAGGGCGTGGAATGAGAATATGACGCGGTGTTAATAAAAAGTTTGTTGTCGAACCACGGTTTTTGATTCGAAAATTTAATTTGTATTCTATCGATATTTTTTAATAAATAAATAATATAATATTAATTTTCCAAAAAAATTATGTGTAAAACGATGAAAGTAGAAAATCAACTTTTCAGCCCCAGGAAGGGCAAGAGTTTTCTGCGCCCCCTGGCTACGGCCCTGATTAAAAATCTGCACTTACCTACATAACGATTACTGTTCTCTTGTAATACTTATTTCATTTTTGAAATTCTTTCTATTTTAAAAAAGTTGTTTGAAAGTGGTTATACCTACTTATATTTGGCACATTATAATATTAAATTATTAATATTATGTTTTTATTAAGATTACGAACGAATTTAATGGTATTATTGAAAGGCAATGGACAATAATAAATAAATTAAATAGCATGTTATAGAATAGTAAAATATTGTATTTTACTTCTGCAAAATAACGTATGCAGTCATTCCAAACATTAAAATTCATTTCTAAGTGGGACAGCGTGGTACAGCTTGAATCATGAACAATTTATGTATAAATTTTTTTTTAATGGGTAGGTATTATTATAGAAAAAATATAATTTGATTCGCCAATGACCAGATAACAAAACTGATCATTATTAACGCTCATTGAATATGATTTAGTTACTCCAGGTTTCATAGCTAGGTCCTTGATTATTTACATTGTTATTTTTAATCACGTACACGATATTAATGCAGTTTCCATCATCTGATCTCAGGATAATGAATATTCATGCTAATAATTATGAACAAATTTCACACTTCATGCATAACAAACGAAAATTTTACTTAGATTTACTGAAAAAATTTACATAAAATGTAAACACCGTAACCAATTTAATAGGCAAATAAGTACATTTTAACCCTGCTGTTCTCGCATTTTGATTACACTTATTGTCTTTGTGTCTATATGATCGAGGGGCTTTTTATGGCACAAATATTGGTACAATTCAATCACAATAAATCATAACTAATAAATCACAAACAATTTTCATAAATATAGGTTTTATGTGCAATAAAAGAGGGCGACCCGGTTAAATAGACCTCCTGATGAGAACAGCAAGGTTTAATTTATTTTAGAACAAATATAAATATTATTAAAATAAGTACTTATTTCCAATAATATAAATATTTAGTTAGTTATATTCATTTTTGTGTGCTATGGCCTGGTCGACTAAGTTAGAAATATCAGAATGGGGTAGTTGCGAAAAAAAATAGTTGTTGATTTTTTGATAAATTATGAAACTTTGACCTATTCTGAACATGTTTACGTAAAAATCATTTCTAAATATACAAATTTCATTCATAATTTCCTTAAATAAAGTTCGCGGTACAAACATTGTGACCATTGTGACGTAGATTATGCAAAATGATACAGTTCGTCTAAGTCTTGGCGACTCCGACAGACTCGTTGTAATACCTCAACAAAGCGAAGTAGTCTACATATCTTTTCATTTTATTAGAACATAATTTTAAACTTATTTCAAATATTAAATTAACAGATATCTAAATAATATTTAAATGTAATTTATTGTTAAAAAATATTATTTATTTACTCGATAAGTCGCATAGATTTTGAAACACTACAAATTTTATGTCAGCACACTTCAAGGACAAATGCACGTCAGAATAGAAAATGTTAAATTAGAATATATTTAAAAAAAATTGTATCTTAAAAATAATACACTTTTAAGTTTTATAAAAATTAGTTACTGAATGCATTATTTCAGAAAAAAAATTAATTAGAAAATGCGCAACTACCCGATTGTTATATTGTGGAAAAGAAAAGACATGAAAATTTTTAAAGTAACTAAAAAAATAGGGCGAAATGAAGCAAAACTATACGTAATTAATAAGAAATATAATATCTCGTCTTAACTCTTAAGGCACTTATATTAGGAAAGGCTATTCATTATATTATATTATACGTATCAGGTTCCGAAATAAATGTAGATCTAGGTTCTTTAAATATTTGTTGATCGTATTTAAATCTTTAATGTTACTAATAACCTATTCGTCATGTTTATAAATTAACAGCTACTGCAAATAATAAAATTTACAACGGAGATACTTATATTTACACCTTATTCATTATTATTTCATTTGCATAGATTATAAAATCAGTTAGCGAGACAAACCTAATTTGCAGTAATGATTGAAATTTAGATTTACTTTCTTAATCAATACTCAATGACGTGTAAGCCGAACAGATTAAAGAAGTTTTTAACTAATTAACAATTTTTTCATCTTAAAGTTTACAAACCTGTCATCTTCAATATTCTTATCTTTTTCTTAAATTATCAGCTTTAAGTTGGAATATTGAGTTATTTTGTAAAGAGATAAAGAAGAAGAATTGAAAGAAGTTTTTGTTACCTTGAGGTCGCCGGAAATGTTCGCTCCGGCCTGGATTCCCGTTACGGAAGGGAAGAAGATGGCGAACACTGAGAAAAAGTCGTACACCTTTCCCTCGTGCAGACGGTAGTCGGAGTTCCAGTTTGTTTGGAAAACTTCGGCTGCAAAACATTACAAATTAATCCTTTCTGCTTTCAATGTTTGTAATTATAATGTGAGCAAAAACATGTAACCTTCCACTTAAATTTTAAGTTTTCCTTAAATGAATAATATCGAATCAAAAGCAAATTGTCAACCGGAAAAATAACATTGCTGTTATGAGTTCGATTCCATATTTTTCATTTAAGTGACATTTAAAATGTGGAAGCGGTGAAAATGGTCATTAATGGTATTTTAGTAATAAATTAGTAAAAGGCCGATTTTTTACAATTTTTTTCGTCAGGTATGTAATTTTCTTGACAAAAAATATTTTCTTAGCACGCTCATGAACAATGCAAGGAATCGACTATTTGAACAAAATTAATAAATACACAATAATTTGTAATATTAAAATGCATAAATTAATTCATATTTCTGAAACACAAATTTTTACTTCGTTGTACGGAGTAATAAGGAAGTATTGTAATCGCGAAAAATTTCGGTTCTCAGATTTTTACGGAAATATACGTGCTACGTGCTACGCACTCGTGCAATTTTCAATCAAGCGTAATAACCATTCGTGATACAGCAACAAAAATTGTCGACATAACTTGGAACACTAGTGGTATTACTTATATATGATTATGACATGACAGTGACAATAGTAAAATATGCTTTATATCTTCTTCTGCAGTTTAAATAAAATGACTAAAATATATTTGTGAGTATACTAGTATAATAAGTTAAAAGAATTTTTTATATTATTCTACATTTTAGTTATTAAGAAAAGTATGAACAAACAAGGCGTACAAGGAAGTCATGTGGTGTCCACGTCAGATTTTTTATATTAATGCCTTGAATAAAAGTAGCAAAAGCATAGTACATAATAGAAGTAGGTATAGGCAGGTAGATAATATTTTTAAACAATTAAGCCAATAAATTTTGAAACACGTGTATATAATAAAATATAGAGCATAAGGTACATTACATTACAAAAAATATTTTTAGAGAAAAAATAAAACAAAGTAATAAAATTTTATTTTTGTACGTAGCTATTAAATTACTTCATAATATGGATGCAAGGACATAAAACTTCATATTTTACTACTCTCTAAGGTCAGAATAAATTTTTCATTTACGCAATATGCCACTTAGAGTATAGAGTCACATTTTTGTCTTGAAATACCCATACAACACATCATTCGTATTAATGTCTGTGGAAGTACATCTTGCTACTGTCTTATAGACGTCATAAGGAGACTAGTATTGGTCGAATTTTAGACGTCTTATGCGGTAGTCTTTAAGTCGTCATTATGTTGGCCGGTTTTAAATCTCACGCTTACAATAATATATAGGAGTCCTATATTTGTCTCAAATTTCATCTTGGTTATATAACATATACAGGAATCCTATATTGTTCCAAATTAAGATATTGGTATTGGTCATAATTTTATTAAAGAGGACTTCATTTGACTGACAAAAAGGTATTAAATAGACATCATTTGCATGGAAGAAAATAACATCTTTTAAACATCCAGAATGGAGGACACAAGACACGTATGTGACGTCTTTGTGATTACATTTGGATCAGACGTTTTAAAGACATGGACATTATAAAGACGTCTTAACGACGTAATTGTGTTGTATGGGTATTAACTTAATACGATGTTTATAATATTCTTAGGTATGAATTGTCTGCTTATGTTTTATTCCAAACATTATTTTAAATGTGTTACAATCACCCGACACCCGTTTTATGAAATCACCCCGTATTAATTTGTATGGGATGTCTTGCAGATTTTCCATGCTACATTAATAAACAATCGATGTTTTCCGGTTGATTCCGCGCCAGAGGCAACTATATTATTACTTTACGGAACCGTGCGTCCTCGCAGATTCATCCTGAAAACCGTGTGAAACGAATTTCGCATGACTGCACACAAATGCAATATGCGAAATGTGTATGAGATTCATTGTTTCAGACTCGCATCGCAAGTGGGACACTACTCGATAGATACTCGATATATTTACATGAAATAGTCATAGTGTAGATAAAATATATTTTCGATTCGAGAAACTTTTCTTTCGTCGATAAAATATAATGTATCGTCTTGCATAAAAAATAACTATTATGGCATCTGAAAATATAAATTTATGTCTTTGCTATGATTAATAAAACTTGGAATCGGAAAAATAGTGTTATAGAACAGTGTGGTGCTTTTTCAGTAGGTATACGTACAAAAATAATAAACTACACAGGTAATTCATATTTATATCTCAACAACATAAAACATTAATGTGTAATCTGCAAAATATTTTCACTATACAAAATAATGAGCCATCATAGATATACAATTTATTTCTATAGAACAATAAAAAGTATCTACCAATGCATTCTGTTTGTGTTTTGCTTCCGCCTTTGTTTTATTTCATATTTTATATCATGAAATAAAAAGTTACAGGAATATGAACATTATTAACACCTACCAGATTATAGTGCATGAACTGTTTTTGTGAGTCTTTGTTTACAAAGAGATTAAATCGAGGATTAAATACTGTTAAAATGTATATTTTAATAGTTAAGTAGGTATTAATTTTGACTCATAAGATCTTACAAAATATGGTGGTAAGCGTTGGAAAGTTTAATCTCTAAGAAAAAGAAACTCGAACCGAAACCCTCAGAAACGAAACATTGTATGTAAACTAGAGTGACCATTCGTACTGATTTTGTCAGTACAGTACTGATTTTCAGACCCTTGTGCTGAAAACAATTTGAAAAATATTTTGTATTGATTTTTTACGTACTGTACTGAATGTACTGATTTATTTTTCTGGACTTCCATAAAGCTTTTAGTAAAACTTGTATTTCAATTATTGTTCAGAAAAAAAATAAAGAATCGGATAAAAAAACTAGGTCCCTATTTGAAATAAGAAAGTTGCACCCCGTAGTTTGAGAACCACTGATCTAAAAAATTCTTGTTTCGTTCATAAATGTAGTCCTATAAAATAGAAATTGTTTGCTAATTTAAGCAACTTCGTAGCTCTTATACTTCTCGAGATAGCAATGGTGCGCCTCTCAAAATGAACACTCTGTATAGGGAAATTGCTCAGTTTTGTACTGATTTCATCAAAAAATAAATGGTTACTCTAATGTAAACACAAAATCGTCTTATGACGATTGAGAAACATGCCGATAATAATTTTCGTACGCGAAGAAATTTATAAATAACTTCCAGTTTACTCATGGATTACGATTCCAATCGAATTCGTTGAATTCATGCTATGTATCTTTCTATTTTTATTCACTTTGTACAGCATACAAACTGTTGCATATCTGAAATTATTGTCAACAACTCGGATGGAAATATCGTATTCTGATTATTTAGAAATTGCGTCGAATTGAAAGTAAACGTAGACGATATTTTTGTTTTCGTTTTATTTCCGTTTATTGTTATATGGACTGTAGCTGACGTCATAGTGACTAATCTTCAATCTCAATTTCGGTATAGTACTACATTTATACTTTGAAATGAAAACGTGATGAGATATTTTTAAGTGGACTGTTTGGAATACAATTATACATTTTGTACTATCTTCACTTCATGTAAGGCTTTTTGTAATATTAAGCGGCGCGTCTACGTTTTTGCCGAATTCCTAGAATACTCTCGATTTAACTTTTTTTCCATTCCACTCTTTTTTCCACTACTAGAGCTGCCTGTAACCAGCCCGAAACTCGTACTTTGCCACATCCTAGCTATGCAATGTCATTTTGAAGTTGAAAAATACTGTAAAAGTGTTTTCGTTGCGATTAAACTGTCAAGATTATTATTGACTTCAGGATAATGTTTTTAAATACATTTAATAGGGAAAGAATGGATCTACAGATGTGCCTTTTTACCTCTCGCCTAGAGAGGCTTTAAGCCTCATCCACATAAGCATTTAGTTTTAAGGTTTACATTTATATTTACGTTTAAGAATGTTTAAAATCATATAACTAAATACGAGCATTCACACTGCCCACTTTCAAGCACTGTGAATGCTCATATTTAGTTAGATGTATTCAAACTTTCTTAAACGTAAACATAAATCTAAATTTTAAAACTAAATGCTTATGTGAATGAGACTTAACTAAAACCAAATTCACATAAATTACAGTGTTAAGGCGAGAGGTCGTGTGCTGGCCACAACAGATTTTTTAAAATTTAAAAATTAATTTATATAACCGTGTAAAGTTTGCACAAAATAGGATTTTTTTACAATTTTTCGGAATTTTTATAATCATGAACAATTTTTTAATAAAATTTTTAAAAAGGCACATCTGTAGATCCATTCTTTCTCTATTATTGTTGAAATAAAATTTTACCATTCTTGTACTGGCCACGAAACACTCGCTACGTTAGTACTTTTTATGCTGAATTTTAGGTAGTAGACGGGCACCTTAAGAAATTTAACATTTTATTAGATGTTTAATGTATTCCTCATTAAATTTTAATCTAAAAAATGCCATGTATGAAAATTTTATTTTTAATTTTATAAAACTATATTACAATAAGGACCATAATTCGTGCTTAATCAGATAAAAACTCACTATATGTGTCCAAATTTTAGCATGATGCAGAGTATTTTATGATGCTGTGTGTATTTATTATTTAACGGAAATAAATAATAAATTGTGACAGGCAATTATTTGGGTTATTAAATTATCTGTGTTTAAATTTAATTGCTACGTATATTAACATAAAATATGAACAATTTTCCATTGTAATTAATAAATTGTAACAAGCAATTATGTGGGTAATTTAATTATCTTGCTTTATGTTTAATTACTTGTATTTATTTACGTACCTAAATATTAACTATTTATCTGCATAAAAGCCATCATATATAATTTTTGAGATATCCCAGAAGGCCAGTAAAAATAAAAATTCTAGATAGGTATCTAACTAAAACTAATTAAACTTTTCTTCATTTCTAGATACCTACTACGTTGCTTAACTCAATTTTGTCTTTTTTGATTTGCATTATTATTTCTTGAAAAGTAATTCGTACCAACTTCAATTTTATTGATGTACTATACAACGTAATATTCCACCTAACAAGGTAATTTGTCACTGTAGTAAGCGTCAAGTTTCATTTTATATGTCGACTCGAACACGGAGAACTAAAATGAGGAAAGGTTTTGTTATTTTTAAGGACATTCGTGTTTGATGTTTGACGGGCTGTGTAGTTCATCCAGATTATAGTTTGTAAAAATAAAATAGCTCATTAAATTGTTCTGCATTTCTTCTGCAATATTCCATGTTAATTAAATTTTACTTTAAAAGCAGTAAAGCAGTGCGAGTTCTTCTTTAGAAGAAGGGCAATGGTTTAAGGTAGTTGAATTTTAGATCATATGTATTCAGAAAAGAAAGTTCTTATATACCTATATATACAGAATGTTCCACAACTTAGTACAAAAAATTAAAGGGTATACGACGGGTTGATCATGAAACAAAAAGAATTTAAAAATTGACAAATGTTTATTTACATGTGATAGTTTTTTGTGAGACTGATCCATGTTATACAGGTGTTTCATAACTTTTACTCCACCCAGTGGCAATGACAACGAAAAATTTTTGACTCGGAAACATGGAAATTAATTTTGCGATTTAAAAAAAAATCTTTTTGATTCGTAATCAGCATATCAAACAACATACCCTTAACGTATGTACCTACCTACCTCAAGATATGAAACAGCCTGTATTTTAAATTAATAAACTTAATGATTTTTTATTGCCTATCACATACCTTGATTTTGTAAACTGTTATTATATTTACTGTTCTAATCAGTTTTTTTGTCAGCTCTGGACAAGATACTTATGCGAAACATATACCTAAGTACATTTTTGATAAGTAGGTACGTAATTGGTACGTGCAAACGTTATGCAAATCAGGAAAAGGTTTAGACCTCCATATTTCATATTTAAATATCTTTGTGAATATGTGAAAGGATTAAAAAAGGTTACTTCACGATTTTTTTATGAAATCAATCTTTTAAAAATAAAACAGTAGGTAACAAACGAGCAGGCTCCTTAGATATGGCGCGATCTAGACACGCCTCTTTGTTAGGCCATCAAGTCTAATAAATAATCCTCTATTATAACCGCGGTTATTCGCTAATGAGTAACGGAATATACTATCGATCTGTAAGACGTACATCTTGCTACTGTCTTATAGACTTCGTAAGGAGACTAGTATTGGTCGAATTTTAGACGTCTTATGCGGTAGTCTTTAAGTCGTCATTATGTTGTGCAGTTTTAAATTTGCCGCTTACAATATATAGGAGTCCTATATTTGTCTCAAAATTCATCTTGGTTATGACATACAGGAATCCTATATTGATCAAAATTAAGTCGTATATTGCTTATAATTTTATTAAAAAGGACATCATTTTTGGACTGTCGAAAAGGTATTAAATAGACGTGATTTGCATGGAAGAAAATAACATCTTTTAAACATCCAGATTGAAGGACAAAAGACACGTATGTGACGTCTTTGTGATCCCATTTGGATCAGACGTTTTACAGATAGTACGGGAGCCGGGCGCACGTAGTGTCCCTGATATTCCCGCTTGTAAGCCTTTATCACGTTTGGTGAGAATACCCAGCAGAGTGCAAAAGAGGCAAGACTTCCAGGTAATCATGTGCCATTCCCCCCCGGGGGGGGGGAATGAAAAAAATCGCAAAATTCACATATTTTGGGCCGTCTTAAATTTGGTCGAATTATCAAGGGGGATGTGAAAACCCCTCTGAAATTTGTTTAAGACAGTTTAGAATGACCTAGGCCCGTTAAGACAGAGAGAGGGTCGAGAGGGTCTTTGCATAGCCATTGATCATTTGGCCAAGTTTAAGACGGCCCAAAATATGCGAATTTTGCGATTTTTTCATTCCCCCCCGGGGGGGAATGGCACATGGTTACCTGGAAGTCGTGCCTCTTTTGCACTCTGCTGGGTATTCTCACCAAACGTAACAAAGGCTTACAAGCGGGAATATCAGGGACACTACGTGCGCCCGGCTCCCGTACTAAGACATGGACATTACAAAGACGTCTTAACGACGTATTTGTGTTATACTGGTATTAATCTACAAACTACCATCAACAAACATAATACTTACAACTGAATCCCGAGAACCCCTTCGCCTGGGACGCCTCATCAACGGGCCCCAGACTGGTCCCAACAATGAAATCAACAATCGCGCCAACAATGACCGCAATGAGTAGGTTCTGCGCCTTGGACTCCCACTCCATGCCGACGCAGCAGACGAGGATCATGACGAGCAGCGCCACGACGCCCACGATGCGCACGTCGTTGGCGCCGCCGTCCACGATCTTCAGGTCGTACTCGGACAGCAGGTCGTTCAGCGAGTTGCAGAAGCCGATGGTGTTCATGCTGGCGGAGACGGCGTTGGCGAACGCGAAGACGACCCCCACCGAGGCGCCGAACTCTGGACCCAGGGAGCGGGAGATTATGTAGTAGATGCCGCCTGGAAGATAGATAGAGGTGTAGGTTAGGGTGCAACGATGAACTTTGATTGATGATGTGTGATGAAGTGTGTGGTGTTTGTCTTATTTAGGGTATTAACTAATAAATTAACGCATTAAATTAAGAGGAATCCCCACTAGCCTTGAAGGTCCATTTAACGAATGAAGCGATGCCGTCACAAACCATTGTTATCTATTGTGACGACATCGGTTGATTCGAGGAATGAACCATATTTAGCCAATTTGTACCGAAAAAGGGGTTTTGTTTTATACTAAATTTTGCAGTTACGTGCAAATTTCATAAAAAATACTTGAAGTATAAGGTTCATACTTACTTTCTATTGTTTTAAAATTTTAATTTAAGCCTTAATAAAATATCTACATTTAGTTAAAATATCGTAAAATATACCTTATTTTGGATGTTATTATTTAATTAATAAGAATTTTAAAAAATATTCAAAACAACAGAAAGACCCAGTAAAGCATTAAACTTGCTATATTTCAGAAAAAAAATTAAGAATGTTAATATAGGTAACTAATTATCAGTATAATACGAAACCATGTTTTACAAACCACTGGGGATTCCTCTTAATGTAATCTATATTATTGATAATAGTGAAAGGTTTACATTTATGCTTCTGCAATACGGACTGACCAACAACTAGTAGAGGAGTAGTGAGAGTTCTGGCTCAAAATTCAAGATGGCGGCCACTGAGAGAACTAGTGGGGCTACTGGCTCAAAAATTCAAAATGGCGGCCTTGAGAAACAGGTAAGCTGGTTTTAGCTGGTTTTAAGAAACAGCTAAAACTAGGTCTAGAACAGCTAAAATGAGCTATCTTGTTTCTCAAAACAAGGTATCTGTTTTAAAAACCAGGTATCTGTTTCTCAAAACCAGCTAAAACAGCTTACCTGTTTCTCAAGTCCGCCATCTTGAATTTTTGAACCAGAAGCCCCACTAGTTCCCTCAGTAGCTGCCATCTTGAATTTTGAGCCAGAACTCTCACTACTCCTCTACTTCAACTGACTGTTTAGCTCTTGCCGCTTGGTTGATGGCCTTGCCGAAATTCTTAATTTAATTAGACATTTACACAGAGACACTACAAAGTGCACGAAAAAAAATTGTCTGCGAGCTACAGTATAGTAAAAGGACCGTCTACCTTTTTTTCTAATTGCTAGAATACTCTCGATATTACTTTTTTCTATTTCACTTTCTTCCCCACTACTACGGCTGCCCGAAACCAGGCCGAAACTCGTACTTTGCCGCATCCTAGCTATACAATGTCATTTTGAAATTGAAAAATACTGTAAACATAATAACTTCTGTATTTTTTAAAGAAATTAAGTAAAACAAAAATTATTCGAAATAGGAAGCTTAGCTGCATGCTTCTTGCTTTTTAATTTTTTCTTGCCATTTATAGTGACCGAAAAAAATAATATTAAATAATGACAAAAAAACGTCATTTTAAAAATTTTTTACTTCAAATTTCTAGGCCAAAGACAAAAAATAAAAATATAGAAGCATTAAAACTTCCTTTGTTAATACACTCATATGTAAAAGCGTCATATATTTCAATTATAAATTAAAGTAAACGTAACGCTGTATTTAATAAAATGTTTAGTTGTAGTTTAAAGTAATAATTAAAACTAAATAGAGCCCAAGACAGGTTTTATGTCATTCTTGGAACTTGAAACGGCTATTCAATTGGTAATATCTCCATTTAATAAAAAGGTGGTTGGTATTTTTTATGTGACAAATAATTAACTATGTTGGCGCCCACGTAGCTCTTAAAACTTTTATTAGAGTAACCTTGTTCGAAGATGAAACCTCTGGGAAAAGACATCAATGTAGTATAGCTTGCAATATTTTAGTATACTGCGATAAAATGTCAAATAAATATTTTTTGCTCACTTTTTGATGCTCTATTACGAAAGTGTGTACACGGTACGTCTTTCTGTCAACCATTTTAAACATTTTGTTTTAATACAACTCTCTGGCCTGTGGGGCACTTAGGAAAGAAAAAAATATTTTACAAAATTTTAAATTTAATTATAAATTTATCGACATTTTTTGAAAAATTTGATTCTTACTTTTTTGGTTAAATTTTGATTTAGTCCATTAGTTAAAATATTGATAATGCAGTCAAATAAATTTGTTGATAGGGTCAATTTTATTAGCTTAAGTAGAAAATAATTCCCTGTATCAGTATAACAAACTGTAGCTTATGTAATAATAATAATCTTTATTTTTTATGGACATGTGTTGAAAGCGTTACAATAAAAGTTAATTTACAACTTGAAAAAATAGATTTTTTTAAATAGTAGACAAAGACAGCTAAAATATATGCAGAAGACTATAAGTCTAAATTTAAAAATTCCTGAGTAGAAATTATATTCTAAAACAAATGATTTTAAATGCGCAAAGAAATTTTTAACGCTATCATAGTCATAAGTCATATTTAAGGTTTTAATACGAATCTTAATAAGCCATTATATTTTTAAAATACGTCGATAAATAATTAATTTAAGAGGCGCGTTCGGAAAATACCGAACTCCTGAACGTAAGTCGTCATTTTCAAAGTGAGGCGGGTTCAAATGACGTCAAGCCCTTCTTTTTACAGTCAATCGAATAAAAAATGTAGGTAAAGAAAACTGAGCATAGAATGTGTTGGCTAAATAGAGAATCTACAATTTCAACAGCGAAAACATAGCATCGTTTAATTTATAACACAGACGAATGAAAAAAAAACTTCTTGTTAACAAAGCTTCAATTTATGTCCCTCTGTTTTCAGAAATTTAATATAGCTTTTTGTTTACCAGAAAAAAATTCTTAAAAATCAAGAAAAATGGCTGATTTCAAAGTCATGTTTTTCCAAACTCATAAGTTAAAGAAGAAAAATAAAAACAGAGAGACCTTCTAACATCTTTTGGTGACATGTTCATATGTTGTAAATAAAGGAAAAACCTCTACATACCAAATGATCATGGGACGCGCACACCTCTGTTTTAAAAAAAAATTAACTACCAGACGGACCCCTTAAGACAATTTTTTATTTTAAATGAAAGATTATGTGATTATTATCTACAATCTGTATTTTATTTTTTGTATCCGGTATCATTTAAGAATAATTAAAGTATATTATACTTATAATTTAGTATTTCGGTAACTTGTAGTCCATGATTAAATTAAATTAAAATTTAAATGATTATGACATGACAGTGACAGTGACAATAGTAAAATATCGTTTATATCTTCTTCTACAGTTTAAATAAAATGACTAAAATATATTTGTGAATAGTAATAGTAGTAGTAGTAGCTATATATTAATATATTTTTTAATTTTTTGTATAAGTATGGCGGGAGGTCTTGTGCTGGCCACATCAAATTTTATACTGATCCACTTTATAAGCGCTGCTTAGAAACTAATAGACGGCATATGAACACAGTTGCCACAAATGATGGATTTGTAATATTAAAAATAGATTTTTGGGATTACTCAATATTCCTATTAATCGGTATTTGTTTCTGCATATTTTTAGAATCATTTTTGCATGAATATTTTCGAAGCAGTCATCTCATAATTTTTCGAAAATCCAATAACCGCGTATAATCTTTGTGTACATATCATGTGATGCGACGTGTAAAACTTAACAAGACGGGCGCTGGACATCTCCACCGCTGGTCTGTGTTATGGGCGCTCGCCTGTCAGCCTCATCTACGTCAAATCATATTGAGGGATGCGTATTTCCAAACTCCATTCACGACACGAGAGTGTTCAAATAGTAATGAGAGGCATCGTGAATTAGATTAAGTCGTATTTGCATTTGTATTATCCTTCAATCCCTGCTTGTCTCTTTCGTGAATACGGTTTTAACAATGAAAACGTAAAAAGTATTACGTTTTAAGTTTTAGATACTTAAAAAGGTATATAGATAATGCAAAATTTCTTATTTAAGTACAATGAACAATTTCTATTTGTTATTATATGAACAAAGTAAACAAATGAAATACATGAATTTGTTTTCATTATGGTCATATTCTTATAATGATTGCGGTGTGATGATGTGAAAACGGATTTATTTTATAAATTATTTTTCACATTCATTGTTATGTGTGAAGAAAACTAAAACTAATAGAACGAAGTTTTATCCCTTATCTACCATATAAAAATTTGTTTTTGTTAAAATGTGCAACCATGTGTCGATGAGGTGTATGCGTGTAAAGTGCTTTTTACGTGTACATTCTTCCTGTACAGAATGCTCTTAAGAGGCCCGTCTACTACCTAAAATCCAGCATAAAATGTATTAACGTAGCGAGTGTTTTGTGACCAATACAAGAATGGTAAAAATTAGAATTTAATAGAGAAAGAATGGGTTTAATTCCGAAAAATTCAAAAAAAATCCTATTTTATGCAAACTTTACACGGTTATATCTCATAACACAAATTAATTTTTAAAATTCTAAAAAGGCACATCTGTACATCCATTATTTCTCTACTAAAAGTTTATAAAAACATTATCCTGAAGTCAATAATAATCTGACAGTTTACTTGCAACGAAAACACTTCAACTAGTAGTGAATGGATTCAAAAGTAAAATCGAGAGTATTCTAGGAATTCGGTAAAAACGTAGACGAGCCGCTTAAGAATCATTGTGTGAAGTGAACACGTGAATAATTATTTATCTTTAACTCGAAAGAAAAAATGTCAAAGTCTTAACCCAATGAACTCCATTTTATACCAATTGGATTTAAGGTAAAAAATCTGACGTGGCCATCACACAACCTTCCGCCATATCTAGACTTTAAACATAAATGTATAAGTACAATCTGGTGCCCATTTAAAATATACAAATAAAAATCTAAAATATTCAAACTCAGAAATTAGTATCACCTGAATCAAAAGATTCATTCACACGAAAACTCTTCTGTGTTGAAGCAATCCTCCGTTCAGTTACTACATTTAATAGCTTACTTTTATGACTTATATAGCGCTAGTATGCCAACTTGTCACCCGTCTCATCTGTCAATATTTTATATGCAAAAACAAAAATCAACCGAACATGGATTACAAGATTTCAATGTTTTATTTGATAAATTTATTTTTTAAATTTTACTGCAGTTCTTTAATGCTACCAGATAAAGACAATTTTTTTATAACGTAGATTGCAAATAACTTTTCCTCTTATTCTTATTACAAATAAATACTATATTTATCCAAATTTATAAAAAAATTTGACACTTAATCTTTTCAATCTTCAAAAAATATCACTTCCGGTGAAGATATTTGTACCAAAATCTAATGAGCTCTTCCTATTCGTATACAATTGTAAAATACCAAATATCAAAATTTTTGGGTAATTTGTATTTGAGTTATCCAACAGACGGCATCGGCCCGGACCACACACATACACACACACACACACGCACACACACACACACACACACACACACACACACACATACATACAGACATCATCGGGAAACTATCAAAAATGAGTTGTAAGGACCCTAATTCGTGCTCATCCACTAAAAACTCACTACCCGATTTTTTGCATGATTCCAATACCTTCCTTTACAGGTAAGCGGAAGGTAAAAAAAGCCTACGTCAACACAGCATAAAAACTTTTTTCATATTTACAAATTGCATGAAAGTATCGTTTGTGAAATCGCAGTTTGACAATCCCTTTCCGCTTTCCGGGCATCAACATTCAGCTATCAAGCATCGGACATCCATTCCAGGCAGAGTTTTGTGTTTGTTAGTGACGTTTATTTAGGTCACTTACCGCCTTTGACCTCTCCGTTTGTGCAGAGCGCCGAGAGGGACAGCGTGGTGATCACACACACCACTGCTGATATCCCGATGATGAGCAAACTTTCCCCTGGAATGAAACAAAGAACTGTGAGAGATACGTCAGAAATGAAATGAGATGAGTTCGTTATAGGGTAATGATTTATGAACTTCGCAACTGGTGGAGTTTTTTTTTATTTGAGTGGCTGAGAAATTGAATTTTTCGGAGTAGTTTTGATGTTCTTTGTTCTTGGTACTTGGCAGAAGCGCATTAGCAGTTAAAATGAAAATTCATTGTTCCTGGAAACTGGAATTCTATTCTTCGGCAGACTGAATCACTAAGTTTCTGTGGCTTGCAAACAAATGTCGTAAAAAATTCCAAATTTCAAATAAAGATGTGCCAGTTATTGCCATGCTAAGACATTAATTTTTTTTAACAACCAAATAATATTGTAATGTTTTGCAACTTCGTGTACATAGGCGATAACATATCTACTCTCTAAATTATAGATAATTTTTGGACCATAAAAATAAGAAAAAAGTTATTCCCTTTTTTCAAAAGATCAGAAACTGACAATATATGGCACATTATGTTCCAAATATTGCCACAGTACCTATAATAAAAGGAACACGTTTTTTCAAGTTCAAAATAGTCTAATAACAAAGGGATTGATCAAGACTTTAATTTTATGAATGAATACAGATTAGAATAGATATACGTCTGGCTAGACACATAAAAAATGTTCTTACCATGTTGTCATCTTAAGTCATTTTTCATGTAGACATGCAATGTTAACAAAAAATTAATATAGCAATATTAGGGACACAAGTACTTCGATAAAAATGAGTTATTAACCAATCTTCTGTCAAATTTAATAAAATACAATACATGACATGAATCGTCCATGGGATGTTTAAAAATATCTTATTCTTGTACTTTAAGTGATATTACGTAAGTCTATCCTAGCCACATCCTGAGTATGATAAAAAATTTGAAATGTTCTGGGAATTTTATTTTGTCAAGTCCAGCTTGGTAGGACATACACCTTACAATTTTCTCATCAAGTAAAAATATCTGTTTAGTAATTTGTAATAAAATGAAGAGTTTTCAATTTTTTATAGCACACGTGCACTAAACACATATTTATAGGTTATTAAATTTACAATCAACTTTATGTACTCGGATCTACATTGTATTTATGTTAATTGGTTGATTTATAAGAGATGACAATATTAGGAATTGGCTAACCTACCTTATTTGATAGTTATGATAATGAAATAGTAAAATAAGAAGCAAAAGTATACAATGCACATATACAGAAGCATTAATAAGTTATTAAGTACCTAATAATAATTATGTACTAGGTATTCTAAAAACAAAAGGGTACGCACTATAAAATTATATATGTCGGGGTTAGCAATCATGTTTTTTCATATGATACCAAACACGACATGATTCGGACAACTTCGTATTAAAAATGGCAGACGTTCAATGGCGGCCATTTTGGATTTCTTTTTTCGAAAGTCCTTTTCAAATGCTTTCATATGATACCAAACACGACATGGTTCGGACAACTTCGTATTAAAAATGGTAGACGTTCAATGGCGGCCATTTTGGATTTCTTTTTTCGAAAGTCCTTTTCAAATGCTTTCATATGATACCAAACACGACATGGTTCGGACAACTTCGTGTTCAAAATGGTGGACATTGAATGCCGGCCATTTTGGATTTATTTTTTCGAAAGACCTTTTCAAATGCTTTCATATGATACCAAACACGACATGATTCGGACAACTTCGTGTTCAAAATGGTGGATGTTCAATGGCGGTCATTTTGGATTTCTTTTTTCGAAAGTCCTTTTCAAATGCTTTCATATGATACCAAACACGACATGATTCGGACAACTTCGTGTTCAAAATGGTGGATGTCCAATGGCGGTCATTTTGGATTTCTTTTTTCGAAAGTCCTTTTCAAATGCTTTCATATGATATCAAACACGACATGATTCGCACAACTTCGTGTTCAAAATGGTGGACGTTAAATGGCGGCCATTTTGGATTTCTTTTTTCGAAAGTCCTTTTCAAATGCTTTCATATGATACCAAACACGACATGATTCGGACAACTTCGTGTTCAAAATGGTGGCCGTTGATTTGGCAGCCATTTTGGTTACTTTTTTCAAAAGTCCTTTTCAAATGATTTTATATGATATCAAACACGACATGATTCGGACAACTTTGTGTTTCAAATTTATTTCAAAAATACTAGATTTATATTTTAGATATCAAGAAACGTACTTTACTTTATAACCCATTAGAGTATCTCCCTTTAATGACGGGAGGTAATTTTAATATAACTCATAATAAGACATAATTTACATTTATTTATAAAAATTATATTATCTAAATCCATCCAAAAATAATTACGTTAAAATTTTGTTTGAGGGTCACTGTTATTTCTCAAAATCTAAGTTCGTTGCGAACCGTTCAATTCTGTTCGTTGCAGAAAAAAGCAATAAAATCGACAGTAGTGTGATTTTTGTAAGATTATATGGATGTCCAGTGAAATGTGTGCTTTAAAATACATCAAATATATCAAACTTTGCGTGAAATTCATATGTGAAAATAGTTTTAGTGATATAATATTGTGTGTGACTGAACTTAATGTGTGTTTCCAGGAGAAAATATACGAACTTTCTATGATGGGACACACAAGGCGCCAAGCATGGATCATGGAGAAGATAGGTTAGCATTTTATACATAGATAGTTATTATAATAGGTTAAAGTAGAGAGAAAAACCGCAGTTTTGCTGCCACGATGGCTTTTAATGTTTTAATTTATGTTCATTTTTAATATAACTCAACCGTCAATCGTATAGCAAATTATACAAAAATAAGATATTTAACTCCTAAGAAGACTTGTTATATTTCTTTTATTAATTTTGTGTTTCTCTTGTTGCAGGTCCTGCGAACCTTGCCTCGGGTTAAAGGTCAGTGCCTCTTTTGTATTAAATTTACTAATTTTGTGTTAAACGTATTTACGTTTTTTCAGCCCCAAATTTTATTCCCAGCCTTATCCTTTATCCTGTCTTATATCCATTTTTATTACAAGTTACTATAATTTTGTGCCACTATTGGAAGTGGCGAATTTAAGTTTCGGATTTCAGGAAATTTCATGACTATGAAATGGTGTTGCAGTTTGCAGTAGGGCATGGATACACCACTAATTAAATTAGTAAGTGTATTTTTAACTTCATTGTTAATTTTGGGAATTTTCATTATTCTATAAATTTGGTTAAAATACTTATAAATATAATGACACAAATTGCAATTCAATATCGAATCGAGCATAAATCAAAACCCAGCCAATAATTCTAAATTTCAAAATTAAGTATCATATTTATTATTTATATGTATCTACAAAATATACAGGTAATATATTTTATATGCCTCCGGTCGGCATCGCTAGTTTTCCATATCTCAAAATCCGCCAGAAACTCTTTGTTGCCAGCCTAGGCCGGAAAACAACCGGAAGTTATAGGTTGGCATCTTGACATTACTACAGTTGTCAAGAAGATGTCAATTTTATGCGTTGAATATTTTTTATACAAGAATTAACAAGATTTTGACAAATTTTATACGTAAATCGTTAATAGAAACTGAAATAAATATATTTTAAGCTCAAATGCAAGTATTCAGTGCACAATTTTTTAGGTTATGTACAATTATTTTATATTTTTGTAATGAAATCGGCACATAAAATACTGTGTATTACACGTCCAGAAACTGTTATGCTAGTGCTCGTAATTTGCAAGCCTCGCCTGTGGCTCGGCGTGTCAAAAATACTCGCTCTTGCAAAAGGTCAGTTTCTGGCCTTGTGATACAAATAACTATTGTAAGTAGGTACCTATATATTTATATAGTAGTATAAAGAGTAGGATATTATTATTAATATTATTGTTATTCTATGGCGATAGTGGCAAAAGTGACACATCATTTATATCTTCTTCTACAGTTGACTAAATGACTAAAATATATTTGTAAGTACCTATATTTGTATAGTAGTATAAAGAGTAGGGTATGGCGGAAGGTCTTGTGCTGGCCGCATCAGATTTTTTGTTTTTTAATCTGAATTATCACACTGCGTTGCAAATCCAAAAATCCAATTATGAATCATTGTTCTCCGCACTTCTGTTGATTTTTGAGTATGCATGCAATATGCAAATGACTTCATTTCATTATAACGGAATTTATGAAATTGAAAATACTCGCCAGCAAAGTTTTATGTTTAAAGTTTGCTGAATACATTATTGGCGTTTATATGATTATGGTAATTAGATGCGTGTTTTTTAATTGAATTTCCGACTTTTGTAAATAATACATACATACATACATTACAATAAGTACACTTTTATTACCTCTCGCCTCATATTCTATAAGAGAGGTATTGTAATGGGTCAAAATTTTCGAGTATGAGTTTTTGGTGGATAAGCACGTTTCAGGGTCTCTAGAATACGAATTTACTATTTTCACGATGATGTCTGTGTGTGTGTGTGTTTGTGTGTTTGTATGAACCGAGGATTTTTCGTCCACAATAACTTAAAAAGTATCAAACCGTTTATAACCAAATTTCTTATTTAAGGTTTTGATAAGTATCTTAACACCGGATAACATTTTGGTAGAAATCTGCAAACCGGAAGTAGTACTTTTAGAAGTTTGGAAAAGTTTTCCTTAAATATATTGGTACCTACATTATTTATTTATGACAATTTTTGCAATTAAAAATAAAAGAAATTGTGATTATCTATGTGTACAGTTAATTATAAATACAAATTGCTGAATCTGGAAGTATTTAACAATAAAATAAAGTACAATTAATATTCTATCTTGTTGTCCATGATATGAAATTTGTTTCTACATAAAATTTGAATTATTATGACAGTGACAGTACAGTTGACATCTTTTGCTTGCATTATGGTTTACATTATCGTTTACATATTACATGAAGATGAAACTATTAAAATGTAAGTAAAACTATTTATTAGATTAGTAGAATAAGCAGAATTAGGCAAGAGGTCGTGTGGTGGCCACAGCAGATTTTTTAAAAATATTGAAAGCTATAATTATATTTTAATATCCACTATTTTTTACCTCTCGCCTCATATAAGAGAGGAATTGTAATGTGTCAAAATTTTCGAGTATGAGTTTTTGGTGGATAAGCACGTTTCAGGGTCTCTAGAATACGTATTTAATATTTTCAGGATGATGTGTGTGTGTGTGCGTATGTATGGACGTATGTGACGATTTTTCGCCCAAGATGACTTAAAAACTATCAAACCTTTAATAACCAAATTTCATATTTAAGGTTTTAATAAGGATCTTAACACCGGATAAGATTTTGGTAGAAATCCACAAAAACGGAAGTAGTACTTTTTGAAACTTGATATAGTTTTTCTTAAATAAATTGGTACATTATTTATTTATGACAATTTTTGCAATTAAGAATAATAGAAAATATAGGTTATAATTTATATCTGCCGGATTGCAGCCGCTCCAAAAAAAAATTGATTTTGAAAAATAAAAAAAACATCAATGACAACTAAAAAAATCTGATGTGGCTAGCACAAGACCTCCCTACTCAAGATACCCTACTCTTTTAATTACAGTTTAATAATAGTATTATATCTATTACTAATATATTTAAAAACGTGTAGATGAATCTCTTCGTACAAGTTGAAAAAAAATGGATGTTCCTTTTTTCCCTTTTTCCAACTTTAAAGGCCAATATCTCAAAAACTAAGCGAGAAATCAAACTCTAATCTGCAGCATTGTATTTCTAACACTTAAATTAACCTATAACAAAATTTTCAGAATTTTGAAATTTTTTGACCACCCAAAAACCAACCACCCTCGATTTCTCAAAAATGGTTCAATATATTGACTTAATTTATTCACCAATGAATTCCTCGTCCCAAATTACATATGTGTACCAATTTTCTGCTCAAAATTCCGACGGGTACAAGATTTATCACGGTTTTCCCATTTTTGAAGATTTCTTCTAAAGATGATTGAAGATTTTTTCTAAAATCGATAATGTTGGATAAATCTTGTACCCGTCGGAATTTTGAGCTGAAAATTGGTACACATATGTAATTCGGCGCGAGGAATACATTGGTAAATAAATTAAGTCGATATATTGAACCATTTTTGAGAAATCGAGGGTGGTTGGTTTTTGGGTTGTCAAAAAATGTTAAAATTTTCAAAATTCTGGAAAATTTTGCTATAGGTTAATTTAAGTGTTAGAAATACAATGCAGCAGACTAGAGTTTGATTTCTCACTTAGTATTTGAGATATCGGCCTTCAAAGTTGGAAAAAGGGGAAAACGGAACATCAATTTTTTTCCAACTTGTACGAAGAGATTCATCTACACTTTTACCTCTCGCCTAGAGAGGTATAGGGATCGTGAAAAAATTCGATGTCGAGATTTTTGTCAATTAGCACGTTTTAGCACCTTTAGAACCTATTTTGACTATTTTCACGATGATTTCTGTGTGTGTATGAAAGTCTGTATGTACGCCTACTATAGCCTTTTGTCCCGGTTCATTATCTCAAATTCTGCTGAACATAAAATTCTAATATTTTGCATTATACATTTATATGTGATAATGAAGAGCTGAAAAGATTTTGGTAAAAATCCACCAACCGGAAATGGTACTTTTCTTGTAGCACTATAACATTTTTTGCAAAAATTGTATAAAATAATGCGATTGTTACAATTTGACATACCACACATGAAAGAAGAAATTACATTGTACAATATTTAATCTTACTTGTTTCTATATCTTTAACCAATAAAGAAATATAATTTTTTTTAAATATATAATTTTACCTACCACGATTTGTGAATCCCGAAATAGAAATAAAATTTAAAACAAAAATAAAAATTGTCAACGTGACAGATAAACAGAAATAATATAATGTATGATTATTTTATATTATTATAACAAATGTTATACGGTGTTGTTGTATTTTATTTAAATTAAAGCTTAATATTTGGTTAAATACGAGGTTAAATAATAATACTTCAATGTCAAGGCGAGAGGTATTGTAACGGCCACGTCAGATTTTTTAAATTATATTTAAGTAATAGATATAATACTATTATTAAACTGCAATTAAAAGAGTAGGGTATCTTCAGTATGGAGGTCTTGTTTTTTTTTAATACTCAGCCTTCCAAACCACAAATCCTGGCTTCGCGCCTGTCTCAAACACTAGCCTACAATACTAAATTTACAAAATTATCTTGTAAATTTATTCATTCACTAGCAGGCAAATTAATGTAAATTTTGTTTATTCGCAATTTATTTTCACAAATTGTGTATAAACAAAGTGTGTCACTTAAAACTTCATCGATCGCCGGATGGCAGCGCAAACAAAGCATTGAGCGATCGAGCAATAGCCTGGCTATAGCCATCCGAATTTCCAATAAGAACCAGTACCGGTTTTCCGGTTAATTTATCAGATGCGCGGTAGGAATAGCAATGATCTCGCCGCGTAGTGACACAGACAAAGCCCGTAGTTTGTTACACGCTATGAGTCACTGTTTCTATGAACTGTGTGATAATTAGCTTTTGGTATATTGGAATCTCATTTGTTGTCAATTCAAAATTACTGACGAATTAAAAATTATCTCCTATACTGTCAATATCGGACATACGGTGAAACTGCAGGGGAAACTAATTATTTCTTTAAAATATATTTATTCTAGTGATCTTAAATATACTTAATAAAAATAATTACATTCCCCCATATGAACGATATTAACAGTTTTTTTTTCTATCACTGTTCCTATCACTTGTTTTACTTTCAAGAAACTATTTTAATGAAAACTTTCCTCGTGCATAATGAACAACCGAATTATTATCCCAAAATTTAGGCTGACGAGACGAACTCTCTTTTATGGCCAGTTGCACCGCTTCCACTTAAATTTTAAGTTTTCCTTAAACAAACAATATCGAATCAAAATCAAATTGTCAAACGTAGACATAACATTGCTGTCATGAGTTCGATTCGATATTTTTCATTAAAGTGACACTTAAAATTTAAGTGGCAGCGGTGCAAACGGCCATTAGAGTATTATACTCTTTTCTAAGTAATGTTCTATTTACTCTTACTTTATATATTTAAAAAATCTTTCAATATGCTCTTTTATATTATCAACTATTAACATTTGGTTAAAGTGAGTAATTTGCATACAAAAATTAAAAAATCTGATGTGGCCAGAGCATTTAATCTGCCACCTTGACACTGTAATATCTGAATTGGATTTTTGTTAGGCTACTTTTTGTAAATTTTTTATAGTTCTTCAAGCAAAGTACCTATTCCGATTGACATTGAAATCAAATTAGCTCTTTGTAAATAAATTTTTTACTTTATTATTACCTTATTATATTATATCCAGTTAATAATGAATCGATGATGCTTCTTGACTGGATACGTTTAATGGATGGATAAAGACTTACTGGAATTCAGTCAGATTTTTATTTATTATATTTTAGCTCCTAGATACTAGTTTCAAACCCAGTTAATAATATATTTATACATTTCTTTAAAAATGGTGCCACAAAAATTTCAGAAACTGCCTATACATCTTTTCATCTGTAACATTAACATTTTCATTTTTGTTTTTAATTTTTTTTTCCTATATTATGATTTACACTGACGGTGCTCTTGAAGGAAATAAAATATATTAAGGGCCATTTTATTGCCATGTTATCTATTTTATATTAATATTTTCCTACAAATCAAGTAAAATATACTATATTACAAATAAAGAATCCATAAACCCAATAGAAAATCACCAAATGATATATCAGTTATTTGCGTTTCCTGCGAAAATGGCAAAGTGATACTTACGATACTATGCCTTTTAGGGGACGATATAGTACCAGATACCTACAAGCAAAACCTTTAATTAATTATTTATTTATTGATTTAGTACCGTTTTATTTAAGGTTTTTTAAAAATTTGTTATTGCATATTTTTTAACTTTAAGTTTGGTATTTAACTATGTCTCAAGCTTTCAATTTGCAGAATACAATTGAATGGCATTGGTACACGATTACGATGATTGTACACTGATTAACGAACGTCAGTTACACAATTGTGTGGGGTTGGTCATGTGGAATATGAACCCAGACCTAAAGGTATCTGAAGAGAATATGTGGGTGATGTTGAGTATGATAAAAAATTGTTTTGACATCTGATTCCTGATTGATGAGTAATGTAAGTGGATTGATATAATTGATGGTCTGTTAAGCGTGCGAATTATTCTAACCGAATGGGTAGAATAAAAGCGATTTGTATCGACTAAATTTTGGAAGAAGTAAATTTCGAGCATATTTTGTAGTTAAAAGTCTAAATATAAACACATTTAGTAACTTAATAAAGGTTTTTCACCAATAAAGCTACTTACATCATAGTCAACCCCAAACAATAATTTATATCAAGCAAATTTTTTGTTTACACCTTTGTCTCGACTTTACAAATAAGGTATGAAAAGTCAACATCGAAATTTGTATCCTAGGTCAAAATATTTAAGGTCAAAAGTTACCAAAATTGGGTTCTCGCATATAATTCGCTTCCTATGCAACGTACGCCTAGTGCTGTAATGAAATTATGCATAAAACTCTCTACAGAAAAGATCATTTTTATGTAAGTAGCACAGTTTTCGACAAAAATCTTGAAAATGTGTTTCGAACATTTCAATCATTAAAAACTAAGTCGAAATTTTGGCTAGCTATACGAATACGGTTGTCATTTATTAATGTATTAAAATATCACCTCTCGGTTTCTTGCAATGAATTCTCCGAATATTTCTCAATAAGATCCATTATTTGAAAAATTAATAAATTGCTTTAGTTCAGCCAAAACTGAAAGTTCAGAAATTTACTTTTTTTCGTATTTTTTGTGTTTAAGGAACTGTAACTTCTAAACGAATAATAATATTAACTTCCGGGTTCTTTCATTATATTCTGCGAACATTTTAAAATAAGATAAATTTTAAAAACCTTCAAATTTTTTTCTGAGGAAAAGTTAAGAAATTTTCAAATTTTTCGTATTGATTGTGTTTAATGAGCAATACCTTCTGAACGGATAAAAATATAGACTTCCGGTTCCTTTTATTAAAAATTTAGAACTTCAGCTCAACTAAACCCGATAAAAAAATTTGAAGTAATGTTTTTTACACAAAGAAGTCCAAGGAATTTAATGCTGGAAACCGGATGTCGATATCTTTATTCGTTCAGAAATGAAAGTTGATTAAACGCAAGAATTTTAAAAAAAGATTTAAAATTCTCTCAGAGAAAAACTAAGCCCTTTGCTCGTATCCTAATCTTGAGCAACTGTGTAAAAAAAGACTAACTTTACGAACATGTATCATAAACTACTATATTTGGTCCTTATTTACGAAAAAGATATGAAACCTAATAAGTACGAAACAAAATGCATTTTTTCTACGCCTGCTTCTGAAAGTTCATATTTCTACATTGTTTTTAATGTTGAAAGCAGCTGTTTGTCGCAAGTGTGTTGCAAAGCACCTAAGTGTGTTGCAAAGTACCTAAGTGTGTGACAAAGTACTTTGTTGCACACTTATGGGCACTTTGCAACACAGTTTTGCTTTTTTTGAATGTCCACTGTTTTCGCAACAACATTGATATTTCACAAAAATTTAAAAATTTGACAGTAAATGTCAAAAATGTATGGTTATTTTTGTATATTTTAACTTCCTTGTTTTGCAGGAGTAGAAAAAATAGTGTGTATAACACGTATTGAAAATGTTTTGTCGAACTTAAACGATTGCAACCCTCCCTCTTCGCTCGGGCTGCAATTTTCGTTCGCGCTCGACAAAACTATATTTTCAAAACTTGTTATACAAATAACTATTGTTTTATGACTAATCGCCAATTAGTTTTTGTTTGGCTTAACTAATAAACAGTCTTGTTTTACAAAGGCTAAGGATTACTACCTCTAAAAAGAGATATACAAAGCTTTATTCAAATCTTGCCTAGATCCAGCACGTAGCATAGTTACCCTGTGAAGAAATCTATGATAATACCGTAATACTATTAACCTTGAAATTCTCAGTCAAGAGGAAAATTTGCATATTCATGAAATTTCTTAGCTTACAGTGTAATCTGTGTTAAAACGATATTTAATACATCAACAATTAATCTCGTAGGTACGCTAAATTTCACAAGAGTTTCTGATTTTACCTAACCGTAGATAGTTTTTGTTCTATTCAAGTTCACATATTTAGCGTTCGTGAATATTGCGAGTAGCCCCGGACTCCTGTCTGTACATTAGGCGTTAACTCCATTACCGTATGTGAATGGACGTCGTAATTTGATGCATGAAAACTGTTACAGAATTCAGATTCCAAGCGTACCTGGAAATTGAAATCCGTAAACAAAGCGGCGCTGGCCATAAAGGTTTTAGAATTAAGTTATTTGCCAGAGGCGGAATTGAACAATAATTTGAATTTTGCTTTTGCAAACTGCCAAACTTTTTTAACAGTTCATTTCAGAAATCCAACAGACAGAGCATAGACTTATTAGACCTCATCAGTACGACTTAGTTCAGTTTCTGATGCCAAACCGTGTACTTCGGGGTAGATGATACCTAGCCGAAGGTAAAACGCACGGAGAAGCATCAAGAAACTACTAGCGCTATCTGTCGAGAACTGAGATAAACTGTGAGACACGTGGTTGAATTTTTACTAACATTTATTGAATTTTGTAAACAAAATGATGAAAAAACATAATATGTTAATAGGCATTTGTATTTAATTTTAATTTTACTAACAAATATGAACTTTGAATGTGACAAACAAAATTGACATTAAAACCTTGTCACTCCAACTGTACTAGCATTTTGAGGTTGGGCTAATGAAGTTAACTCTATGAACTCTATTTCACTTTTCTCTCCCTTTGCTGAACGCATTCCGAAACACTTTTAAAAAATACCGGACGATGTTGGAGTGCACAGATTAAAAAGAGTGAATAGAACTAATTTACCGAATTATATGATGGAAATACGGGCCAGCTCGGACCATGCATTCTATGACAATACACAACGGTAACGATGGTAACGCGGGCCCTGGGAGTTGATTCTATAACTTTACAAGACCATAACTGTCATATTTACAAGACCGGCGATGCTGGAGCGCCTAGCGGATTTTTGTAGAACCTATATAATGACGTCATGACTTGCGATATCTTGTAAATAAGTTACAACAGCTCGGTAGGTGTTGTACGTACGCTGCAAGATATCTGTCTCTCTCTTTGAAAGTTTGGCTGTCATTGTTTGTTGAGAGTTAACCTCTTCGTGTATTTGTATTATTATTTAAATATCAAAACGTTTTCTTGTGTTAAGTGTAATGAATTTTTATCTTCATACAATAATATTTTTTTGTATATACATCATTTAAAATTTAAATTTAAATTGGCTGTCAGATGTGCATGCTAGTAGTATAGCCAACATAAATCTAGTAAGTAACGGGGTCTTGCCAACACGATGGTTAAAAATTACTAGACAGTATGACGTCATTATTTACAATAGCTGCGTTCGTACAACAGTCTTGTAAAGTTATAGAATCAACCTCCTGTAGTGATCTCTCTCTCACACAGAAATGCTACGAAATGATACGGAGTTTCCACTCCTAGATGGTAATAGCAGTGTTGTATAAAATTTTGATAATCACCGGTGAAATATCATTTTTAAACCGACTGTTTTTTTTACATTTGTCAGGACTTTGCCAAGAGGACAGTCCACCCCTGTGTTTGCTAATGAAGTTTTGGATGAAAATGTATTCCAAACGTATTGTTTCTACCTTTGATCATTTAATTATTATTTAATGAACCAAACAAAATCATCGTAGGTATGAATTTTGCAGTAAAATGAATAATGGATGAATAAAAGAGAATGAATAACATTTTCAGATTATATTATTACATTATATCATTAGCCTAATTAACTGAAGGATTATATAAAAACAACAAACATTATTGTAATTTGTACCTAGTGTATAATATTAATGTCATGACCTGCACACCCATAATTTTGTGTCAAATCATCGTAGGAACTTCGTTCTTTGAGTCCTGCACAGGGACTTGAACAAATTTTTGTGCCCTTTTGGTTTCTCGAGTAAAAAAAATTTTCAGCTCCGTACACATTGTCAAAGTTGGACATTTTTTCCATTAAAAACATTTATTTCGCAGGGGTGGTAGAGAGGGGCGGCGGAAGGGGTTGCGCTTAAGTTTGCATGCATGACTTTAAAGTAGACACTTCAAAGTTTTTCGCCAGCAAAGATTCATCGAAATCGATTGAAAATACGCCGAGTTATGGCGGTTTGAAAATGGTCGAAATTTACGAATTTCAAGTGTTTAATTTTTTTCCACCAGTATAATAATTATATTTTTTTATAGAAAGTTAGATACCTATACCTATTATAGATATGTCAAACTAAAGAGAAAAGTTTATCGTTACAGTAATATACAATAATTTCTAAAGGGTTCCACCTATACTTTTTGAAATAAATGAATAAATGTGTTATATTTTATGTTACAAGTTTAACATTAAGATATAGTATACCTACTTAACGGGACGGACTTGTTAAAACAGTAAGAAGAACTTTTAAATAAAATCAGAAAACACGGAAAGTCAGTACCACTGCGTATTTGAAAAAGGTCGTAATATAAATAACGATGTATAAAGTAACTTAATTTAATTTTTTGTACCTCTCACATTTTTACAAAGCCATTTTATTAATTGTACAAAACAAAGGTGTAGGTATTAATATTGCGTGTAAATAATTTCAACCGTTTATAATATAACAGTTTGTTTGCAAAACAAGGATTATTAAACCTGTTTAATTTTACGAATTCATTTACAAAAATTCAGCCTGTAAGAAGATGATCCCTACCTACCACCAATTAAAGGTATTTGATACACATCAGTCAAAATATTTCAAAAATTTCACAGATTTAGTAAACTCCATTATAAATCGTCCAAGCCAGCTTATATATTGTTTTGCTTCTGTTTGAAACCCCACCTCGCTAATTGCTAACGATTCATATAATCTTTACTAATGCTGTTATTAAATATTATAAAGGTATCACTTTGTTTTTGAGATTAAAATTTTAATAATATCTACCATGTTAGCACGACCATAATGTTAATTATTTTTTCCGTTGATCGTTTATTAATGAAAATCATTAATGTAAAAATATTATACATTAATGACCACTGTTAATGCGTGATTTTTATTAATTAACCATTTTTTTAAATACGTTTAATACACGTAGTATATTAGCTAACATTAAAGTGTAGAAAAATGCCTAACAGAATTAAACAAAATTATTTCGACAGTTCTAGTTATATATTTATTCACGTAAAACTGATGCTCAGCAGTAGCAAAAGGCGATTTTTCGCGAAAGTAGTTAACTGTAGTTATATGTGGTTAACTATGGTTTGTCATTTTCGCGACGAAATTGATGACGTCGCACATTAACGTGTAGCCAAATCACTTAACCATCCTCAGGAGGTAGGTAAGGCGCGTTAATATTTCTATCTCTCTCTAAATTCTGAGGATAAAGTTTCTGCTTTCTGCACATTCGAAAATGAAAATAAAAATAATATTCTAAATATTTTTAAATCCATCTTTCATAAAAAATCAGGTATTCTAAAGTGTTTTGTCTTATAACTTTCATGCTGTTATTTTATTTACAAACCAGTTTATTCTCAAATTAATTGTTGAGTTTAAGAAAGTATTATCCTATTCATTTTATGAAAAATGAAATAGAAAATTTTTGCTTATATTCATGTTTCCAACAAAACTTTCTGTCAAACTTAACTACCTACAAGCTACAACAAACCAACCAAATTTTCTTGCGAAGGTTAACTATTACAAGTTTATGACGTCCTCTTTAAACGCTACCAAACCTAGTTTATTGTAGTATTTATCGCGAAAAATCGCCTAATCTTTACTAACCTAACATATTTGTCATGGCATAAAATTAGATTTTCTCCAAATCTAAAAGATATGATCAACTAAAAAATATAAAAACAGGATAGCTGGATTTTCAGTCAAAATTCTTTAATTTATTCTATATTATGTCGACGTTTCGGCCTTGCTGAGGCCTTCCTCAGGACTAATATAGTCAAAAATTTAAAACACCAACAACAATAAAATAATACAATAGTCCTGAGGAAGGCCTCGGCAAGGTCGAAACACCGACATAATATAGAATAAATTAAAGAATTTTGATTGAAAATTCAGCTATCCTGTTTTTATTCATCTTCCAGTACCAGTCACGATTACAACTTATCATCAAAATTTACCTATATTATTTACAATAATATCACTTCCGGTTATTCTCATATCACTTCTGGTTATTCTCATATCACTTCTGGTTATTCTCATGTTGACGTTCGTAGTGTTTTTTGTTGCTGTGAATTTTGTAATTAATTGTGATTGAGTTATATTTTAGTTTTGTTTGAAAATTAAGTGAAGTGCAGCGTAGCATATACTCGCTAGATTCACTTTTAGAAACGGAATTTTACTTTAACATATTATAACAATATAGCACCACATGCATGCGCAACACATTTAGATTTGAAACATTGATTTGCGTACAACAAAGCGTACGTACCCATGCCGGCTTGCGCCACGACCCAGGACAGCCTGAGGAAGAGCATGACGCCCCAGATGTTGAGCAGGCAGGGGATGAGGACGCCCTGGATCCAGCCCAGCTTCACGCCGCCCTCGTGGCTGGGCAGCGACGGCTGCACGGGGTCGGCGCCCACTGGGTCCTGAAACAAACAAATACAATCAACAATCCACTCCTGTATGAAGATGCCCGTCTACCACCGAAAATCCAGCCATGGACGTCGTTAGGTTATTTCCTAGGGGGGGGCAAATATTTTTTAGACCTGTAATGTAGTCCTATAAAAAATAATTTGGTAGGGAGAAAAAAAAGCGCCGCAAGCGAAAATTTTTTTGAGTTCAAGGTCAAAGGCTGCTTCATTAAAAGTTAAGTTATACATGCACTTGAAATGACATCATATTTTACCCTCTATCAAGTACAAAAATTAAAATAAATAATAAAAAAAATGAAATAAATGTTTTATTTCACCATTTAGATAAGTACCTACGTAGGCAAAAAAAATATAAATATACTAGTTCGCTGGGGGGAGGTGGTTTAATCCCTAAACCTCCCTGGCTACGCCAATGATTAGAACTATAAATTTCTGATATCCAGTACCTACATTAAAGATTCAGAATAAACCTTAAATACAGTTTCTTGCAAATCTGAAATCTCTATACCTATATTTAATAAGAAATAATAAATTTAGCCAACTTCGGGCAAGAAAAGCATATCAAAGCTCGCTGCAACCCATAACCCATGTTGCCCAATTGTTGCTTCATTTCGATTTTCGAGGAAAATACTACCCTCCAATTAAACACATTTTCTGAGTACAGGAGCATTATTCTTGAAAAGATTCGCGTATTTCGTACATTGAAATTTCTAAAAAAAAATTTCCAAGTGTTTGGTCTTTTTTGTCATATAGGTATGAAATTTGAGTTTCTGTATCATTATCTAGGGGGGGGGGGGGCAAGCGCCCCCCTTTGACCCCCCCCCCCTAACGACGCCCTTAATCCAGCATAAAATGTACTAAAATAGTGAGTTTTTTGTGGCCAGTACAATGTAGCAAGATGACTCGCATCTGCTAGGCTTTGGATTTTTGTTATCTGAAGTTATTTTCAGATACAATAGTTCAGAGGTCATCTGCATCCCTCCATACCCTTTAGGCCAGACGTTCCATAGATTTTTGGGCGTCTGCAAACAGTTCTTCGGCAGCCGATCTCCAGATAAGTCCAAAGATGTAGCCCGTTGCTACGGACATTGCGCTTTTGAGCGTAATTATAAGTCATATTTTTAATATAAATACGTATTAATAAATTTAATAAGTCATGAGTTTATTACTTTATATTCGTGTTATATTCGGAATTTGTGTGTTTTTATTACAGTTTTACTTAAATATTTTTAAGTGTGTTATAGTTTTTGTATGTCATGATTAGTGCCGCTCCCTAATTCATCCCTTCCTAATTTGACCACGACTGGTTATCCCTTTCCCTTATAGTAAACTTCCTTTTTTCATCCTACCCCCTATTTTACCTCACTTTTGCTACAACAAGAATAGTAAAATTTTATTTCAGCGAAGATTTAATGGAGAAAGAATGGATCTACAGGTGTTCCTTTTTAAAATTTTGATTAAAAAATTGTACATAAATATAAAAATTCCGAAAAATTCAAATAATTTCCTATTTTGTGCAAACTTTACACGATTATATCTTAGAAATTAATTTTTTGAAATTTTATAAAGGCACATCTCTAGATCCATTCTTTCCCTATTAAATGTTTATAAAACATCCTGAAGTCAATAATAATCTAATAGTTTACTCGCAACGAAAACACTTTTACAGTATTTTTCAACTTTAAAATGACATTGCATTGCTAGGATGCGACAAAGTAAGAGTTTCGGGCTGGTTTCAGGCAGCCGTAGTAGTGGGAAAAAGAGTGGAATGGAACAAAAAATAAAATCGAGAGTATTCTACGAATTCGTACATTTTGTAATCAAAGGTACTTGGCGGTAGGACAATTGAGCAGAAAAGACCTGTAAAGTTCCTTCTATGAGCCTGAAAATATTACAGATCGAATCCTTGTAATAACTTATTTAGTTAGTAATATTTACTTGTTTGTACATCACTGGCAATATTTTGCATTGTCACTTTAATTTGTATTTGCACTAATGAGCAAGACATCAAGTAGTCTGTAGGTACACTAGTAAATAAGAAATGATGGAAATCAATATTTCAAAACTCGTTAAAATTTGTGTAATGAATCTCGCCCTACAAAATTAACCAAGTTAGGAAAACTCAATTTTATCGAAGTCAAATTCAGGAATCTCATTTTCGACAGCGCCCTTATTCAATTATTTTTATTTAAGTATTAAAAATATATCTCCTAGACATTAGTAGTTTACGTTAGTATAATTTCTGTTACTTAGTATTAGTATTATTTTACGTGATATTATTTCACTTATAAACCTAACATATCCATTCTATTTTCTTCTCTAATACCAACACTAACAAAATGCGTACTCAACTTCATATTATTTATAATAATTAGCATTTATCAATTACCAAAACAGTAGTACTATATCTCTTTATAATAGCAAATATAATATTTAACAAATTTAGAACTAGTAGGTACCTATTGTAAAAAAATTGAAAATGTTCAAACGACTTATTACAGGGTTGTTGTAATTTTGCCAGACCCAAAAACCCACAGCTATTCCGAAATATAATTAAAACACATTCAATGACAAATAAACTATAATACGAAATAGTATATTATCAAGAACGGTAAAAACAGTTTACCGATGGAAAACAATGACTGAGCGAAGCGAAGGCTCCAATTTTGTCTGACATCTGAAATTCCTTAACGTTCGTGATGCTTATATTATTTTTTGCACTATTAGTCTTTTTTATCCATTCGCAAATATTCATTTATTCGTACTTAATATTTAATTTACTTACCGTTCTGTTAATTTACATACCGTTTTGTTTAGCCTAGCAACCGATAAGAAAACAGGCATGGTAAGTTGATAAAAAAGACCATTTGTGCAAAAAAGTTCTTAAGATAATATTTTTCAATTAAATTATTGGAGTATATCAAAATTAGGCAAACAAATTTTTAAAAACCCAAAAAAGCCCACTAAAAGCCAAAAAAAAGTCGGATTGGGTTTTATATACCGTGAGTTTATTTTAACGTGAAACTTGTGTATATCATATCCATGGTTACGAATTTGTCAGCAATGTATTAGAGCGTTCTTTTTAAAATGAAACATAGGAAATAAATTTGAATTTGTTAATTGGTGTCACCCTGCTGCTACCTGGAAATACGATTTATTCTTTGAACAATTAAAAGTTTATGTTGAAAGCGTTCGTTGGAACTATTGCAGCTGCCCAAATATCTTATATTGTTCAAGAATAATACAGTTACCTACATTGATTCCCTATGTTTCATTTTAAAAAGAACGCTCTAATACATTGCAGTCAAATTCGTCACCATGGATATGAAAAATTCTATGTTTCACGTTAAAATAAACTCACTGTATATAAAACCCGGGTTTTTTCAACCCTGATTTATTCAGTGTTCATTTGATCTTTGAACAAATAGGTAGTTTTGATAGTGACTTAAATGTATATTGTGTCATTTAATAGTACTTTCTTAATTCAGTAAAATAAGAATCTACATCAGTTAGTACACCCACCATCGTAATTTCAGTCAAATAGGTTTATCTTGTAAAACGCTAGAAAATTGAGACAATTAGAAGTCATGGCCAGAACTAAGGTAGTTGGCATTAGTTACTTATTGTTTGTAAAGGTGTTTAACCTGGCCAAGCAAAATCAATTAGTAAGCCAAAAGTTATATTTTCAATAAATGGAAACACAAGAACGAATTTAATAGCCAATAGAATTGATCAGAACTCAATATGAATTAAGTAGGCGACAACCTTTAACGATTGAATGGAAATGTTGGAAATTCCTGTTTTATATATTTGAATTTTCATGTAACTGTCATGCAGCCAAGGGGGAACATTTCTGTTAAGCTGTTGCCGAGAACCGTTAACAAAGTAAAGTCACAGTCACCTAACCAGATGAACACAGAATACAAAATTATTACAATTAAAATTTTGTTCAGATTGTTTGTTTTAAGAAATTCTTAGAAATTTCATCACATTTTCTAATTTACTAAGAAAAGTTCAGTTAGACGTGTATACTCGTATGTATAATTTATATGTCTTAGTACGAGCGGAGCGGATAATAGATGATCAGTTACGTGATCAATAAAACTACTAAAAGGCGCAATTATTGGACTAGTGAACTAATCGAAACGCCAAATAAATCACACATTCACCACTCATGTCATGGACCAGTTAAACGTGATCTACAAACTATGACGATAAGGAAAGGTGGCAATTCCCGGACACGTGCTACTCGTCTCAGGGCATCTTCAAGACTGCCGATATCCGACTCACACCTAGCACGTAATCCCAAACTTCGCCCAAATGTACTAACGTAATCGAACAAATAAACACGATCATAACTTCATTAGCACACTTGCATTTCCTATTATTATTACAATCAACATGATTGATAACCCCGACATAAACTAGTGTTTTGCGGTAAATAAAATAAAACATAAGAAAACGTAAAACGTAAGTAAAAACAAATGTTAATGAAATTAAAGCCTCATTCACATAAGCATTTCGTTTTAAGGTTTACATTTATGTTTACGTTTAAGAAAGTTTGTATACATATAAAGAAATATGAGCATTCACAGTGCTTCAAAGTGGGAAGTGTGAATGCTCGTATTTATTTATATGAATTCAAACTTTCTTAAACATAAACATAAATGCAAATCTTAAAACTAAATGCTTATGTGAATGAGGCTTAAATTGCTGTAAAAGCGTTCCCTAGATAAACGTGAACTGACAAACTTAATTATGTATCAACAGGTCATGTGTAAAGTGTGTATACAGTCTATACTCTGCTATCTTGTTATCATACAATAATTTAGTGTGCATAGGCGAAACATAATAAGGTATATAAGAGTGTAGAGTGTGCTAAAAATAAGTATATATAGCATAAATATAGGAACAGTAGGTAGGTACATTATAAAATCTAGCTTTATTTTATGTCATTAAATTCAACTTAGACTCGCCTCATATTTTTACATTCCGCCACACATGTAAAGGAAGGTATTGGAATCATGCTAAAAATCTGGTAGTGAGTTTTTAGTGGATGAGCACGACTTAGGGTCCTTACAACTCAGTTTTGATAGTTTCACGATGATGTCTGTATGTGTTGAAATCTTGCAATCCATGATCGGTTGATTTTTGTTTCTGCGTAAAAAATATTGATAGGTAACGCCATATAACTCATAAGTAAGATATTAAATGTAGTAATTGAACGGAGGATAGCTTCAACACAGTTTTCCTGTGAATGAATCTTTTCATTCAGGTGATGCAGATTTCTGTGTTTGAATATTTTAGATTTTTATTTGTATATTTAAAATGGGCACCGGAGTGTACGTATACATTTATGTTCATAAGTCTAGATATGGCTGGAGGTTGTGTGCAGGCCACATCAAATTTTTTAACAATTCATATAACATATGCTCATATGTATCGAGTTGTGTATGAAAAGGTTGTGTGGCGACCACACCAGATTTTTAGGAGAGGTTTCAAACATGTAGGTGCCTATCGTATAGCAACTTTAACTTCTGTGTTATAAGCACCTTTCAGCAATTTTAGTGGTGTTAGTTTAGATTTAAATGTATGCATTTAAAGAATTAAAATTAAAGATGTTTAGAGCAGGGAGTCGAACCTTATGGTTTTAAGGTTCGGGTTCAGTTTCAGCTCCACCAAAAATAAGGGTTAAGGGATACCGCTCCGAATTTCAGAACCCAAAAAATTTTGCTCCGGTTAACCGTTTAATAGGTATAACGGTTAATACAGGTTCGGGTTCGGGTTAAAAAAAAATTTTCGCAGAAAATTGTATGAATTAGGTACCTATATTAATTATTAATACAAAAATAATAATTATTACATATTAACAATATATCTTCCAATATGTTTTCTTTTAAATTATATCGCTAATTAATTAATTTTTAAGTTTCTGAATGTGAATCATTATGGAAAACATATAAAAAATGAAAACCCATATGTATTTCGGTTAACCGGTTAAAAAATTACGGTTCGAATTCGGGTTCAACTCTTTTAAAATTTAAAAGAACGGTTCGGGTTCGGTTTCAGGTTTTTAAATTTTTTCGGTTAATTTAGGTTTTCGGGTTCGGGTTCAGCTCCGGTTCGACTCCCTGGTTTAGAGTATAGTAGTTTGCGACAAAAGTTGACAAATTGTCGAAAATTTACGTCGTGGGATCCAGGCTTTAGATATCGATCTATTGATTCAGATTGAAGTCGCAACCCTAGATTTAATTAAAAAGCTTGGTAATTATATCTTGTGCAATGAAGCAATAAGCAATGAACTTCAAAGTTTGATAATAATTAGTAAGGAAATTGTTCTTTATAATGAATAAATTAGATAATTAAAATCTTCTTCTTGCCTTGGATTTAATATTACTCGTATATTTGTAGATCCTTTTGTATATTAATAAATGCGATGAATAATAAATTATTGATTCATTTAATATTATTGTTCTGTTTGATTGAAGATTTTGATTTATATTTTATTTTATTAATTTATAAACTATAGGACAATTTAAATCTACTTTTTTGAAATTCCAGTATCTTGTTGTCGTTGTTGTCCATGATATGAAATTTGTTTTTACACAAAATTTGAAGTATTATAACAGTGACTATACAGTTTATATCTTTTGCTTGCACCTTGGTTTACATTATCGTTTACATATTACATGAACATGACGCTATAAAAATGTAAGTAAAACTATTTATTAGATTGGTGAATAAGCAGAACTAGGCGAGAGGTCGTGTGGTGGCCACATCAGATTTTTAAAACACCTTCTTGATCCAGCACTGTATCATACTATGAGCAGTTTATCATTATCTCATTTATTTTTTAACGGTAAAAGTCTAAAAGTGAGCAACGAGCAACCAATTTTGAGGGCTAATATTTTTTCTTTATTAACATCCCTGCTGTGTTCTATATAGCCGTACACCTTTGGACTTAGACTCGTAAAAGATGAAATTGGCAATTATCTGCGAAGGTTCAAAGTTCTTTGACAGCAACAGCAAGTGTTTTTATAAATTAAAGAAAATCATGCACCGTAGTATTGTAAACGTAGTAAGCAAATTAATTTCAAAATTTGAATCCCTTTTTCCATGTATACCGGGCATTTATAAATTCAAATGCGCATTAAACTACATAAATAATGAATTTTTATTACTTCCTGTCTAGCCGGAAGTGACATCAAGTTCCTTATTTTAAATGGAACACCCCATATATTTTTTAAGATTTTGATTATATATAAAATTCTGAATAATTTTATGTAGAATCAAAATCACAATATTTTAAATTTTTTATGTCATTAATTTGTTTTAGCTGTCACATGTGCAACCACTATCAGGTACAAATTTTTAAATTATAACTAATATTACTAACTAATTACACAATTAAAATTGGTAGGTACAGATTTTATAGAATTTAATAAAAAATACTTTTGTAATTGACAGATGTCAACTAGAACTTGTCAAGATAAAGAATAATTTATTATTATTGGTAAAACGCTACCGCAGATACGTTGTTATAAATCATACAATTTTTGGTTGCATTTCCTGTGCATTACCTTACCTACTGCATTGAGTCTTGTGCGAGTCTTGCGTTACCCATTGCATTGCGTTATTATAAATAGATCTTTACACCAACAGAAAATATTTATTTTGGTGTCTCTAACTTACTAGGTAATATCTACCTAATTTTAAATCACACAACACTGCGTTCAAATTCAATATACTCAAGGGCGTATACTCGAATAGTACAACTGTTTACTTATAAAGATCTCATTCATGCTTTAATTGGGCTATTCTAAAAAGGTCTGGAACTATCTCATTTACCTAAACGCTAAGCTTTCAGAATGGGGGTTTCCAAGCCTACAGATTTTAAAGAAATACTTATTGGATATCAACTTTCAGCACGAGTAAGTTATAGGAAAGTAATAATAATTGTTAATTTTGATAGATATATTACCTTTTTATCGAAACAGCAAATTGAACAAATTTTATTGCCCTTTTGGTGAATCGAGTAAAAAAAAATTTTCAACTCCGTACACATCGTCAAAGACATTTTTTCGATTTAAAGGCATTTTTTTTCGCAGGTGTGCTGGGGTTCGCATGCATGAATTTAAAGTAGACACTTCAAAGTTTTTCGCCCTCGAAGATTCATCGAAATCGACTGAAAATACGCCGAGTTATGAAGATTTGAAAATAGGTGAACTTTCATTTCAAGTGTTCCCCTAATTGTGTTGACGAGTTTAGTTCAGAGATTTCACGACAGATACACTTATTGAAATTAGTCAATATTCCTTACACGTTCTACCTTTGTTCAAACTGATTCTGAATTAAGACGTCTGCTTTTGTGGCGAAGTCAGTTTGCAAAAATCATAGACTTTTTTCTCTCTTCTTGAGTCGCCCCCCTCTGCCCCTCGCTGGGTACGCCTTTGAATTTACTTTTAGTTTACATTTGAACGATTTCAAAAAAGATAAAATTAGAATATAAAACGTTTTTTCCACTCCAATCGCGATCAGCATTAGTTGTTTAAATTGTTGTTTAAATAACCTACCTATAACCCGTATTTTCAGGAACTACTAGATATAACCAGACGAAATTAGGAAAAACTTGTAAGATATCAGCGTAGCAAAAATGAGACGATGATTTCATTTATTTGTGTCAGTAAATATTATTGATAAATCAGGTACACGATAGTATTTGTAATCACATTGTTCAGATTAATCTGGTAATGAATGATAAGAAATTTTTCGTGATTTTTCTAGATAATAAGTATGTTCCTTGTAAAATTATAGTCTATGAGATTGTTGTAGAAACCAAATCTAGAAGTACATACCTACATAGAAAATATAAAATGTAGGAGTATCTATATAAATCAATAGCCAAATACATTTATCCGGTATATTTTTTATTTTTACCATACTGGATTAATATATGATTATTCCAGTTACAAAATGGTAAATGTTAATGTTAAAATATTAATAAGATTTTTTTTAAATCTGATGTTGCCAGCACAAGACCTCTCGCCATACTTTACATTATTCTTTTTACTTATTATACAAATATAGATACTACTACTACTACTACTACTACTCACAAATATATTTTAGTCATTTTATTTAAACTATTGTCACTGTTATGTCTTAATAATTTAAATTTTACGTAGTAACAAACAAAACGATCATGGACTACAAGGTACCGAAATACTAAATATTCCTAGTGCCGGACTTACGACAATCACCCTGTATACTTTAATTATTCTTAAATTATAGCATATACAGATAAATTTATAGTACAAGTACCAATTGTTGGTAATAATAACATAATCTTTCATTTAAAATTAAAACATTTGTCTTAATTTTATTATTTATCGAATTTTTACCTTCCGCTTACCTGGAAAGGAAGGTATTGGAATCATGCTAAAAATCGGGTAGTGAGTTTTTAGTTGATGAGCACGAATTCGGGTCCTTACAATTCATTTTTGATAGTTTGACGATGATGTCTGTATGTATGTGTGTGTGTATGTGGTCAAGGCCGGATTTCTGTCAGTCGGATAACTCAAATACGAATTACCCAAAAATTTTGATATTTGGTATTTAACATTTGTATATAAATTGGAAAAACTCATTAGATTTTGGTACAAATATCTTCACCGGAAGTGATATTTTTTGAAGATTGAAAAGATTAATTGTCAAAAATTTATATAAATATGGATAAATATAGTATTTATTTGTAATAAGAATAAGAGGCAAAGTTATTTGCAACTTACGTTATAAAAAATTGTCTTTATCTGGTAGCATTAAAGAACTGCAGTAAAATTAAAATAATAAATTTATCAAATAAAAAGTTGATATCTTGTAATCCATGTTCGACTGAATTTTGTTTCTGTGTAAAAAATATTGACAGGTGAGATGGGTGACAAGTTGACATAGGTACTAGTGCATAAGTAAGATATTAAATGTAGTAATTGAACGGAGGATGGCTTCAGCACAGAATAGTTTTCCTGTGAATGAATCTTTTTATTCAAGTGTTGCAAATTTCTCTGTTCCAATATATTAGATTTTTATTTGTATATTTTAAATGGGCATCGGATTGTACGTATACATTTCTGTTTAAAGTCTAGATATGGCGGTTTAGAGATTGAAACCAAAAGTTAATGGGTTATTAAGATTCGTATTAAAACCTTAAATACAAAATTTGAAATTTTTTGAGTTATCGTGAACGAAAAAATTGTAACATACGAACGAACGAACGCACACACACGCACATACACACACAGACTGTTAAATTCTTACTCTAGGGACCCTAATTATAAAAGTTAGATTTCTAGATTATAGTAAAATGAATTTAATTTTAAATCCGAATTACGAAAATTTATACAAAAAGCACGTGGGTGGGATATAGTGCCAGTGCCTAATCTATATTGCAAATGGACAATTTCAGTAGTTTTCAGAAGCCAATTAATTTGTTACGGTTTAAAACTCAGTTAAAACTTGAAACCCACGTTCGGGGAAACTGGGAAACAATTACGATTTTAACTACGGCAACCTGTTGTTCAAATTGTTCAAATATCTTCACTAAATTAATACAAGGCCTCGCTACTTCAGCAACATTCCATGCCCTCGCTAGCTGTCAAGAGAGAGTCATCCATCGCTAGGTTTCTATGGATGTTACACACACAATAAGGTTCATAGTTGATGTTTCACGTTCCAAAAATATCGTCCAGGCATTCAAAAACCTACTACCCATACAACACATCGATCGTATTAACGTCTGTAAGACGTACTTCTTGCTACTGTCATAAAGACGTCATAAGGAGAGTATTGGTCGAATTTTAGACGTCTTATGCGGTAGTCTTTAAGTCGTCATTATGTTGTCCAGTTTTAAATCTCCCGCTCCTACAATATATAGGAGTTCTATATTTGTCTCAAAATTCATCTTGGTTATGACATACAGAAATCCTATATTGATCGTATATTGGTCATAATTTTATTAAAAAGGACATAATTTGACTGTCGAAAAGATATTAAATGGACGTCATTTGCATGGAAAAAATAACATCTTTTAAACATCCAGAATGGAGGACATAAGACACGTATGTGACGTCTTTGTCATTACATTTGGATCAGACGTTTTAAAGACATGAACATTATAAAGACGTCTTAACGACGTATTTGTGTTGTATGGGTACCTTCCAGCATATAACACTCATGTCCTACGTTCTCCCATTTATACCTTATATGTAAATGCTGAGAAATATTTTGAAGATATGTTTCTGTAATTTATTATCATTTTTTTCAAATAGTTTTTTTTTGTTTTGATCATTTATATTGTCATTATTTATTCATCTTGTTTTTGTGTATTATTTATCTTATTTTATATTGTATTTTTGCCCTGTAATTGGTCTTCTGTTGGGCAATAAACTTATTATTATTATTGAGATTAGAACTTCTATATTTTTATTAACACTACTATCAAACAAGAAGTCGTTTGTTCTAATGAAACAGCACACATAACAGTTATACACAATACACAAAAAATACACATACAAATAATAAAAAATATACATCTCCATATATCCGTAACAAAACCTGTGAAACACACTCAATAAATTAATATTTTCGTAATATAATTTACGTGTTAATTTTTACTGAATTGGACAAGAAGTGTCCTTTGCTGATGTGGTAGCTAAGTAAAACAACTTTCTTGGTTTTCAGTCGGTTTTCAGTCAGCAATTTTATTGAAACTACCAGGGCCGCTGTAACTTTATATGTCGCCAGTAGGCGAAACTAAATTTGCCCCCCTAAATAACTATTGATTTGAAAACACATTTTTTAAATCATTTATTAACATAAAATATAAGTATTATTTATAAGGCGAATTTCTTTTTATAGCGTTAAGAATTATCCGAGAATTGGCATAAGGAAATGTGTATATTCAACGAGAACGTTCGTCGCATATCGTTAGTTTGTTTAATATTTGAAGAACGTTGCAATTTATTATTTTCATTTTTCATTAATTTGGCGCTGTTTTTCATTGTTCACCTGAAGCAAGTGTCTCGTTTGCAGTGGCAGATTTATGGTTGGCCCTGTGCAAAAAATTTTGGGGGCCCATTTCATTAAGTAAATTTTAAATCTGATACTGGCACTGGGCTTATTAAATCGGCCCAGGAAAATGAATAATTAACTGGCTATTCTGTTTTTATTGGCACTATGTAGGTACTTTTGTAGAATTATTGTATAGAATTGTAGAAATCGTAAAAAAAGTGTAGTAAATTTTTTTTTTTTAGATAAAACTTTTTCTTAAAATTACCTATATTTTTAAGAGGATGAAAAACTTTTTTTTACTCTGTTTTCGTGAGTCGAATGTAGTAAACCAGACTTAAATTTTTTTTCATTGCTATAGTAATTGTTTTTTGAAAAAGGGTCCTTTTTATTTTATTATCTTTCCGTTGACGTCAACGGTTGTATAAAAAATAGCCAGAATTTTTATAAATATTACAACGATCTTCTATCGTGCCACTCCACAGCGTTGATTGTTTTTTAAAACATAATAATCTAAAAATATAAAGATAAAAGTACAAAATGGTCAATGCAGCATTTTAAAATTTTGCTTTAAAATCGAAATATGTTAATTTGAATTTTGACAACTTTTGTTATTTTTTTAACACAAATATCTTCTATTTAAAAACTAAGTTTACAAATTTGATCAGTTATTTCGCAGATTCAAGCTTTATTGATAACATATTAAAATTTGAAGTTAATTTACTTATAAATAAAAGCTGTACAGGATGTAATTACCTAACTAGAAAAGTCATAATTTTAATACGTATCTGGGCTTTTTTTCAGTTCCACAAAAATATAAGATATATAAGCAGCAATTTCATACTTGTAGGTATGGTATACAATGCAATTTTGATTGCAATGTCTTATACTAGGTTTAACAAGGTGGCCACGAAAATACCAAATATTTACGATATTGGAAACTACCTTGTAATCGAGATTGTAAAGTTTATGATATTGTTTCATACAAGTGTCACCAGAATCAAGCTGTTTGTCAAACAAATGAGCTATTACGCAGAATTAAAGAATAACGCCGCGCATATTTGAGAATTAATGGTGTAGAACAAAGTCCCCACCTTTGTTTATCTTGGGTTAAATTGTGTTTGAATTATTATATTGATACTATGTCAAACAAATATAATGATATATTGATCATGTTAATTTATTTTTAAGATATCATTATTTTCCTGTACTACTTGTTTTTATTAATAATCGGTTATTGTTTTGTTGTTATCCTTTTGTGACATGTGTAAATACTTATTGTATATTTTGCACCAATAAATAAAATGAAATACCATTTTTATCATTTTTAGAAAATGTGGCATAAAGGCTATATATGTGCATCACTCGAATGTTCCAATGAAACAACGCTCAAACAAGTAATAATTTATGAAATATCAAAATACCTACAAACTAAGAAAATAAATTATTTTTCTACAACCGATAAGAATGTGGGCTTTTGCGAACATATTTAAAACAATGTGAAAAAGGTTATTTTCGACAGCATGCGTCAAAGTTATTTACCGAATATAAGGCGGCACCCACTTTCAGTTTTTTCTCAGTAAACTGCGGAAATAATAACGTACAGTTCTAATAAATCGTTGAGATTTCCAGTCATATTTATTTTCTGTTTAATTTAATATTTATCGTGCAATTTTAGCTTCAACGTTGACGCATAAGTACTTTTTAGTATGCTTCCAAAAATCGACTGTTTTGAGTCCGAAAAATAATATTTTATCTGATACTGTCCTTTAAAATGACGTTACCTAATAAATGAACTGTTATTTACATTTTATAGGATTATTTTCACTGATTTTCATTGTCTACGTTTTTTAAAATTTTATTTTAAAGTTATATTTTTCAAATAATATTGTTTACTTGGCACACATATAAATAATTATGAAATAAGAAGTAGGTACAATATGAAACAAGATCGTCTAAATGTATTGAGCTTAATATTATGTATTGAACATGAATTTTCTTCCAAAATTGACTATGTATTTGGACTTGATAAATAAATTTGCCGATGCGAAAGTACGAAAATAGAAACATAAAAATAGAAAATTGAATTGAGATAAAAAATTCTTAATATTTATTTAGTATTTTTGTTTTTCTCGTTAATATTATTTTACCTATTCATATTCACAGTTAGAGTTTAATTATTTTATGCTATATTTTCGGTAATACCTAATAGAAACAAACCAAAGTTGTTTTGTAACTTATGTATTTTACTTATTTTGAAAGGGGACCCCAATAAAATCTATGCCTAGGGGCCCTAACACGGTACTGGTGGAGCTAAGAATTTAGAGCAGGGGAATAATAATTAATTAAGCAGATTTAATATTGCCAGCGGTCACTATATCATGACCGCACTACGGTGGGTAAGGGTTAAATCAGTTTTCTACCGTTTTTTCAATTCAAATTTGGGCGAGTATAGTTTTACTCTGAATGTCACAGCGCAGATTAAACTGTGCAAAAAACCAGACGGAAGACAGCCAATTCAATTTCTAAGTCCATACCACAAACTACACTTTGCGCTCTTGATACTTAAATAGCTATTACTGTAATTAATACCTCTTGAATTCATTTTTGTGACACTCATATCAATCACTTACGGTAGTAAATCCATGGGTAGTGACAACCCAAAATATGACTTAAATTAATATACAGCATTCATTACAAGTCGTAGAATTTGAATAAAAATTAAAATTTATAGGTAACCGTTGAAATAACGAAGATAATTGAATTTAAAGTTGACACAAAAACGCGCTAAAATACATTGCGTATATGGAGGTTACCAGTAGATTTACTAAACGATTAGAAAATTTTATATCATAACAACCCAACACATATTTGGAAAACGAATATGTTATTCTTTGATATTTGAGGTATTTATTAGAAAAATAAAAAATATTAGTCACCGCAATAATGGTTGAGAAATCGCATGCAAAAGGTTCCAGTCTCAAGAAAAATTATGTTTTTGACGTACTACTACTGCATTTCAGTGTAAACTTAAATTTCAATTATATTTTTTATTTAATTGGATACCTATGATTTGTAATTTACATCCAAATCTACGATTTTTAATGATTTATTTCTGATTATTTGACTGCTTCGGCCTCACCTCACACCGAAATCACGCACGCTTATGACCGACGGATTTCCTACCTTAAGAAGAATATTACATAGCACTTGATATAGGCACTAGGCATAGGATTAAGGTAATTTCAATCAAATTGTTGGCAGCAAACTAAGAAATTTTTAACTCTTTCGTGATGCTAGATCATAAAACGAAAGCATAACAAATTTTAGAGGGTCCACTTAATTTTGTTACACTCCACATGATGATAATTTTAAAATTATAAAGATAAAGTATAGGTACATTATGAACTTTAATAATAAATTGTCGGTTACTACATCTTTAAGATTCGCATAGTTCTGTTTTGATTTACATAATAGTAAGTTTATGAACACTATAAGAACCTTTTAAATATAATTTGTTATGTTTCATTATCTTTATGGCAAGACCATTTGCCTAGAACACTAAATTTCAAAGGAAAGGCATAAATATGAAATAAATCAAAATATTTATTTTTATGTGTCGATATAAATATAAATTAAATAAACTAAAAATATTTAAACGTTATTATTGTTCAAATTAGTTTCATCTTGGTATAATAGATACCTACCAGATATTGCAGCCAAATGAAGAGTCAAATAGCAAAATTTTCAATTTAAATCAATTTTCTATATTGTTTTTAGAAGAATGTTAATCGACTTCTGTAAATGTCATCAAACTACAAAACTGAAAATTTAAGGTGTTCGTCTACTCTAAAATTTTACAGCATTACAGAGGTGTACGCCTCCCACGTTTACTTTAGTTATAATTGAAATATATGATGCTTTTACATATGAGTGTATTAACAAAGAATGGCTTAATGCCTCTAGTTTTTAATTTTTTTCTTTCGCCTAGGAATTTAAAGTAAAAAATATTTTAAAATGACGATTTTTGTCATTTTTGTATACGATTTGATATGTTTTTTTCGATCATTATAAATGGAAAGAAAAATTTAAAAAGCAAGAAGCCTGCAGCTAACCTTCTTTTTCGAATAATTTTTGTTTTACTTAATTTCTTTTAAAAATACAGAAGTTATTATGAAGCCATGTTTATAGTATTTTTCAACTTCAAAATGCGGCAAAGTACGAGTTTTATTTTAATTTAAAAAACACTTTGATTTAATTATATTCTCGATTATACTTATTCGATTTTACAAATTTATTATAAATGACAATAAATTTTACATAATAAATCGCAGAAAATTGATCACAATCAGATAATTATTGATAAAGTGAAAAGGAATTGGCAGATGCGATAATAAATTAATCTTTGGATAGTATATTACATAATAGGCACGGAAAGTGAATGACATTGTGTGAGTGAGAATGTTGACGCACGAGGCTTGTTGAGTTCGGAAATCACACGAGTATTCGATAGACACTTTACGGCGAGTCATGTACACGACCATTAATATTAAACATTTTATTCAAGAGTAATTGTCACTGTTATAATTTAAATACCAAGAAACAAATATACCACGATCATGAAATACATGATACAGAATTTTCAATAACAAGAATATAAATTATATTTAAATTTTTAAATTATACCAGATACAGCAAAAGTACTAATTTAATTTATTTGAATAAATCTATTTACTGTCGTGCTTGTCCAGTTTAATTGAATAATGCATTTTATCACGAAGTACTTAATTACAGGAAAAATTATCAAATGTCAGAATGATAAACCTCGCCTACTAAAAGGTGGAACAAAAATTAAAACCGTGGCGATATGTTATCGAACGGGTTGAACGAATATTTGATATTGTGTATTTTCGTAGGTAGGTAACTGTATGAAAACTGTTTGTTTCGTATATGGTCGTGAGAAAATTATTTTCAGGCTATTTCAGAAATATTTGTTTAAGAGACCTGTCTACCTCCTAAAATCCAGCTTAAAATGTAGTAACGTTGCGAGTGTTTTGTGGCCAGTACAAGAATGGTAAAATTTTATTTCAACAAGGATTTAGGTAATAGAGAAATTGTACATGATTATAAAAAATCCAATTTATGCAAACTTTACACGGTTATATCTCATGATAGAAATTAATTTTTAAAATTTTAAAAAGGCACGTCTGTAGATCCATTCTTTCTTTATTAAATGTCAATAATAATCTGACAGTTTACTCGTAACGAAAACACTTTTACCGTATTTTTCAACTTCAACTTCAAAATGACTAAGTACGAGTTTCGGGCTGGAAAAAAGTAAACTCGAGGGTATTCTAGGAATTCGGAAAAAACGTACATTGACCGCTTAATTTGTAGATGCTTCAGTCTATCAAATCAATTTAACACTCATCAGAATCCCATCTCACGAAACTTACTTTAATGAAAAACTCTTCCCCGCCATGTAGCTCCCCGAGCGAGGGCCTCTTCATGGCCCTCTTGGAGTTCCTGTAGTTCTCGAGCCTCGGTAGCGCCTCCCGGGTGAACTGCGCGAGGGAGCGGCGTCGCTTCCCCGCGGGATCATGCAGGCACGTGGTGGACGCGACGCTGTAGGCGTCCGTGTCCACCTGGGGCACCGGGATGCGCGTGTCCAGCTGCATGCCCTCGTGGATGGTGTTGCAGTTGGTGAGCGAGAAGTCCACCTTGTTCACTTTGAACCGACCGTCCGCGTTCACGTTCCCGTTCATGTTGCGGTGGCACTCACTTACGAACTCGAGCTGCGAGCGATTGACACCGAAGCTGCAGCCGCGGGAGTTATCAAAGCGCGGCGTCGTTATCACTGGGGCATTACTCGACGAGTTACGAACTAGACCTGCGAGCGATTGCCACCGAAGCTCGACCTGCGAGCGATTGACACCGAAGCTCCAGCCGGCGGGAGTTATCAAAGCGGCGACGCAGCACGTGTGTACCTGAACGTCATCGCCGAAGCGCGCGCCGAGTCGACTTTAACGGACAACGCTGGAAATGTAGACACAGTGTAAATATGGGAGAACCATGGCAACAAGGATGTTGTGACATTGATTGAGCTTGTGATAGTGAGTTGGAGATCATTAAACAACAAGGGCTTCAACTAGGTTTTTATAGGGAAAGTGACACAGTTTTTCATAGATTTATGTGTTTTGTATTTAGTGATGAAGCTATTGTACCGCCGAAAGATAGAAAATGGATCAAATTTATGGACAATTTATCCAAATCAAGAGCAGGTCAAATTAACCAAAATTAAACGGAGATCACGGATTCGGTGCAGGCTAAAAAATCACGCACGACATTTTACGTTTGACTCACGACGGGTGACATTCGGGTCACGTAAAAATATTTATTATATTTGAGTGTGGTAATTAGTAACATTACCGCACTAGTGAAGTAATATGATGTGCTTTTGTCTATTACCTCTCGCATTTCCTCTGCATCACTCATTCGTAGCCAAGGATACTGGATACTACTAATAAAAATAAGATTTTTGTCAATATTTGACAGCAGTGTTGAGGTTATAATATTATTCATTAAATATTCTTGGAGGAAATCAATTTTAAAGTACTGTCGCATAATAAATAATTTATAAACGAATAATAAATAAATATATACGTAAAAATTAAAAATTTGTTTGAAAATAAAATTGTCAGGATGTTCTGCTTTCAAAGAAATTGTATGTACCTACTCTGTTGCTTTGATTTTAAATCAAAATTATAGAAACTGACATCTATCAATTGTCAAAATATAGGTATAATTTTTGAAATTTCAAATCTGACACAAATATATCAATTTTTATTAATTCTGAGCAGTGGATAAAATTTTGTACCTATATCACATGTGAGCTAAAGCATATTACAGCACTCATGTGATTACACGATTGTAATTCTTCACATTCGACTGCTGTAATAAATGCTCTTACCCCACTTGTAACATAAACAACTAGGTATTACTATTGGCGTATATGATTTAAGGGGAGAATTGTAAACTTTGATCACGCATGCTTATTCTAGACAGGATACTTTACAGCTGAGCTAGACACTGGCCAGTACTTCAGCAGTCAGCATCAGGACAGGTATAAAATGTATGTTGGAAAAACCTCTAACATTAATTCTAAATAATACTGATACCAAAAAACATCCAGACTTTGTAGACACACATATGTTATATGTCGGCCAACTAAAATATATAGAAAACTTTATTGTCAAATGTTGCTCTTGCATTACATATATTTTCTTATTCAATATAATATAATAAAATGTGCTACGTTATAAGTATATGTTAAAATGTAGCACGTCGCACACTTATGGAGATAAAATCGAAATGGAAAATTTTTGATAATTCCAATTAAGTAATTTTATTAAATTTTTCTTTTGGAAATATTTGTACTTTGAGTGTGTTGTTAAAAGAGGATCCGAAGGTACATAACAAAAACTTTAAAAATGAATGAAATAATTGATTTTAAAATCGCAATTGCAACATTTGTACCACGTCGCTAACACAAGGGTTAAAAACAATTATGTTTCAGTATGCAAAACAGTTATTTAACAATAAAAAGAAAACCTCTATTTGATAGGTGAATTAAATACTGAATTAAAAACGGATATTATGGAATTATTGTAACGTTGATTGAATTTTTGATTGTTTTGTGTTGTGGGCGAGTGTGTTAACTAATTGAAGAATAATATACGGTGGATACCAATCTATTTTTAAACAAATTTTAGAATAACAACACTGTCCTATTTATTAAGGAGAAAACAATTACTACGTGAATATGAATACCTCAGTAGAAAATAATTGGTATTTTATAAATTTTTCTGTATCTGGTATCATTTAAGAATAATTAAAATATACAGGATGATTGTCGTAAGTCCGGCACTAGGAATATTTCGTTTATTTCAAGAGATACAGAAAATGTTTATAAGCAAAGTTAAACTAGATAAAGAGGCTCGTAAGATTGTCACAATAAACTGTCTTTCATTTCTCGCTTCACCGGCAATGGGTATGCTAATTATAAAAATAAATTAAAAATTTAAAAATGTATTAAATTAGTTTGCATTGTAAACATTTCTTTAATTTTATATAAAATTTACACAAAATCAATAACACATCGAAGCTTAATTAATTTGTGTTTGCACCAAACGTCTGAAAACTGAGTAAAATGTCAAATCCAGTATTTTCCTAAATTGAATTTTTCTCTTTTTGGTGAAGATTATGTTTTCCCTAATTATTTGAAATGTTCTTTTTTTGTTTTTATACAATTTTTAATTAGAACTCAGTAAGCATTATAATTTGAAATTAATTTAATGAATTATTGGCAAATTAAATTTTGAATAATTATCGAACGGTTTTCAGACAGAAATTGTAATATTATAAACTCAAACTAACAAATTTAAAAATATTGATACAATCACAATTATTTCCGCTATATTTTAGACCGCTGGGTTTTATACAAGAAGTACCTATATGTCCCACATACCTATCATACATAATAGCTAATAGCTTTTCCTTATACTGTAAATATAATATCGTATCTAAAAGCAATTGCTATTATTGAAGATCTATAGGGCATATTCTACGACACATGATATGAACATGAGTTCATTTTTACTTTGGTATAGAAAATTCGTAGTTACATGCTTTACGACAAAAGATATACTTACATAAAATTTAAAATGTACATTGCTTATTGTTCAACGTATTATAATACATAGGGAAAAATTACAATAACGCAAAATAAAACTATTTAAATGATATATTGATCATGTGTATGTTACTTTTCGGTAAAAATGTTAAATTCTAAAACCTAAACGATCAATATCAATTTTTTTAAAATCTTTTGGGCATTATTGTACATACTAGTACACAAGATAAAAATTTGGGTAAGAATAACGCTGATTAGCACTGACCCCTGAAATTGAATTTCATCTATTACAGAAAATTTGTTAACTGTACCTTAATTGGAGCTTTAAATTTTACAAAAATAAACGTTCCTAATAAAAAATTGTTCTTGGAATCATATGCTGCAAACCGAAAGTCGATATTGTAATTTGTTAATGAATGGCAGCTATTTTTGTGTGTTTAGATAAAATTACAATGCGTTTACATAAAAATGGGGTAGTTGCGTATTTTCCAAATTTTTTTCTGAAATAATGCATTAAGTAACTAATAAATGTTTCACGATTGAAAATTGTATTTTTTTAAGATACAATTTTTTAAAAATATCTTCTAATTTAAATTTTCTAGTCTGACGTGCATTGTGAAAACCAATCACAGAGCTCGGCCCCCTTGCAAGTGAACTCAGAACTCAACTGACATTTCTATGTACATTGTACAGTCCTTGAAGTGTACAGGCTGATATTTGTAGTGTTTCAAGAACTATGCGACTTATCGAGTAAATAAGTAATATTTTTTAACAATAAATTACTTTTAAATATTATTTAGATATCTATTAATTTAATATTCGAAATAAGTTTAAAATTATATGTGCTAATAAAATGAAAAGATATGAAGACTACTTCGCTTTGTTGAGGTATTACAACGAGTCTGTCGGAGTCGCCAAGACTTAGACGACCTGTATCATTTTGCACAATCTACTTCACAACGTTTGTACCGCTAACTTTATTTACGGAAATTATGAATGAAAAGTTGTAAAATTAGAAATGATTTTTACGTAAACATGTTTAGAATTGGCCAAAGTTTCATAATTTATCAAAAAATCAACAACGTTTTTTTGCAACTACCCCATTATCACATTTAGTTTTATCTAAATTTTAAATTGCATCTGAACGAGTGCTGGTCCATAAGTTATATGTAACTTTCCACCAAAAACTCACACTAAATTTTTTACGGCTTTAAATGCCTCCCTTATAAAATATAATATGAGGGTGAAAGTACTACCTATACTTTGTAATACACTATACTCCCTATCATTCTATTAGATTTGGATTTGGAATCATACTTCTTTTACTATTTCATTCATAAACCATTGTTCCGAAATATAATTAGATCATCTTTGCACATAAAACATAATATACAAGTACAAAACAATACGTTGCTTTAAACAGAAACACTAATGAGTCACATCGTATGAAGTAGTTAGTAAGTCAACGACCATTACGATAAAAGCAAAGTACAAACAGTGTTGTACTATGAATCGTACTATTCAAGATATCTGGCATTTGATATCGTAGTGAGGATTTAAAACAACTCAAAAATACAAATATGGAAAGTATTTCACGTGAGTACGATGTTTTATATAAGTAGCGAACCGTGCATATGAATAATGGATGATTTACTTTGAATTCTACGTAGGTGTCTACAGAAAACGCACAAATTCTGTCATAGTATAAAATAACAATTTAACAAACATGTTCCATTTGACACTTCCAAGGCAGGAAGATAATGAACTTGAAACGGGTTCATAAAAATGTAATAGTTAGTAGATACTTATTTTTATTTCAAGGAAAATGTACAATATTTTATCTAGGGCAGTAAAATATATCATTATAAATTACGAGTTTATTTCTTTATTTTGTTTACTTGTTTTACAACTACCTACTCATAATAATTATTATTGTACGCATTGCAATAATAAAAATACATACCTACATAAATTAGGTAGGTATTTTAACTTAACCTTAATTTATCAAATTCAACAACATTGTACAAGTAGTATTCATACATATATTTTGTAACTTAATAATAATAATTCTACGACTAATATTCCGGGAGCTGGCGTCAAATTTGACCGGACCATTTCAACAAAGCTGATTTTTATAATATAATTAGTTCTATAATAACTAATCAAGAATTGCAGTGTAAGCTGGTCCGAAAGCGGGGCTTAAGATTTTTAGAGGCTGTGGAACTTTTTTTTAAGTGAACCAGCAAAGCTAAAATTTTGTATAATGATACTTTACCAATTATATTTAACAAAAAAATATGTTAGCTGGACAGGGCAGGTGGAAAACCTTTTTAGCTGTGCAGGTGAACATTGACAGTAACAGTGACAGTGTCAAAATAGTGACACATCGTTTATATCTTCTTCTACTGTTTACATAAAATGAAAACGATGTGTCACTATTTTGACATTGTCACTGTCACTGTTCACCTATATATATATATATATATATATATATATATATATATATATATATATATATATATATATATATATATATATATATATATATATATATATATATATATATATATATATATATATATATATACAACTTACTATCATTGAAGCGTCCTTATATTGACAATTTTCCATCAACCGAGCGTCCGGCTCCAATGAAGCGTCCATATATGGACGCTCGATTGGTCACCATGTTAAATTGGCTCCTAGTACCATCTAGTAGTCATATTTAAAAATTTTGGTGGACGCCGAATTGATAGTGAATTATCATTTGCCGTATACATGCCGTATACTTTTAGTTCAGCCGAACGCTCACTCGTGGCGTTGCTGCGCTAGGCGTATAAGTATACTTTCATCCAATCTATCGCCTACCGAGCGTCCTCAAACTGGCAACACCGAAACGTATGTTTTCAAATGTTATGTTCAAAGTGTTCGTGTTCTCTTGATATTGGAGTATGAAGCAAAATATCAAAGTACGTTTTTTTTGTTTCGACTACGTGGTTCTGCTTATCAAGAACTTATATACTTATAACAAACTTTTTTTTCGTCACACGTGAACGCAAAGCACGCCGTTACTCCCTGTTTAAACTAAAGGGAGCAAACCACGCTTTTGCTCCCTAGGAGGCAAAACGTGTTTTTCTTCTTCTAAACTGGAAGTGTCGGCGTGCTTCGCGTGCATTAAATAATTTTTTTTTTAATCGGGTCATAAATTATGTTCAAATTAGGGGAGAGAGATAAACATCAAGATCTACACCGTTTGCCCGATCCTCATGAAATTTTGAATGCAGATTTTTTTACCAGACTTAGATTTTAAGTTATGTATTAATTTGATTGGACCATTAGGGGGTGGGGGTTAATAATATAGAATCTCAACCATTTGTCCGATTCTCATGAAATTATGCACGCAGGTCTCTTTTGACTGGAGTCAGTTTTTAAAGTATGTTTAAATTCGATCATAACATCATAAGGGGTGCGGATTATAAATCTATAGAATCTAGACCATTTGCCCGAATCTCTAGAAATTATGCAGGCTGGACTCTTTTTTTACTATAGTCACATTTTTAGGTATATTTGAAATTTATTGGGCTATTAGAGGTGGGGTAATCTCTATAGATCTAGACTGTTTGTCCGATTCTCATGAAATTTTGCATGCGCGTCTTTTTTGACTAGTCAGATTTCAAAGTATGCTCAAATTCGATCGAATCATGATGGAAAGGGGAGGGATTAAACTAAAACAATCGCTTTAACAGTCGGTAAGTAATATGTAGCAATCAACTAAAGTAAGAAAGATAGTTTTTATTTATCGGGTTATAAATTATATTTAAATTGAGGTATGAGGGTTAACATCTAGACCTAGACCGTTTGTCCGAACTTCACATATTTTTACAAGCAGATCTCTTTTCACAAGAGCCTGATTTTAAGGTATGTGTGGTGTGAATTTGTTCGGGTCCAAAGAGGTGGGGGTTAATTTCAACAATCACTCAAATGACCGTAATTGTTTTTTTGCAACAACACTTGGTATACAGAGTGTCCCAAATTGATTAGGTCACCATTGGGATCTCGGAAACTATAGGAGCTATGAGGTCTGTTAAATAGGCAATGTTGTGCAGTTCTTAGGGCTTATTTAGATTCCGTTGAGAAATATTTAAAATTCCAAACAGTTTGAAAGTTATTCAAAAAAAACTGAAAATTGCGATTTTAAAAAAAGGCAAATTACTCCGTAAATATAAAAGATATAAAAAATGTTTCATATAAAAGTTACATGATTTTATGAGAGAAACTCAAAAATGATGTCAGAATAAAATTTAAGATGGCAGTTTCCAAGATATTAATAGTAACTTTCTTATTTTAAATGGGCGCCATATTGGATTTTTACATGGTTGAATAGAGTTTTTTTTTTCTCTTTTCAACGATGTATTGCAACGTATGTTTAAACAAAAAGTTATTAAAATATAAATTATTTTAATCCTAAAGCAAGTACAACAATGAATAACAATAGATATCAATAATACAAATTAATCTAGAAGAAAACAAATTTCTTTTGTGATATTGTTATTCATTGTTGTACTTACTTGCTTTAGGATTAAAATAATTTATATTTCAATAATTTTTTGTACTACTACTACATACACATAATGTTTTATTCGATCGGACTATCATGAGGGTAGGGGTTAAATATCTAAATCTAGAAGGTTTGTCCGATCTTTATGAAATTGAAAATACGTAAGGTAACTACCGAGATTCCTTACTGTTGCAAACAATATTTTTATACTTTCATTTAGAATAAATAGAAATTTTTGTTTGAAATTATGAAATTTTATATTGAAGTTTCTTTACAATGTGATCTATAATTTTTTTAATAAATGTAGTTTTATATGTGTACATTTTATTTTTTTTAAAGAGTAAAATAAATAAAACATTGCATGAAGTAATTAAATTCATTTCCTAGCGCAAATTTGAGAAATAAATTGTCTATAAACCAAACGAAAGTAAGAAAATAATATTTACCTATTTTTAAAAACCCAATAAACACTGCTTGATATAGGTACTGTAATGTCCTAATGTCATTTGATTAATTTTCTACTATTTTTCTGTATAATGAGTAGTAGATTTTAAATAGGTAAATTACAGTCGTGTCGAGCATTATTTTCCTTCCAAATAAAATTTCTGTTTCACATTTTTACCTATAAAGCTTACAGCAATTTTTTATTATTATAAAACATTTATTTTTTTCAAATTGCTAATTAACAAGATTTCGATAAGTAGCAAACAAATTTATTCGGAAAAATAAATAGCTCTTATGTAGTTAACGTTACAAACATTGACATAAAAATATTTACTACTTTCGATTTGAGCATTCCATACCAAAATAACTGGGTAAATCACTATTTCCTAACCAGAAGTAATAAATTTTGAACAAAAATTATTTATAAAATGCATTAAGTAGTATTATATTCTAATTTTAAACCTAATCAATAGTGTTGTCAACAAGTGAATTTAGTAATTATTTAAATAAAATGCATTTGTTGCTAATTTTCATTTAAATAATTAACTATCAGATCACAGACAATTTGACCGATTTTCACTATATTTTTGTTATACTTAGTTATAAGCATAGAAATCCAACATAAAATATAGGCTAAATAATCAATCAATGTACCATCTGAAAACAAAATCTAAACGATTTATCCCACATATAACTTTGTCATATTTATTCAACTTGCCGATAATAATTCCGTCTTTTCATTTCAAATCCCCAATATAACGCACGAAGTAACATGGTTCAGTCGCGGCAACACTGTCGGACGCTTGATAATCGATGAATTGTAATAATCCGTATATTTCGGACGCTTAAAAGATGATAGTTTGAACGGACGCTTCAATGATTATGAATTGGGAATATACACCAACCGGACGCTCTATTCAGGTTTTTTGAACGGACGCTCTGTTGATAGTGAGATGTATATATATATATATATATATATATATATATATATATATATATATATATATATAAACTAAAAATAATATTTTGGTGGTAGGCGTAAGTAATTTTTAAGTTTAATGGATACGAAAACCGAAGTGGATAGAAACATATTTGATAAACCAATTTTATATTTCAGGAAAACGAAAAACACATAAAAGAAGTAAATCAAACAAAAACTTTGGTGATATTTAAAAATAATAACTTGTTCAAGAGTTCAAAAAAGAATATTTTATTCCTATCTCAAGCATTGAATAAAAATACATTCCAATTCCAGGTTGTATTAAAAGATTAATTATTCTGAGATATGAATCTCTAGTATCTAGGTATTACAAGTGTTTGTAAATTTTTAATGACATTCGAATCAAATTAAAGAGAAGTAAGATTCATCATTCATAGAACAGGTGTACACGTTCACAGTCCTCAGATGTTCTACAGAGTAATTTTCTTTTACAAAATTAGATTTCAAGAGTGTATTATGCGCGTAACTGCAATTCTGTCGCTCAATCAAGAGTTGCTAAAGTTTTGTAAAGTAAGGAGTTGATTGTGAGTTTGTGTGCGAGAAACTGTTCCAAACAAATGAAAATCAAATTTCTAAACGGAAGTTAAAAATTTCATAAACAACAGAAGACGAGTAACGAAGTACCTACATAATTTATAGAAGTAGAAGATATGTTTTTACCTCCCGCCTCATATTCTATAATATGGGTTATGGGTCAAAATTTTCGAGTGTGGGTTTTTTGTGGATAAGCATACGTTTTAGGGTCCATTGAATACGAATTAAGTTTGTTGGAGATGATGTCTGTGTGTATGTTCGTTAGGTTGTATGTAACATTTTGCCGGGCTCTATAACTTAAAAAGTTACAAACAATTATTAACAACTAAAGTTTATATAAGGGTCCGCCAAAGGAACCTGACGATTTTTGGTATTCAACTACAAATTTATGTAACAAGATATTTATTTTCACATACAAGTAATCGATAGTATATTACATGCCATTTTATTTATGGAAAATAATTTTGCTTAAATGATGTCCATCACCGCGTACACACTGTTCCAAGCCAAGCAGCAGTAATTTCGCGAAATGAGAATGTTCCTTGGCCGGCACGGTCTTCCGACCTGCCCGCTTGTGATTATTGGCTATGGGGTTATCTGAAGAGCAAGATCTATTTCAATATACCACAAACAATTCATGAATTAAAAGAAAACATTCGCAATGATATTAGTGCAATTCCTAGGAATATGCTAGAGCGAGTAATGATCAATTTGCAAAACCGCTTGGAACGTTGGAACAGTGTGTACGCGGTGATGGACATCATTTAAGCAAAATTATTTTCCAAAAAAATTGGCATGTAATATACTATCGATTACTTGTATATGAAAATAAATATCTTGTTACATAAATTTATAGTTGAATACCAAAAATCGTAAGGTTCCTTTGGCGGACCCTATAACGTTTTAATACAAATATTAAGAACCCAGTTATTTTTTTGAAGCTATCCCCAAACCGGAATAAATATTTTTATAAATAATTAATTTATTGCAATATTTTTATTTCAAATGAAAGATTTGCTAATTTTATTGCATAGATAAAAAATATGGGTCAATTTATGAGTATTAAAAAGTTTTCACTTTTCATTAATAATTTTGTTAATACAATATCGCGGGTCTATTGCTGTGACGTATTTAATTCATACGCTCACAACTATAACATTTACATACACACTCTCAAGTTACCCATTTCAAGCTTAGACAACCCCAACCCACAATACATTGTTACATCAAACGTGAAACACTTCAAGCTATTTAATGATACGTTTTATTGAAAAATTAAATTAAACACCATATATATTAATATTAACTTTAATTAATTTAAGTTATTGAAATGACCATAAAATATGTTAAGATTAAAAGACTTCGAAACCATTTATGTTTCAAAATTATTGAAGGTTAGACCAACTGTCATTATTTTTCTTTTCTTATCACACAGCCAATAAATTTATAGGTTAATCATTTCTGCAGACATTTCCTCGAATATATCGGCACAAACTTGTCCGAAATTATACTTATAATATTATAAAATAAATATATGGCCTCGTAATTTTCCAAATTTTATATAGAAAATTAAATTAGGTTTGTCAATAGATTTTCAAATTTTTATAAGATGATGTTTTTGGTAATTTTTTTTCAAAACGCATTACATTAACATTTTATCATACAGGATGGTTTTGAAGTTAATGTCATAAATTTAAGAGTAAGTATTATGACATGTGTAGATTATGAAACAGAAAGAATTTTTTTAATTCGAAAAATTAAGGGTAGTTTATCTGCAACATTTTTTATAGTACTGCACTGGATTCGTTTTCCGATTAAACACAAACAATAGGTAATCAACATCTTAAATTACATAATACTAATAAAATAAAGAAACAAAATTTAATTATTATTAATGAAACAATCATTACTATACCCAGTGGCAGTGGAAACGAAAATTTTTTGACTGGGAAACATGGAAATTAATTTTGCGATTTAAACAAAATTATTTCTGTTTCGTAATCTATACACATGTCATACTACTTACCCTTTTTATGTCATTAACTTAAAAACCACCATGTGTACCTACAACCTTGTATTGATAAAAGAAATAATATGATTAATTGTTAGGAAAACGAAATAAGTATATTTTATAAATTACCTGTAACATTTTCTGTTTCAGATAACATTAAATAAAAACTAAAGAAATTAAAATTTATGTTTGTATGATATGTATTTATTCTTTATCAAAGCGGAAATATAATTTTTAGTAATAATGGCATATTTTAAAATTTACAATATCAACTGCGAATATATCATAAATGAGTCATAATGTAGTTCGTTTTGTATTTTTGGTATTCGGTTTTTGGGCAAGTTTTCTACAATTATTGTACAATTTATAATGTAGATTAGGTAATTGACTGTATATTGTTAAATTCATTTTAAGTAGCCTGTATCAAGTGTATTAAATAAACTATAAAAATGATGAACAGTCAACGTACAATATTTCAACATTGTGATTTAAGAAGCTCTCGTGTAATAATTATAGTTGATAATAATTAAGCCATAAGACAAATGTTTTCATATTTTTCGAAAAACGTTATTATGCTTCATAAATTTACAAAATTTATGAAGCATTACAATGAAATTTTTTAAATTTATTAATTTTATGAAATTTAAAATCACTACTACCTGTAGATGTTTATATAATATAGGTATGAACTTATGAACAGTAAATTAAATAAGTTTATTCATTTACGTGTACATCGTGCAACACCTTTAGTCCAGTCAACGAAAAGGTATAGAGGGAAATGCTTGGAACACAATTTTTGACTTCGTAACTTTGTTTGGACTAGTTAGGAGGTGAACATATCAAAAGTCCCCGCCCGTAGCCCTTAAGCCGAGGTGTGGCGGAGGGTTTGAAAGTCTCATTTTTCGGTTTTTTACTTATATCTCGGAAGTTATGCGTCCTACCGACATGACCACTCCATACAATGAAAGCTGATTAAATTTGCAACAATTTAAGTCCAACCGCAGCTCTGTACGTCCTTTAGTTTCCGAGATATGACACTTCTAAAATTAGCAATTTTTAAAAAAAATTGAAAGATGAGAAATTTTAACTTTTTTCGTTATTTTTGTGTTTAATTAACTGTAACTTCTGAATGAATAAAAATATTGTCTTCCGGTTTCTTTCATTAAATTTCACGAACATTTCTCTATAAAATACGTTATTTTAAAAACTTTTTAGGGTGTTCATTAAGCCAAAATATCAATTTTTTTTCGACAGAAGTATTCAAATATTTTGTGTTTATTGTGTTTAATGAGCTGTAACTTCTGAACGGATAAAGTTATCGACATCCGGTTTCCTGCATTAAATTCTACGAACATTTCTCCATAAGATGCAGTATCTTTTTTGGGTATTCATTACGAAAAAACAGCAAATGATGACCGAGAGAAAATTGAGAAATTTTTTATTTATTATAAAAACATTTGATATTTTGGCGCAATGAACACTTAAAATTTTTTAGAATAATGTGTCTAATAGAGAAATGGTCGTAGAATTTAATAAAAGCAACCGGAAGTCATTTTTATATCCGTTGAACACAATAAATATTAAAAATTAAAAAATTTCTCAATTTTCTCTCGGAAAAACATTTGGTGTTTTGTCTTAATAAATACCCAAAAAAGATTTTAAAATACTGCATCTTATGGAGAAATGTTCGTAGAATTTAATGCAGGAAACCGGACATCGATAACTTTATCCGTTCAGAAGTTACAGCTCATTAAACACAATAAACACAAAATATTTGAATACTTCTGTCGAAAAAAAATTGATATTTTGGCTTAATGAACACCCTAAAAAGTTTTTAAAATAACGTATTTTATAGAGAAATGTTCGTGAAATTTAATGAAAGAAACCGGAAGACAATATTTTTATTCATTCAGAAGTTACAGTTAATTAAACACAAAAATAACGAAAAAAGATAAAATTTCTCAACTTTCAAATTTTTTAAAAAAATGCTAATTTTAGAAGTGTCATATCTCGGAAACTAAAGGACGTACAGAGCTGCGGTTGGACTTAAATTGTTGCAAATTTAATCAGCTTTCATTGTATGGAGTGGTCATGTCGGTAGGACGCATAACTTCCGAGATATAAGTAAAAAACCGAAAAATGAGACTTTCAAACCCTCCGCCACACCTCGGCTTAAGGGCTACGGGCGGGGACTTTTGATATGTTCACCTCCTAACTAGTCCAAACAAAGTTACGAAGTCAAAAATTGTGTTCCAAGCATTTCCCTCTATACCTTTTTTTGAGCATTCGTTGCCTGGACTACTTATATTTTGTTGATAACATTTTTTCCAACAGACAATTGATTGTAATCTACATTTTAGGTACCTATGTTAATGTTATGATTATATTATCTAGATCGCTACTAGAATTTTATCAATTATTTGTCAAGTATGTAAACATAACTATTATCTTATCTTGATTATTACACTTCGACGTGATTTTTTTTAGGAAAAATTGCACCACAAGGCTGTATTTAAATTTTGTTTTACCTGTTGACTGTTACTTTAGGGTCACTGTCATAATGTGACCTAAATTCTGTATTTTAAAAATCTTTAAGTATATGCAACATTTTTGACTTTGAGCACATTTACAAATAAATGTGCTTGTGAAATGTGAAATGTGAAGAAAGATAACAATAATAATCTATTTATCGCAAATCTAAAAACTTTAATTTTAAGATAAATAAATAATTAAGTAATCTAATGCGCAAATAATTAGAAATTAACGATTTGATATAAAAAACAAAAAAAGAAGATTAATTAAGATTAAATTACTGTAATTTGCATAATATAAAAATAATATCTGATCTAAATTCTAGTGTAGTGTAGTAACAAAGGTTTATAATAAATACTTATGCACAATTAATTAAAATATTTACCAATGATTCAGTCTCGTATTGTTCTAGTTTTTAAAACAACGTTATAAAAATTGATAAATATAGTATTTAACTATACAACAATTGTAATAATTTAGTCTACAAAATTTTAAAAACAATATTGTATTAAAATTTCAAATGTGATTTTTTTCTAGTATGATATAAAAAAAATCTGCTGTGGCCAGTACACGACCTCTCGCCTAATTCTGCTTATTCTACTAATCTAATAAATAGTTTTACTTACATTTTAATAGTTGTATGTTCATATAATATGTAAACGATAATGCAAGCAAAATATGTCAACTGTACTGTCACTGTCATAATAATTCAAAATGTAAAAACAAATTTCATATGTTCATGGACAACAAGATACTGAAATTTCAAAAAAGTAGAATATTAGTTACACTTTATTTTATTGTTAAATACTAACAGCTTCAGCAAGATGCAAGCAAAATATGCCAACTGTACTGTCACTGTCATAATAATTCAAAATGTAAAAACAAATTTCATATGTTCATGGACAACAAGATACTGAAATTTCAAAAAAGTAGAATATTAGTTACACTTTATTTTATTGTTAAATACTAACAGCTTCAGCAAATTGTATTTAAAATTAACTGTACCCATGCATAATTATATTTTCTTTTATTTTTAAATGCAAAAATTGTCATAAATAAATAATGTACCAATTTATTTAAGGAAAACTATTTAAAGTTTCAAAAAGTACTACTTCCGGTTTGCGGATTTCTACCAAAATCTTATCCGGTGTTAAGATCCTTATTAAAATCTTAAATATGAAATTTGGTTATTATAGGTTTGATACCTTTTAAGTTATCGTGGACGAAAAATCGTCACATACGTCCATACGTCCATACATACATACGCACACACACACACACACAGACATCATCGTGAAAATATTAAATTCGTATTCTAGAGACCCTGAAACGTGCTTATCCACCAAAAACTCATACTCGAAAATTTTGACCCATTACAATACCTCTCTTATAGAATATGAGGCGAGAGGTAATAAGGTGTTCGTCTACCCTAAAATTTTACAGCGTTACAGAGGTGTACGCTTCCCACGTTTACTTTAGTTATAATTGAAATACATTATGATGCTTTAACATATGAGTGTATTAACAAAGGATGTCTTAATGCCTCTAGTTTTTATTTTTTGTCTTTGTTCTAGGAATTTGAAGTAAAAAATATTTAAAAATGACGTTTTTTGTCATAATTTGATACGATTTGATATGGTTTTTTTCGGTCATTATAAATGGAAAGAAAAATTTATAAAGCAAGAAGCCTGCAGCTAACCTTCCCTTTTCGAATAATTTTTGTTTTAATTAATTTGTTTAAAAAATACAGACGTTATTATGGGAATACTGGAGCTATGTTAACAGTATTTTTCAACTTCAAAATGACATTGCATAGCTAGGATGCGGTAAAGTACGAGTTTCGGGCTGGGTTCGGGCAGCCGTAGTAGTGGGGAAGAGAGTGAATTAGAAAAAAAATAAAAAATAATATCGAGAGTATTTTAGGAATTCAGAAATAGGTAGACGAGAAATTTTAGGTATTTAATTTAATATATAAACATAACAAAATCTTATTATTATCGAAACCTTTGAAATTTTTAATGTTATATTCTAGTAAATATAAATTATTATCGTCAACATAAAGTGATAAATGCAGGTTTAATATGATTTATGATTTACACACACACACTAAAGTTGCGTAAAAAATACTATACTCGTATATAATTCTCACACTATTTTAATTTTTTTATACTAGTTATATTAAAATATAACCTAATATTTTGTCATGCATGTAGTTATCGGGTAACATCTATTGTCATTTAAATCTTAACATATATTTTATTTCATTTTATACAAGGTAAAGTCCACATTATAATTTATAAATTATACTAGTTCAAAAACTCAACAGGTGACATTGTACCAGTTTCAAACTACACGTTTTACACTTTAATAGGAAACTATGAAAATATCTTGTCATGCATATGATTTCTAGTTTTGTGCTAACACAATAACACAAAGGCCGTTTTACACGATGTCATTAACTTGTACAAGAATTGTAATTCAGTACTAATAAAATTGTTATTTGCATATCAAAGGCAAGAAGATGATATTTTTATGCCGTTGGGGCGAAGATAAAAGATTCTGACACGAGAGTTTGTGAACCACCCGATTCCTATTCCGATTCTCTATACCCATGGCATAAAACATTGATTCCGCATGTTATTCTATAGCGTATATTGTTTTGTTAAACATAAAAATAACAAATAATTTATGTTTGAATGCGAAAATAATTTTGGCACCCATATTTGTAAAAAAAACTGCAATATTTGTAAAAAAGGGCTTTCGCGCGCCACTGCACAGCTTTTATTTTTAAGTGAATTAACTTCAAATTTTAGTATGTTGTCAACATAACCTGGATCTGCGAAATAACCGATCGAATTTTTATAATTCGTTTTAAATTAGAAGATATTTGTGTTCAAAAAATGTTATTTTGGAAACCAATTCGTTAAATGATGTTTTAATACCAGGACCCTGTTTCATAAAATAACCATTACAATTTACAACTGTCATTTTCTTAAAATTATGTCAAAAACATAGTTACAAGTGTTTTATAAATAAAAACTACAAAATTGTAAGTAGCTATGAATTTTTACAATTTTAAAGGAAAACTGTTACAATTTTACAAGTGCTTTTGACACATTTTTACAATTGTCAAATTGTAATAATTTTTAATCTTACATCGAAGGTTGGTAATTTTTTTACAAGTAGTATTTGTGATTATTTTACACACGTCATTTCTGGCCAATAAGAATGCATAACTTTTTCGAAGAGGGCAGTTTTTCAGCGATAAAATTTGATAAAACAACAGTAGGGTAACCATGGTTACATTTTGTTTATTAAATGTTTTTAATGTTGCAAACGTCAAAAATAAAATAATATACAGAGAAGATATTCGTTCGTGAAATAATCAAGCAAATATAATTCGAGTCATAAATTTAATTGGTAAAATTTACTCATAATTCCTGCGTAGAAACGACAACTCGGGTCAAAATTGACTCTTAAATCACTCCAGCTTCGCTGTCGTGATTTAAATATGTCAATTTTAACACTCGTTTGTCCGTTTCTACGCAACAACTATTCGTAAATTTTGCCGATAAATTTATGGCTCTTATTATATTACTTATGAAAAAATATGTGGAATATATGTTGAGCTTCTCTGATGATTATAATAAGTTGTAAGCAAAATGACGTTCAAAAGAACATATTTAAAAGTGCACTTTTAATCATGTTTGAATTTCAAAAACTATAGGATGACAGGACAGGATGACTCAAATTTAACTAGAACCTTTCTTAATATTTTTTGAAAATAAAAATAGTATAGGGATTAAAACATACATATTATTCTTGTGTTTGAAATAATAATTATTTTCAGGGCAAATCTTCCTTATACGCATTTATAACTATTCATTACAGAAGTTGCAGACAACACAGAGCAATCCATGAGCTAATATAATTTAGATTTCAAATTTTAATATAACAATATGGACTTTTAATTATTTGGTTTGTAAAATTGTAATAACTTTTATGATACACTTGTACTTGCACATAGTGCATTACAAGTACTTGTAATTGTAAAATTGTAAGAATATGTAACTCTTGTTGTTTTATGAACAGGAGTTGAAAAAATTCTTTAAATTATTCATATCAAGCATATGTAATTAAAAATCATGAAAATTGCTTTAAAAACTAAATATGAGTAATTTCATCTCGTTGCTAGCATCGTGTAACCGGACTCAGCTATTTCCGTGTTCCACTGACACATTTCCGGCCAGGGATGAACATGAACTCATGAACAAGAACACGAACGAATTGCGCTATACGTGTCAGATTTTCCGGTCGCGTTGAAAAATACGAACCTCGTGTCAATACAAAATCGAAGTGTCCTTAGACCGAACACTGGAGTGACACACCCGTGCATTAGCGAAATTAGCTGCTCCGGCACCCTTGCCCGCCATTCCTGGAAGATGGTAATATTATAGTTTGTTTAAGTAATGAATTTAATGAGCTACAAAGTTTGTCAGGGTAGTAACAGCAACTGGTGAACGCCGTAAATATAAAACTGCTTATTTTCGTTTACTATTCAAGGCGTAGCATAATCAAACCTACAATTAATATAGGGTGTTTTTTTAGACATGTGGTTTTCAAGAAGAAATAAAACGCATATAATTTAAAGTTATGGCCAAGAATTTAACTTTATTATAAAGATAAGGGTTTGCCATTATGTTTTAAAAATGATTTCGGGCAAGTGGAAGCCACGGTTGGCTCGAAAAAATTCCAGCCGAGAGGCCCAATTTCCGACCACTTTTTGCAGCAATTGGGGCCGTATGTCAGCAATAACGCGCCGAATATTCTCTTCCAAGGCGTCAATCGTCTCGGGCTTATCTGCGTAGACAAGCGACTTCACATAACCCCACAAGAAATAGTCCAGCGGTGTTAAATCGCACGATCTTGGAGGCTGAACAAAATTTTCTTGTGAAAATCGGGATCGGTGGCCATCTCGTTTTGGGCCCATTCACCGAACGTGCGACGCGCTTGATGGTCGTTTGGCTTCAATTCTTGCACGAGTTGGATTTTGTAAGCCCGCAAACCAAGATCCTTCCGCAAAGTGGATGGGCACAGCTCCAATTGTTGCGAGCGATGGCGGATGGACTCATTCGGGTCTTCTTCGATACTCTGCTCCACAGCAGCAATAGCGTCTTCGGTGCGCACTGTACGGCGTCTCTGAGGATGCGCATTATCCACTAGAGTAAACGTGGTGCGAAACCGATCCATGGTTGCTCGAATTACCGACTCTGCTGGGGCGATTATGCCGACCGAATATTGGACGCAGTGCGCGATGCGTCGCGCAAACCGAACCATTATTTTGGTAATAAATTTGGACGATTTGCAAACGTTGTTCAGGAGTAAGTCTATTCATTATGGCAAACAAAACTGAGCATAAATCAAGTGACAGCTGTCAAAAAGACCATCTCCGAAAAAAGTAGTGCCAACTTGAAAACCACACGTCTAAAAAAAACACCATTATATAATTTTTATAATCATGTACAATTTTTTAATCAAAATTTTAAAAAGGCACCTCTGTAGATCCATTCTTTCTCTATTAAATCCTTGTTGAAATAAAATTTTACCATGCTTGTAAAAAACAAAACACTCGCTGCGTTAGTACATTTTCATTTTATGCTGAACTTTAGGTAGTAGACTGGCCTCTTAAACCAAACGTGTGTGTTTGCCATGCTCGTTATGATAGAGCTGTCTTGTAGATTCTGTACTACAATTTATAAAACTTGAGCAGTAGTGTTTGAAAATGTCATCTTTTTAGCGGATCGTCTACGATTTTGCCGAATTCCTAGAATACTCTCGATTTTACTTTTTTTCATCCACTCTTTTCCCCACTACTAGGGCTGCCTGAAACCAGCCCGAAATTCGTACTTTGCCTAGCTATGCAATCTCATTTTAAAGTTGAAAAATACTGTAAAAGCGTTTAATTTGTATTATGAGATATAACCGTGGAAAGTTTGCATAAAACGGGAATTTTTTTGAATATTTCGGAATTTGTATAATCATGTACAATTTTTTAATCAAAATTTGAAAAAAGCACATCTGTAGATCCATTCTTTCTCTATTAAATTCTTGTTGAAATAAAATTTGTCCATTCTTGTACTGGTCACAAAACACTCGCTACGTTAGCACATTTTATGTTGAATTTTAGGTAGTACACTGGCCTCTTAATTTAATTTTTCAACAAACTTGCAAATGTACTCAGATATACTCAGTGACTACGTGAATACCACTAGAGTACAGGAGGCAGTAGCAGACGTTGCCATGATCATTTGAGTCTTTATAGCACATCTCTAAGTCTTGCTTTATCTGTAATGTGCCCTGTAACAACTTACCCCCGTAAAAACCAGCCCCGCTCTCCCCTACTATACTTTATAAGTTTATTTCGTATGTCAATATATGCATATATTGCATAATCCTATATCGTCATAATATTGGTTTACTCGCAGGAGAATATAAATTTTACATCGATGCTATTTTAGAGTTAGCGGAAAAGTGTTTTTAAAACATTATGCTAGTAAAATATGTATGTTTAAATGTAAAAGCATGATACACGTGCACAACGTATATTTAAATAGAATATTTATTTACATAATATTTATAAAATAAGGTATTTTGTTTAAAATCTACATGAAGTTCATAAGTAATTTTCTTGCAAATAAGAAAATAATATTTGCAATTAAAATTTTATGTTATACAAGAAAATAAGATATGTTAACATTCTTCTTAGCATTGTGATGAAATGAAATATGGGAGAAATATGTGAAAAAATAAAATAAAGAAATAAGAACTAATGGACTCTTTATATGGAGGTGTATACGTCTTTATTATTATCATTATTCATTGCTGTCAGTTTCTCCGTTTGTTTCAAATGTTTTAATAACAATTTTAAAACTTAAAAGTCTCAAGTTTGCCATGTGGTACCGAAGATTTATACATACAAGAACGATTTGTAATTTATTGTATGACAATATTATGTGAAATTCATTTGTCCTGAGGAAGGTCTCAATTTAAGATCGAAACGTCTACATTATGAATACAAAAGCATAATAGTAATCACAGTGACTGGTACACCCATTATTTTCCTTCTTCAAATTACAAATTCAGTCAAGAATTATATCATTATTATCATCATCATCATCATATTACCATATCAGACTACAGAGCAGAATAAGTATTCCTTCTTAAAGTGTTGTTCCTGACGACATAATATAAAGTTACGTTTCGTCTTTAAGGATCTTTGATCGCGTCGCACACGTTTAGTGCGCTGTTGATTGCTTCGCAAGTTCTGTTGTCGCGTCAGACATTCTACCTCAGCACGTGGAAAGCAGTGACAGAAGTAAACAAAACTCAACCAATTCAGAGACAATAGATTTCCAGGTTATTTTCATGTTGATGAGATGTTTTGTAGGAATTCTTTTTCTAAGAATACTTAAGATTTAAGAAATTAGTTTCCGTTGTAGAATTATTGTTGTTATTTTTCATTTTATGAATAATCTTAGTTAAGAGACCCATCTACTACCTAAAATCCAGCATAAAATGTACTAACGTAGCGAGTGTTTTGTAGCCAGTACAAGAATGGTAAAATTTTATTTCAACAAGCATTTGATAGAGAAAGAATGGATCTACAGATGTGCCTTTTTAAAATTTGATTAAAAAATTGTACATGAATATAAAAATGCAAAAAAAATTTGCTATTTTATGCAAACTTTGCACGGTTATATCTCATGATACAAGTTAATTATTAAAATTTTAAAAAGGCACATCTGTAGGTCCATTCTTTCTTTATTAAATGTTTATACAAACATTATCCTGAAGTCAATAATATTCTGACACAGTTTACTCGCAACGAAAACACTTTTACAGTAATTTTCAACTTCAAAATGACATTGTATAGCTAGGATGCGGCAAAGTACAAGTTTCCGGCTGGTTTCAGGCAGCCCTAATAATGGGGAAAAGAGTGGAATGAAAAAAAAAGTAAGTTAAAATGTTTAATTGTGTAGCATGAGAAGGACTGATCGTAGGACGTTGTTATCGCAGTTTTAAAAATACGCAAAGCGCGACTAACTATTCCCTGCGAGATTTATATTTATCATTATGTACCAAAACTCAAAAAGTTATATTACATATTATGCATAAGTTTACACAAAATTAATACAATTTTGTAAAGCCTAGTAGCCTACTTTACAATAAATTACCGGAAAACGTGCAAGTGTGTAGTGTGTGATTTATTCAACTTGATCTAAACTAAACTCTTCTTCAATAATTTGCATTATTAGCCGAAAAGAAAACCTAAAAACATTTTAACCTGTAGATTTAATGGTCACAACTCAAATTCAAAACTTAATCACCATTTTAATGTTTCACATTTCATTTAGCAAATTTAGTTACGATATTACTCAACTAAATTTCTACACAAACAATCACCAATATTTGTTTGTGGCAAGAATCAATTTACACTTGCATCTAAATCTTTCTAATGGGCACAAAACGTCAATACATCGCAAACATCGTCATCGTCTTCGTCTCCAGCCAACCAAAAACTCACTGCATTTGAAATGGAAGAGCACGACAGGTGAGACGTAGGTGACAATTAGTTTAGAAATGTTTATCTGCCTCGATCCAGATTTACTGGTTCGATCTGCCAGTTTCTGCTGTTTACTCAAACAATGTGTCAGTGTGTATTAACTATTATCGAATTCGTACTAATACTTTAACCAATACAAAATTATCATTGATTGAATATCTGCTATTGAGTATGATGAGATTGTTCGTTGGGTTATTGCTTGGCGAAATAGAAAATAAATGATTTACGAAAACTAGTGTAAAAAATCTGATGTGGTCAGCACAAGACCTTCCTCCATACTTACTTTATTCTTTTTACTTATTATACAAATATATTAATATACGAGTATAAAAAATAAGAAAATATAAACGATACTTTATTATTGTCATGTAATAATCATTTAAATTTTACGTAGTTACAAATTAATGTTAAACGATCATAAACTACAAGATACCGAAATACACTAAATTATAAGTATATACCTACTTTAATTATTCTTAAATGATACCAGATACAAAAAAAGTTATAAAATACCGATTGTAGGTAATAATCACATAATCTTTCATTTAAAATAATTAATTTGTCTTAAATTAATTATTTATCAAAATATTTTTAAAAAGGACTACCTACTTCCGGTTTGTAGATTGAAACCAAAAATATAATGGCTTATTAAGATTCGTATTAAAATCTTAAATATAAAATTTGGAATTTGAATGTTTAATATTTTTTTAGTTATCGCGTCCGAAAAAATTGTAACATACGTACGAACAAATGCACGGCCAGACATCATCTTGAAAATGTTAAATTCTTACTCTAGGGACCCTAAAACATGCTTATCCACCAAAAACTCACACTCGAAAATTTTGACCCATCACGATACCTCCCTTATAGAATATGAGGTAAAAAAGTTATAGTTTGGTCTGTATTGAATGATGTACTCTATACTCTCTATAATAAAATGAATTAAATAATATCACTTTAACTTCCGGTTTCGCTGCAAGCAATAACGAGTTTTATATGACGACGTAGATGTATTGTTATTGTCACATGACTTGCTCGAAGTACGACGAATGCAACTTCAAAGAACAAGAGTGATAATACGATTTATAAATAGGACACCTTCTTTACGTCCCTTATTTTACAAAAGTGTTTAAATTTTAATTACAACAAAAATTTTGAGCTACAGCTAGAGATTTGCGAATAAAATAATAACACGTGTAGACGAATAACATTACCAATAAAAATATTACAAAATTATAGTTCAACAATGAAAGTTATTGTTAAACTTTATTTAGTGTTAGTTCTTGCGGCGAAGAAAAAGCCTTACAAAACGAAACAATATTGTATTCTTTGTTATATAAAAACAAATTTAAAATACTTCGCACAATAATTAAATCTGTGTAAATTTAATATTGAAAATCACAATTAAAAAATATAATATTTTTTTGAAAGAAACTACTACCTACTACTTTAAAGAAAAATCAGATGCTAAAAGGGCCGAATTGGGAGCGGACGATTTCTTTTTTAACTTACAGAAATTCGTGCAGTTTGGTTGAGAGTTGCTGAGTGACGTCACGCAGACTTGCAATTCACCGTTCAATTAAGAAAATTAGATTGAGAAAAGTAGCATCAAAACAGTCAAAATCGCCAGTTTATAGTGAAATCGTGGTGCTTTGCAGTGAAAATAGTGGCATTTAAAGTAAAATAGTGCTATTTAAAAGTAAAATTGTGGTTCCTGCTGTGCTGTTGGTTTTACTTCAAGTTATTCCACAAGGCTTCAAGGAAAGTTAAAGGTTGGAAAAATGTTTTATTTGTTACAATATTCACGGTATTACATGCAAAATGTAAGAAAGCAACAAAGGGAAAACGTATGAAGTCTTAAGTATGTTTGAATATAAAGAAATTTATATCATAATATGATTTAAAAAATGAAAAGGGATTAAATAGATGTAAATGTTTCCTTGTCACATTAGGAGAGCATGAAAAAGTTGATCAATCACGATATTCTTTTGACGTCATAAAATGTTTATCTACCGTATTGGATAACGAAGTGAAATTTTTTATTGAATAGTCTAGGGTATCATGTTTTGTTAAATCAATTTTTATCAAGTACTCCTCTTTAAAAAGATAAGTAAATTAAAATATTTCAATTCAAGGTAATGTTTTTGTATCAAATTTCCCAAAACTTCATATCATTTCAAGTGCTTACTGCTGTGTATAATAAGTGTCAGAGAAGTTATATAGTCAATTACATTTCGCAACAACAACATTCAATTCAATTAAATCTTAATATGAATAATACAGGTCCACACTTTTTATTTTCTAACGCTCAGTTTCAATAATTAAAATAATCTTAATGATAATTTACTCCAACCAGGAGTTGGTAACAATAATCCTAATTCACAAATTAATACCACTCTAAATTTCAATAGAAATAGTACCCAAACAAATTCTGATAATCAAATTCAAAACACACGACCAGAATATCTACCCCATATATCAAGGAACAGAATAGATCTTTACCGGCTGACCAAGCACTGGTCACATAATCGAAATTAGTTCACTCTTTAGAACCTTATGTGTTAAGTTTTGATTGTTCACTATAGTGGATTATTCATATAATGAAGTATTAGCGCCCACTGTGTTTTATTATATTCTATTTCTTTGATAGCAAAGCTCGCGAGCCTGTGTTTGTACTAATATGCTTATTTTTATATCATTGGATTCAAATATAGAAAATTTTAATCCTTGGTTGATACTACGGGTTCTACTCTCTTTTGATAAAACAATTAGCAAAAACAAAACTAAACAATAAATATAGAAATTTAAGATAATATTATACCTATTTAGATTTTATTTTATGCGAAGAAGAAAAGGAAATTTCCTTTAGACAAGTCACATATTATGAAAACTTGCATTAATAATTATGAAATTATTATAAAATTTAAATTCAGTACCAAAATTTTGTCGACTCGCGCACGATTGTAATTTTTTGATTGTTCCAATGTTTCATCCATGACAGAACGTAGAACTAGTAAAGACAATACGAGACAATATAATTGCGAGTGGTTGAATTTCTAGTAAGAATAAATATTAAATGTATTAAAAAATATGCAATAATTGTAGTAAGTAATCCTGATCATACAATTATATGTAAGTATATTCAATTGTTTTCTCATTTCCAGGTTAGACGGATTTGAGCATTGAGCAATTGCTACATTTTTATTTCTATCGTGTGATATATTAAGTATAATAATTATTACGACTTCATTACTAGTATTAGTAGTAAAATTTATCAAGGAAAGGCATATTTGCAAAAATGTGGCAGTCAATGGACGAATATAACGAAGTGTCTCAATGCTTAATCGAAAAATCATTACATGAAACTGAAAACAAATTCTCCAACCTCGACAACAATATGGAAACTGAGGAATTTCAAGACGGTTTCGTTGAAGTCGAGAATGAAAACTTGGAAAACCCAAACACATACGATAACGATGTCTCAATGTACGACAACAATGGGAAATGTTCTCAACCAGACGAAGAATTAGGTCTTAATTATCGAGATTCCGGAGTTGATTCAAATTTGCAAGATAGAGAAGAAGAAATAACCTTTCTGCAACCAGAAGATAACATGGAATGTAGGAGGTCGTTCTGCCGATATTTTTCTTCAAGTTCGGTTGAATCTGTGGATGATTGCTTCCAGGATACTAATTATATTGAATCTAAAGATAACAATTGCTTACCTCTTACTTTGAATTCTGTTGTAAATGGACCAATAAACAACCAAACCCCTGTAAAAACTTACAGATCTCGTGTACCTTCATTTCTTCGAAGAAACATTTCTTTAATGGAAGAACTAACTTATGTCGATATATCTAGTCCAAAACAATGCGAAAACAAAGAAATGACACTCCCACAAGGTCGAAGGTCTTCTGACAATCAATCCTTTATTATGTCTGCTTTGCAGAGATCGTCAAATGATCCAGACTTAATTGGAGACTTCAGCAAACCTTTTTGTCTTCCTTTTGTCTCTGGTAGACACCAAGACCTGAAATCTATCACACCAACTATTCTTGCATACTTGCTACAAGGAAAATATGACAATGCAGTCTCTTCTTTTAAAGTCATTGACTGTAGATACCCATATGAATTCGATGGAGGACATATTATTGATGCATTTAATTATTATACGAAAGAACAAATAATGTTTGAACTGATTGAAAAGAAAAGTCCTAAAAATTCTAAACGCGATATTCTCGTATTCCACTGTGAATTTTCCTCTGAAAGAGGACCAAGTTTGTCCAGATTTTTAAGAAACTTAGATCGTACGAGCAATAATAATTTGTATCCAGCTTTAGATTGGCCAGAAATTTATTTACTAGATGGAGGATATAAGAATTTTTATGAGCATTATTCAGAATTGTGTGTACCCGTTGCATACAAACCTATGTTAGATGCGGCACATGCAAATGACCTCAAATATTTTCGCTCAAGGACGAATAACTGCAATATTGTTACTAGAAAGCGATATTCCTTGAGATCGTCGAAAATTAAACGTTTAAATTTTGTCTAATTGTTAACGGAATACTTACTTACTTTATGTTTCTAATAAAAACTTAAAATATGTATTTAAATAAAATGTTGTTATTTTTATATATTAAATAAAAAAAGTCAATTCAGTTACGTTTTTAAAACAGTTGTTTTGCACAATTTCTGTAACGTGTTATTTGATTATCATTTATAATAATTTTATTTAAATAACGAATACTATGCAAATGAAGTTGTCAATTTATTGTTATTGTTTAACGTATTATGTTTATCTAACAGAGTGATTCCATATTTTATGTAATATGTCATGTGTTGCTTTGCTATTGTATCTAGTCATAACTGGTTGCATTTCGACTCGTTCATAATTTTTTGTATCAGTCCGTGTTCTTTTTGTCTATATCGTATATCCTATCAATGTCAATCATCAGTCAATGTAATATTTAAAGCAAATCAAATAAAATCATGTTTAAATATTTTTTTTATATTTGTTATTCACATTCTATGTGTGTTATACAAAATAAGTTGTTTGTAACATATAAAATACAGTGCTGTTGTATCATTAATATTAGTAATGAGGCCAATAATTCCTGACAAAGAATAATAGTACCTTTCAAATTTACAGGTAAATTAGATTAACTACTTGTTATCTGGTTAATCATACTGAAAGCATTTTGCAAAATATGATTAACCACTTATCGATGGGTGCGATTTTCAGCCATTTAAATAAGGTGTTCTCATAACGGATACAAAATAAATAGCACATATGAAACGAAATTTCCCGGTTTTAAAATATATTCGGCTTTAGAAAAAGATATAGCATTTTAATTATGATATATAGTAACAATAATTGAAAAATGTATAACCCATTTATAAAATACATTGTCCGATTGATTAAATGTTTTCAATTTAAAGTGTGCTTTGCACGGTGGAATCGGACATCTTGATTGTGACGACACCGGACATCATAGGCGAAACGTAAAGCCCTGTTCGCACGGCGATCTTTGGAGATATTCTACGGAGAGTCTAGAGTCAGAGTCATGTGTGGTTTGCTGCTTGCTGTATTAGATTCCTGCTTAGATATTAATTTAATAATAATAAACAAATTTTATTTTTACCTAAAAGTATGATAACTTTTTTATGAAATCGTAATAATGAGTTACTTTAGCTTCGCTAAATCATAGTGAAAAGTATAACTTTTTGTTTTTTTACGCACAACTGTATCAAAATTGTTTGTTTATAACTTGGTTACCATGGTAGAAACATTTGCTTTACACCCTTGGGCAGTGTAGAAAAACGCGCCCATGTGTAGTAAAGTAAGGAATTCGAATCAAAATTAATTGATTGACACATGAAATGATATTGTTGTTACCATACGCCTTGTAATATTCTAGTAGTTAATATGTATTTTTGCGTGTTTTCAAAAACGAATTACGAATAATTCACAAGAATATTTAAATACCTACGCAGTTGTACGTAAAACGTTATACGTACCTCTGGCCGAAAGACAGATTACACTTACACCCTCACCCTTGGACGAATAATGGCCCTCGCAATCGTCGGGCCTCAAACTTCGTCCGCAGACGATGTAATCCTTTTCTTTCGGCACTCTATACGTAAAAAAATAACTATTTTATTACTCACGTGGTTATTCTACTCGTCTAGCGACCCTAAAAATAATATTCCATACCTATTTGTAATAAAAAATTCATCTTTACAGCCTAGATATATAAATAACTATTTTTCAATTTTAGATAATAATGTAGAAAACTATTATAGATTTTAAATGAAACTTACGAGGTTTATAAAGGCGAAAAAAGTCGAAGTGGCTGACCTCTGATGGCAGAAAAATAAGCTGTAAGTGTGGGATTTTTTCAAGATTTATTTTCATTTCCATCAACAATTATTTTAATATTTCATCCCCATTTAAATAAAACGTCAAGAATATAGTCTTTAATTAAACAAAACACATAAATAATTACCGTACGATATAATAAAACGATGGTATGGTTAGGTTAGGTTATCCCCTCGGTTATCCCACACTCGAAGCACGTCGGTGCTGCCTCCAGTGTTGCCAGGTCTCTGAACTAAATAAGTTGTACAGAGGTACCAAAATAGTTGTATAAGGTAGTACATCATGTGACAAAATTATTGTATAAATTATAAAGCTTAAAGCTAGATTCAGACCTACTCAATTATAAGTATAAGTGCTAAATTAAATCTGACGTAAGGCTTGTTTTTTAAGGACCTAGTATAACGAAGTTTGCGAACGAAATCATTAAAAAATAATTAATATTTTCATTTCGCTTCAGTACAGTAGTGAACATCATGCAACTATAAGTCCTTAAAAACAAGGCATTACATATTTTCTCCAAAAACAATACACCAATCAACATCGATAAGTACAAAATTATAAGCATAAGTTTAGTTTTTGGAAAATTATAAAATAGTAGTAAAATATTGTACGATTGTACACGACAAATTTTAGTAGTACAAAGCTCTAAATTACAGTATGAATACTACTATTATTGTACACCTGGCAACACTGGCTGCCTCCTACAGGCAGCTTTTTTCGCCTAGTGCTGTTTACGGCAATAATTTTGTCATTAGTTAGAAAAATAAGCTACTTAAAAAAAAGTGTATTTGGGCAAGTGACAAATGTACAATCTTATTAATTTTTGCTCTAGTTTTTGTTCAATTAATCAAAACTTTGAAGGCCCATACTTGCCCATATCCTAAAAACTAAAAGAGACATCAAAATGCGGTTTACGGTGTTCGATTTTTCGTTAATTTCCAAGACTTATTGATGATTCAATTTAGTGGCACCGCAATTTAACGGGTAATTCTCACTAGAAAGAAGAAAACTTCTTATCCAGAATTCAGAATCTTAGTAGAATCTTCAAAGAATCCTCGTGCGTTCTGGACTTAAGAGATACCTATCACCTATCATAGCTGTTGAGCGTTGAGGTTGTAGATTTATAATAATTTAATTAATATAATTAAGATTTTTTTATTTTGTATCAAAAATTAATAAGTAATATCTTTGGAGGTCCATATTTCAAGAACTAAAAAAGCGATAACAAACCAGAAATATTGACTTCTCTGTATACTTTGTGAAAGATTTAAAACTATACGTATACGTTTAATTAACGAGTACGAGCGTACGTATGATTGTAGTTAAAACAATAAAAAAAACAAGTTTGTTATTTAATGTTTTGTATTTAGATATAACACGTGTATAATAGAAATTAACACTTTTCTTACATCAGTATCAATTAATTAATTGTGCTTATGATTTGAGAATCAAAATTGCAGAAAATATACATAAGTATTGTGAAACTTTTCAACAAAATTATACATACACTTAGGAACACAAAATTAATTTACATTAACAATTATTCTTATTTTGTAATCTACTCTACTTATATCAGTAACACAGTAGCAGCTTTCGCACTTAAATTACACTAATGTATTATAACTTTAGAGAGCAAGAACTTAATGTTTAATATAGTCAATTAAATTGCACTTTCACAACTAAACTTTAATACATACATTTATAGATTTTTTTTTATTACATAGTCTATATTCAAATTTATTATGTACAAATAAATCACATCTAATATACATACAAGAATTATCTTAATTAAAACATAATTCAATATAATATTACAGAAAAACAGCATGAACATATTATTATAAATGTTAAACATTAAATACAGTGGATCTATTGATCGATATAAGGTAAATTTGGTTTTTCATAAAAGATAATGGTAACATTAATAAAAAATATGTGGTCCCATTTAGTAATTTTATAACTTATTTATTCCTTATTTCTTTGGACAATCCACAGCCCATCACAGAACTATTTTGTTAAATATTAAATTTGAGGTTAAGATATTAAAATTACAGTCCTAAATATACAAAAATTTTGTACACTAAGAAAGTGATGTGCTTATTTAGATAGAGTCCAGTGCTCCACCAGTCAGTTTGGTTGCATAGAGTGATATCACCTGAAACAATAATAACAAAATAAGTTTAAATCTAATTTAAATTAATATGATAAATGAAAGTTCAAATTAAATTGAAATAAACATTATTTTTGTTCGAAAATTCTTTATAATCGAATTAAAGGGATTATAATAATGGGTATAACTTTATATAAAGTTAGAAAATGATCTTTTATTTTAACTATACGTAGCTAAACTAAATTGAACGAGCATATTTCACAGCAAGATTGCTGACTCCAATAAATTGAACAATTTTGTGGTGAGCAGAAGTATTATTGAAATTATTGAAATGTTATGTTTGAAAATTAATTTTCTTAGATTTATTTCTTTGATCTTAACTTATAAAAAAACTTCTAACCACGAAGTACAATATAAAAACAGGAGTGGGCGCTCTTAGCACTAGTGTAAATTCGTGGCATTTCTGTTTATCCTGTGTGAGAGAGAAAGATCACTACTGGGCCATCCTTACCGTTGTATATCGTCATAGAATGCATGGTCCTAGTTGGCCCGTATTGTCTGTCTCTCTCTAAAAGGTAAACAGAAAGGCCACACTTCATCCGCCCTAGTGTCCACTTCTGTCATATATTATACGCCGCGGTTTTAACCACGGTGTAAGAAGAAAGGTGTGTCGACTCTTTGGTAATCCGTCGAACCGAGCGAATCATACGTCGTTAGTTTTATTATTCCCCACTGGCGCTGCGATCGTCATATAGAGGGTAAAATGGCGGCCACTGCCCGGTCTCTGTCACTGAAATATAATAATACTGGAACGTGCACTCGCGACGCCAGCCCGAGCCGACAGAGACAGCGAGTCGTTGGTCATTGCGTCTTTGTCGTACAGTCCTGATTGGTGCCCGAGCCGACAGAGACAGCGACTCGCGGCTGATTGCGTCTTTGTCGTACAGTCCTGATTGGTGTAAGACAACGATAGAATCACAGTCCAGTAGCTGTCTCTCTCGGCTCGCTTTTCGTACGTACACAGCGAGCATAGGGAATGCACGTTCCAGTATTATTATATTTCAGTGGTCTCTGTTGATTGTGACAAGCTGTTCGTCGCCATTTTACCCTCTAACGACTCCAGCGCCTCGCACGGAGACGTGAAGAACTAAGGACACAAGAAATCCCCATATTGGAGAGTTGACACACCTTTCTTCTTACACCGTGGTTTTAACTAAACTGAGCACAAACATGTAAAAATATTACAGCTAGAGAAAATATATGTGTTATCTGTGTTTAATAAACAGGTATCATAAAAATACAATATGGTATATGCTTTATAATACCGTCAAAAGATTTATTAAAAATGTTTTTAGAGAAACTATTCTTGTATTTTTAATTTACTATTTAAATACCAACCTTATAAATGAACGCATACTGATCCCTCGTCTGTACAGCTAATGCTCGGTCACGTCTCACGCGGTATACAATCTTGGGTACATCAACGGCGCGCGTGAGCTCAAAGTCGCGGATAGCGATATCACATGCGATGACTGTCCCTGTACGACCCGTGCCTGGGCTGCAGTGCATCACCAGAGGACCGCCTTCAGGTGTGCTGCCGCCCCCAGAACCAGCGGCGTTGCTAATGTACATGTTACATGATTCGTTAGTCTGAAAATAAACACAAAACATGTATGAACAACATGAGTTGCAAAACTTTACTAACATTGTAAAGCCTCATTCACATAAGCATTTAGTTTTAAGGTTTACATTTTTTTATGTTTACGTTTAAGAAAGTTTAAATTCATATAACTAAATACGAGCATTCACACTTGCCACTTTCAAGCACTGTGGATGCTCGTATTTAGTTAGATGTATTCAAACTTTCGTAAACGTAAACATAAAATGTAAACCTTAAAACTAAGTGCTAAGCGAATCAGACTTTAGAAACAAAAAATACACAACTAGTTGAATCACTATTACTTTAGTAGGCTGTTTTAATTAAGTATACCTACATTTTTATATTCTGTAGAAAAGTGTTAATAACACAACATCAAATTTAAATCAAGTTATACTTAAAAAATTGTTTCGAAACAGCAATTAGAACTGTACCTATTTTTATATACAAGTTCTTTCTTAAGCGGCCAGTCTACCTTTTTTCCGAATTCCTAGAATACTCTCGATTTCACTTATATTAGAGATATTACTACTACGGCTGCCTGAAACCAGCCCGAAACTCGTACTTTATCGCATCCTATTTATTAAATATCAGGTTGAAGTTGAAAAATACTGTAAAGTGTTTTCGTTCCGAGTAGACTGTCAGTTTATTATTATCTTGAAGATATAACAGATATAGAATAAATAAAATAAAAACACTACTGTTAGTAACATGGACGAAATTAAATCGATATAATAGTATAATTTCGGTATAATTTATTATTTGATAATAGTTATTACTCAAGAGAATGCAAGTTTACTATATAAGCCAAAAGCGAGTGACGTAATCATTCCAGTGAGTAATTTTTATAATTTGCAAAGAAAATGTAAAGAATGCAAAAATTCTGCATGATATTTATGTACAGCAGAATGGTTGTAATATGACGTAGGTATTATCAATGACGGAAGTTAAACTGAATTATATCAAGTAGGTAAACTACGAGTACTAGCAATAATGATAATGATAAGTAACTATTTTGTAATACAGGAATGTATAAAATTTATATTTAAAGATTGCAACTGTTCTACTTGACGATATATTATATTATGAAAAGGTTACTTTTGTTTTTGCCGATCACGGACATACTAATAATTCATTACAAAATAAATAAATTACCTACTCAACACGAACACGCACTATACGAAAACATTTTAGTGTAAACAAAGGAAGATTATAGTTAGGTATTTATGTTATAAGGATTGTAACGCCAATCATTATGGTACTAGTCGTGAAAATACTCCGACGAGGCGAAGTCGAGTTTGATAACATGACGCGTACCATCTATAATTATTGGTTACGATCCGTATTGCATACAAAATTTTATACGCTGAAGTAAATTCAACAAGTAAAATAAATTTTTTGGTATTGAACAAAAAAATTAAGTATGCTATTTTTGAAACTATCTTACTAGTTCCTTAGTATAGTTATTTGTATTTAATTATGATACTGAGTACCATATTGATGGTACTGAGTACCATATTGGATTCATTATGGTTCTTGGCCTATAATGAACGCTATTATGGTCCTCAAATTGAGGCTTATAATGTAGCCATTATGACACGGTACCAGATAAACATATAAAAACGTACTTTGTCATTAGCTGAATTATTATTGGAGGCAGTCTTGAGATGACTTCTAGCCTCGATAAGGAACGCAATTAATGAGTTAGTCTCCGTGGGTACCCCGCGTTCTGGCCAGCCGAGATACCAAAGATGAGTTACTTCCCTCCAACTGTTGGAGACCATATTCTGTGAAAATAAATAATACAGTAGTTATATTGTTTCCACTAAAATGTAAAGTATCTACCTTCAATTGTAGACTAGAAATGATGTACTTTTCTTTAACCTCACGCTTCTTCAGTGTTATTTGGAAGTCGCCAAATAATCTGTGACAGTCTAGTACTTCTGATGGTGGTAAATAATCAGTACATTTTTCCTAAAACAAATAAATAATTTAAACAAGTTGTATACATTTTATATTCAGAGTGGTGCAAACTATACAGGAGCGAGTACAATAATTACAAAGTACTGGGGAAATCGATACTCAAAATAATGTGATTGTTTTAACATAACAGTATAAGGAAAAAATGTGTCGCGGACAAATTGTTTTAAGTTGAATTTAAATGTCGGTCTGTCAATGAAATATCTAAATAAAGCACTGTTATAAATAGACAATCGCAGTTCAAGTATTGTATGTTACATGTTACAAGTGACGTCAAACTATTCGTTAATCAGCCAAATAGTAAACTAATATTCGGTGTTCGGCCGAATAATGAATCACATGCCGAATAGGCAGCATATCGAATAGTTGCCTAATATTCGTTGCAACTTTAGTATTTAGGCATGCTCGATAATCGAATCCGGATATTGTTTTGTTAATTTGTAAGTTAAATAATGTAGGTATGTTAATTTAAATCTAAATTGGTCTGGTATAATTTTTTTTAAATACCTAATAAGCTGATACTTTACATTAAAATTTAAAATAAACCGATGGAGTAATTTTTCTAGTTAAAACTTTTATTATTTTATGAATTAAACATATTTAATATTTTGTAAATATAAACTATTTTTATTTTAGTTGTTTATTTTTATGAAGTATAAAAGGAACAGGTGTATTTTACTACTATAATAAAATAAATCGATGTAATAAATCATTATTTTTTAAAATTAAAAAAACTTTAAAAAAAATTTAAATAAATAATAAATTGTTAAAGTACTTACAATTCCATTTTCGTAAAGATTTGTTAACATGAGTACAACTCTGCATTGTTGTTCCCAAATCATTCTCCAGAAGTCGTCTACGGTATTTTGCATTGGTGCTTGGCAAGCAATATAGTAGCCTCGAGTATTTTTTGGCCCCTAAAATACACAAGATTTTATTCATCTAAAACATTGCAGCAATCCGTATATTTTAAAATTAAATGCATAGAAGAAAGTTTCATTTTAGTGTAATGATAGGAAATAAAATGCATACAAATAAATTTAATCCTTGCAAATGTAATTATGTAAAACAAGTTTACTTTCATTACATTTAAAAAATTAATGTGTGAAAGATGTAAATGCAAATTTACTGTAAGCAAAAATAGTACATACATACATAAAATCACGCCATTTCCCTAAAATAGAATTGGTACGATCTTAACACGAATCTTTACAAACATTCAACATTTACCCATAATCGATCTACGCCACCTAACTATTTATACTGTTAAATAAATTATCTGCAATATTTACTATTGTAGTTATTACATGATGAAGTACATAGGTTCGATGTTACATCTATAATTGTCTTATTTTATATTTTTGTCATTCTTCACACCAAAATAAAGTTAATTCTCTTTGAAACAGACATTTTTACTAACTACAGTTAGGGTCACTTGTAATGAGCTCAGTGTAAGTAGCCCGATAATAGCCAATATAAAATATTTTGGACTAAATTAGTTTTCTTTTGTCGAATTAGAAAAAAATATCGGTTTAATATTTTATGTACAAAGAAATTCATAATCAAATTACGTTGGACACCTCTTCAATATCCAAACCACAGACTCTAAGAAAACTCTGGTACAAGTAAAACCGCTTAAAAACAATTAATTAGTACTTTAAAAATTAAAAAATAAATGTGAAACATACGTTATAAACATTCTTGTTCATTTGCAATATGGATTACTAGACCAAGTCTAATAACTTCAATTAAAAATAAATTTATATGTCATTTTGCATTCTTTTTAATTACATACACAACGAGCCACCTTCCACACGATCTGCACTCAATTTGTGCACCACATAACCTCAAAAACTATAACAACGTACCGTGACATAGTTGGCGTTGATATAATCACTATACGGGTCGTTATCCGATGCCTTGAGGAACACCCGGGTTTCAGGCAGAGGAATCACGTTGGCGTAGCGGTTCTTGGTCTCACATCCTGGGGGGACTTCGTTCGCCCGAGCAGTCACCTGGGGTATCTCGTCGAATTCGTTGCTCATGTCCTCGACGTTTTCCGCGAACTTCACTAGGGCTTGGAAGTTCATTTGGTGAGAAATGGACACCTAGAAACATGGTCTGATTAGCGACGTGAAGAACAGTAATACAAACTTGTAAAATTAAATAATGGGTAATTTTATAACACAATATAAGTATTACAGAGATATCAAATTGTTAATTACAACTTGTTAATTATTATGTAGGTACTTTGGATTATTGGTACAATGCCAGCATTCACAGCAAAAATAGGACGTTAATTTTTCTGCTATATTATCTGATTGTTAACATTCAGTACTAGTTTCAATCTTTATAACAAAAATTTATTGGAATTGTAGCTAATTTGAAGACAATATATTTTTTTTAAATCATAAAAATATAGGCTTTGGTCTGGAATTCACTCGGTGAAAACATGGTATGCTATTATTTTTAATGTAATAATGTAATTTTGAACTGAATACTGAATGTGGCCAAAAACTATACAACAATATAACCATATTCAGAGAAAACAATAATAGCACTAGAAATGACTAATTTTACTAATAATTTCTAATAATTGCATGTAAAAATGTGCATTTTTTTTTAGTACTTAATAAAAAATTTGCATAGGTAGGTACCTCTAAATAATAAATAATAATTATAGATTTTTTGGGAGTAAAAATTAAAACTACAGATCTAAATTTAGTTTTCCTCTTATGATTTACAAGATTAATAGTACCGAATTAAACTACTCGTACCATACAATTTCAATATACTACCTGCAAAAAAATATGTACCTGTTTAATATATCTTTTTTATAAAATATTGTTGTCCAGATTTTATAAGAAAATTATCTATTGATACTTGGCAGTGTTACAAATGTACAATTATAAATACAATGCTAATACATAAGCTTGATGTAGATTCAATATTTTTGTGTTGTGAATATTTATTGCAATTTAATGGGTATTTTTGTAAACAGAAACAAATAAAATATTTTAAAATGCACATTATTTGGAAACTGTATTGTTGCCTAAATGAATACTGTCCTTTCAATTTAATTTAAATGTTATTATTGCTTGTATTACTATTTGTAGGTAGTTTTCAATAGGCACTTAACTTACAGTTTCAATGTTGCACTAAATAGCGGTTAAGTAATTAAATAAAGAATTGAACGTAAACCACAAGAAATAAAAATACAGTTTAGTACTTACGGGGTCATCAAATGCTGGATTTCCATAAGAACGTTTAGAAGCTCTTAAAGCTCCTTTACGTCTCACGCTATTATAGACAGAAACATTATCCAAGCTGTAGGCATCAAGGCTTACAGGTCTGCATCTCTGGCCATAAGTCACACGTTTTTGTCGTTTTCTCATTATTAACTGAAATAAGGAAATAAAATTTTAATGAAAAGACAATTCTCATGTATTAATTGCTAAGAGATAAATGCATAAAACTTTGTTTACGTTAACTTTGGGTTAGAACATTGACAAGGTCTGTCTCTATTTTATTGTATATTGGGTTTAATCATTTAAGAAATTTATAGCTGTATTTATGTTTTATTAATGATTCTAAACTGTTTAGGCATTCAGTCTGTATTCGACTTTAATTATTTATTATTCGACAACTATCAAATAAATGGAAACTTCAAAATAACTAGGAAAATTTTTATCGAATGACTCAATTATAAGTGCAAATGGCTAATTTAAACAACAAGCGCTCAACGTACGCACTTATAATTGAAATTGGAATTTTGTGGAAGCGCTGGTTGGTTAACTTAGCACTTATACTTATAATTGGGTAGGTCTGAATCTAGCTTAACGGTACATATCTAGATTTATGCAAATCGACCCATAGTAGTATACAATAATTGACTGAAGATTAATTATTTTTAATATGAAATAAAAACCAAGATAAAAATTGATACCGAGTAATTATTTATATTAAACCAATGGAATGTGGCCATGAAAGTTTCATATTTCGATTTACTTTTATCTAAAATGATGTTCTGTACAATTTATGAATCATTTATCATTAACATGGCAACATTTATTTTAAATTAGATCATATTTATTACAACTATTTATATAGTGTCTTTTTAAATTTCGATTATTTATAATATTCCGAGCAAATATTGAAAGTAATTTTATAATCAGGAATACCTACTTAATTCATTTTTTCCATAAAAATAAATGATGTGACAAGAATGAAAGTGGAATAAGTGAAGGTATTTTTAAATAAAATGGTAAAATAATATTCTTACAAGTAGTCCTGCTAAGAGTACCAAGCAGACACCTCCGACAGCAGAAATAACGATAGCAGCAATCATCCCAGAATTACTTTCTTCAGGCGAATCATCATGCGACAACATATCGGTAGATGACGTCGTATCCACTGTAGAATTTTCAGCATCGTTAGTACCACCACCAGACAAGATTGATTTTTGATCTTTGTAAATTGAAACCGGCGTAGTAGTGTCATTTAGTTTCTTCGGTGTCGTAGTTCTATGAGAACCTTGTTCTGAATTATCAATGGGAACAATCTCAATGTCAGGGTCATTAGCATCTGTAATATTCTTTTCTTTCTTCATTACATCAGAGTAATCTTCCTCGAAATTGTCTTCTTCTGGCTCTACATGCGAAGAAGTTGAAGTTCTATGGAAGTTAGGTGTTGTCATCAAGTTTTCGGTAGTTTTACGTTGAGTTGTTGATTCTGTTTCAGATTTTGTAGTTGTATCTTCAACTTTGTTTGATACCGGTTTTATTGTAGTGTATAGTTCGTTTTCACTTTCTGTTTTAGATGAAATTAGTTTGATATCATTTGTACTAGACACAGATTCAGTTGATGATGGTCCATTAAATAATATAGTAGTTTCATAATCACCAGGAAATTCTGTTGTATATTCTTGTTGTACTGTCTCAGTTCTGTGTGTTGTATCAGGTTCAATAGTACTTGTATCACTAAGTTCAGTAGTAACATCAGATTCTGTAGTAGTAAAATCTGAAGTTGTAGTATATTTGTTCATGTTATCAGTGCTAGTTAATTCATTGTTAGTGGATGTTAAATTAAATGTTGTATGTTCAGTAGTTTCATCTGTATTTTCAGATGTAAATTCATCATCGTGTGATGAAGACAGATGGGAATCTGTTGTGCTAAATTCATTGGAAACAGTTGTAATATTTTCTGTTGTTGGTTGGTTTTCTTGAGAACTGGTTGTGTTTTCTTCAGTACTGGTTGAAGTATCATCGTATGCATCTGTACCAGTAGTATCATCATTGTTAGTAGTAGAAGTGAAGAAAGATCTACTACTAGTTGAAATTCTATAAAATTTTGTTGTACTTCTCAAATCATTTTCAGTCGAACTAGGAACATCTGTCGTTATTTCTTTTCTCGTTGGTGGGGTTAGTGTTACTTTAATCAAATTGTTTTCTTGGCTGTTTTGTTCTTGCGAATCACTTTTTATAGCTTCGGTAGCAGGGCCACTAGAAGCAGGAACATCTTTCAAGCTCACTAAGGTCCAAGCAGTTGCAGTTGGAGGAATACTAAAGTTCTTATTATCGTAATCCATAAAACTAGGCGTTGTTGAAGTTTTTAATTCTTCGGTTGTACCAACAAATTTGGTGGAACCCCGCTTGGATATATTAATAGCATTTTCGTGCACAGGTTTAGTGTAAGTTACTTTTTCGGTTTCATACAAGGGATCTAAGCTTGAAGATTCGTATGAAAAGTGTTTAATACTTTTAGGTTTGACTTCACTATCTGGAGCAGTAGTTTCTATTGTGTTATTGCGAAGGGAAATCTGAAACCGTGGTTTCTTGCTGGGTACAAAAGTTGTGCTTGTTGGTTTTAAAGTTGTCGTTACACTTTGCTGCGATTCTTTGGAATCAGTTGTTTTTTTGGTCTGCGTGGTTTCTATTGTTTTTGCTTCATGTTGTTCATTGTCAGTTGACTTATCTACTTCCTGATTATCTGCATTTTTGTTGATAACTGGAACATCTGAATTTTCTGGTTTTTCACCGTATGTACGTGTCTTCAAGTTAGTTGATTCGTAGTTAACATTTTTTCCGCTTTCTACATTTTTATTTCCATTGTTTTTGTCAGCATGGATGTCAATATTTTTATATTCTTTTGTTTGTAATGATACATCCGTTTCGTTATCTGCATTTTTATAATTGTCTATTAGTTTTGAAACATCGTAATTAGTAGTTGTATCATTATCGAAATTATTTTTTTTGTCCTCTTCATCATGATCTGTGACAGCTGTTAACTCATCCAGATTTTGTTCAATTCCGTCTACGAGCAATTGATATTTCGGGTCAAAAATGGTACTTTGAGGTGTTGTTAAATCAAAATTATAATCATTGGTTGTAGTTCTTGTCCTGCTTTTTGGTGATTTTGTTACATCTTCTGAGAAATCTTCAGAACCAGATTCAAGATATTTTTCAATTTCTGGCGATGTTGGTAAAGAGTAAACATTATTTTTGTTATGAAATTCTGGAGAAACATATTTTTCAATATCAATATTCAAAGATCTACCCGTGGCTTTTGGTTCTTCATTTTTAATTTCAATTTCTTCTTTAGTTTCATTTACTTTCGACTCATTTTTGTTTAATACTTCTTTCGTTTCATTATTTTCCTTTTTAGTTTCTTGTTGGTTTACAGTTTGATATTTGATACTTCCTCGAGAAACACTTGGTTTTTCTTTTGGAGCAGGTAATGTTTCTTCCACCGATGATTTAACACTTTCATTTTGGGATAAATCTTCAGATTTAGATTCGATTTTATTAATATTCTTGTCACGTACTGCAGCATCTTTGGAGATCTTGTCTTGCAGTGAAGGACTAGACTGAGTTGCAGGAACGGTTGTCAAGGTAACAACGTCTTTGTTGGTGACCGTGGAGTCGGTAACAGTTGCGTTGAGGCTGACCGGAAGTTCCACATCTCGCACTGACCGGATGTGATGTAAAGATGCACATTCTACTTGGTAACCCGTCAAGGATACCAAGAGAATACCTAAAACAAATTGAGAAAATTAACATTTCATTTCAACTGTATAATGAACTTATTATAACAATATCGATAAAAGATATTATCGGATGTTGTAATTACTTCAGATTTTCTATTATTCTGATAGTAGGTATTTGTATATACTTTGCTTATGTTTATTTTGCCCTTTAATTGGTTCCTGTTGGGCAATAAAGTTATTATTATTATTATTATTATTATTATTATTATTATTGAAAATAAGAATAGAAGGAAAAAGAGGTCAAGCGATGTCTAGCTACGAAATAGTTATTTTTGCATATTTATATCAAGGGTATTTTCAGAATCATTTAAATATTATAAATTGTCATCTTATTTATCTATAATAAAATTATTAAAATTGTTAATCATCTAACATCTAAGAAGAAAATTTTACGTGTAACAATGAAACATTAATTTAATTTAAATAAGTTAATGTTAAACTTTAAACTAAACAAGAATAAATAATATTCTATTACTTATACTTACGATAAATTAATTTATTTGGAAAAGTTTATTGGATAACAGGCTTTAAAGGAAAACAGTCTTTTTAAATAGAAAGACATACAATGCAAAGACCATGTGTTTTGGTATAATATTGCAAGGAAAATAAACCTTTGAACAACAACAACAGTAGCAATTTACAGTCAACCTGACTATTATTATTTAAAAAGACTGTTTTCCTTTAAAGCCTGTTATCCAATAAACTTTTCCAACTATTATATTTCGACTTAATTAACTAGGTACTTCTTAAATAGGTTAATTTACTTATTTTAAAAGAATTTGTAACAGTTCTCAAAATTGTAAATATTTCGGTTTATTGACATCATTAATTAACGGTTTATTAACATATTAAATGTTTATATATGGAGTTGTATTTTCTGTTAAATTTTCTTGGTCTCAAAATTGTTAATGAAAAATTGGCATATGGCATATATTTATATAGGTATCTAAAAAATTTAAGATGAGAAAATTTTAGTCTCAATAAATAAATGAATATATTCGGAATATACTGTTTTTTATTCAAAATTAAATATACAATGAAGGTCGAAAAAGAAAAGAAAATATTTATATTTCCATAAGTAATAAGAAATATAAGTGTATCCTTGTGCCAAAATTACATAGTACCTATTGCTAAATAATTGCTCCATATAGATGTTACAGTTTACATGAATAATTTAACGTATATAATTATACTGCAGTTATTTTAAGAACATGAAATTAATGTTTATATTTAAGTAGCAAACATCCATCAACCATCATTTACATTAATTTTCATACCAGCATTTACCTTTATAATTTACAGTAACACATATTTCACGTTTTATGCCCACAGTTGCATTTTTCTCGCTCTGTTAATCGTCAAATGAAAACAACATTTTAAAAATAATTATTCTACATTTTATTTTAAATTGTTCGTGCTGTAAAGATATTGTAACTATTGCAATTCATTAAGGAGAACATAACAAAGAAAACAGAATTAATTGGCTTTTAAATGTGCTCTACTTGTGATTGCTTTGACATCTGTATGCTAAAGTGAATTCAGTGAATCATAGATGCAAACAATATGCTGGTAATTTCCATAAAACTTTCACGTATTGAGCAAAAGTATACCCGGAAATTTAAACTCTACAACAACACGCATTCGCTAATGCTTTATAAAAAGGATATAGCGTAGATGGATGCTAAAATATATTTGTTTAACATGTGTAATCTCAACATTTTTGCCATATAGTCAGTTATTATACCACAAGAGCTTCGAAAATAATCGAAAATACTGCCGACTGATGAGACGTATTTCCATAGAAACAACTCGAGACCGGAGGTCGAGAGGTTTTTTTGCGGAAATACGTCGAACTAGGAGGCAAAAGTATTTTCTATTATTCTTGATGATCGAGTGGTATACGCATTGACTATTTCACGAATAAAACAAATTTAATTATTTTAAATATCACAATTTTATTTTTTAGCAATTTTTAAATTCATTTTAAATATTTTGACATTTGGTGAATTTATTATTGTTTGTTATGTCATGGTTACGGTGAATATACGCATACTATGTCAATATTCAAAAATATGCACTGAAATAGTTGTTTATAGTTTCTATGGTTTTTGTGAAAAATAGTGCATTTAATGGGTGGATTCTGTTCAAATATGTAAATGCTACAGATTTGTAAATCTTTAAATAATGAACAAAATCACATCAATGTTTGTTGACAAGTATAAAAATGTTCATATGATTATAGATTTCATTGCGATTTTGTTTCATATTTATAATTTTACATATCTGTAGCACTTACAGATTTGAACAGAATCGACCCATTAATTGGTTAAAATACGAGTATAATGAGGTGAGGGAAACAGAAAGCGTTAATTTAATTTTTAATTATGTTACCATAACTTGTAATTCGAAGTTTTATTATCATGATCTTAAGAACTCTACCAATTCGTCAAAGGTCTAGGGGCTCGTGTAATTTTTAACAAAAAATAATCATATTTGAGCTTGATCTTTACTATGCACAAAAATAATTTTATACAAATGACAAATCCGAAAAAATCTATCGTTATTTCTTTTTAAATCAGTATAATGACGTTTTGTTTCTCTTTTATTTAGTACATTAATATTTGCATTGCATTTTGGAATCATATTTACTATATCTTATTTCAATTTAAAGGTAATATAATTATGTAAGTATTATTTAAAAAGTTATTAAATTTTATTATCATTTGTGATTTTATTATTTATTTTATCATTAGGTACGCTAAGTCAGTATCAGTAAAAAAAATTCTACATTAATTCTTATTTACCTACGGTACCTACTATACCTATACTTTGAATTTGAATTATCTAAAATGTAATGTCACACTGAAAAATATTACAGCCAAGAAAAATACCATACTAAAGGATAAAATAATCTGTATGTAACAACAAGTAACAACATGGACAGTGAAATTCAAGAAGTGTTAACATGTTGCATTCAGCGTAGTTCACGGCGTAGCCATACTAGTGTCATGAAATGCAATATCGGTAACCGGAACGTTTAGTAAAAATGCACAACATTTAAAAAAATATTTGCAAAGGTTGCCTAAGGTTTCGCTCTTGTTATTGACGCACGAAGCTTTAATAAAATAAAGGAATATTTCTTAAATGTTTCAAGAGCAAATATTCTCAATTTGTAATTATTTTTACATTCCACGATTCCACCCTTGTTGGAGAAATTTGAATATGTTTGTTTGTAGCCCACTCGCCTACTTAAGCGGCTCATCTACGTTTTTACCGAATTCCTACTCTTGATTTTACTTTTTTTCCATTCCACTTTTTTCCTCACTACTAGAGCTGCCTGAAACCAGCCCGAAGCTCGTACTTTACCGCATCCTAGCAATGCAATGTCATTTTGAAGTTGAAAAATACAGTAAAAGTGTTTTCGTTGCGAGTAAACTGTCAGATTATTATTGAATTCAGGATAATGTTTTTATATACATTTAATAGAGAAAGAATGGATCTACAGATGTGTCTTTTTAAAATTTTAAAAATTAATTTGTATCATGAGACATAACCGTGTAAAGTTTGTATAAAATAGGATTTTTTTTGAATTTTTCGAAATTTTTATATTCATGTACAATTTTTTAATCAAAATTTTAAAAAGGCACATCTGTAGATCCATTCTTTCTCTATTAAATCCTGGTTGAAATCAAATTGTACCATTCTTGTACTGGCCACAAAACACTTGCTACGTTAGTACATTTTTTATGCTGGATTTTAGGTAGTTGACAGGCCTCTTAATGAAAGCCTGTCAGTTTTATAAGAGATGGGAATGCATACAAAATTCTTATAAAATCTAAATAAATCTACGGCCATAGCACATTTACATTTTTATTAGATTAACAAGTTTCTCAGAAAAATGAATCATCGTTCATCGAACTATAAAAAACTGTTAAGTGACTTACCAAGAAATATATCGTTGTAAAAATATTCTTGATCGTTTTATTTTACATTGCGGTGTCCATTCATAATATTGATTTACTGTGGAATGGAATATAATAATTTATCAAAGAAACAGTTCTGGCCTTTTCTATTAATATCATTTGAAATTCTAAAGGTTTATTATTTTGCTAATAATGAAATTTTATATTAAATTAATGATAGTGGTCAGTTCAACTGACCTGAGTAAAGTTCCCACTTACAGCGAGGTTCCTTTAAATAATTTATTAGGTTGCAAAAACTACAGGCTTAAGCGGCCTATCTACGTTTTTCTGAATTCCTAGAATACTCTCGATTTTACTGTTTTTTTTCTATTCCACTCTTTTCCCCACTACTCCGGCATCCAACTACCTGAAACCAGCCCGAAATTCGTACTTTACCGCATCCTAGATCCTAGCTAACATCTTTTTGAAGTTAAAAATACCAAAAATACAGTAAAGTTCGAATTATTACGAAACTTATCTTCGGTTCGTGTAACAAACGTTCTTCTCGTGAGTAATTACCTTCGTTTTAAAATTTAATTTAATGATTTAATAATATACGAGGTACCTACGTATTTTATAAAAATAAAGATTTTTTGATACTTATAGTAAATGAACAATACCACAATTATTTTAACTTCTCACTTGATAGTAAAACAGTAAACAGTAATAATTAAATTTTTATAACGACAAAATAATGAGTCTGAAAATTAGCCACCATTTGAACAACTTCAAACTCGTAGTTGTACCCGTAGTGCAGAACAAGATTACGGTAATCTTGGCATGTTTTCGAGATTAAAGCACCACGCACAGTAAGCAATTCCAGACCGTTAATGCACGCTTTGTTTCATACTTTACGTCTATGCCAATGCCCTAAAGGTGTTGATGACATTTGACATTTATAAATACACACGAAAAGTCACTGCACCAGGAAAATAACTCATCATGATTTCTTTTTTGTAAGTTTTTTAATTGTTTGCATATTTTGTTTTATTGAAGCTAGTCTTTTGTTTTATATATTGCTAAAATTTTATTGTTTTGGTTTATGCTACTTAAGGAAATAAATAAAAACGGAAATGTACTTAAATAAAGGCTTCATGTTTTATTTTACTTTAAATGGCAATAAAAGTTTTATATTCTTACACCATAAACACTGCTATAACACTCTACAACTTATGTATGTCTATAAATTTAGATTTACAATGAATTTAATTACCTATCTGTTGATGGATTTATTCTGGGATTTATCCAATGCGTTGGGTTAATACGTCCGGGTTCATATAGGTATAACCGAGTAAAACATTTAAATTTTAAAACTGTGATAAGGCGCCTGTACAGGATTTCCCCCTAAACTCCAAAGAACGTTGGTATACTCCGAGTATACTCTCTTTGCTTATTGCTTATATATTTTTTTCATTTAAATCATGTTAATAATTAAATGTTACTGTAGTAATTATTGTAAAACAATCATAGACTAAATATTTGGCAGGGCTGTGCCGTCCATTTGTTCCGACCTGCGAATTTTTAAATGTATTCATTATTAAAAATATTAAAAAATACTCTTAAATCGTCTTTTGGGTCGAGTGCTCACAGAAGAATATTGTTCTAAATTTTGAAGTAAAAAAGTATTGTATTGAAAATTGAAATATTGAAAATACGTTATACCTTTGCGATTTACTCTTATCTATATTTAAAAATCTGATGTTAGGATCATCTAAGTGTTGGAATAGAAGTTAGCTGCTTAGCAATTTAAGTAATACTTAAACGCTAAGAAATTGTCGTGCAACTGGGTATCACATTCATGAACCAAAAAAGAGAACAGACAAAATAAGGCATTATCTTGATTAATAAAATATCAACAAAATAATACATTTTACTCGACTTTTTACATACAATCGACATTGTAAACAGAAAATTCTTTTATTTTTATAAATTGTTGTCATGTGATGTATAATGTGCCGCCGAGCATTATACATTGTTTGTGCAGCACAAATTTTGTAAAACAAAATGAAATATTAACCTTAAAAACTTTGACAAACAATGACTTTTTAATAATTTTCTGTAAAATGTGAACGAATATTATTTTCTCTAAATGGGTTCTGCGAAGTATTTTAATTTCTTTTAGTTTGTTGTTACTCTCATGTTAGATGATACATTTTGATATAAATCTAAGTCACTCTAAAAAAACAATTATATCTGCAACTAGTAAAGAGGAAGAGCGAGGTACAATAATAGTAATCATATTATGAAATGTCCATAATGGAAAAAATATTCAATTATTTACAACAGAGATATTCCATTTACTTAAAATCAATATATTAAAAGGAATGCAATAATTTATTATTTATATGAGAATTATTGCAAAGCCCTGATTTGTAGGTTATATAATTTTCTTTAATAAATTATAATTGGAATCAATACATTTTTTCTACGTCGTATTGTTAGTACCTACCCTTATGATAATATTATGTATTTTCTTGGTATAACAAAATTATCATTGATCGATGAAATTATGTACCTATGTAAGTGGTGACTAAAGACAGCATGTTTGTAGTTTGTAACTTTTATTCTTTTTCGTAATTTTGGTCTCATGTCGTAGAGAATTAAGATAATTTATTGAATTTATGTTACTTTTTGTTACTTTAAGTTTCTTGTTTATGACATCATATTGTTTATTTAAAAATAATTACGTAGTTCTTATTTATTTCATTTCAAATGTTACATTTTGGTCGAGGGCAAAAAGTTGTTACGCGTTAAAATATGTCCCGTTCAAAAGTTTAGAGTTTATATCCCCTGATAGAAATTTATTTTTACAATTTTAAAAAAGCACGTCTGTAGATCCATTATTTCTCTATTAAATATTTATAAAATCATTATCTTGAAGTCAATAACAAAATAACAGTTTACTCGCAACGAAAACACTTTTTCAGTATTTTTCAATTTCAAAATGATATTGCATTGCTAGAATGCAGTAAAGTACAAGTTTCGGGCTGGTTTTAGACAGTCGTAGTAGTGGGAAAAAAGGGGAATAGAAAAAAAAGAAAAATCGAGAGTATTCTAGGAATTCGAAAAACCTAGATATCTTTTTAGTAATCGTGTTTAAAAAAAATAGCGCACTGAAAACAAACCAAAAAGTAGAATACTTAATCTTAATAAAACATCTTCCAAAAATAGTTTATAATTTGATAAACACAGAGCATTTAAATCTCTGAACATTCAACCCATGCTCCATATACCAAATACCAACTCTAAATTCAACGCATGGTACAGTTATCTTCACCTCGTGTCATGTTGAGCTGGTCACGGTTGCGGTTGCCAACATGAGCGTACCCGGCGGAATCACAGGTAGCCTTTGCTGAAACACAGTTGTCGTTCCCCTCGGCAAATATAGATGGCATTCTTTATAAATTATCGGTAAAAAGATAATTATTTTATAAAAAAATGCGAAATAATTGTAAAATAGGCGTTATAAATTTTGTTTAAGTTACATTTCTAATTTTGCCATTTCTTGGTGCAAGTATTTTCTTCATTTGATAACACATTTTGACTACAAATTATTATGTAAGTAACTACCTATTTATTATAAATAACAAAACTGCACAATTTACATTTCGTTATTAAATTATAGAATTATTCATATGGTTACGATTTACGAAAATATATAAATAAAATAAGAATACGAGATTGAGAAACTGACAACTCGAAAGAAAATTCATAATATATCAGCCTTCGCTACATATAAGTGTGTCAATATCTTAAAATTTTATTTTATTAATTAGAAAATTACCTATCTCGAACGACATTTTTTGGTAAATATACCTTTTTATTATATTTACTTTACATTTGTGTGTTATATTTCGAAAGTACCATGTAGATTATGATTATTTGTTTACTAATAAAACGTTTTTAGTAGTACGTGTGTTACTTATTTTTTGAGAACTACAATAATTTTAAAAGTAAAAAAAAAAATCCCAGGCAGCTATGCCCATGCCCACGTCAAATTCAGTTCTCCTCGGCAAATATAGGGGCGCTACGAACTGTGTTTCAAGCAAAATCATCTAGATTCCAATCTTTACGAGCGTAGAGATTCCAGCACCGCCCGCGAAACTCAATCCGCGACACTGTACGCCCCGTTACATCCAGACGCCAGCTTCACACCACTGGACCAATGTTATCTCGCCAACTTCACATTCGTCGCCAGCGCTGTCACGCTCTAACACGCATGGGGACTTTGTGACGTAATCAACACGGGAATAAACACGGGGATTGAGGATTGTGATCGTTTTGTTGAGGTTATGGTCACTGATTTTTGTAACTAATAATATGGTGGAATGTGTAACTGTACAACTGTTGAATTAATGAATTAGGGTACTGGGATACGAATACGGTGTATTTCATACATTATTCATTTAGGTTTTAACATTTTGTTAATTTGTAATGCAGCGAATGATGGTGATTTTTATTTATTTATTTATTTATACCTAGGTATATATTAATAATATTTGTATAATAAGTAAAAAGAATAAAGTAAGTCCTGGTTCGAAGTATTTCCGCAAAAAACCTCTCGATCTCCGATCTCGAGTTGTTTCTATGGAAATACGTCTCATCATTCGGCAGTATTTTCGATTATTTTCGAAGCTTTTGTGGTAAAATAACTGATTATAGTTGTAATAGTTTGTATCAACAAAATTTAAAGTACTCGCGGACAGCGCTGGCAATTACTTAAGTATTTAGGTACTTAAGTATCAAATTTTAATAACAACTAGTACTTAAGTCTAAATATTTTTTGGTACTTATTACTTTATAATTGTAAGTACTAAAATAAAAACTTGTTCTTAAGACTTATTTTCATTTCATAATCGTAAATAGTAAAAGTACTTTTTAAATACTTAAGTTTTTCAATAATACTGAAATAATGTAAAAGTACCTATTCAACCTGCGATCACAGCGACAGTACCTACTATACGACATTTTTACTGTGAATGAATCTTCTTCCATAAAGAATGATAATAATCGAAGTTAATAAAGGTTGCAAACCATGAAATTTATTATATTAATTTTTAAAAATACTGGTACTTGAAAAGTACTTATTTTAAAGTAATTTTGACAAGAAAAACTTATACTTTACTTAAGTACTGTAAAGCTTTACTTGAATATGTACTTGGTAACAAGTACTGAACATTGGTAGTACTGGTACTTATACTTAAGTATTTTGATTTCGATACTTGCCCAGCTCTGCTCGCGGGTTATTCTTAAATAAAAAATATTATATCTTACCTAAAATTATTCGAACTTTTGATTCCATTTTCACATCTTTAGACAGATTTCATTCCTGGTACCTGAAACAAAAATAAAATCTTTTAATGGATATAGTTAAATTAAATAGTATCAGTTGTACAACATAATGTAAAAACTCAAAATGTATGAAACGGAATTAAAGCTTTGCTGTACAATGTGCAAATTTATTTGTTTTAAAAATCTAGTCAGTATAAAACTGTTATTCATTAGAACACGTGTTACTAGTGAATAAAATTTTTTCCTTGTGTTTTGATTAAACTTACAACTTAACACATGTGTAAGTTGCAACTATGATGTTATGTTCAAGTTTAATAATGCGCAGAATGTAGAAACAAAACATGGAAAAATCCTAAAGGAGGCGTCAACAATATATTAAATTTCAAAATGATGTGTCATATTCAGGATGATAATTATATTAAGGCGCTTGTAAATCCAGAAGATTAACAATTTGAACAATTCTGGCTGTATTATAAAAAATTTCAAATTGAAATTTAACATGAAGAATCATGACTCATTAGTGAATCAATAAATGCAAATTATTAATTGCTGGACATCAATTAGCAAAACTTGGAGCTAATTTTTATCATTTAATAATCCATATTATACGTTAATTAATGCACAATAAAAAATTTCTTTGAAATACTTAGATAATATACATTAGTTGGAAGACGGGTATAGAGAGATTTTTTTAAACAGTTAATCCATTGACTGTAATAATTTATGTAAAACTCGCATTTTTAGTAATTTTTAGAAATTATTTAACAAAATGCGGCAAGGTTTTTTGTAAATTTAATTATATAGCCATGTAAGCACAACCTATAATTACATCATTGTAAAATATAAGGTCATCGATTTCAAAACCAAAGTCACAAAATGATTTATTGTAACATGCTTTTTGCTTTGCATTTGATAGCAAAAGATGGGCCTTAAATGTAGGTATGTAAGTAAGGTATTGCTAAAAATCCAACGAGTAGCAGTGAATTAAAAAGTTTCCCAATTCTCTGGAGACCTGAAATTCAAGTTGTTTGTGGTAACTATAGAAAAAATCTGAATGACGTAAATCTCTAGTTTCTAATAGCAGTATCTGTTTCCTGTAATTGTAATATCTTTTCTGTATAATAATAGCTGTAATTTGAGGCATCCTATTACAAACTGCACAGCACAGATGTTAAAAAGTGAATACATCTCTGAATCTCTCATATGTCACGACAATTGTGTAAGCTAAGTATTGAAAAAAAGTTTCTGAATAATAATTACAAAATCATACCATTTTTGTTTGATATATTTCATCATTATTTTGATTAGCATTAACTAAGGCTTGAATAATATATTAATGAACCAACTGCAATTATTATTGTAGAGATAACCATAATTAAACGTAAAGAAACTTTCGATTTATATTTTATACGCACTTTAAAATGGACTTTTACTTATAATGTTATAATAGTTTTTTCTTCAAACGTCAGAAAAACATAATATTTCATATCTCCATAGAAACAGCTAAAGTTTTACTTTTCTGAGAGCGGCAGACAATAATATTACCTGCCGCTGTGAGCGTCAGATAATATTATCTGCCGCTGGTGAACCAATCAAATTGCAGCTGTCAATAAAATTTAATTCAAATTTTTATTAAACAAAATAAATCAAAGACGACTATATTATTTCAATCCGAATTATTTTAATAAATTTTCTTACACGAGTATCAATTTTATTGTAAGGTTTCGACGTCTGAAGAAAAAATAGCATATTTTATGCGGAGCTAAGTGACTATTTATGGCGCATCTGTAGTTGCCGGATGAGCGCAGTGAACGCCTACAGATTCGCCACAAAAAGTTCCACTTTAGCTCCTTATTAAATAATATACTATTATCTGATGCCGTATCATACTGGCAACATTATAAGCCTCAACTTGAGGACTATAATAGCGTTTATTATAAGCCAAGGACTATAATGAATCCATTATGGTACTCAGTACCATAATGAAATAACAAACAACTCGTTTCTAAGAAAGTTTCAAAATTAGCACACCTGATTTTTTTAGATTTAATTTTTTTTGTTCAATACCAAAAAAATCATTTTACTTTTTGATTAAACTTTGCCAGCAGATAAAATTTTGTTATGCAATATGGATTGTAACCAATCATTATATCACCAGACGAGGCAAAGCCGAGTTTGATAACATGACCTGTACCATAATGAATAAATAATCATTATTTTATTAAAAATAAAATATCTTTAAACTTATTAAACTCCTATTTACAGGACAAAACAGGACAAAAATTAAAGGGTATATACTGTACGACGTGCTGATCATTAAACAATTTAAAACGAAAATTCGCAAAAAAATTGCATCGTATTTCAAGCAAACATTTTTTTGCCACTGGTCGTAGTTATTTTTAATAATTATTTTCAAATCTTCTACAATGAAAGTAATTGTTTACATAATATCTAATACCAATACTCGTAAATGCCAAATTATCAAATATACCATCAAAACAGTGATATTTAAAATGTACACACGTCAAGCAAACTACCCTTAACTTTGCGAATTTTAAAAAAATTCTTTTTGTTTCATGATCAGCACGTCGTACAGTATATACCTTTTAATTTTTTTCCTAAGTTGTAGAACATCCTGTATATCACTAGTTGAATAGTAGTTTTATAGTAAACAACGTGATAATGTATAGAGTATAGGTAATGTCAAACATTTATCCCTGTTACGAATTAAATTGAAATACATATTTTTCACCTTCATGATAACTAACAATAAACATGAACAAGAACAAACAGTTAATTAAATATATATCTACATATTTAAAACAATCGCAAAATTTTATTTAGAACACCAGAAAGTTGTGCCGAAAACTGCAAAACAATCGTTATGTAAATGTGTGAAAACACTTGTTTTTATAGAAATGAGAAACCGAAACTGCCGTATTTCTTGTTTAAGTTTTTACACATTTCGATTTCATTTAAGAGAACGTACGTAAATCGTAAGCATAGTTCAGTGAACTGTTGAAAAAAGTAAATGCAAAGATATTCGCGAACGGTTAAGAACCGCAATCGGAACTACGGTTATGGGCGCTGTTTGAAAAATGTCGGTTAATTTTATTTTAACTTTTTCGTGGCCGTGTCCGAATGATTTGCTCCAAAGAAAACTTAACACGCAAGGTTTTACTGGGTTACTCTGAACTACTAAAATATTTTTATGTTAACGGCGGTAAATGGAGTGACCAAACGGTTAAATTACACGAAACCTCTATGATTAATGAGATTGAGGTATTTTTAGAACTGTGGGGTTTTACTTTTAAAACGGTGTCAGACGTAAAAATGTATTATAGTTAAAACACTGTAGGTGTCGTGATTTTATATTAAAGTAGTTCGGTCGTCGTTGACGCTAGTCAAAATCCGTCCGTTTTTTGTTGTCAATTTATGAAGTGAAATTCGACTGTAACGGTTTTTAATATTTTATTATGAATTTTTATGCATCTGGTTCTCAAACAAATAGTCGTATTTTACAAATCTTGTAATTTCATTCGCAACTTGACTAGTCAATCACCCGGTGTCATAACTCGGGCCAGGTTATGGCGTCGACACAGTTGGCAGCATTGTCGTGATTTTGTCACATATTTTCCCATTTTTTGGGCTATTTACATCGGCAACGTAGGGTTTTGACTATGCATAACGAAGCCTTAATATATATTACCTTTCCAAATATCAGTTTGCCACTATTTATTCAACGAACTTTTACGGCGCAATTTCAATTTTTCTTAACCAAAAGTGTCATTTTCCATAAGAGCCCATGTAAAAACAGTGAACTTCAAACTCATTTTTCTCAAAAACGAGTACTGCAAGGGCATATTTTCTTGGCACTTTTGAAAATAATATTAAATTTTCTGTTGAACCAGACCATTTTCAATACAAAATCAAAGACTTCAATTGACGACTGAACTACTTTAAAACAATTTTTCGAGTCAAATTGCTGTCAGGTGACAAGGTTGAGATGTCAAACAAAAATTTATTCGGAGGAAATAAAATGCTCATGTGTAATTCAACGAGATTATTTAACGACTCCTTTGGTTCTTCTTTACAAATATTTTCCAAAATCGAATCATTTCACTGACAAATATTAGAAATATGAAGCAAATGACATTTTAGTGTTTTGTTTATTGTTTGGTTGCTAAGGAAAAGGTAAATAAGGTTTTATCACTTGCAAAAAGTTACCTTCCTTTTTATCCGCTTTCAAAGCGATAAAATTGTGTTTTGTTTATGGCTTACTTTATACAGGAGTAGAATTATCATTTGCAAAATGTTAGTTTGGTTCAAAGACCAAAAACCAACGACAGTAGGAATAAATTTATCCCTGGATTTATCTCAACAACAGTTACAATAAAAGAAGGAAAGCAGTTCTTACGGACTATACATACATCAGCTCTAATATAATTTGCTGTAAAATACCTACTAATAGATTTTGCTCGAGATTTTGTTTCTTGTACAAGTACAACTTAAACCGATTTAAGTGTACTACATACTATCGTACATAAATCTGTACTGTAATCTCCAATTTGAAAGATTTTTCTGTGCAGTGTGTTTGAAAATACCTATACATACCATAAAAAAGACTCAAACTAAATCAAAGCTCTACATTTAAATAGAGTAATATTGAACAATCAATTTATGTTTTCTCTTAAATGTAAATAGTCTACCTTTAAGTTTAAATACCTATCAATGTTTTTGAAATGTCAAAGCTTTCTTTTTTACTACTCTGCCCAACCTACGTACAAACAATGACTCATATAGTTCGACATACTTTTAACTTTTTGACTATTATACGTTATAGAGTTGGAATTAAACATTTTTCTTCAAATTGAAAAAATGCTTTTCATATTTTATTCACCTTTGCAAAATTTTAATTTTAAATTTATAACGATATTTTTGTAACAATTCTTATTTCAACAACAACTATATTATAATATCTACTATTTTAAAATCTGTAAATAATATTATTTAAACAGTACTTATTCTCTGAAACTTCAAAATGAAAATTCAAAACAATATTCTTACAAGTTGGTCTGAGTATTAACACGTAACTTTGAAATATTACTCATATTTTTAGATAACATTTACAACAATCCAAAGCATGACAAAGATGCAACACCTTTAAAATTCCTAACATAATAGATAATAAAACAATACCGTATATAACAGGAAATGTATTCTTTATGAATCAGAACGTATGAAGTATGAAAAATGGAAAATTCACGCCTTTAAGATGCAACGCTCGTCAAATGGTAAAATTATTCGCAGTAAGAATTATATATCTTCACAGACAATACAACATATTATATCCTGCTCATCAATATTACCGTATCGAATTGAGAATTTGCATAATATATACACAATAGTGACGTTGGTGTTTAGTTCAGTCCTTTGTATCTGTTATTTAGTAGCGTAGCAAATTTAGAAACGTGAAACGTATATTCGTGTACACATTTTATAAAAGCAAAAATATAATAGTATATTAAAGAACAAGTTTTATAAGACATAATTTTTTCGCACGTGTTCAAATTTAGTAAAACGAGCCCTCGGGCGAGTTTACTAAAGGACAAGTGCGAAAAAAGTCTTATAAAATGAGTTCTTTATACTATTTTTTCTATTTGGTGTCTTTTTATTATTAAAATTTAAATTATACTGCAACAATATACACAAGTCGATTTAGGGAAATTTGTAACGTTTTGGTTGGTGATATTAATATTGTCATTTATTTATCTGTCACTGTCACTGCAAAAGTATATAATTACTGAACTATTCTAGGTGATAAGTATAGATATTATAGAAAATATTGAACTTATATGTTTTCTATTTCTGGAGTCATTAATTTTATTGAATAAAAAGTAATTAATTAAGCAAAACATATTTAAAGGTTATACTGAAATTTGTCAATTCTGAAGTTTGACGTTTAACAATTGAAATAAATGTCATCTGATACTGATCTGATACTAGCAATACCAACCTTCTATAAAAATATGTTGCGTGTCACAAAGTGAGCTGTAGCGACATTCAGTTGCGTTTTACAAAGTTAAATTTGTGAACGTCAAATAGAAATAATGTTATTATACGATAAATAAAACACAATGCTGGGATGCAGTCAATTTATTAAAAATTTAATCAAGCTCGACCGGTTTCGGCCCTAAGTGGGTCATCTTCAGGAGCTACAATTGTAATATATGAATTTTTTTATTACAATTGTAGCTCCTGAAGATGATAACCCACATGGGGCCGAAACCGGTCGAGGTTGATTAAATTTTTAATAAATTGACTGCATCCCAGCATTGTTTTATTTATCGTCAAGAAGCTTCCATTATAATATGTTATGTCGTTTGTAGAGATAGAACTAGCTCCAAGTTCTAACGATTTTATCTCAAATTCGACATGAGTCATTATGACTCAGTGATGGCCATCTTGCCACCAACCATCAAACCATCGTTCCTGTGTATTTGAAAGTGTTGCAGTTGCAAATAAATCTGATATCGCCTTCACATTTCATGTCAAGGTGGAGCTAATATTTTTTTCTTAATAATGTTCTGACACTCCTAGTAGTTATCTTTTTATCAATATTTTTAACTTTGCAGTGCAGGACAGATTACTAGACAAAAAGTTACTTATTTTGTATTGTTTTACAGGGTCTTACAAAAAAATCTGATGTGGCTAGCACAAGACCTCACTATACCCTACTCTATTTACTATTTTAGAAATTAAATAATTATTTATAATTTATAGTATGAAACTTTAGTATCTTGTTGTCCAATGTTTAAATTTTAATTGATTATGATAGTGATAGTGACACTAGGGACACATAATTTTATATTTTATTGGAAAAAGAAGATAGGACATTTTTTGTTTTCGATAAATTAATAATATCTTATACCTTGCACATTTTCATACCTAGGTACTCGTCAGTGAATATTTTTATTTGACTATTTCCCACATATTAATTAAACCAATCATTTGCTTCAATGTTTTAAATTCTGACCAATGACGTACAAAATATATCGGCAAAAATTGAAAAAATTCCCTAGGGATTGTTCAAGTGACAATTTACCCGTTACATGGCCATGTATGACAATTTTATTGATTTTGTATTGTTTTTAATTGAAATTAAAAGTGTCAAATGAACCTTTTTGCGACAACTTCTTACGATGAAATAAAAATACATCAAATATAACGCCAAAAAATACAGTTACGTCAAAAACCTTAGTTTGGAACTTGTGAAACGAAAGAAACTAAAATTTAAAATTTTGACACTCAAAGGTTAGTAAAAAAATTAAATGTCAAAATAAACAACCATTTCGGCACAAAAAATTAGTCTTTATTTAAAAACACGAAAAACCACGAATAATTATTCTAATCGGTCTGCAGCAGTGTCAAATTTTGCTTACTCCGGCATTAGAAAACATTTCATAATAAAAATATTAGGACAGTCCAACGTAAATTTATTAGTTCATATTTTATATCTGTTTATTTGGGAAATAGTCTAACAAAATATATCTCGGGTTTCATTATTTTGCAGGTAAAATTATTTCTTAAGATTGTTGCTTATAGGTAACATTCCTCGACAAATTGAATGATAAAATCCCTCGCCTTCAGCTCGGGATTTTGATCATGTCATTTGTCTCGAAATGTTACCAAGCAACAATCTTTTGAAATAAATTTTTCCAGCAAAATAATGGTCCCTTGATATATTACTATTGAAAATATACCATATTTCCGAATTGAAAACCTTTTTCAAATTGATTTATTTTTCAGTTTTATACTAATAATTATGAAACAATAGCTATTTGTGTAACAAATACATCTAAGGATTAGTTGAGTCGAAGATTATGATCAAGCGACTATGTACGAGTTACATACATATTATGCAGGATTTCTCAAAGGACAATATAATCTATGAAAGAATTCAAATTTTTCACTTTTTTTCATTCCAATATTTCAATCAGTACTAAGCAATACTGTTAAAGACTTAGTTACCAAAAACATTGTTAGCACTTTGATTTTTTGGCATTTTGACCCTCAAACAAAAAACAAACCATAAGTAGTAAAGAATCTTTTTAAAACATGCTTGGGTTTCAACCTTTGCTTGGGCCAGTTTGGCTGTGTAATCAATATTTCAAGCATGTCCGACAAGTTAGTGACAATACGTGTTAGTTTCAATGTCAGTTCAGTGAAATTGGAAAATGCTTCGTTGCGTATTTTGTTACTATAGCTTTTGCTTAGATTTATTTTGAATTGATTCTAATTTACAAGGTTGAAACAATAATAAATGATAATATATAATTACTTTACATTACAATGTAGCTACTATTATTTTGACTAATTTTAAAATTACATGTTTTGTGTTTATAACAAAAAAAGATAATAAATGTTTAATATTATAAAAATATGAAATATGTCTATTATCCTAGTAATATTTAATTTACTTAAGAGGCCCGTCTACCATTTTTTCGAATTCCTAGAATACTCTCGATATTACTTTTTTTTCTATTTCACTCTCTTCCCCACTACTACGGCTTCCCGAAACCAGCCCGAAACTCGTACTTTCCCGCATCCTAGCTATACAATATGTCATTTTGAAGTTGAAAATTACTATAAACATGACTCCAGATTCCCATAATAACTTGTGTACTTCAAATTCCTAGGCTAAAGAAAAAAAATAAAAATATAGAAGACATCCTTTGTTAATAATACACTCATATGTAAAAGCATCATATATTTCAATTATAATTAAAGTAAACGTGGGAGGCGTACACCTCTGTAACGCTGTAAAATTTTAGGGTAGACGAACACCTTAAAGTATCATTCCATTTGTTTGGATAACGATAACACATAGCAGAGCACAAATAATTACAAAACGTTTGGGTTAAAAACCTAATTGCATTGGTTCATATTGGCTTACTAGCGAAACTGTATGCGTACCTAGTACATGAAGTTCTACGTTCAGTTGTACTAATTGATTACTTATATTGGCATGCATTCCCATGTCATGTACACATGCATTTAATTAATTCCAATTCTGTAACCGATCGAATAGATTTTTTCCAGTGGTAAACTAAATACAAAATTAGAACACCTACAATTACATACTTTATTTACTGTAAATATAATCATTTCACTAAAATGAGAATATTCGGTGAACACAATGTTAATGTAATATAAAACTGAAAAAAGTAAAAACTAATTTATATTTTATTTCGCTTATTAATTTTTTTTTCATTTTGAAATTTTTATTTAGGTAATCAAAATCACAAAAGGAGTTAACACCTGTTTACATTATCTCCACTGCTCCTTTACTACTAATAATTGTACACTGACATTCCTGCCACATTATTTTCACTAACCAATACCGTTTTTTACCTTCCGCTTACCTGTAAAGGAAGGTATTGGAATCATGCAAAAAATCGGGTGGTGAATTTTTAGTGGATGAGCACGAATTAGGGTCCTTACAACTCATTTTTGATAGTTTCACGATGATGTCTGTGTGTATGTGTGTGTGTGTGTGTGTGTGTGTGTGTGTGGTCAAGGGTTGTTAGTCGCATAACTCAAATACGAATTACCCGAAAATTTTGATATTTGGTATTTAACATTTGTATATAAATTGGAAGAGCTCCCTAGATTTTGGTACAAATATCTTCATCGGAAGTGATATTTTTTGAAGATTGAAAAGGTTAATTGTCAAAATTGTATATAAATTTGGAAAAATATAGTATTTATTTGTAATGAGAATAAGAGGAAAAGTTATTTGCAACTTACGTTATAAAAAAATTGTCTTTATCTGGTAGCATTAAAGAACTGCAGTAAAATTTAAAAAATAAATTTATCAAATAAAACGTTGATATCTTGTAATCCATGATCGGTTGATTTTTGTTTCTGCGTAAAAAATATTGACAGGTGAGACGGGTGACAAGTTGGCATACTAGCGCTATATAAGTCCTAAGTAAGATATTAAATGTAGTAATTGAACGGAGGATGGCTTCAACACAGCAGAGTTTTCCTGTGAATTAATCTTTTTATTCAGGTGATGCAAATTTCTGTGTTTGAATATTTGAGATTTTTATTTGTATATTTTAAATGGGCACCGGATTGCACGTATACATTTCTGTTTAAAGTCTAGATATGGCGGAAGGTTGTGTGATGGCCACGTCAGATTTTTAACTGTTGCTATTTATAATTTTATGTAGTTTCGTATTTTTTGAAATTAAATTCATATGTCTGATAAACAGTACACCAAAATTATATTTCATAAAAGTTATACGTTCCTTATTTATTACTGTTTTATTTAATATTATATAGGTACAACATCTTTATGCCTTCTCAGAAAGGAATATTTTTACTTCGATTTTTACATAGTAGTATTTACTACAAATTTTAAGCACGTGAATAATTATAAAATAATTCATATTCTACTCATATAGGTACAGACTGTCCGAATTTTTGTACAGATGATTTTTAAGAACATGGTTACTTTAGACATAACCTACATTTACTTACATGAATCATAATAATAAAACCATATTAGTATATTCTGAGATGTTTACTAATTGTCTCTGGAATATAATTATTATCACAGACATCAAATTACGTAATTTACAATTTTATACGTTTACACAGAGAATTACACAACTTTCATTTTACAGTAATTAACTGTTCACTTTTTAACTTACAAATTAGAATATAAATCGTTTATGTACCTATACTACACATTACATTTCTTATCACATTTAATCACCTTATCTCTTAAATATCTGATAAATATAAAATGAATCATCCGCAAAAATTATCTATTGATATAAATGATAAGATAAGATAAGAGACTTAGTTTTTACTCTAAAGATGACTTATATTAACTGTCTTTATCTAATTACTTAATGAGAAATTTTATAAGTTGCAAAAACAATCTAAAACACAATGCTATTATTATAAACAGAAACGTTTGAAAGAGTTAATTGTTTTGCAAAACCCAAAGTAAACTTATTAAGCAAAGATCTAATGTAATATAATTACATATAGTTAGGTACCTGTTTAGAGTGTATAATTTTATAGGAATATAATACAACGTAACGTTGGCTAATAAAACACAATAGGCAAGTATGAATAACATGTGTTGAAACACTACTATAAGTTAATGAAACTTCTTTATATTTCTAATTACAACACAGAACCGAATTTACATAATATAAAACGACTTCTGTATATGAGTATAATTAGTAAGTAGGTACAGGTACAAAAAAATCGGAAGAAGATGATTGATATTGATAATTTCGACAATTTGGCGCAGTGGTGGGTCCAGAAAATCTGTAAAGAGGGGGCGAATTTTTATGAAAAATATTACCGTTGTTTTCTGAGGGAAAAGAGAAAATAGTGCCGCAGGCGAAAAATGTTTTGGGTTCTAGGCCAACGGCTGTTTCATTAAAAGTTGAGTTTTTCCATATAGGCGAAAATACGTAAGTATTTACCTTTTTTCACGAGTAGGTATACTGCTCGTATTTCTATAGAAATTAAAATAAATAACAAATTTAAAAAATCTGATGTGGCCAACACATGACCTCTCTCCGAAGGACTCTACTATTTTTAAATAAGGAGAAATTTTCTTGTCTGATGTTATTTTTAGGAATGGAAAGAAATTACTGGGATGCAGTCAAATTATTTATTATCTCACTCTCTACTAGTTTCGACACCCCATGTGTCTTCTTCAGGAGATGAGATTAAATATATATGTAAGATATTATTCCTTTAATCTCATCTCCTGAATAAGACACATGGGGTGTCGAAACTAGTAGAGAGTGAGATAATAAATAATTTGACTGCATCCCAGTAATTTCTTTCCATTCTAATATTTTTATTTTTCAAATTGTAAGTATATATCGAGTATATGTATAGTACTTACTCACAAATATATACCATTGTAGAAGGGACTTCGTAAATTGTATAGTTTTTATAATATTATTAATGTTTATCATAACCACATAATCATATACATAATAAATGATATTTCATATTTTCAATTTGTCAAAATGTTAAAAATTTATTTGACAACGCTCAAATATTTTATTTTTTGTTTTCATTGGTATAGGCGGATATATCAAAATTGTAACAAATTTGTAGAATTTAAACTTCTTGTAAGTGGAAAATGGTGCTAGATAGAAACAACGTTTTGAATACAAATTGTAGATAGTATCATTTAGTATACATTGTTCTTAAAAAAATTCCTATTAATCCATAAATCTTGAGCATAGTCCAGAAAAACTCTTCAGATCTTCAAGAAACTACCACTGCCGGTACACATACATTATGATTAAAAATTTTAAAATAAAAAAATCATAAACCCACTACGTATTACTTTATACCTACCATTATTTAACAAATTGATTATATTATTATTACCTAACCAGAAAAACCCGCCATAATATTAATTACCACTAGGAAAATACCACAGAAAATAAACAAACTTTGCAAAAAGCATATCCTCTTTAAACTCAGTACCAGAATCAATTCATATTATATCACAGATCAGTATAATTCCAGGAACAATAATTGCTATTGATAATCGCAAACCTGATGGGCACGTGAGGGAATCATTAAAGGATTCAATCAGCTACGTTTTGGATTTGCATATTCGGGAAAAGTATTGATAATGGAGTTGGTTTACTGTACTAGTTAACCTTGGTATTGTTAGAGATTGTATGAATACACATTGTCGTTTGCAAAATGTTAATCATGCAATAATGATTAGCATCAGTACCGAGCAATGAGCAGGATTCATTAGTATGAAGTTGTTCGGGAATTAATTATGGTAAAAGGAATTAAAGACATGTTTACAGTTATATATTTCAAATTTGCATGTGTTTAGATTAGTTTGATAAAGGCTATTAATTTCATATGGTGTTTAAGGTGAACAGTCAAAAACATTGATTCCGCACGCTATTCTATAGCGTTTATTGTTATGTTAAACATAAAAAATCTGATGTGGCCAGCATACGACCTCTCGGATCATTTTGGATCAAATCATCGTAGAAACTTGTTCTTTTTTGAACTTTAAAGGAAATTGTGTGAACTTTAATGTCCTTGCCTTGAATATGATCTACAATTTTTTTTGTACTCCGTACAAGTTGTTAAAGATGGACATTTTTGCAGTCAAAAACTTTTTTTTTCTATGGTGGTTTACGGGACATGGGATGTATCGAATGTGGCTTTCAGGTACACCATTCGAAAGAGGAGACATCTTTTTAAAACCCAAAAGATTATTGATTTTGGGTCAAATGCAACCGAGTTATCAAGGTTTGAAAATTTGACATTTTTCGTCAACAAAAAAAGTTTCCCCTAATTTTTTCCTCGAGTGTAGTTTTATTTACATTTTAATAGTTTCATGTTCATGTAATATGAAAACGATAATGTAAACCAAGATGCAAGCAAAAGATGTCAACTGTACTGTTACTGCCATTTTGTATAGAAACAAATTTCATATGATCATGGACAAAAATACTGGAATTTCAAAAAAGTTGAATATTAGTTGCACTTTATTTTATTGTTGAATACTACCAGATTCAACAAATTGTATTTAAAATTAACTGTACCCATAGATTATCTCTTAATTTTAATTGCAAAAATTGTCATAAATAAATAATGTACAAATTTATTTAAGGAAAACTATATAACCCGGTTTGCGGATTTCTACCAAAATCTTATCCGGTGTTAAAATCCTTAGGTACTAAAATCTTAAATATGAAATTTGAATATTAAAGGTTTAATACTTTTTAAGTTATCGTGGAGGAAAAATCGTCACATACGTCCATACGCACACACAGACATCATCGTGACAATATTACTAATTTTCATTGGTATTATGCTCGGTATTATGGTTATAAAATTCCATGTGTGGCACAAGATTTATGTACAAAAGTATAAGTTTATCAACTAATGGGTGTTTCAACTTTACAAGATACTTATTTAATTAAAATTTATTGTTACAAAACAGGCAAGCATAATGTAAAAAAATATGCGATTTAATCTTAATCGTCATATTCACAGACAAGTATGTCAATTAAAATTTAGTAATTTTGTGTTAATTCTGTGTATTTTTCTTATTTTAATAATTAAACATCCTAATTATAACCACCTTATCTTTTTGTATCTCATAAGTCATAACCATGAAAATTCTTCATTTTTATTAAAAAAAAGTTACAAAGAATGAATCATACAATACAACACAGGTAGGCGTCAAGGTAACTCGATAATTTTTAAGTGTCAAATAAGATAAATTTTTATTTCTTTATTAAAGGTACCAATTTTTATTACTCTCAAGGATTTCTTTAGGTTCACTGTACAGTTTGTAACCTCACTGTAAACGTAGGAAATTATATGTTGTAGGTAGGTTTTTAATTCTATAACATGCGTGCAGTAAATATTTTTATCTGAGATAGAAATGTCGAACTTTGTATAAATAATTACATATTGGTATGTATTCAAACAAGAACAAAATGTACCAGTTGGTCAACAACAAATTTTTTTGTACTGAACTATAAATTATAATTTTATTTGACTTACGTAAATAATCAGAAACCAATATTTCACAATTCACACCTTACCTGTACTAAACAAAAAACAAATCATTGATTACAAATTTAACCTTGATTTTGACCTTTGTAACTAATTTGAAGCAACATATTTTTATGATGGATAAAAATATAACATGACATTTTATAAGAAACATCTTTTTCGCATTTTTTAGATGTGTATTGCATATCTCCTTTTTATATTTGTTTAAAGTGTAAATATATATTAAATCTTACAGTTGTTCAATAATTATCTTCAATATAAAATAAAAATTAATTTTAAAACCTACAATCAAATACTTGTCAAACATTTTGACATTACTGATTTTGACGTTTCAATGAATGTCGGACAGCGGAAATCAATGTTTAGCCAATGAGAAGCTTCATTTCAAAGCCGTTTCAAAGCTAATACAGATGACGTCATTAATCCCATACAACACAAATACGTCGTTAAGACGTCTTTATAATGTCTATGTCTTTAAAACGTTTGATCCAAATGTAATCACAAAGACGTCACATACGTGTCTTATGTCCTCCATTCTGGATGTTTAAAAGATGTTATTTTCTTCCATGCAAATGACGTCTATTTAATACATTTTCGACAGTCAAATGATGTCCTTTTTAATAAAATTATGATCAATATACGACTTAATTTTGATAAATATAGAATTCCTGTATGTCATAACCAAGATGAATTTTGAGATAAATATAGGACTCCTATAAATTGTAAGCCGGAGATTTAAAACGTACAACATAATGACGACTTAAAGTCTATCGCATAAGACGTCTAAAATTCGACCAATACTAGTCTCCTTATGACGTCTATAAGACAGTAGCAAGATGTACGTCTTACAGACGTTAATATACGATCGATGTGTTGTATGGGATGTGATAAACCGAGTGATAAACCTTATATTTCGAAACTAAATAGGTACATTTTTAACACTTTTTCATTCATAATCATAACTATTTAGTATGTTATTACTATTTTAATACAAAATTGCCATAACTTGATTATGGTTGGTTCAGAATCCATTATATTTTTAAATGTTTGCTAAAAAATAAGTTATGAAAAATACACTGCCACAGTCTACAAAATTGGATATATTATGATAGCAGAAACAACAAATCAAAAATCTGAAAAACAAGTATGACGCAACACCAATCCAACCTTGTCGTCGCGGTCGCGTCTCACGGCGTTGAAGAAGATCTAGTTAATAGGTGTGTTAAATACCCGCTGGACAACTTCGTGGCCGCGCTGAATGTGGGTCAGGAAGACAAGACATGGCGCGAACCGCGAACACACGAAGCAAACCACGTCACAAGCCAGCGAATGAACTCTGTGACGTAGACGGCACACTTCCACTACCAAAACATTGGAAGTAAAGTAACTGTTGTTTGCTCAATTCGCGAATATATTGGCTGAAGTAGAGTAATTAAGTTAAATGATCATGAATTGTGTGTCTTATATTTGTAAATCAAATCAAAAGGTGGATTTATAACACGCACAGCGCATAGAAAATAATTTACCACAATACCTATAGCATATGAATTGGTCATATGGAAATTAGTGCATCCATTTATAAGACGCACAGCGCATAGAAAATAATTTAGCACAGCACACAAATTTTTTATTTCCCATTTATTCATTTATTATGTCAAAGTCTCTTGTCAAAGTTATTTTTTGGTCAAAAACGGTTTTGAATTATTTTGTTGTCTATTATTTTAAAGAAATATTTGCAAAATACAATAAGAAATACACAAAGCCTCAAAATCAAATGTCGAAACAGCTGCCATAACCCGTCAACAATCTGTGTTTCTGTGCGATTTATAAAACCCTTGTAATGAAAATGCTGTGCGCTGTGCTGTGCTATGTTGTGCTAAATTATTTTTATGCGCTGTGCCCAGTTATAAATTCAGCTTAAAGCTGAAGAGCCTCGTTCGAAGTAATTACAATATTAACAATGTAGTAACGCTTGCCGGTACGGTTATGCCACAATGATTAAATTAAATTAAAAACATTTAATGGCTTATGTCACCATCTTCCAACTAGGTAGTCTATGTACAACTATTCATTAAGTTTAGAGCTGAAAAATTTTCTGCTATATCCTGGGTCAGGGTTCGGGTGGGAAGTTGTAATTACTTCGAACGAGGCTCTTCATATAATTTCGATCGAACTTCACTTACAGGTAAATTCGTTTGATCTACAATTATATTACGAGCCTCGTTCTCGTAATTACAATATTAACAAATGTAGATGTTTAGAGTTGGAAAGCTGTTTTTTTTTAAAATTAAGTACCTTGTTCTAAGTTTTCGTCTTTAGATAATGTATCAAAGTCGAAGCTGCCTGTCCTATTTTTCTTTCCAAATATCCCTATTTTTCTCAACAGTGAAGGTCTGTTTTGTGTCTTCCTTTTACCTATTAGGAAGAAAGAGAAGAAAACACTAAAAACTAGACACTCTGACTCTAGTACTATTACTTTTAGATGTGGCAGTCACCGCACAAGAAAGCGTAATGAACAATTGTAGATAGACTACCTAGTTGGAAGATGGTGACATAAGCGATTAAATGATTATAATTTAATTTAAACATTGTGGCATAACCGTACCGGCAAACGTTACTACATTGTTAATATTGCAATTACGAGAACGAGGATCGTAATATAATTGTATCATACAACTGACGCCATAATAGATATTATAAATAACCCATCGAACTTATTAAATTCGTGATAAAATTGGGCTTGTGTAAATAGAAGTCACTATTTTCTTTTTCTATTTGGCGTTCACAAAGTTAACTTTAGAAATCAATCACCCAACAATTTTAACAAATTACAAAGAATTTATATTCTATTGTTAAATATATAATAATATTTTACGTACCTAATGGTACATAAAAAATACATCACAGATTTCAGATTTCTACGAAAGTGAAAATCACACTTACTTTCAAAATACGATTAACTATTGCCAAATGTAATTTGTTATGATTCAATTAGGTTGGTACTGAACTTACTAGTGTTTAGAAAGTTTTTCACATCTTTGTTAAATTAAAATCGACAAATAGTTAAGAAACAATTATAAAATTAATAAACAACAACTTTGTTTTTCTTTTTTTAATGTTAAGAAATTATTGGATTAAAGGCTCGTTTTTAAGTTTTTTTAAAAACCTTTTAAATTAAAAATGAGTCTATAAGTCAAGAATTTACTTAAGTGAACTCGGACACATCTAAAAAAGTTATTATATAGTGCACGAAACTACATTATTTTCGATCATTACAGATGATTGATGCATAACAAAAAGTAACAGTTTTCATTATGACATGAATCATAATTTTCAATTTATATTTCGTAATCTGTTGTTCTGTTGTTATTGTTACCTATGAAATTAAGGACATTGTTAATTTCATTTAAACATGAATTGAATTGCTCAGCTGCTCCAAATATTAAACGGTATTTCATTTAACAATTAAGATAACTGTGATATACAGAAATATTATATAAATGCCGTTTAAGCATTAGTCTTTTTTCACGAAGACTTCAGATCATTTAAACTAACTGTTTTTCAGCCTCTGTAGGAAAAGCATGTGCTAAGTGCTATCTGCATAGCCCAACAGGATTCCAAAGGATCTAGTACGGAATTTAATATTTAACATAACTGTTCTGTTTGTGGGATGTAATAGTTAGGTAATTGTTACCGCGCTTATATTACGGTCATTTTGAGGTCTTTTATGTTTATCTGATCTGGGTCCATATTCGGTTTTGTTGCGATTAGACATGGAGTTATAAATAGACGTTTTGCCGAAGGCATCTGTTAAAATTGCTGTTACATGATATGGCATAACAACAAGATATAAATGAAACTATAAGTACTGTATTGCAAAATACAGTTTATACGAGTAGGTATACATAGTTTGTTCATGATACATATTGAAATATTACAATAAACAACTGGTATTAATAATTTACGAATGTAAAATAATTATTTGAAACTTAGAAATTTAAATCTAATAATAGCATATTATACATCGAGGGTCAGAAATGCATGTTTTTTTCATGAGGTGCAATTTGTAGCCAGAGGGCGAAGCGAAGCGTAGCCCGAGGGATACAAAGCAACGAGGGAAAAATTGTAGTCTCTCCTGAGGGGTATATACTATTTTTTACACGGACCAAATTAATTTACTTTAAAAATATAGTAATAAATTATCAAGTATGTTATTTGTTGTTGGTAACGTAAATCATACATAGCAACCCACAGAAACAAATAAATAATAATAATATAAACTCCCTAGGGAGTGATTATTTCCCTAGGGACTAAATGAATCACTTCTATCATGATTTTTAATAAGAAAAAGAAGACGTTTACTCCCGTCCGTGTAAAAAGCAATTTAATTGAACGGCCTGATGGTAAAAAAGTCAGTTTTGCAAAAATCAACATACATTTTGCATGTGCAAAAAGAAACAAGTCAATTTTATCTTTTTGTCTAATAGAGTAGATCTCCATCTGTCATATGGGAGTAAAAGGAAATACAACTTTTATTCCTTTTTACCCAATTAAAAAAATCTGATGTGTCCAGCATACGACCTCTCGCCTAATTCTGCTTATTCTACTAATCTAATAAATAGTTTTACTTACATTTTAATAGTTTCATGTTCATGTAATATGTAAACGATAACGATAAATTTTTAGAAATTATTTAACAAAATAGTTTTTTGTAAATTTCATTTTATAGTCCATGTAATCACAACCTATAAGTACATCATTGTAAAATATGAGGTCATTGATTTCAAAACCAGTCACAAAATGATTTATTGTAACATACTTTTTTGGTTTGCATTTCATAGCAAGAGATGGGCCTTAAGGCGCTACACTTGTGTCAAAAATATAGTGAAAAAGGGAGCTTGCTATATTACAAACTGAGCTCTTGTTAGTACACCTACACTGTTCATATTTTATATATAGATAGTTCAAAGATGACTCTAGAGTGCTAAGAAATTATTTTTTTGAAATACTTAATGGTATTTTAGTAATAAATTAGTAAAAATAGTCAATTTGGCCGATTTTTTTACTATTTTATTCTTCAGATGTGTAATTTTTTTGACAAAAAATATTTTCTTAGCACTCTCACGAACAATGCAAGGAATCGACTATTTAAAACAAAATTAATAAATATGCAATAATTAGGCCGTAGTTTGTAATATTAAAATGCATAATTTAATTCTTATTTTCTCTAATTGTTGTCGCAACAATGTATTGTATGCATTTTTCGATCAAATAATGCTTCGTAATTACTTATTGTAAATTTCAGATTTTTATTTTGAGCAATATAGCCGGAATCGTGAATTTTGATACTATTGCAGTGTGGCGGTCGCTCCTACTCGGACCGCGTGCGCACCACTAGCTCAACAGCTACAGTGGTCTAACGGTCAGCGCTTCTGACTTCCACCGTACGGTCCCGGGTTCGATTCCCGCCGCCGCAACTCTCCATCGCGTCTAAGGCAGGGCATGGCTTACAGCCTTACTGACGAGTCCAAGTAAGCATGCCCGGGACGAAACGCAACAACATCTCAGGCTCATTGGCGTGCCGACCCACAAACGCCAAAGCAGCCATATTGCTTTCAACAAGTGTAGAGCCTTAAGATCAATACTGCAGTATTTACTATAATTAAATTTAAATTGGTCAAACTGTTTTGGTTATATGTATGAATGGTGAGGAACATAGCACACTTGAAGCACAGTGCGTCCAACAACCAAAAGCTGGCGTTTGTTCAGTAGAACATCATGAACGTTCATTATTATTAAAACCAAGTAGGTACTGGTATTAATAATAATTAATAAAATATCTCGCTCTATTCATATAAATAAAATATAAGTAATGCAGTTTAAGCTTGAGCATAAACTAAGGATATGTCAAACAGATAACAGAAAATAGATCGATATTGATAGCAATATATTAGATGATAAAAACAAAAATACTCTTACGATTAATTCCTACGATTTCCTATTTGAACAAATCGATTTCACTTTACACTCTATTTAACACCACAAATGAGTAAACAATCAAAGCATGTTTGCTATTAAACACATGTTTTAATTAACTCCCAAGTCAATTAAAATAGTAAATAGTCAATAACAAACGTAAGATGATTCGTGCGGACGCACGAGCTCGAGCTCGTCGTAAGTATAATCAAATCAATTGAATGAGTGTTAGTTAACACACTTCTAGCCCCACAATAGGTGTCAGTAGTGTCAGTGATTTGATTGCATTTGACACGAGGATTAGAATAGGACAATCACGCTAACCATCCTATCTGCATTCATAACTATCCTTTGTGACCTGATGACGGGTTTCTATTTTTAGAAACTGAAACTGTATCACCTCCAGGTTTGTAATATCATAAACAAGAGACGTAGTGGACGTGTCAGAAATTTCCACTTATTAATGTTAGTTAGGTTACTTAAGTTTTCCTCACAGTGAGGAAAAATATCGTACTTCACATGTGGGAGAAGTAAAATGCTGCTCTAACTCGTGTTCTGATTGGCCACTCGCTTCACTCGTGACCAATCAGACACTCATGACAGAGGAATTTTACTTCTCCCACTAGTAAAGTAATATACTAAAAATATTTCCGATAAATTTTTCTGTTACTATTATGGTTACTATTATTCAATTGAATGCGTTGCTTGTTTAATGCTATAGTCAGTTATTATACCACAAGAGCTTCGAAAATAATCGAAAATACTGCCGAATGATGAGACGTATTTCCATAGAAACAACTCCAGACCGGAAATACGTCGAACCAGGAGGCAAAAGTATTTTCTATTATTTTTGATGATCAAGTGGTATACGCATTAACTATTTCATGAATAAAACAATTTTAGATAACACAATTTTATTTATTAGCATAATTTTTAAATTTATTTTAAATATTCCTTTGGCATTAGGTGAAAAATAATTTATTATTGTTTGTTATATCATGGTTACGGAGAATATACGCATACTATGTCAATATTAAAAAATATGCACTGCAATAGTTGTTTATATAGATAGTTTCTATGGTTTTTGTGAAAAATAGTGCATTTTAATTGGTTAAAATATAATGAGGGAAATAGTCATTTGTATATCTATTAGATAACTTTCGTCCCGGCAAGCAATCCTTTGAAAATTAAATATTTTGGATTTCAAATATTTTATCCAGTATCTGTTTGAAATATTAATACCGAAAATACCTCGGAAAATACTTTAGTATTAAACAACATCGAAAGCAGTGAAAGATTTTGTAACTTTTTTTTTGTATTAACCTTAAATAAATTACTAAAAATAGGTGCCTATATAATTTTTGGAAAAATATTTTTTATAATAAGTTACTCGTTTTGCATGTTGATATTGTTAATAATCACGTTTAAAACAACACAATAATATGTTTTATCTACAACAATAGAATAATGTATTTATTATATACGTGAAAGTAGTATAATAAACCCCTCCATAAGGACACATTATGAAATAATGAATTAATTATTTCACACTGTTAAATAATGAGTACTTTATTCTCTCGAACTGTCAAACTGCCATTACATCTGTTTTAATATTAGTGTTACATCAAGTTATCATTTTATGACGTTGTAAGCAGAAACAGTAAAAATAATAAAAATTTGTAAAACGCTGTATATGACTAGCCCATTAGTTCTAAATTACTCGGATAAATTGTCATCACACCAAAGTTTGAGGTTAGGTTAATATCAATACAAATTTGTAGTAAGAAAATGTTGCTTTATTTAAAAAGTTGTAGATAAAACGTCGTATTTGACTCGAAAATAATGGCTATAATTAACTCGGATGATTTATACACTCGCCTTCGGCTCGTGAACAAACTTTCATCCTCATTAATTATAGCCTACATTATTTACTCGTTAAATAATATACTATTATCTCAATCTCAATTATATTTGTACATTATGTAAGTATGTAATATAGTAAAATACTGCAAACAAAAATAGGTCTAATTCATTTTTACTAAAAACGAAGACAAATTTATTAATTTTAACTTCCATTAAAGTTACGTTTTGCTTCACCAAGTACATTGGTTCATTATTTTTAAAAATCGTTTGTTTCGTTTCGTTTACTGCGGTTTCATATTGCAAAACAAGTTCTATAAACAATTAACTTTTATTTTGTGATTACATCTCATAGCTTGTTATTTGTCTCAAATAAACGAACGATATTTTACACAAATAATTCAAAGACGTTGGTTTGCACTGTGCAGATAAGGTTTTCACTTCTATTTAAGCTTTACTTTGTCCGTAAGAACACGGAAATTAGTTTAATAATCTAAGTAGGAAGTATAAGAACGCATATAAAACGATTTTATCAACATTATAGCATGGCTATGTTTACAGCAACATACAGCATATCAAGTGGTTTATTACCTATGTGTTTACTATTTCAAATGTAATTCAAATACCTACTTTATTAAAAAAGAAAACAATTGCTAGAACTCAGATCATGAGCCACTGAAGTTCTCACCGCATTGCAATTATAGTCATTTGATATCGATGCTATTACAATAATTATCAGTTATTATTGTTGTATATTCAAATTAGATTATATTGTTTTTCTACTTGAGCATTATTGTACTATCCATATAATATGTAAGCTTGTCCTTACGCACGGCCGTGCGTAAAGTAGTTCGATCGCACGATTAGAGAACTTTGTTTTCTTTTGAAATCAATAATACCTATATACATTAGTCGGAAGACGGGTATAGAGAGATTTTTTTAAACAGTTTTTAGTAATTTTTAGAAATTATTTAACAAAATACGGCAAGGTTTTTTTTTTAAATTTCATTCTATAGGTAGCCATTTAAGCACAACCTATAAGTACATCATTGTAAAATATGAGGTCATCAATTTCAAAACGTCACAAAATGATTTATTGTAACATGTTTTTTTTGCATTGCATTTGGTAGCAAGAGATGGACTTTAAGAATCTTAATTTAATTTTGGTAAGAATGCACAAATCGGTAGTACTACCACAACTTAAACGTTGATATGGATTTTCTTAAACGCTCGCTAAATTATATTATTTATTTGTGTTATTAATAGAAATAAAAGAAAATTTAATAATTTACAAATAAGTTTTTATACATTTTTGGTAAAATTGATACTATTAAAGAATTACCATAGTTCTTGAAACTTCAATTACCTATTGGAGTTCGATCGTTTGATAGGTATTTTATATTTTCTTTGTATTTAATTGCTTTCTAATGAAATAAAAGAAACCTTTCTAACAATGATTTAATTTGAGATTAACTGTGACCGCCAGTGACATAACAAGAACATTGAAATAAGCTTAGGATGTTTGCGATCTTATGATCTATTGTCATCCCTATTGAATTTTATCAAACTTAATTGCGAATTGCAACCTAATTTAAAAATCTTCTGCTTTGGGTGATACGAGAATAGGAAATCAAATTTTGGAATGTGAAGCATGCGGTATCATTTTCGGAAGTAGGTCGAACAGAAGCAGTATCGAAACGCTTTTCTTTTTAATGTAACGTCAGAATACGTCATTGAAAAACTACATTATATTTCATGTAGGTGTTTATAAACATTTAAATCATATTATACCTCAGAGTACAGTGTTGCACATTGGTTGGAGCTATTGTTCTCTTTCCTCCTATATTTTTAGTCCTGTTTCCTTTATGTAATGGGCTAGTGCTGTATACAGCATGTTCCACAACTTAGGACAAAAAATTAAAGGATATATAGGTACTGTACGACGTGCTGATCATGAAACAAAATTATTTTTTTTTAAATTCGTAAAGTTATGGCTAGTTTACTTGACGTGTGTACATTTTAAGTATCACTGTTTTGATGGTATATTTGATAATTTGACATTTATTAGTATTAGATATTATGTAAACAATTACTTTCATTGTAGAAGATTTGAAAAAAATTATTAAAAATAGATAACTACCGACCGGCAAAAAAATGATTGCTTGAAATAGGATGCAATTTTTTGCGAATTTAAAAAAAATTCTTTTTGTTTCATGATCAGCACGTCGTACAATATATACCCTTTAATTTTTTGTCCTAAAAGTTGTGGGACATGCTGTATATTTCTTAATTGATTGTTGCTAATGAATTGGTAGTATTTAGGTCTCTGCTTTAATATAATAAATAATATAATTTGATATACTGATTACAGAAAAGAAAGATTTTTTTCAAAATTCGCAAAAATAAGGGTAGTGAAAATATTAGTTCCATTGGTTTGAACGTCCATTTAACTGTATATTTATTATATTATTTATAAAATAAAATTATAAATAGTATCAGACTATCTACAAATAGTCACTTTTTATATAATAATTAATTAATAAATAAACAGTTAAATGGACGCTCAAACCAATGGAACTAATATTCTATCTATAGTCTATATCTGTTAAATCAATGTTGTTGCAATCGCATAGGTTTGAACTTACTATTCCAATTTTGTTAAATATGACTTACATAAAACGAAATATTGTTGATAACATAAGCCACAAAACTTTCAAAGTGTTAAATCATGATTTTTATAATCAATGTTGTTACTAAACAATTTTATAACCTTTTCTTTTCACTTATTTCCAAACTTATATTAAAATTGAGCAATATTTATCACAATATAAAATTTTATGCTCACTGATTAGCAGCTATTGTTGAATACTTTATGTAAAGATATTTTTTACTTAAAAACTAAAACGTTATCCGCATATGAAATGTGTTCTACATTACATAACAACTTTCCATTAGATCATTCTCAGTTGGTTTCCGGACGTGAAGTGATAAATATTTTTTGAGGAATTAAATAATTCGTTTTTACAGATGTAAAAACTTTTGCGTGCAACAGAAGTTACATGGGATTTTTATTATTTTCACGACAGTTTTTTAAGTACCTACTTAACCTAGGTAAGAATTTTTCTTATGATTTAATAATACTAATCTATAGCGATTCGACACAAAAACACTTTTAAAGTAAGGTATCATTCTATTAATTTAAAGATCAGTTTATAGCATACATAGGTACACAATCTTAAATTTGCAAACGTTGTTGTCAATATTTTATTAGGACACTTAACACGTTTTTGTTAAAATTTTGTAAAAAAAATTATGTTAAGTACTTACGTATACTAATAAATAAGCGAAACTTTAATCCGATAAACGACATAATTTAGAATTATTATAATTATTTAAGAATATTTTGGGCTCTACATCCCGCAATTATAAGAAAACTTGGACCTACTTGGACCATGTGATATTTCCTGAGTTGTTATAGGATTGAACTTTAAGAGGCCTGTCTACTACCTAAAATCCAGCATAAAATGTACTAACGTATCGAGTGTTTTGTGGCCATTACAAGAATGGTAAAATTGTATTTCAACAAGGATTTAATAGAGAAAGAATGAATCTACAGATGTGCCTTTTTACAAATTTTTATTAAAAAATTGTACATGAATATAAAAATTCTGAAAAATTAAAAAAAAATTCTTATTTTATGTAAACTTTTCACGGTTATATCTCATGATACAAATTAATTTTTAAAATTTTAAAAAGGCACATCTGTAGATCCATTCTTTCTCTATTAAATGTTTATAAAAACATTACCCTGAAGTCAATAATAAACTGGCAGTTTACTCGCAACGAAAACACTTTTACAGTATTTTTCAACTTCAAAGTGACATTGCATAGTTAGGATGCGGCAAAGTACGAGTTTTGGGCTGGTTTCAGGCAGCCCGAGTAGTGGGGAAAAGAGTGGAATGTAAAAAAAAAGTAAAATCGTGAGTATTCTAGAAATTCAGTAAAAACGTAGACGAGCCACTTAAGATAGATAGCACTCTAGGCAGACGAACACTCACCACTCTTGAAGTAATAATACCTATTGTTTAAAAACATAGTGTATATTCTATTTACGATATTTTATACCAACACATTTGAAGAAGGTCGTCTGTTCTTATTGATTAGTTCATATTACAATAATTGAACGCACAGCAATTTCTCATCAATTTCTACTGCTGCAGGTTATGTTAATGTTTACGAGTACCTTCTGTTGTTCTGTTAACCGTATTTCACCTATTTTGTTATTATCAGATTTATTATAACCAAGTTGTACAATCGGCAATGTGCAAAGACCAGTTTAAAAATTATTCGATTATCATATTGCTTATCTGCATAATATTCTGTTGATTTTGCAATATGTTTAACTTGATGACAATGTAGGTATGATTGTTGAATTTGAATATGATGATTCACAATCCATATTCATACGTCAGATTATGCATGCTTAAAATGTGTGAAAGGCTATGAATTACATCTTTTCAGATAAGTTGAAGTCTTATTCATGTCTGCGTCTGTTTTCCTAAAAACATTGAACTGCTCTATCACTTGTTAAAATGTTTCTTTTATATTAAAAGTTCAATATTTCTAAAGTAGGTATATAGTTACGTTACGTACGAAGTACGTAATTGTGGCTTGGCTTGTGCGGTTTTAAATTTTAACCAAATTTTTTAAAGATTTTTAATGTGCAAAATGATCCACCGTAACGAAAAAAGTGAGGTTTTATGGTACATAGTTCGATAATAATTTTTCAAACTAAACACTATACAATAAAAAATGCAACCACAAAGTACGTAACAATATGCATTTGGTTATACTTTCTTATAATTTATTAAGTACATGACGTAACACAAAATAAGAAGAAACAAAAATTATATTTATTTTTTGTAATTTTCTTGTTTTACAATTTCGAAGAAGAAGATATTATTGATTGTTTAAACAACAACATACCTACTTAGTAAACACAATGAATAATTTATAGTTCTTATCATATTTTACAAACATTGATGCAAAAATAGAAAACCACCAAACTAGATCGAGTAATTGTTTGTTTCCTTCCCATATTATTATAATTTACTTCGTAATTTCCTTTTCCTTTCCTACTTAATAGAAGAGGTAAACATTCTAATCTAAAATACTTAAAAAAATAAAAAAAATAATGCTCATCTAAGAATTAAAAAGATTTATTATAAAGGATCAAAAACCAGATTAACGACTAATATGTTTGTTCTCATTTCAGAAATGATCTCTCAGTTAACAAAACATTAAAATTTAAATAATCATGTTTCCTGTGTATAATGTTTCAATTAAACTAAGTATTTTTTGTTAACTTGTTAAGATTTACGTAGATAATACAGTTGCCCATCGAAAATAAGGTCAAATAATAATTTCTGAAATATAGTATTTATATATAGTTATAATAATCAATATAGTTATGGTGTCATGACAACATTAGAGTGGGCTAGAGTAAATATAAAAACATCACTAGCATTATGTATTTTAACTTTATTAAATTAAAAAAGAAATTTTAAATATGATGATGAGCCAACAAGAGATTCAGTAATTATATTTCTTTTGGAACGAAAGTAGAAGAATTTAAAATTAAGGATCACTGCTTTTCTTTGGTTTCCAATTACAAGAACAAGATCTCTTCCTAGTACTTAAAGTTCATATCGTTAACAAAGCATAATGATGCCAAGGTACTTCATGTCCATCAGCATTAAACGAAACACGTATACTCTATCACACTATATCTACATTAGTACATTGCACATGAAAGTCATGCCATATCACATTCACAATTACATTCCAAGTTTCCAAGATATCATCCCACATCACATATTAAAGCGCAAACTTAAATTTCACATGAAATGTAAAGGTCTTAGGGTCACTCATTATTCATTAGAATATATTAAGATAGTCATTACGTTTGCGGTCATGCAGAAATGTTGGAGCTTTTCATGTAGCACATATTCCTAGAAACTCTTGTATATCCATAATTATTATATCCGTTGAAAAATATAGATATATAAATTTTTTTAACTTTGCATATAAAATAAATAATATCAACTTATCAACTGGATGATCTGAATATAAGAAGACTATTATTTCAATCATTCTCAACATAAAATTTATTAACACTTTTTAATCAACTGTTTACTGTTGGTATAATATTAATACACGTAAATGCATTTTCCGAGCATTTTCCATATTTCCATATAGACCGAGCGCTCATGACAGGTGATGGTCTCCGATTTCATACAGGATGCCTTTTGGAGAAAAGCGAGTATTAAACCCTTGCACGCTTTCCGGTCATATGGAAAATTGCACAAAATTTTTGTATATTTCTCTGATTTAATAATGCAGGCGCCATTTGGTAAAAGAAACTTAAACGGTTTTACCTTCCGCCATACCTGTAAAGGAAGGTATTGGAATCATGTTAAAAGTCAAGGGTATAGTATTTGAGATGAGAGAAGTCTGAAAAAGGTCATCGTGAAACAGTACGAAGTAAGATGTAAACAATCGGTGACATCAAACATAATTGCAACATTAAATGAGATACAATTAATTTATTGTAAAATTAATTGTCTGCCAATAAAGCATAAAACATGCACAGCAAACAAAACCAAAACACTTTTATAACTTTACTTATTTATACAATCGCAATTCAAATTGAATCAAAGTTATTTATTATCAAACAATAGTATATTATATATTGAGGGATTAAAGATACTTTAGTCCTGTGGTATATACGCTATTTTTTGCACTTCATCCTCAAATGAATGCAAAATAGTTTAAAAGAATACAAATTTTGCAATTTTGACAGTAAATTTTATGACAAATATTTATATTGTTACCATAGATACTCTGTAACAAATAGCACGTATTTACTTGACAACGGGAATAATTAATTCAATTTCTTGACAACGGGATTAAATATGAAAAAGAATCCCTTGGGATCAAATTAAGAACCTTAGTCCCTAAAAATAAAGACTAAAGAAGAGTTTTAGTCCCGGAAGTGCAAAAAAATACTAAGCCAATATTTCACAATTATTTGTAGAAACCATTCAAGACAGCAAGAACAAAACACGCTCTTAAACTTTCCTAGATTTTGCAATGCAAATGTTCCTATCTACACGGCAGATTTATTTAAATGAACACCATACATTCAAAGCAAGTTCTACTCATTAGCATGTGATGTATTCTAAACAAGACATCACGGAACTTATTGTCTTTGGTGTTTCAAGAGGTGTGGACAATAACTCATGACATAGTAGATCATTGGTTAAGTACGGTCGTTGCTCAGTTGATTGTGCAATTCTTCGTTGCATTGCCTAACCTTTCTATTTTAAACTCTGGTGAAGGGGATTATATTGGAGATAAATCGCAGCTCTTCCGAGGTTAGCTCGACATTTTGTTGCTTCAATTGCAGAGCCGGATTAATAATAATATTAATAGGAAGAAATATAATGTTGGAGAATGCACATTTACCAAAGATGTCAAATTACTATTCGGAAACTAAAGAATTTTTGCTAAACTAAACCAAGTATACCGGTTTATATTTTTTACCGTGAATTGAGTGGGCCAGAAGAATAGTTATTTGTCCAACTAGAGAGGAAAGCGCTTCTTTTTCCCACTCGAGCTTGAAGTTTGTGTCACGAACGAAGCGAGTGAAGCAATCGAGCGAGAGTGGAAAAGAGCTTTCCTCTCGTGTTAGACACAACATTTTTTTACGGCATATCGAGTGGCATATTTAAAAACATTGTAAAAGTAGATGAACACACATAACTATAAGTTAGGTTATAACTGCCATCTGTCAGAATGACGTTTAAAAACAACGAAATGTTTGACTGCAGCCAATGCCAAATTAAATTTAAGTTGTATTGTAGAAAAATAAAGTATAAAATGTAATAATTGTTAAATAATAGTTTACAGTATATCACTATAAAATCATAATTTTCAATAAAATAATACATTTACTTACAACTTTTGAAATATTTCATCGTAAAATAACACTGGTGCGGTAACACTGCTTACTTTCCTCTCTAGAGAGGGAAAACTCACTTTCCTCACTATTTCGCGAGAAGAAAATTGTGTTTTCTCCGCAAGTCGTGAAAAAAATTATTTTAATTTTTTAGAAATGATCTTAATTTAATACTCTGATTCTGATGTCAATTTCAATAATATAGAGTTGGCTTAAATATGAGTCATAATGAAACAGTATAAGAGTATGACAATAATAAATTGGTTACTATTATTGTAATCATTGGCTGTTATTTGTGTCATGCGATTTTGAAGAAAATCCGGTCCTATAGTATAGTACTGTTCTTCAGTAACTAAATAATAAGCTAAATATATAAACGTCGTAGTGCAAATCTAAATCGAATTCGTGATTTGAAATGCAGCATGGATGTTACAAGTAAATTATTTATGGTATGGTTAAAGTACAAGACGACATGGTTTAATCTAATTATACATTAGTTCAATGTTTGTTTCCTTAATTATACGACAGCATACGGTACTTTCCCACGCATCTTAATGTTGCTATGTACTTAACATTTATATACGTAGTTGAATTTTAATAATTATACGATATATTATTCTTTATTACGTACCTTTACTTGAAAACGACGTGGTCATGTGTTACATAAAAAGTACAATCAGATTACATTCACATTATATTTGTCGATATTTGCTTAACTTTTCATTGGTGTAGGTAAATAACCAATTTGAAAGTGTCTTTTAATAAAATGTACCTATTATTTTTCTTTAAAATTAGAGTGGCATAGGTGTGTCTATATATTTACCTACATGTAAATCATAAATTAATTAAGCATAACAGCAGTAATGAAAATTACTTTAATTGTGCTGTAATTTACACTTAATTATAGTGTTCGTGATGATCATGAATCATAGGAAATGTGTAAAATAACTGTTAACTTAATATTAATACTGTTCATCTTCATCAGACTAATTTCTAAATTCTACGTTAATATAAATACTAGGTACCTATATTCAAATTACAATAAATTATTGTTATACAGGCTGGTTTGGTTTCCAATGTCCAGCTGATGTTTCGTGAACTAATAATAATTGAGAAAAAAATTGCATGTGAAATTATTCACTATTATGTACTTATTCTATATTATAGCAAGAAAAACAATTCTTGCGTAAAGCACTTTTGTTGTGCATTTTTTTTCATTTTTTTAAATGGGAACATATAACTATTTTTACAGTTTTGAAAACAACATATTTTTCTGAATTCAAAAATGTATAGTTTTTTATTTTCAATTCATTTTCATATAAAAAATAATATTTTTGTGTTACACTAATTCAAAACAACAAAATAATTAATGTTTTATGTGAATAGGACATAAAAAACTGAAGAAGAAGACAAATTTTCACAAACTACTTTCTTTTAGAATTTATTTTAATTATTATTTCGATATTTTAAGAGATCTTTATTTTTTGGGGATAAATTAAATCGAAAAATAAAAAAATTTATACGCTTTTGAATTCAGAAAAATATGATCTTTACGAATCTTGAAAAATAAATATGTTACCATTAAAAAAAAGACAAAAAAGCACATCAAAAGTGCATTAGGAATAAAACAAAAATTTCTTGCTATAACAGGTACCTACTGAATAAGGACACAAAAAAATGTCTCAACTGTTAATAGTTTACGAAATATCAGCTGGACACTGGAAACGAAACCAAACTCCAAACCACCCTGTATACAATGGTCGAAGCAATTCCATTATAAACCAACATTTTAATATACTATTTTAAGTTGTATAGTAATAAGTAACTTGCACAAAAATAAAAACTTAAATTGATTTTGAAAGGAACATGTAAGATATGAGTTTTTCTATAATTATTATATAAATATAATTGCTATACATTGCTATTGCAAGTACTGAAATAATTTATACCTAATTAATATAAATAAATAAATAGACAAATAAAAACCTTTTTTTAAATGGTCAAGTTTGTTTAACTATCTCCTGGTTCTAAAGTTGTTTTGTGCATTCAATCATAACTTCGTTAATTAAAAAAAAACTGCAATCGTGCTCGAAATCTCTTATAAATAAAATAGGGTTAGTTCCTGTCAAACCATGTAGTGCAGACTAATTTTAATTTTCTACGTTACGAAGTTACCATCAACAATAAATTATAAATGAATCGTGTTTCCATCGATTTCTATGACTTATTTATATCGTTTTTGATTAATCACTTCCATGACATTGAACAATACATGAATACTCTAATAATAAAATTGACAAATTCTTTATCGGCTACGTTCAACACAAAAGCTTAATTTTTGTATGAATTCGATGAATTGTTATCAAGGACGTATTTGCACCTTGATCTCATTAAACATTAAACAAATAATGAACAATGAGAAGACTTACATTGAATTATAATTTAAATTTATACAAGATTACGAGAGATAATTTTAGCTCGAAAAGACGATACAGAAGAGACAATGAACTAAGTTATGTAATTTCATTTAAAATGTTTAAAGTAACACTGATTTTATACCTGATAAAAGAATTGTTGTATCACGGAACCATTTAAGTACTGTTGGAAATTTATTACAATTATTATGCAATCAGTCCAGGTAACGACTGTCACTATTGATATCTTTAAAATTAGAAGTTACACGGAGCAACAAGATCGATTTAAACAATTGTTATGCAAAGATATTCTCACAGGTTTCTAGAAAATATCAGAAAATTGATCTTTCAATTAAAATAATTCATATACTAACATAACTTATTGTTTATTTAAAAATATTTGGCAAGTCAGATACATTTTCGAATATTTTTTAATTTTATAATTTTAATCGTTATTATCTTTTAATATGCAACATTTATTGATAATTATAATAGCTATTTATGTAACAAGTATATAATATAGGGTTTTATTGGCGAGACAGTTTAGGGGACGAGCGAGCGCAGCGAAGCGAGGCACATAAATGGGCGAGTCAATAAAACCCTATTATATACGTCTTGCATACAAGATTTTATGTTTGACTGCCCTATACGCAAGATTTTCTATTATCTATAATGACATTTACAAAATGACACATTTGACAAATGACAAATTAAAATTTAATCTCTAGCGAAGTGTGCCTTTTCTATTATTATTTTATTATTTCTATTATTTTATTTTACTAGTAAAATAAAGAAACTTTATTTTACTAGTATTATAAAGAGCTGCTTTATTGCTGCAAAATTATGTTATAAACAGTACTTTATAATGCAGTCGTACATAAACAAAATAATACGTTAGTTACTTTTAATACGTTAGATACGTTCATTAGTTACGGACATAATACGTTAGATACAACCATAATAACATCAAAACCTTCCATAATATGCAAACTGTAAACTAATTGACAAATAAAATTGTTGATTTGTTTTAACATCGCTGTCGTTGATGATACGTTTAAGCTTTGAGTATAACGCGAATTATGCGATTTAAGCCTCCTTGTTTTAAGACAACATTTTTGGCTTCTTCAGGGCAAATTACTAAAATTAGTTAGTAACGTATTTTAATAAAATAAATAGATTTAATTATTTTACAATAATGGAGTCGTTTACCAAACTTTTAAATTTTTTAAATCGCTCTGTTTAAAACACTTTAAATTCGTGACGATAAACATTTTGGTGAAGTCTCGCCGGTCTCGCCCAAAGTCTGCCTTTATATTTTCTGTCTAAGGCAAATAAAACGGCGTGGCTTAAGAGTTGTATTTACACTTTGTGCTCGCTAAGAAGAGTCTTATCTGTTTACATGCATTCTGCCAGAAATATAATGTTACAGAGGTTTCGTTTTAAGTACAGATTTTCTCGAGATTTTCGTGTAAATTACATACTTTGATATTTAAAAACATATTTACAGTTAGTTTAAGGTTTAAACTAGGTTCGTCTAATGTTGAAATTTTGAATTGTAATATATTGAAAATTGCTGTTGAAAACATGCTTTTTTGAAAGATTTCTCAAATTTTTTTTTTTCGATTTAAGACAAAATAAACAAAAAACTATCACTAGACGAACACAGATACATTCTTTAACTTTGTCATAGTTTTTGAATGAAGTTTATATGTTATGTAGATTCTGAGATATGATTTTATTTCTGTAACACTTTTTGAAGTCATATAACGGGTGTAAATACTGCTCTTAATCTCTGGGTTGCTTACTTATTGGTAATTATTTTAATTTAAAGCTAAAATACTTGCGTATCTTTGAATTTTCAAGAACTTTAATTTTAAAAAAAATTAGTAAGTATCTTATTTTCAATATTACCTAAGTAAAATTTATTGAAAATTTTACCTGAGTAAACGACTGCATTATTAAATTAATTTAATATGAACCAAAAGTATGAATAGATTATTATTTTTTTAGAAACAATACAACTATTTCATAATGACAAATAATTCCACACTCAAATGTCACAACCTTTGAAAAAGCACATTAGATAAACACACATACAACACAGTAGAAAAACACTAATTTTCTTCTGGGATAAATTATTCAAACCCAGATACAATCTTCATAGAACATGGTTATTATCTTATGAACCAGCAGCAGGAGCTACTATTACAAAATACCTGGGAACAAATTAAAAGTAAAACCACATTACGTGCTCAAATCTCATTGTATGCGTTGCACCCAATTGTTCCCATCGCTGCTTACTTCTCTTCGTTCTTATTCTTATTCCACACATGATGTTCATTAGAAACACTTGTACTTTCAGCTGTATGAAAACAATGACAACAATGTTCCAAGTATGTGGATACAAAAAGCGCTACATTAAATAGAAAGTATTTCACGAAGTAGAGCAGGTAATATGGTTTGTTAGAGTGGTGATAATGTCTAATAGAACTCAAGTCTTTGTTGGAATTTACGCAATTACTTCGGCTTTTACTAGCAATGCTGTAAATTTGATTTGCAGTGTTTTGTTTATACAGTTAGAGTTTAGTGAAGTTAATGTGCATTTAATTATCGTTTAATGATTGTTGTTAATGTCAAAGACATTTTCATTTTAGTTTGCAAACAAGATAACCCAAGCCAAGCTCTTTACTAAGCGGAAATAATATGCACAACGTAATTTGTTATGTACTTATAGTACTTACATTACAAATTATATAATGTCGATTTAAAAACACTTTCGACTAAAAATTATACCATACTTCGAACTTGTCGAAATTGGCTTTTTTATAGGTAAATACAGGTAGATATAGTCCTTAAGAATTTTGTGCCCAAAGTACCTGATGTATGAATGTATAACATTATTCATATTCTACATATATTTTGTATAAAGGACTTTGCTAGGCTAACAGTAATTCAATATTATATTGTATATTGTTATCATAAGCAAAGAAGTAAAGTATATATAGTAATTATTCATATATGCGTTAAAATCGCATGACACAAATAACAACCAACCATGGTTATATAAATACTGCGAAAAAATTCCTGTCATATGTCAGTTTGACATTAAATTAAAAATTGGTTAAATTGTCATTTTGAGTGTAAATAAGCAATTAATAAGGTAAATAATACATATTTTTAACTTTAAATACAAGTTTAGTTAATATTTCAAGTTTCTCGAGAAGTTTATATTGTAAAAATAATTCAAAAATAAAGCGCCGGTGGTGTCATTGCGATTTTCTTACCGAATGTGCACTCGTGCATTAATTCATATCCATGAAATTTTTTATCGTGCATTCCAACAACGTCTTAATTAGCTCGAGTGGCACACGAGAGCTATTTTACAGCACTCAAAAAAACATGTCCACAAAGAATTAATGTAGGTACATGTGATATTAAAAGTGAAAATGAAATTTTCGTCTGTAAAATAAGTTATAATACTATTTTCAGACTTATTAATCAATATCTTTCACCTTTCATAAACATAAAATATAACGCGTAGAATAAAGGTAATCAATTTTTTATTACATAGTTATTAGGTTTAGATATAACATTTCTGATTCTGATCATTCATGACATTGAATGTCGCATTAGTAATATAATTGTCAAATATATTACTATTGTAACCAAGTCAACAAAATTTACTTTTTGTTTAGTTTGGTATTATTTGGTGTAGTTATTATATAGGTACGTAGTTCTGTGATTTCGTATCTATATAATTTTTTTGACTAAAATAAACAGTATGGTGTTTTTTTACCTTCCGCTTACCTGTAAAGGAAGTTATTGGAATCATGCAAAAAATCGGGTAGTGAATTTTTAGTGGATGAGCACGAATTAGGATCTTTACAACTCATTTTTGATAGTTTCACGATGATGTCTGTGTGTATGTGTGTGTGTATGTGTGTGTGTATGTGTGTGTGTGTGTGTGTGTGTGTGTGTGTGTGTGTGTGGTCCGGGCCGATGCCGATGTCGCATAACTCAAATACGAATTACCCGAAAATTTTGATATTTGGTATTTAACATTTGTATATAAATTGGAAGAACTCCTTAGATTTTGGTACAAATATCTTCATTGGAAGTGATATTTTTTGAAGATTGAAAAGGTTAATTGTCAAAATTGTATATAAATTTGGAAAAATATAGTATTTATTTGTAATAAGAATAAGAGAAAAAGTTATTTGCAACTTACGTTATAAAAAAATTGTCTTTATCTGGTAGCATTAAAGAACCAATAAAATTTAAAAAATAAATTTATCAAATTAAACGTTGATATCTTGTAATCCATGATCGGTTGATTTTTGTTTCTGCGTAAAAAATATTGACAGGTGAGACGGATGACAAGTTGGCATATTAGCGCTATATAAGCCCTAAGTAAGATATTAAATGTAGTAATTGAACGGAGGATGGCTTCAACACAGCAGAGTTTTCCTGTGAATGAATCTTTTTATTCAGGTGATGCAAATTTCTGTGTTTGAATATTTTAGATTTTTATTTGTAGGTATATTTTAAATGGGCACCGGATTGTACGTATACATTTCTGTTTAAAGTCTAGATATGGCGGAAGGTTGTGTGATGGCCACGTCAGATTTTTTCATTATACATACAAATATGACAAACTAATTTACCTATTTCATTAAATTGCTTCGGTAGGTAGATTTACATATTCCGACATCATACCGCTCAATGAAGAATATTAAAATAAATGATTTTCAATACGCATTAAACAATAGTGATGTATAATTATTACGATCAAGGATCAAATGCCGCCCACAAGCATCAATAGCTTTTCCGTACTTCATTGTGTAGTTCTGTACTTTTATTTAATACAATTCTTTTGATTCAAACTATGTACAGCATAAAGTCACCGATATCCACCTACAGATAGTCGAGGTCAGAGAATGTAAGTCACACCCTCCTGCATAACTGTAGTGTCATTTTACAATTTCATTTACATTTTTCGTCCTAAGTGAAAGGGTTAGACATTATAGATATAGGTAGGTAATTATGCTGTTTGTAACGAGCTGTATCTGCTTTGTTAACATCTTTATGCAAAGATAAATTGGTAGATGAGTCATAGTTTGTTTATTTTCTCATAGTACATAAATTACATAAACGTAGCAAAAAGAAGTGATCAAAGCTACAACCATAGAGACTGTATATGACAGTATTTCGGTTAACGTTTCTTTAGAAAAAAATCGGAAAAAAACTATATTCTCATATCTCAAGCAAACAACTGTTTGTTTGATATTATAGCTCATTTTCTTTAAAAATTGCAAGTTATACTAAAAAAATACTTGAGCTAAACGGCATAGTTAATAAATACAAATTTTGTTAGGTTATATTATAAATATTTTACAACCTTGCAGTTTTAACTTTTACCCTTCTTATAAGATTCAATTTCAAGATATCATTTATCTTACTATGTCATATTTTGAAAGATTTTGTATGTTTTGGACGTTATCAAAATTATAAAAATATAAAAAACAACCCTTTTTCAATAAATTAACGGTATTTAAAACTTTTCTTTCTGTATTTTGTATTTGAAATAAAACCCTGGTATTTAAAATACAATTTGTTGTATTTTGTATTTATTACCTTCAAAATACATTCAGTATTTGGTATTTCAAATATTTTTAGAGGTTTAATTGTATTTAGTATTTGAATTTTATAAATACATAAATACAGTATTTTGTATTTGTATTTCATATATTTTCTGCAAGTATTTTGCCCAGCTCTGCTGTTTGGCATAAAATCGACAATTTCTCTCTATTTCTACATCAATGCTCTACTTTTCTCAAGTTATCATCTTCTTATTAGCACTGACAGTTTTAAATTAGGAATTTTATTATTACGTGAGTGAAAAGTCTTAGTATATGCAGATGAAAAAGCCAATAAATATCAAAGTAATAATCAAGAGAAAGTAAATTATACAAAACTTTACTTCACTTTTTTAAGTATTTACTACCATCTGCGTAAGCCTATTTAATTATATTATTTTCACTAAGTTTTTACAAGGTAATTTATTAATAATTATATGACCTCAATATCTACAGACTTCATGTTACTTTCATTGAACGAAATGTAGACAATACACAAGTAAGTGTATCTGCCAATTATCACATTAACAATCAAAAACTCAATTTAACAAAAAATGCAAAAGTTAATTTTTATTATTCATGTTAAAACCACACACAAAAAATATATGCACATTTTATACAGACTAAAAAACATTATGCGGGAATTTCCGACATGTTGACGTTTTAAAACGTAAACAAAATAATAAATATTTAAAAAATATCTTAGTTTTATAATCAATACTTTTGCAATATGATTATAATAACATGAATTATTTTTGCAAAAAATTTGTTTAATCATGAAATTTTTCAAGTCATTTCCGTTTTATATTTTGGAATGTATAACTGTTTCCTGTTTTTAACATAGGAGGTAATAAAAATGTTCAAGAACAGAATTACGTCTAATGGCAGTTTAAATTCAAATCTATAAGTTTCGAAATCATATGATTTAACATCCGATACATTATTGTGTTCATTTTTTTGGAGACAGATTTATAAATATTGGATCCAATCAAAAAAGTATCTTATAATAATTACACAGAGAAAAAATTGTAGAAAATTATAAAACAATTGTCCATTTCTGCACAACAAAATGTACTTCAAATAGGGACAGACACAAATTGTTTAAAAAAATTTAATTATGTTGTAGTTTGTAAAACAACGCTATAAAAATAGCTAAATATTGTATTAAACTAATTTTAAATGTGATTCTTTTGTGTATTTGCACATAAAATCACTGTTGATTTAAGATTCCAAATGTGAAGCTAGCCGAAAATGAGATTGATTCAAAAATGAACAATGAGTGATAAAAAAAACTACACACTACACGCAGTTCTCAGGATCACGTGTAGTTAAGTTTTTTTTTTAAATCGTACATTCTAAATATTTAATTTTCTTGATTGGGGCTCTTAATTTTAATGAATTGACTGAATTCCAGTAATTGTTTTTTTTATTAAAAATAAATTTTAAACCCTAAAATACAATTTTGTTTCTGAGTATAATATCAAATTAAATCTCAATCGCTCCATTTTTCACTGATGATTTCAGAAAAAACTTTGGAGTTTAATTACTCGATTGTAAATCATATAGAATATAGATTGCTCAAAAATGATTTAACTAATGCACAAAGTGATTTATACAAATTACTTTTTTATCAATAATAATAACAGTGTAACGTCCGGCAATTTTAACCACATGTTCTATTTATATATCCGGGATATCCTTTTCAGTTATTATTTATAGTCATTGGTTTCAGCCGTCTCTACGTCACTATTAATATTAAATTTTTAATATTTTTTTGGGCTTGCTGGTAAATTTTTTGTCAAAATAAAAATATGTGTTTTAATATTCAAAATATTTAAAAAATGCAAATAGTCCATTGAAGTTTAAGTCATGAACAAGTAAAACGTATTTGAGGGAGTGAGCAAGGGAACTTTCAATTACAAGGCATTTGACCTTGGATTTAAAAAAATTCGTCTGCGGCGCATTTTATTACCAGCACCAACACAAATTGAATTTTTTAAATCTTTGGGCCTCTTTCGTCAAAAACCCTAGATACACCCCTAAGCTAATACATCCAATATAGGAACTATATATAGATAATTTATAATATTTCCAAAATAACACAGAATATATCAAATTGAATACAAAATAATGTACTTTATATACAAAAATAAATAAAATAAATGTCTAAACTAGCATCCGGCCAAGTTGCTTCCTGGTTGAAATCCGGTTCTCGGCATTTACACATACACATACACCACATACGAGACCACATATGTGCGACACGCTAACTAAAAACTAAACCAAATCGAATAAACTGACAAATGCTCTATATGTTCTATCCTTCTGACGCACACATTTCTAACAGTTTCAAAATTTATAAGCATTCTGTTACTTTAGTCAACTGTGAATTCGTTCTATTCATTCTATCTTAAAACTTAATTTCAAAAATTAAATCTATAGGTATGTTGATTTATTTTTATACTAAAGCCATAAAATTACTTTAAAAAAACAAGATTAAATACCGAATAATTCTTAAACTCTCCCTTAAACTTTATAATTTTAGTGTAATTTTGTTAAGAGTAAACATTTTGCGATCCAGGCTAGTAATTTCAAATAAATCAAATACCTAAACACAATAAAGATTTTATAAATCCCAAAAGAAGTTACATACCACCGAGCTCTTTTTGTCTATGCGAAAATGGACGTTTACATCAAAACAGCATAATATTATACTCTTACAATACGTTGGTTTAACAATACCATATAGGAGAAATCTACAGACAAACATACATAGAATACAAATACAAATTGCCATTGACTGTTTGGTTGAAGAATTGAGACTAATTTCGTAATTTACTTCGTAATTTACATAACCAAAAACCAAACACGTATATTGTTTTGAAGTTTTTCTTGGTAGTATCAACATTATTATTCTAAAACAGACTTTAGGTCGGTAAGATCATTCTGTGTATACAATGGAATATTTGTTTACATTTTTAGTTTTATGAAGAATAATAATTTACCATGATGATCACATACTATATGCTTTAACCGGCTGCAAAGCGGATGCAAACAAATGACAAGTTATAATTTATTTAAGGCTCTACCCTTGTTGAACGCAATATTGCTGCAATAGAATCAGAATTCACGATTTTGGCTATGTTGCTCAAAATTAAAATCTGAAATTTACCATAAAGTAATTACGAAGCATTATTTGATCGAAAAATTTATACAATACTTTATTGCGATAACAATTAGAGAAAATAAGAATTAATTTATGCATTTTAATATTACAAATTATGGCCTTATTATTGCATATTTTTAAATTTTGTTTTAAATAGTCGATTCCTTGCAATGTTCGTGAGAGTGCTAAGAAAATATTTTTGGCAAGAAAATTACACATCTGACGAAAAAAATAGTAAAAAATCGGCAAAATTGACTATTCTTACTAATTTATTACTAAAATACCATTACGAATAGCAAAAATATAATTTCTTAGCAATGTAGACTGTAGAGTCATCTTTTAACTATCTATATAGAAAATATGAACAGTGTAGGTGTACTAACAACAACAAGAGCTCAGTTTGTAATATAGCAAGGTCCCTTTTTACCTTCCGCTTACCTGTAAAGGAAGGTATTGGAATCATGCAAAAAATCGGGTAGTGAGTTTTTAGTGGATGAGCACGAATTAGGGTCCTTACAACTCATTTTTGATAGTTTCCCGATGATGTCTGTATGTATGTGTGTGTGTGTGTGTGCGTGTGTGTGTGTATGTGTGTGGTCCGGGCCGATGCCGTCTGTTGGATAACTCAAATACGAATTACCCAAAAATTTTGATATTTGGTATTTTACAATTGTATACGAATAGGAAGGACTCATTAGATTTTGGTACAAATATCTTCACCGGAAGTGATATTTTTTGAAGATTGAAAAGATTAAGTGTAAAAAATTTCTATAAATTTTGATAAATATAGTATTTATTTGTAATAAGAATAAGATTAAAAGTTATTTGCAATCCACGTTATAAAAAAATTGTCTTTATCTGGTAGCATTAAAGAACTGCAGTAAAATTTAAAAAATAAATTTATCAAATAAAACATTGAAATCTTGTAATCCATGTTCGGTTGATTTTTGTTTTTGTATAAAAAATATTGACAGATGTGACGGGTGACAAGTTGGCATACTAGCGCTATATAAGTCATAATTAAGCTATTAAATGTAGTTCCTAACTGAACGTAGGATTGCTTCAACACAGAAGAGTTTTCGTGTGAATGAATCTTTTGATTCAGGTGATACTAATTTCTGTGTTTGAATATTTTAGATTTTTATTTGTATATTTTAAATAGGCACCAGATTGTACGTATACATTTCTGTTTAAAGTCTAGATATGGCGGAAGGTTGTGTGATGGCCACGTCAGATTTTTCACTATATTTTTGGCACAAGTGTAGCGCCTTAATTTCCATTGGTAATTATTGGCAAACCAAGTATCTTGTTTAAATAAACACATTTTGATTCATAAAGCATAGTCTTCGATAAATCAGACATGAAAAAATGGTCTGGTAAAAGCGATTTTTTTATTACGTGGTTTGATGTTAAATAAATCACAAACTTGTGCGAAGCATGTTTTGGTCATTTAGGTAAACGACACTCTTAAGGGAACGAGTAATTAACTCTTGTGTTAGTATTAGTACAATATAGAATTAGACATTATTAGAGTGGCGGTCTATAGAAGTCTAGATCTAGCCGATCTAGCTAGTGATGGCTGATGGGTACCCGGGAATTTTTCGGGTACATAGCGGGTAACCAGGTATTATCCGAGTAGTTGTGTCGGGTACTCGAGGGCCAAAATTTTCGAATTTCGTAAATCCTATTACAAATAACTCACAAATAATTTTATTTCCCATAGTTCATGATCGATCTCGAATGCCCAATAATTCGTTCCAGATTATATCAATTTTGATCATTAACCGCAATCATTTGAAAGCAATTTTAGGGAAAGTTATGCGCTTTGTGCTACAAATGCTTTGATATTTAACGATTGCTAATTCTAACTCAACTCCCGCTATAGAAGATTGCTGCACTTTCTCGGATGTTATCGCTACAAGTACACAGCATTGTATTGCATTGTGTCATTTCTTACATCATAAGAGTTTTCAATACATTTTCTTGCTCCATAAACTTATTATTTATTCGTATTATGAACTACAGTTGATTCATTTTCTGTAATTTAACATAGCAGGGAATTAAACGCAGATTAACTTCGTTACAAAATACCAATCATTATATACACATGCATAAAATTACAAACGTTCTAGGGCATTTTATGCTTATCCCAGAAAATTACGTACCTATACCTATCAAACTTAAATCATAAGGAGGAAACCGATGACCAAATTATATTGTTGAAAAAATAAAAATCCTAATAAGAATTAATATTTGATATTTTTGCACTTCAGCATTAAATTTTATTTGATTTTATATCGATTTTATAGTTTATGCACCTTATTTTATTAATTAATTATTTGAATTAAGGCAGAAAAATACCATCTTATTATATTTTACAAAATTCCGTTTTAGAGTCTTCAAGTATCAAAATTCATGATTTTTTTTAAATAGTAGAGTAAACATATCTTTATTGAGTTTCTGTCTTATTAAAAAATTGCATTTAATTACGAAGAAATTTTTTGTTCAAATTGATTATTGGTCCTTATCGCTCGTAGCAAAATTTAAAAAAATATACGACAGTAGCTCAATAGAGTTACGTTTTATCTTTCATTTAAAATAAAATCTTGATAAATAATTTTAATTATACGGCAAAAAATGAATTTTGTAATAGATATTTATACACCAAGTGAGATACATGACTGTTTATTCAAGAGAAGAAAGTTTAGCCCCCGAGCCCGAAGGGCGAGTGGAATAATTTCTTCGAGTGAATAAACATTCGTATCTCACGTGGTTTATACAATATTTTAATCAATTTTGACGACATTATTTCAAATATATGAATTATAAATTTATTTTGACATAGGTAACAAAAAAAATCAAAGTAGTCATCAGTGACGTTAATGCTTTTATACATTTTTGACGAAATAATGACATCAGAAAAATGTGTTGAGTGATTTAAAAGGTTTTAATTCACTTGTGAATAAACATGTGTTTAAAGTTGTTGCTATGAAGTTAATAATAGCAGTATCAAACGTCAAAAATTGAATAAAATATATTAAAATTGTGATTTTCCAATTCATATTAAATAGCTAATTAATAATCTAATGTGCAATAAAAAGATAAAATTTAATAAAACTAACGCCGTTGTGAAATTTCAGTTCTTGTCAAGATTATTCAACAATGTAATTCGAGCGCATTTAAGCACCGATTTCCTTTTTAAGAGATGAAACGTTTAGAACTTTAATTATATTGTGAATCATACTGAAAAATAATACCTACTATTTTGTTTCAATAACAAGCGTAAATATAATAAATTTAAAAGTAAATACAGTTGATAAAAATAATTTTATTGAAGGTTAAATATTTATAAACAAAAATTAACAATAAAATACGATACAATAGACAGTTTATAATTGACGGGAATTTTTTCTCATACTTATCTGATAATTGTTGAAATTTTTAAACGTAATGAGCAATTATGATGTAGCAATTATAACATTAAATTAGCGACGTGTTAAAACAGTAATTTGGTTTGCAGAGATACTAACTAATACAGAGTGATTCATCATAACTTGCTTTTTAAAAATGCGTGCCATTCAGGCTGTAAGGATCGTAGTGGGGAGAGAGTGATATCATTCGAAAGATGCACTTTTATAGTTTTGTTCCCCACCCGATCACCGGTCAGTCGCCATCATGCGTTGGAGTACGGAGCAGCGTGTGTTTTCAGTTGAGTCGTACTTTTCCAATAGATGATCGCAACCCAACGTGATTTTCGAAGTCCGCTCGCCCGATTTGGCTCCTTGTGATTTTTTTGTAGGTTTTTTTTTTAAATCCCGCGTTTATGTCAACCGTCCAAGGACCCTAGAGAACCTGAAGGCCAACATCCGGGCCGCAATTGCCAACATACCAGCTGCCATGCTGGAAAGGGTTATGACAAACGCCAGAATTCGGATTATTTAGTGTACAGACAATGGGGAGTGTCAGAGTGTCACCTACCTGATATGATTTTGAAAACTGGGTGAAACAAAACTTTAGATATGTACCTATATTATAAAATAAAAATAAAAAGTTTCGGATTCATAAAGTGGGCATTATTGCGTTTTGAAATAAGTAAGTTACGATGAATCACCCTTACAATCAAAACTATTTTGGCTGAAAATTCAACTCGACTAGAATGAGACGATTTTCCGTCATCGATCGGTTCGACGTTTCAACGGCAACATACTCGCTCTACAGCCGTTTAACATTAATTTTCCATAAGTTTCTAGAATAAAACTTCATTTTCAGTGGCTGTGGAAATTCCTGCCATCATTGAAAATCAATAAAACATTTTCTAGGAAAGAGGAATGTACTCGAAATGAGCGTGCTACAAGTGGCATACATCATGCGGTATGATTTTCTCGATCCACACGCAATCTTCGCGTATTCGCACAATAAAAAACTTAGTAGAAACTAAGTTTTCTTTGACTTGTACATTTTAAAATAAAACCGGAAAAGCAAAACATTACTAGAAACTTTATGAGTTTTTTTTTTCAAGAATAATCATTTAATTCCAATTTACATGTTTTGTTGTACCTACTAGAGTTCTTTTCGTAATTATTATAACATTAACCTTTTGATTCGGGCAGTAAAAATATAACCTGATAATATTTCCGTTCATTAACATATGTTTTGAAATCCACAACATTATTAACAATATTTATTTTATTATTAACAATATCTTGGAATAGTAAAAATCGAGTAAAAATTGAATCGCAAAAAGATAATGGAAATGATAAGTAGAAAACAATTAATAATATTGATGGAATTATGTGGAATTCTATTAGATACAGTTTAGAAAATCTTTATATTAATAAATAAAATCACATCAATGTTGACAATAATACAATCAGGCGAGCAATACGGTGATAATTTATTATAAGTGGATTTTATTGTGATTAAATTTTATAGATTTATAGCAGTTACAGATTTTCACAGAATCCAAATTTTCACGAAAAAATTCGAAGGGGTACTATTTTTATTGAGGTATTTCAAAAATAGTACAAAATCGGAGACTTGCTTATTTTCTAGCCTAAAGAATAATATTGGGAATTGGCTTAAAATGTGGTTATATACTAATTCGATCACAAGTATTTTAAATCTGTAGTCGAAAAAATTTTCGACCCGCAGTTTTCGATATATATTTTTTAAAGGGGGTAGCAGGATAAGAATGGTGTGGCAAAATTTACAGTAATAGTAACTAAATAAAAAATTCAAATTGAGTATATTGAATATTATTTATAAGCATACAAAATTTTATCAAGAAAAAAAATATAAATTGACAATTTGCACAAGTGCAGACCGCAGACCAATAAGGTAAAAAATAAAAAGTAAGTTATATATCTTGCTAAATGATGTAGATCTTGCGGTTTTGTTTCACAAGTTTTCATCATTGATACTGTGCAATATCTAATTGAATAACCGTTTATATAATTGGTCGTATAAATTGCATTTACAACATATTCATATTGAATAACAGAAGCGAAGGATTATTGCCTGAAAGTAGGACTAACGAACGGTAAACCACATTAGAGATTTTACTTTTAGCTTGAGAAAGTTACTTTTTGTTCTGTTAGATTAAATTCATCGTTTACTTTTTTCTAGTATTCTACTATTATAAACTAATTTTAAAATGAGGAAAATAGCACAAAAACCGACAAAAACTAACCACTTACAATAATGAAAAACAGTTATATAGCTTACCTACCTATTAAAATTTTTAAGTAGGTACAAATCTTAAAGAAACAGTAGATAAAATAAATACTGCTATGTAGGTATAGCCATTTGGACAAATCTGTACATCGATTCCTCGATCAATACATTTACGTGTCTCATTTTATTTAAGTACCTATTTAACATTTAAAATGGCAAGGAATATATAAATTAAAATGTACAGTAGACTGCGTGAAGAATTAAATAACATTTAAAGCAAACATTTGCATAAATCCTGATTATGCCAGACCAAACATCATGTACCTATCATGATTTTCAAGATCTTGCATGTAAAGGTTATGACATTAATGTTTCAAGATCGATTTGTAACACTTTTTCTATAAATATTTTCACACTTATGATTTTTACACACATAATGCTAACAACAAGGTTATTTTGAAACAATTTTTGGTTCTCCTTTAACTAGTTAAAGATAAAATCGGATAAAATTAAAATTAATCATAAGGAAAGTAATACGAAAATAAATACTTGTTATAAAAGGTAAATAAAATTTCATATTACAAAATTATTTAGGTATTACCTGCATTTCTTTACTTAGCACTCTAATCATTATGATTATGAAATTAAAAATCGAATTTAACATGATAACAGAGATGGTAACTTTAGTAAAATTATATTTACCAAAACAATTTATCAATTTATGTTACCTACCTAGGTAGGTATACTTATATTCTTATTCTTAATTAGGTCCACCGTTCAAGTAAATTTTTTGTTTAATTAGGCTGTTTTAAATAATATAAAGTATACGTTTTAAATAATTATATTCTTTAGAATCTGTGTTATAGACAAAGTAAGATAATTTTGTCATTCATCGTCTAATAGGTAGAAACTCAGAATGCTTATTATACTGATGTAAATAAATACCTATATAAGTTTTTAATTAGATATCAAAATAAAATAAAAAATTCTCAAAACAATTTCTTGTTTATTTGACATTTTTAAATATACCGCATTATAATTCTAAGTCTAAAATAAATGTCAGAAGTTTATAGCTAATTTGCATAATTAAATTTTAACAAACAAAAAACAATTCAATATTGAAGAAAATCTTTGCCGGAATAAGATAATAGTGAAACTTATAGATTTAGGTAGGTACTAATGATAGCTCTCTCATTATTTTGTAAAACCAAAAACAAAGGCATTCCTCCAACATTCTTAGAAACTACATTGTAGGTGTGTCTTGAAGAGGGCATTGCTCAATGCTGCGCACTGAAGCAGAGAAGAGTTTTATTCAATCATTGCACGTTTACATGAAACCTCAAGACAAACGCGTACATGCGCATGTGTACATACAGACAGACATCTCTACGTGATGGTATTGAAGTATTGATACATTGATGGTATCCTTTTATTCAGGGTCTAGCCGGGAAGAGGCCAGCAAGTAGCAATAGAAGTTTAGAAGCAAATAAATAAAAATCTATTGAGATTATGATGACTTTTGATCGCTTTTGGTCATGCAATAACATATATGTACCCTCGTATGTACCTAACAAATTCATGATTTTGAAAACTGGGTGAAACAAAACTTTAGATATGTACCTATATTACAAAATAAAAATAATGATAGAGATTAGGGTTGGAAATTTTTTCGATATATCGAACTGTTTATCGTTATATCGATATATCGAATAGAAACATCGATGTATCAATAATTGTATACATTGTCATTTGTAATGTCCTAATGTCACATCTTGCAACGGACCTAACAGTTTATATTGGATTCCAAATCATCCTGTAGGTAACAGTTGTATTTTCGTGTGGAAACTGAAACTGGAGTCGAGTGTTTACAAATATATAACCTAAACCTAATATAGGGTAATATGGTCAATTTAAGACGATATAATACAGGGTGATTCATCGTAACTTACTTATATCAAAACGGAATAATGCCCATTTTATGAATCAGAAACTTTTTATTTTTATTTTATAATGTAGGTACATATCTAAAGTTTTGTTACAACCAGTTTTCAAAATCATATCAGGTAGGTGACGTCCCCCATTGTCTATACACTGAATAAGCCGATTTCTATGGCGTTTGTCATAACCCTTTCCAGCATGGCAGCGGGTATGTTGGCAATTGCGGCCCGGATGTTGGCCTTCAGGTCCTTGGACGGTTGACGTAAACGCGGGATTTCAAAAAACCCCACAAAAAAAATCACAAAGAGCCAAATCGGACGAGCGGGCTGGCCACTCCAAATCGCCCCTTATTGAGATGAGGCGCCCCGGGAAGTGTTCCCTCAAAACAGCCATCGATGCTGCTCCGTGCTCCAACGCATGATGGCGACTGACCGGTGGGGAACAAAACTTTAAAAGTGCACTTGTCGAATGAGATCACTCTCTTCCCACTACGATCCCTACAGCCTGAATGGCACGCACTTTAAAAAGCAAGTTATGATGAATCACCCTGTATAAAGGTATACCGAGTGTTATACTATAACAAATATGTATAATTAACTGAAGCCCTGGTATGTAAAATAATGGATATGTCTTGTTGTTCTGGATGCGACTCTGTATCTTTCTTATTCAGTACGACGTCCGTTGCAGTTTTTAATAAAGGAAGAAAAATTCCTAGTTTCTCTGCTTTTTCCACAGGATGTAGCTTAGCGTTTTTATAGAATTTTTGTTTGTAATAATCCTGTACTTTTCATTATTATATTCAGAAAGTTGTTTAGATATTATGGTTCAGAAATAGGTTAATATGTATAATTAACAAACATGTAAACATAAAGAATAAAAGAATATGCCTCTTATTCGCGTGGCATATACTCGTATGTAGGTTTTACAAAAAATGTGTAGGTATTAGATATCACTCAACAACTCATTTAATATGTTGATTATATTAAGTTTCTCTAAGCGCATAAATAAATACAAATAAACGCAAATAAACTATATTTTCACAATTTTTAATATTTAGGTACCTACTTAATTTCAATTTACCTACCTAATTTAGTTTATATATCAAAGTCTTTAATTCCAGGATGGCCTGATAGGAAAATTTATTGTAGAATTCATGCAAAATTAGCGTTTCTTTTGAAATTATACGTGTAAAGCTAGATTCAGAGCTACACAATTATACGTATAAGTGCTAAGTTAACCAACCACCGCTTCCACAAAATTCCAATTTCAATTATAAGTGCGAACGTTGAGCGCTGATTGGTTATATTAGCACTTACATTTATAATTGAGTAGGTCTTAATCTATATGTTATTGTATTAAAATTCACTGTCTTTCTATAATTTGTATAACATCAATATATTATTCTTGTTATCAGCTTAAAAAGCTTAAAAATTAAGATTTACAATCATTTAAATTCTTTTGGAAGCAAACAGAACAATATGAGCAAACATAAAAATTATCAAGTTTACAGTGTTAGTCTTATTTTTCCATACAAAAAATATCAAAATTTTCCACTGATGTTTGTGTCTTTTATTTATCATTTTATTATGTCCAATTGTGCCAACAAGACTTATTTTAATTTAAATAAACAAATACAAATCAAATATTTGACAGTAAACATAAGACGTTATTTATACTCCATGTGTGTTCTGTTCATCTATCAAGTTTACATTTTAAGATTTGGACAAGATCTATTAATTACAATTTCTGACGGCAAGTCATACCTAACCATATTCAGATAATTCAATTCATCATTACATGGTTTAAATTAAACCTGTATACGAGAATATTCTTTTAATTAACGATCGTCATTGACTTAAATCTTAAGTAAAGTTAATTATTTTCTTTTAATTTATCTCAGCAGCCTTGCAGCTGATATAACACCTCGACATCACCGCGCTTCATTTATATGCGTGATTGTCAATTGTTCTACAAATTACAGTTGTTTACTTCACCTACACTGTATGACATTCTGACTGGCTGCTCTATTAAGCATCTCAAGGATAGATTGTCTACCTAATTGAACTCATATGAGTTTATGTGTATGATCTTAATAGCAAGAATCACCTTCAACACCTACTTACTAACTTAGTCGTCTTTTAATGCTCTAAAACATTGCTTAAACGAGCAATTCGATGCGGTTTACAAAGATATTAGTCCATGTGATTTGTAATTGATTGATGTGATGTGTGATCACATCTTCAATTATCATTAATGAGCCTCGATATGAGCACTTAGATTTAAGTTTTATTCTTTATTGTTCGTTTTTTAAACAAATTAGGCTATACAGGTTGGTGGAGGTGAAATGCGAACATAGGGAACATACATGACAATCGAACTTTCATGCCAGGTCATGCAGTAGTGTCACAAAACGAAGTAATGTGAATTTGTCTGACAAAAAGACCAAAAAGAGTAATCAGTAACAGAAATAATAATAATATCTCGATAATATCTAAAAGTGCATGTAAACTTTCTCGCTCCGTTCGTACACATACATAATTATGCAAAGAAAATATTTTAATGAAAATAAAAATTTCAATAATATGACAGGTACTTTGACATTGACAGTACTTATTCCACGTATGTCAAGATGCCTAGCATGATAACTCCATTGTCATATATTTCCCTATGTTCGCATTTCACCTCCACCAACCTGTATGTCTTGCTCAGAGCAGACTGGTTACTCAGGAGTGGCAGCAAGTATATTTTCATTCCTATATGATTATTATTATTATTAGATGACACTGTTTTTAAATTTACATTTATTATTACTTAATATTAAGATTTTTGTGTAAGTGTAATATTTTGTAAGAGAATAAATGAAATTATTATTATTATTATAGGTACTCGAATTATACTATAAAGCTTCATAGATTCCAATGTACATCTAGGTATTTTTGTTAACATATTGAACCTAATAAACCAAACTCAGAATTTAAAAGTTACGTTGCTTTATTAAACAATATTTCACTTTTTTATTAATTGTGTAACATATTTATAATTTGTTAAAAAAAATTCTATACTTACCTAATATCGAACACAGAAAAATTACATTTGAAATTTTAATACAGTATTGTTTTTAAAATTTTGTAGACTAAATTATTACAATTGTTGTATAGTTAAATATTTATCAATTTTTATACCGTTGTTTTAAAAACTACAACATTAAATAAATTTTTAAAACAATTTGTGTCTGTTCCTATTTGTACTACAACTTAGTGCAGAAATAGACAATTGTTTTATAATTTTCTGTAAAAAATTTTCTCTGTGAATAAGTTAACTTTTTTGTTTTCCAAAATTACTTACAATTCACAAGAAAAAATACTCTTATTTTTTACATATACCTAGGTATTATATAATTTTCATGTTCTTGGCAGTCTTTGTAATTTTTAAATAATAAAACTAGGTATATAGCAAACTATTAACAATAGGCACGATTTTAGCAATTGAAAGTTAAATTTTAATAAAACAATAAAATTACACTATATATTACAAAGTACAATAAAGTTCTGTTGTATTACTTAAAACATTAAAAATGAATTACAGTAAATATGTGTACTTACTTATATTGTGGGTGTATTTTAACAATATGAACTACTATACATACATAAACAAATCTACTATAATAATATAAAATGCAATTAACCTTTACATATTTTTGTGAAATTTTACTGCCTTCAAATTTTTTTAATAACATACTACAATAAAATTTAAGAACTTATTATACATAATTACCTGTAATTACCTATACAATTAAATTATAAATAACTATTTACATTATTCCGAGCATTATTCGAATATTCGAAATGAAATACCTACGATAACGGTAAAACTATTACAAAAATTGATTGATCTACAAGGATAAAACTAGAGCTCGAAATACAGAAATGTACGGAAATTTAGTTTCTTATTCGTTATTACCGGTTATTATTATTACAATACTACTTATTTAACATGAACAAATAATAATTTTTAACTAATTACTCCTAACTTCTAATTTAAAAGACAGTATGTGTTAATTTATTTGTAGCCATACCTATTGTTTATAATGACAGTGTTATAAGTAATACCAACGTATCATATATCACAAAAAGAAATAAATTTACTCAAGGAAAATGAAGTAGTATATAAAAACACGTTTCCGCATAATTACAATATAATTTCGTACCTACAAAAATTAGTCCTTGGTGGGGTTTCAATATTAGGTCGCTTTCAAATTCGTAATTAAAATTGCTACTTTAACATTGAAGGATTGAGTGTTAAGGAAATTGCAAATATGCGCTATTCGTGCTTCTTATCTTATTTACTAACATGAAAACTATCAATACTTGTCTTCATTCAAATATTTGTTGTATGAGTGAGTTCATTTGAAATATTTGGTTTAGTTAGTGTTATTTTAAATTACAAAAATAAGTACCTCGATAAGTACAATGTAAATATTAGATTCCATGCACTAAAAAAATTCAAAAATCCTGTTCTCTATGAATCACAACGTCAAAACTTCTGATTTGTATCTTTTAAAAGTATGCAAGTGACTCACTTTTTACCGAAAGTTAAATAAAAGATTCTGACTTTCTGCCTACCTGGCTCTATAACTTTTGCAACATTGCAAAAAACAAAACATAAAAATACTTACTCAACATTTTAAATGTATTTATTAATAAACCTCAAATTAACCTGAAGAACAACTTAGTTTTACATTGATTAATAGGCTAACCATAGTTCACATTTTGGACAAAATAAAATATATACAAGTGACGAAGATGTATACTATTTTTATCTCTCGCCCGCTCTCGCCTCATATTCTATAAGAGAGGTATTGTAATGGGTCAAAATGTTCGAGTATGAGTTTTTGGTGGATAAGCACGTTTCAGAGTTTCTAGAATACGAATTTCCAATTTTCACGATGATGTCTGTGTGTGCGTATGGACGTATGAACGTATGTGATGATTTTTCGTCCACAATAACCTAAAGTAATAACTAAACGCAACATATTTTTTAGAAGGTTGGTATTGGTAGTATCCGATGACATTTACTTCAATTGTCAAACCTGAGAACACCTTGAGAATGTACAAATTGCATCATAACCTCAAAATAGGTTTTGCCGCGGTTTTGCTTCATAAATTAGTGTTTATTCAATAAAATTAATAGTAATAGAAAATATATAAGTTCAATATTTTCTATATTGTATTCACTTATCACCTAGAATAGTTTAGTTATTATAATATTTTTACAGTGACAGTGACAGTTAATAAATGGCAAGATTAATGTCACCAACCAAAACGTTACACAAATTAATTTCCCTAAATCAACTTAGTAGGTACCTATATATTATGAGTTTGATTTAAATTTTAACTCATTTTATAAGACTTTTTTCGCACTTGTCCTTTAGTAAACTCGCCCTCATGCTAGTTTTACTAAATTTGGATGGGTGCGAAAAAATCATGTCTAATAAAAATTGTTCTTTAATATACCTACTATTATGACACGCCAGTGAATTACTATACTTTTTTCTGCTATATTCCATGGTATAAAATAAATTTTAGATACCTAGGTAAAAAAGTAAGATACATTTATGTTATTATATTTCATGAATATCCGTGAATATCGAATATAATTAATTATAATTATATATACCAAGAAGCGCATAATGATAATAAATGTTATCCAATGAACGTGAAAAAAACTTAAATACTTTTGTACGTCAATGAAAACATTAACGATTTAAAAGGTTCATGCATCATATAATAAACAAACAAATGAATAACTGCGCGTTCGATTAATCGAACACCGCATTGTTGTCACGAACGCACGAATTCCAAAACAGGAAGGTAAGCGCTAAATCGAAACTTGGAATTCAAAAAAAATTGTCAACTGGTCATTGATACGTTGATTTTGATCAGGCCTCAGGCCCCGGACATACGAACCCGAAGGTCATCAACAGATTAAAATATTCATCAACACATTCTCACATTGTATCGATCTAGACACTCACCACTACTTCCCGCCTGGATTCAAACTCAACTTTTCAATCACAACACAGATGCACAAGTCACAGTCATACTGACAGCTGTCCTAACCTCTCAGGTGGAAATATTTATCAGAGTTTATTGAACAAACATGTAGGCGTTCGGTGACTCATTCCGTAATCGCGCACATTTTATCTACCGATAACCGGAGAAAGCTGCGGGTCGTAGTTGGCGGTGCAATTCACAGAGCGACACTAGCTCACTCGCGGGCAGTTCGACACTGACTGAAGCTTCGAGCGTCATTTACTGCTTTGTATAGTTAGTTGGTAGTGTTGTTGGATTGTTACCTAGCAACCTGTTATGCTGAACGTCACGCTATCGGACTACTCTCTAGACTCGGTGATTCTAAAACTGTAGACTTGTTAGTGATGATGATGCTACAGGTAGAACAGGTAGTTTACCTCGTTTACCTTTACCTGAGTGCTGATAATTATGAGAATTCCAAAGAATTCTTACTAGTGTCGGCGAAAAATATTTTTTCTTCAAACGTCAGAAAAACATAATATTTCATATCTCCATAGAAACAGCTAAAGTTTTACTTTTCTGAGAGCGGCAGACAATAATATTACCTGCCGCTGTGAGCGTCAGATAATATTATCTGCCGCTGGTGAACCAATCAAATCAGCTGTCAATAAAATTTAATTCAAATTTTTATTAAACAAAATAAATCAAAGACGACTATATTATTTCAATCCAAATTATTTTAATAAATTTTCTTACACGAATATCAATTTTAAGGTTTCGACGTCTGAGGAAAAAATAGCATATTTTATGCCGAGCTCAGTGACTTTTTAGTGCTCATCTGTAGTTGCAAACGCCTACAGATTCGCCACAAAAAGTTCCACTTTAGCTCCTTATTAAATAATATACTATTTTTCTTGATCGTTTAATAATGAATATTGTAAATGTAAAAAAATCATACAATAATGACCCCTATTAATACATGATTTTTATTAATCAACGATTTTTTGAATGCATTCAACAGACGTAAAATAAAATAGCTGTCGCTTAGTTGTAAGAAATTAGAAATGGTAAATAGAATAAAACGAAATGAATTTTACAGTTCTAGCAAAATAATATTTAATTTCCTTGTTTTGCAGGAGTAGAAAAAATAGTGTGTGTAACACGTACCTATTGAAAATATTTTGTCGAACTTAAACAATTGCAACCCTCCCTTCGCTCGGGCTGTAAAACTATATTTTCAAAACTTGTTATACAAATAACTATTATTGTATGCCACGGACTGAATATAGCTCCTTTGCAGATTGAGGTTAGAAATTGTGGCACAAGCGCAGCGAGGACTACAACAACTAGTCGAAGTGTGCAAAAATACTTTCATAAATAATAAATAATAAACACGAATTTTGTAAATTTTATTTTATGCACAACTATTAAAACTTGATTTTTTTTTTATTAGTAACGTCAACAATTTAATTTGATCTTCAGTTTTTGTCCGCAATTATTAAATTCAAACGGTTTTGTCTACAATAATGCTTTAGAATGCTGGAGAACAAAATTGGGGACATTACCATGGAACAAACATTTGCTTTATGCCCTTGGGCGGTAAACCAGAAAAACGCGCCCATGCGGGCGGTAAAGTAAGGAATTCGACCAATCAAAATTAATTGATTGACACATGAAATTTTTTTGTTACCAAACTCCACCTTGTAATAAGTATTTTTGCGTGTTTTCAAAAACTAATTACGAATAATTCACAACAATATTTAAATACGCAGTTGTGCGTAAAACGTTGTAGGTACGTACCTCTGACCGAAGGACAGATTACACTCTTGGACGAATAAAGTCCCTCGCAAGCGTCGGGCCTCAACTTTCGTCCTCAGGCGTAATCTTTTTCTTTCGGCCCTCTATTTATTCGTAGATAACTATTATATCAGCATATCTACGAAAGCAAAAATTTTGAATCCAGAAAATCAATACAACAAACATAATAATGTAAACAAACTTGACATTTAAAAAGAATTTTGAATAGAAATTGTAATGATATAAATTTAATCAAATCCTATTAAATTATTTATGATGAAAATATTTTCAGACGGTCTACAAATAAGTATTGGTCTGCATAATTGTTCATTTTCAAGAGACCGACTGAAGTCTAAAAAGCCTACTTTTAATTGCCATCGTAGCAAAAAATATTATTAACAAGCCCAAAAAATAAAATTAATGAAAATTGGATATTAATATGTGATGTAGAATTACGCTGTATTCGCTAAGAAGAACCCTACAGAGTTTACATGCGTTTTGTCTCCCAAATCCAAGATGGCGGACGAAAATTGGGTCCGAAAATCAGTTTTTTGCATTGATCTCAGCAGGCCAACTATACAAGGCTAAATGGGTTATAACCCCGGGGCGCCAGCCTTTTGGGAATTATGAAAAATGAAGGTAGTTAGAAAGAATGCTGCTAAATAATATGTTGACTAGGTATCAAGAAAATAATTTTATCGAAAAATGTCTTCATTTTAAACACGTTCACTTGTGTAAAATATATCTTATGAAAAACTTAGTTGGAGGACAATGAATGATTAAAAAATTGAGTCTTAACTCTTAACGTAGCAATACGCATTTTTACCTTCCGCTATACCTATAAAGAAAGGTACTGCAATGCAATCATGCTAAAAATCGGGTAGTGAGTTTTAAGTATTTTAAGTAGGTAGGTAATTGAACGTAGAAAGGCTTTAACACAGAAAAGTAAAAATCTAGACTATTCAAACAGGATAAATAAATCAGTAGAAGATGCAAATCTAGAAAATTAATATGAAATGAAAATCCTGCATCAAAAGATTCATTCACCGGATTGTACGCAGGTATACATTATACATTTATGTTTATAAGACATACGGCGGAAGGTTGTGTGCTGGCCACATCAGATTTTTTGATTTTATTATAATAATAACTCATCTTAAATATGTTAAAATTTCAGACACTGTATTTTAGTATCTTGTCAAAATGAAGTATTCAACCAATAATTTTAACAAATCCTGAAATATTTGCAACCTCAAATACAAAGCACTAATAACAAACTCATGTTCTTTTCATTCATTAATTACATAATATCCAAATTTTCATTATCTAAATAAATAAGAAACATTAATTTGCCAGAATATCATTTAAAACATTTAAATATTCAAATATGTGTCGGAACTGGCGCCATCTCTATAAGGAATCTGCAACACATAAACCTGTAAGAACATCCAGTGATATAACAAAAACGCGTGGTGATATCGTAGTGCCGACGTAGTGCTTTATTTACTAAAACCTGTAGTTACTTCACGATATACATTTACAAAACTATGTGTAGTGTGTGCCTAAGGACCTCATTGAATCCTGGAAGAAATTTCAAGGCCCTGCGATTAATAATACAAGGTAAAAATCGATTTTTAGTTTTTCTAATTGATGTGCAGGCTGAAGTAAATATCGTAAATCTGATTACACCATTGGATTCCTCGTAGTTTTCTTAGTAATAACCGTAGTTTCATATTTGTAGATTTTTAGCAGAATTTCTACGAATTTTTAAATAGTTTATTGTGGAATTGTTCACAATTACGTGCTATTACATAAACACACAGCTCGTGTACTTGTTCAAGAATCTCGCTGCGGCTTGTACAGGCAATAATATTTCTATACTCAAAGCTGATATTTTAAATATATTTTTTGAGAGGTATCAACATAGCGTAACGTGATCGACTGGATTCTGACAACTCAGGTTCAAATTTTGAACTTCGCATAGTAAAATATGAATTTATATTGTTTACTCACAGTATGCAAGGCTGACACCCAAAATTGAGATAATTGTACAAACTTTGTAATAATTTGCTGGAAAATTAATCACACTATGCTTCTCTAATGACAGTTATCCAAAAATTTGGGTCAAATCTATGTTATATCCGTAATAAAAATCTGACGTGGACACCACATGACTTCCTTGTACGCCTTGTGTGTTCATACTTTTCTTAATAACTAAAATGTAAAATAATATTAAAAATTCTTTTAACTTATTATACTAGTATACTCACAAATATATTTTAGTCATTTTATTTAAACTGCAGAAGAAGATATAAAGCATATTTTACTATTGTCACTGTCATGTCATAATCATTTAAATTTTACGTAGTAACAAATGTTAATCGATCATGGACTACAAGATACCGAAATACTATAAATTATAAATATATACTTTAATTATTTTTAAATGATAGCAGATACAAAAATATTTATAAAATACCGATTGTAGGTAATAATCACATAATCTTTCATTTAAAATAAAAAAAATTGTCTAAAATTAAATATTTATCGAAATATTTTTAAAAAGTACTACTTCCGGTTTGTAGACTGAAACCAAAAATAGGAGGTGCACAACTAGATGCTATAACAGTCCTAAATACAAAATTTCAACTTTCTACGTCTAACCGTATTTGAGTTATGCGACACACATACGTCCGTACGTACGTACGTACGTACGTACAGACGTCACGTCGAAACTAGTCATAATGGATTCAGAAAAGGTCAAAACGGATATTTCCGTCAAAATCTGAGAACCGAAATTTTTCGCGATTACAATACTTCCTTACTTCGTACAAGGAAGTAAAAATGACATTTTTTAATGGACTAAATAAAAAAATGCTGGAAAAAATCAAAAATCTGCCATTGAGCAAGCCGAGAGCAAGCATAGAGAAAACTTTTATCTATCGATTGATATAGGTACCTATTAGTTTTCATAAAAATCTTTTATTTAGAGCTGATTTTAATAGGAATAGTAATAAGCAATTTTCGGTGTTTAGAGTACTATAGCAGTGAACCGCCTTAAGTTTGAGTGTCACTGTAATACTCTTGTCTCGCTAGCTGAAGCGGACGAACAACAACACAATGCAAGTTGCTCTGCACTAATTCGCTGTTAGATGCGTGAAGACTCGTGAGATCTGTAAAGACAGGAAGAAATAATTGTCATCTTGCAAACAAATTATATAAATCAATTTCTTTTTATTTATTATTATGAAATCCATAAAATCTTACACTTCATAATAGAACACTTAACCATAATTAAAATAATATTGCAATATTTCTAAGCCAGATTATAATTATTAACATTGTGTGGCCACTTAAATATTTTTATTCATCAGTTCTGTGTTAAATAAATATGACAAAACTATTTTGTCTCTTACCACCAATCCAAATGCACGTGTATGTCAAACAGAAGATGCTATCACTCAACATTTTCTATTCTCCTGTTCCACGATCTCGATGTCAAATATCTGATTTGTACAATACAAACATATTGTATATTTGTGTCAAATATACGGTATACTTTAACTCGACTTATACCAAATGCACGTATATTTATAACCGAGTATAACGGAGGATGCTGTAATTACTTTTATGTTCTCCTGGTCAACTGTCTCAATGTTAAATATCTGATATATTCAATACAAACATATTGTATATTTTTGTCAAATATACGGTATATTTAAACCAAATGCACGTATATTTAAAACAGTGGATGCTGTCACTGAACTTTTATATTCTCCCGAGTATTCTCCTGTTCAACTATCTCGAAGTTAAATATCTGATATATTAAATACAAAAATATTGTATATTTGAGTCAAATATACGGTATATTTAAACCAAATGCAAAATGCACGTACCTATACTTATTTAAAACGGTGTATGTTGTCACTGTACTTTTATGTTCTCCTGGTCAACTGTCCAATGTTAAATATCTGATATATTCAATACAAACATATTGTATATTTGAGTCAAATATACGGTATATTTAAACCAAATGCACGTATATTTAAAACGGATGATGTTGTCATTGTGCTCTTATATTCTCCTGTTCAATTGTCTCAATGTTAAATATCTGTTATATGAAATACAAACATATTGTATATTAGTATATTTGTGTCAAATATACGGTATATTTAAACCAAATGCATGTATATTTAAAACGGAGGATGTTCTCACTGTACTTTTATATTCTCCTGTTCAACTATCTCTATGTTAAATATCTGATATATTCAATACAAACATATTGTATATTTGTGTCAAATATACGGTATATTTAAACCAAATGCACGTATATTTAAAACGGAGGATGCTGTCTCTAATTTTATATTCTCCTGTTCAACTATCTCCATGTTAAATATATATACAAACATATTGTATATTTGAGTCAAATATACGGTATATTTAAACCAAATGCACGTATATTTAAAACAGTGAATGCTGTCACTAATTTTATATTCTCCTGTTCAACTGTCTCCATGTTAAATATCTGATATATTAAATACAAACATATTGTATATTTGTGTGAAATATACGATATATTTAAACCAAATGCAGGTATAATTTAAAACGGAGGATACTGTCACTGTACTTTTATATTCTCTTGTTCAACTATCTCGATGTTAAATATCTGATATATTCAATACAAACATATTGTATATTTGTGTCAAATATACGGTATATTTAAACCAAATGCACGTATATTTAAAACAGTGGATGCTGTCACTAATTTTATATTCTCCTGTTCAACTATCTCTATGTTAAATATCTGATATATTCAATACAAACATATTGTATATTTGTGTCAAATATACGGTATATTTAAACCAAATGCACGTATATTTAAAACAGTGGATGCTGTCACTAATTTTATATTCTCCTGTTCAACTATCTCGATGTTAAATATCTGATATATTCAATACAAACATATTGTATATTTGTGTCAAATATACGGTATATTTAAACCAAATGCACGTATATTTAAAACAGTGGATGCTGTCACTAATTTTATATTCTCCTGTTCAACTATCTCTATGTTAAATATCTGATATATTCAATACAAACATATTGTATATTTGTGTGAAATATACGATATATTTAAACCAAATGCAGGTATAATTTAAAACGGAGGATACTGTCACTGTAATTTTATATTCTCCTGTTCAACTATCTCGATGTTAAATATATGATATATTCAATACAAACATATTGTATATTTGTGTCAAATATACGGTATATTTAAACCAAATGCACGTATATTTAAAACGGAGGATGCTGTCACTGTAGTTTTATATTCTCCTGTTCAACTATCTCGATGTTAAATATCTGATATATTCAATACAAACATATTGTATATTTGTGTCAAATATACGGTATATTTAAACCAAATGCACGTATATTTAAAACAGTGGATGCTGTCACTAATTTTATATTCTCCTGTTCAACTATCTCGATGTTAAATATCTGATATATTCAATACAAACATATTGTATATTTGTGTCAAATATACGGTATATTTAAACCAAATGCACGTATATTTAAAACAGTGGATGCTGTCACTAATTTTATATTCTCCTGTTCAACTATCTCTATGTTAAATATCTGATATATTCAATACAAACATATTGTATATTTGTGTGAAATATACGATATATTTAAACCAAATGCAGGTATAATTTAAAACGGAGGATACTGTCACTGTAATTTTATATTCTCCTGTTCAACTATCTCGATGTTAAATATATGATATATTCAATACAAACATATTGTATATTTGTGTCAAATATACGGTATATTTAAACCAAATGCACGTATATTTAAAACGGAGGATGCTGTCACTGTAGTTTTATATTCTCCTGTTCAACTATCTCGATGTTAAATATCTGATATATTCAATACAAACATATTGTATATTTGTGTCAAATATACGGTATATTTAAACCAAATGCACGTATATTTAAAACAGTGGATGCTGTCACTAATTTTATATCTCCTGTTCAACTATCTCTATGTTAAATATCTGATATATTCAATACAAACATATTGTATATTTGTGTCAAATATACGGTATATTTAAACCAAATGCACGTATATTTAAAACAGTGGATGCTGTCACTAATTTTATATTCTCCTGTTCAACTATCTCGATGTTAAATATCTGATATATTCAATACAAACATATTGTATATTTGTGTCAAATATACGGTATATTTAAACCAAATGCACGTATATTTAAAACAGTGGATGCTGTCACTAATTTTATATTCTCCTGTTCAACTATCTCTATGTTAAATATCTGATATATTCAATACAAACATATTGTATATTTGTGTGAAATATACGATATATTTAAACCAAATGCAGGTATAATTTAAAACGGAGGATACTGTCACTGTAATTTTATATTCTCCTGTTCAACTATCTCGATGTTAAATATATGATATATTCAATACAAACATATTGTATATTTGTGTCAAATATACGGTATATTTAAACCAAATGCACGTATATTTAAAACGGAGGATGCTGTCACTGTAGTTTTATATTCTCCTGTTCAACTATCTCGATGTTAAATATCTGATATATTCAATACAAACATATTGTATATTTGTGTCAAATATACGGTATATTTAAACCAAATGCACGTATATTTAAAACAGTGGATGCTGTCACTAATTTTATATTCTCCTGTTCAACTATCTCGATGTTAAATATCTGATATATTCAATACAAACATATTGTATATTTGTGTCAAATATACGGTATATTTAAACCAAATGCACGTATATTTAAAACAGTGGATGCTGTCACTAATTTTATATTCTCCTGTTCAACTATCTCTATGTTAAATATCTGATATATTCAATACAAACATATTGTATATTTGTGTGAAATATACGATATATTTAAACCAAATGCAGGTATAATTTAAAACGGAGGATACTGTCACTGTAATTTTATATTCTCCTGTTCAACTATCTCGATGTTAAATATATGATATATTCAATACAAACATATTGTATATTTGTGTCAAATATACGGTATATTTAAACCAAATGCACGTATATTTAAAACGGAGGATGCTGTCACTGTAGTTTTATATTCTCCTGTTCAACTATCTCGATGTTAAATATCTGATATATTCAATACAAACATATTGTATATTTGTGTCAAATATACGGTATATTTAAACCAAATGCACGTATATTTAAAACAGTGGATGCTGTCACTAATTTTATATCTCCTGTTCAACTATCTCTATGTTAAATATCTGATATATTCAATACACACATATTGTATATTTGTGTCAAATATACGGTATATTTAAACCAAATGCACGTATATTTAAAACAGTGGATGCTGTCACTAATTTTATATTCTCCTGTTCAACTATCTCGATGTTAAATATCTGATATATTCAATACAAACATATTGTATATTTGTGTCAAATATACGGTATATTTAAACCAAATGCACGTATATTTAAAACAGTGGATGCTGTCACTAATTTTATATTCTCCTGTTCAACTATCTCTATGTTAAATATCTGATATATTCAATACAAACATTATTGTATATTTGTGTGAAATATACGATATATTTAAACCAAATGCAGGTATAATTTAAAACGGAGGATACTGTCACTGTACTTTTATATTCTCCTGTTCAACTATCTCGATGTTAAATATCTGATATATTCAATACAAACATATTGTATATTTGTGTGAAATATACGATATATTTAAACCAAATGCAGGTATAATTTAAAACGGAGGATACTGTCACTGTACTTTTATATTCTCCTGTTCAACTATCTCGATGTTAAATATCTGATATATTCAATACAAACATATTGTATATTTGTGTCAAATATACGGTATATTTAAACCAAATGCACGTATATTTAAAACAGTGGATGCTGTCACTAATTTTATATTCTCCTGTTCAACTATCTCTATGTTAAATATCTGATATATTCAATGCAAACATATTGTATATTTGTGTCAAATATACGGTATATTTAATCCAAATGCACGTATATTTAAAACAGTGGATGCTGTCACTAATTTTATATTCTCCTGTTCAACTATCTCTATGTTAAATATCTGATATATTCAATGCAAACATATTGTATATTTGTGTCAAATATACGGTATATTTAATCCAAATGCACGTATATTTAAAACAGTGGATGCTGTCACTAATTTTATATTCTCCTGTTCAACTATCTCTATGTTAAATATCTGATATATTCAATGCAAACATATTGTATATTTGTGTCAAATATACGGTATATTTAATCCAAATGCACGTATATTTAAAACAGTGGATGCTGTCACTAATTTTATATTCTCCTGTTCAACTATCTCTATGTTAAATATCTGATATATTCAATACAAACATATTGTATATTTGTGTCAAATATACGGTATATTTAATCCAAATGCACGTATATTTAAAACAGTGGATGCTGTCACTAATTTTATATTCTCCTGTTCAACTATCTCTATGTTAAATATCTGATATATTCAATACAAACATATTGTATATTTGTGTCAAATATACGGTATATTTAATCCAAATGCACGTATATTTAAAACAGTGGATGCTGTCACTAATTTTATATTCTCCTGTTCAACTATCTCTATGTTAAATATCTGATATATTCAATACAAACATTATTGTATATTTGTGTGAAATATACGATATATTTAAATCAAATGCACGTATATTTAGAACGGAGGATGCTCTCCTGTTCGATTATTTCGATCTTATAATAATTATAGCTTTCATTTGAAAGTTAATGTTAGATATTTTAAAATTGTGCTCGAAAAATATACATGAAATACATACATTTCAAAAAGGTTACTGAATAGTTTAATATTTAAAGATTATAAGTTATTTGATACAGACTAATTTTGATAATAATTTCAGATAATGTAATTATGCAATACGCTAATAAGTAGTAACTGGAAATTTTGCAATTCAATATCGTATTTCAAAATTCAAAACAATACTTTTATGCTTCATTAGGTACTGGCGTATAATGGGAAAGAATGTAATAAAATTGAACTGATTGTTTCATTTCCTGGTCCTGGTATACCTATATAATTAATCATTTATCAAATTTCACAATTTTAAGTTACATAAAAATAATAAAAATTGTTTTTCCACTGATCCGTGAATTTTTTTTCCAATAGTTTCTTTACAAATTATATAACACTTCAATTACACTTAGCAGTCGATGTTTTTGATAATTTTGTTCTTTTAACTAAATAATTACAAATTTTAAGTAAATTAATTTTATTCCATGTTTTTAACATGGCTTTATGCAAAAACACGAGTACAATAAGCAAATCAACAATAATTTATTTATTTAACAATAATTGAAAAAAATAAGCAAAAGTACCTACAACACAATATTATAATATAGGTATTATTATAACACATAGACATACACATGAAGTTCTAACATTATAAAAAGATAAGAGTGTTTTTAAATTTATTTATAACTTAAATTATTTATTATTTGAACAATACCACTGGCCCGTACGAAAAATTTGATTACTTCTAAAAATAAGATGATATTTATAATTTTTAATGTAAAATATGCATTAACATGTTTTAGGAAAATTCACGACAAGAAATAAAATAATATAATTTCTAATTATCAGAGTTATTTAGCAAAAACATGATATTGGGTCACCGGTGACCCCATTTTAGGACAGCGAAGGTTACAATTTAATGTAGTTGTAAAAATTGAACTGTAAATTCAATCAATTGTCTATGATTGTCTGCCATGATTCGAGCATAATGATGATGAATATTGTTATTTTTATACTTATTGAAGCAGTAGGTAAAATTTTAATCGTCAAAATAATTAATGAAAATTAGGTAACGCACTCGCGATCAATTCAGAAATAATTTACAGAAATCATAGCAATATTGTAATCTATACAATAATATTGCTATGATCGAATTAAACTATACAGCCATGAAATGATAAGAGACAATAGATTTAAATTTAGAATGCAATTTTTACAACTACATTATATTATTAAAATGATTAAATTATCTTTCACAATGAACTTAAGTGTGAAATGTCATAAATACGTTTAACTAAATTGACTAGGTCATTGTTTACTTCGTCTCAATTTTATTATTATTATTAAAAATACTTATTCGTGATACATTCTTCAATGATTAATATCTTAACATGTAGGAACCTTAGAAGATCTTTAATCTTTTATTTTATTCATAATTTATACCCAACTCGATAAAAGTAATTTAAACAGTTTGAACCAAATTTTAGAGTAAAATATGCAAATTTATTATAAAAAGTTTCAAATTTTTGTAAAAATAACAACAATTTATATTAATAATATGGTACCTATGATTTTGACACATGTTTAGAAACTGTTAAAATTTTTAAATGTTTATATTTTGTTTATAATAATCAAATAAGTGATCATCTAAGATCTTGGTTACTATACTTTATTTCAGCTAAGAAAATAGCAGATGGCACTGCGAATGCCAGTAAGTTTTACACTTACACATATTATTAGTTCAAAATTTGACGCGATCTTAAAAATAATCTATAGAATAATGTAGTACTTCGATGTAACTATGAAATTCAAAATAAGAAGGTATAAGTAATGTTAACAGAAATGAAAATGTTTGCTAGTGTAAATCTACCTCTCATATCAACCAATCAGTTTCAAGAATATCATTGCTATCTAACCCAACGCTATTTTCGTAGCTGAAATGAAGTATAGTAGTTTTATAAGATTCAAATTTAGGTTAACGATGCTGTATATAATTATGAAGAAGAATTGTTAATAATTTTTATTTAAAAATTATTATTTGTTATAATTTCACAATCATTTAAATTTTACGTAGTAACAAATGTTAAACGATCATGGACTACAATATACCGAAATACTAAATTATACATAATATACTTAGGCCCAGAAATTGAAGATCTTTGCCGGAGAACATTGGTGATATTATAAAAATGTATTCTTTGTTGTATTTTGATCATTTATTAATTTGGAATGTTTTCTGCTTTATTTGTTACAGAGATTCGAACAACCCAAATTCAATCCCATTCAAAGATACATTGACAGCATTCTAGGGGACTCAGTAGGGCCAGAAATTGAAGATCATTGCCGGCGAACATTGGTGATATTACGAAAATGTATTCTTTGTTGTATTTTGATCATTTATTAATTTGGAATGTTTTCTGCTTTATTTGTTACAGAGATTCGAACAACTCAAATTCAATCCCATTCAAAGATACATTGACAGCATTCTAGGGGACTCAGTAGGGCCAGAAATTGAAGATCTTTGCCGGAGAACATTGGTGATATTATAAAAATGTATTCTTTGTTGTATTTTGATCATTTATTAATTTGGAATGTTTTTTGCTTTATTTGTTACAGAGATTCGAACAACTCAAATTCAATCCCATTCAAAGATACATTGACAGCATTCTAGGGGACTCAGTAGGGCCAGAAATTGAAGATCTTTGCCGGAGAACATTGGTGATATTACGAAAATGTATTCTTTATTGAATTTTGATCATTTATTAATTTGGAATGTTTTCTGCTTTATTTGTTACAGAGATTCGAACAACTCAAATTCAATCCCATTCAAAAATACATTGACAGCATTCTAGGGGACTCAGTAGGGCCAGAAATTGAAGATCTTTGCCGGAGAACATTGGTGATATTACGAAAATGTATTCTTTATTGAATTTTGATCATTTATTAATTTGGAATGTTTTCTGCTTTATTTGTTACAGAGATTCGAACAACTCAAATTCAATCCCATTCAAAAATACATTGACAGCATTCTAGGGGACTCAGTAGTGCCAGAAATTGAAGATCTTTGCCGGAGAACATTGGTGATATTACGAAAATGTATTCTTTATTGAATTTTGATCATTTATTAATTTAGAATGTATTTTCCTTCATCTGTTGCAGAAATTCGAACAAGTTCTATCCCATGCAGAGGACCATTGTCAGCATTCTGGGGGATCCAGTTGGGCCACAATTTGAAGGTTTCTATCGATGTAAAATAGGTAATATTAAAAAACGTAAATTTTTATGAATCTTTTATTTATTTGACATTTTTACATTATTTGTTGCAGTAATTCGACCAGTCCAGATTCAACCATATGCTGAGATGCATTGTCAGCATTCTGAGGGTCACAGTTGAGCCACAATTTAAAAGTTTCTACCGGAAAGAAATAGGTAAATTTATAAAATGTTTACTTTTATGAATTACTTATTTTTTGTTTTATTTATTGCAGAATAACTTCAATACTTCAGAAGATGCGCACTACATGCAATAACCGAAGTTTAAGGGGCTCCCAGTCCCAAGTTTTTTATCACAATAACTAAGGTAAAATAGTTTTTAATTTGTTATGCAAATACACATCTAATTATATTTACCTGCATTTTTCAGACTCTTGCTTCTTGGCAGATGATTCCTGCTCAAATCGCCTTGCTGCTCGCTGTTTCCGGCCGTGACGTTTCCACTTCCGGTTCTTGGCCTCGCACTTCCTGTGGTACCACCGGGCGCTGAGACCTGAGGCCCACCAAAGTCAATTTTTCTACTAAGAGAACTAAGGTAAAATTGTCTTTATTTCTGTTTATACGAATTCACATTTTATTTTTCTTGTGTGTTTTCAGACTCTTGTTCCTGTTCCGTCGTCTTCTAGTTCTTGAGACATGAGACCTGGTGCAGAACGACCGTTGAAGAGGGCCCAGTACTTCTCGACAGCGACATCTTAAAAAAGAGATTAAACTGTAAAGCAAATGTAAGTGTTTTAATATTATTTTCTTATAATTCAACACTTCAAAAGTTTTTTCAATTATTAGTATTTATTTAGTATATTTATGTTTTATAAATTTGACAATTATTAATTCTAAATTAGCTTATATCAATTTTCAAACAAAAATGGTATTATTTTAAAAACAGAACTTTTCTATTTTATTTACAGATTCGTATTCGAACGAAAAATCCTTGGACTTTACGTGGGTTCAGCATTCGTCACTTAGTATTTAAGGTAGTTTTGTTAATAAAATGATGAATAAAAGACACCAAAAAGTCAAGAAAGTGCCTTAGATAAACAACAATACAATGCAAAATGGTGCACATTTTCAGTTTCTTAATTTATAAACAAATAACAATTTTTGAAGAAGTAACACTTGTAATTTTTAAAGATTCAATGCGAACAATTTAAAATGGCAATATTATTTGAAATCAGAGTTAGTCACCTATATTTTTGTATTGTTCTTCACACTTACATTTACATTATTGCAATTATTAATTATTCAACAATTAATTTAAAAGGACTGACTAAAATAAATGAAATTTTAATAATAAATCATATCTATCACGCCATCGCCATTTATTCAGCTTGGGTGGGGCAGCTTCACATATAGTGAGTCATTGGTTATTATACCGTGTGTGCGGTTACCAGCCGTATGACTTTAAAGTTTCTAATACATACAATGAAACAATGCATAATGGTGCATCCTTTTTTGTTTTCCTAATACCTATCTAATAAATTTTAATAGTAATATTTTTTATCGTAAAGAAACATAAATTTAAACATTTTTGTAATAAACAAATTTCAGTTGCGAACATATTATAATAACAATTTATTCTGTAAAGTCAGAGTTAGTCACCTACATTACTGCATTGTTTCCTGACACATTTTTGCATTCATTTTGCTGGTTTGACTATTTTTTAAATAATAAAAACATAACTATGACATTATGCAGTTAGGTTTTGAAGTTTATTATACACTTAGCAATGCATAATTGTGCATATTTTTTAATTTTTCTAATTCTAATATTCAATACTTATTTTTAGAGCCAAATTTAAATATCAGAGTTAGACACTTATATTATTGCATTGCTTCTTTATATTTTATTGCATAAATTGTGATTATCTTTTGACAATTTCAACAATTAGTTCACATTTACTTTTTTCTTATTTATTCAAACTTTTTTAAATTGTATAATATAATCACAATTTATGTTAAATAAAAACACACAAAATTGTAAAAAATATATAGACTATTAAATCCTAACTGCTCGTTATTTAAGGTACTTATTTTTTATTTAACTTAAAGATTAGTTTTTTAAAACTTATTTCTCGATTTTGTTTAAAATCATTTGACTGTTGAAGTAAGAAATTTATATACCTGATTTAGTAATTCTGATTAAATAATAATCTTGACAATTTGGTTCTCTTTAATTGTATCATTGTTAGGTATTTTATGATCGTTTGTATTTAAAAAAAAATATCCATCTACCCTTTTAGAGTATAAGTCAAGACTGAAGAGAAACTAATTTCAGGAATGCAACAAACACTCAGGCATCTAAATCAGTTGTAAGTCATTCATATTTTACTATACAAAGTCTCTCCTGTTTAATATCGATCATTGAATTTCTATTTGACGTCCCAAGACATTTACACACTTGTCTGAATATTCTAAAACCGTACGATCTTTAAAATGGGTTACGAAAATTGCAGTTTCGAGAAATGTTACATTATGTTTGAAAATTTGTTATCAGCAAGTTACGATTTTATTTTACGCTTGTGAGATTTAAAATTGAGAATATTTTTTGAAGCTGCTTTATCACTGGACTAAAATTAAAATACGTAGGAGAACATTAGGAAATATGTATAGAAATTTAGTTTAGCTATTTTTGAATTTAAAGACGTCAGAGCACAAAAGTTAACATTATGGGAATTTTCCATTTTGCCTTTTTAAGGATAAGTACTTCTAAATAATATGCTTTATCACAGGACTAAGACGTATAAAGGAGCACAAATAAAAAGAAGCTTTGAGAGCTCATATCTCGAAAACTAAAAGTCTTATCAAAGCGCGGTTTGCGGCATTGAATTCCTCGTAATTTACTTAGTATAATTTAGAGAAATTTCAATTTTCACCAAAAAAAGTACTAAGTGGTTAACCTTTGTTTGTTTTACGATTTTGAATCTAAACTTTGAGAGCTCATATCTCGAAAACTAAAAAACTTATGAAAGCGGGGTTTGCGGCATATATTAATTATTTATTTGTGTGTTCAGGTATTCGATCCGTGGAGGCGGTTATCTTCTTAGGAGGAGACCCTACTTGCCATTCTTCTATTGACCACTGGCCTCCAATGGAGAAATGTCTGCTATTTATTGTATTTATTGATAGATTTATGTTTTTATATCATAAAAATTATATAATCGAGATGATTTAGCTGTATATATTATTAATAAAAACAAAAAAGTAATACTTACATCATTGCACTAATTTTATTTCTTAAACAACCCTTTGTACACTTCCTAAGCCCTTACAGGACTTCTACGGTGAGAGTACACGGCCTTAAACCTAGGATACGAAATAATAAACAGTAAGTACAAATTTTATTATTTATTTAATGAAATACTTCAATACAATACACAATCTTATAAATAAATTAACTTAATTAAACATTTTTAACATAAATACCCTTATTTAGGTTTATATAAGCTCCAAACGAGATAGGTGCTGCCATCTGTTGGTGGCAGTTATTTAAATGTACAATATATCTTAAACTAAGGGTTGAATGACTAAATGGGGTACATATTTAGATTCAGCGGGTTCGAATTAGGGGGTAGAGTATAAATTACCCCCTTGAAATGTTTATTTAGCATTAAAACATATTAGGGGTAAAATCACTCCAAAATCGGTCCAAACGTCACAAAAGTCTTTGTCGAGTGGCCCAGAAAATGAAGCAAAGTTGCAACTACGCTAGGAAAATATTAAACTGCAAATAACTCGAAAACTAAGGGTTGCACGGTAAAATGGGGCACGTATTTGGATTCAGCGGGTCCTAATTGAGGGGTTAGACTATCCCTCTTTAGCATACTACCCTTACTTTACGAGATATAAGCATTTTAAAATTTTCCTAACGTAGTTGTAATATTGCTTCAAAAATCGATGTATATCGTAAAAAAAATTGACACTACGCTAGGAAAATTTTAAATTGGTTATAACTCGGAAATTAAGGGTTGCACGGCCAAATGGGGTGCATATTTGGATTCAGCGGGTCCTAATTAAGTGTATATGATACAAACCACCCTTGAAATAAACGTAATTTTGGTAGTTTTTGGTGAAATTTTGCTGACATTAAATAATTATTATCTCGTAAACTAAAGGGCTAACGGCCAAAAGTTAAATACAAAGGTTGCGTAACTTTTCATTCTCTATCTGCCTGTCTACAGATAAGGCCGTTTTGGCCGATTTTTAATTATTTTTTCGAGCACCCACCATTCATGTTCTCCTGATACAAACTTGGTGATTTTTGTTCGATTCAAATCCGAAGTCGAGTGAGGGTGAAAATTTAAAAACGCGTTTACGTAAAAACTAAGGGCTGGGGAGTGATTTACGGGTCATATTCGTACTCTACGCGTTGAAATACACCAGTATACATATTGCCACCCCTAAAAGTTAATTAGCACCGGAGATATTCAACCCTTATTTGTATCTCCGGTTCTAAGGGTCGTATCGAAAAAATCTACATTGCATTCGATAGGGGATGAAAAACTGAGCACCTTTTACATTTAACTTTTTCCTCTACGACCCTTAGTTTAAAGGTTATGAGCAATCAAAGTGGTGAAAAAGTCGTCTAAACATAGTCATTAACCCTTACACTAAGGGTCGTAGAGGAAAAATTTAAATATAAAAGATGCTCAGTTTTTCATCCCCTATCGAATGCAATGTAGATTTTTTCGATACGACCCTTAGAACCGGAGATACAAATAAGGGTTGAATATCTCTGGTGCTAATTAACTTTTAGGGGTGGCAATATGTATACTGGTGTATTTCAACGCGTAGAGTACGAATATGACCCGTAAATCACTCCCCAGCCCTTAGTTTTTACGTAAACGCGTTTTTAAATTTTCACCCTCACTCGACTTCAGATTTGAATCGAACAAAAATCACCAAGTTTGTATCAGGAGAACATGAATGGTGGGAGATCGAAAAAATAATTAAAAATCGGCCAAAACGGCCTTATCTATAGACAGGCAGATAGAGAATGAAAAGTTACGCAACCTTTGTATTTAACTTTTGGCCCTTAGCCCTTTAGTTTACGAGATAATAATTATTGAATGTCAGCAAAATTTCACCAAAATCGACTTAAAATACGTTGATTTAGTGGATTCTTTATATCGTATACCCCTATTTAGGACCCGCTGATTCTAAATCTACCCTCAGAATTTCATAATTACTTACAGTTTTGATATATTTATATATATAAAAAATGGAACTACGCTAGGAAAATTTTAAAACGCATATAACTTGAAAAATAAGGGTTGACCGACAAAACTGAGGGCATATTTGGATTCAGCAGGTCCAAATTGATGGGGTAAACTACCCCTCTTTATCATACTACCCTTAGTTTACGAGAAATAAGCACTTTAAAATTTTCCTAACAAATAATTAGAAATATTGTGATGGCAAATTTTTAATTATCAGCTTCATTTTCTAGGCCACGGCTCAAAAATATTCCGTGACGTCATACCAAGAGATGGCAGCACTAGTCTCGTTTTGAGCGATTTCACCCCTAAAAAATTAAATTAAACGCTATATAACGGGACGTAGGACAACGATAAGTTGTTTAATAAATATAATAAAACAAATTTTTTATTCTAACTAAATTGTTTATTTATTTTTAAAAAATTACATTTCATTTAAATAATTCCTGCAACAATACTGCATATTTACTGATTTTAAAAGAAACATGAGGAAAATAAATAAAAACTGTTTATTTTTCTTTCTTTTTATATACAAAACAAATACATAAGATAAATATATACTTTCATACATACTACCAAGTTTGGGTGGCACGAACCTTGTCACACATTTAAACTCAACAAGCAGTCAAATATTCCCATCCTGACACACTTCTTTCGCGTCATTTATTATCCTTTTCATTCAAGCTCTTTTATTCTTTCCACTTAAATCACTTGCATTTCTAATACATTATCAGTAATTTCAATCAACATATTCACCGGACAAACGCTCATCGGCTCATCTCAACCGCACACATTCTCTTTAAAAAACACATACATGTGCCATTTCCCAAGTTGGGTTGGCACACTTAATTTGCTTCGTTCACTCGAAATCAATCCACTAATTTGCAGAACGCTCACGCAAACGCACACTAACTATTTCACAAACTCATTCGCTCACAGAATCATTTCTCTCAAACATTAACACATTTACAAATAAAATAATCAAATACAATACAAGTTTTTGTAATTTTATTACACTGTAAAATAATGAAATGACTTGCCCTGTAAGAAATACAATAAATTATTAGTTACATTATACATTACAATTGAATTTTATTTCCAAATGTTATAACAACATGAGTTGACGGCTGGTAACTGCACCCATATAAGATACTTAACTCATGTTTTGAATATTTTGTATCAAAGATGAAAGTTATACATGAATAATCAGTTTTATTAATGGCAATGACTGATTTTTCTGCTCATAAAAACCTTTGCCGAGGATATACTGAAGTATCTTTGATATTTTATATTATAAGTTTGAAATATATAATAGGTGAAATACTAGTGACATTGCCCTAATTCATCTCCACCCAATATTTAACAATTAGCGCGTACCCTTTTTGATTCTAACCCCAAGAACAAGCCAGCCTAGTGTGTTGTTCTTATGCTCAAAAGTTTACGTACCTACTAATCCCAATTTCATTTCTAATTTAGTTCATTTCAATTCAAATCAATGCCACACCTAATTGCAAAAGAATAATTCGCGAATCGAAATATTTAATGTCACTGTAAGTTACTTTACCTACCAAAATTTCCTAATTCTAAATGTTCCTGTACATAATTCATTAAATAAAGAGATGCATGCTGTCTGCTGTTTCGAAGTTGCCAGTTACATTGTTAAGTTTCTGGCATCAACGAATTTATTCATCACTTCTTGTTGTTTTTTATTTTATATTTATTGTATTTGTCACATTAATATCTTCAATATTCGTTGCAGTTTCAAATGCATCTCTTTATTTGCTTTGTTTTAGGGACCATTACACAAGGAGTAAACCATTGTTTAATGTTTCATTTTTACGATAATGAAAGAAAATGTAATAATGAAATTGATATAAGCTATAAGTCTTTCAGTGCAACCCTAACCTGCGGGTGTTGTTTAGAAAGCCAATAGAACAACTACAGGCAAAACTATCACCCTCTCCAATTAAAAATATTTTAAAATAAAAAATAATGTCACTAGTTTCAACAAAATTCCGTTGATCCCTTAATATGTACTACTAAAGTACTATTAACGTACTAATAAAGTAAAAACGATGTGGTTTACTCCTTGCAAACTATTATCTAACTTTCCGTCTGTATTGATATAATACCAATCTCAACATTATTCAAAGATAGAAGATTCAAGTCTTTATTAGTAGTATAAAGTATTATTTTGAGTTAAAAACACGCAAAAGGAAAAGACTGGCAAAACTATCTTTGATAATTCATTTATCACTAAGTCCCTGGAAGGCTGCTGGAGTTGATGTCGCCTGCAGAAAATCCCTCGACGACTCTCGTAGCTGATGTCATGTGCAGAAGATTCTTCCACGTCCGAAGGCTGCTCGAATACCTAGGAACCACAAATCATTTATTTACATGTGATAAATTCTATTTGTTTATACTAAAAATATTTTATACAGGAATATCTACACAAATATATACCCTGTGGTAGATAACAACTAAAAGTGGGGGTTATGGTCAAAAATGTAAGAATAATCATATAATCATATAAATTGGTTTATGCTGGAGAAATAATTCTTAATCCTTATTCCTTATTCTTACTTCTGCAGCATAAACTGACTCATACGTTAACTTTAAGGCTATTCATATTCTTAAATTTTCTGAGCATAAACCCACCTTAAGGGAATTAATGAGTTTAACAGCTGATAACCGCACACACGGTAACAATAATAACACGACATAATATATAATGTATACCTCCTCCCCCAGCACAATATATTAAGATTGTCTGATTAATACTGAAGCTAATGTCGAAAACCGCGTTTTGATAACTAGTCTAGTTCGCTGGTTATGCATATCAATGGATTATACCTTAAAATAGGTAGAATAAAAATTCATTGAACTCCAAAAATGGGTACAATTAATATTTTTATATAAGTATACAAATTTTCAAAATTTTGTATTGTTCTGAACAGTATTTATTTACTTAAAAGTGTTTTACCCAAAACTGGGTATGTGTATTTTGAATTTTTTTTACGTTAGTATACAAATTTTAAGCTTTATTCCATGTCTACTAATAAAGATTTTAAGGGTTCTAATAAAATTGGTAATACTTCTCAGTAATAATAATTTTGGAACGGAGTATACATCAACTTTTTGAAAATAAAATAAAAATTTCTGCTTAACCCAACCAATAACCTCACAAAAAATTTCAAAATACGATAACTTTATTAATAAAACGTTTTTCAGGGACATTTAGCGGTTGAAAATCTGTGTTTCGGCCTAAAGTTTGTAACCCCCCTGTTTTTTGTTGGAGCCTGTTTAATAAGCTCGAAAAAAATGGCAAAATTTGAATTATTTTAAATTATAAGAAAATAAGCCGTCCAACAGTATAACTTTGACATTTCAAATTTCTGAAAATTGCTATAGGTATTCCGTATATTCCGACTACGAGACCTCATGTTACGAGGGTGAAATACTCGTTATACTAATACATAATTTTTATTTAAATACTCTACTAATAATCGTACCAGAATATTACAAATTTGTATCAGAGGGTAAAATAACCCGAGAAATCCAATTCTAATATCCAAAATTACCTTTCTCGACAATGAGACCTCGTTTTACGAGTGTGAAATACTCGTGTTACTTATATTGCCTTTTTATTTAATTACTCTACTAATAACAGTACCAGAATAGTAAAAATATATAAAATGTATACCGAGTTAGAAAAATTCAAGGAATTTAACATTGTGCTCTAAAATTGTCCATCTCGACAGCGAGACTCTCGCATAACGAGATTATTAATTATTTTATTATTACAGGTAGAAAATTTGTACTTTTATAAAATGCTTGCTATAAAAATTATTATACTGGGCGCCTATGACTTAAACAACCATGAGTCTCAGTCAATTAACGGCTGGTAAACGCACACACGTTATAAAGTATGTGAAAGTGTTGAAAATTAAGTAATTAATATTGAAACACTTACATTTGATATCAACAGTTTCAACAGTTATTTTGCACCAGGTCGCACGTCTCAGGAACTGGATGGGCGACACCACAGGCTGTGCGGGTCTTACAGCCAGAGGTAAAGATGCTACAACCGGAACAAGTCTGAAAAATTTAACAAGAAATAAATTAGATGTGTATTTGTATAAATTAATTAATAAACAATTTTACCTTAGTCCTCGTAGTAGAAAATTTGACTCAGGGCTTCTTAAATTTGTGTCTCTGCTGAAGTGTTGAAATATCTGCAATTAAAGAAATAAATGATTTATTAATTATTCATAAAAATTTAAAAGTCATAAAGTTATCTAATTATCTTTGGTAGACAACTTTAAATATGGCTCAACAGTTGAGTTAAAAAAACTACGCTCTACAGTTTGTATTGTCTACTAAACCAAACGTCACGAATACAATAAATTGTCTACCGAGATCTTTAACTCAATAAAGTGAACTAAAATCTTTATAGGTAGGTACGCAAAATTTATAAGCTTATTTGTAACTAAAAAGTTACATAACTTTACTAAGAAGCAATCTATGACGCCAACTTGGATGTAGTAGACATTTTACCGTGTGTGCGGTTACCAGTCGTCAACTCACTCATGGTAGATAAGACACTACAACACAGAGAAGATTTTTGTACAGCTGAAATGTGTACCTGACTAGGTTCGAATCTGAGTTGTTATAGTCACATAATGCTCTTGGCTATCTTCCCCGCATTATTTTAAAATAGGTAGGTACATAGATTCACGAAAGAGGGCCAGTTTCAGTGAAGATTACAATTCCAAGAAATGGTGATAGCAGTGACGCGTTTGGTGAATATAGTATGAGATACAAGTAATATAGGTACTAGATTCACGAAAAGGAGTAGCTTTCAGTTTTGTCTAACAGTTAACAGATATGTTCATATTTTAAACAGTAAAGATTAAAATCCCAGTAAATGGTGATAGCATTATCCGTTTGGTAAATCTAGTAGAAAGCAGCACCATATATTAAGATTCTCTGATTAATTTTGAAGCTAATGGACAGGACGGCCAATAAAACCTGTAACCTGCTATCAGAAAAATTCAGAACAACTTGAAACTTTTGTTATTGGTTATTTCGCAGATTCTAGCTTTGTTGAAAACATATTTAAATTTTTAGTGAATTCACTTATAAATGAAAGCTATAGAATGGCGGGCGTGAAACATATTTTTTTTTACAAATATTCGTACCAAAATTTTTTTTCCGCTTTACCGAAAATTATTTGTTATTATTTTTACGCTGCAGAATCACGTGCGAAATCTATGTTTTTGACTGTTTTCTGGCATAGGTCCTAATGTTTTTTTTTTAATGATTATGTTCCCTCAATAAAACAAAGGTTTATATTTTATATAATTAAGAACTAACTAGAACTAACAGATTAATTATTGAACTTTTGAGAATTCTCATTCATGATGTTCTTTGAAGAATAAAATTTTAGTCGCACTGTTCTGATATTGTATAGGATAATTGATAAACTATAAACTAATGGTTCGTAGTAGGTATTTTTATTTTGAAACAAAATGCAAGGAAATCAAAAAATTCCTTGTGTACTAGGTATTGGAGTTATTTATTTAATAACGTGTTAATCTAATTAATTTTTAATATATTTAAGTGCTCAGAGCCGGCTAGAAACTTTATTAAATTATTTTATTATTTACTAATATTATGTGGGTATACTTTTCAAAAACCTCCGCAAAACTTCATTATATCCCCTAATTAAATTTAAATCAAACTTTCCGCATCCAATTATGTCCGCAGAAACAAGATTAACGACATAATAATAGAGGAATTCCTTCCGAATCTTAGACAACTAACAATAACTTTATTAAAAAGTGAAAAAGTAAAAGCATACGGAAACTCATTTCGATTTTTAAATAATATTTGCGTGCTCCCGTGCTCTCACATCGTTCATTTCATTCACTGAGTACAATTAACTATTATTAATAGAAAATAATTGCTAAATTATAATTCAATACAAATCGTGACACAAAGTTCGCTAATTAATATAATTCATGTAATATCTTTTCACAGTCTTTCTTTGCATTATTAATTGTTTATAAACAAAACATAATCAAAATAATAATTTTGTCATTGAATTTTCTAAAATTCGAGGGTACTTACTTCAAAACAATTAATTGAAATAGCGATTGTAGTATCTTAAAATTCAGACTAATGCATTTAACGCAAGAAACAAAATTGGAACAATTACAATACAAATATATCGCGATTATATTCTTTGACATTATTACATTTGTAAAATAAGGCAAAATAATGTTTTTTTTCGAATTGGAGAATTGTTCTCGCAACTACCTACATAATTATACTGTGACATATTATTTAACTTAAGGTGGGTTCATGCTCAAAATTTTAAGATTAAGAATTAAGAATAAGAATAGTTTTAAAGTCAAATAAAAAGATCTTATTTTCTAAAATAATAATTAAAATAGTAAATAGTTTTATTATTTTCTATAATTTTTTCTCTGCTTTTCAAAAGAAACGTATAGTGGTCTCGAATTGATTTTTGTTTCGTTTATTTTTTTTATTTTTGACAATATTATTAATTTAGTACTGCACATAAAATTAAGAATCTCAAACTTTAACTTTATATCATCAATTTGGAAACGACACTATCGCCCTTAATAAACTTATAAAATTATTAATTAATATTTACAATATTATTATTGTTCTGAGGCTCGGTTTTATCATTGATAGTTAAAATTAAACTAACAATTAAGTAATAGTTATATATTTTTTCCATTTTACAAGTGATATAGTAAACCAACAAACTGATGGTAATCTGTATTGTTTCATGAAGTATGTCAATTTTCTATAATATTACATTTGGATTTTGATGCGTATAAGGATCATTATCTTTTAATTAAGAAGCACGAATATTGTTCGAGAGCGAATATATCACTTTTAGAAATGGGATCTACAAGATATTTACGAGATTTGGCTTTCTTCAAAAACTGTAGAAAATACAGGTAGTATAGCTGTTATAAGTCATATTGAACAGTGAAGACTCCCATTTTCTTCGCATATTAATAAATATTAATAAATACACAGTTAAATGGACTTTCAAACAAGTGACACTAAAATATTTACTACCCTTATTTTTGCAATTTTTGAAAAAAATATTTTATATCTATAATCAGTAAGTATATCAAATTATATAATCTATTAAAGTTTCATGCAGAGGTATAGAAACACCCTGTATAATGTAATCAATCGGAATGAAACCAAATATGATCTGATAAGTTTAACCGCCCCTATAATTTGAAACATGTTGGTATAATTATGGGGTTTTAATCTAGATTCAGACCTACCCAATAACCCAATTATAAGTAAAGTGACTAATTCAACCAATAACCAGCGCTCAACGTTCGCACTTATAATTGAAATTGGAACTTTGTGGAAGCACTGGTTGTTTAATTTAGCACTTATACTTATAATAATTGGGTAAGTCTGAATCTAGCTTTACTTTTTATATAAAGGTTTTGTGTTTTATCTAGGATTCATTCTGTGAACCAAGAAATACAACTAAAAATGTAGATATTTATATTTTACATTTATAAATGATTAATTTACGTAGATGTTATTTACGTAGAAGCATTTTCAAATTTAAAATATACACTATGGTCTGTTCCAAATAAGAATATAGTATGGGACAAGATAGGGTTTACGATTTGAGCGTTCTGATTGGTCTAGCAGGAAACCAAGTTTACATCAGCGAAAAATTTGTGATATGCGCGCTGTCGAACGCTGTAGTAGTAACAGCTGGTATTGTTGAATAAGTGAGTCGTTGATTAGCGTCAGTAGCGCGTGACGCGCGGAACATAACACTATTTCAAAAATACCGCGCTACGTTTCAATTTCTATTTAATGTGTTTAAAACGGGCTGGCTCCGCAGCGCCATCTACTATACTCTTATTTGGAACAGGGTATAGTTTCTTATATTGTCGCTAATGGCAGCATCGTATTGATTACTGTCGGTAAGCAAAATTCTTTAGTTCGAGCGTTGTTGTACAGATGGCAATGCTTGTACAAATTTGAAGTAGGTAATTCAAATAAACGGCAGCAGATAATAATACTACTTATTACAAACCAGGATTAATATAGAATAATATTGTAATATCCTATGCGGCAAGGCCTTTATTAAATTAGTAGAATTAAAGTCATAATAGTTTTTTATGTACTCAATAACCTTTTCCGCATATATTTTACATACCTATCTTTTTAAATGATTGCAGTTTTATTTATCAGAACTAATAAAAAGAAAAAATTGGTAGGTACCAAATTTTACAAAAATTATTATCTAGACGATATTTAAAAAATAGATAGTTAATTTGTAATTTTATCTAGATAGGATAATAGATAAAAATATATTATCTAGATGATTTATCTAGATAAAATTATCTAGATAAAATTATCTAGATAAGTTACAACACTGATAATAAAGTAAAAAGACTAAAGCAATTATGGCGGGATGTCTTGTGCTGGCCACATCAGATTTTTTTAATCAAAGGAATTGTTGCTTGTTGCTTCTCTGAGCAATTTTTTATTACCATAGTTGCATATGAAAAAAATTAACAAAACAAATCAATTTCAAATGTCATATATAAAATTTTATTCGTCGTCAATGATAATGATTAGCCAATCTGTTCTTCTTCGAAGAAACATTCTTCAAACATTTATTAGACATGGACATCATGATCGTACGCCAGCAGAACAATTACCATTTGCAATTCACAGTTCAAAGAGATTAACAGGTACTGTTGTATTCGTATTACTAGTTTTTATTATTATTTTTTAAATTAATTGTTCGTTAAATTATCAAATTGTTAGTTAGATTAACACAAATTTAAGTAAAAGAATAAAATTAATAACAAAATAAATAATTTAAAATTATTTAAAAAAACACTTTTCAAGTTTCACAAATTTCAGTCTCTGAATCAACCTTTCGGTCATTTATCAGAGACCGGCCAGACCAGTCAGTAACTACAGAATGCTACAGATGCGTCTCGTCTTTTGACCGTTTTATACCTGCAAAATTTTATGGTAGAGCTCGCGCACTGAGAGAAGATGCCATTTGCGTCATCAATACATGCGCGAACTTGATGACGTAGGCATCGAATCTCTCTCCTAACCTGTGACCAGTGGCGTACCACATTATTTTATAATGAATTCATGCAGTATTTACAATTAAAAATCTGACGTGGACACCACATGACTTCCTTGTACGCCTTGTGTGTTCATACTTTTCTTAATAACTAAAATGTAGAATAATATAAAAAATTCTTTTAACTTATTATACTAGTACTACTACTACTGGTACTATACTCACAAATATATTCTAGTCATTTTATTTAAACTGCAGAAGAAGATATAAAGCATATTTTACTATTGTCACTGTCATGTCATAATCATTTAAATTTTACGTAGTAACAAATGTTAATCGATCATGGACTAGGTACAAGATACCGAAATACTAAATTATAAAAAAATATATACTATAATTATTCCTAAATGATATATATTTATAAAATACCGATTGTAGGTAATAATCACATAATCTTTCATTTAAAATTAAAAAATTTGTCTTAAATTAAATATTTATCGAAATATTTGAAAAAAGTACTACTTCCGGTTTGTAGATTGAAACAAAAAATAAGAGGTGCACAACTAGATGCTATAACAGTCCTAAATACAAAATTTCAACTTTCTACGTCTAACCGTATTTGAGTTATGCGACACACATACGTCCGTACGTACGCACGCACGTACGTACAGACGTCACGACGAAACTAGTCATAATGGATAAAAGGTCAAAACGGATATTTTCGTCAAAATCTGAGAACCGAAATTTTTCGCGATTACAATACTTCCTTACTCCGTATCCGTACAAGGAAGTAAAAATGTATGATTACACCCTTTACACCCACTTTTTTTGACCTCGTACCAAAATATAAACAAAAATAACCTAAACCAAACAACTGCGAACCGCACAAATGCCATAAAGAAAAAATTACACTCTAGCACGAACTACACTGACTTCGGCGTGAAAGGTCGGAGAGGTTGCTATGGCAACGACAAAAATGTGTTTCTGCGCATATGACGTCGGTGGCATCTTCTTTCAGTGCGCGAGCTCTAGTCAGACGAAGCCAGACGAAGCCGCGAATGAAAATCCGCCTTTAGCTGTTGAACGACGTAGTAGTAAGAGCTATTCAAAAATACCGCTTTACGTTTAAATTTCTATTTAATGTGTGTAAAACGGGCTGGCACCGCAACGCCAACTACTATATTCTTATTTGGAACAGGGTATAGTTCAAAAACAGATTATAAACTATGTAGTTGAAGAATTTATTATGCTTCCTATTACTTTTTGTCATTAAACTTGCCACAAATGTATTATAAAAAGTAATCTTTTTTCTATGACCATATAAAAAACAATTACCTATAAGCATTATTTCATATAAATTTCTTTACAGCTTTATTCGCGGGTGTATTAGGATTTGGATTTACTGCTCCATTTCTAATCTTAGTGTACATGATAAAGAAGAAACAATAAATGCAGAACCCAAAATAAGTTTGCAAGTCTATTCGTCCTGTTGTAGTGTGATTTGGTAATATTCTAATTCTAATATTGTATGCAAACTGAGAAAATAAATATTAATATTTAAATACTTATTGCTGTCTTTCTACTATATTTTAAGTCACTTTCTATTCGAAAAAAAAAAAGTTGTTTAACCCTGAATTATTTTGTATAATGATGTAACTATCGTAATCATAGACAAGAGATATATTTAGACAGGAATCTCCTATGATACTAGGTTGAACGCTACTCCTAGCGGTTGTAATTTGGAACTAAAGAGTAAAAAATGCAACCCGTTTAACAACAAAAGTGTTTGCTGATTTAATGTATTAAAATTTTTATTACATACATTTATTGTACCACAATTATTTTCTTGAAATTGTATTTTACATAAAATATGTTGAAAATTATATTTAAAATAAATGTGTGTGATATAAATAATATAATAATACAGAGACTCGATAATGAACAGTGTGGCCATGTGTGGTCACAGTTTTCATTGGTCGTAGTTGTCACGTGGTAAATTCAGCCATTAATCCTCCAAAAACTGCACGATAAACGTTGTGTTGTTCAAACTTTGATGTTATTTATCAGTTTATTTATATTATGTATCAACGAAATAGGATTATAATGCTTTTAATATGACCTATCACATTAATCAGACAAATCAAATATTACTTGTCAAACTGATTTTGGAGGATTAATGGCGGCCGTTATGTTCATGGCCACACTGATCTGCCATCTGACATTGCTTGGCGTAATATATTTATTTATATTGCTTATTATATTTGTTTATAATGCTTTTAATATGACCTATCACATTAATCAGACAAATAAAATTAATAAATATATAGGTAAATTGTTTTTAATTAAAATAGAATCAAATATTACTTGTCAAACTGATTTTGGAGGATTAATGGCGGCCGTTATGTTCATGGCCACACTGTCTATTATCGAGTCTCTGTAGCTGCTAACTGTCAATAGCGCCATCTATAGACTTGTTTAGTGTGACGTCACTTTCTGGTTCCAAACAAGAAAACGGCCACTCGTTGCTAAGGTAGTTGCTATGCTAGTTGATAAAACAGTTTGGTTTGACAATCAAAAATCATTTATAAAATAATTTATTACCGAACTAAACTTTATTACGTGTTTTGAAGCCACTTTAAAACAATTAAATCTCAAAATAAATTTAAAAACGCAGTTATTGTCAAACGGCAAACGTCAAACCAGCCTGTTTTACCGACTTGCATAGCAACGGTCTTAGCAACGAACCAGTTTGGAACCAGTGTGACGTAACCACTAAACAAGTCTATTGACTGTAATTGAGTACTATAAATAAAGGCCGAGCGCCTGCAATCTAATGCCCTGTTCACACGTTGCTACTTTGAAGACACATTCGTGCTACTGTAGCAAGAAAAAATCTGAGTCGCTTGTCAAATAGCAGCGCTGCTAATTTGTAGCATCAAAGTATCAAGAACTACTCGTTGATAATTTCACATCGTTGATCGTTGTGTGTGTAGATAGCGATTTTTTGCGGTAATTGTTTCGATTTGAATTTCCTTTCATGCTACAGTAGCAAGTATGCGTCTTCAAAGTAGCAACGTGTGAACAGGGCATAAGTTACCAAAGGCTGATCGTAATCTTTCCAACTGTATGTCTTAAATACTTAAATGCATTTGGGGGGATTACGATTTGAGTAAAATGCGCTTGGCAAGATTACGGTTATGCGTTATGCATAACTGCGATTTGACAAAAATACGTTTTAGATAAATTCCGTGTTGAATTATTCCAGTTAGGTATAGTTGCGTTTTAGCTAAATTACGGTTTACCTGAAAACGATTTGACAATATAATATTAGTCGAAGTTGCGGTTTGGTCAAATTACGGAATGTGAAATTACAGTTTGTCTAGAATACAGTTTGGCTAAATTACGGGTTGGCATATTTACGGTTTGACAAAATTCCAGTTGAACAAATTACAGTTTGACTAAAATATAGTTTGGCTTAAATTTTTTGTCAAACTACTCTTTGCAAAACTATGTTTGACTAAATAAGCGGACGCCGTCCATTCCATACCTCTCAAAAATATATATTTAAAGTATCAGCTTTGAGTATTAGAAATATGATTGCCTGTACAAGCCGCAGCGAGTTCAACGTACACATATACACGAGCAGTGTTTATGTAATAGTGAACAATTCCTCAATAAACTATTTAAAAATTCGTAGAAATTCTGCTAAAAAACTACAAGTATGAAACTACGGTTATTTACTAACAAAACTACGAGGAATCCAATGGTGAAATCAGATTTTCAATATTACATTTAGTTCAACCTGCACATCAATTAGAAAAACTATAAATCCATTTTTACCTTGTATTATTCATCACAGGGCATTTAAATTTCTTCCAGGATTCAATGAGGTCCTTAGACACACACTACACATAGTTTTATAAATGTACATCGTGAAGTAACTACAGATTTTAGTAAATAAAGCACTACGTCGGCACTACGATATCACCACGCGGTTTTGTTATATCACAGTTGTTCTTACAGGTTTATGTGTTGTAGATTCTTCATAGAGATGACGCCAGTTCCGATACATGTTTGAATATTTAAATGTTTTAAATGATATTCTGGTGAATTTATGTTTCTTATTTAGTTAGATAAAGCAAATTTGGAAACTAAGTAATTAATGAATGAACAGAACATGCTTTATTAGTGCTTTGCATTTCGGGTTGCAAATATTTCAGGTTTTGTTAAAATTATTGGTTGAATATTTCATTTTTACAAGATACTAAAATACAGTGTCTGAAATTCTAACATATTTAAGATATTTAATAAATAAATAATTAGCATATTGACCCTATGACAACATAGAAAAACGCACGCTTTCCGGTCATTTGGAAAATTGCATTTCCACTTGCACAAAACTTTTCCGAAATTTTTTACCCTTGGGCCAAAGTTGACTGCATGCCGATTTTGTTATAGGAGTTTTATGACACAAATATTAATTCTTTTCATCGGCATGCTGTATGAAAACGCGGAAAATAATATTTTTTATTTCAAGATCACGTGACCATTTGAGCTCTTTTGGATCCTGCAAATCGCATGCCTATAATTTTTAAGACTTTAAATGTGTTTTAAGTTTCTTTTGATAAATGGGCATGCATTATTAAATCAGAGAAAAACACAAAATTTTTGTGCAAGTGGAAAAATGCAATTTTCCATGACAGGAAAGCGTGCAAGGGTTTAATAACAGTTTTTCTTTATTGTCATAGGGTCAATATTCTATCCTACAAAAGGCATGTTATATGAAATCGGAGACCATTGCCTGTCATGAGCTCCCGGTCTATTACGGTAAAACTAAGACGAAGTATGCTATTTTAAATATTAATTTAATGATAAATGTTTGTACATAAAGTATAACAACCTTAATAATTAAATATACCTAAAGTGGATGAAATTTAAATATTTACATAGTATTAAATCAGTTTTTATATCATAATATAAACAAATATTTTATCAAGTTTATGATTACTCGTGCATGTTCGTTGCATTGCATTATATATTACTAATTAGAACTAGTAATAAGAGTAATATACAACTTGCAAAATACGTTATCAGTAAGAACATAAATGCAATTGATTAGGCGCAAATTTGTTTTGAAGTATAGATACATTCTATTTTTATTTTGGTAAAAAAGTGCTTACAGTTTGAGATGATAAATGATTAATTAGTTAGTAAGCATTTTTTTAGATATTTGATGATGTGATGTACTAAATACTTACAGTAAGTATAAAAGTGAATTTTAAGAAATAAAAATGTTTTAAACTAAGCTCAACTTAATATCCTGATACAACCGATTATTGTATAATAATTATTATATTTGAAATGCTTGTAAGTATCAAAATATACGTTAGAAATTTATGAATTATGTGTTCTTTAACAATAGTAAAACGCACGAAGTATAATGAAGACAGGAGATGACACTCGATTGTTGACTGTCACACTTTTTGACTCCACGAGCAACTAACTTGGAGGGGTGTGTGGGCCACATAATCTGAAGTTAGAAACATATGAATGAAAATTCAATGAAACTTTGTACTTTATAATAAGTTTCATTATTCAATATTACCGATTGAAACTATTATTTTTAACATGAACATCAATTTTAAATAAAGAGTACTAAATAGTTTTAAAATTATTGTGACGTTTTAGACTCGAAAAATAAAATTCATAAAATGTTATTATTATGGCCACCTCTCCCCACCCAATTTGATTGTTTCGGAGTAAAATTGTGTGACATGGAAACATACAAAATCAACAGAGTATCATCTCCTGTATAAAACGTAAAATATCATCATGAAGACATGATAGTCAGAGACTATTTTTAAGTTGGTATTGCTGATCACAAATTTAATGTAGCGGCAAAAAGGCTTTGTATGGAAAGATTATAAAATGTTTGAATTGAAATAATTAAAATTTGTAAAGTTACAAGTTGATATAAAACAAAAAAGTGTTAATGCTTTCATTCAACTAATCTTTCTCAACCTATATCCTAGTTAAGGGGCAACTGCTCATGTATCCACTTCCCGGAGCCATCTTCTGAGAAGTCTGCGGCCGCGTGTCCGTCTCCATTGAGCACCCACTTGGTGGTAAGAAGACCTTCAACACCCACGGGACCTCGAGCGTGAATTCTTGCTGTGCTGATACCGACTTCGGCGCCCAAACCGAAACGGAAACCGTCAGCAAAACGAGAGCTGGCGTTGTGAAATACGCATGCGCTGTCTATGGAGCGCTGGAAGCGTTTGGCATTCTCGTCTGCAAAAATAATGTGTGAAGATTTAGTATTTAGAATGTAGCTATATTATAATGTGTTCTTATTTAACCTTCCTATTATCTATGGGTCCAAGTGACCCATTTTTATGTTATTACTAAGTAGATATTTGGAACTATTTAAAATTATGACTTCATATTACATGTAGTCGTCAAATGTGCTATCATTTACATTTGTTTATAAATAAATATAATTTAATTTTAAATTTAAAGTTAATTTTTATTAGGGAAGAGAAACTTCACAGGTTATCCCAGTTTTTGTACAAAAATAAATACAAATTTAATTATAAAAATAATTTTATCAAATATCACAATCAATTTTTATAAAATAACAATATACCTTTAAAAATGTGCAGTTATACGCCTTATAATTTCAACGCAAACTATTTTGTACCTTTAAACTACACGTATTTATGTTCACTGTGAGAGACAGAGCTGCGTTGAAGGCAGCCCCGATGCTCACTCTGTAACCGACACATTTGCTATAATTCCCCTCACCGCGCACACATACTTCTGACTAAGTTCGAGAGCTGCTCGGACAGCAGCTCATAGAACGAAAATGGGTATAGCGTTGACTCACGCCGCATCAAAGTATCGCCAATAATAATCCTACAGGCGCAAATTTTTAAATTTCAAGATATATTTGATGGATAGATAGATACTGTTGTTTATTGATATTATTTAAATAATGTATCAGAACAGATTCATTTCTTACTAGGGGCTACAGCCCCGCAGGCCTTATCCACGAGCCGCCACTGCCCCTGTCTTATTAGGCTAAAAAAAATTAGCGCATAAAATGTGAATTTTGACTCAATATATGATTTTTATCACAAAATTATAATTATATTTATAACTTATACGATTTTCATTGTTTTAAATATTTGTCATTTTGTATTTGAAGGGTGAGAAATATTATTTTAAGTGCTAGATAATTAATTATTAGTAAAATAAATTACAGTAGGTAAAATATTAAATTTTGAGTACAATATTGACCGAAGTACACAAATTTATTAAATGCATGGAATAAATAAGTTTGTTACACCGAACAACAACAACCATCTACTTACCACATTCAGTAACAATAACTTCAGTATGTCCACTACCATACGTATGAATATGATCCACAGCTTCTGCCATATTCTTAACAACTTCAATGCAGCACTCCAGAGAACCATACTCATGCTTCATGGTCTTGGCAGCCGGGGGTCCAAAGGTCAGCAGCTGAGTAAGCTGGGGTCCTGAGTAGATCTTCACTCCCTCCGTTTTCAGCATGTTGCAGACGTCAGAGAAGAACGAGCCGTGCATCAAGTCCTCGTGGATGAGCAGCGTCTCCATGGCGTTGCAGGCGGCCGGGTAGTCGCACTTGGAGTCGCGGATGATCTTCAGGGCCTTGGAGAGGTCGGCGTCCTTGTCCACGTACACGTGGCAGATGCCTTCAGCGTGTCCCATCACCGGGATGTGCTGGCTCTGGTCCTGGATGCTGCGGACTAGCTCGCTTGATCCGCGGGGGATGATTAGGTCGATGTGTTGTTCCATGCTCAACAGGTCGGAGATTTCTTCGCGGGTTGATACCTGAAAAAATCGGTGTAAACTAGTTTTAATCTTTAAATATTTTCACTTATAATATCACATGTGCATTAATTCTTTCCGGAAATTTTTTTAATTAGCTCGAGTGGTACACGAAAGCTAATCAAGTTGTTGGCATGCATGATAAAAATTTCCTTGAAATGAAGTAATGCACGAGTGCATATTAGGTAAGAAAATCTCAATGAAACAGTCGCTCTATTTTTGAATTCTTTTTACAATAGAAAATAAATAATTTATAATTGACATAATTACCAAAAAATGAAAAAAACTAATTTTACCTAATAAAATATTTAGCGAGCAAATACATAAATATCAATGTTTTTAAAGTAGGGTTTACATCATGTGATTTATCATATGATTTCACATGATAAATCACATGTGTTTATTTTTACGTTCACACTGTTCGATTTGTCATACAGAACGACTCATAAGCGAACTCATAAGGTAAGTCATAATGAAACATAACTACATTTCAGAAATAGAACTGTTCCTATTTCCATATGATTTTTTGTACGATTTTCGTTGACATTGAGGTTATGTTAATGTTAATGTCAGGTGCTGTCCGGTATTGTAAACTTCAGAATTTAATAATATAACTTCAAAATGGCCAAAGTTAATTTTTATATTAAAATAGTCCTAATAATTATAATAATCAGTGACTAATACTACTGTATCGATAGTTATTCTTATTATAATATATTATGTAGAATTATTTCATTTTATATGCCTCCGGTCGGCATCGCTAGTTTTCTATATCTCAAAATCCGCCAGAAACTCTTTGTTGCCAGCCTAGGCCGGCAAACAACCGGAAGTTATAAGTTGGAATCTTGACATTACTACAGTTATCAAACAGATGTCAATCTTATGCGTTGAATATTTTTATACAAGAATTAACAAGATTTTGACAAATTTTAGACGTAAATCGTTAATTGAAACTGAAATATATATATTTTAAGCTCAAATGCATGTATTCAGTGCACAATTTTTTAGGTTATGTATAATAAAATACAAATTAATTAAATTCATTTTATATTTTTGTAATGAAATCGGCACATAAAATATTGTGTATTACACGTCCAGAAACTGTTATGCTAGTGCTCGTAATTTGCAAGCCTCGCCTGTGGCTCGGCGTGTCAAAAATACTCACTCTTGCAAAAGGTCAGTTTCTGGCCTTGTGATACAAATAACTATTGTAGGTAGATTGGAGATTGGACGAGTAATGCAACACGACTTTTGATAAGTTTCATCTCTGTCCATTTTAATAATATTGCTCAAAGCTGACTTTGAACCAATATGCGCAAAATAATTAGTGTACAGTCAAATAAAGTTTAAGTATACTAATCATAAACTCTTATGATGTGAACATGAAAAGAATAAAGCATCAGACATGTTTGATCAGATGATATCTCCTCTTACGATTCTATCATATAAAAGAATGATCCGTAAATTTATTCGAATGAAATAAATAATGTTTACACACTAGATCCTGTAAAAAATTATAATACCTGCTTACAAAGTAGATAATTCATTAAAAGAATAAAAACTCAAACAATCTAAGATTTAATTTTACCCTCGATTTCACCCTTAACAAAAACACCACCTCTTTAGCAATCTCCTAGAACCTAGATTAAACTTCCAGAGACAAACTGATAGTAAAATAAACAATAATTACCAGAGAGATCGCATTGGCGGCACCAACGGTCGCCAACGCTTCTTTCACGAGCTCCATTAAGGCTTTATTGCTGTACGCCGCCTCTTTGCCGCCTTTTAGCAGTAAGCCGTTAGCGGAAGCCAACGCCAGTGCTGCCACCTGCGGCAGGGAGTCGGGACGAGACTCGAAAATCACTAGGAGGACGCCGATGGGCACGGTCACCTGGGTCAGGTTGAGGTTCTCGGCGAGACGGGTGCGACGAAGGACACGGCCTAGAAAAAAATACTTATTACTTTTTGCAAATACTTTTTGTAGTAAAGCACAGTCTATCATTATATTAGGATATCAAAAAATATAATATATTATACAGTTACATAACTAATCTAAATTAGATTGTGCTGTTTTCTTCCCCGGCCTATACAGAGGATGTTCCACAACTTAGGACAAAAATTAAAGGGTGTAGGGAGTTTCCTGAAACAGGCGCACCCTTCAAAAATTGTATTTTTAAGTCAATTACATTTATATTATAGGTTTATAAACTACATTCAAAGGCGCATTAAACTACATAAATAATGAATTTTGATTACTTCCTGTTTAGCTTCCTTATTTTAAATGGATTAGCCTGTATATTTTTTAAGATTTTGATTCTACATCAAATTCTGAATAAAACCTTGTATAATAAGCTACCTTTTCGTTGTAGGTTTCTAAGTAAATTAATAGTTAAAATATTATAGAGACAAATCGAATCATTCCTAGTTAGCTATGATATAAATGACAGTTTTTATTTATTAACAAAAATAAATAATTTAATAAGGAATTGCAACTCAATTATATTATTTATAGTAAATATAATAAACTTTTATTCAATTTTGACGTTTTAAACTGCTATTATTAACTCCATAGCAACAACTTTAAATAAATGTTTATTCACAAGTGAATTAATTTTTTTTAAATCACTCAACACATTTTTAAATCACTCTGACGTTTTAAACTGTTATTATTACGTCAAAAATGTATAAAAACAATGACAACTTGTCACTAACGACTACTTTGATTAGTTTTTTTTTTGTTATGTCAAAATAAATTTATAATTATTCATGTATTTGAAATAATTTCGTCAAAATTGAATAAAATATTGTATAAATCACGTGAGATACGAATGTTTATTCACTCAAAGAAATTATCCCACTCGCCCTTCGGACTCGGGGGCTAAACTTTCTTTTCTTGAATAAAGAATAAACATTCATGTATACTTGGTGTATAAATATCTATTAAAATGGCCTTTTTTCTTGAATACATAGTAAAACTCTTCGTATAATTTTATTCTACAACGAAAAAGTAGCTTATTATACATGGTAGTATTCAGAATTTTATGTAGAATCAAAATCTTAAAAAATCTACGGAATGTTCCATTTAAAATAAGAAAGTTGATGTCACTTTCGGAAAAACGGGAAGTAATAAAAATTAATTTTTTATGTAGTTTAATGCGCCTTTGAGTAGTTATAAACCTAATGTAATTGACTTAAAAATACAATTTGGGGAGAGGCACCTCGCACCATCAATTCAAAGAATTATAAAATGTTTTTCGGATCATGTATTCTCAGTCGCAGACTGTCAAAAAATTAAAACTTTTTGGCGTAATTTTAACGATTTTATGTGTGCTTGTACTAAATAAAAATAAATTTATTGTTCTTATTATTATATTGTAAGTAATTAAAACATGAACATGCTATTATTATTACCAGTTTTGATCTATCATCCTCAACACAGTTATTTATTTTACCAAATATGCTCCGTGTTAAATTAAGCAAAAAACAATGATAGAAAGAATACAGTTTCTTCTAACTATATTTAAAATATGAGAATGAACTCACCAACATTATTGTAGCTAGAATCAGCAATCTGATGCAATCCAGCTGACAAAGTTTTCAACTTGGATGGAGTGAGGGACAACCTCGACAACAGAGGCTTCGCTAAACCTGACTTTGTAGCCTCAGCCAAGTCTTTAGCGTTGGCATCCAGAATATAAGCTTGTTTTGATATGAGCAGATCTGCCAATGTTTTTACAGCAGACGCTCTCTGGTCTGGCGTTAAACTTTGTAGGATTCTTCCGCCTTGACGGGCTGAAACAGAAAGATAAAATATGTGTATTATGTATTTATGTTTCATTATAATATGAATTCAGAGGCGTATGTTTATATACTGTTCTTAAATAAACTACAAGAATAAGAAGACCTGCTAATTGTTATGCAGTTTCTTGTATTTCTATGCATAATTTGATTTTCATGTAGTGAATCTTATATTTATTTTAGTATATGAACCTTCTAAAATTACTAGACAAAATGTTTTATAATTAACTATGCAGTATTTTTGTTGTGAGCTATTAAAGTATAATAAAAACTTATTTACAGAGGTGTAACTCTTGTAGATTTGTCTTTTCAAAGACAAAATAGTTACACCAAAATTTTTTAAATGTTTCTGTAGTTAGAATTAGAACTCAGAAGTTCATTATTATAAGGTATAAAAAATGTTTTAAAAAACCCTCATGTTGTCTATGGTTGATACAGAAACATAAAATTAAGTAATAAACAAATTATTTGGGTTCTAGTTTTGTTAAAATTTTATTAAAAAATAACAACATTGAACATCTTTCTTCAGGTTAACTGCTAATTAAACCTAGTTACTTTAACCTGAATAGGGCACATCGTTTTCGAAATGTCGCTATTAATAAATAAAATATTACTAGCACTAAAACCCAAATAAATAATTTATTTAATGTGTAGTAGTTTAACTTAACATAGGTATATACAGAGTGTTTCTATACCTCTGCACGCTACTTAAATTTTTTCAAAATTCGCAAAAATAAAAGCGCATAGAAAATAATTAAGCACAACATAGCATATGAATTGGTCATATGGAAGTTAGTGCATCCATTTATAAGACGCACAGTGCATAAAAAATAATTTAGAACATCACACGAATTATTTATTTACTATTTATACATTTATTATTTATGTCAAAGTCTCCTTGTCAAGGTTAGTTTGTGGTCAAACACGGTTTTGAATTATTTTTTGTCCATTATTTTAAACTTTAAAGTAATATTTACAAAACAGTAAGAAATACACAAAGCCTTCAAATCAAATGTTAAAACAGTTGTCATAACCCGCCAATAATCTGTGTTTCTGTGCGATTTATAAACCCCCGAAAATGCTGTGCGCTGTACTGTGCTAAATTAATTTCTGTGCGCTGTGCGCAGTTATAAATTCAGCTTAAGGGTAGTGTAAATATTAGTTCCATTTGATTCAACGCCCGTTTAACTGTTTATTTATTACGTTATTTATAAAATAAAATAATAAATAGTATCTACAAATAGTCACTTGTTATGTAATAATTAATAAATACACAGTTAAATGGACTTTCAAACAAGAAACACTAAAATTTTCACTATCCTTATTTTTGCGATTTTTGAAAAAATCTGTTTTATCTATAATCACAATTAGTATATCAAATTATATAATCTATTAAAGTATCGTGCAGAAGTATAGAAACACCCTGTATATTACTCGTAATAAGAACCAAGTGTAAGAGAATTTCAAAAATTTTAATGCAAGTTATTAAAAGAAATATGTTTGACAAGGCACATCTTCAAAGGGCCGCAGTAACAAAATATTTCTCGCATTCTTATAAAATTTTTACTCAAAATGATCCACTCAACACACTACATTTGTAAGTTAGAACACTAAACTCACCATTTTCCGCAAGAACTTCAACAGGAGCAGCACCCCCCGACGCAACCGAGTCCGTGAAGAAGGTCCCCACCTTCCTGCCGCTCATGATGGTCTTGATGGCCTTCTCCAGGGTGCCGTTGCAGATGACGACGCTGACGCCGCGGTCCAGGGCCCACGTGGCGGCGTTCATCTTGGAGTCCATGCCCCCGGTGCCCACCTTGGACTTCTGCCCGAACTGCACCGTGTTCTTCATGTCCGACGTGTAGGTGTGGATCATGCGCGCGCCCTCCTCCCACGGCGGCTTGTTGTAGATGCCGTCCACGTCTGACATGAGGATCAGCAGGTCGGCTTGGATCTGGAGGAAAGAGACAATGCATAAGTTCATATTAATTCATCAGTGTATGGGATATAATTTATCCGCACCGCAACAGTAGTTTTATAAAGTGTCAAATTGACCAAATTATATTACTTATATAAAATTATATTAATTGACAAAATTGTATATAAATTTGGATAAATATAGTATTTATTTGTAATAAGAATAAGAGGAAAAGTTATTTGCAACTAACATTATAAAAAATTGTCTTTATTTGGTAGCATATTAAAGAACTGCAGTAAAATTTTCAACACAGAAGAGTTTTCCTCTGAATGAATCTTTTGATTCAGGTGATGCAAATTTCTGTGTTTGAATATTTTAGATTTTTATTTGTATATTTTAAATGGGCACCGGATTGTAAATATACATTTATGTTTATAAGTCTAGATATGGTGGAAGGTTGTGTGCTGGTCACATTGGATTTTTATTTTTGTAAAGAAATTTATTCTTTCACGCCATGCGGAGAAAATACAATTTTTTCTTGCGAATTAGAGAAGAAAGTAAGTTTTCCCGCTCTAGAGAGGAAAGTACAAAGTAAGCAGTGTTACCACCGTGTTATTTTACGATGACATAATTTTAAATATTGTAGGTAGGTAAGTAAATTTCCTAATTTTATTGAAAATTCTGATTTTATAGTGATATACTGTAAACTATTATTTTACAATTATTAATAATAATAATAATAATAATTCCTTTATTTCCTCAAAAACCCTCAAAAGGCTGTACGGAAAGTTTACAAAACAAAACAAAACATTTACATAGTGTGCACAAAGCAAGATTTTATGTCTTAGCACATAATTTACAATAAAAATAATGATAATAAAAATTATACCAACAGAAATAGAAAACCATAATAATGCATAATTTTTACATTATTATATAAAACAAGTTAAATAAATACCTAGAAAAATAGATCATTTCAATACCAATAACAACAGTAATACATAATGTTCACATAATTTATATAAATTAATAATAATAATAAATAATAAAGAAAAAAATAATAATAATGATTATACCAAAATAACCATAATAATGCATAATTTCGACATTATTATATAATAACAATTATGTTTCATACCTACGTTCTCTTTCAACAAATTCACGAATTTAGAACTTTAATTTGGCATATTGGCTGTAGTGAAACATTTCATTGTTTTCAAACCTAACTTCTAGTTATGTGTTTCTTCTAAATTTACAATGTTTTTAAATATGTCGTGAAAAAATGTTGTGTCTAACACGAGAGGAAAGCTCTTTTTCCCACTTCGAGATCTAGTGGGAATGAGAAGTACGTTCTTCTCTAGTTGGACAAATAACTATTTTATATTTGACAATAATTTAAATAAAAATTATTCATATTATGATTTTTAATTTATTTATATTTCTTCGTTGTCTTCAATTTTTTTACATCTTCTTTTAACAAGTATCTCTACCTATACGTTCTTGTCGATGACCTATGTGCTATATACCAAAGTCAACCTACGCTGCTATACTAAAGACAACGACCTCTTTAATAAGATTCCGTAAAAATAGTTGGCGTATGGCCTTGATTAAAAAAATTTTCGTCTGCAGCACTATTTTCTACTGCAAGAACCAGTACAATAATAATCATTGTGGTCGATAACTCTAAATTCCGGTAAAAAAAATAAAATAAGCTCTAATTGGTATAATCATAATTGGCCGGCTCGTTCAATAGTAGTAGTATATTTAGGGGGTGGATTTATGAAATATGTTCATAATTAACTTTTATATTTTGAACAGTTTAACTTGTTGCTGTTTTATTATAAAATAACAATTACATGCGAATATAAACAATCTTTTAAATATAGTTCACATTTCGAACCATTGCTTTTTCAATGTCGTCATCAAACATTTTCAATCGATCTGCAATAATACTTTGACATATATTTTTATGATCAAATTTCTGAAAATGACTTTCTGAATGTTGAGTTCTCATTGCCATTTTAGCAACGTATTTCAATCTCTTCAAAGTAGCATCAGTTTCATCAGTATATATGACCTCATAAAAAAGACCAGGATTTTGTCTATGAAAATCCAAATACGTTTCTCTGGACTGTAGTATTTTCGTGTAAAAACTTTGTACTAAATTTTCAGGGAATAAAATAGAAGATCCTTCGCAGGACAGCACATAACTCTCATACCAACGATGCCATGGCTTTTGATCTTCATATTCCTGATTTTTGCAGCTACATATACTATCACATTCGTGGATGCACTTTCCCCCACAATAAGTTGTCAATCCAAATAACTTGCGCACAAGTTTCTGAATATCATCATAAATTATATCATCAGGTATATCGTCTTGTACTTGATTCTTAGTTTCCTCAGCAGAACGAGAATCAGAAGAAGAACTGTCTGCCGACATGTCCGATGATATTGTATTTTCTCGATTGAAAATTCTTATTGCAGCTTCTGGGTAGCGTAAATTATAAACATTTGTTTCATACATTTCAGTTAACCACTGACGATGAGTTTCTATGGAACGAGGCATAGCTAACAATATAAAAGGTCTGAAACCACGTAATCTTAGCTCTAAAGCTGCATTTAAATCTGTGCACATAATCATAACCTTTCCAGATTTAGATCCTTTTGCCAATTCTTCATGTGAAAGTCCGTAGTTATTGTTTATAATACTGAAAGTGATAACGAATTCACCATTTTCTAGCATCTTTAGGAAGTTTGTGTGGCTCACAAAGAGCAAATCAGTCTGCATTTCGTCGCATATCATGTCTCTGTCTGTGTGTAGAACGAGCCCAGTGACAGTCTTTGGGTTCTGTTTGTGAAATTGTGTCACCAAGTTATGTTTGCCACTGCCCATGGGTCCTGCAAGGACTATTAAAGGACGTGGAGGCAAGTCGGGGGGTATGACATCTGCTCCAAGACATGGCAGTGCAGTTAAATGAGAAAGTGCCAGGAGCCAGCCAGTTTCGTGTCCTGCCCGCATTTTAGTTTCCAAATCAAATGGAGGTTGGGCACAAATTTTTTTCTCTACGTCTACTAGATTGCCATCTAAATATTGAAGGTTCTTAATTACTTCCAAGCAAACTTCCTCGTATTTTTTGGAATTTTTAATTGGATTCCGGTTAAAATTAACAGATATTAATAAGTTTAAATCACGTAAATGTGTAAGTTCTATTACGCTGTTAACGTTGTTTCCTTGTAAATCAATACTTTTTAAAAACGTAGTTTTTTCAAACATTTCTAAACTGGATAGTTCGTTGTCATGTAGTCGGACGTAGCTAAGTAAAGGCATAGTTTTAAAACCCCTATTGTGATCACAAATAGACTCCATGATTTTGTTGTTATTCAAGTTTAAATTTATGATGTTCAAATTATCCAGATTTTCAAGCACAGTTATGTTATTGTAAGATAAGTCAAGAGTTTCTAAATATTTCAAACTTGTTAACCCATCAATCTTCGAAATTTGGTTGTGGGATAAATTTATCAATTTCAGACCCCAAAAATCGGACAAATTTTTCATTTGTGTAATCATATTGTATGAGTAGTTTATGAAAGTTAAGTTAATAGGTGGTTTAAAATCTAATAAGACTTCCAATTTATTGTGAGAAACATCAAGATGTATCAAAAATGGTAAATAGCTCAAAGCTGACACATCGGTGATCAGATTATTCGACAAATTTACGTATTGCAAATAGTGATGATACTTCAATGCATCAATATCTTTCAGATTTTTGTTACTCAAAACAGCTTTACACAATACAAATTTATTAATAAGAGGACATCTTTCTAAATACGACGAACAGCTTGAAATAATATTATCTGTCAAAACTCCATTTAATTCTTCTTCGTTTAATTTTAATTCATTGTATGTTGCAAACTTGACGACTGGTCTATATTTGTCACAAAATGCCTTTTCGTCTATGCCATATGTTCCCCATGATCCTATTGCTTTAAATTCGTCAATGTGAGTGTCAGAAGTGCTGGTTACAGAAGTTGATTGCGTCTCTTCTGATTCGCAGAGAGAGTCAACTGGTGTTACATTCGTAACTGGAGTTGTGTGAAGTGCTGGACTACTATAAACTTCATTTGGATTGGTAGGATCTTGATCGCTTTCTTTTGAGGTTGACATTTTACTGACAAACTGATATCTTTTTGTAATGAAAATAATTGAAAATCTAAATTATTTCATTTGTTTGTTTGCTGTCTGTACACTCGTTTTGAAAACAGAAAGTACACAAAAATAAAGTGTTTCAAATCATCTTAAGGAGGTTCCCTAGACATTTTAAAAAATGTTCTAATGGAACCAAACTTTGAATTTATGTTGGCTGTGTCATAAAAATGATACCTGAATTTTTTGGAAATTTTTGACCACGTAGTTTGAACGAAATTAATTGTTAAATTTTAATATTTTACATGGGCTATCTGAGTACGCCACTGCATGTGTAGGGAACCTCCTTAAAGTCCGAAGCATGTTAAGGAGGTTCCCTACACATGCAGTGGCGTACTCAGATATCAGCCTTTAATTAATAAAAATATTTTTATTGATGTAAAACAAAATTCGGTCAACGGGTGTTAGTTGATATTGCAATTCGTTCAGTTGCGGTGATATATTTTTACAATAAATTCTAATTCACTAATCAAAAAATGCTTGAAGATTTTTTTTTCAATCGACAATATTGTTACAACTATGTGGTCAACCTTCTTCAAATTTTGGGAAATTGATGTCCGTGCTTGCATACGTTTATATACCAAAAAAAATCTGCTGTGGCCAGTACACGACCTCTCGCCAAATTCTGCTTATTCTACTAATCTCGAGACTACTCTAAAAATTAGTTTTACTTACATTTTAATAGTTTCATGTTCATGTAATACGTAAACGATAATGTAAACCAAGATGCAAGCAAAAGATGTCAACTGTACTGTCACTGTCAGAATAATTCAAATTTTATGTAGAAACAAATTTAATATCATGGACAACAAGATAGAATATGAATTGTACTTTATTTTATTGTTAAATACTACCAGATTCAGCAAATTGTATTTATAATTACTGTACCCATAGATAATTATATTTTCTTTTATTTTTAATTGCAAAAATTGTCATAAATAAATAATGTACCAATATATTTAAGGAAAACTTTATAAAGGATCAAAAAGTACTACTTCCGGTTTGCGGATTTCTACCAAAATGTTATCCGGTGTTAAGATACTTATCAAAACCTTAAATATGAAATTTGGTTATAAACGGTTTGATAATTTTTAAGATATCGTGGACGAAAAATCGTCGGTTCATACAAACGCACACACGCACACACACACAGACATCATCGTGAAAATAGTAAATTCGTATTCTAGAGACCCTGAAACGTGCTTATCCACCAAAAACTCATACTCGAAAATTTTGACCCATTATAATACCTCTCTTATAGAATATGAGGCGAGAGGTAATTAAGTAAATAGAACATTTCCAACATCTTTTTATTTAATCAATTAATGGAAAGCCATAAGAGCCCATGTAAAATATTAAAATTTCATTTTTATGACACAGACAACATAAATTCAAAGTTTGGTTGCATTAGAACATTTTTTAAAATGTCTAGGGAACCTCCTTAACGCTGTTTCAGATTACAATATGTTTGTGTACAAAATAATTTTCTACTTGTTCCTATATCTAGAGTGACAATAATTGAGACAATGTAAAAAATAATAGTTTATCTTTTTTTCTCATTATACACTCTCTAGTAGGTCTTCGACTTTTCATTCTCGATTTTTAAATACAATTGGGCAAGAACTACATATACATGGTGTTCATTTTAAGTGGCGCACCATTGCTATCTCGAGAAGTATAAGAGCTACGAAGTTGGTTAAATTAGCAAACAATTTCTATTTTACATGACTATTTTAATGAACAAAACAAATTTTTTTTAGACCAGTGATTCTCAAACTACGGGGTGCAACTTTCTTGTTTCAAATGGGGACCTATTTTTTTATTCGCTTATTCGATTAAGTATTTTTTTCTGAATTAAACGAGATATTAGTTTCATACCCTGAGAATGAAAATGAGAATGAAAATGAGAAAAACGTTATTGAAAATTATGATAATTTAATTAAAATCTGATTGTTACAAGAGTGCTATGGAAGAAAACAATTGAATATTTGTTTCATATTAATTGTTATTTGTTAATGAAAAAGATTCTTTGATTTTAATCAGAAGATCAGGACCGGTACTAAGTGTATGAGTTCAGGGTTCGAATTATTAAGTAAGTAGGGTGTAGGGTGGCGCGTGGCGGTAACTACGGACACGTGTTTTGACCTTATTTGGTCTGATCGGTTATACTACAATATTTTTCATTAATAATTAATATGAAACAAAAATATTCAATTGTTTTCTTCCATAACACTCTTGTAATAATCAAATTTAAATTAAATTATCATAATTCTCAATATTCTTCTATGTAAGTAAAGAAAAAATCAATTTGAGGCCACAAACGTTCCACACGTTCTTCATTTAACTTTTGTTGCCATGTGTCGCATGTGTGAGTGTCTTCTATGTGTGCGCTATGTGTCCATGTGTGAACAGGGCTTTAGGTAACGATTCTCATTTGAATTTCTCCTGCATAGTCCAGTTATAATAAATAAAAATCTGACGTGTCCATCACACAACCTTCCGCCATATCTAGACTTTAAACAGAAATGTATACGTACAATCCGGTATTTTATTTAAAATATACAAATAAAAATCTAAAATATTCAAACACAGAAATTAGTATCACCTGAATCAAAAGATTCATTCACACGAAAACTCTTCTGTGTTGAAGCAATCCTCCGTTCAGTTACAACATTTAATAGCTTACTTATGACTTATATAGCACTAGTATGTCAACTTGTCACCCGTCTCATCTGTCAATATTTTTTATGCAGAAACAAAAAAACACCCGAACATGGATTACAAGATTTCAACGTTTTATTTAATAAATTTATTTTTTAAATTTTACTGCAGTTCTTTAATGCTACCAGATAAAGACAATTTTTTTATAACGTAAATTGCAAATAACTTTTCTTCTTATTCTTATTACAAATAAATACTATATTTATCCAAATTTATAAAAAAATTTGACACTTAATCTTTTCAATCTTAAATATCACTTCCGGAAAAGATATTTGTACCAAAATCTAATGAGCTCTTCCTATTCGTATACAATTGTAAAATACCAAATATCAAATTTTTTGGATAATTCGTATTTGAGTTATCCGACAGACGGCATCGGCCCGGACCACACACATACACACACACACACACGCACACACACACATACATACAGACATCATCGGGAAACTATCAAAAATGAGTTGTAAGGATTCGTGCTCATCCACTAAAAACTCACTACCCGATTTTTTGCATGATTCCAATACCTTCCTTTACAGGTAAGCGGAAGGTAAAAAGTGATTGAAATAGATTTTTTAAAACTTTGAATAGGTACATCAAATTTGAGTAAGAAATTTTGCGTTTCCTGTACATTCTGAGACTAAATAATCACTACAAAAATCGACATCACTTTAGCACTAATTTTCATGTATTCTGATTTTTAAATATAATTTTAGAGTACAAAAATAAGTGTATGAAAAACTTTATATTTGCTTATTAATAGCTACCTCGATAGCTCGATAAACTAGTTTTACGTTTTAGCTAACTACTTCTAACCACGTTATTACAAGACGAATTAATTTCATCGAGAAAATAACTTTAGTTAACTTTAGCTCACTGTAAATCCCCTAAGTTGAACTTACCTCAGCGGCCAGCATAGCAGCAAGACTGTCGTTATCCTTGATGCTGATGCCACGCTTGGTGGTGGTCCCCGAGACGGGTTCGTCGATCTGTGGTGGCGGCGAGACGGCGTCGTTGGTGTTGATGATGGGAACGATGTTCAAACTTATCAACTCCGACAACGTACTGAACAAGTTACGCCTGGTCATCTCGTTGTAGAAATCTGGTTTAGTTACGAGAACCTGCGAAATCAAACGGACAGTTTAGTTCATGTTAATATTAGAGTAAAATTCAAATATCTAGGACTCTGAGCTGCGCGAGAAGGCAGAGCTTGTCATGTACTGTCCGTTTTACAAAAGTGGAGCTAGCGAGTATATGCTACGCTGCACTTCACTTAATTTTCAAACAAAACTAAAATATAACTCAATCACAATCAATTACAAAATTCACAGCGTTACATGAAGCAAAACACTACGAACGTCAACATGAGAATAACAGATATTGAAGCTGATGTTCTGTAGAACAGACAGTAGCGTAGTTTCCTTTTGTATATCATCTACATAATATGCCTCTTTCTAATACCTCTATTACAAATATGAGTACTTAATCTGTATTCTTGACACAATTATTGAAAAAATTGTGTTGAATAATTTTTAATGGAATATTATATTACAGATTACAGGATAGCATACACTTGACACTTGACCAATTTGTTTATTAATAATATAATTTAAAATTAAACAGCTAACTCACAAAATTTTCATAAATTATAGAGGTAGTGCATTTCTATGGCTATGGCTTTTAAAGAAATACTTATTGGATATCAGTTTTCAGTTATTATACCACAAGAGCTTCGAAAATAATCGAAAATACTGCCGACTGATGAGACGTATTTCTATAGAAACAACTCGAGACCGGAGGTCGAGAGGTGCTTTGCGGAAATACGTCGAACCAGGAGGCAAAAGTATTTTACATGTCACATGTAACACGTACGTAAACTGAATTTTAAAGGATTCTAAAACTCTATTTTGCGTACTTGTTAGATAAATAACAATTTTGAAGATTATTATTAAAACTATTTTGTAATAAATAAATTATTTTATTTGGGATTAGTTCTGTATGATTTTATTTATTAATACAACCTTGTTTTTTTGTTAACACATTCACTTATTAACTGACGAAGGGAAAGCAAAGTTCTCGAAACGTTGTTGTATTAATAAATTAAATCATACAGAACTAATCCCAAATAAAATTATTTATTTATGATTATGAGTTCTGAAAATGAAATAGAAAATAGAAAATAGAAAATAGAAAATAGTTTGTGGTTTAGATTTAGAGAGAGTATTTTTGTCAAAAACTAAATAAATATTTGAAAAATAAAACTGAAATAAATGGAAAAGTTCAACACGAAATGGGTACTTACAAACAAAATGCAGTTACGAAATTTTGTGAAACTCTTATTCAAATTTAAACTTCATTTGCAAAAAACGATCAAAGTCAGAAAACAGTACGTAACCAAGTTTAAAGTTTTACGATATAGAGTAGCCGAACTCTGTATCTCTCATGGAAGTATAATTTCTGAAATATTAATATCACTTTTTGTTTCTAAGAACTTCAACAAGAAGCATTCAATGAAAACTCATACATTCTTAACCGGAGTACTTTTTAACAAAATTTGTTCTATGTAAATACGTTTCATCTGTCGGCAGTATTTTATTAATTACAAATTTTGTTATTTAACTTTTTGATGTGATTTTTTTGAAATAAATAATAGTTTGACACAATATCTGTTACTATTTCTTTCATAAAAATTTGTTAGTTAAATGGTATTATTTTAAAATTTACGCTGGGTACAAAATTACCCCACGTGGTCGGAGTAAGTACAAAATTCACCCGGCCTTACGAAGGTTAATTAAATGTCTGGTTATCTAATATGTTTGTTATTTTGTTGAATTAAGTGTCAAATCACTGTACATTTTCGTCATAAGAAGAAACAATTTTGATTTTTGTTTGAAAATATAGCCTATGTCACTCGGGGATAGTGTAGCTTCCTAACGGTGAAATAATTTTTCAAATCGGTCCAGTAGTTTCGGAGCCTATTCAATGCAAACAAACAATCAAATATTTTCTCTTTATTATATTGGTATAGATTATTCCAAATTGTAATCAACTAAAATCATATCTTGTTTTTATAAATACTGTATAAAGCATACATACATACAGTTTTGAAAACAAGGAAGTACTTAAATTTGATTAAAACAGGAATTCCACTTACGTCATAATTTAAGAATGATCCTCGACTAATTTATTTTATTTATTCATACATTTCAAGAGACACCAACAAAAGTGTATAGAAAATAGTCAAAAAACAGTATACAAAATTTACAATAATATCACACATTTTAAAATTTGAAGTATTTAAAAATTCATTGAAATTATAAGAACTTTTTTCAATAAGGAACTCCTTAAGTGCTTTTTTAAAACTAGCAGGAGTACTTTTACTTTTGATAGAATCTGGTAATTTGTTAAAAATATCAAGCCCCATTCTGCTCGGAGAGTGTTTAACGATGTTTAATTTAGAAACAGGGATTATGAAGTCATCTTTTTGTCTAGTATCATAGGTACAATGTACATCACTGTTTAGCTTGAAGTTTATTTTTCTACTATAAATGTACCAGGCCATTTCGAAGATGTACAGTCCAGTGACAGTAAGAATTTTTAAATTAATAAATAAATTTTTACATGAAGTAAACCTTGAAGTGCCTGCCAAACAGCGAACAATTCGTTTTTGTTGATATCTACAGAAATTAAATACCAGTGAACTTTAACTGCACATCAGGGAATTATCTGCATTATTCATTCCTCATTCGTAATTTATGTAAAATGTTTCTATGTTTTTGAGTGATGTGATTATAATGGCATTTTAATGCGCCATATTCCACATTCATTTTTAATATTATCTGCTCTAATTGTGACAAAAATATTAGGTCAACAACAATATTCAATAGCAATAAATTAATTGAAATGAATTTGACGCTTATCCTAGTAATTACGTATATAAAATTTATTGGCAAACAATAGTTATATTTAAATTTTCTGGTATTAAGTGCGAAAATAAATGCCTCGAATTTCAATATTTCATTTTATATTTTCATATATTCAATTTAGTAAATCCTATATAGATTTTCCAGTCATTACGTTTAATTTATAGTAAATTAACTAAAAATAAATATTATGCAAGGTATATTTATATTTCAAATAAATATAGTATTTTAAGTGAGAAATGGTAAATATGTAATGATTTAAATAGCAACGAATATACAGATGTAATTTTAAATTTTACATTAGTAATGACAAAGCATTGTTGAATTGAAAAATTCAAACTATATACACTAGAATTTCGCGAGGATCTCATGAATAAACTATAAAAGTTATCATTGAGTTTAAAGACAAAATGAGTAGAACATAGATGTAAAAAGTGCGATAAAACAATAAAACTATAATTTTATCAACAGAATTGCCATAAATTCTATCTAAACTTGTACAATTTTCGCCGATTTTCGCATAATTATTAAAGCCAAACAAATTACATTAATTAAAGATTTTAAAGATTTCGCACTTTTAGTATGCTTTCTTAATCTACATATAAAAATTCAATATCATACGTATCACAAAAATTACTCGTTTTTCAATGCGTGTTATTGCCATGCAATAGTTTTACGTTAGGTACCTGTGCAATTTTGACGCCATATTGGGCAAACATAGCATCGTAGAGGGACATGAGTCCAGACTGACCAACTGCGGCGGCTGCTCGTGGTTCCAACAATGTGCCAGCATCCTGAAACATAAACCAATGTTTGTAGATTTGGTTTTTAAACAACAACGTTTGGTGTTAAGCCCGCTAGCGAAAAACAAACTTTAGTTTGATGCTTTTAGAAAGTTAATATTTAGTAAGTTATTTTTTGTGTTGTGATGGCTGAAAGCTGTAATGCGCATGTATTAAGAAAGTACCTTTCTTAAAGAAGAGTGTTAATAATGGAAAACTAATCCTAGATCTGGAAAGCTGTTTAATTAAAAAAATATATTATTAAGGGATTTTTTAAATATGTCTAGTTAAAATATATAGGTACATAAGACGAGTAATTATTTACAAAATTATGAAATTTCATAACTAAATAAATACTGATCTGGGTCTAAATAAACACAAATAATTTATATGTATTTACAATAATTATGTGGGATTTCCATGCAGAGATAAATCCTCCTATACATACATTAATAACCGATTATTAGATAATGCGAAAACAGAAATTATTCCACCCATACTTGCAAGAGCAACGGAAAATTTCAAAAAAATATCTCACACTTTGAAGGAAAACGGAAATTTTTTAAATAACTTCACTGACTTGAAATCCCACATAGCCACATATAAATATTTTGTGATCTGTCGTTAATGCCAAACCAAACCAAAGACAAAGTTAAATTATTTATGTATGGACAAATGAATTTTAGATAATAAAGATAGATTAATAATTAATGTGTAACTAGGGAAAATTATGAAGTTTATATTTTTGTACAAAAAACATCCAATGATAAAAATGCTAATTTATAAAATGTAAGTACTAAGGATACCTACCCTTTTTATAATAAATTTATAGTTTCAATACAGAGAAGTGATTATGTACCTAGCTTTATTAAACATTTAACAAAATTTAAAAACAATTCTTTTTAAAAAAAAACGCATCCATCCGTGACAATTTAACTAAACAAAAATTCGCAATGATTTTCCATAAAACACAAACGTGAAATCATATCCAGAAGATACGTCTGAAATAAAATACACGAGTTTCATTGAGAAGCTTCGCGATAGAAATAGATGCGCTTTTATTTTTAGTTGCGGACGGATGCGTTCTATCCTTTCAGCGCGGATCGTTGCTCCTCATGGGCTATTGGTTAGATAAAAACGATTTGAGATTGCAGTTCTAAATAATTTCTACCCTACACAACAATCATTTTAAACCAAAATGAAACTCAACGAATGCAAAAATAAAGAAACCTTTTAAATACCTGAATTTTTATGACTGTTGTATTAAATTGATTCTTTATTTCAAACGTTTGTTGTGAATGTACCAGTCGACCAAAACAGTTTTGGCAAACCTTTGGCATAATTTAATTTTCATTACAATTTAGGGTTAATGAATAAAATATATTACATCAAATTAATTATTCAACCGCCAACATAAACATCACAACATCAGCAAAATTTCGTGTATGTAACAAAGAGCCAGAACAAGAAGTAATATTCTTCTCCTGCTCAGTAGGTATACAGGATGTTTCAAAAAAAAGTACTCACACTTTAACTTTCGTGATGTTTGCGAATCTCTTAGTGCGCGTTATCAGCGTTGTCTGAACAATAATGGTCATCGATTTGAACATTTACGAACATGATTCTTCAATTACATATATTTGTCTTCTGTATTCGAATGTAGAGCACTGCAAGGCCCGGCCCGACCCGGACGGGCCACGGGCTACCCGGCCCGTGGGCCGGGCCCGGGCTTTATTTCTTTTAAGTATAGTGGGCTTCGGGCCTAGCCGGGCCTACCATATCACGGGCTTGGGCCTAACCGGGCTTACTATTTATTGTACTATGACGGACTTGGGCCGAGCCGGGCCTGTTATGCTACGGGCTTGAGCCGAGCCGGGCCTGTTATGCTCCGGGCTTGGGCCGCGTCGGGCCTGTTATGCTCCGGGCTTGGGCCGAGTCGGGCCTGTTATGGTACGGGCTTGGGCCGAGCCGGGCTTGTTATGCTACGGGCTTGAGCCGAACCGGGCTCGATAGGCTACGGGCTTGAACCGAGCTGGGTCTTTTATGCTGCGAGCATAGGCCGAGCCGGGCTTTTTAAATTAAAATCTTATTTCTAAGTTATATATTACAATAATTTCCTACAGTTACAGAACAAATTTGGAGAGCATTATACTAAAAAAATTTGTATGATATGTAACACGATAACACGTACACAAACTAAATTTTAGAGGTTTAGTTAGACCGAGCCAAGTCGGGCCGGGCCGGGCCGGGCTTCAAAAAATCATGGGCCGACAGGGCTGAGCCGAGCCGGGCCGGGCCGAGCTTCAAAAAATAATGGGCTGGGCAGGGCCGGGCTTCAAAAAACCATGGGCCGGACAGGGCTGGGCCTTACAAAATCTCGAGCCGGGTAGGGCCGGGCTTCGAAACATTTTGGGTCGGTCAGGGCCGGGCTTTGTTTTTATTTTAAAATATCGGGCCGGGCCGAGCCGGGCCAAATAGCAGGTGGGCCTTCGGGCTATCCGGGCTTTGGTAAAATTTGAAATTGTCGGGCCGGATTGGGCCGGGCCTGATAATAGTCGGGCTTCGGGCTATAGTCGAATGTATTTCATTTCAATTTATGCTAATAAATAATATTTTTCTCGTCATTCGAAGTGTGAGTACATTTTTTGAGACACCCTGTATTATCAGTATCAGTGATGAGTGATGAGATACATACCTCGCGAGTGTGGTCCTTGGGGGATAAAGTTTCCCGCATCGATAGAGACATCAGCAGCTCCTGGGTTAACTTCTGTTTACCGAACGCCACGGCTCCGCTTGTAACCATGATACATTCGCGCCCTTCGATCTGGCATTCTGCTACCTGAAAACACAAGAGACTTACAGATTTTTGTTCTAGTGGATTACGCTTTTACGCATTTTATGCGGTTGTTTACAAAATAAAATCAGCTTTGAGCTATAAGCTGGGAGCTACACGATGTCGAGGTTTCAAATCCGATATACTGGTTCTCGATACTAGTGTAAGAGCTAGTGGAGTAGCGTTATAAGATCTTGCTATCATTGTGATGCAAACGAGTAATTGCTTAAGAGGCCCGTCTGCTACCTAAAATGTACTAACGTAGCGAGTGTTTTGTGGCCAGTACAAGAATGGTAAAATTTTATTTCAATAAGGATTTAATAGAGAAAGAATGGATCTACAGATGTGCCTTTTTAAAATTTTTATTAAAAAATTGTACATGGATATAAAAATTCCGAAAAATTCAACAAAAATCTTATTTTATGCCAACTTTAGACGTTCATGATACAAATTAATTTTTAAAATTTTAAAAAGGCACATCTGTAGATTCGTTCTTTCTCTATTAAATATTTATAAAAACATTATCCTAAAGTCAATAATAATCTGACAGTTTACTCGCAACGAAAACACTTTTACAGTATTTTTCAACTTCAAAATGACATTGCATAGTTAGGATGTGGTCAAGTACGAGTTTGGGATAGTTTCGGGCAGTCGTAGTATTGGGGAAAAGAGTGGAATGAAAAAAAAGTAAAATCGAGAGTATTCTAGGAATTCGGCAAAAACGTAGACGAGCCTCTTAAGCCGGGCCACCTCCAATCAACAACCATCTCAGGGTTTATAGGTGCACAGGGGGAAGTAGCAAGTATGCCATACTACAAGTGTTCCCCCACTTCTAATAGAACATGCCCAGTCTGCTTTGTATAATCTCATACAAAAATATTACAACAGACAACCGGCGTATTGTGTCATTCAATTTAGACACGTTAAATTTTCTTTTACATAAGAGTATACTACGTCTCATAGAGGTGCAGCTTATATTAGTTCAGGAGTCTCTGTAGTATTTGCGGGTGATAATTTCGTGAAATTATCATATATAATATCCCAAGTGCATGTAAAATTATCGACAATTACATGACTATTTCCCGATTAAAATTTAGCCAAACGCTGTTTCTCTCAAAAAAATTAAAAAACTTCCTTTGACAGCAAGTCAGAATCACATTGCCACGCTGAATCCAAATGCGATAATTTTGCAATAGTGCAAATTATCGATAATTTGCACTAGTGCAAAATTATCGTGTAATTCTACGTTGATTGGACGACATTCATAAATGCCAGACTTCTGATTGGCTTAAATTTTATGAGGGAAATAGTCAAAATTATGGTAAATATTGAGATAATTGTACAAACTTTGTAATAATTTGGTAGAAAATTCATAACACTATACTTCTCTAATGATAGTTTTCTCCAAAAATATGTGTCAAATATATGTTATATCCGCATTAAAAATGACATTTTTTAATGGACTAAATAAAAAAATGCCGAAAAAAATTAAAAATCTGCCATTAAGCAAACGTAGAGAAAATTTTTATCTATCGATTCATGGATTAGTTTTCATAAAAATCTTTTATGTAGAGCAGATCTTAATAGGAATAGTAACAAGCAATTTTCGGTGTTTAGAGTACTAGCAGTGAACCGCCTTACGTTGATTTCTTGTTCCAATATTTGAATACAAATCTTTATTAAGCTTAAACGTGGATAGATTTAATTTGACAATAAATTGTGAGATATTTATAAAGTGTTATTTTAAATTAAGGATAAATTAAAACAAATATATACTTATTTGCATTTTATCATGTACTGAATGCTTACAGTAACCGTGCGGTATACCCAACGGAAAACAGAAAAATTTATTTGAGGGTCAGTTGACTTCTCGGTTAACATTAATTCGCAATGATATATAATGCTTACGTAATATTTTATAAAATAAAGCAAATATTGACAGTGAACGTTTTCTTAAATACATAATACTTGTATCCACCAACCTACCTACTTTCAATACAATGCATATTAATAAAAATTAACTCATGGATATTGATTTTTATTTCAAAGTATGTTATTATTCTAAACTTTGATTCAAATACAATTAATTTGTGCTGACATAAATAATTATAACACATATTATTATTTTAATAGATTTATAATTACAAATTTAATGGAAAATTAAGCTTCAATTTGATTGGCTTTATTACTAGTGATTTCAAATTGATAGCTTTGTGAAATGCAAATAAAATTGCGCAATTGATTAATCAAATAGTTCTAAATATATTGCAATGTTGTACTTGCATACACAGGGTGTAAATCAAAAAGCGGGCCATAGGCGTTTAACATGAGAAATCAGTTTTTCCTTGCTCAAAAGTTACCAATTAATTTTAGACAAAATACTTTAAATTTAAACAAAGTTTTAGGAAATTAAATTCTGCATCTGTCAGTTTACACGTTTATTAACCGAAATATTCATGTTTAATTAAATTTTATAAATATTGCTCATTTGTTATTACAATTACAAACAAATATATTAATATAAACTGTCATTATTTGAGGGATCTCTACACTAAATATACTAAATTTGTATTTAAATAAAGCATTATTGCAAGCAAAATGTGCGTCCTTGTTCTTGATCAAATAATTAGTAAGTAGTAAATAGGTATAGGTATTGAATGTTCTGTCTTTTTACCTTCCGCTTACCTGTAAAGGAAGGTATTGGAATCATGCAAAAAATCGGGTAGTGAGTTTTAAGTGGATGAGCACGAATTAGGGTCCTTACAACTCATTTTTGATAGTTTCTCGATGATGTCTGTATGTATGTGTGTATGTGTGTGTGTGTGCGCGCGCGCGTGTGTGTGTGTGTGTGTGTGTGTGTGTGTGTGTGTGTGTGTGTGTGTGTGTGTGTGTGTGTGTGTGTGTGTGTGTGTGTGTGTGTGTGTGTGTGTGTGTGTGTGTGTGTGTGTGTGTGTGTGTGTGTGTGTGTGTGTGTGTGTGTGTGTGTGTGTGTGTGTGTGTGTGTGTGTGTGTGTGTGTATGTATGTGTGTGGTCCGGGCCGATGCCGGATGTCGTATAACTCAAATACGAATTACCCAAAAATTTTGATATTTGGTATTTTACAATTGTATACGAATAGGAAGAGCTTATTAGATTTTGGTACAAATATCTTCACCGGAAGTGATATTTTTTGAAGATTGATAAAGATAATTGTCAAAAATTTATATAAATTTGGATAAATATAGTACTTATTTGTAATAAGAATAAGAGGCAAAGTTATTTGCAACTTACGTTATAAAAAATTGTCTTTATCTGGTAGCATTAAAGAACTGCAGTAAAATTTAAAAAATAAATTTATCAAATAAAACGTTGAAATCTTGTAATCCATGTTCGGTTGAATTTTGTTTCTGTGTAAAAAATATTGACAGGTGAGACGGGTGACTAGTTGACATACTAGTGCCATATAAGTCATAAGTAAGATATTAAATGTAGTAATTGAACGGAGGATGGCTTCAACACAGAAGAGTTTTCCTGTAAACGAATGTTTTGATTCAGGTGATGCAAATTTCTGTGTTTGAATATTTTAGATTTTTATTTGTATATTTTAAAGGGACACTGGATTGTATACGTATACATTTATGTTTTAAGTCTAGATATGGCGGAAGGTTGTGTGCAGGCCACTTCAGATTTTTTTGTGCTGCAATGAGAAGGTAATTAAATTAAAATCTTACAAATGACACCTTTATACAATGATTTTTAATCATTATGTTATTATTAGTCAACAAAATTGTCTTATTTACATCTGTATTTTATTACCTATGTAAAATTTGCCGTATCTACTAATTTATACCATTACCACTAAAAATGAAAATAAAATTCATTCATGTCATTTGCTGTTTATAGTTTTCAATAAATTTTAATTTTGTTAAATGCAGGGTAACACACACAGAAATAATTATACAGAATAACTTTTACAACTGGTTTATTCCTCCAAAACTTCTGAATCAATACTAATTACATTCCCAAAAATACACGATTACCTAATATAGTTCCTACTTATGTAATAATAAACAGTAATTAATTAGCAAAGCTTATCATAAAATAACAAACCAACTAATGACGCTACCGCATTTAATATTATCTGGCATTAACATTATCTAACAATTTTTTAAAAATTTGTTGCTACGTTTTTAATCCCATATTTAAAAAAAATGTATAAATGAATCGGGCGATTTATAAGGTTTGGTAGATCCAACCCTGAGAAGATTGTATTACTGTGCCAGAAAACAGCCAAAAACATGGATTTCACGCGCCACTCCACAGCGTTTATTGTTTTGTTAAATATAATAATATAAAGATATTGTTGAAGGTAAAAGTACAATCTACAAAATGGTCGATGCAGAATTTTAAAATTTTGTTTTAAAATCGAAATATGTTAATTTGAATTTTGACAATTTTTGTTATTTTTTGAACACAAATAACTTCTATTTTAAAACGAATTTAAAAAATTTGATCGGTTGTTTCGCAGATCCAAGCTTTGTTGACAACATATTACAATTTGAAGTTAATTCACTTATAAAGCTGTACCTACAGTGGCGCGCGAAAACCTCCTTTTTGAAAAATATTGCAGTTTTTTTACAAATACGGGTCTATAAATTATTTTTTCCCCTCAAACATAAATTACTTGTTATTATTATGTTTAACAAAACAATAAACGCTATGGAATAGCGTGAGGAATCAATGTTTTTGACTGTTTACTGCCATGGGTAGAGGATCACCTTAATATTGAAAATAATTTTCAAGTTAAATTATGTAAACTGATTTACGAAAAATTATGTATTCTATAAAACCGCCAATTTGGATCAATACAACCTAAAGGCTGACGTACAATCGAATTAGATATGCAAATTTAATCATCTACAGCTTTTTATGATTGAATGCCGAATGTTTATGACTTGTGAATGAAATTTTAATTTACATGATTTCAGATTTTATTCATTGTAATTTTATTTTGTTCATGGAAGATATATCTACTGAAATATGTTATTAGTTCATCGTCATTATTAAAAGTTTATCATAAATGTTTGATGATAGTTCAGTCCAAATTAATTAAAGTAACTATTTCCATGGAGGTAGGTACCTAGATCAATATTTAGTTTTCTAATATTTTAATTAGTTGAGAGTTCATAATTATTTAACCTATAACTTATTTGGTTAATTTTCATAATAATAAGAAAAATAATTAAAACCATAAAACCACAATAACCGAATTAACTCTCTTAATTACGAAACTATGCAGAATATTGGATTGAGAAACTATTTGAATTTGTATGTTACGGAACTAATATTTTATCAATTTCCGAACTTATAATTTATTACATAAATTTAGTTCAAACTAGGTAGTTATAATTTAATTTAAATCAAGATTAATAATCAAGTTAAAGTAATACCTACAAAGCATTACTAATTTATACATCTATAGTTTATTGGTGTTTCTATACATCTTTAATACTTTAATAGGTTATATAGGGTGTTTTTTTTAGACGTGTGGTTTTCAAGTTGGCACTACTTTTTTCGGAGATGGTCTTTTTGACAGCTGTCACTTGATTTATGCTCAGTTTGGTTTGCCATTTCATAATGAATAGACTTACTCCTGAACAACGTTTGCAAATCGTGCAATTTTTTTACCAAAATAATGGTTCGGTTCGCGCGACGCATCGCGCGCTGCGTCCAATATTCGGTCGACATAATCGCCCAGCAGAGTCGGTAATTCGAGCAACTATGGATCGGTTTTGCACCACGTTTACTCTAGTGGATAATACGCATCCTCAGAGACGCCGTACAGTGCGCACCGAAGACGCTATTGCTGCTGTGGAGCAGAGTATCTAAGAAGACCCGAATGAGTCCATCCGCCATCGCGCGCAACAATTGGAGCTGTGCCCATCCACTTTATGGAAGATTTTGCGGAAGGATCTTGGTTTGCGGGCTTACAAAATCCAACTCGTGCAAGAATTGAAGCCAAATGACCATCAAGCGCGTCGCACGTTCGGTGAATGGGCCCAAAACGAGATGGTCACCGATCCCGATTTTCACAAGAAAATTTTGTTCAGCCTCCAAGATCGTGCGATTTAACACCGCTGGACTATTTCTTGTGGGGTTATGTGAAGTCGCTTGTCTACGCAGATAAGCCCGAGACGATTGACGCTGTGGAAGAGAATATTCGGCGCGTTATTGCTGACATACAACCCCAATTGCTGCAAAAAGTGGTCGGAAATTGGGCCTCTCGGCTGGAATTTATTCGAGCCAGCCGCGGCGGCCACTTGCCCGAAATCATTTTTATAACATAATGGCAAACCCTTATCTTTATAATAAAGCTAAATTCTTGGCCATAACTTTAAATTATATGCGTATTATTTCTTCTTGAAAACCACATGTCTAAAAAAAACACCCTATATATATAATTTGATATCCTCATTACAGAAAAAAAATATTATTTTTCAAAATACGCAAAATTAAGGGTATCTAGTGAAAATATAAGTTCCATCGGTTTCAACGTAGTATGGCGATTAAACGAATATGTCTCATTTCAGACGTATCTTTTGTCATATATTTGTCACCGATGAAATAGAAATCAATCGCGGATGGGTGCGTTCTATCGTTTCATCGTAGAGTTCCTTGTTGCTCTTCGACCGGTGTGCCATAGGCATAACCGACACATTGGCTATCATTCCCCTCACCGCGCACATTTACTTCTACCAAAGTTCCAGACCTGCTCGGACAGCAGCTCATAGAACGAAAATAACAAAAATGGGTATAGCGTTGACTCACGCCGCGTCAAAGTATCACTAATAGTAAGCCTACAGGCGCAAATTTTTAAATTACAAGATTATTTGATGGATAGATAGATAATGTTGTTGATTTGCCCCCATATTTACCAATTCCTATTTACCACCGTCCCTTTTTTACTACCGTAATTCTTTTACCAATCCATTTTTTACCAACATTATACTTTTACCAATCCATTTTTTACCACCGTCCCTTTTTACCACTAATTATTTTTTATCACCAACGTATTTACCAACGTATTCTTTTACCAATCCATTTTTACCACCGTCCCTATTTTTACCACTAATTCTTTTTACCACCAACATATTTACCAAAGTGTTTTTTTACCAATCCATTTTTACCACCGTCTCGTTATTAACAAAGCTAACAAAACCATACTAAAGCCCCACAAACTCGGTTTTGGTATTTAATACACTAACAAAGCTAACAAAACCGTACTAGATCCCCACAAACTAGGTTTTTGTTTTTACTACACTAACAAAGCTAACAAAACCGTACTAGAGCCCCACAAACTCGGTTTTGGTATTTGCTACACTAACAAAGCTAACAAAACCGTACTAGAGCCCCACAAACTCGGTTTTGGTATTTACTACACTAACAAAACCGTACTATAGCCCCACAAACTATTAATGGTAAAACGGAATAGCGGTAAAAAAGTATGGTGGTAAAAGTTGTAATGGTAAAAACGGAGTGGTAAAAATGTATTAGTGGTAAAACGAAATAGCGGTAAAAAGTATAGTGGTACAAATGCAGAGGTAAAAGTTGGAGTGGTAAAAATTGAGTGGTAAAAAATGGGTTAACGGTAAAACAGGATACCGGTAAAAAAGAATGGTGGTAAAAGTTGGAGTGGTAAAATAGAATGGTAAATATGTAGCACAACGAATGTGATTTATGATATTATTTAAATAATGTATCAGAACAGTTTCATTTCCTAGTAGGGGTTGCAGCTGATCTGTTTTAATCCTCGGCTGACGCTCGGGCTCAAAATCACGTCTCAAGCCATAAAAGCTTCCTTACACCCTTAACTATTACGCAAAATTTACCATAAATGTATGTTCAACAATTCCTATACAGGTGTAGGTACGCAGTAGAACTATTTAAGTGTTATATGCCACAACCATTTGAACACCTACGCGTATACAGTCTATACAGCATTTCTCAATCCTGAATGCTGGCTTAAATCACCCCCTCTGGGAATAAATTTCCTCTATACGTCATAATCACTCGATGAAGCCAGCAGCCAGAGCCAGGCAGAGCAGAAGCTGAAGTTCTTGGTAAACACACATAGTTCAGGGATAATTTAGCAGCGGTCGTCGTATAACTAGTTAGTGACGGTGATGGTGATGTTTAGTCCACATAGTTTAATTAGTTTAATTAATTTTGTGATAAGCGTCAGATACATTTTTGATTTATGCGCTTTGTTTGTGGATTTGTACCTGCTTCAGACGGTTCAATGAGAGATTTGCACTTTGTTAATTAAATCTTGGGTTGCTCGGGATATTCCGTTTGATTTAACCTATCATTGTGCCCAATTTAAGCTAGATTTATTATTATTATTTTTATTTTTTTTATTTTTATTATATGTTTCTATTTTCCAATGGAAAGTTATTTGTATTATATTTGATAAAAATAGAAGGTACCTGCTTACCCGATACTTACCTATCTATTTGTAAAATTTAATGTGAAGGACGATAAATTAAACTTTGTCTAGTTTACTTTCAATTTTCTGTTAATGAACTAATTGTGTGTCATTAATATTATCTTTAAAGATATAGGACGTATGCCCTTATAGAGTCCTTTAATTTAAGCCAGTGAAAAAAAAAAACAATTCGCCTGAGACCGACCGACCGACAGACAAATCTTTTTCAAAATCATAAAAATGAGAATGTCGATTACAATACTGTCCGTGTCTCTTTAAATGTTGCAAATTAAAATCCAATTTGTGCACCTTTCGGTGTAAGGGAGCCGGGCACACTATTATTTGATACGATTTGATATTATTTTTTCGGTCATTATAAATGGAAAGAAAAATTTAAAAAGCAAGAAGTCTACAGCTATAGTTTGTCCAAAGGTATATCGTTATGGCCCTCACAGCAGGCCTATTGTTAAACATTTAAGCGGATTTAAGCTTGATTTATGGCGTTGAAAGAACAGGTACGTATTAAATATTTTTTAATTTTATTTAAATTAAAAATCTTAATTCTCTCAAGATATGTTCTCACCGAGTTCACTAATCTTGTTTTTTCCTAATTTGACGAAAAGATCAAATCCCTTATTTGATTTTTGGAATTCATTACTAATAGAAATTTTAAAATGTCTAATGAATTAAAATGAAAAACTCTAGTGTATTTCAAATTTTGCTAATCCTGCCAGGTACTACTGCTACTCCCTGCTGTGTGCGGCATTCCGCAAGCTTAGTAAGTCAAAGCTATAACGATATATTTTTGTACAAACTTTAACCTTTCTTCTTTGAATAATTTTTGTTTTGCTTAATATCTTTAAAAAAATACAGAAGTTACTATGGGGGAATACTGAGACAAGCTTACAGTATTTTTCAACTTCAAAATGACATTGCATTGCTAGGATGCGACAAAGTGCGAGTTTCGGGCTGGTTTCGGGCAGCCCTAGTAGTGGGGAAGAGAGTGCAATAGAAAAAAGTAATATCCAGAGTATTTTAGGAATTCGAAGAAAAGGTAGACGAGCCCCTTAACTCAAATCTATTAGAAATAATGTGATTTTAGTCAACAGTTTTGTCAATCCTTATAAATGGGATTTATCATCTCAGTGTCATATAAATACATTTTTAAATGACTTATAAAGTTGTAAAATGAAAAAAAAATCACGCATCCTACAAATAATCTACTAAAATTTAGGTTTTAAGAGTCAGATCATGTATATCCAGTTAGTTGGCAATGACTTCAAAGTTCCATGTTACAGCATAGGCACTCCCCTCCTACTGCCTGCCTCGCTAAATGGGTCACCAACCTCTTTAAATTGGGCAGCGATATAGGGAGCTGTTAACTCATTATTTTCTGTCGACTGGGGATGAATGGGTAATTGATTATGTGGTGGATTTTGGATTCATTCGTTTTTTGTGGACTGATTGCTTCGTGTCTAGACATATTTTTCAAAAGGAAGAGCGTGAAACTGATTGAGTATGATATGCGTTGATTTGTAACGTTTTTATTGAACTTCATCTCACATCTATCGCCGTCTGAAAGGTTAAATAGACTAGATAGTGTTTCGATTCTTTTCTACATTCATTACCGTTCATTATAAAAGCTCTATCTTCTTGTAATTTTATTCTAATGTAAATATACATGTCCGCCATCACCAAAATCAAATTTTACTTTAATATTGATTATTGTTTATTATTATTAGGCTGAAATTACTTAATTTAATTTAATTTAATTACCTACCTATAAGAATAACTCTTATTGGAAAAATAATTAAATTATCAAATTAAAATATTGACTACCCAATGTAAATAAGTACCTAGATTATTCTTTACTTTAATCAATATTGTTTGGTTTCCAAAAACTGTTCATACTTTTCTTAATAACTAAAATGTAGAATAATATAAAAATAAATTAATCGTATTTGATTTTTGCGGAAAATACCAAAAAATATCTAGAGTCTCAAATACAAATTTTCAACTTTCTACGACATCGTTTTTGAATAATTCGAAAAATACCAAATAGTGCCCTTTTGGCACGGACGATCGGAACAAAAAAAAATAGGAGGTGCACAATAATTAGATGCTATAACAGTTCTAAATTCAAAATTTCAACTTTCTACGTCTAACCGTATTTGAGTTATGCGACACACATATACGTCCGTACGTAATTTTCTGAATTAAATAGTTTGTAAAGAGTTGTATTTATTTAAATTAATAATTTTATCCTTTGTCTATTCAAGTGTAACATACCTCACAGTGAAATCCAGCATTTAGGTATCGACCTCCCTTAACAGGAATACTCACTGGATTTAAAATACATTTAACGAATCAAAGATGTAGTCACAAACAATTGATACCAATTATGACGACATCGATTGATTCGCTGAATGAACCATATTTAATCACTTTCTATTACAAAAAAAGTTTCGTTAGGGACATGAAATTGGCACTAATTTGAAATATTTTTAAACAATTTTTTACCTTCCGCTTACCTGTAAAGGAAGGTATTGGAATCATGCAAAAAATCGGGTAGTGAGTTTTTAGTGGATGAGCACGAATTAGGGTCCTTACAACTCATTTTTGATAGTTTCCCGATGATGTCTGTATATGTGTGTGTGTGTGTGTGTGTGTGTGTGTGTGTGTGTGTGTGTGTGTGTGTGTGTGTGTGTGTGTGTGTGTGTGTGTGTGTGTGTGTGTGTGTGTGTGTGTGTGTGTGTGTGTGTGTGTGTGTGTGTGTGTGTGTGTGTGTGTGTGTGTGTGTGTGTGTGTGTGTGTGTGTGTGTGTGTGTGTGTGTGTGTGTGTGTGTGTGTGTGTGTGTGTGTGTGTGTGTGTGTGTGTGTGTGTGTGTGTGTGTGTGTGTGTGTGTGTGTGTGTGTGTGTGTGTGTGTGTGTGTGTGTGTGTGTGTGTGTGTGTGTGTGTGTGTGTGTGTGTGTGTGTGTGTGTGTGTGTGTGTGTGTGTGTGTGTGTGTGTGTGTGTGTGTGTGTGTGTGTGTGTGTGTGTGTGTGTGTGTGTGTGTGTGTGTGTGTGTGTGTGTGTGTGTGTGTGTGTGTGTGTGTGTGTGTGTGTGTGTGTGTGTGTGTGTGTGTGTGTGTGTGTGTGTGTGTGTGTGTGTGTGTGCGTGTGTGTGTGTGTGTGTGTGTGTGTGTGTGTGTGTGTGTGTGTGTGTGTGTGTGTGTGTGTGTGTGTGTGTGTGTGTGTGTGTGTGTGTGTGTGTGTGTGTGTGTGTGTGTGTGTGTGTGTGTGTGTGTGTGTGTGTGTGTGTGTGTGTGTGTGTGTGTGTGTGTGTGTGTGTGTGTGTGTGTGTGTGTGTGTGTGTGTGTGTGTGTGTGTGTGTGTGTGTGTGTGTGTGTGTGTGTGTGTGTGTGTGTGTGTGTGTGTGTGTGTGTGTGTGTGTGTGTGTGTGTGTGTGTGTGTGTGTGTGTGTGTGTGTGTGTGTGTGTGTGTGTGTGTGTATGTATGTGTGTGGTCCGGGCCGATGCCGTCTATCGGATAATTCAAATACGAATACAAATATCTTCACCGGAAGTGATATTTTTTGAAGATTGAAAAGATTAAGTGTCAAAAATTTCTATAAATTTGGATAAATATAGTATTTATTTGTAATAAGAATAAGAGGAAAAGTTATTTGCAATCTACGTTATAAAAAAATTGTCTTTATCTGGTAGCATTAAAGAACTGCAGTAAAATTTAAAAAATAAATTTATCAAATAAAACATTGAAATCTTGTAATCCATGTTCGGTTGATTTTTGTTTCTGCATAAAAAATATTGACAGACGAGACGGGTGACAAGTTGGCATACTAGCGCTATATAAGTCATAAGTAAGCTATTAAAAATGTAGTAACTGAACGGAGGATTGCTTCAACACAGAAGAGTTTTCGTGTGAATGAATCTTTTGATTCAGGTGATACTAATTTCTGTGTTTGAATATTTTAGATTTTCATTTATATATTTCAAATGGGCACCAGATTGTACGTAACGTATACATTTCTATTTAAAGTCTAGATATGGCGGAAGGTTGTGTGATGGCCACGTCAGATTTTTTTTATATATGAAAGATTAAAGTCCAGACTATGTCCGCTTAGTGTCACTTTTTTAATTTTCACTTTAGTTTTTAAGTATTTTATCTTGAAAGTTCTTCAAATTTTGGAGCTTAAACAAACATGTACAAATTTAAAATTTAAAAAAAAATGGCACTAGACCGACCTAGACACATCTTTTATCTTTAAATAAAAAAGAGCAAACAAATCGGACCAAAATTAGAGTTAATTTCATGTCCCCAACGAGAACATATTTTTACTTTAATTTGTAGGGTAAGATCTCGAATGAATTAATTTTCTAAATGAAAACAAAATGACTCTGACACTAACCTGTTCCACGATGGACGCCAATCTTCCCAGCGCCAAACCATGCTCATCTTCTCGCGTGATGACGGCGCTTCCCAGTTTGATCACCAGTCGGCGCGCGTACTTCAGCTGACTGCGGTCACTGAAGGTGGTCTGCTTGCGGTCGCTGGTCTGCAGGTACCGCTTCTCCACTTGGTTCAGGTTCTGCAACAAAGGAGACACGGTTACTAGGTGAGATACACCGCTGAATTTTGTTTGTTTTGGATGCGGTGAAACTACTACCGAGAATGGATTGGTGCGGTGCTCAAAATGCACTAGTTGGGATATTAAAATGAGGGAGGAAGCTAATTGACGAGAGAAATGGTGGTGAAATATTGAGGTTATATTCGCATGTCAGACTTCGTAATTAGAGGATGAGTTCATAAATTTCACGGTTCACGGTTCACAGTGCCTTATAGGGTTCTGTTTTGTTTTGGTTTTCATATTTCTAATTGAAATAAACCGGTTACCGGTTTTATAAAAAGCGGTTCAAGTTTCGGTTTAGGTTCAATAATTAATAATAACTATCTAGGAAGTAAAAACAGTCAAATATTTGAAACTCGTCATGTCCAATAATAGTAATTGTGTCCTTTTTTTCTCCCCCAACGTGCATTTAACCCGTAGCTCGACAAAAATAGTTAGTTAGTACTATCACTAAATTTCTCTGTAATTACATTGTACACTATAAACTAACGATTCAGGAATTATAATTTACAATCTTTTAAAACGGTTCTATATAAGAATTAAAGCTATATCCCTTGAAATTTATTTCTTGTTTTACATTATAATTACGATATTTTTAAAATCAAAGATCATTTCAGAAAATGGAGAAAAAAAATTAAAAGTAGGTACCTATATTACTTGAAACTTGAGACAATGATATAAGACAGGAAACAAGTTACAGTCACAAGTCAGACCAACCACGATTATAGTCAAGAATTTAGTCTTGTTGCAAAGCTGGAAATTTTAAACTGAAAACTTTATTTTTCTTATTTTCTTGAACAATACTAGACTGATAAGATTTTGGTTTTTAAATGTTTTCATGCGAAAAATTTGCCTTATAAGACGATTGGCGACATAATTATTTTTGCAAATACAAGGGTTTATCTGAAGTCTATATTTCCAGTCTTAGACAATTAAGAATTTATTGAAACATTGAACCTGTTGTTGTCCCATTTAAAATTTTATAATCGAATTTTCGTGTATTCAGGTAATGAGAAAGCAAAATTGTCAGAATACACTCGAAAATATTTTAATTAATTTTAAAACTTTTGATGGACTTTTTATCGACAAATATAAAGTTTATAATTAAAATGAACAAGTTAATTAATTCAAGTTCAATATTTGATTTAAAATTAATATTAGTATCAAAACCTTTTAGAAAGTCGGAACATTTCACAAGTAAAAAGGTAACTAGATGTTTTTTAGACTTCACTGAAATTTTGATAAACTCTGATAGACATACCTAAATAGAATAACTCATGTGTAAACAATAAAAAATTTCGCATTTAATATTACTCGTATATTGGTAGGTACTAAATAATTTTTAACAAATAGCTGGTTTATGAGTATTATTATTTCACTGTCATGTCATTTCTCGGCTGTCCAATTCTCGTCTCAAAGAACAGGAGTCTCGTCTCGTCTCAATTTCTCGAAAAAAAAATTGTTGCTATGTATTTGAAAAGGTAGAGTTTTTTGTATATTTCTGATAAATTTGAAGGTATTTCTTGATGGAGAAATAAGAATATTTATTTCAATACAAAAAATGCTGCGAACAAATTAAAATAAATAAATATTTTGACATTTTCGAAGATAATACAAATATTTTCAAACTTTTAGTTTCGACAATTCTCGATTCGATTTCTCGAGAACTATTTCTACCGTTTTGTCTTTATAAAATTCGCTTATTATTTAAGTTATTACAAGTAAAAAAGTATTCAGTAAGAAACACTGAATTTTTTGATACTTTTAAATTTTTTCTTTTTAATATTTTCTTTCTTTTCAAATTAATTAAATTGTGTTATTATTATTAGTATTAGCAAGTACTTAGCACTAAAACTAAAAGAGAAAAATGTACCTATATCATGTGTAAACATAAACAAAGGAAAATCAGTGCTCTAGTTCTAGAAATATTTATTTCATTTATCTTTTAAAAGCATGAGTTCATACATATTAAATAAATCAAATATGTTTAGTAGTAAATATTCAATCCAAAATCAATGTTGTTTCTATTCGTGATTAAATAGAAAATACAAAAGTTTAGTTCTCATCAGTGATACATGAGCCAAATGTACATGAACAATACTTTTTAAATTAAAATCGATTTTCGTTTTGGTTAGACGCCAAATTGAATTTGAAACCTGGATTCCTGGAAATATATGAGCCAAATGTTAATGACAATGACATTGGTGGGAATTTCACTCTACAAAATTTAACAAATTTATAATATTATAAATTTATTCCATTTTATTTTTACACTTTTTACTTTATAGATTTCAAATAAATACACCCGGTATTTGCATATAATCGGTATTTATGATTTACAAAATGAAAATAATAGTTTACAATGAGCAAATTAGATCAATTATTGTATGCGTGGTTGTTAATTATTCATTATTATATTATATATATATATATATATATATATATATATATATATATATATATATATATATATATATATATATATATATATATATAAACAGTTTTTACATTGTTCCGCTTCCGCAAACATTGATCTAGAGCGCATAAAATATTTATTTAGGTTGACGTAGAAATAAAATTATTATAAATCAGTTCATATTTCTGTGTGCCGGTACAAAACCCATAATATGTTTGCTCAAAATAGGAGTGCTAATTATTTATTTTCCCAAACAGTTTTGGTCAGGTAGTATGTTGTATCTAGATAATGGTATGCTTGTCTTAAATCTCTCACTTATCTAAACAAAGTACACTCAAATTCACAAATTTAGCTATGCAAATACGCTTGTGTTTACATTCCCAACTCTACGGAAACAAACGAAGAATAACTGTATAACTGTATTCCAAAATTCATGTTTAAGGTGTTCGTCTACCCTAAAATTTTACAGCGTTCTACTTACAGAGGTGTACGCCTCCCACGTTTACTTTAGTTATGTGATGCTTTTACATATGAGTGTCTCAACAAAGGATGTCTTAATATCTGTAGTTTTTTATTTTTTGCCTTTGGCCTAGGAATTTAATGTGAAAAATATTTAAAAATGACGTTTTTGTAATTATTTGATACGATTTGATATGATTTTTTCGGTCATTGTAAATTGAAAGAAAAATTTAAAAAGCAAGAAGCCTGGAGCTAACTTTCCTTTTTCGAATAATTTTTGTTTTAATTAATTTCTTTAAAAATACAGAAGTTATTATGGGAATATCTACTGAGCCATGTTTACAGTATTTTTCAAAATGAAATTGCATAGCTAGGATGCGGCAAAGTACGGGTTTCGGCATAATTCAACAAAAAACAATCCAAAAATTAATTTTTTAAAATTATAACTTTGAGGCATATAATAATTTAACATTGAATATCTCGTAAACGGGATGAGCACAAAATATTTTTATTGCTACAAAATTCATAATAACAGTAAATTTTTTTTTTAAATAATTGAGTTGAGGGGGCTGATTATATTAATGGCTCCTTATATTTCTATGCTTATTTTTAACCTTATATGAGGAGCACAAAATTTTTGTTATACAGCACAATTTAGCACAAAACCAGCAGAAAATAATTGCGATGAGAATGTTTTAAAAAGCAGTGGTGGTGGAGGGGGGAGGGGCGACCATTTCACTGTCAAATAGCTTTTTAATTTTTTTGTTAAATTTTTATTTACTTAAACAATATATTTAAAATTACTTAATTGATAAACTACTTCTTTCTTCTTTCCAGTTATAAATAAATATTTAAAGGTCCATCGTCGTTATTTAACTTTTAACCTAACCTAATTTTGAGTAAACAAATATTATTTTATAATTTGTGGAAATTTTTACAGATCTTTATTTGTAATCTGTATTTATTTTCTTACAAATTCCCTTTAAACTTCCTGTTTGTCAAGTTTACTGAATGTTGTTTAAGCACACTCGAACTGATCTGCTCTGAAGAATTGAAAGATTGATGACTTTATTGTTTAGTATCATAGACAGCAACACAAAAACCCCACGAAACTTTTTGCGGAAGTCGCATGTGATTTATTTCTTAGTCTACGTTCGAGGTTAGAAGGATTTGTTTAGTTGATTGATAAGTTTCGTAGTAGTACATACTCGTAATACAGTATTTACAAACTTGAAATAAACTTTTTACTACGTTGAAATCATGCATATAGGCTGTATCATAACTTCGTGTACATACGTTAAAGGTATATGATGTTTGATATGTTGATTACGAGTCAAAAAGAATGTTTCTAAAATTCGAAATATTAATTGTAGTTTACCTGCAGCATTTTTTTTAGTACTGCACTAGATTGGTTCCTATTAAACACAAACAAGAAAAATAGGTAATCAAACGTCTTAAATTAGATAATACTAGTAAAATAAACATACAAAATTTAATTATTTTTAATGAAACAATCATTACTTCACCTAGTGGCAGTGGCAATGAAAATTTTTTGACTGGGAAACATAAAACTTAATTTTGCGATTTAAAAAAAATTATTTTATATGCCTCCGGTCGGCATCGCTAGTTTTCCATATCTCAAAATCCGCCAGAAACTCTTTGTTGCCAGCCTATGCCGGCAAACAACCGGAAGTTTTAGGTTGGCATCTTGACATTACTACAGTTGTCAAGCAGATGTCAATTTTATGCGTTGAATATTTTTTATACAAGAATTAACAAGATTTTGACAAATTTTAGACGTAAATCGTTAATAGAAACTGAAATAAATATATTTTAAGCTCAAATGCAAGTATTCAGTGCACAATTTTTTAGGTTATGTATAATTATTTTATATTTTTGTAATGAAATCGGCACATAAAATATTATGTATTACACGTCCAGAAACTGTTATGCTAGTGCTCGTAATTTGCAAGCCTCGCCTGTGGCCCGGCGTGTCAAAAATACTCGCTCTTGCAAAAGGTCAGTTTCTGGCCTTGTGATACAAATAACTATTTGATTCGTAATCAGCATATCAAACTACATATACCCTTAAACGTACGTACCTGAAGTTATGAAACACCATGTAATTTATTGTCAATGGCCAATCAGGCAGTTACGTTATTCAAATGAAGCCGATTTGAATATAACTTTATTCTAATAATAACCGCAATGTTCATCAGAAAATATATTCTTCATATATTTTATGAATTTATATTAACAAATTATATAGGTGTCTGTATAAATTCGCTTCTATTTTCAAATATGTAAAAATTAATATTGTTTTATACATAAGCTTCTATTTTTAAAACACGAAACACCGAAAACAGACCGAAATCGAATAAATGAAAAATAAATAATCAAACTTCATAAAAGCCTGAATAAGAACAAATAGATATTCGCACATTTCAAATGATCGTATTTCAATCCTTGCTATTAAAATGCAATACATAGTAGAACCACTAACTCGCCCAAAATGAAAGAGTACCTGCATTTTTTTGCCTGTTGCTTTTTCGATGCTTAGCTTTCAGTGAACCAATTTTCATAAACTCCTGGTTTATTTGTCACTTTCACCTTTACTATCGTACCTTTCGGTATTAAATTACTTTAAATAGCGTAAATGTTCCCTTTATAGATTTATAGTACGGTTTTACAAACTGAACATTTTAAATTTGCGGAAGCTGGTATGGTGGTATGCTACTTGCTTGTATACCTATACAAATAACGAAATAACTTTTGAATTTTAACAAATTTAATATTGACTGTTGAAGTATATAGACATAATCGTAAATTTATTTTTCTTCTACATTAATAATGTTCCAAAAATAATATCGCGCAATAACCAAGATATAAATTAGGTAAATAATTTACTTATCTTAAACTTAGTGGTCTTGAACAGTACTATTAAAAGGATTTAGTATTTACCAAATATGAATGGATTATTTCAAAATATTGTTACGATTACAAATCCTTGAACAGATTAAAGTTCACTATCAATCGCAACACAAAAGATATGAATTGAAATCAAAGTTTAAAATTTGTTCCAATTTACTTTATTTTTGTAATAAATTATTGTTCAATGCTATGATTTTACAAAAAATCGGAAAATATTATTATTTTATATGAAAATAGGTAAAAAACAGGGATCTGAACCGAACCGGAACATAAACCGAAAAACGGAGTGAACCGGCTTATTTTTATGAACCTAAACCGAAACTTGAACCTTTTTCTAAAATAAAAAAGAACAAGAACTTTAACCGGAATACAAATACTGAACCGGTTCAGTAAACCGGTTCGAAAAACCGGTTTTTTAATATGTTTCCTTCTTGTTACTTAGTTTAAGTTTCTAGTTTTCAAGTTGCCTAGTACTTTGTTTTGTTTGTGGTTGCATTTTGCAATAATAACTTATAATATTGCATTTGAGTGTATTTAAAAATTATTAAAATATAAATTTAAATATCAACTGTTGAACCCAAATTGAACCGGTTCGCGAACCGGACAAAAATAAAAATTTCGAACCGGAACACAAAACCGAACCCGAACCGTTATTTTCAACGGTTCAGGTTCCTGGTAAAAACTATTATATATTTTATAAAAGCAATTTTTTTTAACTCAAACAAATTGTATTTTTCGTTCCTGCTATGTTAAGACGATCACAAGAAAATATTAGGTCATCTGGCATGATTCGTAGAAGTGTTCACTTCTACTAATGTGTTTTTTAAATATCAACATCTATTCTAGGCTCATTTAGTTGACCTGAAGATGGTCATAATCATGACCGAAACGTTGCCATAACTTACTGTCATCAATAAAACTAGAACCATGTTATCCAAAAACGTGAATTAAATTATTAATTCTTTCTTTAAGAAGAGATTTTATCAAAAACAGAGGATGCGAGAGTCAAGAAGGATAAAAGGGTTTACCTATTCATTTATATTAAATTACTGTTTTTACAAAAAATGAAGTATATGGGACCCAAGAAGGGTAAATGGGTTTTTTCATTTAGTTTAGTTTAAATTTGTGTTTTTACCAAAAATTGAAGTAGGTATGTGGGATTTAAGAAGGAGAGTAAAATTATTCTATTATAGTATTTAGTATTTAAAATAAAAATGTTTAATTAATGTACATTTTTAAATATTTTAATGCACAAAAAAGCACACTATAAATAAAATATTGCTCAATTTTAAATTATTTATTTTAAATAGATATATATATATTTATTTAATATTAAATATTTGTATTTCAATGCACAAAGTATTAATTTTAATGCACCTATTTAAATCATACCCGAATATTATTATTAAGTTTCCTATTTAATTATTACACGTGCTTAAATATTTTCTGTATCGAAGTAGTACTATTTGTTTTTGGTATCAGAGTTTGTAAAAATGACATTGACACACGATAAAACAGCATGTTCATCGATAATAGAATTTTCTGTAACTTATCAGGATTTGTTTACTTAAATTCACAAGGTCATATACAAACACGTGACTTATTTATTTATGAAAAGTTATTAAACGGTTTGGTACGACTTTTGTTTTCTTCGTATTAGAAGATAAGTAACACCAATTTATATTTTCGATAATAATTATAAAAAATGTAATAACAGAATTATGATTTCTTTAAGTAAAGGAACATTATATGCCACACCTATGTATTTTGTTCAGAGTCAAATATATACTGGCGAAAAAAAAAAATGAAACACTTGAAATTCGTAAAAATTTGGACCAATATCAAACCGCCATAACTCGGCGTATTTTCAATCGATTTCGATGAATCTTCGAGGGCGAAAAACTTTGAAGTGTCTACTTTAAAGTCATGCTGTCATGCATGCAAACTTAAGCGTAACCCCTTCCGCCCCCCTCTAACACTAATGTAAGTTTTTTTTAAATTTTTAAAAATGTCCAACTTTGACGATGTGTACGGAGTTGAAATTTTTTTTTACTTGATCCACCAAAAGGGCACTAAAATTTGTTCAATTCCCTGTGCAGGACTCAAAGAACGAAGTTCCTACGATGATTTGGCACAAAGTTATGGATGTTTTTTTTAAAAAGTGCATTTTTAGGTTTTTCGCACATAACTCAGCGACTTTTCAATCCAATTAGAAAATGAATTTTTCTCCGCAGTGAACGTGTTAACCTAAATGTACAATTAAAACTTTTAGGGAGTCAGGATTGTGGAGATAAACCGTAATCAATTATAATTATTTAAATTATAAATTAATTATTTTGCAGGAAAAATTGCGTATGATTGTTGATTAATTCCTGGGTAACTACTTCATCATTTGGTTGTTAAAATAAACAGAAAATTACCAAATGAATAAGTACAAAGTGGGTTTCATATACACAATTATCTAATCACAGTTAGTAAACTAAGTTCAATTACCTGCATAAGTTTTTTCTCTATTAAAATGAATTTTATGTTTGAGCCAGGGTTGTTCACGTAGTCTACGCGTCGTAGATTACGTGTAATTTTACGCGTAGACAAACACGTAATCCACACATGCAGTATCTGTGTAAACAATAAAATAGTGTAGACAATGTAGACAAAGAACAAATCTCACCGAAAACGAATAAAATTATAGGTTAGATTTTCTGACAATTGAATTCTTTACATACTTTACACAAAGTCTACATTGTCTACATTTTACATAGTTTACGCAAACTTTACGTGTAGACGTAGAAAATAATACTTTACGCGTAGATGAACAACCCTGGTTTGAGCTGATAACTTTAAAATGTTATTTAGTCCTATGGTTCTTATTATAGTAAGTAACTAACGTATATTTATAAAATAACTGGAATTTATTCATGTTTTGTAGTATTTACAAAATAACACAAATATCTCCAACATTCCAACTGTGGAAATGTAAACCTGCGTTTTGTTTGAAAATGTATATTGCGTAATTTTGTTTTAATTAAAGGGAATGAAATTAAAATAATTAATAAAACCAAACCGACTGCAATTTTTCCGGGTAATTTCCAACAAAATTAAAGCAGTTTTTCATTGGATGAAACAACTCAATTTAATTAATTATGCAATTATTTACAATGCATCGGTGATTCTGATTTATCTGAATAATTTTGTGCTTTTATTTTAACAAAATGGGATTTTGTGGGAAGTAATTTTGTTCCGGCTACCCTCGTACACCCTCGAGCTCTTAAACGAGGTTATTCTCTCCTCTTTTTCGCTGTTCATTACATTAATTTTTATGTATAGGTACCTATATCGAAATGTTTATTTGGTGTATTTATTTCGCGATTTGTTTAATTTTTCATTGAAATAATTTTGAATTTATGTATGAAATCACTAAAAAAAAATTTGTTTACAAACTAATATGCTAATATCTGCAAGAAACTATTACTATAACTTAGTGCTTAAAGAAATAATTTTCAAGCGATTTAAGTAGGTACTTTTTTAAAATAAATATACCAGGTTCTTAAGACCAGCCGTACCTCCTGAATATCTCGCGAAATACAAAACGGATTGCGAAACCAAGAAATACGTCCAAAATATTTTTGAAAGTACTATCTAATGACACCAAATGAAAGTTCCCCCCACTCCCTGGAGGGGGTGGAGAGGGTCACTTCGTTATCTTAAATGGCAACCCCTAGTTTTGTCTGAACAATTTTTTTCGCGAATTGTTGTCACTTATAATATCACATGTGCATTAATTCTTTCCGGATTTTTTTGAGTGTTTTCCAACAACGTCTTAATTAGTTCGAGTGGTACACGAGAGTTAATTACGTTGTTGGAATGCACGATAAAAAATTTCCTGGACATGAATTAATGCACGAGTGCATATTCGGTAAGAAAATCGCAATGACACCGCCGCTCTATTTTTGAATTCTTTTTACAATAGAAAATTGAAATATTTACTAAAGTATTTAACATAAATATGTATTATTTACCTTATTAATTGCTTATTTATAATCAAAATAACAATTTAACCAATTTTTAATTTAATGTTAAAGTGACAGATGCCGGTAAAATTTCTGCTTATTAATTTCGGTTAAGTTACTCAAGCAACTAGTAAAAAATTTCCGAGAAAATTTTTATATAACCATGGTTACTATTATTGTAATCAATTCATCCATTGGCTGTTATTTGTGTCATGCAATTTTCACAAAAATTTATTTCTTGCGAATTTTTCAGATAAAACCTTCATTTTTATATCACGAAAACGGAATCTGCAATAAAAACTGGGGGTTACCATTTAAGATAACGAAGCGAATCCCTCCTCCCCCTAGAAAATGAGGAGAGGGGGGAACTTTCATTCAGCGTCTGTCGATAGAACTTTCAAAAATATTTTGGACGTATTTTTTGGTTTCTCAATCTGTTTTGTTTTTCCCGAGATATTCGGAGGGGGAGACGGGTGCTCTGAAGCACCCTACCCTGTTATGTTTTAACTTTTTTCATAATAAATATAACGGAAAGCAAGATAATTAGTTATTGATTGTATTCAAAATTATGTAGCAATTTTTTTAGACTCAATTAGTTTTTCATAAATAAGTATCCGAACCTATAGTGGGGGCACGTAGTATTGTAAGATTGTATCATATGTTTAGTGAACCGTAAAGCTAGATTCAGACCTACCTAATTGTAACTATAAGTGCTAACTTAACCAACCAGCGCTTCCACAAAATTCCTATTTCAATTATAAGTGCGAACGTTGAGCACTGGTTGGTTAAATTAGCCACTTATACTTATAATTGAGTAGGTCTGAATCTAGCTTAAGAGTGTTTAATTAAAATAATCTTAAATAATGCCTGATAATATTTTAATTTAGAAGTATTTGTAAATACCAGTCACCGCAAGTAAACAACTTGATGTACTAAAACATGAAATAAATAAAACGGCGTTAAGGCTTTTTTCGCAAAGCCCTAGTTTTGTAGAGACCCACTGCTAATCCAAATAAATTGTAGGAATGCCACTTACAGTCTGTACTTTCGGCAGCCATAATCCCGAGGACGTAGACGCGCACCTAACCGCGTTGACAGCTTTAGGTCGCAGAGCGGTAATCTGCACCGGCAACCGGTAATAACCGATACCGGTGCGGACGGATAGTAACTTAGTTCCGAACATTCCAAGAAGAAAACAACGCGATTACTGACAGGCAAACCATCGGCCTATCTTCGGGAAACTCTTCAAATAAAAATCACTGATAATGCCTCTGGCTTTGATTGGTTCCAATGATGGATTTGTTGTTCTGAAGATTGTGGACTGTGTTCGGATGGTGACGTGTGTGGTTTGTAAATAATACACGTGATCTTCACTTGAAACTTGTATGTTTTGATGCAACCGCGTCTGCTTGGGTTCTTGACTTATATTTTAGATATTTCACTGATACATACTACAGGGTGCCGATTTCGATAAAAATGCAAAAAGTACATTGAAAAATTAAATAAGGTTGTCAAATCTAGTAATTTCTAGAGCTTCTTCAATGTATTTTATTTTTAACCACAAAACTCCAGCTTGATTTACAAAATTTTAATTAATATTGAGGATGCAATTATAATTTATTATGTTTTCAATACAAATATACAGGCTGGTTTTGAAGTAAATGTCACATATTTTGTGTAGGTTACGAAACAGAAAGAATTTTTTAAAATTCGCATATTTAAGGGTAGTTTTCATGAAAATAACATTTTTGGTACCACTGGATCACTGGTAACGCATTTGCATTCTTCTGTAAATAAAAACATAACTTGAATACTTGAAATTAATTTACGTAAGTAATATTTGTGGATAATCAAATCTTAATTATTTCTAACGTAATTTATTTTTATTTTTGATAACCATATCTTTAATGAAAAATTAATTAAAATGGCAGTAAATAAAAGTTTCCTTAAGAAAAGTCGAATTTTTTTTCCGAATTAAAAAAAAATTCTTTCTGTTTCGTAATCTACACAATGTCATACTAATTTACCCTTAAATTGTTGACTAATTTCAAAACCAATTTATCTAAATTTTAAAATTTTTCTAATTAAAAATAAATTTAATATGATCGTTTTAAATCCAAAGACAGTGTTTTAGTAATAGTTTGAATTCACAATGTAATTATTGTTTTCTTTACTAAGTAATTTTACAAAAAATTTAATTTATTTTTATCTAAGGATAGTAGCTATCTCCATTTGCTAAAACATTTACAAACAAAAACATGTCATTAAAATTAAATTTTTGACAAAAAAGCGACCAGTTACATAATAATTATTCTTGGTTGAAAAATTATTACCGGCACAATAATATAATTTTATTTTCCGGTGATCGTTTATTAATGAGTATTATTAATGCAAAAAAATCATACATTAATGACCCTTATTAATGCATGATTTTTATTATTCAACGATTTTTAAATGCGTTCGACACACGTAATATAGTATTTAGTATACATTAAGTAGTGCTGGTGTAAAAAATTCTAACCAATATAAACGAAATAATTTTGACAGTTCTAACTTAATAATATTCATGAAACATGTGCTCAGCACTATATCAAATGTTACTAATCTACCATATTTTTTGTTATGGAGAAAAATTAGATTTTCTTCAAATTAAAAAGGTAATGATCAATAGAACAATATTGTAACTAACTCATGTGTTAATAGACGATTATTAATTAATAATCTCGACAATTAACGCGTTCGCTTCTCTCACACGTTAAATTGTATAGATTATTAATCGTTCTCATTAACAGATAAACACATAATTCAAATAATTCGACAATTAACGCGTTCGCTTCTCTCACACGTTAAATTGTCTAGATTATTAATCGTTCTCATTAACACACTAGATAGTTAAATAACTATTGTCTTCACGTGTAACAATATTAAACAAACTTAATATATTAAAACAATAAATTAAAAAGTAAATTAGTAGGTATATTAAATTAAATGATGATAATTGAAAATAAAATAAATTTTAGTGCATTTGATTAAATGATAAGCATGTTTTCTAAATTCTAAATGTTTGTATAAACTAGTGCAGTCCAGTAAATATTTTTTCTGACCTAACCTGTATACATTGAATAAAAATGGGTTGTTTACAGATATCTGATAATTTTAAGTATGATATGGTGTGTGTGTGTACATAAGATAATATTAGATTTAATGTTGATGGTCTTGAAAAGATAAAGATCGTCTCCTCGTGGAATGTTTAATGATTCATGATTATAACAAATAAATAATTTTGATATTAGAGTAAGAATTAAACTAATACAATCCATTCTAAAATTGGTAATAGTATATTACATTACAAGTCATGAAAATGTTTCATTGCAGACGAGGAGGCGTTTGAAGAATGCGAGTATGCGCAGCGTCCGAGCATTTCTTCAAAGCCTCCGAGTCAAGCAAAGACATTTTTATGACGCGTGATGTATTCTATTTTTTTTTAAATCGGCAATTAAGCTTAAAATTATAAAAAATAAGGTTTGCATAAATCATCAGAGCTGTGACAAATCATCAGAGCTGTGACAAATTTTAGAAAAAGTTGTCATGACAAGTAAACAAAGTTGAAAGTAAAAATGACTAGGCATGAAAATAAAATTTTCATGCCTAGTCATGAAAATCTTACTTTCATGCCGCAAATTAGTCTGGCAATGACGATTTTCATGCCGATTTTGAAAAAAGGTATTATTTCAGTTCAGTTTATTCTATGTTATTGACTTAAATTCTTGCAATATCTATTCGCACTTAAAAATTAAAATACATTTTCTATAGGTATATGAAGGTTCATATTGTAACATAATCATAAATATCTATCTTTATTTACTTTGATAGTAACACTAAAACTATGTTAAGAGGTGCGTCTACCTCCTAAAATCCAGCATAAAATGTACTAACGTAGCGAGTGTTTTGTGGCCAGGACAAAATGGTAAAATTCCATATCAACAAGGACTTAATACTTAAAGGATCAATTAACCGTTGTGCCTTTTAAATTTTTTTATAAAAAATTGTACATGATTATAAAAATTCCGAAAAATTCACACAAATTTCCAATTTATGCAAACTTTACTCGGGCATATCTCATAATAGAAATTTATTTTAAAAATTTTAAAAAGGCACACCTGTAGATCCATTCTTTCTGTATTAAATGCTTAAAAAGCATTATCTTGAAGTCAATAATAAACTGACAGTTTACTCGCTGCGAAAACACATTTACAGTATTTTTCAACTTCAAAACAACATTGCATAGCTAGGAGGCGACAAAATACGAGTATCGGGCTGGTTTTGGGCAGCTGCAGTAGTGGGGAAGGGAGTAAAATAGAAGAAAAAGTAAAATCGATAGTATTCTAGGAATTAGGAAAAAACGTATTACTGCATAGTTCAGATCTAATTTGTCTTTTTTATAGTTGCATCAAACTGAAATCAATTTGAATTAATAACTACGTGTCATCATACCGTGTAATTTGAGCATTATGACAAAAATATTTTGCTCAACTGTTCAAATTCATATAAAAACATTCGTGTTGTTACAGTTCTCAAATGAATCATTTTTGAAATGAAAATACGCTAAGGAATATAAATTAATTTCTAAATGTATTTTTAATATGATGTGCTAAATTATTCTTTTTATTTAATATCAGAACAACACAAAAGAATAATTTATCTTCAAAATTAATCCACAATTGTTTTTATGCTTCCGAACAGCCGAATTAAACCTTCGCAAAAATGAAAAGAGAAACAAGTCGTGCGTGAAATAATCTGCGGAAAAGCGTTAATAATGCGCATAATGAACGCGATAAAACAGAAAACGTTTTTTCCTATAGATTTGAAGAAGGTCAACATTATATTATATTATCTATATATTTTATCTTTGACACAATTTCTTTAAAAATTTGAAATTAATAAGTGGTATTTCTTTTATTTCTCATCTTTTGACAAATTTAAATTTCATATAAACTGTAATAGAAAGGTTCGCCCGTTCGTTTATTTATAATTTATTAATGTTATCATTTTTATTATGGCATATAATAACGCGAACAAATATCTCTATTCATTAAATCAACTTTGTGCGATAATATTGGTTGCTTTTAGCAAGTTAAAAGTGTGACTTTATGGCACAGTGTTAAAAATAACATAGAAACGTGTTAAAAGTTATTTCTTCTACAATCGTTATATAAAGTTGATATTTATATCGTCACTATGGTTTAGAAATGACATACTTTTAGGCACCAGTGCCTTAAAGTAGTGATTTTATGTGTCCTGTGAATCCCCAAGTACCTACGGCATCAAATCTGGATTTCATGTCAGTTGCAGTTTTTCTCACCAAATGAAAGAATTTGGAAACCGCTCGAATTTCATTTCTATTCATCTTTGAAAACGCACAAACCTACTCACATTAAAATGGTCATCAAAACTAGACTAAATGACAAATCGATTTAAAAATTTATGTCAATTATTATGAAAGAATAACCAATACAACGACATAAAAATATTTAAAAAAACGAACCCGTAAAAACAAATTTTTTGACGATAAATCCTTTATATATGAGACTCGATCGACATTTCTTTAAAATTTTTGTCCACAGATCTTTGTTTTTTCACCGCGTAAACACTTTACCGGTACTAATTTTTACAGCCTAGTTTTTGCTGGTGGACTGACATTGTTATATGCCTATATATTAAATTAGATCTTTAGCTGTTACTGTACTAAATTTGAACCAGATCGGTGCAGTACAGTTTGAGATAGCTAGCTGCGATTTTGTTTCAAGATGGAGGACTAACATTTTAATATACTTATGTTTCAAGACAGATTCTTAGCTATTACTGTACCAAATTTGAACGCAATAGTTACAGTACATTTTGAGATATCTGTCCGCCATTTTGTTTAAAGATGGCGGACTGACATTTTAATATATCTATATAATAAGTTAGATCCTTGGCTATTACTGTACCAAATTTGACCGCAATTGGTGCAATACATTTTGAGATAGCTAGTCGCCATTTCGTTTCAAGATGGCGGAGAATCTGAAATTTTGCCAAAGTGCATTGTTAATTGACAAAAGTCTATTTGCAAAATTTCAGCTCGATAGGATCCCGAGAAGGGGGTCATTTTTTATTTTTGTTTTCCGGAACCTTTTCAATCCACCCTCGTAGTTTACTTTATAACGAAACATGACATAAGCTTATGTGGCCCACCCACAAAGAATAAATTGCAGAAAAAATAACAATCACACATAACAAAAATTTATTGTGTAAGTCCAGAGATCATCTTTAATTCTTCACAACAAATTCACCGTTTGATAAATGAACGAAAAGAGAAGTAAACACGTATTTTTTCAGGATGTGTTTAGAATGTATGAATGCGATAAACGGCTGTTGATTTCGATTGCCTAAAAGTGGCAGACTGTGTTGTAACAAGCTCTGAAAGTGACGCGCACGGCTATGTGAGGTCATCTGAAGGTCACTGATACAAACATCAAGGTTTGCTTTATTTTCGTGAATTGAAATTGGTATAAAAAGTGACGTCAATTGTAATTGATTTTGTTGCCTTCGACTGGGATACAAGATATACAGAGTTATTTGTGAAATTATTTTGTTCCGGTTATACAGGGTGATTCATCATAACTTGATTTTTTAAAATGCGTGCCATTCAGGCTGTAGGGGTCGTAGTGGGGAGAGAGTGATCTCATTCGACAGGTGCACTTTTAAAGTTTTGTTCCCCACCCGGTCAGTTGTCATCATGCGTTGGAGCACGGAGCAGCGTGTGTTTTCAGTTTGAGGGAACACTTCCCGGGGCGCATCGTCTCAATAAGAGGCGATTTGGAGTGGCCAGCTCGCTCGCCCGATTTGGCTCCTTGTGATTTTTTTGTGGAGTTTTTTGAAATCCCGCGTTTACGTCAACCGTCCAAGGACCTGAAGGCCAACATCCGGGCCGCACTTGCCAACATACCCGCTGCCATGCTGGAAAGGGTTATGACAAACGCCAGAAATCGGCTAATTCAGTGTGTAGACAATGGGGGGCGTCACCTACCTGATATGATTTTGAAAACTGGGAGAAACAGAACTTTAGATTGTACCTACATTATAAAATAAAAATAGAAAGTTTCTGATTCATAAAATGGGCATTATTGCGTTTTGAAATAAGTAAGTTACGATGAATCACCCGTTAGATTAGAAATTTATTTATTTTTGTTTTTTTGAAATGGAACCTACTGTCTGGCGTAACAGTAATTTATGTGTGTCGGGCAGTAGAATCGAGCTGGAAAAATTTATCTAAGGGCTGGTTTATAATGTATATAATCGATTAGGTACTTCTTCTGTATTCTGTAAGATGTGTGATGTGAATGAGAAGTGTGTGGTTCATAATCATTTCAGTAACCTGCTAACTTGACGACATAACCTTTTTTATAACTGTCAGAAATGGATCCGTTTGTTGAAAGTTACATAGTTGAATCTCCAATGTTTATAACAATAAATATGTAGCGAAGTATAAAATACTCATCAAAATGTAAACAAAGATCAAAAAAAACATATAGGACTTGCTTGCTATTTGTTGGGAAAGAGTGAAGACTGAAGTATGTCAAAGGTGGTTTATATTGAGTAAAATTGTATTTGAATAAAATAATATGTTTGGTAATACATGAAGAGTATAAAAGTTAGATTTCAAACTATTACCATACCAAATGAACCCAATCGGTGCAATAAATTTTGAGTTAGCTAGCCGCCATTTTGTTTAAAGATGGCAAACTGGCTAAGTACTACTTCAGAAACCTTCGCTGGCGCACACACAACAACTCACCAAAGTTTCATCACAATCAGATGACTGGTATAGGAACGCAGAGGACAATCAAACAAATATTCATTATTATATATTATTATACATGCAAGGTGTAACAGCGAAACCAACCAACGCCTATATTTTCTTTATTATTATAGTTACAAAAAAATGTTAAATAGCAAAGTTGTAGGAGACCAAGGGGGACATCTGTTTAAAGAATAAAATAATATTTAATTTATCACTTGTTTTTCATCCATAGATTACTGCACATTAATATTAAAAGTTAAAAATTATTTAAATTTCAATTGAATTTTTCTCAATATTTTTATTATGTAAGGATATAAAACGAATACATGGTTGAATTCAGAAAAAAATACTCTACCGAATAGGCCTAAAAAATATGTATATTCCCATTTGAAAAAATATAACTTTGTGTTGTAACTTGAGAACCACTGGTTTAATAAATTATTTTATTCTTTATTCAGCCACAACTTTGCTATTTAACATTTTTTTGTAACTATAATAATAAAGAAAATATAGGCGTTGGTTGGTTTCGCTGTTACACCCTGTATAGATGGAAGATATAGATTATTGGGTGAAATTTATTATTTAGTCAATAATTATATTAAACTAATTTTGATTTACTATGATTGATAATATTTCTACCGCACCGCTCGCGGGATTACAAGTTGCTTGAAAATATTTTGGGTTTATCAAAAAGTGTGTACATAACACACCCCTCGACATAACATGCCGGCAATTATCATGATTTTAGATACAGACACCGATTGTATGTAATTAAAATTAATGACACAGTGACAGTATAAATTTCACTTCATGTAAATTATGTAAATTACGAATCATAGGCAATGTGTATTACCTACGAAGATAATTGGTCATCTATGTAGCAGATGTTACAAACCTTACGTTATAGCAAGTAATTTATTGGAATTTTTTACTTTGTACCTACACAATTTTTTAATAATTCGGAAGAAACTGCCTTTTTCAGAAAAATGTACACATGTTTGGGTTTATTTATTCTAACCGATGACTCGAAAGCTAACCTTTTTCAAAGTAAGTAACAAGCAGTCTACAAACAAAGATAATTTATTTTCATCAAATTTTACAGTTAAAGTACATTATTGATATTACTAAAGAAATTATTTTCCAGCAGCTGCAGTAGTTGTAGTAGTGGTTGTTTTCCCTAAAACAAAAATAATCAGAATAGGACAAACACTTAGAAAATATAATTAGTAAAAATGTCCAACTTACAAAAGCAACCGGCGCCGTGGTTCTCGTGGTCAGCGTGTTCACCAAGACCCAAAGAAGCAGCACCTGCCAGCGCTTCCATGGGCTCACATACCTACGTCCACATACAATCATAATTAATGTTCAGTAATTTAGCTGATCATTACATAATGAGAATAATTATTACAGAATTTTAGATCTTAAATGAAATTACTAAAATTTTGTTAAAAGCCTACAACTAATAGATGGTCATTCATTACAATATAAAATTTATTATCAACAATAAATAAAATCACGAAATTAAGTGCTTCAACAATCATAACAGTCATACATTTAAAAATTGTTTGTACCTAATTTAAAAGCAATATAAAATAATAACTTACAGCCATAGTAACGAAGAGGATTGCGAAGATAGTAAGGACAACAATAAATTTCATTTTGATTGTGTTGTGGTAGATTCTTGTTAACCAACTGAATATATTATTTAGTGAGAATTTGCAAAGTTCTGGTCTTATATACCAATCTGTGGTGATAATTACCTATACGAATTAGTATATAATTTTTCAATTAGATGAACTAAAAAATTTAACGGATCAAGTGACACATCGAATTTTCGAAAATGAAAAATTATCTAATATTATAAATAAAAATAACACGTTTATAAAATTTTATCAACTTATTTCATGAATAGAACGAATTTATAGAAAGATAAAAAAATTATTATGTAATCTTATTTAGGTACCTACTGAATTTATGAAAATTATATATTTCACGGACAATTACACTAACAAGACTATGATATGCTGACTATATAATGCGTAGATTTTATTTAAAAATTGCAGTATCAGCATCAGCTCTGTTACACATTAACATATCGACGACTTAACCAACTAACCAAAATGAGATTCGTTGTAGTACTCGCTATCTTTGCTATTCTCTTCATCAGCATGCCTGTAAGTACCTAATTTATAATACCGAGGTTGTTGCTAAGCGACGAGGTGAAACCAAGTCTCTTTGAACATCCAAGGGGGCTTAAATCACATATATTCACGTTATTCAAAGCTTAATCGTATTATCAACGACGGCGATGGTAAAACAAATCAACAATTTTATCTGTCAATTAATTGACAGTTTGCAAATTATGAAAGGTTTTGATGTTGGTTGTATCCAATGACCTATTATAATTTAGACACCGCATGGCATTGTTGATGTAGAGCTTGTTTTGAAGCCGACACTTACTTGAGTGGGGGAACGCCGGGGAACGGGAGGTAGACCGCCTTGGTAATGCGTGATGCCTAGTTTACTGTAATGTTGTCTTGTTTCTGTTTACATTATGTTTGTCATTATGTGACAAGCGTTTCGAAGGTTAGGTTTTAGTATTGTTTTATGTTTTGTGAAACACTTCTTAAATTCTGTTTTGTGTCAAATACTCGTAATATTTTTCAGTAGTTTATAAATGATAGTTACAAATTCTGTATTTAGTTGAATTTAAAACATTATTATGGTTAATCATTGTGCTATGCCCTATGCCAACGTGCCAAGAGTTTTCGGCTTCAAAAAAAGAAAATGTGTCATTTAGTGTGTAAGTTTTTCTGTAGAAATAATAATAATAGATCAGAAAATGCAACTAAAAGTGATTTCAGATATCCAATGAACCAAGCTAGACGAGATCAATGGCTGAAAGCCATGCAATCTATACAAAAATAATTCTACCAAACATCTTTATTATTTTAATCAAATATAATTTAAGGTTAACATTTGAAATAAACAGTGCTCTTGCTAAAATATTATAGTACCTATAATATTTATATTTACATACAAAAGGTAAAAAACGTCATCTTTAAATGTCTCCTTATAACTGTCATTTAAATGTAAAATAATTTATAAAATATTAAATAATACAACAATATGCACAATATTTAACAAAAAATGCGTACATATTTTTAAATTGCATCTCAAAGTGAATTTTGTTGTAAGTTAGAAAGATTTCATCTGACAGATACTTTAGAATTATTGTAGTACACGCAACCCGCACTGCAAGCTAGGTCTCAATCAGCCTACTCCGTCTCAGGAAGTGTCGGCTTCACAACAAATGCGACTATACGATATCTAAATTATAATAGGTCATTGGTTGTATCTAACGTATTAAGTCCGTAACTAATGAATTATAAGTATCTAACGTATTATAAGTAACTAACGTATTATGATGTTTATAATTATCAATAAATGTTGCATGGAAAAAGGTAATAAGAGTTGATGATACGATTAAATGTAAAATGTTGTATTTGTCATGTAGGTATGCGAGCCCATGGAAGCGGCGTCTGGAGCTGCTTCTCTGGGTCTCGGTGAACACACAGACCACGAGAACCACGGTGCCGGCTGCTTCTGTAAGTTGTGTATACAACAATATTCTTTATAGTTCCTGAATTTACAAAGCTCTGTTTGTGTTTTAGGGAAGACCACCACTACCACTACTACTGCAGCAGCTGGAAAGTAATTTATGAATTAAACATTATGTTCTTGATTACTGTAAAATTTAATGAAAATAAATAGGTGTAAATAATTAAATGCATTATTTATTGAAATAAGTTTCGTACTTCAAAATGTGTTTAATGAGGGTTTAATGTCTGCACTTTATAAATAATATCTGGTGGACGATACACAATCTGTTGTACGCACAGGTGGCAAAAAACAGGTTTTTTAAATTTTTTAACAAAAACCGGTTATTTTTGTTTGTTAAAAATATAATAGAACTTAATTTATTGGCACATTCGATTTATTGCTGATACTGTGGTACCATCATTGAATATAATGTTTTTATTTTAACGAAGCTTGGATCTGCGAAATAACTGATCAAATTTTTTAAATTCGTTTTTAAATAGAAGATATTTGTGTTCAAAAAATAACAAAAATTGTCAATATTCAAATTAACATATTTCGACTTTAAAGCAAAATTTTAAAATTTTGAATCATCCATTTTGAAAATTGTACTTTTATCTTCAATAATAGATTATTATAATTTAACAAAACAATAAACGCTGTAGAGTGGGAATAGCGGGCAAAATTCATGTTTTTGGCTGTAGAGGATCGTCTTAAGTGGAGTGGAGTAGTTTAATTTAATAAAAATTTGATTGAATCTAAAGTATTTTTTCTACCCTATATAAATTACTACGATATCCCGGGAAAACTTAATCGAATGTAATAAATCAAAAATATGCCGGAAATTATTGATTTATAAGGAAATTTCCGAACTTGGACATAGTTTATTTTAGTAGTGAGCTAGGGCAAAAGTTAATGCGTCAAAAAGTTAGATACACTAACGGGAGTCACGGAATCTTCACATACCAAGTAGATTAAAGGTCAGGTAAATAAAAATAATACACACAAAATATATTTCTGATCAATAGCACTCACCAGCAGTTTCCCCAAATGTCACCCACAAGTGTAAACTGTAAACGTACCTAATTCTTAATTTTGTTATTGAGTACCTATCTTATCATCAATAGACAAAAGACAAACAATGAATTATTCAATTTACTGTCATCATTTGTTTAAACATAACGCATGTGCCTGTAACACGTTGTTTACTACAATTTCGCTAAATTCAGTATTTAGATGTTTTTCCTAATCAGTAAAGAAATATCTAAAATTAACATCGATATAGGTGAGAGTGTTTCAAAACTACAGAATGATTAATAATAGGTAATAATAATTTATTTGTCACGGTCTCATCAATCAATATTTTATTTTTTTCCATATTACAACAGATAAAGGCAACCGACAAACCGACATTGTTATATTTATTGTAGTGTTTAAATACAACGAAAAAGTTTCAAGGAATAGTTTGCTCTAGCCTATAAAACTATTTTTTTAATATTTTATGATAATAAAAAAATTGTCAAATTAAAACTAAACGAAGCATTTTCATTTCTCTTAATTTGAACAATATAACACTGCAAACTGGTAATTATTCCACATAAGTAATCTTCTTTACAAACAAGTTAGTGTCCAAATTTTACTTTATGTAGTTTGCAAGATATAAACAAGTGCGCTTATGAAAAATTCAGCAATCTGAAAAACAATAACACCTTATTATTCCTCTGTAATATCTAGAGTGCGGATTATATGCAAGCAAATATGATCAAAATATGCATGATATATGCATTGAAATAATGCCAAAATATGCTCAATAAATGCACAAAATTATACAAATATGCAATATTTTACAAATTTATGCATGCATATGCAGATTCGCAACATAATTTTATTCATTTTTACTAATAATTTATTTTTATAAATAAGAAAAATACAACATTTGGACAAAAATGCACAAGAATATCATATAAAATAAACAAAACAACGTATATCTTCTGGAATACGAGTTGTCTGTCTATCTACCTTTAAAATAAATGTAAAAACTACTGTAGATATGGTATCAAATTTGAGCGATTATAAATAAAATAAAATAAAAATATAAAAAAGTTAAAAATTTTGGTTAAAAGGTACAAAATATGCAGTTATGCATGTAAAAAATATAGAAATATGTAAAAGAATTATACCATATTTTGATCTATTTTTGTATGAAATGCAAACATTTGTAAAAAATACTAGCACAATAATACAATATAATGCAACTGCATATAATCCGCACTCTAGTAAATCATTCAGTAACTTACGAATAAAACAACACTCGTATTTAGTGGTATTAGTCCTGCTAGTCTAATATTTGGTTTTTGATGTAGAGCTTGAATCAGCATTGCGTTTCTCTAATAAAAAAAGAAATATGTTCAATTAAAGATAACAATGCTTAATACAGAGCTTACCGCGTCTACCAGTTCTGGGTCGAAGTAACAGACGGTCCAATCACAAACCAATGATATCGTTTCTTCCAACTAACAAATTTTACAAGATTATTAATATTATTTCTGTATGTAGTTTGTAGTTATTATTATTATTTCTAATACTTATGGCATGACATAACTTTTTGTATTTGTGGAAATCTATTAAATTGTGGAAAAGTAATATGAAAATTTGATAATTATTAAAATTTAATAAAAATATAGTATATATAAAGCGAAATTGCTATATTACAAACTGAGCTCTTGTTAGTACACCTACACTGTTCATATTTTATATAAATATAGCTAAAAGATGACTCTAGAGTGCAAAGAAATTATATTTTTGCAATACTTAATGGTATTTTAGTAATAGTAAAATAGTAAATTTTGACTATTTTTTTCGTCATATACTTATGTAATTTTCTTGACTAAAAATATTTTCTTAGCACTCTCACGAACAATGCAAAGAATCGACTATTTAAAACAGAATTAATAAATATGCAATAATAAGGCCATAATTTATAATATTAAAATGCATAAATTAATTAAATCCATTTTGAAATCAAATTTGACCATTCTTGTACTGGTCACAAAACACATTTTAGGAGGTAGACGGGCCTCTTAAATTTATAATAACACAGGTAATTCTTTACACAACCTCTTATAATGTTTGATTTAATTTAAGTTGCATTGAATAATATACGCTACTTTTGGGTATCGCTTAATTTTGCGAATTTTTCAAAAATACTTTTTGTTCCACGTTCAGTGCGTTATATTAATATATTCTGCAACAAGTGTGGAATGAAGCATATTCAGCTCGAGTGGAAAGTTTGTGAGACGAGCCGTAGGCGAGTTTCACTTTTCCACGAGAACGGAATAGCCATTCCACAAGTGTTGCAGACTATACTTTCTATACGACTTTAAATTTAATTGCATTAAAAACATAACCCAAAACAATTAAAATTAAAATAAATGTATTTTTAAAATAATATTCTACATAAAATTATAAATCTAAGTGTATTTTAAAGCTACCAACCAACCAAAAACATTGAATAAAGTTAAATTATTAATACTCGTCACATTCCGTAACAAGTGACAGAATGTAACCATTCCATAATAGAAAATGATGTAAGAATGATAACATTCTATAAGAGTCGTATAGAAAATTATATCCTTAAAATTTTTCTCCGAAGTACAGACACACCAATAGGTCCTACTTACTTGTCTTTTTGTTACTTCATTGATTATTCCAGCCAGAATGACATAAAAAGTCCCACCACATACCATGCAAGCCGCGTCGAAAAGAATATAACCATCATTGATACGAACATAAGTCAATAAAGCAAACCCATAACCTAACATGTGAAGACCAATGAACACCGTTGTTGATGCAACACGTGTAGATGTTGTTAATATGTCACAGACTTTGTAATGTATGTCCATTATGATTTGAATATTTATAGTTTCTGATCGACTTGGGTACAATGATACTGATGAAAACAATATTTGTTCTATATCTGTATCATTCTCATATGGAGAATTCGATATTTCTTGTTCTATATGTGAATTCACATCATGGAGTATAACTATGTTAGTGAAACCCACACTAATTATTATGAAAAATGCTGTATGATATAATATCACTGCAACATAGATACAAATGAATTCACAAATAGATATTAGTAAATTATCACGTGTGAACAGTAAATATACGCCGATTATAATTAACAGAAAGTAAGTAGCAATGTTTGTAATTATAGTACCTACGACATAAAAATCGTAAGGAAGAAAAATATTCAACTGTTTCAACGGATAGTCAATTTCGTTGCGAGTGTGGATTATGTGTAATATTTCGTCATTCTTAAATGATAGGGCCCAAAGTGAAAATACTGCAGAAGTACCAACAACTACACTAGATAAAGAATTATGAACGATAATTGCTTTCATGGTTAAATTGGTCTGCACATAATTAAAGTAAACAATAGTTCCTAAGGATAGAAGTAATAAAACATTTACAGCTGAAACAAAAATTTCTACATTAATTGAGGAATGGAGAAAAAATTACTGGGATGTAGTCAACAAAAAAATATTTTCTTAATCGACTAGTTTCGACGGCACATACGTCATCCTCAGGATGTTAAACAATATTTTTATAATTTTCAAATAATTAAAGATATTAATGTTGTTCTTGTTCCACTGATCCTCAAAATATGCAATACAAGAAATGATGAAAGATCCGAAAGAATCAAAATCGTTTTATAGGAATCTTTTGAAAATTTAATATTAAATTGACTAACACTCCTACCTTGCATTCTCCATGAATTATGCTTAGATTTTTTACAGATTCTGACATGTCCCTCTACAATTTTTCTACCAACAGTACAAATACCAAGTACCTCCCACATAGGAAGAAACCAGTCGAAAACATCATAGGTAGAGAGCGCTTCAGAGCTGCGATTGCATATTTTAGCTAGTTTTGGTAAAATGGCTTTTACAACATATTTAGAAAATTGGTTTATTTTGCCAAACATGTTGTTCAGTAAAGTGAAACTTACCTACTGAAATATGAACATAATTCGACCTACTGATAATTTTTATGAAATGATATTCATGAACGCATAGATTATTAATTTGATTAACAAATTAGTCGTTCGTATAATCATAATCATAATATAATACTAATTTAGTAAGTAAATATGTAAATCATAACAAGAACAAATTGGATCAATACACCAAAGTAATATATTTATACAGGTGTTCCACAACTTAGCACAAAAAAATAAAGGGTATATACTGACGTGCTGCTCATAAAACAAAAAGATTATTTTTTAAATTCGCAAATTATGGCTATGGGTGACATCTAGTGAAAAATAGTATACATTATTATTAGCAATAGGAACTTTGTTCGTTTGTTTACGTAGATAAAGAATTAAAAATGTTTAAAAAGTTTAAAACGTGTTTTAAACAATGCTTTGATTTAAACAAGTTTTAAACGTTGTTTTAAACGGCACGTGGTTGTGTTGTGCGGTACGCATATTTGCGGTTTTTTTTTTCGACAATTTCGCTTCGTATTTCATTAATCTGCTTGTTCAAAAAATTTCCTATAGAACCATGTTTAAATACCTCGCAATTAATTTTTTAAATTTTTTACTGACTGTCCACGATTCACACTTGTAAGAATGGACGCTCCACATAAGAGCACTTAATTTATAGGCACATGAGATTTATTACTGATACCGTGATACCATGGTTGAATATAATGTCTTTATTTTAACGAAGCTTGGATCTGCAAAATGACGAATCAAATTTTTTAAATACGTTTTTAAATAGAAGATATTTGTATTCAAAAAATAACAAAAAATGTCAATATTCAAATTAACATATTTCGACTTTAAAGCAAAATTTTAAAATTTTGAATCAACCATTTTGTACATTGTACTTTTATCTTCAACAATATTTTTAGATTATTATAATTTAACAAAACAATAAACGCTGTGGAGTGCAAATAGCGGGCAAAATTCATGTTTTTGACTGTTTTCTGGCGCGGTAGAGGATCGTCTTAAGTGGAGCCAAAACCAGTAGATTGGATTAATTTAATAAAATTTTGATCGAATCTAAAGTATTTTTTCTACCCTATATAAATTAGTACGATATCCCGAGAAAACTTAATCGAAAGTAATAAATCAAAAAATGCCGGAAATTATTGATTTATAAGGAAATTTCCGAACTTGGACATAGTTTATTTTAGTAATTGAGCTAGGGCAAAAGTTAATGCCTCAAAAAGTTAGATACAGAACGGGAGTCACGGAATCTTCACATACCAAGTAGATTACATGTCAGGTAAATAAAAATAATGCACACAAAATATATTTCTGATCAATAGCACTCGTCACCAGTTGCCGCCCCATATGTCACCCACAAGAAGTGTAAACTGTAAACGTACCTAATTCTTAATTTTGTTATTGAGTACCTATTTTATCATCAATACACAAAAGACAAACAATGAATTAAATTTACTGTCATCATTTGTTTAAACATAACGCATGTTCCTGTAAGACGTTGTTTACTACTATTTCGCTAAATTCAGTATTTAGATGTTTTTCCTAATCAGTAAAGAAATTTCTAAAATTAACATCGATATAGGTGAGAGTGTTTCAAAAGTACAGAATGATTAATAATAGGTAATAATAATTTATTTGTCCCCGTCTCATCAATCAATATTTTATTTTTTTCCATATTACAACAGATAAAGGCAACCGACAAACCGACATTGTTATATTTATTGTAGTGTTTAAATACAATGAAAAAGTTGCAAGGAATAGTTTGCTCTAGCCTATATAAAACTATTTTTATATATTTTATGCTAATAAAAAAATTGTCAAATTAAAACTAAACGAAGCATTTTCATTTCTCTTAATTTGAACAATATAACACTGCAAACTGGTAATTATTCCACATAAGTAATCTTCTTTACAAACAAGTTAGTGAAGTGTCCAAATTTTACTTTATGTAGTTTGCAAGATATAAACAAGTGCGCTTATGAAAAATTCAGCAATCTGAAAAACAATAACACATTATTATTCCTCTGTAATAACTAGAGTGCGGATTATATGCAAGCAAATATGATCAAAATATGCATGATATATGCATTGAAATAATGCCAAAATATGCTCAATAAATGCACAAAATTATACAAATATGCAATATTTTACAAATTTATGCATGCATATGCAGATTCGCAACATAATTTTATTCATTTTTACTAATAATTTATTTTTATAAATAAGAAAAATACAACATTTGGACAAAAATGCACAAGAATATCATATAAAATAAACAAAACAACGTATATCTTCTGGAATACGAGTTGTCTGTCTATCTACCTTTAAAATAAATGTAAAAACTACTGTAGATAGTATCAAATTTGATTATAAATAAAATAAAATAAAAATATAAAAAAGTTAAAAATTTTGGTTAAAAGGTACAAAATATGCAGTTATATGCATTAAATAAATATATATGTAAAAAATATTGAAATATGCAAAAAAATTATACCATATTTTGATCTATTTTTGTATGAAATGCAAACATTTGTAAAAAAAAACTAGCACAATAATACAATATAATGTAACTGCATATAATCCGCACTCTAGTAAATCATTCAGTAACTTACGAATAAAACAACACTCGTATTTAGTGGTATTAATCCTGCTAGCCTAATATTTGGTTTTTGATGTAGAGTTTGAATCAGCATTGCGTTTCTCTAAAAAAAAGAGAAATATGTTCAATTAAAGATAACAATACTTAATACAGAGCTTACCGCGTCTACCATTTCTGGGTCGAAGTAACAGACTGTCCAATCACATACCAATGATATCGTTTCTTCCAACTAACAAATTTTACAAGATAAGTAAAGTATTATTATTTCTAATACTCATGGCATGACATAACTTTTAGTATTTGAGGAGCTTCTTTTCAATTTTAAAAAAAAGTTAAGTTATTAAATTGAAGTATTTGTATAATGAAAGGAGAATTCCCTAAATATCGCTGTTCAAAATTACATAGTTTAGCAGAATTTCACGTTACAAAAAATAGAAATTGCATTTTGAAGAAAAAAATTAATATAAAATGCAATTTGAAAAAATTAGTTGTATATATTGCATTTTGAAATGTATATTTATTATCATTAGTTGTAAAAATAATAAAAAAACAAAATAAAAAAGATAAAACGCCTTGATGAATGACAAAATTATAAAATATGATTCTTAAATTTTCAAACTTTTACTTTCACACCACAATCTTTAGTTTTAATTTTTTTCTTCTTAGACACAGAAACTGTCCTTTAACTGTCTTTTTACTATCTCTAAACTGTTTCTCATATCAAACAACACACAATTACTTTTAAAAAAAAGCAAAAATATCAAAACATCATTGATCTAAGGCACAGAACATCACCGATTTACAGAAATTGCATTTTGAAAATAATTTTTTTCCAGAAATTGCGTTTTGAAAATAAATACAAAATTCAATCGCATTTTTCGATAATAAACTGCTTGATGCCACCCGATGGCAATGCCGTATATAACTCAAAAATGAATTTTTTTCAGAAATTGCGTTTTGAAACGAAGCTCCTCATTAGTGGGAATGTATTAAATTGTGGAAAAGTAATATGAAAATTTGATAATTAAAGCGCTACACTTGTGCCAAAAATATAGTGAAAAAGGGACCTTGCTATATTACAAACTGAGCTCTTGTTAGTTCATATTTTATATAAACATAGTTAAAAGATGACTCTAGAGTGCAAAGAAATTATTTTTTTGCAATACTTAATGGTGTTTTAGTAATAAATTAGTAAAATAGTCAATATTTACGATTTTTTTCGTCAGATACTTATGTAATTTTCTTGACTAAAAATATTTCCTTAGCACTCTCACGAACAATGCAAAGAATCGACTATTTAAAACAAAATTAATAAATTTGCAATAATAAGGCCATAATTTATAATATTAAAATGCATAAATAAATTAAATTCATTTTGAAATAAAATTTGACCATTCTTCTACTGGCCACAAAAGACATTTTAGGAGGTAGACGGGCCTCTTAAATTTATAATAACACAGATAATTCTTTACACAACACCTTATAATGTTTGATTTAATTTAAGTTGCTCTATCGCAAATTTTGCGAATTTTTCAAAAATACTTTTTGTTCCACGTTCAGTGCGTTTTATAATTGTATCCTTAAAATTACAGGCACACCAATAGGTCCTACTTACTTGTCTTTTTGTTATTTCATTGATTATTCCAGCTAGAATTACATAAAAAGTCCCAACACATGCCATGCAAGCCGTGTCGAAAAGAATATAACCATCATTAATACGAACATAAGTCAATAAAGCAAACCCATAACCTAAAATGTGAAGAACAATGAACACCGTTGTTGAAGCAACACGTGTAGATGTTGTTAATATGTCACAGACTTTGTAATGTATGTCCATTATGATTTGAATATTTATATTATCTGATCGATTTGGGTACAATGATACTGATGAAAACAATATTTCTTCTATATCTGTATCATTCTCATATGGAGAATTCAAAATTTCTTGTTCTATATGTGAATTCATATTATGGAGTATAAGTATGTTAGTTAAACCCACACTAATTATTATGAAAAATGCTGTATGATATAATATCAATGCAACATAGATACAAATGAATTCACAAATAGATACTAGTAAATTATCACGTGAGAACAGTAAATATACGGCGATTATAATTAACACAAAGTAAGTAATAATGTTTGTAATTATAGTAGTTACGACATAAAAATCGTAAGGAAGAAAAATATTCAACTGTTTCAACGGATAGTCAATTTCGTTGCGAGTGTGGATTATGTGTAATATGTCGTCATTCTTAAATGATAGGGCCCAAAGTGAAAATACTGCAGAAGAACCAACAATTACACTAGATAAAGAATTATGGACGATAATTCCTTTCATGGTTAAATTGGTCTGCACATAATTAATGTAAACAATAGTTCCTAAGGATAGAAGTAATAAAACATTTACAGCTGAAACAAAAATGTCTACATTAACATAGTGGAGAAAAAATTACTGGGACTGGGATGCAGTCAACAATAAAATATTTTCTTAATCGAAACTAGTCGATTCAGAATATATTTTATTGTTGACTTTATCCCAGTAATTTTTTCTCCGTTCCTGATTCTACCACCAGTCAAGTAAATTACTTGTTAAAATTAGTTGTTTAGGCAAAAATGGTCAAATAATTACAGAGTAGGTATTTACTACACAGTTTATTAATTACCAAATTGATTTTATTGTGATCCATTTTACTAGTCCTTATTAAAAATCAATTATTATTTTTTTATTTGCTTGTTAGTTGTTTTTGTTAAACAATATTTTTATAATTTCCAAATAATTAAAGATATTAAGTGTTGCTCTTGTTCGAAATATCTGATCTTCAAAATATGCAATACAAGAAATGATGAAAGATCCGAAATAATAAAAATCGTTTTATAGGAGTCTTTTGAAAATTTAATATTAAATTGACTAACACTCCTCGAGAGATTAAATGGTTAAAATGTGTATAGATGCCTACCTTGCATTCTCCATGAATTATGTTTAGATTTTTTACAGATTCTGACATGTCCCTCTACAATTTTTCTACCAACAGTACAAATACCAAGTACCTCCCATATAGGAAGAAACCAGTCGAAAACATCATAGGTAGAGAGCGCTTCAGAGCTGCGATTGCATATTTTAGCTAGTTTTGGTAAAAACGCTTTTACAAAATATTTACAAAATTGGTTTATTTTGTCAAACATGTTGTTCAGTAAACTGAAATTTATCTACTGAAATATGAACATAATTCGACCTACCGATAATTGTTATGAAATGATATTCATGACCGCATAGATTATTAATTTGATTAACAAATTAGTCGTTTGTATAATCATAATAATAATAATAATACTAATTTAGTAAGTAAATATGTAAATCATAAACAAAGCAAATTGGATCAATGGTAATACAAAAAAAAATCCTATTGAATCATGTTTAAATACCTCGCAAATAATTTTTTACATTTTTAACTGATTGTCCACGATTCACACCTGTATGAATGGACGCTCCACAGAAGAGCACTTAATTTATAGGCACATGAGATTTATTACTGATACCGTGATACCATGGTTGAATATAATGTCTTTATTTTAACGAAGCTTGGATCTGCAAAATGACTAATCAAATTTTTTAAATACGTTTTTAAATAGAAGATATTTGTATTAAAAAAATAACAAAAAATGTCAATATTCAAATTAACATATTTCGACTTTAAAGCAAAATTTTAAAATTTTGAATCATCCATTTTGAAGATTGTACTTTTATCTTCAATAATAGATTATTATAATTTAACAAAACAATAAACGCTGTGGAGTGGGAATAGCGGGCAAAATTCATGTTTTTGGCTGTAGAGGATCGTCTTAAGTGGAGCCAAAACCAGTAGACTGGTTTAATTTAATAAAAATTTGATTGAATCTAAAGTATTTTTTCTACCCTATATAAATTACTACGATATCCCGGGTAAACTTAATCGAATGTAATAAATCAAAAATATGCCGGAAATTATTGATTTATAAGGAAATTTCCGAACTTGGACATAGTTTATTTTAGTAGTGAGCTAGGGCAAAAGTTAATGCCTCAAAAAGTTAGATACATTAACGGGAGTCACGGAATCTTCACATACCAAGTACTTAGATTACAGTCAGGTAAATAAAAATAATGCACACAAAATATATTTCTGATCAATAGCACTCACCACCAGTTGCCCCAAATGTCACCCACAAGTGTAAACTGTAAACGTACCTAATTCTTAATTTTGTTATTGAGTACCTATTTTATCATCAATAGACAAAAGACAAACAATGATTTCAATTTACTGTCATCATTTGTTTAAACATAACATGTGCCTGTGAGATGTTATTTAACAATTTCGCTAAATTCAGTATTTAGATGTTTTTTCTAATCAGTAAAGAAATTTCGAAAATTAACATCGATATAGGTAAGAGTGTTTCAAAAGTACAGAATGATTAATAATAGGTAATAATAATTTATTTGTCACCGTCTCATCAATCAATATTTTATTTTTTTCCCATATTACAACAGATAAAGACAACCGACAAACCGACATTGTTATATTTATTGTAGTGTTTAAATAGTGCTATATAAAACTATTTTTATATATTTTATGCTAATAAAAAAATTGTCAAATTAAAACTAAACAAATCATTTTCATTTCTGTTAATTTGAACAATATAACACTGCAAACTGGTAAATATTCCACATAAGTAATCTTCTTTACAAAGTTAGTGAAATGTCCAAATTTTAGTTTATTTAGTTTGCAAGATATAAACAAGTGCGCTTATGAAAAATTCAGCAATCTGAAAAACAATAACACATTATAATTGCTCTGTAATAAATCATTCAGTAACTTACAAATATAACAACACTCATATTTAGTGGTATTAGTCCTCCTGCTCTAATATTTGGTTTTTGATGTAGAGCTTGAATCAGCATTGAGTTTCTCTAATAAAAAGAGAAATATGTTCAATTAAAGATAACAATACTTAATACAGAGCTTACCGCATCTACCAGTTCTGGGTCGAAGTAGCAGACGGTCCAATCACATATCAATGATATCGTTTCTTCCAACTAACAAATTTTACAAGATATTATTATTTAATACTCATGGCATGACATAACTTTTTGTATTTGTAAAAATCTATTAACTTGTGGAAAAGTAATATGAAAATCTGTTAATTAAGGCGCTACACTTGTGCCAAAAATATTGTGAAAAAGGTAAATTGCTATATTACAAACTGAGCTCTTGTTAGTACACCTACACTGTTCATATTTTATATAAACATAGTTAAAATATTACTCTAGACTAGAGTGCAAAGAAATTATATTTTTGCAATACTTAATTTTAGTAATAAATTAGTAAAATAGTCAATTTTTACAATTTTTTTCGTCAGATATGTAATTTTCTTGACAAAAAATATTTTCTTAGCACTCACACGAACAATGCAAAGAATCGACTATTTAAAACAAAATTAATAAATATGCAATAATAAGGCCATAATTTATAATAATAAAATACATAAATTAATTAAATCATTTTTGTAATAAAATTTGACCATTCTTGTACTAGCCACAAAACACATTTTAGGAGGTAGACGAGCCTCTTAAATTTATAATAACACAGGTAATTCTTTACACAATAAAATACGCTACTTTTAGGTATCGCTTAATTCTGCGAATTTTTCAAAAACACTTTTTGCTCCACGTTCAGTGCGTTATATAATTATATCTTTCAAATTTGTCACAGTACAGGTACACCAGTAGGTCCTACTTACTTGTCTTTTTATGATTTCATTGATTATTCCAGCCAGAATGACATAAAAAGTCCCAAAACATACCATGCAAGCCGTGTCGAAAAGAATATAACCATTAATAATACGAACATAAGTCAATATAGCAAACCCATAACCTAAAATGTGAAGAATAATGAACACCGTTGTTGATGCAACACGTGTAGATGTTGTTACAATGTCACAGACTTTGTAATGTATGTCCATTATGATTTGAATATTTATATTTGCCGATCGATTAGGGTACAGTGATACTGATGAAAACAATATTTGTTCTATATCTGTATCATTCTCATATGGAGAATTCGAAATTTCTTTTTCTATATGAGAATTCACATTATGCAGTATGTGTATGTTAGTTAAACCCACACCAATTATTATGAAAACTGCTGTATGATATTATATCAATGCAACATAGATACAAATGAATTCACAAATAGATACTAGTAAATTATCACGTGTGAACAGTAAATATACGCCGATTATAATTAACACAAAGTAAGTAAAAATGTTTGTAATTATAGTAGTTACGACAAAAAATTCGTAAGTACGAAAAATATTCAACTGTTTCAACGGATAGTCAATTTCGTTGCGAGTGTGGAATATATGTAATATTTCGTTATTCTTAAATGATAGGGACCAAAGTGAAAATACTGCAGAAGTACCAACAATTACACTAGATAAAGAATTATGGACGAGAATTCCTTTCATGGTTAAATTGGTCTGCACATAATTAAAGTAAACAATAGTTCCTAAGGATAGAAGTAATAAAACATTTACAGCTGAAACAAAAATTTCTACATTAATTGAGGAATGGAAAAAAAATTACTGGGATGCAGTCAACAACAAAATATTTTCTTAACCGGCTAGTTTCGACGTCACATACGTCATCCTCAGGAGCTATATCAATGAATTAACAATTAAGAAAATTTTTATACTAAAAAAATAACACATGAGAAATTTAAATTTATATAATTTTAATGAAAAATTTTAAGTTAACTAAATATCCAGTAAAATTCTTTCATTTCTAATCACGTGTACGAAATTGACCAATGAAAACAACATTTAACTGAAAGCAACCCATGGGACATTATCACTTATGTCAAATATGTTGCTAGGTTACAATTATTTATGTTCATTTTTATGTTAATAATAATAATTGAATAAAAATATCATTTGCACGGTTTGGTAATGAAAATGATAATTCAATTAATAAAATTTTCTGTCCGAATAACCCTCGACCATTGATAAATACTTATAATTTTGTGACAGCACGTTGCTTTTAGGTTATAGTATGTTTCAACTACATTTGCTTTACCTGGATATTGAGTTACAAGAGGGGAGATAACAGAACAATAGAAAGTAACCGTTCTATTCTGGTTCAACAGAGTTGTATTAAGTGCAATTTAGTATATAACCATTTTTTGTGCGATACGAAACCAATGTAATTTTACTTAATACATCTCTGTCGCGGCGACTTCTTCAGTAGTTTTCTTTCTATTGTTAGTGTTATCTCCCCTCTTGTAACCCAAAAGTCAGGTAAAGCAAATGTAAGTAGTTGAAACATACTATACCAAGCAACATGCTTTAGGAATGTCACAAAATTATTTCGAAATTATAAATTATAGCTGAAAATATCGTTGATAAGCAATGTAAAACATTAGGAATTGTTGTCAAAATACTATTATATTTTGAAATACATAAGATTTCAAAAATTGTCGTTAAAATTATCACATAAAAACGTTGTCACCCTTCAACGTAAACTCTTAAGTAAAATTGTAAGTAAATGTAGCTCCTGAGGATGACGTATGTGACGTCAAACTAGTCGATTGAGAATATATTTTATTGTTCATTCTACCACCAGTCAAGTAAATTACTTCATCTATTAACATAGTTGTTTAGTCAAAAATGATCAAATAATTTCTTAGTAGATATTTACTACACAGTTTATTAATTACCAAATTGATTTTACTAGTCCTTATTAAAAATCAATTATTATTTTTTTATTTGCTTGTTAGTTGTTTTTGTTAAACAATATTTATATAATTTTCAAATAATTAAAGATATTAAGTATTGTTCTTGTTCGAAATAGCTGATCCTCAAAATATGCAATACAAGAAATGATGAAAGATCCGAAATAATCAAAATCGTTTTATGGGAAGCTTTTGAAATTTCAATTTAATATTAAATTGACTAACACTCCTCGAGAGACTAAATGGTTAAGGTGTATAGATGCCTACCTTGCATTCTCCATGAATTATGCTTAGATTTTGTACAGATTCTGACATGTCCCTCTACAATTCTCCTACCAACAGTACAAATACCAAGTACCTCCCATATAGGAAGAAACCAGTCGACAACATCATAGGTAGAGAGCACTTCAGAGCTGCGATTGCATATTTTAGCTAGTTTTGGTAAAATCGCTTTTTCAAAATATTTACAAAATTGATTTATTTTGTCAAACATGTCGTTCAATAAAGTGAAACGTACTGAAATATGAACATAATGCTACCTACTGATTAATATAAATTATATTCATGACCGCATAGATTATTAATTTGATTAACATATTAGTCGGTCGTATAATCATAATAATAATAATACTAATTTAGTAAGTAAATATGTAAATCGAGGAGTTGATTTTCAAAACTAAATAAATCTACACTTACATATTTAGAATAAAACGCGAAAAACTGTAAGCATGCTTCAATTTTAAAATAAATTATCCGTTCAAAAATTAATTAACTTAGCTTAATATGTACATTTAACCTATCAAAAAATTAATTTTCAATTACCAATGGTAGGTCAATTATTTCAAATTTTATATTGGATTTGTTAAGTTTTGATTTGAAACGATGGATATGTTAAGGCCGGAATGTTGCTGTCCACGATTTCGTCGAGAAAAAGGAGAGATATATACAGATTTAGTGTGTCGAACAAAGGCAGCAATAGCGAACGCGCTCTAAAAGTGGCATAGTATTTGTATGATATTGTATTTATAAGACAAAAGAAATAATCAATCGCGTTATTTATATACTGTATAACATGTTACCTACAGTGCGACGCATGAATTTTAATAGATTTTGTATTTAAAATGCCCTAAATTAAACATGTAAAAGTAGTATTTTTCTCTTTATTCGCCATTTTTTTAAAACAATACTATGAAAAATTTGGAAAAATCGATGCGTCGCACTGTAGAATGAATATTAAATATTTTCGTAAAAAAATGGTCTTACGTTAGTATTAGATTCAATATTATACAAACCGTAGAGCACTGCTTTACCTCTTTCTCATACAGCTACATTCCCGCCTTAAGTTTTAATAATCAATCTGTATGTACGTATTTAATATACAGAATTTATGCAGTTTTGGAAGAATATTCAATACAGAAAATTTTAAAATGACATTTTTTATAATGCAAGGCATGATCCATACTTAAGCACTTACACTATTATTCAAATAAATATTTTAACTGGCATCTATGACTGGTATTGTATTAGATACTTTAACAAAAAAAAAATGGATTTGTGTAGTTTTTCAGGGAACAGGCACATTTATATATATATGGATATCTATAGAATTTATTAAGTTTTGGTAGAATATAAGTATCTTATCGAATGTATTCAGTCATTTTGAGCGCGAAATGATGTATAACTCAAATTTGCTTAAAAGTGGATATGTCTAGTTTTGCAAATCAACTCCTCAATCATAAACAGAACAAATTGGATCAATGGTAATACAACAAAGTAATAAATTTATACAGGTTTTCCACAACTTAACACAAAAAATTAAGGGTATATACTGTAAGACGTGCTGATCATGAAACAAAAAGAATTTGTTTAAATTCGCATAGTTAAGGGTAGTTTACTTGTGTGTACATTTTAAGTATCGCTGTTTTGATGGTATATTTGATAATTTGACATTTATTAGTATTACATATTATGTAAACAATTACTTTCATTGTAGAAGATTTGAAAAATATATTTAAAAAATCTGACGTGGCCATCACACAACCTTCCGCCATATCTAGACTTTAAACAGAAATGTATACGTGCAATCCGGTGCCCATTTAAAATATACAAATAAAAATCTCAAATATACAAACAAAGAAATTTGCATCACCTGAATAAAAAGATTCATTCACAGGAAAACTCTGCTGTGTTGAAGCCATCCTCCGTTCAATTACTACATTTAATATCTTACTTAGGACTTATATAGCGCTAGTATGCCAACTTGTCACCCGTCTCACCTGTCAATATTTTTTACGCAGAAACAAAAATCAACCGATCATGGATTACAAGATATCAACGTTTTATTTGATAAATTTATTTTTTAAATTTTACTGCAGTTCTTTAATGCTACCAGATAAAGACAATTTTTTATAACGTAAGTTGCAAATAACTTTTCCTCTTATTCTCATTACAAATAAATACTATATTTTTCCAAATTTATATACAATTTTGACAATTAACCTTTTCAATCTTCAAAATATATCACTTCCGATGAAGATATTTGTACCAAAATCTAGGGAGCTCTTCCAATTTATATACAAATGTTAAATACCAAATATCAAAATTTTCGGGTAATTCGTATTTGAGTTATGCGACTAACAACCCTTGACCACACACACACACACACACACACACACACACACACACACACACACACACACACACACACACACACACACACACACATACACACACACAAACACACAGACATCATCGTGAAACTATCAAAAATGAGTTGTAAGGAACCTAATTCGTGCTCATCCACTAAAAATTCACCACCCGATTTTTTGCATGATTCCAATACCTTCCTTTACAGGTAAGCGGAAGGTAAAAACATAACGTTCTCAACAAAATGTTTCCAACAAAATATTACTAACAAAATATTCCCAACATAATTATGGTTCGTCAGCAATAACCCCAAACATATGATTGTTATCGATGACAAAAATTTATGTCATATACGGTCATATAACAACTGATTGAAAATTCGTTTCGTGGAAAATGTATTTTAACATTTAGCTGAGAACTCTGAACGATATCTCGATGTCTATAAGAGATGAGAAAAATACACTCGAGTCGGAAAGATCTCATTATTTTTAACAATGATGATTTCATTGTCAAATGCGACACTTACAAGCGTTGAAAGAAAAATAATGTTACATTATTGATTTTGAGTGTACATGGTTATATTATTTCTGTGTTAAAACATTTTAATTTATAATATTAAATTCAAAAAGAATGTCATTGTTATGTTACAAAATAAAAATAAGCTACAAAATGTTTAAGTTTTCTTGTTTTAATTAAATATAGTCAAGTTTTAACTTAAGATTTTCATTATTTTTAGTAAATTATTTATTAAGTGAATAATAGGATTTACATGTTCATATCGAACACTGAACTCTCTTTATTCATACGAAATAAATTTAATTCGTTTATATATTTTATCAATCACGTCTTAATAAAAACATTATTACTATGGTGATTTTAAACAAGTAAAATATTGCACACTAGTGCGGTTTTGTTTAAAATTATACGCACTAGGGGCTAAATTGTTACTTTTGTTGGAAGTCACTATAGTAACGATGTTTTTGGTTAAAAAATAATATTTTTAAAATATTTAAGCAGTTATTAAAAGGTGTTGGATAAAACGTTACGCTTCATACGTGAAAAAAAAGGAATTGCTTTCTCACGAGTGAGATAATTTTCTCGAGTGAGTTATTCCTTACTTTACCCACTAGTAAAGTAAATATCCGTAAATATCTATTGTGGAAAAAACTACAATCATTTTTATTTTTTTAACATTAATGTTTATTTAAAGAATAATGTAAATAAAATATTAAAAGGAACAAAAAATATACAATGGTAGATGTTTACCTAATATTTGTTAATTTTATAAACAAAATAATTAAAATAATTAAAAAATAAATACTAATATATCACATTCCTAATAGAAAAAAATTAAAATGAACTTATTTTGATTTATTTAATTACTGCCTACTCGACATTCATTTCAAGTGCGCTAAGCGGCTAAGCACCCAAATTATATAACCTTCAAAATAGCTCGCATGTATGTAATCCAGATACGACACACATTGAAAGTGACTAATAATTCGAATTACTTACGACCTTTCTCTAGCTCTAGTCTACATCTAGATCCATACCACAGGTGACTGATGATATTATAGCCTAGCGGTTCATCTCAACTCGTCCTTGCGAAATTCTTGCCTAATTTATATAGAATAATGGAGCAGTGGTAACTGAAGATGATTTCATATAAATAGAAGAAGAGGTGCATGAACATCATTCAAGTAGTGTTCATTGCAGAAACAACATGAAATTGGTAGGTGAACAAAAATGTGTCATAAAGTTTGTTCTTCGATTTTCAAAACCACTTTGAGCAGTGGCGGCTCGTGGCTCGTGGGCAAGGGCTACGGGGTTGCAGCTCCTAGTAAAAAATGAAACTGTTCTGATACATTATTTAAATAATGTCAATAAACAACATTATCTATCTATACATCAAATATATCTTGTAATTTAAAAATTTGCGCCTGTAGAGTTACTATTGGTGATACGCGGCGTGAGTCAACGCTATACCCATTTTCGTTCTATGAGCTGCTGTCCGCGCAGCTCTGGAACTTTGGTAGACGTAAGTGTGCGCCGTGAGGGGAATGATGTGTCGGTTACAGAGTGAGCATCGGGGCTGCCTTGAACGCAGCTCTTTCGCTCACGGTGAACATAAATACGTGTATTAAAGGTACAAAATAGTTTGCGTTGAAATTATAAAGCGTACAACTATACATTTGTTATTTTATTAAAATTGTGATATTTGGTATAATTATGTTTATAATTAAATTTGTATTTATTTTTATAAAAAAACTGGGATAAACTGTGGTTTCTTTTCCATAATAAAAATTAACTTTAAATATAAAGTTATTTAACCTTGAACCAAAAGAAATTTCGCCTGCGGCGCATTTTTTATTAAATGGCAGCCCTTATCTTTAAAAAGTCACCGACATCCACTGATTTTGAGGTTTGTGCTTTACGAAACAGTCAGGTTATAACTTCGAATTCCATTCAGACTACGGATATCTTAAAGTATACTATAGCTGTTTATTACGAGATCTCAAAAACATACTTACAATATTATTATAATATTATCTATTACCACTATTAAAATCTTAATTCTAGTTGACAGTATTTATATTAAATTAATGGTAAAGAAATTTAAATTTTCAGTTGGTGTTAGCTCTGTGTGTGGTGGCGTGTACGGCGGCCCCCGCAAGCCTGGACAACACGTACCTGCCCCCAGGAAGCGCTCGCAGCGCCGGCGGCAGCGGCGACTTCCTGGCGTCGCCACGTGGCGGACACGAGAACGACTCGCCCATCCTGCGCCTCGACAACGAGAACAACGGCGACGGCTCGTACCACTACGCCTACGAGACCGGCAGCGGCATCCAGGCTGAGGAGGCCGGCCAGCTGAAGCAGCTCGGCCAGGAGGAGGTGAACCAGGTGCACGGCTCCTACAGCTACACCGGCGACGACGGCCAGCAGTACACTGTGACGTACACGGCCGACGAGAACGGCTTCCAGCCCCAGGGCGCCCATCTCCCCACTCCCCCGCCCATCCCCGAGGCCATCCTCCGGTCCCTGGAGCTGAATGCCGCTCAAGGTGATGATGGCAATGACGGTCGCTACGACGATGCTCAACATGGACATCAACAACAACAACACAACTCCAACTCTAACTCTGGATACCGCTATTAGATAACTGTGTAGATAATTTTGTTATTTATTTATATTACTCAGTACAAAATAAAAATTATTTATGTTTTGTGTATAGAAATTAATCTGTAAATTCTTATTTATTTTCTTCTCATAAATATCTCAAATTTTAAACGTCACTGAATGACTTGAACGACTACTCTTACTTTGACATTGACAGATGTCATTTTGACATACGTTAAATTTATGGTCGGGGAAGTTCTGTGGTGGCTACAGCAAATTTGTAATGCCAATAAGAGTGTTGTATGCACATGCAAGTGTGTTGTATTCACTTGCAACTTGTGAATAGTGAATACTTTATAAAATTGTTCAATCGGAGTTATTTCCATGTGCGTATCTTTCATTTGAGCAATTTTTCATGTGCGAATCCGAGTTCGCAATTTTCCATGTGCGCACTATTTCACTTCCGCAATAGGGTACTTGCATGGTACCTACTGAAAATTAGATTTTTAACACTATGCATATAAACTCTAAAACATTTGTATAAATATATAAAAAATTATATTTTTTTAGTAAATTGAGAACGAAATTTTTTTGACGTTACTATTTTGCATTGAACGATTGAACATATGGCAATTTTCTACGTAACACCACATTCTCATTAATTATTTGTAGGCTTGTTAATAAAAAATTTGTAAAAATAAAAAATACAGGTCCGAAGTTTTTATCTCTTTTTCAAAAATTATTCAATAAAAAAAATCATGCAAGTAGCCCATTCATAACATTGCCTAAATCGTGACGTAACCGGGTACAAGCCAATGAGAAATAAGGGTATCACTGATTTTATATGGTTCAATGGATGTATCCCTATGTTATGTTATAAACTACATAAAATCATACAATATTAAAGTATATGCACAAAAACGCTAGGGTATTATTAAAAAAATTTAACTTTAAAATACTTTTAGTAGATACCTAATTTAATCCAATTTAGGGACTTGTTTCTGTTCATTTTACAATCTAAATTCCCATGTCTAGTAATAATGTAGTGTTATTTGTTACAAATTTTGCGTGTCTTTATCATTTTTTTTCTTTATTCGGTTCAATAAAGTTTTGATTGAGGATTTTATTTTTAATAAATATAAGATACACATTATACTTGTATTTTGATTTTTTTTAGACGTTTGTACAAAAAAAAAAAATCTGACGTGGCCATCACACAACCTTCCGCCATATCTAGACTTTAAACAGAAATGTATACGTACAATCCGGTGCCCATTTAAAATATACAAATACAAATCTAAAATATTCAAACACAGAAATTTGCATCACCTGAATAAAAAGATTAATTCACAGGAAAACTCTGCTGTGTTGAAGCCATCCTCCGTTCAATTACTACATTTAATATCTTACTTAGGACTTATATAGCGCTAGTATGCCAACTTGTCACCCGTCTCACCTGTCAATATTTTTTACGCAGAAACAAAAATCAACCGATCATGGAATACAAGATATCAACGTTTTATTTGATAAATTTATTTTTTAAATTTTACTGCAGTTCTTTAATGCTACCAGATAAAGACAATTTTTTTATAACGTAAGTTGCAAATAACTTTTCCTCTTATTCTTATTACAAATAAATACTATATTTTTCCAAATTTATATACAATTTTGACAATTAACCTTTTCAATCTTCAAAAAATATCACTTCCGATGAAGATATTTGTACCAAAATCTAAGGAGCTCTTCCAATTTATATACAAATGTTAAATACCAAATATCAAAATTTTCGGGTAATTCGTATTTGAGTTATGCGACTAACACCCCTTGACCACACACACACACACACACACACACACACACACACACACACACACACACACATACACACACACATACACACAGACATCATCGTGAAACTATCAAAAATGAGTTGTAAGGACCCTAATTCGTGCTCATCCACTAAAAATTCACCACCCGATTTTTTGCATGATTCCAATACCTTCCTTTACAGGTAAGCGGAAGGTAAAAAATTACGTATGGGCGAGCTCATGATTTTGGGCTCTTAGTACGCTAATGTTTAAAATGATTACGCAGTTATATTTTTGCAGCAGCTTAAAAATAAAGTATATAAAATGTAAATTATTAAATGAAAAATATATTCCTATTCAGCATCTTCTTCTGTTAAAATAATAAAATTCTACACATATGAGTAGTATAATTACTTTTCTTACAATTAGTTTTTATGCACCGAAATAAAAAGGATCAAAGATTACTTGCAAAAATATTTATTTATTTATTTGTACTAGAATATATAAATAATTAACATTATAACACTAACTACACAGTTATCTAATAGCGGTATCCAGAGTTAGAGTTGGAGTTGTGTTGTTGTTGTTGATGTCCATGTTGAGCATCGTCGTAGCGACCGTCATTGCCATCATCACCTTGAGCGGCATTCAGCTCCAGAGACCGGAGGATGGCCTCGGGGATGGGCGGGGGAGTGGGGAGGTGCGCGCCCTGGGGCTGGAAGCCGTTCTCGTCGGCCGTGTACGTCACAGTGTACTGCTGGCCGTCGTCGCCGGTGTAGCTGTAGGAGCCGTGCACCTGGTTCACCTCCTCCTGGCCGAGCTGCTTCAGCTGGCCGGCCTCTTCAGCCTGGATGCCGCTGCCGGTCTCGTAGGCGTAGTGGTACGAGCCGTCGCCGTTGTTCTCGTTGTCGAGGCGCAGGATGGGCGAGTCGTTCTCGTGTCCGCCACGTGGCGACGCCAGGAAGTTACCGCTGCCGCCGGCGCCGCGAGCGCTTCCTGGGGGCAGGTACGTGTTGTCCAGGCTGGCGGGGGCCGCCGTACACGCCACCACACACAGAGCTAGCACCAACTGAAAATTTACATTAAATATAAAGAATTGAAAATGTCCTTGTAACTGTTCTTCACACTGGTGAAATTTTGAAAATATGTATGCACATTATTATATGTATATAAGGATAGGTAGGTACTAATTAATTTAAACCAAAAATATTTTTCACGTATCTTTTAACTTAATTTGAATTGTGGCATTATTATTTTTTCGAGAGTTGTGTAGGAATTTGTAGCTCTTAATATTTAAATATTAATCACATCACATATTTTTTCACAGTGCTCTATTAAAATTTTCTTCAAAATTACGAATATAACGTAACCACTCTTGCAATTCACTTTCAAATGTAATTACCGATGTACGTACCAGTTTCATGTTTCTTTTTGAATGAACGACAGGTGAATGATGCTTCTGCAATTTTTAATCTGCTATTTATATTAAGTGAACATCACCTATTGCTCTATTATTCTATATAAATTAGGCAAGAATGTACAAGGACGTCTTGAAGATGTAGCGGTGCTGTGCCATCAGCCGTCATATGCCAATTGATCAGGAACTAGTGAAAGGTCATCAGTAATTTAAATTGTTACACGCAGTGTCACTAAAAGATTAAGCACTACTAGATGTTGGAATTTAATTTAGCTATACCTAGCGATGGATAAATTCCCAGGAACTAATATTTCGGAAAATTTTCCAGGATATTTCCCGGGAAGTTTTTTGGGGAATTTTCTGAGGAAATTTTCCGGGGAATTTCTGTGGAAAAATTTACGATAAATTTCCTCATAAAAATCAAAGGCACAACAAAACCAAGTTTAAATAATGTAACGTTGCTTAATGTTCCAAGAAATAAGTCTGGACAGGTTGAAGCATGTCGGTAGGTAATGCTGCGTTTTTCCGTTTATTATAGCTATCGGGAATTTTCGTTCTTTTTCCCGGCAATTTCCCTATTTATTACCGGGAATTTTCCTATCTATTCCCAAAAATTTCCAAAATGGAATTCCCGATTTTTATCCGGGGATCCTGTTTAGGAAAATTCCTGGTAATTTTCCCGAAAGAAAAAAAAAAGAATTCCTCACGGAAAATTCCCAGTGATACATCACTATCTATACCTCTAATCACTTGTCACTAAAACATAAACGTAAAAAATAATGTGTGTTGTTGGATCATAAATGCAGTGTTGTAATAGATAAAAATATTTTTTATCTAGATAAAGATAAAGATAACATATTTTTTATTTATCTAGATAAGATAATAGATAATCATTGAAGAAATTATCTAGATAATAGATAAAAGATAAATAATTATTATCTAGCTAATTATTAGATAATTCATAGATAATACAAAAAAATGTTCTAAAATATTAGCGGTACCAGAGGTAGCGAGTCGGCAGCTTTGCAAGCTTGTGCATTTGTATGCTTTCATAGTTTGATTTCGATTAAAATTACAAATGAAAAAAATGATTCTAATTTTACAAAAAATATTATCTAGATGATATTTAAAAAATAGATAAAGATAATTTGTAATTTTATCTAGATAAGATAATAGATAAATTAGAAAAAATTTATCTAGATAAGATAATAGATAAAAATATATTATCTAGATGATTTATCTAGATAAAATTATCTAGATAAGTTACAACACTGCATAGATTATTATTTATTTATTATTATTTATGAATGAAATAAATGATAATGTACTTACTTATAATTTTATGTCAAATAAAATACAATCTGTAAATTTTGCCACGACAAAATTTAACCACACGAATGACATTCGGATGACTATTTCACGAATGAAAAAGTCAATTTTGACACTAATTTAAAAACAAGTTGCTAATGAAGTTATTAAAACTTTAAAAAATTTGCACTTATCAAAACTAACATAGTTACGAAAATAAAGCAGTCCTATTGGCTAGAAGAGTGCAAAAATTTTTGTGTGAGGCTGTTTTGTCAAAATGAAACAAGGTAAGGTAACTAGGTAAAATCATGAATTTTTGTTGGTTTAGAAATGTATGAGTGGAATAGTCTTTACAAAATATTTTAATCAAGTCAAGTGGATACAATTTTGTTTTCATGGCTATCAAATGGGATATTTAGAGAGCGCGAGGCATTAGCACGACGGTGCATTGAGTTTGAGTTGACAATATTGACCGGCCTCGGTACCTCCGGCCTACCGGAAAAGTTCCCGTACTCCCGCGGATCACCACTGATCAAAACATTTCACATTTATGCAGATTAATGCTCCCCATTTCCATGTAGAAATATGGTAAAGGTATCAATCGAAAAGTCAAGTTATTTCACACCAGATGCGATTGGTAATTTCCTTCTAAATGACTTTTAAAGAACAATATTAGGTTTGTTTTGTATTTAATTAAAATAAATTTTTGTGTATTGAGAAAATCCAGACTTTAATGCTTTATAAACATTTATTTAAAACTTTTTACTTCCTTGTACGGAGTAATAAGGAAGTATTGTAATCGCGAAAAATTTCGGTTTTCAGATTTTGATGAAAATATCCGTTTTAACCCTTTCTGAATCCATTATGACTAGTTTCGTCGTGACGTCTGTACGTACGGACGTACGTACGTATGTATGTCGCATAACTCAAATACGGTTAGACGTAGAAAGTTGAAATTTTGTATTTAGGACTGTTATAGCATCTAGTTGTGCACCTCCTATTTTTGGTTTCAATCTACAAATCGGAAGTAGTAATTTTAAAAAAAATTTCGATAAATATTTAATTTAAGACAAATTTTTTATTTTAAATGAAAGATTATGTGATTATTACCTACAATCGGTATTTTATAAATATTTTTGTATCTGGTATCATTTAAGAATAATTAAAGTATATATTTATAATTTAGTATTTCGGTACCTTGTAGTCCATGATCGATTAACATTTGTTACTACGTAAAATTTAAATGATTATGACATTACAGTGACAATAGTAAAATATGCTTTATATCTTCTTCTGCAGTTTAAATAAAATGATTAAAATATATTTGTGAGTATAGTAGCAGTAGTAGTAGTACTTATATATTAATATATTTGTATAATAAGTTAAAAGAATAAAGTCAGATTTTTTAATATTATTCTACATTTTAGTTATTAAGAAAAGTATGAACAGTTTAATAGGCGTACACTGTCACACTTGAAAATTTGTTGTACCTAGTAACCATAGCAATGTAAGATAGAATTGAAAATATATTTTAAATTACCTAATATTGTTCTTTAAAAGTAATTTAGAAGAAAATTAATAGTTGCACCTGATTTGAAATTTCTTGACCTTTCGATTGATACCTTTACCATATTTCTACGTGGAAATAGGGAGCAGAAATCTGCACAAATGTGAAATCGCCTATGTACACATATGTATGGTGTTCCACCCGGTATGCTATGCTCAATTAAACAATTCACACGGCATATAATTACATATTTAACCTGTTTATAGCACATATCGCACAAGTTCATCACCATTCGATGATCTGGTATTGAAAGTGCGTGCGTAATTTAAATTACCTGTGACCTTTTGCTGGTTCCTGATCAATTGGCATATGCCACAATTACAGCAACATCTTCACCACACGTCCTTGCTAAATTCTTGCCTAATTTAAATAGAATAATAGAGCATCTTATAGTTTTTGATTCGTCATCTTCTGAAGATGATTTCATATAAATATCAGATTAAAAAGTACAGAGTCATCATTCGGTTGTCATTCACTGATCCAAAAACATAGAACTGGTAGGTTCACATTCATTAGGAAATTGGTTGCGAAAGTTAATTACAAATGACATTTGTTCTAACTATGCTGCTCGTACATTTTCTTCTTATGAAATAATTTTAATATTTAATATGTAACATAATACGTTAATTACTTATAGTTCATTAATAACATCAAAACCTTCCATAATAATGTAATAATATAGTAATGTAATAATAATAATAGGGTAGTTTACCATTTTTTTTAAAGTTTTTTTTTATTGAAACTTCATGATATTTGAAAACGATTGAGAGTACCGATAAGCCTTAATTGTTCTTAATAAAGCTGTAATTAATTTTTAAAGTTTGTGTGACGTAGATGTATAGCTGAAGATCTTCTCAAACCATGGGGCTGGAATTAAAATGTACTCATGTAAAATCAACTGTTTCTAAATATTACAAAATATAAAATACAATTTGGTAGTTTCTTTATTACTGTAAGTAAGAATACACGTGAAACGCATTATTGTGACGTGTAGATGTATCGATACGTAAAATCTCAAATATTTAAAGAGCTATTAACTTTTTTAAAACTTTTTTCATGGCAATAACTCATTTTTGAGGTCTCCTTTCAATATAATTGACTGGATTGCTAATTTGCTACTATGGTAAAGTACCCTATTGTCAAGTGCCTATTTGGCAGATAAAATTGTTGATTTGTTTTAACATCGCCGACGTTGATGATACGATAAAGCTTTTAATATAATGCGAATATAAAAAGATACGGTTTTATCTCATCTCTTAGTAATATCGTCCAGGGTACCGACACCGACAGGAATTGACTTTCTTTCACAAACGTATAAATAAATGTTAGTAATTAAATTAGTTAGTATTCAGTATTAGTCCAGTAACCTTGTCAATGGTTATAGGGAGCCTAAGTTGCATCAAGTGGGGGTAGTTAGTTTAGTTTATTTTTCTTGTATGGGATATGCCTGAGATGCAAAATCCAAGTTTTCGACCTCGACAGACCTCCGGATCTTTGTCTAAAATACAAAAAACAGCAAAAATTTTGACCATTTTTCAGTTTTTGACAATTTTGACCTCGAAGGTCTAGCTTTTCGTCAAAAGTACTCGTACTTGCATAAGAGTTGTAGAGAATAAAATTTATCATACCTCAGGTCAATTGTTTACAAGTTTTGACAGAGGAAAGCGGTGCGCTTTTTACAAATAAAATCAAGACATGAGTTTTATTCGTGATACACAAAAACAGCTGTAACTTTTCAACGGATAAACGTATTGCCGTCCGGTTTCAAGCATTCGATTCCACAGGTTTTTGTTTATGTACAATATAATTTTTATAATTTTCGAGGACCTAGTTTAGCCGAAATCTTAACATAGAAAAAAAATTTAAGTAATTTTTTTTAAATTTTTGTGTTCAATCAACTATAATTTCTGAACGAATAATGACTTCCGGTCTGCAGCGTTGAATTCCTCGGACTTTTATAAGAGACTTTGTGTCAAAAACTTTCAATGGTCTTAGTTAATAATATAGTAAAATTTTTGTTTATTGTGCTTAATTTCTTAATTTCTGAATTTCTAAACGAATAAAGATATTGACTCGCTTTCTTAAAAACTATATTCTTTTTTACAGCATTTTATTGAAATGGAATATAAATTTTTAGATTTATATTTATTTATTTTTATGAAATGAGGTATAGTAACAGTATATCATAAATCAAAATGATTGACTTTACTATCCTAATAATATAAATATCTAAGAAAATACAATCGTCAATACTATGCAATTAATCTTTAATCGATGATGAGTTTCAAGTTAATAAAATGAAACTTTACAAAAAAGACGTACATCAATTTCCAATTTCCTACTTTATTACTTAACTTGTACAATGGCGATAGCGAACAAGGTACAATTTATCACAATTCGATACAGTTAGGAAATGTTACGGCTTAGAAACTTTATCAGGAATCTTTTCACTTCATTGAGATCAAATGGAGCTTGTTACTAACAAACTGAAATAAGATCCTACACTTCCTACACACACATTAATTCTCAACATATCATGATAAGTTGAAAATCTGTGAAAAGGATTTTAAGAACCTGTCCACACATCAGATAATAATATCTAGTATATAATGTAACTCTGAAAATGGTATGTAATAGTATTGTAACATGTATAAATACAAATTATTTTGTTATAATAAAAATAAATGAAAAATATTTTCTATGTGCCCCTGTCTTGAGCAAGTTATACTAATGTATTTCTGGGAATTCCTAGTTCAGTATTTGAGAGGGTACTTGCAAAAATTCTCATATAGTTTGTCCAAAGGTATATCGTTATGGCCCTCATAGCAGGCCTATTGTTAAACATTTAAGCGGATTTAAGCTTGATTTATACCGTTGAAAGAACAGGTACGTATTAAATATTTTCCAATTTTATTTTATTTAAAAATCTTAATTCTCTCAAGATAATTTCTCACTAACCTTGTTTTTTCCTAATTTGACGAAAAGATCAAATCCCTTATTTGATTTTCGGAATTCATTAATAATAGAAATTATAAAATGTCAAATGAATTGAAATGAAAAACCCTAGTGAATTTCAAATTTTGCTAATCCTACACCTCGCGCAGGTAGTGCTACTCCCTGCTGTGTGCGGCATTCCGCAAGCTTAGTAAGTCAAAGCTATAACGATATATTTTTGTACAAACTTTACCTGAATGTTTCGTGCAATACCTACTAATCTTCGCTAACGGAATACATAAAGGTCAGTTTTCCTTCAAATTCGAATCATAACAAAATGTTTTAAATAGAAACCACATCCATAAAATAATTTAAACGTCTACTTTCATTCCATGGTTATACATAAACAGTGTAATTCAAACCTTCGTGCATATATTTTAATGGCATAGTAGGCAGTGTAGTACTCAACTTAATGACCGTGCCACAAAAAATATATTATTTAAATTCTTATAAATCTTCAGATGCAAAAAAGACAAAATTTTAAAAACAATATTGTATTAAAATTTTAAATGTGATTTTTCTTTGTGAATGTTTCACGTTTGCGGACACATGATAACTATGAAAATATACGCCGATTCCTCTCCTGAGAATGCAAAAATGTATCTCTTATGTTTAATAATAGCTATTTTATAAACTGTAATTACACGAGCTTTTTATTTTGCCGGGTAAATTTCTGTTTGAACTGAAACCTTGTTGCCTAGCAATTTGAAAAGAAAAATTGTCAGGGGTAATACCATAAGAGATGATAATTTTTTGAGAATTGTTTTGTCGTTCCCACGGCAACTTATTTCTAACAATTTCACGACACAAAACATCATCTATCAATTTACCGAAACGAAGTTGAGGGGAATTGTCAGATGATGTTTTGTGGAGTGAAATTGCAATAAGTTGCCGTGAAATAGACAAAAATTCTCTCAAAAAATTATTATCTCGAATGGTATTTAGGAAGAATAATTTTCTTGTTAAAAATACTACCAAAACGACTCATTTTGCGAAACATTTTTGACGTTTCATGTGACAAATTAATTAATTTTTTTGTTACTGACGTCACAAAATAAAACCTAATCTACAAAATTATGTTGTCAGATACATCATTTTACATTTTCAATTCTATTGGTTGCATTACGTCATCATTACGCAATATGATTGGTTAAACCATCTGTCAAAAAATATTCTAATATATTTTATTTCAAAACAATTTTTCGAGTTAAATTGCTGTCAGGTGACAAGGTTGAGATATCTAACAGAAAATTCGAAAGAAATAAAATGCTCGAGTGTAATTCAACGAGGTAATTTAACGACTCATCCTTTGGTTCTTCACAAATATTCCCAAAATCGAATCATTTCACTGACAAATATTAGAAATACGCAGCACATGACATTTTAGTGTTTTGTTTATTCTTTAGTTGCTAAGAAAAAGATAAATAAGGTTTTATCACTTGCAAAAAGTTATCTTTCTTTTTATCCGCTGTCAAAGCGATAAAATTGTGTTTTGTTTATGGCTTACTTTATACAGGTGTGGAATTATTTATCAAATTTTTACAAAAATAGCTACTTTTGTCATTGCAGGTACCCTTCCTATTAGGCATACTTAAATAACATTTTTCTGTCAGTATTTACAGTACCTGAGACCTGAGATATACTGTTTATGAGATGATTATTATTTTCTTTATTCTTTCTATGAACTTTTGTTGTTAGTTTAGTTATATTTCAAGAACAAAGATGTGTAAACAGATTTCTATAATTTATGCATTAATTTATTCATTACTTATTTAAAATATACTTTGATAAAAAAAACTAAAACTATGGGTTTGTTACATCTTGCTACTGTTTCTACAAACAAAACAAAACATAGCAAGACGGAAAGAACAAACTTCTTGTAAAATAAAGTAATAAATTATTTTCTTCATTTGCACAGCAGGTAGACTAGACTTGTTACATAACAAAAAAAACAAACGATGAGAAAAAATAAATCTACAGCAAGAAGCAATTAGAAACGGTCTAAAGGTCATTCATTAAGTGAAAATAAAGTAACAAAATAGGTTAAGATCAGTTAGCGAAAGAAAGTGATAAATCCTGATCAGCAGGTCTTATAAAATAAAATTTATGTACAAAACGTGATATTGATTTCGCGAAGTAATAAATTTTGAGTACGTATTATCATTAAAAAGAAATAATTGTTTGTGAATTGTAACGAATTATGATCTAGAAATCTAATCATATGTATTTGATTGTATATTGGTGTACGTATACAATATTGTCTGGTAGATGGATCAGTGGTGTGCAAACATTTTAAATCGTGGGCCAATAAAAAACATTCATTTTCCCAAAGGGCCATCAAGGTAATATAACAAAATTTTTGGATTAAAAATTGTAAAATAAGTACATGGATACCACAATAATAATAAATAATTAACACAATTAATAGCAAAATTAATATTATTGTAAATTATAACAGAAATATTTTAAATTAACCGAGACATTTGTTTATTTTTTATAGTTTTCATGGCAGAAAACGCTTGTTCGCAACTATGTGCACTATGCAATCGAATGGGTCGCAAGAATCGCAAAAGAATTAAATTAAATTACGTGCAATTAATTCAAAAGTAGGTAAACATAAATGAATGTTAAAAATTAGATAAATTTAGAAACATTATATTATGATTTTATATTTATGATCATATAATTTTTATTAACTTAAATTTAAGTTTTTAAAAAAGAATTATTTTTAAAAAAATTCTAAGAGGGTCACCCAAAAATTGTAAAAGGGTCGCAAGTAGCTCGAGAGCCACCATTTGAGCATCACTGCTGTAGAATGAAACTATTTTATTAAAATTATACAAAATTAGGAAGTAAATGATATAAACAATATATACACAAGTTTTAAAGCTGACAGCTTATTTAAATATAAAGCTGGGCTAAAAAAATAGAGTTTGGAAACAGGAAACAGGAACATCCTTGTTATTTTAAAAACTAGGTAAATACTAATAATATAGGTTATGAAACGATAAACTAAACTAACAAATGATATTTCATGTAATGCTTGATTGAAAATAATAAAGCGACTAGTTATCAGATGAGCTAGATCTGATTTGAACTACTTTTCTCTGAAATTAAGAAATTTCGTTAATTTTTTATTAAATCGATAAAAAAAGAATTACACTTGTACCGACATAAATTAGATATAGTAGAGTATTTTTTTATGTGATTATATAATAAAAATGAAAAATTAAAATCACTATAATTTAGGTAGTATTTATCATAATAATTAGCTATAAATACGCAAGTATACGAGTAGTATGGGAAGTGTATCAAAATAAGTGTAATTTACTACGGGTTACAAATATTTAAGAAGCAAATTAAAACATTAGAACAAAAGTATATTATTAATAATCATTATCTAGGATATAATGTATTGCATAATGTATGTTGTATCAAAAACAAAAATAATTATTTACTAGTAAGTATATTAATAATTAATTTTTATAACGTACGAAATTTGGATCATCAAATATTCAATTTTTTTTAATATTAAAATAATATTTGGCAACAGTTCAGTATTACCAAGTAAACTTTACAAAGTGCACGTTTTTGCGATGAAATTAATCACTACAAAGAGCTTGATAGAGACAGACATAGCATATGGCTCAGCGTTTCGATTTAGTCATTGAACCGTTTATTGGTCATTTAAATCATTTTTATCTGTTTGCACAACAAAACAAAAGAGAATAGTGCAATTTTAAATGTTACCGGAAAGCAATTTGCAATAAATCTAAAGAAATTACCATGGAATGCATAAATAATAAAATAATAAATGACATCATCTTCAAAACAAAGTTTGTACTGTTTTGATTTAGGTATACAATGCTTTGACATGTTGTGTGAGATGAATACATATTATTCTTCTCTTTTGTTCTTGTTTAGGTAACACAAATTGCTTCATTATTCAGTTATTAAGAATTTTGACATGGGTACAAGAATAGATACAGAAGATACAGATACACAGGTACTAGATAAAATGATGATTAATCTTAATACTACTTGTATATTAACAAAAAATTAATTGTAAATAATAATTGAATTCAGCCCCGGGATGAACAAAAGAAAATATATTTTTTTGATACTTCAAAGTAGGTACGAGTACAAAAAATATAAATATGACTGACAGTAGTTACACATAATTATTAATAAATTATTTATTTGGTTTCAGTCCAATTTTTTTTAATACAACGTTTCTGAAACGTTGTATTTTAAATTAAATAAACAGAACTGAACAATTGACAAAATATGACTATTCATTTCATCTATCAAAAGTAGACCAATAAAAATGCAGGATTCTTAATTACGTAACAATTAAAAAATAAATCGCAGTGTATACTTATTTGCACGCATAATGAATAGAATCGCATATTTCAAAGCTAATAATACACTTCAACAATATAAATGGTTTAGAGAGACAAAAATTCTCGTTTATTAACCGAGTACAAAACATTTTAGGAATATTACATGTTCAAAAATCTGACGTGGCCATCACACAACCTTCCGCCATATCTAGACTTTAAACAGAAATGTATACGTACAATCCGGTGCCCATTTAAAATATACAAATAAAAATCTAAAATATTCAAACACAGAAATTTGCATCACCTGAATAAAAAGATTCATTCACAGGAAAACTCTGCTGTGTTGAAGCCATCCTCCGTTCAATTACTACATTTAATATCTTACTTAGGACTTATATAGCGCTAGTATGCCAACTTGTCACCCGTCTCACCTGTCAATATTTTTTACGCAGAAACAAAAATCAACCGATCATGGATTACAAGATATCAACGTTTTATTTGATAAATTTATTTTTTAAATTTTACTGCAGTTCTTTAATGCTACCAGATAAAGACAATTTTTTTATAACGTAAGTTGCAAATAACTTTTCCTCTTATTCTTATTACAAATAAATACTATATTTTTCCAAATTGATATACAATTTTGACAATTAACCTTTTCAATCTTCAAAAAATATCACTTCCGATGAAGATATTTGTACCAAAATCTAAGGAGCTCTTCCAATTTATATACAAATGTTAAATACCAAATATCAAAATTTTCGGGTAATTCGTATTTGAGTTATGCGACTAACACCCCTTGACCACACACACACACACACACACACACACACACACACACACACACACACACACACACACACACACACACACACACACACACACACACACACACACACACACACACACACACACACACACACACACACACACACACACACACACACACACACACACACACACACACACACACACACACACACACACACACACACACACACACACACACACACACACACACACACACACACACACACACACACACACACACACACACACACACACACACACACACACACACACACACACACACACACACACACACACACACACACACACACACACACACACACACACACACACACACACACACACACACACACACACACACACACACACACACACACACACACACACACACACACACACACACACACACACACACACACACACACACACACACACACACACACACACACACACACACACACACACACACACACACACACACACACACACATACACACACACATACACACAGACATCATCGTGAAACTATCAAAAATGAGTTGTAAGGACCCTAATTCGTGCTCATCCACTAAAAATTCACCACCCGATTTTTTGCATGATTCCAATACCTTCCTTTACAGGTAAGCGAAAGGTAAAAATATACAGATTATTGTTTTTTAAATGTCTTTAAAAAGTTACTAATAGAACTTTAAAATAAAGTAGGTATCTGTCCTCTACTCATAATTGAAAAATTAAGATTTATTTTCAGTATACTGTATACATACAATAATTATTATCTTAACAGGTACCTACCTACATTATTGTTTATGACTTTACTTACAAAGTATAATATGATTAATGATATTATTTATAATAAGTTCATATCAAGTGAAATGAGCCCACTGAACCACAAATCATACAAATCAATATTAACCAAGTTTATTTCGTGCATTTTTGTTTGACCTGCATTTCATTATATAGTTGAATGCCAATTATAACGACTCATCGCATCGGTGTAATTATTTCTAACGATGGTAATTAAAAAGTTTCGTAAAATTAATTAGCATGGCTGGGTAGAAGTGAGTATTGTAATTTTCTCACTATTAATTGCAATAAAATAGAAATTGAATCAACATTGCATTTAACTACGCACAATACTAGCAAGTATGAACGTTTATTTTTTAAAATAGATACTTTTAAATTGAATTAATGAATTTTGTTCTGCAAAAAATGTGCTTAGGTACCTGAAATTCAGAGGCCTAGGACCCAAAAATGCAAAAGTTTTGGTGGCCGGATTCTAAATTTCATTTTTCGCTTATTTTGAATAATTTTTTTTTATTAAAATTTATTAATTCTGCCTCTGTGGCCTGGAGATTTATTCTAATACTATAGTTGAATATGAAGTTGTCTCGCTGAGCCGTATTTACACTGTGTAAATACGAGAAAAATATCACTAGATTTTTTTGGCGTCAAAATTGAATTTGACATTTGACCTATCAGCGGGGAAACTCGATACAGTCACTGACAACAGCTGACGTGACAAGATGGAGAACATTCGTTTGTTTACATTATAACGTATAATATACGTTATGATGTCAGCAGAGGAAATTGTAATTAAATTTACGAGTATGAAAGAATTAAATTCTCTTATATCATTCATTTCATTTTACATAATTTATGCATTTACAGTACATATTATATTACCTGTTAATAGCATAATTTATATCCATGTTATAAAAGTACTTACAAAAGAACGGAAAAAACAACTTTCATAGTTTATTACCACAATTATACGCTTCCTTAACATCAATTCAATATAAAACAGTTACTAAGTTATCATAAGACGAAGAGAAAATAGCTTAGAATTTAAGTAATAAGTAATTGAATTTTTTACTAGCATTTAGTAGTAGTAGAGAGACTGATCAACTCACAGCGTGCGAGGGACCTAGCTTAGTGCATTCCGATCCGAACCACTCAGAACAGTTGTATTTTTTTAGCCGAATTTTTTTTAGTGGCACCATTGGATTCCTCGGGTCATTAATAGGGTATAACCAAATTTTGAGCGAATCGAAAATTTCGAAAATATTCGACATTTTTAAAAATTTTCGAAGTGCATTTAAAATTGTACCCGACATAATTTTTTAAAGAAAATATGTATTTGTATGTAGTTTTATATGAGGAATAAAGTGGTGTACTTAAAAAAATATACAAAAATATTTGTATCTTGATTGTATAGTAGCAAAAAGAGATGATGGGAGGTCTTGTGTTGGCCACATCAGATATTTTTAATGTTGTTAAAAATTAATAAAAAAAAAAACAATAAATTTGAGATGATCTTATTTAGATAAATAAAATTTTTAGTGTTATCTTTATATAGATGAAAAATATTGTGATCTATATTACAACACTTCGTTCTTTAGCATTATTTGTAATATGAATATATTCCTCCATGAATAAGTTCATTAATAAAACAGACATGAGTATGTGTACCTCGATGCACAAAGTTTACTACTGTTTTATGTAAATTAGTGACAAATTATAACGATTCTCTGACGTAAACTCAAAATAATTAAATAAGGCAGTAGTTATTATACAATAGACAGTTACGTGTATAATATACAACCTAGAGGTCTCTGTAAAGTTCAAATATTTATGATCATGATCACATTCCATAAATTTAATGTAAGTACGATGACTGACTAAAGTGACAAGAAGTATACTTACCTACTATTGACATTAACTATATTTTCCATTCACATCAGCGGATTTTACGGTTTGATGGCTTGATTAAACATTGAATAATTAATGAAAATAATAACGGAATGCAATATGCTCATATACCTGATTCTGATCGTGCGAAACTAATTTTATATACCGGGTGTCTGTTATACAGGGTGTCTCCACCATTGGGATCTCGAGAACTATGTAAAAGATACGAGGTCAGCTAAATTCGGGCAAAGTTGCCACATTAAGGCGGTTCACTGCTATTACTTTAAACTCCGAAAATTGCTTGTTACTATTCCTATTAAAATCAGCTCTAAATAAAAGATTTTTATGAAAACTAATATATCAATCGGTAGATTAAAGATTTCTCTATGCAGATATTTAATTTTTTTCCGGCATTTTTTTATTTTGTAAATTAAAAAATGTCATTTTTATTATACTATATACCTATACATAACAATTTTTGGAAAATTGTCATTAGAGAAGCATATAGTATGATGAATTTTCTACCAAATTATTACAAAGTTTGTACAATTATCTCAATATTTACTATCCTTTTGATAGGATTACGAAAGTCATATTTCACGAAATTATCACCCGCAAATACGACATAGACTCCTGAACTAATATAAGCTCCACCTGTATGAAACGATTTAGAGTTAAGTAAGAATAATAGGTATCTGTCTATGTTATTATTAAAAAATGAATATTGTGTCCAATATTTTGACAAGACCTTTTTTTCGAAATTTACATAGCACAGGGAATATTTTGCCCATTTAAACAAAATTTGTACCTAACTAAATTAGAACCACATTAAGATACCTGATTTAAAATTTTATATGTTTGCTCTATCAAATAATAATGTAAATAAAATATTTACAAATTAGGTAACAAGCTGATTTATAACATGCAGTCAAAAGTCAAATTCTTTCTGTTCGCTCATCCATATTTAAATCTATCTATCTATCTATATGCAATAGTAACAAAAGGTCAATTAATTTGTTCATCTGAACAAAATCATTCAATGTAAAAGGTGTGGTATATTAAATTTACATGCATTAGATTTTCAAAAAATGTGCACTCCCATAATTTATCAAAATGTTATTCTCTCACAAAAATTAGAATAACAACACTATTTTGTGTCAATTAACTCTTCTAAATTTCATGCCGTCTAAAACAAAAAATCTGATGTGGCCAACACACAATCTCCCGCCATATCTAGACTTAAAACATAAATTATATATACGTACAATCCGATGCCAATTTAAAATAAACAAATAAAAATCTAAAATATTCAAACACAGAAATTTGCTTCACCTCTTCTGTGTTGAAGCCATCCTCCGTTCAATTACTACATTTTATATCTTACTTATGACTTAAGTATATGGCGTTAGTAAGCCAACGTGTCACCCACGTCAACTGTCAAACAAAAATAAACAAGATTTCATCGTTTTATTTGATAAATTTATTTTTAAAATTTTATTACAGTTCTTTTAATACTACCAGATAAAGATATTTTTTTATAACATAAGTTGCAAATAACTTTTCCTCTCATTCTTATTAGAAATAAATAAGTACTATATTTATCCAAATTTATAGAAATTTATGACAATTAATCTTTTTAATCTTTAAAAAATATCACTTCCGATGAAGATATTTGTACCAAAATCTAATGAGCACTTCCAATTTATATACAAATGTTAAAAACCAAATATCAAAATTTTTGGGTAATTCCTATTAGCCCTTACCACATCCATACACACACATACATACAGGCATCATCGTGAAACTATCAAAAATGAGTTGTAAGGACCCTAATTCGTGCTCATCCGCTAAAAACTCACAACCCAATTTTTAGCATGATTCCAATACCTCCCTTACAGGTAAGAAGGAGGTTAAAATTCTGATTTCATTGTAAATTAATCTCTTTTATCTCTAACAAATCTTGTAAAATAATGTGTTCTTTAGAACCGAAAGTAAGACTAACAAACCCATTACGTCATGGCTCATTTGTGCACGTACTAATCATAAAATATGCAACGGTACTAAAGTAAATAATTAATGTTAACTCGGGTTGCTGCAATCGTAAACAATGACACAAATTGACCTTTATCTTATAATCAATATTTTTTATTATCATTGAATTACCTGTCCAACTTACACGCAACTAAAAGTGTATTATGCACATTCCTTCTATTATTTTTAAATATTACCCAAAAATACAAGAGTTAAAATTTGTATAATAGTATATTATATATTGAGGGACTAAAGTGCATGATTTAATCCTGAGGGTGAAAGATTATTTCATGAGCCGAAGGTGAGGGAAATAATCACCTGAGGGATTAAAGATACTTTAGTCCTGTGGTATATACGCTATTTTTTGCACTTCATCCTCAAACGAATGCAAAGTAGTTTAAAAGAATACACATTTTGCAATTTTGACAGTAAATTTTATGACAAATATTTATATTGTTACCATAGATACTCTAACAAATAGCACGTATTTACTTGACAACGGGAATAATTAATTCAATTCCTTGACAACGGGATTAAATATGAAAAATAATCCCTTGGGATCAAATTAAGAACCTAAGTCCCTAAAAATAAGGACTAAAGAAGAGTTTTAGTCCCGGAAGTGCAAAAAATATAATTTTAAAAAATGGGAAGAAAATTTAGGCTCAAAAAAACGTAAATACGTTTAACACAAAATTAGTAAATTTAATACAAAAGAGGCACTGACCTTTAACCCGAGGCTGTTTACTCATGGTTCGCAGGACCTGCAACAAGAGAAACATAAAATTAATATAAGAAATATAACAAGACTTAGGAGTTAAAGATGTTATTTTTGTATAATTTGCTATACGATTGACGGTTGAGTTATATTAAAAATGAACATAAATTTTTCATGACACCTTTATCAGCTGTTTTAGTATCTAAATTGAATTCATAGCATCACTTTACTTTGCCATTAAATGCAATTGAGGCAGCAAAGCTGCGGTTTTTCTCTCTACTTTAACATAATATAATAACTATCTATGTATAAAATGCTAACCTATCTTCTCCATGGTCCATGCTTGGCTCCTTGTGTGTCCCATCATCGAAAGTTCGTATATTTTCACCTGGAAACACACATTAAGTTCAGTCACACACTATATTATACCACTACAACTATTTTCACATATGTATTTCACGCAAATTTTGATATATTTTATGTATTTTTAAGCACACATTTCACTGGACATCCATATAATCTCACTAAAATCACACTACTGTCGATTTTATTGATTTTTTCTGCAACGAACAGAATTGAACGGTTCGCAACGAACTTAGATTTTGTAAAATACCAGTGACCCTCAAACAAAATTTTAATGTAATTATTTTTGGATGAATTTAGATAATGTAATTTTTATAAATGAATGTAAATTATGACTTATTTTAAAATTACCTCCCGTCTTGCAACATTAAAGGGAGGTATTGTAATGAGTCAAAGTACGTTTCTTGATATTTAAAATATAAATCTAGTATTTTTGAGATATAATGTATGTATGTGCATTAGTGCGTGCATTTGTTATGACGACGTTATGAGTGGATAGCTCGTAGAGGGTCCGCCTAGCATGCTAGCGGTTCCCATCGCAACCGACAATAATATCACTGGGTCCGAGTGGTTGGATTCCACTATAATAACATCTACCATTCTGTAATTGCGAGTTAACTCTGTAGGATGATTACCAGCAAAAATAAATAAATAAAAATACCTACCTATTTCGTCAACTAAGTAATAATAATATAAATAATTACGGTACGATTTTCTATTTTCAAATAATTTGTTGGCATTGTATAGTCTGTCTAATACGTCATAAATAAAAAATCGCGTTTGCGTTCATATAATATTCTTTTTTTTCTATGATCACTACTGTAAATGAGCATTATTGTACAACCCATATCCATATGTAAGCTTGGCCTTACGCACGGCCGTGCGTAAAGTAGTTCGATCGCACGATTAGGGAACTTTATGTTTTATTTTGATATCAAACAACTGTGATAATATATTTTGCACACACTTCAACTTTTGTACCTGCTTATTGTACACAGTGGACCATTTTGTTGTCAACTAAATTAATGTACCAATTTATAGCTTTATAAATTAGTAAGATGAATGTTTTAATTTTTTTTAAAGAAATTAATATTTTTGAAGAAACTCGTATAAGTAGGTAAGTGCGAAAATGATTTTTTTAAATTTGTTTGCATAATCTTGTTTGGATTCATATCATTTTCTTGTATTTTAAATTAAGTTGATTAAATTATATTATTTCAGGAATTGAGACTTAATTGCACTGAATACCTTTTCAAAATTCTAATTTGAAATATTTGAAAGTATAACTCGTCAATTAGTAAAATGATCGTGCTAGCTATAGCTCCTTCATTTCCTCTTTTGCCGAAAGCGGACTCTTTTATGATTAAATTACGGCATAATAATTATATCTCTTTCGAGATCTAATTGATCTCACCATCAGCATCATCGTATTCAAAGTTGTAAACCTTCAATTTGTCAATTTACAAATTTAAAACAATTAAATAATACTTCATGATTAATCACCTGTAATTATATCACATCCTTTGTTAAAGGCCATTTAAAGAAGCAAACACTAACCCACTAACGAATGATATTTACTAGTTCTAAACTATTTCTTTATGCCCAATAAAAAATGTTTACAAGTATTAACCCTTGTACTGACAAATTATATCAATACATTCAACTTATGGCATCTTCAAGGTAGCGTTCTTAAAAATATGACATATTAACAACATAGGCGTGCATAGAAATATTTTTATGTTCAACTGTATCATAAAGATTTGGTTTATGCTCCGTAACCTACGTTTTCTGTCCTAAATAAATTTATTTGTCAATATATTTAATTTTTGAAGGAATGTTGTAGTCATCGAATTCCATGTGAAATTAGTTAATACTTAATTTATTGGACGTTTCGGGAAGAGTACTCTTCCCATCTTTAGCTTGTCAAAAAATTACAGAATTTGTCACATTGTTATAATGAAGTTCATAACCTAACGCAAATTAGTGAAATAAAGTGTCCATTACCTGACGAAAGTAGAAAAATAGTATATTGTCATACACGTAGGAAAGGGCTTCATTGAAAAACTAGTATGATAGTTGGAGAACGAGCGTTAGTGAGGCTTCTATGTTTTTCGCAAGTGTGTTACCTACTATTACCTCTCGCCTCATATTCTATAAGAGAGGTATTGTAATGGGTCAAAATTTTCGAGTATGAGTTTTTGGTGGATAAGCACGTTTCAGGGTCTCTATAATACGAATTTACTATTTTCACGATGATGTCTGTGTGTGTGTATGTGTGTTTGTATGAATGTATGGACTGACGATTTTTCGTCCACGATAACTGAAAAAGTATCAAACCTTTAATAACCAAATTTCATATTTAAGGTTTTAATAAGGATCTTAACACCGGATAACATTTTGGTAGAAATCTGAAAACCGGAAGTAGTACTTTTTGAAGCTTGATAAACTTTTCCTTTAATATATTGTTACATTATTTATTTATGACAATTTTTGCAATTAAAAATAAAAGAAAATATAATTATCTATGGGTACAGTTAATTATAAATACAATTTGCTGAATCTGGTAGTATTTAACAATAAAATAAAGTACAATTAATATTCTATCTTGTTGTCCATGATATGAAATTTGTTTCTACATAAAATTTGAATGATTATGACAGTGACAGTACAGTTGACATCTTTTGCTTGCATCTTGGTTTACATTATCGTTTACATCTTACATGAACATTAAACTATTAAAATGTAAGTAAAACTATTTATAGATTAGTCTCGAGGTTAATAGAATAAGCAGAATTAGGCGAGAGGTCGTGTACTGGCCACAGCAGATTTTTTTTTCTACGAAATTGGAAATATTTTAAATTAATTTAAATAGATTGAAAATACAATACCTATTTACAAATTTAAGAAAAACAAATCAGGTAGGCTTGCTGTCAGAGCAAAATACAATAACAATATCTAAAAACTGACAGATCAATTTTGTAATTTTGGATTTATGGTGTGATTTATGATAAAAATAATGACATTTCATGCAGAATGTTGTAGTGATATTGATAGTGAGTTTATTTGTACCTCTTCAGACATTTTACGGCAGTGTGAATCTAAACTTTTGTTTCTGAAGTCGAAAATATCCTGACAGCTTTGACCTTCCAGTAACTGCACAATTTCTAGTTCAGCAAAATTATTTATGTCTCAAATCCAGTGTAAATCATCCATTTGAATACTTATTACAGAGATTACAACAAATAATAGTACATTATATTATAAGTGAGTGAAATGAGTCATTATACATGAGTGAGATGATTAACGCACGAGCGCATAGCGCGAGTGTGATAATTCTCACGAATGTATAATGACATTTCACTCACGTGTGATATACGACGTTTTATCTTACAGTAGCAGCTTATTATATGAAACTAGAAATCGTCGGTTTTTTCAAGAGACAAAATAAACAGATTTCTAGTTAAAACATCGGATGTTTTTTTATTGATAAAAGTATGTACCTAACAACCTAACCTATGCATTATAATAGTATATTATATTAAAATAAATAAAATTAATTTTAAAACTGACAATACTGTGTATAATGAATCATTTTAGTCACTTGTGAATAAGAGTTATTTTTAGTCACTAAAAACAAATGCATAATGTACATCAATAGCCACTACTGTAAGATAAAGTATTTTATATAGTGTACCTACCAATTAAACAATTAGATAATAATGTACATAGCTGTCACTACCGTAGACTATAATGCCAATGTGTCCCTTAGGATTATTCTAAGGACGACGGATATAATATTATGCAACATACGAATTATGATTACCGCAACCATAACAGAACCCAAACACATTAGTACTACACTACTGAGTAGGTAATATAGGATAATGATACTTGGGTAATATTCTCTGTTCCAAAGTTATACTGCTTATAAACATAATAATTTTAATACTCATGCTGATTATTTCTACCCCTCATGCGCTTTATTTGTTCAAATTTTAATTCATATGTTAAGAAGTATTCCTATATAATTTGTAATTTCTCCGAGAACCAATGAGAAAACTTTGTGAACGATTTAAGTCTAAATTAAATCATCTAAAACCTGTTATTTAATAAAAAGAAAATTATTAATTCAAATCTGATAATAAAAAATCTGATGTGGTCTGCACAAGACCTTCCGCCATACTCTACTCTTTTTACTACAATACAAATTAGGATACAAATTTTTTTGTATATTTTTTTAAGTAGGTACCTACACCACTGGAATCCTTGTATCAAACTATATATATATATATATATATATATATATATATATATATATATATATATATATATATATATATATATATATATATATATATATATACTAAGTACATATTTGCTTTAAAAAATTCTGTCGGGTACAATTTTAAATGCACTTTGAAAAATTACTTACTTTATTCGTATTCTATGGAACCTAAAACGTCCTTGTCCACTAAAAATTCCTCCCTTATAGAATATGAGGGGGAAGGTAAAAAGATGCATCACTGATGATGTTAAACAGTTTGAATTGAGAAAGGAAAATAGCAAAATCTATATAATCGATGACATTTAACTATTAACTATAACAATTTAATCTTAAATACATAATTATATCGATCTATCAGAAAATAGTTCTAAGCGAAACCAGGAGGCATGAGTTACTTTTGTAACTTTATTAAGCATGCACTCAATATTAAATATTGCACGAATAAATCAACTATAAATAGGTAACAATACAGAGTAAAGTATGAGAAATGTAGGTCAATACTTCGGGGATATATTGTTAAAATTGTTATTGAAAAAAGGTCAATAAGTTCATTTTGTTTCAAACATTATTTTGAAAAAGGACGGTCATTTTGACGCCCTCTGTCAAATTAGAATTTTGACATGAAATTGTATATTTAAGGCGTGCCACCTCCAATCAACAACCAGGATTTGTAGGTGTACAGGGGGAAGTAGCAAGTATACCATCCTACAAGTGTTCCTCCACTTCTAATAGAACATGCCCAGTCTGCTTTGTATAATCTCAGACAAAAATATTACAAACAACCGGCGTATTGTGTCATTCACGTTAAATTTTCTTTTACATAGGAGTATACTACGTCTCATAGAGGTGCAGCTTATATTAGTTCAGGAGTCTCTGTCGTATTTGCGGGCGATAATTTCGTGAAATATGACTTTCGTAATCCTATCAAAATTATGGTAAATATTGAGATAATTGTACAAACTTTGGAATAATTTGGTAGAAAAGTCATCACACTATGCTTCTCTATGACAGTTTTCCAAAAATTTGTGTCAAATCTATGTTATGTAATAAAAATGACATTTTTTTAATGTACTAAATAAAAAAATGCCGGGAAAAAATGAAAAATCTGCCATTAAGCAAGCATAGAGAAATCTTTTATCTATCGGTTGATATACCTATTAGTTTTCATAAAAAAATTATTTAGAGCTGATTTTAATAGTAAAAAGCAATTTTCAGGGTTTAGAGTAAGCAGTGAACTGCCTTAATTTGGCAACTTTGCCCCAATTTGTGTCAAATTTATGTTTATCCGAAAAATATTTCATTTTTAGATTTTTAAATGGACTAAATAAAAAAATAGCGGAAAAAATAAAAAAATCTGCCATTAAGCAAGCATGAAAACTTTTATCTATCAATTGATATACTAGTTTTCATAAAAATCTTTTATTTAGAGATGGTTTTAATAGGAATAGTAAGAAGCAATTTTCGGTTTTTAGAATAATAGCAGTGAACCGCCTTAAATACAGGTGACTTGAAGATGAGGTTGGGTTATACTGTGTTTCCTTCAACAGACTATTAATTCATTTTCTCGTCACAATTTTCAAGCAAATGAATAATTGTGTATTACGTATTGGATATTGATACCTACAACTACGTGGTGAAGTAAGTTTTAAATTTAATTCTGACAGTTTTTAAGAACAAAATAATTTGAGATTTTTTATTGTAAAACGATTTCAAATAAATATAATTGCCCTCTATTGCACATCACCACTTCATCAGATCAAATACCATCCGGCGGTGTCTTGAAAGAATGCAAGTTTGTCCGCACCACACAAATCAGATTGAGGTAATTCTGACCTTTCTTCTCGCGCTCGCCCGGCCCGTGGCCCGTGCACTGTCGACTACAATATGATGAGCAATACGGACACCAACAACAGAACTAGCGGATCCTTGAAACGTGTCCTTGCGAAATGCTCCCGATTCACAAAAAACTGTATCATCGTTTCCAGAGCAGGTATAAAAGCTAAAGATGTCCAGCTGAAGACATCATTTTGTGATCAACGTTCAGTAGATCTACAGCTTCGACATGAAATTGGTAAGAAGAGATTTTAAGCAAAGCACTAACAATTAAAATATTATCATAAGTAATATAATAAGAGCCATAAATTTATCGGTAAAATTTACGAATAGTTGTTGCGTAGAAACGGACAAACGAGTGTCAAAATTGACATATTTAAATCACGACAGCGAAGCTGGAGTGATTTAAGAGTCAATTTTGACCCGAGTTGTCGTTTCTACGCAGGAATTATGTGTAAATTTTACCAATTAAATTAATGACTCGAATTATATTTGCTTGATTATTTCACGAACGAATATCTTCTCTGTATATTATTTTATTTTTGACGTTTGCAACATTAAAAACATTTAATAAACAAAATGTAACCATGGTCACCCTACTGTGGTTTTATCAAATTTTATCGCTGAAAAACTGCCCTCTTCGAAAAAGTTATGCATTCTTATTGGCCAGAAATGACGTGTGTAAAATAATCATTGTTAAATTACGGTTCTAATTTAGATTTATGATAAAGCAGGTCATTTACGTTTTAAAGAGTTTAATTAAAATTGTGCTACGCTACATTTTAAATTAAACTACTTGAATAGAAATGGAATCGGAACTTCTTTATTATTAACTTGACAAAAAAATTATTCAATTGAATGTTTACTTATTCTATAACCAATAAATATTTACATGTATCAATTTCGAGTAAAGTAGGTTAACTTATTTATTACAAAAGTTTATTTATAAATGTATAGGTAATTAAAATCAGTGATTCCCAAAGTGGTCCAGGTGGACCCCCAGGGGTCCACGGGAGATTTGACGGGGGTTTACGTTGGCGTGAAAAAAGGGGGTTCACAAGTTGTAAGTGGGGGTCCACGAAAATTTATCTGGTTTCGATAGTAAAGAACAAAAATGTTGGCTTGGCTTTATACTTGTCAATGTAGGCAGATAATACACTATTCAAAAAAATTAAGGGAGCAAAAAAAATTCCAAATTTTTCGGTGATTTTTGACAGGCTGTATTTTTCAAAAATTCGCAAAATTAAGGGTTGTTTAAGTTTGATACATAAGTACAGAAACAGCATGTATAGTAATTTAATCAGTATTTAAAAAAATCAAGGAGGCGCAGTTAAAGTATCGGAATCAATACTTTTCCTTAAATTCATAACATTATTGTAGTATATCAATGCTATTAACATTTTTGTTTAACTTATACTTTATAAAACTTTTAATTTTTGGGAATGCCAATATGAAATTGTTAAAATTTGCTTATTACGGCTTATTATTATGTTTGGTGTCATATTATTCTTACACTAAATTATTACATTTTTTATTAAAAAATACGTATCATTAAAAGTTAATTAAACTTAGTAATTTATTGTTGATTCTAAAGAATCTAGTAGGTACTCGTTCATATTAAAGATTTAATTAAAATTCAAATAACTATGACCTTCATGCATTCGTTTTTGTATTTTCGTAGTGCTCTAGATTTATTTTGCGTTTGCATCGGAATTAATTAGTATTTTCATGCGTATGTTTATGTTTAGCATTGTAAATGGAAATGTCATTTTGATTTTATAATAAATGAAATAATTCTTAACACAACAATGTTTTGTTTACTTTCATGTAAATATGTTTTTCTGATGACTGTTTATTTCGTTGTGCTGCACAAAACATAAATAATAAATACCTACGTACTTCTAATGCAATTTATTATATATTTTTACTTTGTTTTAACAAACTTTAACAAATAAATGTAATTTGTACACATACCTAGTTTGCAAATAGGAACAAAAACATTTACTAAACGTGCACGCAGTTTCATATTATTTTATTGTTTGAATAGAAAACATGAGATCATTTTCTACTCAGTAAAAGTTTTTTAAATTTAATGCGCAGATATTAATTTTATTTTATTATACACAGTTAATACGAAAACAATTAGAAATAAAAATCTGTTATTTAAACAAAAATAACTTATTAGTAGTGTCAAAGAGGATAAATTTCTTTGCTGTATGTACATACTCATAAAATAATTCAGATTCAAAAAATGATAGGCATGTAAATTATTATAACAAAGATTTTAGTTTTGATTATTTCACACACGGTATTTTATTTTCACACGACCATATACGAAACATTTTCCATACAGTTTCCTAGCTACGAAAATAAACAATAGCACACATCCGGTATCTTCGTACTGTTCCAGGATAACCTTTAACAGACTTCTTTCATCTCACAAACTATAGCACCATAGCGTTAATGGTAATAATTAAAGAAACGTATGGCGTTTAATTATTATATTTATGCCAATACGCCGATGTGTCTTGCATTAATTTATATTAATGAATCCATATTCAACGATCAATTATTGATTATTTTCTATCATAGACAATAATAGCTTGTCATTATAATCGCACTTACACCACTACTAACTCCACACTTTAATTAAAATTAAAATAATGAAGCAAACAAACTCATCAGTAATAGCTTTATTGTATACACATTAAGCTTGAAATTATTTGGACGTAATTTGTTAGCATTAGTTTGTGATCAAATCATCAACGTTCAGTAGTAGAGTTACCTATAACATAAACATGAAATTGGTAAGAATATTATTTGACTTCTTAATTTCGTTTGTAATTTTCGTTTGTAGTTTAATTTCGTTTCCGTTACAATAACCTCGTAGAATCATTGATTAATTTATTGATTTCTTATCGATTATTTTGATTATGCTCTTATTTTAATAACGTTTCTGTTAAGTTTATCATTATATTTATTTAACATTAATAAATATGTATTATTTATCTTATTAATTGCATATTTACACACCAAATAACAATTTAACCAATTTTAAATTTAATGTCAAACTGACATATTATGACAATAAAGTTTTAGCTTATTAATTTCAGTTAAGTTCCTAAAGTTACTAGTAAAAAAATTGGTTACTATTATTGTAAACAATTCTTCCATTGTCTGTTATTTGTGCCATGCGACTTTCACTACAATCTAATTTTTAAATTATAAAAATTGAAAGCTTGTTACATGTCTAATTAAAAAATATTGTCTAGTTTGGTTTTATCGAAAATACCCTATTATGAAAAAATTTGCTCGCAAAGGCATAAGGATTATAATATAAAACAACTTAAAAATAATAAGTACTTATAAAAGAAAAATTCCCTTTTCAATTTTCGATAAAAAAATATCTCAATCAAATGTAAGCTACAATTCTGTATTGTTTGAAAATTAAACCATTCCATCAAAAGTGAAGAATGTAACTATTGCATAATTAAAATTTATGTAAGAATTATAACATTATACAAATAACAGTCGCATATTATACAAAGTGTTCCAAAATTTAGGACAAAAAATTACAGGGAATATAAGTACTATAAGACGTGCTGATCATGAAACAAAAATAATTTTTTTATATTCGCAAAGTTAAGGGTAGTTTACTTGAAGTAGATATTTTTTGGACCACTGGAGTAGCATACGAAATTAGACATTTATTAGTACAAAATATTATGTAAACAATTATTTTCATTGTAGAAGATTTTTTTGAAAAAAAAATTATTAAAAATAACTACCGACCAGTGGCAAAAAAAGTTTGCTTGAAATACGATGCATTTTTTTGCGAATAAAAAAAATCTTTTTGTTTTATGATCATATCATGGAACATCCTTTATAAAATTATAATAATATACATGTACTACACTGGGTTGCTAAAATTATTAAAGTATACGTAGCTAATTGAAATGTTGTATCTCCAGGTAATCCTCGCTGCCCTTCTCGGCACTGTCACTGTCCTCGGCGACCGCCTCGAGAACACCTACCTCCCCCCCTCCAGTGCCCGCACGGCCGGCGGAAGCGGAAACTTCCTGTCTGCCCCTCGCTCTTCCTTCGGCTCGAGCTCTCACAGCTCGTCCTTGGACCGCTCGTCCTTCGGCCGCATCGGCACCACTGGCTCAGGCTTCGGCTCTGGATCGGCCTTCGGGCGGTCTTCGTCCTTCGGTAGCCATGGTTCTGGCATCGGTAGCCATGGTTCTGGCTTCGGTGGCCACGGAGCCGGGTTTGGTAACCAAGGAGCTGGTTTCGGTGCTCCCTCTACGTCGTATGGTGCGCCTGGTGCCCAAGCTAGGTTTGGAGGATTTGGAAATGGCGGATCTGGATACCATGGTGGACAGCAGATTCCGATCTTGAAGTTTAATAATGATAATGATGGTTTTGGAGGATACAGATATGAGTAAGTTTTTTCTTATTATTTTACAGTATATTTGGCTCCGGTACACTTAAAAAAAATTGTATTAGATTATGGTATAATAGGGTACTTTACCATAGTAGCAAATTAGCAATCTAGTCGATTCTTTTGAAAGGAGACCTCAAAAATGAGTTATTGCCATGTAAAAAGTTTTCAAAAAGTTAATAGTTCTTTAAATATTTGAGATTTTACGTATCGATACATCTATGTCACAGTAATGCGTTTTCACGTGTATTCTTATTTACAGTAATAAAGAAACTACCAAATTGTATTTTATATTTTGTAACATTTAGAAACAAGTTGATTTTACATGGAGTACATTTGAATTCCAGCTCCATTGTTTGAGAAGATTTTCAGCTATACATCTACGTCACACAAACTTTAAAAATGTATTACAGCTTTATTACCAACAATTAAGGCTTATCAGTACTCTCAATCGCTTTCAAATAACATGAAGTTTCAATAAAAAACTTACTTTAGTTGGTACTTTTTTAAACCTACCTATTTATTTATTTGCAACAATGCAATTTTATTTGTTATTTGGATCCAAACATCCACTCACTATATCTGTGTAGGTATCTGTTACGCTTTTGTAAAAACCCGAATAATATTTTTGTTTCCAAGGAGAATCACTTTGACTTAAAATTAATTTTTTTTAAACGTTATGTAAGGTTAGGTATGGTTAGGTAAGATAAGGATAGGTTTAAATTCATTTATTATTTGTTTACGCGATTGTTGACCAAAGCACGTACTTTAATTCGGATCTTTACTAACAAACAATATTTTACAACTATTGTTAATAAAGTGCGTTATATAGAAACAAGTACAAGGAGCCAAGGTGATTTATATATAGATAAGAAAAATAAAACTAAATCACAAAATACCTTGTTCTACAATGGTTTCAAAGAGTACAATGTATTACCTAAGGAGTTCAAAAATTTAAAAGTTAATCAATTTAAATTTAAGCTCAAAGCCATGCTGTGCAATAATGGTTGATTATTTCTTTGTTTCACTTACCTTTGTATTATTGTTTTTCTTTATTGTACTTTACAAATTTTTTTTTCAATTGTTATACAATGTAAACAAATGTTTTTGTATATAGCTTATAGCTAAAATTGAATAAATTATTATTATTATATGTCATAAACTAGTTCTGTCAAAAAGGCAATAATAATTGTTAATTTGTAAGCGCTGCCACAAAATAGATAGATTTTATCATAATTGCTCTTTATTTATGTTTTGGTTAATAACATTTCTAAAGATCATTTACAAAAATGTTTAATTTAAAAATATTGTTTACTTTCGTTTTATCGAAAACACCCTATTCTTTGAATACATTTGCTCGCAAAAACATAAGGATTATAAAACAACAAGAAAACAATCAGTACAAATGTAAAATTTCCTTTTTAATTTTCCATCAAAAAATATCTCAATAAAATGTAAGCAACAATTCTGTATTGTTTGAAAACTTGTTATAAATAAAAATGAAAACTCTTTTAAATGTTACAAGAAATTTAATTCCCAACCAACGCGAACGTGAAATTAAAATTATAAAATATTTGCGATTTGTCTTTTAATGCTTGAAACAAATTTTTAGAATCAAATATAATATTTTTAAAGTTCAAACGATACTGATTTGGAGTTTAAAATTACACTTTTTTCATAAATAATTTCAACGCCACGTGGCAAATTGAAATATCGTGCAACTTCGTTATAAACTGTGCATTTCAGAACATAACATTGTTATTTTCGTTTCACTAAAAAGCAGGAAATATGGATGAAACTGTGATATAGAACTTGTTACCGTAGGTATTTTAATATATCGGGATATTGGAAAATATTCGATAGTTTGCACCGCTTACCGAGCCGTTTACTTAAAAATGCACATCAAAGGTTCAAATTACAAGTTCGTAGGTATATGATTTTAATAACAATATACAGGGTGTTTCATAACTTCAGGTACAGACATCAAGGGTATAAGTTGTTTGATATGCTGATTACGAATCAAAAATAATTTTTTTTAAGTCGTCGCAAAATTAATATCCATGTTTCCCAGTCAAAAAATTTTCGTTTTCACTGCCACTGGGTGGAGTAATTATTGTTTCATTAAAAATAATTAAATTTTGTTTGTTTATTTTACCAGTATTATGCAATTTAAAATATTGATTACCTACTTCTATTGCTTCATTGTTTGTTTTTAATAGAAAAACGAATCCAGTGCCGTAGTACAAAAAATGCCGCAGTTAAACTACCCTTAATTTTTAGAATTTTAAAAATATTCTTTTTGATTCGTAATCTGCATAGCAAATAACATACACCTTTAACGTATGTACTCGAAGTTATGAAACATCCTGTATATTACTTAGGTAGGTACCTATATATTTTTATCAATTTGCAGTTTTAATTTGTAAATTACATGCTGTTGTTTAATTCTTTTAAATTACGTTTCGTAAATTTGTAAACGAACTGACTACAAATTTTGTTTTTATTGTCAAAACAAAAATCGAAACAAAAATTTGAAAATTTGTAAAAAGGTATTTTAAAACTCAATAGCCTGTAAAGCTATTGTTTTTTGTAAGCTATGACCGTAATGTTAGTTTCCTAGTTTTGAAGACTAACTTTACGAACATGTATCATAAACTACTATTCAATATTAGTAAAGTTATATATACCTAAGTAGAATTAAACATTTTGAAATTAAAGTTTGCTACAAGTTGCATAACTGCTATCCAAGTTTTTATAAATCCGAGAAATTTCTCTTGAGTTTTTCTTCATATCATATTACTTGGAGTTTTCGCTTGATGTATGATCAAAGGAAATGAAAAAGACTATTTCCTCTGACCTCACAAATTTTTTTCGGAATAACACACTTGATTGAGTCGTAGTAACCTAGATTGTATTTTGTAATACAGATGGTCTATATATTTTCACTTTTCCTGATTTATAAAAAAAGTAGGTACGAGTATTATCTAATTTTTTTTAAAATCAATATATAAAATTGGTATAAGAATATGAAAAATTAAGAAAGATATATTATTCAAATTTTAAATTAATCAAATTTGAAGTATTAATCAAATCAAGCTCAATTATTGCACTCGTTTTCTAAATATAATTTACAAACTGAAAATCAAATTTAAAAAACTATAAAATAATCTCCATGTTTGAAATAATTTATAGTATTAGAGATATGCACTGAAATAAATATTTGAAGGTATCAACAATATATAAATTATTTATATCAATATAATAACTTGTTCAACAATAAAGGATTAAGGTTTCGAAATAAATAACCGTTAATCGATTGATGTTCAAATGAAAATCAGAATAATGTCACTAAAATTGCAAATCTGTGTTAAATCTCGTTCATTTAATATTTTACAGTAATAAATGCAATCCCCGAATAATCGTGTTAAAATTACTGTTTTTATAATTAGTGTTCCTGTCATGAATATAATTATAAATTATAATTAATTTTATATCATAGGTAGTTTCAATTAATAACATGCAGTTAAAATAACAGTTAGTAATTATAATTTATCTTTACAATTTGTGTAATACACACAACTTTCAATCAGCATTAATAACATAGTAATTATAAAACCCAAATACATTATACATACAATCGGTGAAAATTTATAAATTAAACTTATTAAATATTTAATACCAATACCAAATTCATTTCGGTGTCCCTAATTTGAACGATTATAGCAACTGATCCTAGTTTATATGCGTGTAAGCAGTATAATAATACATTTTTTGTTTTTCTGAAATGTTGACATTTTCATAAACGTGCTATCAGACATGAAATAGTTTTTTAGTGTGTTAATAGGGCGATTAATAATTCGCTTCTCTCACGCGTTAATTGTATAGAGATTATTAATCGCTTATTAACACATGAGTTAGTTACAATATTTTTCCGTTGATCATACCTTTTTAATTTGGAGATAAACTAATCTCATTGCATGACAAATATGTGAGGTTAGTCACAATTGATATTGCTGAGAATCAATGTTACGTGAATATTATTAGCTAGAACTACTGTCAAAATAATTTATTTACCATTTTTTACAACCTACGGGTAGATAATATAACTATATTTCGTGTAGAACGCATTAAAAAAATCGTTGATTAATAAAAATCATACATTAATACGGGTCATTAATGTATGATTTTTTTCATTAATGATGATCATTGCTAAACGATCAACGGAAAATAAAATTTCAGCACCTACTATTAACTCAAGCTCACATGAAACTAATATTTTACTAGCAATAATTTACAATTTGCACAAAAAAATGTTCCTATTTTCTAAACTTAAGTTTTTGTCGTGTTATGCAATATTCATATCGTTGGGAAGGTACATATATCAAGGAATTGACTCACAAACCTTTATTAACAAGTATAATATATATATATATATATATATATATATATATATATATATATATATATATATATACTCTAATAATATTAATTTGCCCACTAGAATATAATCGAAGTGATACGCCTTATTCCTTGTTTCTGAGAGACATAACCCAAAGTAGCCTGAAATTTTATAGATTTTTGCGGGTATGGATACATTTCTTCATATAAAAAACATAAATGTCAATTGTCAAAGTCGCAACAACATCAAATTAATAAATATAATAGCGCCACAGTATTAATGGTACTACGCAGAAAAACAAACATTAATTTATACTTTATTACTTTATATCATAATAATGTAGTGAAAAATAATGTTATCACGAACGCGATGTTGACGAAATTTCCACAGCTTTTGCCAAAACTTCTCTCAGACACTAAACTGTTATTTGGAAGCACGTATGCTAATAACTATTTATTCAAATTATTATTATTAACGGGAGAAATTGCCGCTGGGAAATAATCCCTCACGATTCATGTATGCTACAATATTTACTTATTGTCCTTTATAAGACATATTGTAAATAAAAAATCTGACGTGTACACCACATGACTTCCTTGTACGCCTGTTAAACTGTTCATACTTTTCTTAATAACTAAAATGTAGAATTATATTATACAAATATATTAATAGGTATATAAGTACTACTACTACTGCTACTATACTCACAAATATATTTTAGTCATTTTATTTAAACTGCAGAAGAAGATATAAACGATATTTTACTATTGTCACTGCCACTGTCACTGTCATGTCATAATCATTTAAATTTTACGTAGTAACAAATGTTAATCGATCATGGACTACAAGATACCGAAATACTAAATTATAAATATATACTTTAATTATTCTTAAATCATACCAGATACAAAAATATTTATAAAATACCGTTTGTAGGTAATAATCACATAATCTTTCATTTAAAATAAAAAAATTGTCTTAAATTAAATATTTATCGAAATATTTGAAAAAAGTACTACTTCCGGTTTTTAGATTAAAATCAAAAATAGGAGGTGCACAACTAGATGTTATAACAGTCCTAAATACAAAATTTCAACTTTCTACGTCTAACAGTATTTGAGTAATGCGACATACATACGTCCGTACATACGTACATACGTACGTACATACGTACGTACAGACGTACGTACATACGTACGTACGTACGTACAGACGTCACGACGAAACTAGTCATAATGGATTCAAAATCTGAGAACCGAATTTTACGCGATTACAATACTTCCTTTCTACTCCGTACAAGGAAGTAAAAACATTAATAAAAAAAAATTATTATTACTGTCGTCGCTCTCGTCCTTAGTTTTCTATAAGTATGCTAACGATCAAAGAAGATTAGGTTTATCAACTATAAGATTTTTCCGGTCACTACCATACCCTCCGTTGGGCGGCTCTGGTGTATCACTGGAGGTAGCTCTACAACATAGACGGGCTGGCCATATAAGCGTCCGGTGCAATCACCAGGCCGGTTTGATAGTCCCAATCCGCCCCTGGTCTATACTATAGAGTTTAAATGAACAACATAAATGTTTTAAAAGGTAAAACAAGATCATTACTAAACGTCAGAATTGACACATCAACAACTTATTTACACGCGCACTATGAAAACCTACCTCCAATGATACAGCAGAGACATCTATCTAAAGGTACTCATCCTGACCGCATAGGAACAGTGTAAACTGATAGGAAGTCGTACAACCTAATCTTCTTTGACAGATAAAACAAAAAATATTAATTTGTGGCTTAAGAAAAACATGTTATCATTTCGTTGGTGGATTAATGATGAAAGAATATAATAGTTAATTGGTAACACTGTTATTTTGTTAAAATTGCATAGTTGTTCACTAAATAATAATGTTTTACAAAGTTTGGCTATGCTTGTTTACAGATACGAAACCGGCAACGGCATTCGAGCGAACGAAGCTGGTCAGCACGGCAATGCTCAAGGTTCGTACAGCTACACCGGAGATGACGGCCGCGAGTACACCGTGCACTACACCGCTGACGAGAACGGCTTCCGCGCGCAGGGAGATCACCTCCCCACCCCACCACCCATCCCTGATGCCATCCTCAAGTAAGTTACTACAAACATTGTTCCCAAAAATATGACACATAAGGCCCATCTCATGCTATCAAATGCAAAGCAAAAAGCATGTTACTATTTTGTGACTTTGGTTTTAAAATCGATTACCTCATATTTTACAATGATGAACTTATAGGTTGTGCTTACATGGCTATAGAATAAAATTTACAAAAAACCTTGCCTATTTTGTTACATAAATTCTAAACATTACTGAAAATGCTAGTTTTACATAAATTATTACAGTCAATAGGTTAACTGTTTTTATTTTATTATTATTAATACCTGAACTTGATTAATAATAATGAAAGTTAATGATGTTATATCTACTGAAGAAACGCCAGCTTTTGGTAGTTGAACGCACTGTGCTTCAAGTGTGCTCTCTTCCTCACCATTCGTACACATATCCAAAACAGTGGGACGTCGCTAGAAGTTGTGTTCTGTTTGTTAATTATTTAGTTAAATACGTAGTACCAATTTAAATTTAATTACATAAAATATTGCAGTATTGATTTTTATTCCCATCTCTTGCTATCAAATGCAAAGCAAAAATGCATGTTACAATAAATCATTTTGTGTACTTTGGTTTTGAAATCGAGTTGTACTTATAGGTTGTGCTTACATGGCTATAGAATAAAATTTACAAACAACCTTGCCGTATTTTGTTAAATAATTTCTAAAAATTACTAAAAATGCGAGTTTTACATAAATTATTACAGTCAATGGGTTAACTATTTTTTTAATTTGGTCAAGCTTGAATAAGCTACACTTCATAAAGTCTACCGTCCGATGTTGCTAGTTTCGGTAGGCAACAACCTTAAGTTCCGCTCCAAAGAAAGTTTGTATTTTTGCAAGCAAAAGCATCCTCAAACAATAGTGTTAGGTACAACTTATTCAATTGAACAAATATTGTCCTTTTAATTTGATCAAGCATGAATTATTTTACGAGGGGAAGAAAATTATTATCTAAGACTGATTAGAACTAAATCTAAAATATTCTTTGTTTTAGGTCTCTGCAGTACAACAGCCAGCACGCTGGCTCTAACCGTTACGACTCTGGCAGGTACGATGGATCCAGTGGCTTGGAAGGAATCAGTGTAGAAGCCGCTTCCAGGCAATATTTGGCGCCCAGACAACCTAGCTTCTCCCGCAACTCCGGATATCATTATTAGACACAGTCAATAATTATATGTCTCAGGTTTTAAATAAGTAATGAGCAGCATTATGTATTTATATAATTATTAACAAATAAAGCTTTTATAATAAATTATTATGTTTTTTATATTATTTCAATAATGAGCACGTCATTTTTGTCAATGGTAATATAACAAATGGGTACTTTATTAATAGAAAACTGACTTGCGCAGTTATCAGTGGCGGATCTAGAAAATCTCCAAGAAGGGGGCGGATTCTTTTCAAAAATAATATTTCGATGCTGTTTTTAAGGTTCAAGGTCAACGGCTGTTTCATTAAAAGTCAAGTTTATCTATAAAGCGGAAATTACATATATTTTAGCCTTTTCCACGACTAAAAATTTAAATAAATAACAAATTTAAAAAATTAATGATATGAAAATTGGAAAATTTCTTTATCTTTAATTTGTCAACAATTTCTTAAACTTTTAAAGATCAAATTCTCTCAAAGGTGGGCGATCGCCCCATCGCCCTCCCCTTGGATCCACCACTGCTATAATTACAAAATAATATATTTTTCAATTGTTACTTTATTAAAATTATATTTAGTGTAGGTATAATTAAATAATAAAATTTAAATTTACCAACCGCCAAGGGGGAGGGGATCGCCCCCATCGCCTCCCTCCCTTAGATCCGCCAATGGCAGTTACTAAATGATTTTTCACACAACTATATCGGCTCAACACGAAAGTCCGATTATACGTTACACAGTAGTGATGGGTCTTTCGTTCATTTTTAGTGAGTCGTTCATTTGAACGACTCTGTAAAACAGCACTGTGCGTTTCAAATGACACCGTGCTACCGTGCTAGTGTGCTGCTCAGCTGAGCTGCTTTGCTCATGTGCTCATGCTCACAGCACTGTGCGCTCCGCTCGCCTTGTGTGCATGTGCGATGCGCAGCGATGTGGCATGTGCCAAACTGCATGAACCTAGCATTTTAGTTAGTTGATAGTTGTGTTCTCGTCTTGATTACTCGTTGCTGCAAACAATAGATTATTGAACGTTGCTTATTGTAGTTGTATATGTATATTGACAATGGAAAATAAACAAAATAAAAATTCTGCAAAAAGGAGTACCTATTGTCTGGCAACATTTTGAAGAATGTTCAACAAATTTAGCAAAATGTTACTATTACTTTTACATTAATGTATTTTTTGCATTTACTTTCCAGTCCTACATTGTTTCCACTTCCCATATTGTTGATTATTTTCATTGTTGTCCGTACAACAGAAACGCCACGCTTCTCAGAATACACAGCACTCAGCACCGTGCGCTGTATGTATGTTTCGTTCGTTTCGTTCATTCCACTCGCACTCGTTCGTCTTTCTGCGTTCAGCGAGCGGAGCGGTGAGCGGAGGCTAAATAGTAGCACGGAGCTAGTGTGAACTGGTGTGCCGTGCTGAACGAACTAAAGAGTCGTTCGTTCACGGCACACTCAAATGAGTCGTTCATTTTGAACGACTCGTTCATGAACGACCCATCACTATTACACAGGTTCCACACGTTGTTGGAATGCACAAACAAATTGTGTTTAATATTCATGAATATATTCTATTAACACGAAGTATACAATGGCATTTGTTGCCTGTTATTTTTATTAAAAATATCACGAATATCTATTCCAACGATAGGTATATAATATAACAGCGTAAATTTAAAATTGAATGCTGAAATGAGTGGAATAGGTTGAATTTATTTGTAGTAAACAGACGATCTAGAAATTTTAATATTAAAATTCTTGAGCAAATATTTCAATGCAAGTTATAAACTAGCAATTCAAAGTAATTGAAAACACAAGAAGTACGTAAATAGCTGTAACTATTCTGATTAAAAATAATTCTTCTGCTTCTGCGGAAAATGTTTGTATAGGAAATGTAGTTTTAAATTCATATTCACAAAACTGAAAATTATCAGGTGTAATACTGTAAGAGATGATAATTTTTTGAGAATTGTTTTGTCGTTTCCACGGCAACTTATTTCTAACAATTTCACGACACAAAACATCATCTATCAATTTCCCGAAACGAAGTTGAGGGGAATTGTCAGATGATGTTTTGTGGAGTGAAATTGCAATAAGTTGCCGTGGAATATAGACAACAATTCTCTCAAAAAATTATTATCTCGAATGGTATTTAAGAAGAATATTTTTCTTGTTAAAAATACTACCAAAACGACTCATTTTGCTAAACATTTTTGACGTTTCATGTGACAAATTAATTTATTTTTTGTAACTAACGTAACAAAATAAAACCTAATCTACATAATTATGTTGTCAGGTACATCATTTTACATTTTCAATTCTATTGGTTGCATTACGTCATTTGACGTCATCATTACGCAATATGATTGGTTAAAACATCTGTCAAAAAATATTCTGTAAAACATAGAATATCGTGGTCACCTTGGTATGTTTCTTTAAATCAGCTAATTTGCACTAATACAATGATTTATGTTTTTGAATTTGTAGACGGTTCTTGTAAATTTTTATTGCGCTTCCCCCACCTCAAATTTTAAACCGGGAGCTCATGACAGGTGATGGTCTCCGATTTCATACAGCATGCCTTTTGGAGGATAAAATATTGAACCTATGACAACAAAGAAGAGCGGCTATTAAACCCTTACACGTTTTCCGGTCATATGGAAAATTATTGCAATTTTCCACTTGCATAACAATTTTGTGTTTTTCTCTGATTTAATAATGCATGCCCTTTTATCAAAGAAACTTAAACACATTTCAAGTCATAAAAATTATATGCATGCGATTTGCAGGATCCCAAAGGACTCAAATGGTCACGTGATCTTGTAATAAAAATATGGGTTTCCGCGTTTTCATACAACATGCCGATGAATTAATATTTGTGTCATAAAACCCCTATAACCAAATTGGCATGCAGTCCTCGTTGGCCCAAGGGTGAAAAATTTCGGAAAAGTTTTGGAAAAGTGGAAATGCAATGACCAGAAAGCGTGCAAGGGTTTAATACCCATTTTTACCTCTCGCCTAGAGAGGTATAGGGATCGTGAAAAAATTCGATGTCGAGATTTTTGTCAATTAGCACGTTTTAGCACCTTTAGAACCTATTTTGACTATTTTCACGATGATGTCTGTGTGTGTGTCTGTGTGTGTGTCTGTGTGTGTGTATGAAAGTCTGTATGTACGCCTACTATAGCCTTTCGTCCCGGTTCATTATCTCAAATTCTACTGAACATAAAATTATAATATTTTGCATTATACATTTATATATGTTAATGAAGAGCTGAAAAGATTTTGGTAAAAATCCACCAACCGGAAATGGTACTTTTCTTGTAGCACTATAACATTTTTTGCAAAAATTGTATAAAATAATGCGATTGTTACAATTTGCCATACCACACATGAAAGAAGAAATTACATTGTACAATATTTAATCTTACTTGTTTCTATATCTTTAACCAGTAAAGAAATATAATTTTTTTAAATATATAATTTTACCTACCATGATTTGTGAATCCCGAAATAGAAATAAAATTTAAAACAAAAATAAAATTGTCAATGTGACAGATAAACAGATGTCTGTGGCAAGGAGGTTTCTCTGTGGTGTAGGGCATGTGTAGAGTGTGGTGTAGAATTTTGAAATGTTGGATATAGTATAGAAATAGATATTAACTGGACATAGTATTATGTCGGTATTATGTAAATATGGTATTTATAAAATAAAATTATATATTAAATGAGCTGATTAGATTTGTGAAATATATAATTTATTACCTAATTAAAGCTTAATATTTGGTTAAATACGAGGTTAAATAATAATACTTCAATGTCAAGGCGAGAGGTATTGTAACGGCCACGTCAGATTTTTCTATGTTGTCATAGGGTCAATATGCAATCCTCCAAAAGGCATGCTGTATGAAATCGGAGACTATAACCTGTCATGAGCTCCCGGTCTATTTGTAATAAAACCAGACAGCGATTTGAAAGCTGCTAAATAGACGCCAAGCACTTATTGATTTTGCTTCAAATATACAAGATAACAAGATAAAAACCAAATAAAACTAGAATATTATTTTTGTTAATTCAATAAAATGTTGTTCTATCTATTTCTGTATTCCCGTGAACCAAACGACGTGTCTGATATAAAATCACTTACTTGAACTTTGTATACAATTGATTTTTTGTGTAATGACAAATTTGATGAAAGTGAAATTTTACTTTCCGAAAAGGCGCCCTGTTGTAATAAAATAAAAATTGGCACTAGATACTGAAGCACTTGTTTTTATGGAGTAATGAGATAAAGGTTCAGGTTCAGTCTTTTTTATTTTACTGAAGCTAATAAATTTTTTATTGAAAGTGCTTCACGTTTCACATCAGACGCAATATACCTACTAGCTAATTTAAAAAGAACTAAACATCAAAGTTAATTCTAAGAAACATTAACTGTGACCTTATAACAAACTTCAAAAGTTAATTAATTTCATCGAAATGTGATGTTAAACTTTTTTCTATTGTTCAATAAAAATCGACATTAATTAGTTATTAAATCTTCATATCATTGTGACGTTTGAAATTACAAATTTTTGAAAGCAAAAAGAAATGATATTTTCGGAAGATAGAAAATAATGTATTACCTATGTGCTACTTATGACCCTATATTGAAGCTACTACTTCAGTTACGTGCTCTGAAAATTTACTTTTTCTCCTCGAGTAAAAATTATGTATGCGTTGCAGCGTGTAATACTATGATTATATTTATCGCTTGAATTAAATTTGTGATTCCCACTGCACTTTTTGGGATTAAATCTACTTTATGAACAAAAAAAGTCTAAAGAAATCATTATTTTTATACTTAGCTTGAGACTTGACGTAAATTGTTAAATCAATACGTTAAGTATTATATAAGTCAGCTTTATCATTGGATGTCTTATTAATTAACAATTAATTAACAATCAATAATCAAACTTCTTAACGTTAAAATTAAAAGTATTTTTTCTTTCAGCTTGGCGACGATATCAATATAAGTACATATTTCAACTTTATTTTTGACTAATAATTTCTACCAGTAGAAAAATAACCTGGATTTTATAGTAGCGTGGCTTATTTATTTTTTCGATGAAATCAATAAAACCGACTTCTAAATTCCCACCTCTGAAACGTATAAAATAAAATAATATTTTTTCACGACATGCGGAGAAAACACAATTTTCTTCTCGCGAAATAGTGAGGAAAGTAAGTTTTCCCTCTCTAGAGAGGAAAGTAAGCAGTGTTACCACCAGTGTTATTTTACGATGAAATATCTTAAAAATTATAAATAAATTAATTATTTTATTGAAAATTCTTATTTTATAGTGATGTACTGTAAACGATTATTTTAAAATGATTATGTTTTATACTTTCTTTTTCTATTATTTCACGATTTTACATCTTAATTTAATTTGGCATATTGGCTGCATTTCGTTGTTTTCAAAAGTCATTCTGACAGATTGCAGTTATAACCTAACTTCTAGTTATGTGTTTCCAGGGCCGCCGCGTGCGAGTGTGCAGGGCGTGCCCCGCACAAGGGCGGCTCATCAAGGGGGCGGCATTCTGGGTGAAAATTAAATTTTTATTTTTCTAAAAAAAATTAATTTTAATGTTTGACAATAATTTTTAGAATTCATTGTTTAAAAATTATCATTATTATGATTCTCAATTTGATTACATCTTCTTTTATCAAATACCTTCCTATACTACACGTTATTGTCAATGACCTATAACAGATTCCGCAAAAATAGTTGACGTAGAGCTTTGAATAAAAAAAATTTCGCCATCGGCGCTATTTTCTACTGCAAGAGTCAGTATAATATTAATTATTGTGACCGGCCGATTATGCGAATGCTCGGTAAAAATTTTAGTTCCAGTGCGTCTCTGGTCACCAAATTTTCTTTATGAAGCATTATGACTTCAATAAAAATAAAGGTATACTGATCAATAAAAAAAAACTTTGTCTTAGAGCCATTGGCGGATCCAAGATTGGCGGGGCGATAGGACGACCATCCTTCCCCCTTTGTGATAATTTGTTCTTTAAAATTTTAAAAAATCGTTTCCTGACAAATTACAAATAAATAAATTTCCCAACTTTCATTTCATAATTTTTATTTATTAATTTCTACTCGTGAAAGAGGGAGGAGGGTAAAATATAATGTAATTTCCCCTCTATGTAAAAACTTAACTTTTAATGAAACAGCCGTTGACCTTGAACTAAAACATTTTTTTCGCCTGCGGCGCTATTTCTTCTTTTTCTAAAAAAAAAACTACCCAAGTACTATTTTTATTAGGATTTCGCCCCCTCCTTTCTAGATCCGTTACTGCTTAAAGCTCAAAACAGAAAAAAGGAAAGAACCTCTAAATGGAAATATTTGGCCGGCTCATATTGAATAATTGCAATTTCTAATAGGGGGCGGATTTATGAAATATTGCACACGGGCGGCTAATACCCACGCGGCGGCCCTGTGTGTTTCTTCTAAATTTACAATGTTTTTAAATATGTCGTGAGAAAAATGTTGTGTCTAACGCGAGAGGAAAGCTCTTTTTCCACTCTTGCTCGATTGCTCGTGACACAAACTTCGAGCTCGAGTGGGAAAAAGAAGCACTTTCGTCTCTAGTTGGACAAATAACTATTTATCACCTATTTTTGTAGGGTAATAATTAAATATACCTACCTATAAATTTGAAGTCGGCGCAGAGATTTGTCAATAGTACTACATTTGGCAACGTCTTCAAATTGATATGTATATTTAATTATTGCTCTACAAAAATAGGTCTTCTTTCCTAACATGTACCTATCTTCAATTTGATTTAATTATTTAACTTCGTCATACATAACAGAAAGTAAATATGACAATTTTTATTTTTGTAGAGGTACCTATCATAGGTAACAATAAATATCTTACATGTCCAAGTTGTTAAGAATCCGGTAAATCTATAATAAAGATTAAATGTTAATATTTTTTCGATTTCATATCAAGAACCAAGAAACGAAGAATATAAATAATCTGCTATCTTTTATTCGATGCACGCGTTCATTGAACTCTAGTAACTACAGATTCCTCTAGCACAGATTGATGTGGTGTTCCTATGTCTATTTACTTTAGTTTTACTTTGGTTCCGCTGCCTCTTCGGGTCAGGAAATAACAACTGTTGAACTATCTACAAAGCTTGTATAACAAAGACCGAGGTCGGATATGAGCAGAAGGGATAGCGAAGTACGTTTTTTGTGTTGATATACGCATGTTTCCATCCATCAGATCTAACTTCAAAGTTAGCTGTTTTTAAGGTACAGGGGGCAGTAGCAAGTATGCCATCCTACAAGTGTTCCCGTACTTCTAATAGAACATGCCCAGTCTGTTTTGTATAATCTCAGACAAAAATATTACAACAGACAATCTGCGTATAGTGTCATTCAATTTAGACACGTTTAATTTTCTTTTACATATGAGTGTACTACGTCTCATAGATGCACAGCTTATATTAGTTCAGGAGTCTGTCGTATTTGCGGGTGATAATTTCGTGAAATATGATTTTCGTAATACTATCAAAATTATGGTAAATATTGAGATAATTGTACAAACTTTGTAATAATTTGGTAGAAAATTCGTCATACTATGCTTCTCCAGTGACAGTTTTCCAAAAATTTGTGTCAAATCTCGGTCAAATCTGTTATATCCGTAATAAAAATGTCATTTTTTAATGGAGTAAATAAAAAATGCCGGAAAAAATTATAAATCTGTCATTAAGGAGGTACACTCGACACTTGAAATAATGAGAGAGTTTAATGAAACTTTGCAAAATTAATCAAAACATTGTAAAAATGTTACCTGAATTTTTTCATAATTTTTCACCACGTAGATTATCCAAAAATAAATGTTAAAAAACTACATTTTACATGGCCTCTTATGAGACTACTTTTAAGTCAACGTGAAAAGCATTTAACGAAATGAAAGAAAATTCCAATTGCTTCTTTAAAACGTGCATTACTATCTCAAAGACCGGATAAAAGTAATACAAGCATCACTTACCACGTAATTAACAAGAATTCTTAAGCGAAAGACTGACGTTTATGCCTACTGGAGAATATAGGCGAAAACATAATATAGACACGGCAACGTTGAAAAGCGCGAAATTTGAATTTTAACCAGAAAAAAACCTTATATATCTATAATCACAAGTTTTTCACAAGAATGAAAGGTATATTGTGTACAAATGATAAATAATTTATACCTAACGATTTGTATGATGTTTCAAGTGCAGAATTCTCTTCACCTTCATGTTTAGTATCTGTCAGATTGACATAAGAACAGCACAGCGTTGCCGTAGTTTACACTGGTATTTGACCGAATGAAATCTTATAAAGTAAACAAGTTTTACATAATAAAAATTAATAATATTCTTAATTAATTGATTTAAATCTCATTTTATTAGATAAGAATGCGAATAGACTGCGTTTACATACAATAAAAATGTTTATTATTATTTTTTATAAGTTGGAACCCTGATATGAAATGCATTGCGAGCATAGGAGATTCCCCTACCCCTCACCGCCCGAGTGTACCACCTTAAGCAAGCATAGAAAAATCTTTTATCTATCGATTGATATATTAGTTTTCATAAATATCTTTTATTTACAGCTGATTTTAATATGAATAGTAACAAGAAATTTTCGGTGTTTAGAGTAATAGCAGTGAACCGCCTTATGTTGTAGGATTTGAAGAAATGTCCCCCAAGTTTAGTGATCAGAAATACGGAAGTATAGATGGCGGAAGGATGTGACTTTGGCATTGTGCAAAGCACAAGCCACAAATATAATAGCTTGACAGGGGTTAAAAGATAACAGCAGTGAATCCTTAGTCCTTGGCTTGGGTTCCTGGCGGAAGTTCCCGGTTTCCCTGCGGAAAGCACGTTGCACGTTTCTTTTCGCTTGACTGCAGCATATGATCGCGTTCCAATGGGAGTTGGTAGGAGTGGAAACTTCCTGTTTCAGATGCACAGTGCACTGAATTTTGTAGTATCTGGCGATGTTGAGAGTTTCATAAAATAAATACTTACATATATAATTAAAACATGAACACGTATATGCCGGGTGTTTGTTTTGAATTTTTATGTCCGGAAAATCATCATTTAAAAATCTGATGTGGCCAGCACACAACCTTCCGCCATATCTAGACTTATAAACATAAATGTATGGTTTTTTTTTAAAATATAGAAATAAAAATATAAAATATTCAAACAGAAATTTGCATCACCTGAATCAAAAGATTCATTCTCAGGAAAACTCTTCTGTGTTGAAGCAATCCTCCGTTCAGTTACTACATTTAATATCTTATGACTTGTATGGCGCTAGTATGTAAACTTGTCACCCATTTCACCTGTCAATATTTTTTACGCAGAAACAAAAATCAACCGAAAATGGATTACAGGATTTCAACGTTTTATCTGATAAATTTTAATTTTACTGCAGTTCTTTCATGCTACCAGATAAAGACAATTTTTTTATAACGAATGTTACAAATAACTTTTCTTCTTATGCTTATTACAAATAAATACTATATTTAAAAAAATATTGACATATTAGCAACAAATACGGATGGTTGGCGAAAATAGGTGTAAACTTTAAAATCATTTTTGTTTGATAATCAAGAATAATAATTAAAATTTTGAGTTTTTTTGATTAATTAATACCTACGTAGTTTTGAAAATATAAATTGCTCATTATTTTAATTTACTTGTCATAAATTTTTATAGATATTGTCAATATTTTTATCAGGATATAAATTTTATTACTAAAAAGTATGATTGAATATTGGATTCCGATAATCAACAGTAAATTATAATTGACTGTCTGGGTGTCTGGCTATCTTGGAAATATTTATGTTAAGAAGATACTAAAAAGTGTTATTTATGATTTTCATTTCATATTACTTACATACACACATACATACATACATAAAATTTCCCTAAAATAGAGTTGGCACGAACCAGTTCAAACAAAAATTCATACATCTTAAAACGAATCTTCACAAACATTCAACATTTACCCATAATCGATCTACACTGCCTAACATCTCATCCATGTAATCAATACATACATGAACAAAAACCTAAAGAAGTTTATGCTAAAATTAATGAATCTACAAATTTTACTTAGGTACCTACAACAATAATTTACAATTTTAATAAGTACTTGGATACGCCCAAATACTTAGGGGAGAGTGTTCCACAATGAGACAAAAGAATTTTTTAACACTGCCGCCTATTTAAGTGCGATTTGTACTCATTTAAGTACATTAAACATAATGCGTAGGTTTTAATGCTATAGTTTGGTGTAAATCTATCTAGCAGATTAAGAGTTATTTAAAAAATTGTAGTGAGTGTTTTTTTTTATTAAACTACCCACACAGCAAAAGATATACTTTGCATATGAAATATAAATCCAATATGTGAAAAAAATTATATTCACATTCATAAAATATCTTATTGTGATTTCATATACTTTTACGTATATATTCTGAACATACCCAGAATGTTCATAAATAGTACATGCTTTCAATAATATTTTATGTATATACTTTCATGGATGTGAAGAAACTGTGTGGCGCAAAAAATATACATAAGATATATAGGACTGTATATTTAACTTTGAAGAAATTATTCGAATTTTATGAATCTACCAAGACTAATGTAATTGTTTGGTTTATATTAGTAATAGTGATAGATTTAATTTATATTTTTATATTATATTTATATTTTGATAGTGAGGTCTTGCTAAAAAGTTTAACATGCCTATTTTATTTGTTAATACGAATACATCAACATTGTAGTTTTATAACTACTGATGCAAGTTCTTTAACTGTTATTTTTTTTGTTTTTAAGAAATTTCAGTTCACGTTTAAAATAAATAATGAGACAATTTCAATTTTTTTTGAAAATTTTTGTTTATGAAAACTATAATAAAGTTTATGTTTATACTTTGAAAATTTATATTTGTTAATAAACAAAATTTCTAGAATGACAAAATCATTTTCTGTCTCATTGTGGAACACTCTCCCCTATATTACTTGACATAAAATAGTTACCCTATATCATTGTTAAATGTTCATTATCTAAATTTAACGCTGAATAAAGTTACCTAGGTACTTGTTTTTTTTTAAATGTAGGTCCATAATTCACAATTTTATCAAATTTTAAAAATATATTAATTATGTGTCATACTTCATATCTAAACTAAAAAAACTCGTAAAATGATTCATATTTCATATTTGCTAATATAAATAGAGTCAATTTCTGTAACGATTTCAATATACAATACACCTAATAAAATATCAACAAAAGACAATACCGCACCAAAAATGAATACTATTAAATTTATGTGTGTTGTTCTTTTAATTTCTGCGTTCTTGTTAAATGAAGCATATTCCAGTCCTCACGTAAGAATACTTTATTATTTCAATGTTTTTTAACTAAATTTCGATTTTCCAAGCTTTATTTGTTCCATATTCCATTATAAAATAATGTATACATTATACAGGTAAAAATAATGTATACATTATTTTTACCTGAATTAAAGTAAAAATCTGGCATTCTGGGTATGATGAAAGAGGGGACTGGAAAATTAATAACAACAACAACAAGTTCAACAATAATACTAATAATATTGCCGGTAAAAAAATGGGTTTTGTGGATTTTACCATGTATCTTCTAGTGGAAAAACGTGATTTTCGGACTTTGAGACGTGGATAGCGAGAAATTAAGGCATTTTCAGACCCATATTGCATTTGAAAGTTTGTTCTAGACTTCGAGAACTGTCATTTCCCAAAGTTACAGAAAATTTCACCGAGATTATTGGTCCCATGTATTTGGTGCGGGGTCCTTTGTAATTTTATGAACATTTTTATATTTGTCAATAAACATTGATGTGATTTTGTTCAATATTTAAAGATTTATAAATTTGTAATACTTAGGAGATTTGCACAGAATCCCACAATTAGTTACAGCTATAATAATAATATAATAATAATATTAAGAACAAAATTTTGTATGTTAGGATAGACACGATGATGGGGATGGTGATCATGAACATCATCATCATCATCATGATCATGATGATCATGATGGTAATTGTGATCATGATAAATCAACTGAGAAAGGTACCACCACTACTGCTGCAACCGAGGCTGCAACCGAGGCAGCAACCGAGGCTGCAACCACAGCCCAACCAATTACCACAACTGAAACAACTACCAGCGACGTTACCAAGAAATTGTAACTATTACAATATAATAAGTACCTAATTAATTATAGTACAACACAGACTAGATGTATGAATGTGTTGTACTTATGAGGTTAACATATATTTCATGCACGTTCAATAAAGCACAATATTAAAATGATAAATATAATGCCTTATTTCTTACGTCTACCATTAACTGCCATCACTCACTCGTACTGCTCGTACCTAGTTAAAACGAGATATCGTCTCGAGATTCTCAAAATTTCGAGACGAGAGTAGCTTTATTCTCGTCTCGATTTCTGGTCAATAATGCAGCTTTTAATGACAATGATAAAAAATCTGACGTGGCCATCACACAACCTTCCGCCGTATCTACACTTTAAACAGAAATGTATACGTACAATCCGGTGCCCATTTAAAATATACAAATAAAAATCTAAAATATTCAAACAGAAATTTGCATCACCTGAATAAAAAGATTAATTCACAGGAAAACTCTGCTGTGTTAAAGCCATCCTCCGTTCAATTACTACATTTAATATCTTACTTATGACTTATATGGCGTTAGTATGCCAACTTGTCACCCGTGTCACCTGTCAATATTTTTTACGCAGAAACAAAAATCAACCGATCATGGATTACAAGATTTTCACGTTTTACCTGAAAAATTTAATTTTTAAATTTTACTACAGTTCTTTAATGCTACCAGATGAAGACAAATTTTGCAAATAACTTTTCCTCTTTATTCTCATTACAATTAAACACTATATTTATCAAAATTTTATACAATTTTTGACAATTAAACTTTTTTACTCTTCAAGAAATATCACTTCCGGTGAAGATATTTGTACCAAAATCTAATGAGTTCTTCCAATTTGTATACAAATGTAAAATACCAAATATAATTTTTTTTGGGTAATTCGTATTTGAGTTATCCGACATACACACCGGCTTTGACCTCATACACACACACATACATACACACAGACATCATCGTGAAACTATCAAAAATGAGTTGTAACTAATTCGTGCTCATCCACTAAAAACTCTCTACCCGATTTTTTGCATGATTCCAATACCTTCCTTTACAGGTAAGCGGAAGGTAAAAAGTATTAGACATTACCTACTGAAATACAACTCATAATTGAAATAGTTATTTGTATAACAAGTTTTGAAAATATAGTTTTGTCGAACGCGAACGAAAATTGCAGTTCGAGCGAAGGGAGGGTTGCAATCGTTTAAGTTCGACAAAATATTTTCAATTCGTGTTAAAAACACTATTTTTTCTACAATATTTCCAAATGTATATAAATTACTGAAGATATTTGATACCAGAAACAAAACTAGCACTGCAGAGCGAACGTTTTCAACGCTAAAAAGGATTAAAACTTATTTACGAAATTCAATTATTTACGACAAATTCGTGACTATGCTTTATTATTATTATTAAATTTTTATTTAGAAAATAATAATTTAGTACCTACGTATAAATGATTTTGACAATCTATTATTCTGACATTGACGTTTAAAACGTTACGCATTTGTTCATCTCCTGTTTTTAATTCCATGACTGTTACTATTAATTCGCTATTCCGTGTATTTTCAAATTTGATTTCTGCAGTTATGAAGCAATCAAAATAAATTTTGTTTACTGATCCGGATGTAGAATTTTATGCTCAACAACATTTATTTGAAACATTTTTGTCTAAAATAATTAGGGAAGCAATGCGAACGGAAAAACTGATTTACCATGTTAAACGCCTATGTTTCACTTTTCAATATACACCCGGTACCTATATTATGTAACCTAAACTTAAACTATTTTGAACCCTCCCCCTTTTCAAAGTCCTGGATACGCCACTGATCTGCATCATACATTTTTGTTAGTTTTCTCAACGTGAATACCTTTACTATTTCGAAATAAAAAAGCCTGCGAACGCGAACCCGTATATGATAATAAATTATTTTGAAAACAATTTTATTCTGAAAATAATACCGTAAGGATATAATTTAATCTGACTATTTTGAAGAAAACTAACTGTCATTTTAACCAGTTTTAAAAGACTTTTCATTACTTTCATCTATCGACTATACTACCTTAATAAAATCAACTTTATTACTGTCAATACAAAACACACGTAGCACATTCACGCTGTCAAACTTGGCACTGGGCGCTAGTCCCGGCATCGTATAATCTGCGCCAGTTTTCGAGTGTATAAATCAGTGTTATTTGAGTAGTTAGGGAAAACGGTCGCGTCCCACGAAATAAATCCACGTCCACTCCGTCCTTCGCACCGAACGTCCAACGACATCGCCAACAAATTGCCTGGTCAAGAGCTATCCGGCCAGAGGGAGGCTCGACGCACGAGTCGATCAATTTCAACCGATACAAACGCAAATGTCGCCCTACAAGCTTCAATATATGCCAGTGTTTGATATTTGTTGTTTTTATAATAAAGAATTCGAATTTTTGAATGAAGTTAGTTCATTACCTTACCTATCAATAAACTTTCCTATAAGTAATGTAATGTAATATAAAAATCTGATGTGGCCAGTACACAACCTCCCGCCATATCTAGATTTATAAACATAAATGTATACGTAAAGTTTGTGTTGCGTTGTGGTGACCGGTACGTCATTAGTTTCTGAACTAATAATAAACATGCGTTATGTATATCTCTCATTCGTTGGTTAATGTTATGTCTGTCTATTATGATTATCTCTTTTCCACTAGTATACTTAAAAAGAGAACGATACCTTTACGCCAAGAGAAATGCCAAACACGGATTATATGTTTTGTAGGAAATTTAAGAATATTCACAATGTTGTACAATGAACAGGAACTACAAATAATAATAATAAAATTATACTCACAGCAGAAAGCATAACACAACCGTAAACTACTAAATACTAATAACCTTAAATAGAAAATTGCAAATTTCAAAACATACCAGTGAATCTAAAACATTGGTTCCCGTTGTTAAAATGAAACAAACCCATTGCCATGAGAATTCATTTTTTAGGTAATTACGGGTAATTAATAATGATAATTGCAAAAATATAATATTAATTCCACTAACATTTATATTTATTTAGTTTATATTTAATGTAATTTTATCTTTCTAGTTTAGTTAGTGTACAAAATACCTACAATGACTCCTTATCATATAAAGTATGCAATAAATAGTAACTTCCAAATTTTAAACTCAATACTTTTAAAAACGTTTAAATTTGTTGTTACATTTATCTAATTAGGTATATAAACAATAATTATTTCCACTAAAATATTTATTATTATTGTAAGTTTTGTATTATGTATTTAACCATTTTACACTCCAAACTCAAAAAAATCTGACGTGGACACCACATGACTTCCTTGTACGCCTTGTTTGTTCATAATTTTCTTAATAACTAAAATGTAGAATAATATAAAAAATTCTTTAATTTATTATACTAGTATACTCACAAATATATTTTAGTCATTTTATTTAAACTGCAGAAGAAGATATAAACGATATTTTACTATTGTCACTGCTACTGTCACTGTCATGTCATAATCATTTAAATTTTACCTAGTAACAAATGTTAATCGATCATGGGCTACAAGATACCGAAATATTAAATTATAAGTAGGTATATACTTTAATTATTCTTAAATGATAGAAGATACAGAAAAATTTATAAAATACCGATTGTAGATAATAATCACATAATCTTTCATTTAAAATAAAAAAAATTGCCTAAAATTAATTATTTATCAATTTTTTTTTAAAATTTACTACTTCCGGTTTGTAGATTGAAACCAAAAATAGGAGGTGCACAACTAGATGCTATAACAGTCCTAAATACAAAATTTCAACTTTCTACGTCTAACCGTATTTGAGTTATGCGACACACATACGTCCGTCCGTACGTACGTACGTACAGACGTCACGTCGAAACTAGTCATAATGGATTCAGAAAAGGTCAAAACGGATATTTCCGTCAAAATCTGAGAACCGAAAATTTTCGCGATTACAATACTTCCTTACTTCGTACAAGGAAGTAAAAATACTTTTAAAAATGTTTAAATTTGTTGTTACATCAGCAACAATTTATCCAACAATATAAACAATTATTTCCATTAAAAATTATTATTAATGTAAGCTTTGTGTTTAACCAATTTTCATGTAATACCGTGAATATTGTATCAAATAACACATGTTTCCAACCTTTAATTTTCCTTGAAGCCTTGTTGAATAACTTGAAGTAAATCCAAGAGCAGGAACCACAATTTAACTTTTAAATAGCACTATTTCACTTTAAAATACCACTATTTTCACTGCAAAACACCACGATTTCACTATAAAACTGGCGATTTCGACTGTTTTGATGCTATAGTTCTCAATCTAAGTTTCTTAATTGAACGGCGAATAACAAGTCTGCGTGACGTCACTCAGCAACAATCAACAAAACAGATACTGCACCGATTGGGTTCGTATTAGATATGGTAATAGTTTAAGATTTGAATTATAACATGACCATATTAAAATGTCAATGCGCCATCTTTTAATAAAATGGTGGCTAGCTAACTCAAAATGTACTGCACCGATTGGGTTCAAATTTGGTATCGTAATAGTTAAAGAGTTGAATTACAACATGAGCATATTAAAATGTCAATCCGCCATTTTGGAACAAAATGGAGACCAATTACTCAAAGTTTACTACACCGATTGGAATCAAATTTAATAAGGTAATAGCTTAGGATGTAACATATGACATGAGCACAATAAAATGGCAGTCCGCCATCTTGAACCAAAATGGCAATTAGCTAATTCAAAATGTATTGTGCCGATTGGGTTCTGGTATGGTAATAGCTTAAGATCTAACTTCGGCGATGAAATATATATTTTTTCATGAAAAATATCTTTTTTCATTTCTCAGGGGGGTGGGGAGTAAGCGCCCTCTTGCCACCATATATGGTATGGTAATAACTTAGGATTCTTATAACGAGTTTGAGTTGGAGTTGAGTTCGTTGTGTGGGCAGGTTTAAAACTATTTTACACATCCAGAGGATGATCCCGGGTCAGATCGAAACGACGATGCTGTAATAAAATTATTTATGACTGAAACCCAGTAATTTTTCATCATCCAGTCAAGAAATTTCCACTTTTATACAGTCCTGTATTTAGTAGGTACTTGGTAATTAAAAATAAAGGTACATATTATTGTATATATTATCCCTTGGCTGTTTGGGTGATAAATTTAAAACACAGTACTGAGAATTCAGCCAATTATATATTAATATTATGTTTGACATTTTTCCAGTGCATTATCTAAATGATGTTTCAACAAATAAACTATATCATTCTTTAAATACCGACACCTTTTTATAAGTTAATATTGACACCGACAATGCGTGTAACAATTTAAATTACTGATGACCTTTCACTAGTTCCTGATCAATTGGCATATGACGGCTGATGGCACAGCACCGCTACATCTTCAAGACGTCCTTGTACATTCTTGCCTAATTTATATAGAATAATAGAGCAATAGGTGATGTTCGCTTAATATAAATAGACGATTAAAAATTGCAGAAGCATCATTCACCTGTCGTTCATTCAACGAGAAACATGAAACTGGTACGTACATCGGTAATTACATTTGAAAGTGAATGCAAGAGTGGTTACGTTATACTCGTAATTTTGAAGAAAATTTTAATAGAGCACTGTGGAAAAATATGTGATGTGTTTAATATTTAAATATCAAGAACTAACAATTCCTACACAATTCTCGGAAAAATAATAATGCCACAATTCAAATTAAGTTAAAAGATACGTGAAAAATATTTTTAGTTTAAATTAATTTAGTACCTACCTATCTTTATATACATATAATACTGTGCTTACATATTTTCAAAATTTCACCAGTATGAAGAACAGTTACAAGGACATTGTCAATTACTAATTAATGTAAATTTTCAGTTGGTGCTAGCTCTGTGTGTGGTGGCGTGTACGGCGGCCCCCGCCAGCCTTGACAACACGTACCTGCCCCCAGGAAGCGCTCGCAGCGCCGGCGGCAGCGGTGACTTCCTGGCGTCGCCACGTGGCGGACACGAGAACGACTCGCCCATCCTGCGCCTCGACAACGAGAACAACGGCGACGGCTCGTACCACTACGCCTACGAGACCGGCAGCGGCATCCAGGCTGAAGAGGCCGGCCAACTGAAGCAGCTCGGCCAGGAGGAGGTGAACCAGGTGCACGGCTCCTACAGCTACACCGGCGACGACGGCCAGCAGTACACTGTGACGTACACGGCCGACGAGAACGGCTTCCAGCCCCAGGGCGCTCACCTCCCCACTCCCCCGCCCATCCCCGAGGCCATCCTCAGGTCCCTGGAGCTGAATGCCGCTCAAGGTGATGATGGCAATGACGGTCGCTACGACGATGCTCAACATGGACATCAACAACAACAACAACACAACTCCAACTCTAACTCTGGATATCGCTATTAAATAACTGTGTAGGATAGTGTTGTTATGTTAATTATTTATATATTCTAGTACAAATAAAACATTATTTAATTTTGCAACTGAATTTTGTGTTTCTATAGTACCAACCCAAAAGATTTTTTTGCATAAAGATAAAATAATTTTATGTCTATCAGGATACATTCCTGATTTTGTAATTTGAAGAGCACATTTATTTTTTTTTAAATATAAGCACCTACAAAAAACGCTAAAAAAGCACTAAAATGAAGATAAAAGCTCGAAAAAGCAAAAAAAGCACGAAAAATCGAAATCGAAATCCAAATAAACAATCATTAAATTAATTATTTATCAATCAGACTTAATTATTGAGTTTATTAAAATTATGTTAATAGGTATTCTTACTTATTGTTTTCATACAACATCTGCAAATAAATCTTAAACCTTCCAGGCCTAAATCAGTTTAATATTTCATCCTACTTGCAGGCAAAAATTTGTCTTCGATTTTCGACATAATAGGTACCTACACGTTAACTTTTAGTACCTACATTAAAATAGCAGTGTGTTTTAACACTAATGGTACTAACTTTTAATAATGAAAAATTTTCAGCGTAGGTACCTAATTAATTAGACATTTTTATGTGATGAATAAATTGGATCGTGTAAAACAGGCATTATATTGGTATAAGTTGGATAAGTATAAGTACTTATCATTCTTATGGTGGGATTCTGTACAAATCTGTAAGTATTACTAATTTGTAAATCTTTAAATATTGAACAAAATCACATCAATGTTTGTTGACGAATATAAAAATGTTCATATGATTATAAATTTTTTAATATTTACTATTATATAGATCTGTAGCAACAACAGATTTTCACAGAATCCCACTATTAGTTAGATGCTTGTTACAAAATCTTAAATCATAACATCAATTATGTTCAACGAATAAATTTGTGGGACAGAAGATTTCATAAAAAATATAAATGGTCTTTAAATGTAATTTATTTTCATTGTATTATTTTACAAAATACAAAAATTAATTATTTACCAGCAGCTGCAGTTGTAGTTGTAGTGGTGGTTTTCCCTAAACAAAGCTTAATAAATCTAAAAACTCAGATAAATTGCACATCTTACAAAAGCAGCCGGCGCCGTGGTTCTCGTGATCCGCATGTTCACCAAGACCCAGAGAAGCTGCACCTGTCGCCGTTCCATGGGCTCACATACCTACATAGATCAGTCAAAGAATATTACAAATTAACATTTTTAAAATTAATTATTTACAGCAATGCCAATGAAGAGGATAGCGAAAATTGCGAGCATTGTGATTAATTTCATTTTAGATTTACAAGTAGGGGAGACTGGGGGCTAAATGGACTTGGGGCTAAGTGGACAGCGCAGTTTTTAATTTTCTTGCATGAAGATAGTAGCTCATTGTCTTAAAAGATACCTATTTGTGTTCTTTAGTATTTCAAAAAGTATTGGACTTGTAGTTTAGTTTTCATAGGCAGTCATAGTACGAATGTGTTTTTGAGTTGTCGAAAGTAAATATTTTTAAATAACTTATTGCATAACATCATTTGTTTTGTTTATTTTATTTGAACCATATATTAATAGTAGCCAATGTCCAATTTGTATTTTAATTTATGTTAAAGTAGTTTTGTTGTTATTTTAAAAAAATGTTTGCTACGTAACATGAGGACTAATGGGACTAATGGGTACTATTGGGACATGTTTCATTAGGCGTCCATATAATTAATTAATGAATTTTTGCTAGAAATTCTCCTTACTATGTACCTATCTCGTAATAAAAAACGATAGTTACGAATAAAAGTAAAGGTTTTTCAAAATACAACACAAAATCGTCATAATTGTTGCTGAAATGCACAATATGAAATGATTTTACAGACAATGAGATAATATTATGCCAAAAACGAAAATTATTATGTCCTTGTTGAATTTAGGGAGAAAAAAAATAGTTTTTTTTATGCCGGACCAAATAAATTCAAAATAAATACAAATTATTTTAACCGCAAATCTAGTCCCATTAGACCCAAGGAATGGAACTATTGGGACACTTGACACGTTTTTTAAAATAAATAAAATAAAATGTGTACAATGTTGTTACAACCGTCCAACCACTATATCATAATTCTAAAATATTGTAAATATCACATGAAATGAAAATTTTATTATCTTATTTCATAAATTGACGAAAAACCAAAAATAGTCCAAATAGCCCCCAGTCTTCCCTAACGTTATTACTGAAACTGATACTACTTGGATTACGTCTGTGCTTTATATAGTTGGATTTTGTTGACTATTTGTGTACGTAATTATCCATCAAATGTGTTGTTAAAATTTACAAATAAATTATGCATAATACTGAAATTAATTATGTCACTGATTCATTAATTTTTTTAAACTAAATTTAAAATGACATAATTTTTTAATCACCATCACTGGTATAAAAGTTCTGAAAACGCATTTGAGTGTTTTAAACATGGGTTATGATTTATGATGCATAAGTAATAAAAAAGTTATTTTATCTCAGCTTCAGTAATATTCCATGCATTAGGGATAATTCGAGATAATATAATGTGAGAATAATTTTTATCAACAGTGCAAAGTAAAAGTGCGTATAAATATGTTTTCTTATCAAATAGGTAACAAGGCACATAAGAATTAAATTTGAAGTATGTACTTAATGTAATTAACCTTGAATTTTGAATAAGATAACCAATAGGCTAGTCATATTAGGATTTTACCTGGAAGTAATTACCTAAAAGGGGATACTTTGCATATATATAGTACTAGTACCCAGTAACAACATATCAAAAATCAACACTCGTGTATGTTGTGCTACGGCCGCCATCTTGGATAATGGCGACCGATTTTCAATTATAAAATTGTAGAGCATAAAATTCTCTATAATATTGTCCTTATCGATTTTCATGTAACTGCTACAGTTTTCGAGAAAAACGAGAAAATGTATTTTGGTAATTCAAGGTAAATTAAATCAAGCTATAATTGCGTTTTATTGCGCAAAAACAGCTATAACTTTTTAACAGCTAAAGAATTAATTATTATTATTATTATTTAATTATTTTCAAGAATCGCAAACCAAATTCTCATAGCAAAAACAAATTGACCCATAAAATGTCTTGCACCCAGTGTTGTCGGATGTTTTAGTAAAATTATCATATTATATTATTAAGAATAGAAATTGTTTGAAGTAAGCAAAAATTGTTTCAATTATGTAAGTTGGACATTAAGAGTATATTAATCTTTCCAATCATTATGGTACACATCGTGTTATCAAACTCGGCTTGGCCTCGTATCGTAATCTAAACAACTAGTACCATAATATCGACGTTACGATCATTGTAAAATAATGGGAGCTCTCAGGCGCTGGTGCACTTTTGGAACTACAACTACCCCCTTTGACCCCCTCATTGACCTACATTGATTTGAAATATATAGAATGTCAGATTTCTAACCTAAAATATACGATTGAAAATCATGCCGAAGTGTTGTTTTTTAAGATGCATAAAATAAATTGCATAAAGTGTATTGGCCGTAATCAATTTCGTACTTTTTTAAATTTAATAATCCTAATATGTCTTGCGCAGTATCAAAATATCACATATTAGTAATTTTCCACAACAGTGTCTACACTGTAAATCTTCGAGACATACGTGGGTGGCACAAAGCTGCCATCTAGAATAGTGTTGCGTGAAAGCTCCCATTGACCTATCCTGTCAGAAGATGTGAGTGCGATAGATACAAAGTAACATTAGCTTTGTTCGATGAAATGAACTAGGTTGTTTTAGTGCAAACCTTTTCCTTTATTCTGATATTTATTAATCAATAAACAAAAATTACTTATTTCCAAAATATTTTATTTCAAAATAAATTGATAAACTGATAGAAAGTGGCTATAATCCTGAACGCTAGAACACCAAACTTAATCGGGTTGTATAGAAAAATTAAAACCTCGACCATGAATGTTTAGATAAAGTATAAGAACACGGAAGTATTATATTCAATCTTCATCAGAGACAGAGTTATTACCAAACCGAGTATGTGAGGCTCAAGCATGGTAATAATTTATTCATTTAGTTTAGTTTATCCTAAAATAAATAAATGTGGGCGGTAAAAATTGTCGTGATTTTAATTTTTCGACAACGGTTCCGAACTTTAAACCACGCCTCTTCGGGATTTTAATGTTTTAAGGAGGTTGGTGACCCATGCAGTGGCGTACCCAGACATCAGCCTTGGGGGCGGATATGAATAATATTTTTCTAATGTAAAACAAAATTCGCTCAACGCGCGTTATTTGATGTTGCAATTCGTTCAGTTGCGTTGATATATTTTTACAATAATTACTGATTCACTAATCAAAAATGCTTTGTTGTTGGTATGCTTATATTTTTTAAATAACTTGCAAATGGTTTAGAAAAAGTACCTATACACAATCTTCACGAACTTATTTTTAAAGAAATTACTGGGATGCAGTCAAATTATTTATTATCTCACTCTCTACTAGTTTCGACACCCCATGTGTCTTCTTCAGGAGATGAGATTAAAGGAATAATATCTTACATATAATAAATACAAAAATATCTTGTAGGTTTGAAGCTCTCATATGGAAGTCGTAATGATTAAAAATATTTACTAGACCAAAAGGATAAAGCAAATAAGTCATAGAAATGTAACCGTTTTCACCCATCAAGGAAACTTATTTAAAGTTTCCTAATAATAAATAATTTGACTGCATCCCAGTAATTTCTTTCCATTCCTAAAAATAACATCAGTCAAGAAAATTTTTCCTTAATTATTTTTAAAGGTTTATAGGAAATACAAGTTCTATATTTTTATCATATCATATATCATAAACAAAGATTTAGTAAATTGCAATAAGAGTCAATGTAAAACGAGCGTAATTTCAGCATTCAATTACTCAAAAACAGGATAGACGAATTTTTTTTTAGAATCTTAATAGTGTCATAATGCCACTATATAAATTTCAGGCTCTCATCATCATTTTAATTATGATCATCAAATTCCTTACGGTCTTGCTTTCGGGGGGTGGGTTATAGCCAAATGCCACGTCCTAACTAATGTTGCAACGGATAGTGAATTGGCCGAATACCGGAAATGCTGTTCATTCTATGGCCGGATAACCGAATATTCGGCCTTTGGCGTTCAAGAACTAACTTGTTTGGAACTTGGGAGTGATGCGCAAATTTTAACAACAGATATAAAATTATATTTCTCTGTTTCGGAACTAGAATGAGTTCATACCAGTTCTAATTTTGATGCTGGTATGAGCTTCATTATCTACGATTTTTGGTGAAATTTTGTTATCAGCGCCTGGTAGCACTGCATTAAATAAACAAAATATCTAGGCAACGGGCAACGAACAATTTTGACAAAACTGGATTCACTTTTGACGTTAATTTTATTAATTTGAATCAAATGAAACATACAAACTGAATTAATATTTATATTTCATACAAAGATAAACTAAATAATATAAATATAATATTAATCTTGTTTTTACAACAGCCGGTCTTAAAATTTATATAATTTTTGATCAAATTAATCCATACTTTCATTCGTTTGCAAATCATGGACCATTCGTTTGAGTTTTTGATATTGCTACAAAAATTGAATTAATAACCCGTTATTGGCAGAACCTAAAAATATTGTTCTAAAATTATAATTTAAATATAATTACTAATATACTTAGCTTACTTTTATTGAAAAATAGTCTCTGTCGGATGCTTCATTCATAAATTTTTCTATCTGACATTTTAATTTATTTGATTAATATAAAACAAATTTAAATAATATACAAAGCACCTAGGCAACAAACAAAACTCATCAATTGTCGAGCACAAATTACTGTCACCAACATAATTATTCTACCAAAAAATTTCCCTAATGCAAACTGTCAAATAAATAAATAATTTAAATTGAATCAATAATTGCCTCAACAGAGAAAATAGTATAAAACATTCGTTACGGAAGGCTTCTCTAGCACTCGTTCGTTCGGTCACTCGCGCCTACGCGCTCGTGTGCCATTTACGAACTCTTGCTAGAAAAAGTCGCCTTCCCTAACTTATGTTTTAATATACTATTTTATTAATAGTACAATGACAAGAATGGTAAATTTATATAGTTCCATTTGAAAACAGTAACTCAAAAATGTTTGATTATAAGACCTGGAAAACTAAAATTGCGAATTTTGATAAAAATTCTTTCAGTTTCGTGATAAGTGAATTGTGACGCACCCTATATAATTTCGTCAAGCAGCTAAATCTTTTCCTATATGTGCGTCTATGGCATGTTACATTTTTATTAAGTAGACAAAAAAAGATAACATTTTATCGGTTTCTTGTATAATTTAGATAAAATTATTGACTATTTTTATTTCGGTAGTTACATTTAAATCCTCATACGAGAAATACGCTTTAAAATGTTTTTTGTAACTTTTATATTAGGGGTAATAACATTTGGGTTATTATGGCTTCACTGGTATCAAAAAAAGAGTTATTTTGGAAATCTATTAAACAAGTTTCCTCAGGATCCAATGATACCCTTAGTAGGACATATCATCAAATACAATCCAGATCCTGGTAAGTTCATGAAAATTATTATTATATTATTGTTCAAGTTCAAGCACCTGTAATTATGACAACTAACAGTCAACAGAGAACGTGGAAATAACTGAAATATCTGTGCAACAATTAAGGAAACAAAGATTACCTTTTATTCTTGAAATTTGTAAACACATAAGACATAAGTAAGGTACTACTAACGAGATTCCTTACGTGTTGCATACAATATTTTGTCTACTTTCAATCGAATAAGTGCAATATTTTCTTTAATTGCGAACTTTTTTATTTGAATGACACTTAAGAGTTAAAAACCAAATTAGCTTATTTATATCGACGCTTTTATTCGAGTTTTTTTTTATTTAAATGTTAAAATGAGCAATTGCAAATCAAAACCATTCGATATTGAAGTTTACTTCCATTACAGTATGTATTTTTTTTAAATGTTAATTTTGTGTACTTTTAATAAAATAAAAACTTAAATAATTCCATCTCATTACCTAACTAATGAATTAATGGAGTTCGTTACCTGATTAAATTTAGTGAAATAAAGTGTCTATTACCAAACCAAATTAATTATAAATTATGTAAAGATATTTAATAATTCATTCATTATGCTACTGTTTTCAGTGAGTACTTTTTATTCTTTATTAGAGATTTTTTAAAATTCAAATTGCTTTTTGATTAATAAAACAACTTTTATGATGATTTTTGACCAATAGATCTTTCTGTAGGTATTATGGACACGATTATATTTAGTATATCCAAACATAATAATCCATAATATGTTGCTACATAGTACCTACCTGTACCTACATAATAATAATTTATAGTTATTTACGTTATAAGTCCGGAAGATGAGTTTTTACGGTACGAGTAAGATGTTTTCGAACGAGGCGACGAAGGAGCCGAGTTAGGAATTTCGCAACGAGTACCGTGAAAATCCTCTACCGGACGAATGACGTACAACGTTTTATTTCATACTTGTGTTGCATTTTTGGACCAAAGTTTGCACCCATTTTTTATATATCTTTTCTAAATACAATCAGGTCGTCTTGGTCTCAATACAAAAATTAAATTTCAGTCCGGAAAATGAAACATTACGGTATTGTTCTACTTTACAATCCTGTAAAGTAGAACAATACCGTAATGTTTCATTTTCCGGACTTAAATCAATCTCATAAAGAAGCAAATGCAACACAGTATGAAATAAAAAAATTAACAGTAGTTATCATTTCAAATTTTTTTTTTTAGTATTTATTATTCAATATATCAATATTATGTTACTTTTTGTAGATAAAGATAAGTATTTTAATTTCAAGTTTAACATATCTCATTCAATAATACATTATACAATTTTAATAATTTAGTAAACATTAATTGATCAATAACTACTAATTATTAGGATGAAATAATGTATTATTAATTATTATATTTTATAGAAATTTTATATTTACAACTTCGGGACATTACCTCTAGATACAATGAAACTTTTTCATTTTGGAGTGGTCACATAGGTGCACTAAGTATTGTAACAGCTGATGATGCTGAGGTACTAATCTGTTTATATTTTTTTAAGTCAAAGTGTTATCAAAAACTGTATTTTAGATTATATTAACAAGTATGAAACATATTGATAAAGGAATTATATATAATTTTATAAAACCTTGGTTGGGTGATGGATTATTAATAAGCAAAGGTAAATGAAATTAATAAAATAAAATAATAATATACTTAAATTCAGATAATCTACAATTTAGGCTCTAAATGGCAACACAGGCGAAAACTTTTGACACCTACATTTCATTTTAATATCTTACGAAGATTTGTCAATATAATGGGAGAGCATAGCAATAGCTTAATACAAAAAATTAAACATGAAGAATGTGGAAAAGATAAGTCTAATGTTATTCCTCTTATCACCGACATGACGCTTAAGACGATTTGTGGTAATAATTTTTGATAAGTATTATTAACACAAATATTAATTTTAACTCATATTTTTTAGAAACTGCAATGGGGACAAAGTTAGACGAAAATGATGAACATCAATCAAAATACATAGATTCCCTTTACCGGTAAAATACACATACACTTTATTTAATAAATAATCATTTAATCTGGAAAAGATCTAACCAACTCTTTCACTTGCACAAAATTTTTGTGTTTTTCTCTGATTTAATAATGCATGCCCTTTTATCAAAAGAAACTTAAAAATTATAGGCATGCGATTCGCAGGATCCTAAAGGGCTCAAACGGTCACGTGATCTTATGTAATGTAAATATGATTTTCCGCGTTTTCATACTGCATGCCGATGAAAAGAATTAATATTTGTGTCATAAAACACTTATAACCAACTTGGCATGCAGTGCTCGTTGGCCGAAGAGTAGAAAATTTCGGAAAAGTTTTGTGCAAGTGGAAATGCAATTTTCCATATGACCGGAAAGGGTATAAGGGTTTAATACCCGTTTTTCTATGTTGTCATATGGTCAATATGCTATCCTCCAAAAGGCATGCTGTATGAAATCGGAGACCATCACCTGTCATGAGCTCCCGGTCTAAATGTTTTGATATCCTGAAAAACTACTATTTGTCCAGATTTTGGTGGCAAGCCGTGATTTGAGTTATTTATTTTCGACTGTACCTACCTACCTACGTTGCATTAGATTATAATGTATTACGACAAAACTTTTTGCAGTGTCACACCAACAATCATAAAACGAATTTTAACGCCATGGTTTTACAACCAGACTTTGTTTAATTTAAGTCCAAATGGAATAAAACAAAACAGTATTTTAAAAACTTTACACAAATTTACTGTCGGTGTCATTAAACAAAGAGAGGAAAACTTTAAAGAAAGTGACGTAGCTGACATAAGTAATAGCAACGACGATGATGGTGTTAAAAAGAAGAGATTTGCTATGCTAGATTTGTTGCTGGCTGCTAAAAATAGAAATGAAATTAATTTTGAGGGTATTCGAGAAGAAGTTGAAACATTTATGTTTGAAGTAAGTTATATTTTATACAATTTCACCGGGTTTCTTTTATTTATTTTCTTATAGTTTATTATGACTTACAACTTCGTGCATATATTTTAATGGCATATAATACCTACTTAACTTACTGATTATGAATCAATTTTTTTTTTAAATTAGCAAATTTAACGGCAGTTTTTGCAAGGAACACATTTCTAGAACCACTGGTTTGAAGACTAACAATGAATGAAAATAATTAAAATTTACTGAATTATGAATTAAGTACCTAATAGTAAAAGTAAAATAAATTTATAAAATTTAACATGATCCAAAACAGGTTGATTCAAAAATTAAAATTGCGAATTTTGAAAAATTTCTTTTAGTTCTATATTCGGGGGTAATATAACAAGTGCTATGATTATAATCGGTGGTAGCATGAGTTAGTCGATGAAAATTGACCGAGTGCGCAGCACGAGTTCAATTTTCTGAAGACATAACGAATGCTATCACCTATGATTAATCATAGCCCGAGTTATATTTGGGGAGAATATATAATGAATGAAACCAAAATGTTTGGTTATATTTTTTCAATAGCTGTCAAGAACGTTTTAAATTCTGTTTTACTTTCTCAATTTTGTCTTCACTGGTATTACCCCACCGAATACAATCAGGTTCATTCAATTTAGGTCTTATTTTTGACAAACAGCAATATTTAAATATGAAACTGACAGTAGGAAATTAATTGACAGAAACAGTTGACATGTAACAGCGGTGATAAAAATATCATCGATTTGATAGCCTCTTACTGCCCTATTTTAGCCAATCAAATTAGTCAAATATGTGTCACGTGACACATGAATTATATATTCAGTAATTGAGTACTATTACACCATTAAAATATATGCAAGTTGTGAATCTTCCTGTATAAGAAATTATGTTAAATTTTAATTAATATTCGACATTACTTTTACTACCAATAGTATTATTTCAGGGAATTTTTCATTTTTTTCAATTATATTTAGCACAAAATATTAGACATTGTAATGTTTTGTTTATTTTTAAGGGACATGATACAACAACTATGGCGTTATGTTTCGCATTGATGACATTAGCACATCATAAGGAAGTTCAGGTAAGTTATCAATTTGAATATTTTTACCTATGATTATTAAACTTTACCACTGTGTTCAGTCAGTAGTGTTATACCTACACATTACTTTGTAATTGACCTACCGTTTTGTCTTAGGTTGATCACTTATTCTAAAACTTTATACTGAAATTTTCTAGGTTTAAACCAGTAATTTTGCCGTTGACGTTGAATTTCAAAGTTAAATATTAGAAAAACGTATGCCTCATTCATAAACTCCATTGACACTAGGTATTGTTCGTAGTTTATAAACGAGTCATAGGTTTTTCTAACATTTAACTTTGAACGTCGTCAACGGCGAATTGCAACGTCAACGTCAAGTTTATAAATCAGGCTTTACTGCTAAATATAGAGAAGGAATTATGTACCTAAATTATAATAAATTAAATTTAACTTAACTTATCACTTGATCGCTTTCATTAATAGTTCTGTCATAATTGTTAATTTTCTTTCTTCGGCCGGCCACGGCATCAGCAAACTCCTTTTTTTCACGACATGCGGAGAAAACACAATTTTCTTCTCGCGAAATAGTGAGGAAAGTAGGTTTTTCCTCTCTAGAGAGGAAAGTAAGCAGTGTTACCACCAGAGTTATTTTACGATGAAATATTTTAAAAATTGTAAGTAAATTTATTATTTTATTGAAAATTCTGATTTTATAGTAATATATTGTAAACTATTATTTTACAATTATTGTTTTATACTTTCTTTTTCTACTATTTCACGATTTTACAACTTAAATTTAATTTGGCATATTGGCTGCATTTCGTTGTTTTCAAACGTCATTCTGACAGATGACAGTTATAACCTAACTTCTAGTTATGTGTTTCTTCTACATTTACAATGTTTTTAAATATGCCGTGAAAAAAATGTTGTGTCTAACACGAGAGGAAAGCTCTTTTTCCACTCTTGCTCGATTGCCTCACTCGCTTCGCTCGTGACACAAACTTCGAGCTCGAGTGGGAAAAAGAAGCGCTTTCCTCTCTAGTTGGACAAATAACTATTTCTTTCTTAAATAGATTAGCTTGCTCCAATAATTATTATACTTTTAATCTTATTTATTATGCTACTGAAAAGCACGTGAAAATTTTTCAGAACGCCCGCTCGACAATTGAATTTTTAAATCAACTTCTTTTGTGACAGAGGCGTAGTTAGTGACTGTCACAACTTATTACAATTAAATTTTTAAAAATTAGCTATCCAATCTTAGCTTTCCTGTTTCCTGTATTATCGTTTTTAGCTTAACCAATAGTATTTTCTACTTTATAGCGTATCCAAATATTTTATGTAACATACTCGTTGATATTTACATTTTTATAATAAAAGCATGATGTGTAACAGTGACCGATGTCATTTCAATTTAAATTTAAAAAAATAAATTAAATATCTAAAACAGTCATAAATAAAGTAGGTATACAAGAAAGTATACAGGGTGTTTCATAACTTCAGGTACTTACATACGTTGGTATATGTAGTTTGATATGCTGATTACTGGGTGAAGTAATGATTGTTTCATTAAAAATAATTAAATTTTGTATGTTTATTTTACTAGTATTATGTAATTTAAGATGTTTTCTCTTGTTTGTGTTTAATAGGAAAACGAATCCAGTGCAGTACCACAAAAAATGCTGCAGGTAAACTACCCTTAATTTTTCGAATTTAAAAAAAAATTCTTTTTGATTCGTAATCAGAATATCAAACAACATATACCTTTAACGTATGTACTCGAAGTTATGATACATCCTGTATAGTATAGGTTTTTCATGGCAATTATCACTTACCTAAACAATAATTCATAGTTTACAATAATATACTATTATTTTATCCACATGATATATTTTTTAGGAGAAAATTATAGCAGAATTGGATCAAATATTTGGAACCGATGATCGAGCTGCAACATACGAAGATTTACAAAATTTGAAATATTTAGAACTTTGTATCAAGGAGAGTTTGCGCTTGTATCCAAGCGTTCCTTTGATTGCCCGTAAACTAAATGAGGACACGCAATTAAGTAAATTATTAACAAAATTTTACTACTTTGTTAAACTAACAACACATTTTTCTTTTAGCAAAACATGTTGCTCCAGCAGGCGCAGTGATAATGATACAAATTTACGACATACATAGAGATCCAAAATATTTTCCAGATCCGGAAAAGTTTGACCCAGATCGATTTCTTCCAGCAAACAGTAAAGGCCGTCATCCTTACACCTATATTCCTTTCAGTGCGGGTCCAAGAAACTGCATAGGTATTTATAAATTTTTAATTAGCTGCTTACTCATATAATAATTGATAAATGTTGTTTTTATCTCTAAAATGACAGAACGATTATAACTAAAACAAATACTTTGTCTATGACAATTTAAAGAGTAAAGTCTATAACTATTGTAAGTTAAACACTTTACTTATCTTTTCTGATAATAACTTGAGCTGTGAAATGTCACTTTGCACTTTACACAAGTAATATAACTTACCTACTATTTTTTGTTTCTAGGACAAAAGTTCGCCATGTTGGAAATGAAAAGCGTTATATCTTCTGTTTTTCGCAATTTTACTTTAGATCCTGTTAGTAATATTGATACAGTAAAAATATCTGTGGATTTAGTACTACGAGTGAGTGAAGCTATTAATGTTAAATTTAATGAGAGAAAGAATTAATTTTTATGTGTACGTTTTTTCCTAGTAAATTAGATGTAATCTAATAAAATAATGTTAATTTTTATATTCTGTGTTGTTATGAACATAATTATTGTAGCCTTTGTAACCCGTTTAAGAGAAAGAGTTCTAAAATGTACCTACTTTTTTATTAGCATTTTTACTTACCTAAGGTCCCAAAACAAAAATTAAAACCTCAAAGATAAGCGCAGTTTACAGATTCAGGATTATATTTTGGAGACTGCGACCAACGAAATCAAGGTTTTTAATTCTATACGAAACCGGTACAAAATGCACTAAATGGTCCTAATGCTTATAGTATTTTTCGCACGACTGATACTACAGACTAAACTAAAAGTTAATATTATAATATTTGCTAATGTTGTAATGTTTGTATTCTTATGAAGTTGCTATAGTCATAGATGTTAATTGTTTTATAATTTTATTAATTTATACTAACTCAGTTATTTTCAAAACCTCCTATCACATGAATTAAATAAAAGAAAAATGCAAGCAATCAATACGGAAAACGAAAGTTTATCATTCCATTTTATTTCATTCTTAATGGACGAGATTCAACCGGATTCAACAAACCCTCTCGCCCAAGTCCTTGTTAAAGCCGATGTGCGATAGCTTTGTGATTCACAATTTAATTGTATCCTAACTTGTAATGACGACGAGAGTGGATACCGATCCAAACCAAGCCATGAAAATTTGACACCTGATTCGGATTTGGACCCACGATCTCTGTAACAGAGCCAAAAGCATTCTTCCACTGTGCTACCTTGCCGTAAGTTGGTAGGCATTTAATTTAAATGAAGCAAAAATATTTCTAACATGTATATTTTCTTTAGTTTTTACAGAGAGTAATATAAATAATGAAATGTTCTATCTAATAGCGGTATCCAGAGTTGGAGTTGTGTTGTTGTTGTTGTTGTCGTCCATGTTGAGCATCGTCGTAGCGCCCGTCGTTGCCATCATCACCTTGAGCGGCGTTCAGCTCCAGAGACCTGAGGATGGCCTCGGGGATGGGCGGGGGAGTGGGGAGGTGCGCGCCCTGGGGCTGGAAGCCGTTCTCGTCGGCCGTGTACGTCACAGTGTACTGCTGGCCGTCGTCGCCGGTGTAGCTGTAGGAGCCGTGCACCTGGTTCACCTCCTCCTGGCCGAGCTGCTTCAGCTGGCCGGCCTCTTGTGCCTGGATGCCGTTGGCTGTTTCGTATCTGAAAAAACGCGAATATTTATTTATCATCAACCTGACTAGTCACTCGAACCAAAGTATAGTAAAATTCCACACCCAAGTTCAGTGTGAGATTCCAAGGATGCAATATCTTACTACCTTCTTTAAATCTGTCAGATAGAAAAAGCGAACTAGATGCCTTTAGAGAGATAGAGGTAAATTCATTTAAGCAGAACCCTGCGCGAAGTACAAATTCTCGTCTTAGAAAAAGAGGCATAGATGATAAACAAGAAGAAACTACGCTACTGTCTGTTCTACAGAACATCAGCTTCAATATCTGTTATTCTCATGTTGACGTTCGTAGTGTTTTGCTTCGTGTACGCTGTGAATTTTGTAATTGATTGTGATTGAATTATTTTAGTTTTCTTTGAAAATGAAGTGAAGTGCAGCGTAGCATATACTCGCTAGCTCCACTTTCGTAAAACGGACAGTACATGACAAGTTCCGCCTTCTCGCGCAGCTCAGGGTCCTAGATATTTGAATTTTACTCTAGTACAAAACTTACATAAGAATAGCATTTTGCCTATTCTTCCTACACTGAACCTACAGTGTGGAATTTAGCTTGATTATACAATACAATGGAGGAAAAAAACGCAAACTTGAAAATCGTGAAATTTTGCCAATTTTCAAACCGTCATAATCATTTTCACAGTGAAAACTATAATTTGGTTATCAATATCTCTGGTAGGTAACTTTGCAGCAAGTGATCATAACGTCTTTTTTATGAAGGTTGACACAAACTTATAAAGTCTACATCTATTCATGCACACAATATGAAATCAACTTATATCAAACAATCTTATATTCATTATCTCTCTTCTTACTCGGAAAACCAGTTTTTTTTCACTAAGTCTTCGTACTTATTATGAATGAATTATATTTGAAAATCCTGCAATTTTCCGTACAAGTAAGTAGGTATTTCAAGGTACTACAAATTATTTAGACATAAATATTATTAATATTATCTACAAAATTAATTTTAAGGAAAGAATTAAAAAAAATCTGCTGTGGCCAGTACACGACCTCTCGCCTAATTCTGCTTATTCTACTAATCCCGAGACTAATCTAATAAATAGTTTTACTTACATTTTAATAGTTTCATGTTCATGTAAGATGTAAACGATAATGTAAAGCAAAACTGTACTGTCACTGTCAGAATAATTCAAATTTTATGTAGAAACAAATTTCATATCATGGACAACAAGATAGAATATTAATTGTACTTTATTTTATTGGTAAATACTACCAGATTCAGCAAATTGTATTTATAATTAACTGTACCCATAGATAATTATAGTTTCTTTTATTTGTAATTGCAAAAATTGTCATAAATAAATAATGTACCAATATATTTAAGGAAAACTTTATAAAGGATCAAAAAGTACTACTTCCGGTTTGCAGATTTCTACCAAAATGTTATCCGGTGTTAAGATACTTATCAAAACCTTAAATATGAAATTTGGTTATAAACGGTTTGATACTTTTCAAGTTATCGTGGACGAAAAATCGTCGGTTCATACAAACACACACACACACACACAGACATCATCGTGAAAATAGTAAATTCGTATTCTAGAGACCCTGAAACCTGCTTATCCACCAAAAACTCATACTCGAAAATTTTGACCCATTACAATACCTCTCTTATAGAATATGAGGCGAGAGGTAATTAATTCAAGTTTCTGGATAACATGGCTCTAGTTTTAATAATTGATATTATTTATGACAACGTTTCGGTCATGATTATGACCGTCTTCGGGTCTGGTCAACTAAATGAGCCAAACATAGATGTTGAAATTTAACATTTAAAATAGTTACATATATTTTGTATTGATTGTATTGATTGAATCAGTATTGATTCGTAGAAGTGATCACTTCTACAAATATAATAATAATAATAATAATAAATTTATTTAAATAGCTTTAAGCTAATAATGATTACACTACATAAGTTTACAAAAGCAATACAATATTATATAAGTAAGTAATAGGTAAATAAATACGGTAAATACAAGTTTACAAAATTTCTCTTAATCTAGTTTTAAATTCCTTAACAGTGGTAGAATTTTTGATACTTGGTGGTAAGTTATTATAAATAATACCACCTTTGTTGAAAATACTCAAACATGTTTTGCTTTTTTTAGTTTTTGGAACATACAGATGACTATGTAACTATTTTAAATTTCAACATCTATGTTTGGCTCATTTAGTTGACCAGACCTGAAGATGGTCATAATCATGACCGAAACGTTGTCATAAATAATATCAATTATTAAAACTAGAGCCATGTTATCAAAAAACGAATTAAAAATTATTTAATTCTTTCCTTCACACCCATTTCGGCTCAACAATAACCAATTCTAAAAGATGAATTTTAATTTTGATTTAAATAATCATCAATGCTTACCAGTCAAACCTGGTGTAATTTTCTCTCCGAAAATTTAATTATTTCATTACCAACATGAACACGTTCTGATTGCTTTCCGTTTCCATAACAAGAACTAATTACTTAATATTATATATTTGTCAGCAAATATTGATTTCTAACTCTAAGAATGGCTTGAAATAGCAGGAAATAATCCGAACCCAAATCAAACACCCAATGTCGAATATCCAAACAACCTTATGCAGATGGAAACTAGTAAATTTAGTGCTGTTTAGTGAAATTTATTTGCAATTTACGCTGGAAAATGTTTTCCTGTAGCATTTTTCATTTACCTGAAGCAGAACTAAATTACAGGGGATGTTAAAGCAAAATGTTTAAAGGGAATGTATTCAAACGGTACGAAATATTATGTGTACCTATACGAAAAAGAACTATCTTATAGGAAAACCCTATGAAACTATTGATTGTAAATTAAGGGTATATAATATATTTTATTACATGGCGTACTGAACGTGGAAACAAAGTATTTTTGAAAAATTCGCAAAATTAAATTATTCAAAAAGAACATTTTTAATACCTAGAGTAAGCATATTTTATTATATGCAGCATAATTAAAATTTATTATCAACATCAGAACATTTAGTAGACGTTATGTAAAAAATTACTTGTGGTATTTTAGTAAATTTAAATAAAATATTAAAAATAGCTACCAATTAGCGGGACAAAAAATGTTAACTTTAAATATATTACCCTTTTATAGTTTTGCAAATTTTTCAAAATTTATTTTGTTCTACACTCAGTACGTCATGTACACCTATACATCTTATATAATTTTATTTAGTTCTATACCTACTTATGTTTTTAAACGATATTTAGATTCATAAGTGGTGTCAAATAAATATAACCACTAAATTCAATTTTTCTTTCTCTCTATTTACTTTCGAATACACAGCATAATCTAGGAATAATGAAAAAAATCGATGTCGGGATTTTCGCGGATATACATGTTTTGAGGTCCACTGAATCTGTTTTGACCATTTTCCAATGATGTCTGTGCGTGTGTGGATGGATGCATATATGTATGTGCAATAACTCATGAATGAGAAAAGATAAAATTATGAAACTTAGGATTTATAAAGTTTAGTTTAATGCACACAAACATGACTAACATTTATTTTGTTTTCTCGTAGAATATAATTAAATTGTGGCTACACAAGAGTCTTCAAAATTTTGGAAATTATGTTTTTTTTATAGAAAAATGTATCAGAAATCGAATGCTTAAAACCGGAAGTCGATATCTTTATCCGATAAAATATTACAGCCATTTTCCTGTGATATTACAAAAAACCGACTTTATAAATAATTTGAATATATGCAAATTTCATTTTCTTTATTTTATAGCAAACAGTGTCATTTACAAAAAATCTATATAAATCTTACTTGTACAGAATTTTGTGCTCTACAATTCCGTTTAACTTTTTTCTTCGTAATATAAACCATTTGCAAAATAAACGCGAAAAACTAAAAACGGAGACTATTTTTTCAAAATGGCGGCAGACGCGGACACTTCCGGTGATGCCTCCACCCCTAGAAATACTCAATAAGGTGTGTTAAATGAGAAAAAAAATTAAAATTGCTTTTGGCTCGAAGTGCACAATAATTTCACTAAGCCGCCGGACTAATAGCGAATATAGTAACATGTAAGTTACTGAATAGAGTCCGTGGTTGTGCATTAAATTTAGTACGAAATAATAATTGTAACATTGAATGATAAAACGACTCGTCCTGGAAATCACATTGAAAATGTGTAAACATTTCAAGAAGTATCGCAAATACGCAACAGCGTATCATGTTGATATTGAATTGCGAAAGCGCAATAATTAATAAATAATCTGTTTACTCCAATTCCGCGTAGTTCCAATAATGAACAACTTCGCCAAGTGCATAGCATATTAATCACATTGCTGATATTCAGCGTGGCCGATACTGCTCGAATTGATCACAATTAAATTACTTAAAACAATATATCTAGTTAGAGGATGGAGAATACTCACTCAAATTGGTAATTTCCATCCCCGTTATTCTCATTGTTGAATTTAACGATCGGAATCTCCTGTCCAGAGTGGGACTGTCCGTGGTTCGTCTGAGTTTGTCTGTAGTTTCCTTCGCCTGTCGAGTGAGATGTGAATTCTCTGCAAGGAAGTAAGCATTGATACTGATTCTCGATACATCAATTACTCGATTGGAATTCGAGATATATGCCATATTGAATGTAAAAGGTAAGTATAAAGTCTGTACCTACTGATGCTCAGTAATTGGATCAAGACGATATTTGGCTCTTAGAAAACGACATTTTATAAAAGAAGTGTTAGTATAATATACAGGTGTTCATTTTAATTGGCGCACCATTGCTATCTCAAGAAGTATAAGAGCTACGAAGTTGGTTAAATTAGGAAACAATTTCTATTTTATAGGACTACTTTAATTAACGAATCAAGAATTTTTTAGACCAGTGGTTCTCAAACTACGGAGTGCAACTTTCTTCTTTCAAATTGGGACCTAGTTTTTTATTCGTTTATTTGATTCGGTATTTTTTTCTGACTTCAACGAGATATTAGTTTCATACCCTTGCATAACAAAAACAGAAGAAATACGCTATTGAGAATTATGATAATTTAATTTAAATTTGATTGTTACAAGAGTGCTAGTGCTATGGAAGAAAACAATTGAATATTTTGTTCCATAATGAAAAAGATTCTAACATAACCGTTTCTGATTTCAACGAGATATTAGTTTCATACCCTTGCATAACAAAAACAGAAGAAATACGCTATTGAGAATTATGATAATTTAATTTAAATTTGATTGTTACAAGAGTGCTAGTGCTATGGAAGAAAACAATTGAATATTTTGTTCCATAATGAAAAAGATTCTAACATAACCGTTTCTGATTTCAACGAGATATTAGTTTCATACCCTTGCATAACAAAAACAGAAGAAATACGCTATTGAGAATTATGATAATTTAATTTAAATTTGATTGTTACAAGAGTGCTAGTGCTATGGAAGAAAACAATTGAATATTTTGTTCCATAATGAAAAAGATTCTAACATAACCGTTTCTGATTTCAACGAGATATTAGTTTCATACCCTTGCATAACAAAAACAGAAGAAATACGCTATTGAGAATTATGATAATTTAATTTAAATTTGATTGTTACAAGAGTGCTAGTGCTATGGAAGAAAACAATTGAATATTTTGTTCCATAATGAAAAAGATTCTAACATAACCGTTTCTGATTTCAACGAGATATTAGTTTCATACCCTTGCATAACAAAAACAGAAGAAATACGCTATTGAGAATTATGATAATTTAATTTAAATTTGATTGTTACAAGAGTGCTAGTGCTATGGAAGAAAACAATTGAATATTTTGTTCCATAATGAAAAAGATTCTAACATAACCGTTTCTGATTTCAACGAGATATTAGTTTCATACCCTTGCATAACAAAAACAGAAGAAATACGCTATTGAGAATTATGATAATTTAATTTAAATTTGATTGTTACAAGAGTGCTAGTGCTATGGAAGAAAACAATTGAATATTTTGTTCCATAATGAAAAAGATTCTAGCATAACCGTTTCTGATTTCAACGAGATATTAGTTTCATACCCTTGCATATCAAAATCAGAAGAAATACGCTATTGAGAATTATGATAATTTAATTTAAATTTGATTGTTACAAGAGTGCTATGGAAGAAAACAATTGAACATTTTGTTCCATAATGAAAAAGATTCTAGCCTAACCGTTATACTACACTGATGAGACCAAATAAGGTCGAAACACGTGCCACCCTACTGAGTACTTAGTAGTTCGAACCATGAACTCATACACTCAGTAGCGGTCCTGATCTTCTAATAAAAACCAAAGAATCTTTTTTACTAACAATAACAATTAATATGAAACAAAAATTCAATTGTTTTCTTCCATAGCACCTCTTGTAACAATCAGATTTTAATCAAATGATCATAATTTTCAATGAAGTTTTTCTCAAGTTTTTGTTATTCCAGGGTATGAAACTAATATCACGTTGAATTCTGAAAATAATACTGAATCGAATAAGCGAATAAAAAAAACTAGGTGCGTAAAAAATATTGATAGGTGAGATGGGTGACACGTTGGCATACTAACGCCATATAAGTCATAACTAAGTTATTAAATGTAGTAATTGAACGGAGGATGGCTTCAACACAGAACAGTTTTCCTGGTGAATGTTGAAATATTTTATATTAGACTTTCTATAAAGTTAGATTTTAAGTACATTATACCATACCATATCTCCAAAAATCACGAAATCAAAAAATACGAGTTACGACCTTTTGGCTTACGACAGCAGTATAGTACTTACCCGGTGGCAGCTGCAGGTCTCGGCGCTCCCAGGAAGTTGCCGTTGCCTCCAGCGGTTCTCGCGGAGCCCGGAGGGAGGTAGGTGTTGTCCAGGCGACCAGCGGAACACCCGGCCACAGCAGCGAGGAGGATGGTTGCGATGTACTAGAACGTAATTAGGTTTAGTGAATGTGGAACTATGCTCGGCAATGGATAGGCGATATTGGATAATATGACGCTTTGTGTTAGCAGAGTGATTCACTTTGATAACAGGACCAAAAGGTAAACGGGATTGTATTGATGGTTTTGTAATAATTAAGTGATGAGTATTGACCGGTGTACGTGCTAATAATTTTAGTTGGTTCAACTATTTGCTAATCTAATTATGACGATCCTGTGCTAGGTCAGAAAACAGCCAAAAACATGAAATTCGCTTGCCACTCTACAGCGTTCATTGTTTTAGTTTTCTAAAGATATTCTTATAAATAAAGGTACAATCTATAAAATGTTTGTTCTAAAATTTTGCTTCACAATCGAAATATGTTGATTTGAATGTTGCTAGTTTTTGATATTTTTTGAACACAAATATCTATTAAAATTTGAATTTAATTCACTTATAAATAAAAACTGTAGAGTGGCGGGCGTAAACAGTGACGGATTCAGAAAATCTCCAAGGGGGAGGGGGTGGCAAAGTTCTATAAGAGTGTTCCATAAGTAGCGAATCCAAGGGAGGAGCGATCGCCACCCTCCCTTGAGAGAATTTGTTCTTTAAAAAATCAAAAAATCATTGCCTAAGGGTACTTTACCATAGTAGCAAATTAGCAATCCAGTCAAATATATTGAATGGAGACCTCAAAAATGAGTTATTGCCATGAAAAAAGTTTTCAAAAAGTTAATAGGTAGTTCTTTAAATATTTGAGATTTTACGTATCGATACATCTACGTCACAGTAATGCGTTTTCACTTTTATTTTTACTTACAGTAATAACTACCAAATTGTATTTTATATTTTGTAACATTTAGAAACAGTTGATTTTACATGAGTACATTTTAATTCCAGCCCCATGGTTTGAGAAGATTTTCAGCTATACATCTACGTCACACAAACTTTAAAAATAAATTACAAATTTATTAAGAACAATTAAGTCTTATCAGTACTCTCAATCGCTTTCAAATGACATGAAGTTTCAATAAAACTATTTAAAAAATGGTAAATTACCCATTTATTATCTCATGTATTTCTTTGATCTAGATGTTTATTTTAATTTTTACTCATCGTGAAAATGGTAAAATATGTGTAATGTTCCCCCTAATAAAACAGTCGTTGAACTCAAAAAAATTTTCGTCTGCGGCGCTAATTTTTCTTCATCTTGCAAAAATAACACCTCGTTCGTTGCTATTTTATACAGAGTTTTCCACAACTTAGCACAAAAAATTAAAGGGTATAATACTGTACGACGTGCTGATCATGAAACAAAAAGAATTTTTTTTAAATTCGCAAAAAAATTGCATAGTATTTTTTGCCACTGGTCGGTAGATATTTTTAATAATTTTTTTCAAATCTTCTACAATGAAAGTTATTGTTTATATTGTATAACATAAAGGTTATACTTTTATTCAATTTTATTTTTAAACCAAAAATCAATAAATGAAGATAAAAATGAAAAATTGTATTATTTATATCTGCAACCTTAATAATACGAGTAAATTATATAATGGTTCAGAAAATAAATTAGGTTATGATGTATGTTGCGTACAGATTGATTGTTCGTAGCTATAGTAAGTAAAAGTAATTCAATATTTTAGCCGAACCTAAACACTTTTACGAACGAAACCAAAAAATATTTATATTTTTAATAAAAATAGATATAAAATTTGTAATTTTGTTAAGTTCATAAAGATGTTTTTTATGCTTTAATACAAAATTGAATGAAATATTTGGAGTTCCTATACCAAGTGTCACATGAGTTTGATTACTGATTTACTTTTGCGATTAGGTACTATTCACCAGTCGTAAAATCTTGGTACAAATTTTCAATTTAAATTTATTAAGGTTGTAACCGACATTTTCAATACAGGGTTGAGATTGAATTATATACATTACCAGTTTCATGACTGCAATAAGATGTATCGTCTTGACTAGATGACAACTGAGTGATAGCAGTTCTAAAAATCTTCAGCTTATATACCGTGTCATCTTCAAAGCAAGAAAAAATCATTCCTATGATCAAATATTGTTCATTACGTAATTAAATTTCGATACAACTTACGGTACCATCAGTTTCGAGTCTATGACTTGTTAGTTTGTTACCTACGAATTAGAGAAAGGTCACAAGTGATCCCAATTAAGAATTATTTAACACACTCAATGGCAGAAACGTGCGTGTTTGGAGAGTGTTCTTTTCTCTTATGAACGTTTGTTTTCATTCATTGTGACAGCTGGCGTTTTTGTTACTACTCACTGTAATTTATTTATGTAGCAATTTAAAGTTTGCCTAAAATTATAGGAATGTGCTCGAAATTTTATTATGGAAATTTATGCGAGAAGCGAAAAAGTTTTTAATTCTCTCGCGTAACGCATACTTCAACAAAACTAGGAAGTTTGTGAAGAAAATTTTAGCAAAAAATTAATGCGTGGTAAGTTTTAACAAAATTGCTGAGGAAACTACAGTCTTAATTAAGATCTAAAATTTTACTTTATTTGATTTTGTTCTTAATTTAATTATAATTTATAAAAGTTTCTGCTTAAAACTACGGACTTATAAATCTAGTTACTTGATTCAATAATTTTATTTGTCTACAAATAATATAATAATTCAATACAATACCTACTCCAAGTTTTTTGCATTTTTTTGTGTTCTGTGTACTACATTTGTTTAGTTAAGGCGGTTCACTGCTATTACTCTAAACACCGAAAATTCCTTGTTACTTTTCCTATTAAAATCAGCTCTAAATATTTTTTAAAAATATATCAATCGATAGATAAAAGTTTTCTCTATGCTTGCTTAATGACAGTACATTAAAAATGTCATTTTTATTTTATTACAGATATAACATAGATTTGACATAAATTTTTGGCAAACTGTTATAGTGTGATGAATTTTCCATCAAATTATTACAAAGTTTGTAAAATTATCTCAATATTTACCATAATTTTAATAGGATTACAAAAGTCATATTTCATGAAATTATCACCCGAACTAATATAGGCTCTACCTCTATGAGACGTAGTACACTCCTATGTAAAAGAAAATTTAACGTGTCTAAATTGAATAACATACGCCGGTTGTCTGTGGTAATATTTTTGTTTACCTCTGAAATTCTTCACTTTGCAGAAAACTCTTTAAAATTGAATCTAAGTAATCTAATCTTTGGGTGTACGAGTATTATAAGCCTCTGGCCATTATAATTTGTTATATTTGTCATAATTTAAAAAATATTAACGCCGTTGCTTGACTTACTAACATTATATTTTATGATTCAATAGTAACAAATAATTAATAATTACATTTTAACTGCCAACTAGTTGGTTACATTTTGAAATCAATATGCATATTCATACTTATCGTATGCTTATTTACATTAAAATTTTTAGAAAATATAAGTACTCAATTATATTATTAAATTAATTTTCTTGCACGTTACTTGCTCTTTCAATCAGATAACTGACGCATGCGAAGATTTTTTATTTTTAATTTTTGACAGCTACAGACAGATCGTGTGACATAGATTTCGAGATAAATAATTTATGTCATTCAGTACAAGCTAACTCATTTATAATATGTGCCGTCATTTACCGCATTATCGTAACGTTTATAATTATTTTTAAGTTTAATTATTATTTAATAATTTTATACATTTTTAAATGACTTTATTAAACAAGATTTAGAAAGTTTCTGACAACATCTAATTGAAGCAATTTTATTTAAAATAAGAAACGTTTTCTAAAAAAATTAATTTTCCATGTTAAATTCTTTTATACCGTTTGAAATTGACACTCTGTGTTTTTATTTAAAAGTCATTAAACTAATTATTGCATAAAATAAATGTCATTTATACTCATTAGGTAACTTCATTAATTTATAGCAATGACCGTGAAAGTGATCAAAGATCGCATTGGTATAAATGCTCTCATAACTAACAAAACTAGTTCACCTTCCAGTCGTCTTCTTGACTTCATTGCCAAGTGTGAGATTATAAGATCAAATCATCACTAATTAGTTACATTTAAATGTCTGCTAGATTGGTACATAATGACACTTGCACAACTTTTTAGCGTGCAGTTTTCAACTCATTAATTCATTAAAAATGAAATAAAACTGTCGTTTGATATTATTTTATTGATGTTCTCATGAACCAGATCGCATTAGTGTTAATAGGCAATTTTATTAGTTTATCGTACTGGAAATTTACATATACCTACAAGCTATAATATTATTGAAAAAGATGATTTGAAAACATTTTTATCTAAATATTTAATAAATTATCGTATGCACTTCGGGTGGAACGCTTTTGCTCTCTCGGGTGAATTGACAGCACTCTTGTGCTGCCAATTCACCCGCGGGAGCAAAATCGAGTTTTTCTTCCTTGGTGCATAATGTACTATTCTGTTTTTATTTTATACCATTGAACACAAATAAAATGTTAGGTAGGTACCTACCTACAGTTTATTTTTCTTGTGGTAGGCTTCACGTCATCATTCATATTCGTACGAATCAAATCAACAGTAGTGGGAGAAAATTTGGGCGTCACGTTTCTGTTCGGCCATACAGATGAAGCGATGTTGCTCTATCGCATTTTATGGCTTTAGTGAGAAAGAGATGCAGTCATTAGACAAACGTTGAATTTTAAGATAAGTAGGGTAGGCATGTGTAGGACGAAGGCAGGAGATATGATGTTCGTTAATTCTTAGTTCGGAAACTAATGACGTGAAGCCTACCACAAGAAAAATAAACTGTACTGTTATTAAGAATAAGAAACACGTGGGTATAAATTCACCGTAAAAATATGAATTATTATGTTAGTTACTGACCTAAATCAATTTGTTTAATTCCTGTATAAAATAGTATATTCTGCAAGTGTGGAATGAAGCATATTATTCAGCTCGAGCATAAGTTTAATTGCATTAAAAACATTACCTAAAACTATAAATATAAAATATACCTATGTATTTATTTATATAATAATATTCTACATAAAATTAATAAATCAATAAATCTAAAAGCATTTTAAAGCTACCCGCCAACAAAAATCATTGAATAAGGTTAAATTATTATAACTCGCCACATTTCTTTCCATCACTGGTGACGGACTGAATGAAAATGATGTAAGAATTTTAACATTTTATAACAGTCGTATAGAAAGACATTTTATTTTTCTAAATCTTGACTGTCATCATCATCAGTCACTCGATCATCAAAAATAATAGAAAAAACTTTTGCCTCCTGGTTCGACGTATTTCCGCAAAACACCTCTCGACCTCCGGTCTCGGGTTGTTTCTATGGAAATAAGTCTCATCAATCGGCAGTATTTTCGAATATTTTTGAAGCTCTTGTAGTATAATAAATGACTATTTATCATTTTAAAAATTAATGCATTAGTACCGACCGACAAATATACAAACACAGAGAACAAATTACAGACATAATGAAACGAAGTACTTAAGGAATGAAACATTGATGTTATCCTTTGACTGGGGGGTATTTACATACTAAATTTTTACTAAATGTGTCCCTAGTTCATAATGTTGGACGAACTCGGAACCCTGTCCTGCATGTTCTCTGTTATTATAAGTATAACTATACGACAAATGAGTTCTGTGGGTTTTGAGTTAGTCTGTCATAAGAACAGGAGGTAAATGTTCACACAAAGAGAGAATTAAATTTAAAGTGTATCTAAAATAAAATTATCATCCATACGATGAATTTAATTTTCAGGTATAAAGGCGGGTTTACATTGGTCGTGCAAATGGGTTAGTTCCTAGTACTATTAGCTCGCCAGACCGCTACTCATCCAATGTAACCAACAGAAGCTAGTACCAGTACTAGTACTAGTACAATTAGTTGGGGTAGTGAAGTAACTAACCTCCCGGGTTAGCTACTCACCTACTAGCCTTCCCCTTCCACATATATTCTGCACTATCCACTACACTCATCTCTGCACTATACCAATGTAAACAGTCACTAGTGATTAGGGATATACTAGTGTGTTTTGACGTCTCATTTTAAAGATAGTTGTTTTATAGTTAAATTCGGTATTTTTACTTTATTAAAATGATAAAATAGTCTTAAACGGAGACAATAAAGTTTGTAGAACTATATCGTGATCATGAGTGTCTGTGGGATGTCACTAAATTTTATCTTTACTTTATTTCGTTTAATAATAGATTTTGTTCGAGATGATATACAACCACGAAAATAATTCATTTTTTCACCTACAGAACAACTTGTACTGGTACTAGAACTATAGCTAGTCGTCTAAATTGTATTTCTGGTGTAAACACCTACTAGCCTAGCGCTTAGTTATATATAGTATACTAGTATAGCCCGCTACTTGTACCAGTAACTGTCTCAGTTACTCCTCCAATGTAAACGCGCCTTAATAAATAGGAATGTTCAAAACCTACTTTTACATTTAAATAATTTCTCCCAACGTTCAACACGTTTGTTCTTCTTGAAAATTAAATTTGATAACATAATTTTATTTAACTAGATCATTCCTGTACTGTAAATTGAAATTTGGTAACTAACAGACGTATACAATAATGAGATGACCGTAAGACCGTAAGGTATTTTCCAGATTACCTTCCTAAATTGTACTGTCAGTTTCAGACGTAAATCTATGTAGGTAAACAAGGAAATTTTTGGGCTTTCAACAAAAACTGTATTGTGAATCATTTATATGAAACGCGATAATATTAAACGGGACTGGTGGGATTCTGTTCAAATCTGTAGTTAATACAGATCTATAAAACTGTAAATATTAAACAAAATCGCAATGAAATTTATAAGCATAATGAACATTTTTATATTTGTCAACAAATATTGATGTGATTTTATTCAATATTTAAAGATTTACAAACTTGTAAAACTTACAGATTTGAACAGAATCCCACCATAAATTTCTTATTATTAGACAGCATCATAGCAACTTTATGCTAAATCGATAAATCGAACTTCATACATTATGCAGTAACTTTGTGAGTTAGATGATTTGAAAAGAGACTATAACTTTTTATCTTATTTAATTTAAATGAAATGAAGTAACCGATGTTATTTGCAATTTAACATGGGGTAGTATCGGGTAAAATGTCTAACCAATTTATTTTAGTGGACTGGATAACTAATATCTTATTTATGAAATAAACAATTTGGTTAGTAGGTGCTTTATTTTGTTATTGTTATTATTTTTGTTTCAGAAATGTTCTGCCTGGTCCTGGTAAACTACTTATACTATTTATATTTATATCAAAGAACTACTTATCAATTTTACATAAAGTATACTAATTTAGAAGCAGCAAACAATTTGTATTCCTCAACATAGTCCAATAAATGAACTGACATTTTTACAATCAGTGGATGTATGAATAAACATCATGCTACGTATTTTACGAAAAAATAATTACAAAACATGTTTTAACCTTCCGCTTACCTGTAAAGGAAGGTATTGGAATCATGCAAAAAATCGGGTAGTGAGTTTTTAGTGGATGAGCAGGAATTAGGGTCCTTACAACTCATTTTTGATAGTTTCTCGATGATGTCTGTATGTATGTGTGTGTGTGTGTGTGTGTGTGCGCGCGCGCGCGCGCATGTGTGTGTGTATGTGTGTGGTCTGGGCCGATGCCGGATGTCGTATAACTCAAATACGAATTACCCAAAAATTTTGATATTTGGTATTTTACAATTGTATACGAATAGGAAGAGCTCATTAGATTTTGGTACAAATATCTTCACCGGAAGTGATATTTTTTGAAGATTGAAAACGATAATTGTCAAAAATTTATATAAATTTAGATAAATATAGTATTTATATGTAATAAGAATAAGAGGCAAAGTTATTTGTAACTAACGTTATAAAAAAATTGTCTTTATCTGGTTGCATTAAAGAACTGCAGTATAATTTAAAAAATAAATTTATCAAATAAAACATTGAAATCTTGTAATCCATGTTCGGTTGATTTTTGTTTCTGCATAAAAAATATTGACAGATGAGACGGGTGACAAGTTGGCATACTAGCGCTATATAAGTCATAAGTAAGCTATTAAATGTAGTAACTGAACGGAGGATTGCTTCATCACAGAAGAGTTTTCGTGTGAATGAATCTTTTGATTCCGGTGATACTAATTTCTGTGTTTGAATATTTTAGATTTTTATTTGTATATTTTAAATGGGCACCGGATTGTACGTATACATTTCTATTTAAAGTCTAGATATGGCGGAAGGTTGTGTGATGGCCACGTCAGATTTTTTATTTCTAAATTATGAGTAATCCCAAGCAACATTATTAGCAAAAAAATACGTCTGCAGACGTACTTTTTGCGTCAGTATGACGTCTAACGTATGGTCACAAGATAATGACATCTATTAGTGCGTCGTAGCGCGCAGCTATTTGTACGTCTGCAGTTGGACTTTTATGACGGTATTTACTTAGATGTCAGTGACGACTGTATTTAAAAAACAATTTTTAATTTTGCAGTTTTTGTTTAATTATTCTATTTCTTTATAAGAATCCAGATTAGAATCCAATCCAAAGAACTGGATAAAGATACAAATGTAAATTCCTCGTGTACCTAATTAGAAACACATATTTTCAAGTACACACTAGACTATTTTACTCAACAATTCAACAATGTATTATGCTGCAGCTATAATTATTTATAGCAAACTGCAGAATAACAATAACAACAAACTATGAAAATGCCGTTCTGTGTACCACAAATATCACAGTAGTTTCACGAGGTATTATTTCGAAATGCAATACCTTGGCTCACTGAATAGCCGAGTAGTGTTTGTTGTTACAAATAAATTACAGTAGGTACATTAATTTGTACGTGTAGTTCGCAACTTGAGTCGCGTATATAATGTAACTGCTAATTTATTTTTCTCCTTAATTACGATTTTATAATGCACCTACGCTATACGAACATTCATATTAGTACACACAACATATTATTAAGTATTTAATTAATTAAACAAGAACGATATTTCTTAGTTATAGAAATTTGCATAATAAAGGATAATTTTTAAATTCCATAAGGCGTGAAATTCGATACAGGTAACGCCTTTATTTTGATTATTTTTGTACTTACATACCAACTATATTTTTGTTTCTTTTTTTGCATGTCTGATGCTTATGTTATTGTATTTTTATAATGGTCTTTTAGTTATTTCTAGTGACAAATTGTTGTAATGTTAATGCAAACTATGTCGTCAAAATTTTGGATTAGCGATATTGTGTATTAATTTTTTGCAATGTTAAGTAGTACATTGTGCAACTAGGGACGAAAGTGGGGTTTTTCCGACGAGTGCAGAGTTGGCGCGAGTCGGGGAGAACACTTTTGTCCCGCAATGCACACGATATTTTTTTCAATACCTGTATCGAAAAGCAATTAGACGATGAAGAATGGAATGAATCGGATGATGATAACATTGGTAAAATGTATAATAATTCCATAAACTAAATAAAAATAATCTAAATAGTCAATTTTGGAATCCCGCACAAAGCGGGAGGGAAATTACTTTTCTTCCCTAGGGACCAATATACGACTAAATTTTGTTCAATATAGGATTCCTGTATGTCATAACTATGATGAATTTTGAGACAAATATAAGATTCCTATATATTGTAAGTGCGAGATTTAAAACATAATGACGACTTACAGACTACCGCATAAGACGTCAAAAATTCGACCAATACTAGTCTCCTTATGATGTCTATAAGACAGTAGCAATATTTACGCCTTACAGACGTTAATTCGATCGAGTGTTGTATGGGTTATGTGCTACCGCTTTTCTAAGAATCCAATAAGTAAAAGTCTTCGACAATATATAGATATAGACAAACAACGCAAGCCTTTGTTGTAAAGCAAAGAACTAGCGTAGCGGTGTGAAGAGGAGTATGACCTGCAGACACCTTGAAGTGTTGCAGTTTGCTTATTTTCATTCTGTTCCATGACAACAAACCAGAAGTCAGCAATGTGCAACACTCTATCGTGTCCTCACCTGCTTTCCCCGCCTATAGCTACTGCTCTCCGCTGCCGTACTTCTTGCCTTCACAACATTGTATACTACAGCATTTAGTGTTATTTGTATATACCTATATATGGTCGAAGGTAAAATTAAACGAACTAAATATTTAAAATTTACATTTATTATTTTACAATGACATATACATAAATAACAATAATGGCAACCAGGAATCAAACAAAGCATCAGTCATTAGTATCTATACCCAGCATGTGCGCCACCGGTGGGCTTAGGCACATTGTACTGCTTCCTCGCGGCAGCTGGTGCTGGGGCCTCCTTGTAGGATCCGTCGTCCACGATGCCGCGAGCTTCGTCAGCGGCGTTCTGTTCCAGGGCCTTGAGGATCTCGGCGGGGATGGGCGGGGGAGTGGGGATGTGCGCGCCCTGGGCCTGGAAGCCGTTCTCGTCGGCGGTGTAGCTGATAGAGTACTGGACGCCGTCTTCGCCGGTGTAGGCGAAGGCGCCGTGCACGGCGTTGATCTCTTCTGAACCGGAGGATCGCTGGGAACCGACCTCGTGGGCGGAAATGCCGTTGGCTGTTTCGTATCTGGAGAAGATGTATTTATTAACTAATTTATTATATTTTGAACGGAATTATGCGATTTCTGTAACTGTTTGAGATGTCATGTTAAGGCGGGCCACCTCCAATATAATCCTTTGTATAATCTCAGACAAAAATAACAAATAACTTACGTATAGTGTCATTCAATTTAGACCCGTTAAATTTTCTTTTACACAAGAGTGTACTACGTCGCATAGAAGTGGAGCTTATATTAGTTCAGGAATCTTGTCGTACTTACGGGTGATAATTATTGAAATCTGTATTGAAATTTTATTACACCTGTTACAAAAACTGGATAATAATTTGTTCATTTAATGTAATGAACTAAGAATTGTACTAGATTTCTAACAGAAATGGCCTAAATTTTCTATATTTGAATTCTGAATCAAAAAATTGCAGCAAACAATGTGTTTAGATCATATTTAATAATTTAATTTGCTTTTGATACGATTGTTCAATAAATAGCCAAATTACCTACTGATGCAGCTAATTCACAATTTTGGATTAGAAATTCCATTGTTCCACCATGGTATTAAGAATTTAATTTTAACCCTATTGTCAACACTAGTAGGATGATAATACTAACACTTTAAAACGGATTATAAATAAATCGTCAAAATTAGAACAAAATCAATGGTTAATTTTATGATAATTTGAGTTGCACATGGCAACTTTTTAAAATACATTTAATTACATAATGCAAATAATTAATTAATGTTCATATCAAAAGCAAATATTATTTTTATGCTTTATTTAAACCAGCAATGTTTTAATTTATTTATTTAAATAAACATTTTACTCGTCAATACTCATTCGTACTTATTAATCATTTTCAGCACGTTATAATCGTTTGACATAATTATTATATTTATGAATGAAAAACGACTTCATTTTAAAGTTCATATCATATTTTCCTATAATATTTAAAGCAAAATGAGACTGTATCTTCTAAAATATTACGCGAATATTTAAATATTAAAAATAAATTTTCATTTCAGCAAAATATGCCTGATAATTTAGAAATATTGGTGATTCGAGCTAATTTAAACTATATTTATATGAATAATCAACTATTTGTAGGTATGTTAAATTATTCAGTTATTTCAGTTCTTAGTATATAAATACCAATCTCTTTGTAATGTCACTTCTTTGACAAATGTGATTACAGATAGATTGATTGATCACTAACAACGAACGTAATAAATAACTGATGTGAAAGATAAATAATTAAGTAAGTATTGTGAAATGGAAGCTATACAGAAATAATTTGATTATTAAAGCGTACACATATTATGACATACACTCACTTGTCATCATTGTTAGAATGGAAAGCAAAATGATTTTGTATTACAACTTGTAACGGTAAAAGAATATTTGATTATTTTGTACTGCACAAAGAAATGAAATGAATAATAATTTTAAAATATTAGTTATGTCATCTTGTAAAAAATAATACTTTCATTTGATTTTAAAGCTAGTTGGTATAATAAAAAATTCAATTATGAAAGTGCATTTATTTATGTAACTATATATTATTTGTGTCATAAATATCAAGAAACGAAAACGTGTACGTTTTTAATTAGTTAATTGAGTTTTTCAATTTTAACAAATGAATGTATAAAAATATAAAAAGTATAAAGATAGAGCATGAAATAATTATTATTTGTAATTATGTCTATGCTTATGTTGAAATATATATTCGTATTTAAGGCGGTACATAGCTATTACTCTAAACACCGAAAATTGCTTGATACAATTCCTATTAAAATCAGCTCTAAATAAAAGATTTTTATTAAAGCTAATATATCATTTGATAGATCAAAATTTTCTCTATGTTTGCTTAATGGCAGATTTTTCATTTTTTTCCAACATTTTTTTAAAATTTAGTCCATTAAAAAATGTCATTTTTATTATTAGTTGTTCTTTAAACAAAGAATGTTGTGTAATACGTAATTTTGCTAATTTCATTCATAGTTAGAATTATATTTGTTTACATATTTTACGGATAAGGGATAACAAAATATCTAAAACAGTTTTAGTGTCAACATTTTCAAAACCTATCAACGAAGGATAAATTATGTTGACGGCTTTAGAAAATTTGATCGCAAAAAACTTACTTATGAAACAATTTTGATTGGTTGATAATGAGACTAATCAATTAATTTGTTCGATAATACGATTAACACTGGAATGACTTTGATTTCTTACTCATATTTGAAGGATCCATCAACATTAACTTCGCTGTTGGCCTTGAGGATGGGGATTGGGGGCTGAGCTGGTCCTGAAGAAGCAACAGGTGATGCGCTGAAAGGTCTTGGGGCGGCTAAGAAGCTACCACTTCCTCCAGAGGTCTTCGCTCGGCTTGGGGGCAGGTAGGTGTTGTCCAGCTTGTCTGCGTAGACGGTGGCCAGGCACAGGGCGACAATGAACTGCAGGAAGTCATTAGAATAATATTTGTTTGTAACAATAATCTTAGAGTTATATTAATCCTGCTTTATTAGTATTGTAACTTTTTGATTTTGACTAATTTGATATAATAAAGGTACACTAGGTACAGATATTGACAAAAAAGTTAATGTCAGTTTTTTACTTCCCCGGCCTTTGTAATAGGGGAAAAGGGTAGTGAATTTTTGACATTTCGACATTTTGATGGATTTTAATGATTTAAATCATGGTTTAAAAAAGTCGGTCTGTTAATCTGTTAGTTTGGATCTCGATGGATTTTGAATATAAATTTTATATTTAAGACCTTGAGCCAATAACTGACTTCAAGTTCGATATTGAGCTTTATTCAACAAATAATGGTAGGACCAACTTGTGTTTTTTTAAATTAAAAATGACATTTAAATCAATTATTGTTTTATTATTAAAGATTCATATTATACCGAGTTTGGTATCAATTTAAAGCTCTCACGGAGATAAGTTTAGTAGAAATGTAAAAATGACATTTATACGATTTTAAATTATTTATCCACCTATTACATTCAATACGATTTATAAAACTTTTTTTAAACCATTTGAAAATCATCGAAATAATTGTAACAAATTATTAAATTTCACTTCTTTTTAAACCACACTTGATGATTGATAAATAAAAGATGTAGATAATATAAGCTCTGCTAAAAGTAAATACGTACTTGGACAAAAATTGTTATTATGTCTATTTATTAAATTGTTTAGGTCCAATCGTAAATAAAATCTGTAGGTCTATGAAAATCACAATAATAATTATGCAATATTTCCAAAATAAACTAATTAAAATATGCAAGTGCAATAATATGACAAAACTACTAATTTGCATTACGAATAATGTAATTTTGTTAACAAAACTTTGATTATATCACTCGCGATCAAACGTAAATAAAAATTTAATTAAAATTATAATTATTATACACATTATACTTTTATACTCCAGGTATCAAATTAATTATTTACTGTTACATTGTATAATTAGTTTATCGTTTTAAAATTATATTTGGTTAATTTACAAAATTGTGGCTTGATCTACAAGCTAACATTTTAGTGGCATGAAACAATAATTAATTTCAACAATCCGCAAAACCACAAAATTTACTGACTGCAACCGAGTGCATTATTTATTTTCAATATTGAAATTTCGGTAATTGAATTGAGTTAAAAATTTACCAGTTTCATGTTGGTTGGTTGTTTGTAGTTGGAACAGAGACGATCAACTGATAATTTTTGCGAATTCTGGAGAGCTATTTATATGACCCCATCTTCATAAAGATGCTCCAATATTCTCGATTAATTAGACAAGTATTTCGCAAGGACATATTTTTGTAGATGTATCGATATTTATTTGGAATCTTGATATGTGATCATTAGAGAAAGTGATTTTAATTTACAAATATTGAATAATTTCAATGTCATGTACTAGGTACTGGTTTTGGGAGCAAATATTCCAAATCGCACCAGTTTTTTATTGCTTTTATTAGTATTTACTAGTAGAAGTTTTAGTGATGATGTTAGCGTCTTAATATGTTTACTATTTTCTATAAATTTTAAATTTAAATATAAATAACATTTTTGAAACATTTTGTTGACACCTTTATCTTAGAGTGGTCACAACTTGTGCTCAACTTCTGGAATATTTATGTGAATAATTAATAGAATGGGCAAGTTCTTTAAATTCATTATAGTCAATAAATTAATTTCATATGATCTAATTGATTATAATAGTGCTACTTATTATAAAAGACATTATTTATGTTTTCACATTATATAATAACAGCTATAAAATAACAGTAGTATGTCGGTAATAAGCTAATAATGATAGTAATAAATTAATATGTAGGTAGATATGGTTAGTGTTGCCGCGAGACTCGAGACTAGTCTCGGTCTCGTCTCGTCCCGTCTCGAAAAATCGAGACGAGACCACCACTTAAGTCTCGATAACAGACTCGAGACCTAATCGAGACTAGTATCGAGTCTCGCCGAGAGTCTCGTCGAGACTCTCGAAGCTCGTTTTAAATAATTAATTTGTAATATTCATTGTATAATTTTTTAATAAAGGTTGGATCATTTATTTATTTAAAATGTTTTCTGTTGATTTAAGAGTCAAAAAAACCCCGAATTGTCGTTTCTACGCAGGAATTATAAGTAATTTTACCTAATTAATTTATGGCTGGAATTATATTTATAAATCAAGAATGGGTACCATGGACATACCTACTGTGGTTTTATCTAATTTTATTGCTAAAAACTGCCTTCTTCCAACAAATAATGCATTTTTATTGGTTAAAAATGACGTGTATGGAATTATCGTTAAAAAACTACCTTCTTCAAACAAATATAGCATTCTAATTGGTCAAAAGTGACGTGTGTGAAATCAAAAATATTTAAATGTATTGAAAAAACGTCGGAAAAAACATTTTTGTAAAAATAACTGCAGTTAAAATCTCCTTGCCTGTCTCAGTACAATAATTTTGAAAAACTTGTTTAAAATAAATACACTGTACAATACAGACATACGGGATAGTGAGTATGCCGTGTAAAATACTAAGTACTCGAGACCAACTCGAGACCGAGACGAGACCAAGGTATTCGAGACTTTTCGAGACCGAGACGAGACTGGCTCTAAGTCTCGCCAAGTCTCGTCTCGCGGCAACACTAGATATGGTTTAAACACAAACATTTGTGTATAGGGGAGAGTGTTGTACCTTGAGACACATGTACCTTTGGACAACGTCAATTGCAACCATATCTAGCGTTAAATATTCTAATTTCAAGTAGAATTTTCAACACTGTTGAAAATAAAGTGATACACGTTGTTTTCAAGACAGTTATTGTTCAGTAACTGACGGTGAATAATTTGTAATTTTATATAGATAATGGATAAAAATATATTATCTAGATGATTTATCTAGATAAAATTATCTAGGTAAGTTACAACACTGCCTATTGTATCAAATAAATAAATATCTTATCAATGTAATTTATGCTCAAAGAAACTTTCAATTCCTAAAGTGATTGTAATATACAGAAATTAAACTTGCAATTCCTATATACCTAACGCATTTGGTTGCCAAATCTCTCGTCTTTTGTTCGGTAAGAATCTATTCAAAATTGATTCGATCATCTGACCCTTCTCAATTTAACAGTAACCTACACAGACTGACCCGGCTTAACCCTATTCTACATTCAACACACTCTCTCCATTATAAATGCGAATGCGAATGCGAACATCTATTTCCCACCAAAACCGGCAAATTTTCGAGGTACAATTTATTGACGAAATAAAAAATCTGCACAAGATTAGAGTAGAGTAGAGAACTTATTGATTATTTTACAAAATATATTGTTTATAACAAGTCAAAGAGTAAAAATCTGATGTGGCTAGTACAAGACCTACCGTCATACGTCATACTATACTCTTTTTAGTACCATACAAATCAAGATACAAATAGGTACAAAAAATATATTATTTTAGTCACTTTAGTGAACTGTAGAAATGTAGAAGAAGATACATTATGAAGATGTGTCACTATTGACACTGTCACTCGGTACTTTATTCGTATTCTATGGATCCTAAAACGTGCTTATCCACTAAAACTCGAAAATTCCATTACAATACCTCCCTTATAGACTATGAGGCGGGGGGTAAAAAAGAAATACATATGTAATAAATATTAAAAAACTCATCATGTCCAGTCCTTGTATAGGTATACACTATTAATGTTATAATAAAAAAAATAATACTTCTGAATAAAAGCAGTGACATAGTAAGAATTTCATAACTTTCTTTCTAAACACATTATTATTAAGATTCCTTACCTCTCTTGGTAGAGAATTGTACAAATTCACATCTAACGAAATGTTTTTTGAATTAGAGAGCCTAAAACGTTTTGTATGAATTAAATTTGAGTTTCGTGTATCATAATTATAATAAGTCACCCCGATTATTTAAAAAAAATAGTAGTAGTAGGTATTACTTAAATAATTGATGAAAATTTTGTACAAATTTGCGCTTGCAATATTTTTATTTAATTTAATATTCATATTACTCGTATTATATTATGTCTATAACTTATAATACATGCAAATAAAATCTCGAATTTTAAACGTCACTGTAGCATGTACTGTGGTGTCCACAGCAGATTCGTTCGTTGTTTTGTATATACTTAGTATGTATTGACGTATGCCACCTAATTTATTTATTTATTTATTTATTTAAATATTGTGATCAATAAATCATGATTAATATTTAATAAAGTTGTAACTTTTCATATTTCTGTAGGTCTTTAATGCATTAATGATTTGAATTTATATTTTAATATGAAAAAATTCTAATTAAGTACGGAATTTAAGTGATTAAAATATTTAAACGAAAATTATAATAAATTAGTGTTTTACAATCCATTTAAATTAATTTCCAAAAATAAAAGTTATAGTTTTTCTACAAGAAGTAATAAATTAACATTCTTTAAATAAAAAAACTATCTATATCAAATATCACACCACAAAAAATTCTAGTTCAAAGACAATATGAATACAATGTTAATTGATATAATAACTGTAGTAAAAAGAAGATTTGTAATTTAGGACATGAATGGCTATATTTGGAAATAATTTCATAATGTAATCTGCTTTACATGTAATGTTTAATCTTGACCTTTCAAAATATCTCTAGGCGTAAACTGATATATGAAGCAGGTAGTAAAAACGCGTGTTCTTTAATTAACGCTATATTATGGCTGCGCGCAAAACGGATGCGAGTAAAAGTTAATGGGAATTTTATTTTGGGTTTATGATATGATTGATTATAAACGTAGACGATATTGCAAATGTGAGTCCATTCCTTGGCGTATTTAAAGTTCGTAGTCTGTTTAAATTAATCAATTGTGAACTTTTCGGTTTCAGGATAAACCTAAACATGTTAATTAATAAATTGAAAATAATAGCTTCTTTTAAATATAATTATTTCGCAAATGTTGGCTCACTCTAACCCGTCAAAGTTTTTTAAATTAATATTTTGTTATCATACACGGTCAAAAATATTATTTCGCATTGTCTTCAGAATAGAAAATGGAGCTCTAAGGCTAACAAATGTTTTAAAACTTCGTTTTTAAGAGCATTCTGTACAGGAAGAATATACACGTAAAAAGCACTTTACACGCATACACCTCATCGACACATGGTTGCACATTTTAACAAAAACAAATTTTTATATGGTAGATAAGGGATAAAACTTCGTTCTATTAGTGCCATTTTTTTCTATTTTGTACCGAAGTTTTAGATTATAAAATAAAGAAAACTACAAAAATTCACATTTTTTTACCTCTAATTTTCTCGAAATCAGAAAGATTTTTCCAAAAAATAACACTACCCCCAACGTAGATTAAACTTTAAACTACATGATTCAAGTTTAAAATACCATGTTCTGCGAAATATTTAAAAAAAATCTGTAGGTGCTTCTAAACGCCTGCAAGCGATTGAAAGTAAGTAATTTCGACCGTTGAACGTGCTGAAAAAAAATTTGTACTAATAGAACGAAGTTTTATCCCTTATCTACCATATAAAAATTTGTTTTTGTTAAAATGTGCAACCATGTGTCGATGAGGTGTATGAGTGTAAAATGCTTTAACGTGTACATTCTTCCTGTACAGAATGTTCTTAAGGGAAGTTCCAGTATATCTACCAAGGTACCAACTACCAAGTAGATTTGTACTTTGTACTGACTGTTCACTATAGTGGATGGATGGTTCATATAATGGAGTATTCACATAAAATAATTAACAGTTATAAAAACAAAAGAAATGATATATTTTAGAATCAAACAAATTAATTTGTTATTTTGAGCATATTTTATTTAAAACGTATAAAACGTCGCACATAATGGTTATAAATTCACTAGGATGATTTACACTCGCCTTATTCAGCTCATGCATAAACTTTCATCATTTTGAATTATATAGCCACTGCTCGTTAAACAATATATAGGTACCACTAAAACATTAGTTTTTATAGCAAATACTTCATTTAAAAAAAAAACTTAGATAAAGTATTGCAGAAGCAATTATTTTATATATAAATATTGGTGTTATTATAATATCAGCAACCTATGTTGTTTCTAAAAATATTCATCTAAAGTAAAATTATTTTTTTCACGACATGCGGAGAAAACACAATCTTCTTCTCGCGAAATAGTGAGGAAAGTAGGTTTTATCTCTCTAGAGAGGAAAGTAAGCAGTGTTACCACCAGTGTTATTTTACGATGAAATATTTTAAAAATTGTAAGTAAATTTATTATTTTATGGAAAATTTAGATTTTATAGTGATATACTGTAAACTATTATTTTACAATTATTATGTTTTATACTTTCTTTTTTTACTATTTCACGTTTTTACAACTTAAATTTAATTTGGCATATTGCCTGCATTTCGTTGTTTTCAAACGTCATTCTGACAGATGGCAGTTATAACCTAACTTCTAGTTATGTGTTTCTTCTACATTTACAATGTTTTTAAATATGTCGTGAAAAAAATGTTGTGTCTTACACAAGAGGAAAGCTTTTTTTCCACTCCTGCTCGATTGCCTCACTCGCTTCGCTCGTGACACAAACTTCGAGCTCGAGTGGGAAAAAGAAGCGCTTTCCTCTCTAGTTGGACAAATAACTATTCCACCATCTCTGTTTATTTTGCATTACTTTGTGATATACGAAAGCCTTTTATGTTTTTTGCGGTCGACGAAATTAATAAGTAAGATACTCTATTAATTTTAATATTCTGCTCAAGCCCGTATCAATAAATATTAAACAAAAACATTTTATATTTGTATGATGAAATAAATATATGTACGTTGCAAATAGAAGTCTTTTGCTATATTTGCATTTAATATGCGTGAAATATTCTGCATAGCTTGTCAGTCAGCTATTCGAACAACAAAAACAAGAATGAAAACATCCCATTAGTCGATTACGTCAACTAATGCTTAGTTTTGTGGTTTGTTATTTTAATAATAGTTATTAGCGCTCCACTAGATGCAACATTGTATAAAACTGTTAAATTAACCGTAAAAACAAAACACATTATCATATTTACATATATTACAAGCGAATTAATTAAGTCAATATACACGTTAAATATAATGCATATTTAAAATTACATTATCCACTTTTCCCATGAGTATATAAATAAAATACGATAATTACAATTCACAGAGTAAATATAAAATACATTAAGTTAGATTTATTTATTTTAACCTAGAATTATGTTCATTCTGCATAGGTACATTAATATCATTTTAATTATTTAAAGAATACCTTTGGGTACAGATGCTGTGCAAAGATAATTTATTTATGTATAAAAACATTATATTTATGTTTGTTTAGTATGGTGCCATGCAAGAACGAATTGCCAGATTCTAATATTGTTGATCGTATCATAATTGTTTTGTTTAAAATAGTTATTTGTGTATCAAGGCTGTAAAAGTGATCTTTTTTGGCCGAATCTGAAGTTTGCAGCCGAGGCGTAGGCCGAGGCCAGCAATTCAGGTGAGGCTAAAAACACTTTTAAGCCGAGGTGCACACAACATTTTTTAGGTGGCTATCAAAAAATATATAATTTTATGTCAAAAAAAGTTTCTTAGTATCATAAATAATTTTATTTATATAATTTAGGCTAACTAAGTTGTAGGTAATTACTTCTAAATATATTTATCAATTAAAATTAAATAAATTTGTTATTTAGCGGCCGTAAAGTAAATGCGGCCGTGAAGTAAAAGCGGCCGTGAAGTAAATGCGGCCGTAAAGTAGTCATTTTGACAGATGTCAAAAATGTGACACTTTACGGCTGTCAAAGGATACGTAAAACAACTATTTATGCAATAGCCACCTAAAAAGTATGTATTTTAAAATATAATAATATTAAATATTATTTCTTTTTGTGGTTTCAAGTCCCTTATCATCTACGAATTTATCTATCATTTACACCTACCTTACAAAGTGACTAATACATGTTCTGGTAACTTACATTATGGCCTATAAGTTGCAGAGTGTAGGAAATCAGTACTGCTTGTTGTTGTTTTGCACAAATTCAGAATGAAAAGACATCATAGTGATAGAGTGCGGATTATATGCATTTGCATATCAAAAAATTCATATTTTGATATAGTGTAGTCATAACCCTTGTTAATCGGTAACTTGAATTTGATTCTTATAATATTGCCGGTAACCAAGATCTTCATGTTCATTTATTTGATTATTATAAACAAAATATAACCATTAAAAAAAATTACGTTAACAAATAACTTAACAAAGTATATATGACTACACTATAGCGAAATATGATTTTTTTATTATGTATATTGACAGTAGACGTCATTGAAGTTAACAGTATCAAAAAATGTGCCAAAATCATAGCTCATTTTTGTAATAAATTGTTGTTATTTCTACACAAATACAGTTAAAAAATTTAAATTTATTTATATAAGTATTAACGTAGAAATCTGCCTATTTTAGTATAAAATTTGGTTCAAATTTTAGTATAAAACTCTACAGACTATAATAATTATGAATCCGATAGTAGTGTGGATTTCTTATTAAAATTTATGTTTTTAATCATTTCGTTACTTATTTGTTATTTATTATGTGATCGTCTTGTATATGATTATTATTTTGTAAAGTGGAATGTATTAGATGGATATCAGGTTCAGGACAATAATAAAATAATCACAATACTGTAATTAAAATGTAAAAACATTTATTTACTTAGTTCATTAACTTAACATTGCACATAATTTACTCCTCTGTATCATCTAGTAGTTATACCCGGTTTGGGGGTTGAAGCTTTGCTTCCTGGGGGCGAGGTACTGTCTGTTGGCAGCGCCGCCGAAAGAACCGGAACCGGATCCGGATCCACCAAAGGATCCGCGGTTACCGTGGGAAGAGCCACCGAAGCTACCGTGGGAAGAGCCACCGAAGCTACCAGAGCCGGAACCAGATCCGGATCCACCGAAGGATCCACGGTTACCGAAGGATCCGTGGGAGGAGCCACCGAAGCTACCGTGGGAAGAGCCACCGAAGCTACCTGAGCCGGAGCCGGAACCGGATCCACCGCGGCCTCCGTGGGAGCCACCATGAGCACCGGCGTTAGCACCGCCGAAGGAACCGCTTGAGCCACCACTGTATCCACCGTGTCCAGATCCAGAGCCACGACCGCCTAAAATAAAACAAAATGGACGTTCAAACCAATGGAACATATATTTGCTGTAATTAGTATATCAAATTATATAACCTATTAATGTTGCGTGCAGAGGTATAGAAACACACTGTATAAATCAATTATCAAATTTATTGATCTATATCAATTATTTGGGATTTAGAATAGTTATTTGTTTAACTAGGCAAAAAATATTAGATTTGCTATCGGCTGCGCCTCGTCTATGAATTTAGCTTAGGCAGAAAAATTGTATTTTTTGCCATGTTAAACACATTATTTTTTCGACGATTGTTATTAATTAATATTAATTTAGTAATTATTTTAAATATACTGATAGGTATCGCAATCAAATTATGTTGCTATGCGTATGTTGACAGTTGCTATGAAAAAAAAATAGGTTAGGTATGTTGATGAATTTTATAAATGTCAAACTTGTTGTTTCACCATAGTAACAATTAGTTTTGCTGTCTAGGCTTTTTTTACTATTTTTGCTGCCTAGGCAGCAAAAGTGACACTTTGTTGACTGTCAGCTGTCAAAAAAACAGTACTTTTAATGTCAATCGCCGAAAAAACATTTTAGTAGCAAGTTCAAAGAACCTATTGAAACAGTATTTTTCTACTCCTGCTTGTATACTTAGTCGCACAGTTTTGAGCACTTTGCAACACAGTTTTGCTTTTTTTAAATGCTCCATGTCTTTGCAACAACATTGATATTTTTTCAGAACAATGTAAAAATTTGACAGTAACTATCAAAAAAATAATAACTTCCTTGTTTGCAGGAGTAGAAAAAATATTGAAAATAAACTATTGCAACCCTCTCTTCGCTCGCGTTTGACATAACTAAATTTTCAATAACTATTTTGTCAGCATATCGATTCAAGTATCGCATGTCACTCACCAGAGTATCCACCGTGGGCGCCATCATCATAGCTGCCATCACCACCTTTGTATCCACCGCGAGCCTCTTCAGCAGCGTTCTGCTCGAGGGACTTGAGGATCTCAGCGGGGATGGGTGGAGGGGTGGGGAGGTGAGCGCCCTGGGGCTGGAAGCCGTTCTCGTCGGCCACGTAGCTCACGGAGTAGTGCTGGCCGTCGTCGCCGGTGTAGCTGAAGTCGCCGTGCACGTCGTTGGCTTCCTCGTTGCCGAGGGACTTCTGCTGGCCGGCTTCCTGGGCGCTGATGCCGTTTCCTGTTTCGTATCTAGAAGAGGAGAGATCATTGGATAATTAAACTTCTGTATAAAGTAAGCCATAAATAAAACACAATTTTATTGTTTTGACAGCGGGTAAAAATGAAATAACTTTTTGCAAGTGATAAAACCTTATTTACCTTGTCATTTGTTTAATATTTCTAATATTTGTCAGTGAACTGGTTAGATTTTGGGAATATTTGGAAAGAAGAACCAAAGGAGTCGTTAAATTATCTCATTGAATTACACTCGAGTATTTTATTTCCTCCGAATTTTCTGTTTGACATTTGAACCTTGTCACCTGACAGCAATATTGGACTCGAAAATTTTTTAAATTTTGTTAAACAATTTTTCTTTTCGAATTGCTGGGCAACAAGGTTTCAATACAAACAGAAATTTATCCGGCGAAATAAAAAAATTCTTGTGTAATTACAGTTGATAGTTTATTTATTTATTTATTTAATAATTGAACCCAAAACAGTATATTTTGGAAAAATAAAATAGGTTAGAATAGCAGATTGCTCCACTAACAACCATGTATCTGTGAGTTGACGGCTGGTAACCGCACACACGATATAGCTATACTGTTGAATGATTCACAATATTTGAGGCTGACAAACCCAGGTTGCTTTTTTTTGAATGTTCATTGCTTTCGGAACAACATTGATATTTCACAAAAATAGAAAAATTTGACAGTTAATGTCAAAAATTAATGGTTGTATTTTTTAACTTCCTTGTTTTGCAGGAGTAAAAAAACGATTGCAACCCTCCCTTCCCTCAAACTGCAATTTTCTTTCACGTTCGACAAAACTATATTTTCGAAACTTGTTATACAAATAAATATTCTTCAACATGTGTGAATTCTTTTAGAACAAATGCAAGGACGGCGAAGCATTTAATATTTTTTTATAACATTTAATATAAAATCGGGGAATCCATTGTATAATTGGCATTTTTTAATAGTGATGGTTATAAAATTGCAGATATTGAGGCAGAAATTTGATTCTAGTTTACTTATAGAACTAGAACAAGTCAAGTCGAAGTAGATATGGTGCGAAATAGTTTCAGATAAATCAGTATCAAATTTATAAATTTAAGAAAAGTTTCTGATGATCATAAAGAATCTATATTATTTAATAAAATACTAATGAATAGTAAATATATTGCACATTAATGTACTTATATACACATATTTGTAGTAGTGCTCTGTGATCCTACCATTTGAAGTAGGGCAGAAAAAAACACTATAAGCATTTATTTTTTAATTACAAAATATTTAATTATTGTGCATATTTTAAATTAAAACCACATTCTTCAAAGTTCAAAAAATGAAACGGTTTTAAATATTATCAATGCATTAGGTAGTGAAAGTATTTATAATCTGGAATAGAGCATAGCTCATGGCTCATCGTGATCGTGATGAGTGATTCGTGTTTAAAGTAGATTTACTCCCAATGACTAATCAGATTTGCATGTTTATGTTTGTAATGTTAAATTATGAAATTAGGGATTATAAAACATTATAACACAATATTATGATAACAAATTATTTGTACATAAAACAGTGGTAACGAAAACATTTAAAAAATCTAACATATCGGATTAATAATTACTCTGGACTATAAAATAAACATACAAAAAACATGAAAAAATAAATATCTTTCACGTTTATTTAGAAATCCCAATATCTGTTGATGTTAGTTGTTTACAATGGTAATGGAATTAAAAATATGTACTACCTGTATTGAAGATTATGATTTATGAAATACAAACAACAAATACAGCAAATTCAGAAAAATATCAAACCGGATTAATTAGATGAGACACTAGATAATACATTGATACGAGAAAATTAAATATATTATAATCAAAATACGAACAATAAGTAATCACTTTGAAGCAATTGAGTATTGATTAAATTTAAGATGTTTTGCAATTTGCCAGCCGTGTGACTTGACCACACATGCAATAAAATGACAGTTTTATTGCCTCGAATTATTATAATTCATAATACACAAGTTCCGAAGTGGATAGCCGATTGCGTTGTAATTTCTAGAAGAGACGAGAATAAGACGAGAAATTTCTCGTCCTAGCGGCATCTCTAATATCTGTTATTCTCATGTTGACGTTCGTAGTGTTTTGCTTCGTGTACGCTGTGAATTTTGTAATTGATTGTGATTGAATTATTTTAGTTTTCTTTGAAAATTAAGTCAAGTGCAGCGTAGCATATACTCGCTAGCTCCACTTTTGTAAAACGGGCGCCTTCTCGCGCAGTTCAGGGTCTGAATTTACCTCTAATAATGTAATACTGATAGGTACTTACTCATAGCGGTAGGAGCCATCACCGAAGTTTTCATTATTGTATCTGGTAATAGGGATCTGAGGTCCAGCGTTGTATCCGCCTTGTCCACCAGCCCTGTATCCACCTTGTCCACCAGCCCTGTATCCACCTTGTCCACCTGCAGGCGCGCCATAAGCTTGATTAGGAGCAGCAGATTGTCCGAAACCGGAGTTCTTGCTACCGAACCCGGAGCCTTGTCCGCCGAACCCGGAGTTCTTGCCTCCGAACCCGGAGCCTTGTCCGCCGAACCCGGAGCCTTGTCCCCCGAACCCGGAGTTCTTGCTTCCGAACCCGGAGCCTTGTCCGCTGAAGCCGCTGAAGCTGGTGCCCTTGCTACCGAAGCTAGAAGAGCCACCGAATGCAGAGCCACCGTGGCGGGAACCGAAACCGGAACTGCCGTGGGGCGTCGACAGGATGTTTCCACTTCCGCCAGCACCGTGCGCACTCGAAGGCGGGAGGTACGTGTTGTCCAGCTTGGCCGCTGAACACACGGCTACGCAGAGAGCGACTACGAACTGAAATATTATTGAGATAAGTATTTGGAATACTAAGTCAGAACGAACGTTAACAAAGTTTTTCTATTGACGTTCACAAAGTTAACTTTGTGCAACGCAACTGAATGTCGCCAGAGCTCACTTTGTGACACGCAATATATTTTTTAGAAGGTTGGTATCGGTAGTATCAGATTACATAACTTCAATTAAACGTCAAACCTCAGAATTAACAAATTTTGGTATAACCTCTAAATATGTTTTATTTTTTGTTTTAATTACTATTTATTCAATAAAATTAATGAATCTAGTAATAAGTTTAATATTTTCTAATGGCTGCACTTATCACCTAGAATAGTTCATAATAATTATAAACTTTTAAGTAACAGTGACAGTTAAATAAATGGCAACAAAAACGTTATACAAATAACTTGTGTATATTGTGGTAGTTTAATTTAAATTCTAATATTAAAAAGACACCAAATAGAATTTTTTTTATAATGACCTCATTTTTTACTTTAGTAATCACGCCCGAGGGCTCGTTTTACTAAATTTGGACGCGTGCAAAAAAATCATGTCTTATAAAACTTGTTTTTTAATATACTATTTTGATGTGTTTGATAACTATGTCTGTACTTAAATAAAAAATATAATTAACACAAGAGATTACAATAATTTAGCTTGTAACATTATTATTAAATCACAGATCCGTTATTGCTACTAAACGGAAGGATTAATTGTTCTAAACACAATACTGTTTAACAAAAGTATCCTGTTTCATATGAACATGGATTCTCATTAATTTTATTTAATCTGTATTTTTTTAAAATTTGATTTCTATGTTGTAATGTTCTTGATAACAAAGCTTTAAAAATATTACGATTGTATATAAGCTAAAATTTGATGTTTTTACTACGTCTTAATTTTAGATTCATCGAAAATGCCCTTTTTTTCTACAATAATTGCACAATTTCAAGTATAAATTTCAAATTTGACGACTTGTCTTAAAAATATCTGATTTCAATAGAAATATAAACTGCATACAATAATTATGTATTAATGAAAAAGCTTTTAGAAATAATATTGTTAGACAATAAGCTTTTATTGGGTGTTAGTCGATTTTCTAATTTAATTGAGGAACAAAAGCTGTTCAAGTTAGCTTATTGGAAATATAATTACAATGTAAGCAATATGTTTCGGTTACCGAAACATGTGAAATTTTGAAATTATTTATTGTTCAATACACACGAAAATTATTTAGTATGTATGACAATTTCAAAAAATATTGAGAACAATAAAATAAAAATTAATATTGTGTCAATATTGAAGCTTTAGATATTATAATTATGACTCCAATGCTACTGTTATAGCAACCGAATTGAATGATTTCTAGCACTATACATGTCAAAGACAATTTCACATCACTGCACTAAGATTTACCAGTTTCATGTCGGGATGTAACACCTGTACCGATCACCAAACAAATGATGGTTTTGCAGAAGCACCTCCCACTATTTATACCAAATCATCTTCATTGCCAGACAAAATAATTGTGATGAGATGATCCATTATTCCATATAGCCTGGGTGTATTTCGCAAGGACATACGTACTATTCACTATTGCTATCGCCTTATAATTTTCGTGCAGAGAAGAAAGGTCATAAGTGATCTGTATTATTGGCGTTTCGGTGGTGCATGAGTTAATATTTTGAAGGTTAAGTCATGCTGCAGTGTTTCTAAACTAAACACTAAAGATGCGAATGCAAAAAAATGCTACACTTGTGTCAAAAATATATAGAAAAATCTGACGTGGCCATCACACAACCTTCCGCCATATCTAGACTTATAATTTATAAACATAAATGTACAAATGTAGGTACACGTATACAATCCGGTGTCCCTTTAAAATATACAAATAAAAATCTAAAATATTCAAACACAGAAATTTGCATCACCTGAATCAAAAGATTCGTTCACAGGAAAACTCTTCTGTGTTGAAGCCATCCTGCGTTCAATATTACTACATTTAATATCTTACTTATGACTTATATAGCGCTAGTAAGTATATTAACTTGTCACCCGTCTCACCCTTGGTCTCACCTGTCAATATTTTTACGCAGAAACAAAAATCAATCGAACATGAATTACAAGATTTCGATGTTTTATTTGATAAATTTATTTTTTAAATTTTACTGCAGTTCTTTTAATGCTACCAGATAAAGACAATTTTTTTATAACGTAGGTTGCAAATAACTTTTCCTCTTATTCGTATTACAAATAAATACTCAAAATTTTCGAGTATGAGTTTTTAGTATATAAGTACGTTTCAGGGTCTCTACAATACGAATTTAATATTTTCCCGATGATGTCTGTGTGTGTGTGTGCGTATGTATGTATGGACGTATGGACGTATGTGACGATTTTTCGTCCACGATAACTTAAAAAGTATTAAGCCTTTAATAACCAAATTTCACATTTAAGGTTTTAATAAGGATCTTAACACCGGATAAGATTTTGGTAGAAATCCGCAAACCGGAAGTAGTAGTTTTTGAAATTTGATATAGTTTTTCTTAAATAAATTGGTACATTATTTATTTATGACAATTTTGGCAATTAAAAATAAAAGATAATATAATTATCTATGGGTACAGTTAATTTTAAATACAATTTGCTGAATTTAGCAATAAAAAAAAGTGCAACTAATATTCTACTTTTTTGAAGTAGGTACCAGTATCTTGTTGTCCATGATATGAAATTTGTTTCTACTCAAAATTTGTATTATTATGACACTGACAGTACAGTTGTCATCTTTTGCTTGCATCTTGGTTTACATAAATTACATAAACATGAAACTATTAAAATGTAAGTAAAATTATTTACTAGATTAGTAGAATAAGCAGAATTAGGCGGGAGGTCGTGTGGTGGCCACAGCAGATTTTTTCAATTACCGTTAATTCGGTAAAATTTTCTTTCAATACCGGTTTACCGGTAAATTACTGGTATATAAAATAGGTTCAAATGGTACTAAAACGTGTTTATTAACAAAAATCTCGACGTTGATTTTTTTCATGATTCTTATACCTACCTCCCTTTTGGACTGACGGTAAAAATAAATCAAATTATATTACAAACATAAACAATATTAATGTTTATGTGCATATATATCTAGGACAAAAATGTATACATTAAGGTGTAAGCAAGTTGTTTACGGCCGAAGCGTTTAGCCGAGGTCGGAATTACTTATGACTATACCTTAATATGACACTTTTTGTCTAAGATACGTAGAATTTTATTTCATGCTCTTTCTATTCAAGTTCTGTGCCTGATTGTTTTCAATAATATCAAATGACAAGAATTTTTTTATTTTATAATTATTGAAGTTGTCTAGTAATTGTCTTGGCTACTAAAGTAAAATTATTATTATAAATAGTCCGAAAAATGTCACTTTATAACCTAATAAAATACTACATAAAATTAAATCTTATTTATATCAGTTCGTAAAAACAATTTATCGCGGCTATCATCCCCTAATTGCCGACCGCGAAAATATATTATGTATTAGGTATATTAAAATTAATATTGAGAGCACATACATTATAATAGTGTTATTTACCGAATTATCACAAAAATCGGAGCATTAAAAATTTACCGGTATTTTTACCTCTCGCCACTCATATCTGTAAGAGAGGTATTGTAATCATGCTAAAATTTCGACAGTGAGTTTTCAATGGATAAGCACGTTTTGAGGTCCCTAGAACACGATTTTGATAGACCTTAATAATATTATAAAAACTAAAATTCCCGAATTCCCTTCTACAATAGTATATTTGTGAGTAATTATACACACTTAGTAAAATAGTAGAGTATGGCGAGAGGTCATGTGTTGGCCATATCACATTTTTTTCGAATGAATTTTACGATATTTCCCGGTAAACCGGTATGCAATCCCTAGTAATCGTCCTCATATTTGAAACGTTGAGAACCACTGTCAGGTTCAGGTTGTGTGGTTTGCTGGCGCTTCTTTGTTGTCGGTGCGTTTGTTCAACCAAAGGTGCAATCCATAGCCCATAGCGGCACGGTGTATCCCACTGGGCGGCAGGTATAGAAAGGCGCGCATTTACTTTTCGTTTCGGCGAAGCTGATCTGTGATCGGTGAACTCATTAAACTTAAACGCCGCGACCTTTCATTGCTGCAGTTTAGAGTTTAGAACTTGCATCATCATAAATGTATCACAGATATTCATGTTGTCAGCCGATGATGCGAACCGTAATAATTTTAACAATTTCATAATAATTTGTATCATCTGCTACCAGTTTCTCACGTTCCTTTATGGTTCTTACATACGATAGGTAATGGGGGTTTCCAAGCCTACGCGTTTAAAAAAATACTTATTGGATATTAATTTATTTATAAGTTATAGAAAAGTGATAATAATTGTTAATTTTGATAGATTTATGACCTTTTATCGAAATGACAATGTAACTCTTTTGCTCCAATTGTGATGTAGATAGTGATGGGTCTTTCGTTCATTTTTAGTGAGTCAGTTCATTTCGCTCCGCTCAGTAAAGTGAGTCGTTCACACTGAGTCGTTCATTTGAACGACTCTGTAAAACAGCACTGTGCGTTTCAAATGACACCGTGCTACCGTGCTAGTGTGCTGCTCAGTTGAGCTGCTCTGCTCATGCTCACAGCACTGTGCGCTCGCCTTGTGTGCATGTGCCAAACTGCATGAACCTGAACATTTTAGTTAGTTGTATTCTCGTCTTGATTACACGTTACTGCAAACAATAGATTATTGAACGTTGCTTATTTTTGTTGTATATATTGACAATGGAAAATTAACAAAATAAAAAGTCTGCAAAAAGGAGTACTGTATGGCAACATTTTAAAGAATGTTCAACAAATTTAGCAAAATGTTACCTACTATTACTTTTACATTAATGTATGTTTTGCATTTACTTTCCAGTCCTACATTGTTCCCACTTCCCATATTGTTGATTATTTTCATTGTTGGCCGTACAACAGAAACGCCACGCTTCTCAGAATACACAGCACTGAGTCAAGCCAATAGTGCTCTGTAGTCTGTTATGTACCGTGCGCTGTATGTATGTTTCGTTCATTTCGTTCATTCCACTTGCACTCGTTCGTCTTTCTGCGTTCAGTGAGCGGAGCGTTGAGCGGAGGCTAAATAGTAGCACGGAGCTAGTGTGAACTGGTGTGCCGTGATGAACGAACTAAAGAGTCGTTCGTTCACAGCACACCAAAATGAGTCGTTCATTTTGAACGACTCGTTCATGAACGACCCATCACTAGATGTAGACAACATTGAAACCAAACCGTGAGTAAATTTGTTCGTGTAAGATCGTTTTTTGTCGTTTTGACTACGGAATGGACGACGGATCTGTGTTAAAATACGTATCATGTTTTTCACTCTTTCATGGGCAAAATTTTTCTTTCGGTCCATTCAAACTACAAATTGGTGTCTCAAATTTGAACTTTCGGTTAAGAAAACTCTAGTTTAGGTAATGTAACCGGAGAATAGTGACACTTTTCTCGCTCTTATTTTGTAGCATTTTTATTGATTTTATAATAATAATAATTCATCTTAAATATGTTAAAATTTCAGACACTGTATTTTAGTATCTTGTTAAAATCAAATATTCCACAAATTATAACAAATCCTAAAATATTTGCAACCCCAAATACAAGGCACTAATAAATAATTTTCTATTCATTCATTAATTACTTAGCTTCCAAATTTACATTATCTCAATAAATAAGAAACATTATATTAACCACAATTTCATTTAAATCATTTAAACTTTCAAATATTAATCGAAATTGGTGTCATCTCTATGAAGAATGTGCAAAACAAACCAGTAAGAACCTATAGGAACATCAGTGATAATATTCAGTTCGTAGTGCTTTATTTATGAAAATCTGTATTTATTTCGCGATATACATTTAAAAAACTATGGATGTAGTGTGTGTCTAAGGACCTCATTGAATCCTGGAAGAAATTTCAAGGCCCTGCGATGAATAATACGAGGTAAAAATAGATTTATAGTTTTTCTAAGTGATGTACAGGCTGAACTAAATGTCATATCGAAAATTGCACCATTGGATTCCTCGTAGTTTTGTTAGTAAATAACCGTAGTTTCATATTTGTAGCTCTTTTGGCAGAATTTCTACGATTTTTAAATAGTTTATTGAAGAATTGTTCACCTTACTAATTTCACAAAGTAATTTTTTAATTCAATACTGTTTCCTATTTCTTATTTAAACTTGCAAAATTTCGGAGCCCCTGAACCTTTGGGGTCTCGGAGAACTGCCCTTCCTTAACTATATGCAATATAAAAATCATGAATCTGAGTGATAATAAAAAATCTGTAAGAGCATTCTGTACAGGAAGAATGTACACGTTAAAGCATTTTACACTCATACACCTCATCGACACATGGTTGCAAATTTTAACAAAAACAAATTTTTATATTTTAGATATGGGATAAAACTTCGCTCTATTAGTGCAAAAAAAATTTCAGCACGTTCAACGGTCGAAATTACTTACTTTCAACCGCTTGCAGGCGTTTAGAAGCACCTACAGATTTTTCTTTATATTTCGCAGAACATGATACTTTAAACTTGAATCATGTAGTTTAAAGTTTAATCTACGTTGGGGTAGTGTTATTTTTTAGAAAAAACTTTCTGATTTCGAGAAAATTAGAGGTAAAAAAATGTGAATTTTTGTAGTTTTCTTTATTTTATAAACTAAAACTTCGGTACAAAACAGAAAATATGGCACTAATAGAACAAAGTTTTATCCCTTATCTACCATATAAAAATTTGTTTTTGTTAAAATGTGCAACCATGTGTTGATGAGGTGTATGCGTGTAAAGTGCTTTTTACGTGTATATTCTTCCTCTACAGAATGCTCTTAAAAATCAAAATTTTTTACTACAAGTTTGACGTTTATTATATACCTAACCTATGTTTCATCAACTCATTTGAAATACCTGCGTACCTTACCACAAATTTTCTATGTATTACGCTACGATTTCGATTAAGTATTAGTCAATTTGATATTACTAGTCCGCCTCTGTTAAAAATAATGTTGAATGTCAGTTTACATTTACCAATAGTAAGATTAATCATAGTGCAACAAATAGCGGCATAGCTCATGTATGTAAATAATTGTATCACAGTGTTGTGCATTAATAAGTAATCAATTAACTTTTAGAAAATATCGTGCAACATTTCTGAATGTTAATGAATGGCCTTTTGAAGTAATTACTAAAATGTAAAATAGGACAATTTTTATTCAGATAGTAGTAGGTATAATGATTATTAAAAGAAAATGAAGAAGCAAGGACACTGTAATGATGTAAACTCTTGAGATGATAAAGTACATTTAAGTAGATCTAAATTTATCTCTTAAGTATTCGAAAAGGTAATAAATATTATAAAATCCGTGAGGCAATTAAAATTTTTAACTTCCACTTACATTTATATGCATACAAAAAAGTTAATTATAGAATCTTGTAGTTCAAATCCAAGGTTGCAGATTGGTCAATAAAAAGCGAACATCTTGAAATAATTTCTGTTTCCTTTGTGTAAGTGTAAGAGGACGCCCCGAGCCGATCCTGTTACGTCCATTATTAAAATTGCAAGAAAAACGCGAAGGCAACGATTTACGTTATTTCCAGTTCGGCTTTGCCCAGAGGCATCCTGTTGAAGAGGCTAACTGCTTAAGTAGCCTCCTGCAGGGCTCTACAGACTCATCCTATTCATGACTTTTTTATCAATAAGATTTACTTTCAGCTACCAAAACATCAAACAGTATAATTAGCGCAAAAAACAAACAAAATATTTACTTGCTAAAATTTTGTTTCAAACATATAATTAAGAATGATTGGATGTTTATTTTAAACATTAAAGTTTGATCGGCATACAATATTGATATTATATTTTTATATACCTATTTGATATACAGGGTGTTTCTATACTTCTGCACGTTACTTTAATTCTCTCTTTAGTTCTCGAAATCTCGAAAATACTTTATTAGTATTCTAGAGACCCTAAAACGTGCTTATCCACAAAAAACTCACTCTAAAATTTTGACTCATCATAATACCTCCCTTATAGAATATGAGGCGGGAGGTAAAAATTATTTATTAGTAATCGTAGAAGGTTATCCATTCATTCACCAGATTTAAAAAATATAAATGATGTCTTTGAATAAAAGAAAATGAAGAACATTATAAGGTTATTTATACCAGCGTCAAAAATCTTGGTGAAACGTCGATCGACATAGTTCAATAAGATCAATGCTTGATTGACATAAAAAAAAATCTGACGTGGCCATCACACAACCTTCCGCCATAACTAGACTTTAAACAGAAATGTATACGTACAATCCGGTGCCTATTTAAAATATACAAATAAAAATCTAAAATATTCAAACACAGAAATTTGCATCACCTGAATAAAAAGATTCATTCACAGGAAAACTCTGCTGTGTTGAAGCCATCCTACGTTCAATTACTACATTTAATATCTTACTTAGGACTTATATTTATAGCGCTAGTATGCCAACTTGTCACCCGTCTCACCTGTCAATATTTTTTACGCAGAAACAAAAATCAACCGATCATGGATTACAAGATATCAACGTTTTATTTGATAAATTTATTTTTTAAATTTTACTGCAGTTCTTTAATGCTACCAGATAAAGACAATTTTTGTATAACGTAAGTTGCAAATAACTTTTCCTCTTATTCTTATTAAAAAAATTACTATATTTTTCCCAAATTTATATACAATTTTGACAATTAACCTTTTCAATCTTAAAAAAATATCACTTCCGATGAAGATATTTGTACCAAAATCTATGGAGCTCTTCCAATTTATATACAAATGTTAAATACCAAATATCAAAATTTTCGGGTAATTCGTATTTGAGTTATGCGACTAACACCCCTTGACCACACACACACACACACACACACACACACACACACACACACACACACACACACACACACACACACACACACACACACACACACACACACACACACACACACACACACACACACACACACACACACACACACACACACACACACACACACACACACACACACACACACACACACACACACACACACACACACACACACACACACACACACACACACACACACACACACACACACACACACACACACACACACACACACACACACACACACACACACACACACACACACACACACACACACACACACACACACACACACACACATACACACACACACACACACACACACACACACACACACACACACACACACACACACACACACACACACACACACACACACACACATACACACAGACATCATCGTGAAACTATCAAAAATGAGTTGTAAGGACCCTAATTCGTGCTCATCCACTAAAAATTCACCACCCGATTTTTTGCATGATTCCAATACCTTCCTTTACAGGTAAGCGGAAGGTAAAAATTATCATTGAAACGATCCAAACAAACAAAACAACTTATCCTTAATTTTTTTTAAGAAGGCAGTAATTTTAATACTGGTTTTAAATTTTGTTGGTATATAATAAACAATAATTTTCTTGATAATTTTATTCAAATGCTCGACAAAATGACATTTGCGAGAATTTGTTTATGTTATGCGAATTTGTTTTACGATTGGCTAATTATGGTAGCAAAATTTACAAAGTGCAGTCTTCTTTCATAAAATGAAGTATAGGTATATAACATTTCATTTATTATCATTACGTCATGGTCTCAATTATTATGAATGTAAATATATTGACTGTTGTTGTAGTTTAACTTTCATGTTCATTGTCTTTTTTTTGTCAAGGAAGTTAGTAGTGATTAATTGAATTATTTATTTCACTAGGCATAATATTATAATAGGTACCTACGTATTCATTTAACCTGTACTTTTTCTTCAACAAAGGTGCAATTCATTTCTTATTGTTAATATAATATAAGCGTAAGTGTCAACGATGGGATGATGCATGATATTTTTAAATATCAGTGATAGAATTTAAGAATCCATTAAAAGTAGAAATTATTTTGCTCTTTGGAATCATAATACCTACTAGTAAGTCTTTATATTATTTTGTGTCTGCTGAAGTATATTAATGATAATTGTTTTATTGTAGGTAAACTTAATGTTCTATGAAAGCAACTAGATGTATTTTTAAATTATCATTATTTTTAGTAAAGCTGTAATTAATTTTTTCGAATTTTTTGTAGTTTTTGTAACGAAGAAGTTAAAGCCAACGTATTAAGTTCGTAACTAATGAATAATAATAATAATAATAATAATAATAAATATTTATTTCCAAAAAGTATCTAAGGTACTAATTAACTAATGTATTATGTTATTTACAATTATAAATAAATGTTGCATATTAAAAGGTAATAACAGTTGATGATACGATTAAATTTTTAATGTGTTTAAATCTGTGAAAATTTTATCCATATTCAGAATTTTTGTAATAGCAGAAATATCAATATAACACTGATGATCAATTATAAAATTCTTTGCATTTTTATTTCATCGCGTGATACGTTTACGTTTTATAACTCGTAGATAGATTTTTAATATTTTTATTTTATTTATTATTTACATTATATCAATTTTTTGCCAGTGAGGCCAACAGAAAAGGTTAGCACGCAATAAATAAACAAATTTACCTGCGTCATATTATTCAATTCATTTCTCTTTGTTTTATGCGTAATTATAGCAATTTTCATTTAAGGTATGTTGTTATTTCTTTGTAATGCAAACGATTAGCCGCCTAAATAAATATTTAGTGTTTAGTCATGCGTTACATTATATTTATTCATCATGTCAACTAGTTCTTTTGGGCAGAGAAGCAATAATTTATTGCATCATGGTACTGAGATGTGATGAAGTAACAGAACAGCGTAATGAGCTACTAGCATGATTTTTTTATATTAAATATTTTTGAAGAAGAATTTTGTACGTATTAATTGAAAAACAATAAAATTGTTTAAATAAAGGTTTCAGGTATATGTATAAACATTTTCACTTATAATATCACATGTGCATTAATTCTTTCCGGAACTTATTTTAAGTGCCTTCCAACAACGTCTTAATTAGCTCGAATGGTACACGAGAGCTAATTACGTTGTTGGAGAATACACGATAACAAATTTCCTGGACAAGAATGAATGCACGAGTGCATATTTGTTAAGAAAATCGCAATGACACCGTCGCTCTATTTTTGAATTCTTTTTACAATAGAAACTTGAAATATTTACTAAATTTGTATTTATCATTAATGAATATGTATCATTTACTTTATTAATTGCTTATTTATACCCAAAATAACAATTTAACCAATTTTAAATTTAATGTCAAAGTGACAGATGCCAGTAAAATTTTCGATTATTAATTTCAGTTAAGTTACTCAAGCTACTAGTAAAAAATTTCCATGACAATTCAACTCATGTGTCATCTGTCAAAAATGGACCAATCAATTTTGAGGATTTTTAAATTTTCCACCAATTGAAACGAATTTTTTCGACAATTTATCACTAGTGCTCGCAGCGACATAATTTTTCGACAATTTTCACTAGTGATCCAATCGACAATTTTAAACAATTGAATATATCTTTATTAATCAAAATCCTATTATAACTGTTGTAATGGAAGTGAAGCTATTTATAAATCATTTTCATAAAGAAAGAATACATTTTTATTCGGTGAATTGTCCTCCGAATACCATTCGTGTTCCAAGTTATGTAGACAATTTTTGTGGCTGCATCACTCATGATTATTACGCTTAAGAAAATAGCACTCGTGCTACGCACTCGTGTAATTTTCAATCAAGCGTAATAACCATTCGTGATACAGCAACAAAAATTGTCGACATAACTTGGAACACTAGTGGTATTATATATGACAATTCAACTCATGTGTCATCTGTCAAAAATGGACCAATCAATTTTGAGGATTTATAAATTTTCCACCAATTGAAACGAATTTTTTCGACAATTTATCACTAGTGCTCGCAGCGACATAATTTTTCGACAATTTTAAACAATTGAATATATCTTTATTAATCAAAATCCTATTGTTATAACTGTTGTAATGGAAGTGAAGCTATTTATAAATCATTTTCATAAAGAAAGAATACATTTTTATTCGGTGAATTGTCCTCCGAATACCATTCGTGTTCCAAGTTATGTAGACAATTTTTGTGGCTGCATCACTCATGATTATTACGCTTAAGAAAATAGCACTCGTGCTACGCACTCGTGCAATTTTCAATCAAGCGTAATAACCATTCGTGATACAGCAACAAAAATTGTCGACATAACTTGGAACACTAGTGGTATTATATATGACAATTCAACTCATGTGTCATCTGTCAAAAATGGACCAATCAATTTTGAGAATTTATAAATTTTCCACCAATTGAAACGAATTTTTTCGACAATTTATCACTAGTGCTCGCAGCGACATAACTTTTCGACAATTTTCACTAGTGATCCAATCGACAATTTTAAACAATTGAATATATCTTTATTAATCAAAATCCTATTGTTATAACTGTTGTAATGGAAGTGAAGCTATTTATAAATCATTTTCATAAAGAAAGAATACATTTTTATTCGGTGAATTGTCCTCCGAATACCATTCGTGTTCCAAGTTATGTAGACAATTTTTGTGGCTGCATCACTCATGATTATTACGCTTGAGAAAATAGCACTCGTGCTACGCACTCGTGCACTTTTCAATCAAGCGTAATAACCATTCGTGATACAGCAACAAAAATTGTCGACATAACTTGGAACACTAGTGGTATTATATATGAAAATTTTTATATAACCATGGTTACTATTATTGTAATCAATTAATCCATTGGCTGATATTTGTGTCATGCAATTTTCATATGAATCCTATATGTGAGAAAAACGTTACTAAAATTTTTTTAATCCTATAATTCTTTTGAACAATATTAAAATGTACGCCCCAACAAAATCGTAATTTAAAACCAAAATCTATATAAGGTAATTTTTTTTCTTTGTGTCACTTATCATCTTGTTAGTAATGTAATATCATCGAACTCATGTATACGTGAATATTCATTTAATTTGAAAACATGTTTCTTGTTATTTTTATTTGCGGAGAAGAATCGATATATTTATAATGAGATTAAATATTACATAAAGAAAAAACAAAAGAACGATATTATTTTCACAACCTTTTTTAAAAATATTACTTTACAAGGATATTTTTTTCATTATAATATACCTACTCACGTAAATCGGTATGAACATAATTAAAAGATGCTTTTGTCTTTTGTACGAATATATACAGGAAAACATTTACCGCGTCGTTATTGAAGTAAACTGAACTGCAAAGCTTTATTCATTCCATTTTACATCCTTTAATTATCTCTTCACAAAGCTCCATTATTATAACAATCAAAACAACTTAAAAACAAATTGTTAAACAGAAATAAACATTCTTTTAATCTTGAATTGCTTCGCTTTGTCAGTACACTTGTTCCTCCTGTTACTTTTTATTTTTCTGCAAACAAATCAACCAATTAAAAGCTAGAAGGTATTCTTTTATTTGACATTTTATTTTTATTTTAGTCACCCACAGAACTAAGCACTAATTCATTTTTAGCCCTCCCCCTCGCTATTTTAAAAGTTTCTGCATTTTAAGGGACTTTTATCACAGTAGGGGAGACCGGGGACAAAAGTAACAGGGTACAATTGTAACACTGTAAATATTTTCAAAACTATGACTGATACGCATGCACGACTTGGACATAAGAGACACCTAGCATGTGGCAACATGTTAGTTGGTAAAATGTTAACGTCTGTTATACCGTGTAGTAGCGAAGTGAGGTTATGTGATTTTGAAGACCTCAAGTAAGTTTTCCAATGTTTGAATAATATCACATTTCCAAGCTTCTATATAATTTAAGTAAAATTTGCAACCTGCGTTTCTTTTATCGATTATTTGAGCTTACGTCTAAGATTTGTTCATTTAATTTTATCTAACTGATCACAGACAAAATCACTTAGAATATATAAAATCGCATTGGGGACAATAGTAACAAACCTGAACGGGGACGATTGTACCCGAGATTGTACCATATCACCATCTACACAGATACACCAGAGAAAGATCAAATTAGAAGAAGAGCAAAGGAATAAAGTTACAAAAAAAAATAGGGATCAGTCTAAAAGGGAAGCAAAAGAAGGCTATACTGTTGTTAAAAGAGCAGGGAAAGTAAGACAACTAGAATCAAGTGAAGAGGATGGTGAAGATTGGTTCTGTTTGGTGTGTCTGGAACCCTACAGTTCAAGTAAAGCAAGAGAAACATGGGTACAATGTATCGAATGTAAAAATTGGGCATACGAACAGTGCACAGGCCAAGAAGTTTTCTATACTTGTCATAACTGCATGTAAGAGTAGGCATTTTTTTATTTATTGCCTAGAAAAGGATTTTTTTGCTAAAACTATAGGCTGATTTTTGTGATAGTAATAAGTTACTAATTAGTTTGTATTTTGTGACCTGATTTTTAATTGTATCTTATATTAGAAATATATATTTACAATTAACAAAATGTGTTACATTTGTCCCCATTCACTGTTACAACCGTCCCGGAGGTCGGGACGATTGTAACACTTTACGGAGTTCTTTTTAAAACTAAATAACATTTTTACAGATTGTCTCAAAAACTTCCACTTAATACCATTAAATGAGGAAAGAAATTCTGCATCTTATCGTATTTAGTTCAGTTTAATCGTTATAATATTTCCGATGTTATAGAGAACCTCAAAGACAAAATGTTACAATTGTCCTCGGTCTCCCCTAAAAAAAGTATTTAACAAATTACTCCCAACCTATTAATCCTATAAATCTAAAAAATACCGTATAAAGACAAAGGCAGTAAAAATCTAGCTACGTTGTCGAATTTTTTAAATTATTATTATTATTATTTATAAACAATTAAATAATAATAATATTGAGAAAAACTCTACGTAACTATGATTGCATTGTAAATTTAAATGTTTGTAACACATTATTATATAAAATTTTCAAATAGTAGTCGAGTAATTGTTAAATAAATTTAAAAATTGCATGCGCGCTAACAATCAAATTGAGTATTTTCTAAACAAGAATGGAGCGAAACATAGCAATTAGATAAATAGAGACAACATGTGCTCATAAAACATATAGGCTGTCAGCGCGGGTACCTGAAATATCGGGGATTTGTGATCTAGCAGCGCTGAGCGATAAAAGTCGATATCTGTAAATTATTATAAGAATACCACGGTATTTAATGCAGGTCGTGTAAATTTTCTCTCTTCATTTAATTCTATTCGGTATGATTTCTTTAAAATCAATAAGAATTTTTTATTGATTTTATAATAATAATAACTCATCTTAAATATGTTAAAATTTGTATTTTACATCTTGTTAAAATGAAATATTCAACAAATTTTAACAAATCCTGAAATATTTGCAACCCCAAATACAAAGCACTAATAAATCATGTTCTTTTCTTCCATTAATTACTTAGTTTCCAAATTTACATTATCTAAATAAATAAGAAACATATATTTACCATAGTATCATTTAATTCATTTAAATATTCAAATATGAATCGAAACTGGCGCCATCTCTATGAAGAATGGGCAAAACAAACCAGTAAGAACCTAAGAACATATGATATAATATTCAGTGCGTACTGGTTTCGTAGTGCTTTTATTTATTAAAATATGTAATTATTTCGAGATATACATTTATAAAACTATGTGTAGTGTATGTCTAAGGACCTTATTGAATCCTGGAAAAAATTTCAAGACCCTGTGATGAATAATACAAGGTAAAAATCTATTTATAGTTTTTCTAAGTGATGTACATGCTGAAATAAATGTAATATCGAAAATCTGATTGCACCATTGGATTCCTCGTAGTTTGGTTAGTAAATAACCATAGTTTCATATTTGTACCTCTTTTAGCAGAATTTCTTCGAATTTTTAAATAGTTTATTGAAGGTTTATTTCACCAAACTTGCCATAACTATTATTCCAAGTTATTATTATGTGCACAATGCACGCCTCGCACAAAATCTGTAAATGATACTGTATGTATTATTTTGATTACATTTACATCTCGGCACATCGGTGGAAAACACTGCACTGATAATAATGCATATCAGATAAACAAAACTTTACTTCAAACTCGTCGTGATTGTATTTTATTCTCAGGAGATTCTGACGAAGCGAGAACTAGAATTCTGAAATTATGAATAGCAAAGTCCGCAATTTAAACCCGAACAATTTCGTGTATGTATGGAATACCGTATTTGTTTCATACTTAAATATTAAAATTCATCGTTGCATGAACATGTAATATCGAGTTTAGAATTTCTGGAATTGTAAACTAACTATGCATTTTGCGGTATTTCAACATTCAACTGAAATAATAAATAGTTTGGGAATGTCCTGCGGCTTATATTTGCACAGAAAGTAAATATTTCATATTTTATGTTTTTAAATATTTATGAGAAGTATAATTTTATTGAAATGTAATGGAAACGTAGGATTATTCCAGGATTAACCGTCTGGAAAATTAAAGTAAATATAATAGTCCGGGAGCTGGCGTCAAATTTTCATGGGTGATTGCAGAAAAGCTGATTTTTGTAATATAATTAGTTCTATAATAACTAATTAAGAATTGCATTGTTAGCTGGCACGACCGTGTGGCCTGCAGATTTAAAGGCCTGCGAAACTTTAAAAAAATATCAGATTTTCAAGTGAAACCAGCAAAGCTAAAATTTTGTATAATGATGCTTTACCAATTATATTTAACAAAAAAATATGTTAGTTGGACAGGGCAAGTGGAAAACCTTAGCTGTGCAGGTGAACAGTGACAGTGACAGTGACAATGTCAAAATAGTAACACATCGTTTTCATTTTATGTAAACAAGAAGAAGATATAAACGATGTGTCACTATTTTGACACTGTCACTGTCAATGTTCACCTGCACAGCTAACAAGGTTTTCCACCTGCCCTGTCCAGCTAACATATTTTTTTGTTAAATATAATTGGTAAATTATCATTATACAAAATTTTAGCTTTGCTGGTTCACTTAAAAATCTTTTATCTTTTGCAAGTTCCACAGCCTCTTAAAATCTTGAGCCCCGCTTTCGGACCAGCTAACACTGCAATTCTTAATTAGTTTTTATAGAACTAATTATATTATAAAAATCAGCTTTGTTGAAATGGTCCGGTCAAATTTGACGCCAGCTCCCGGTCTATAACTTTGTTATATACGTTATTTTTAATAACAAATTTGTTTGTCACCGTCACTTACTTTACTATAGGTACATTATTTTAGCTAAGAAAATAGCATTTTTATTGGTACAAATTACACGTTGGGCAAAAAAATCTATTTTTAAGCGCTGTTAAACCGCAACTAGCTGGTCTATAAAAAATATTTTAATAGAGATATATTCAGATATATAGAGCCCTGGGCTGCGCGAGAAGGCAGAGCTTGTCGTGTTCTGTCCTTTTTACACAAGTGAGGCTAGCGAGTGCTACGCTCCACTTCACTTAATTTTCAAAGAAAACAAAAATATAACTCAATCACAATCAATTACAAAATTAACAGCGTTACACGAACAAAACAACAAAACACTACGAACGTCAACATGAGAATAACAAATATTGAAGCTGATCTCTTTACAAGACGTTACTTCGTACTTCGTGTAGGACTCTGGTAAATTGAATATGTTTCTATCACTATTACTATATAGTCAGGTCTATAGGCTTTTTCTTTATTTTACCTACTAAAATGCATGATGCACTATATTTTCAGTAGCTTAGCAACCGTTTTTCAAATCGCCTACAGCGAGCCTAACCGGTTCAACCGATTTTGATGAACTTTTTTTTATTTGATAGAGGTTAATGAGTCGTAGTGCCTTTTGGCCTTTTCGCAGGACAGTTGAATAACTGTGACTTTTTTGAGTCCTAGTATACGGCCATTTCTAATTAAATAAATTTATGTCTTATTATACATCGATAGAGGATGGTTTATTCTATAATTCTGCCAAATTTCAAGACAATAGGTGGTATAATAGCAGAGTTATTAATTAATAACTGAAAATTTAACAAAAAAGTGGTGTGAGTGTGCCATGAAACACAATGTTGTCCGAACCATGTCGTGATAATATAAAAGCATTTGAAAAGGACTTTTGAAAAAAGAAATCCAAAACGGCCGGCATTCAACGTTCACCATTTTGAACACGAAGTTTTCCGAATCATGTCGTGTTTGGTATCATATGAAAGCATTTGAAAAGGACTTTCGTATAAAGAAATTCAAAATGGTCGCCATTCAACCTCCACCATTTTGAACACAAAGTTGTCCGAATCATGTCGTGTTTGGTATCATATAAAAGCATTTGAAAAGGACTTTCGCATAAAGAAATCCAAAATGGCCGCCATTCAACCTCCACTATTTTGAACACGAAGTTGTCCGAATCATATCGTTTGAAAGCATTTGAAAAGGAATTCAAGATTATTAATTTAAATGTGAAATTAGTGTGAAATTGAACTTATTGAGGTCCGAAGAGCCGAATTCCTCCAGGGTCCGCGTAGCTTGAGCCGGCGAATCCCCGTTGTCGTGCGGTAACGCGACCTATCGTAAGACTCGCGTAGGGAGTCCTGACGCTAGTGTATTAGTATATTCTACAACAAGTGGGGAATTAAACATATTCAGCTCGAGTGAAAAGTTTGAGAGACGAGCCGTAGGCGAGTTTCACAGTTCCACGAGAGCGGAATAGCCATTCCACACGTATTGCAGACTATACTTTATCTATTACTTTAAATTTAATTGCATTAGAAAACATAACCTAAAACTATAAAAATAAATATATTCATAAAATAATAATCTACATAAAATTATAAATCAATAAATCTAAATGTATTTTAAAGCTACCCACCAACCAAAAATATTGAATAAACTTAAATTATTATAACTCGCCACATTTCATTCCATCACTAGTGACGAAATGAATCCATTCCGTAGCAAGTGACAGAATGAAACCATTCCATAATTGAAAAGGATGTAAGAATGATAACATTCTATAACAGTCGTATAGAAAATATGATAATAGAAGCATGTTACACAACTAAAGTACCGGCGTACTTCTGACTACGGGCCTGACGGATTTTAATTCATTACCTAATGTAAATTTTTACAATTTTATTTTTGTAAAGAATGAAGTTTTTACAAAATACCGATTTTAATAAAAATAGAATATTCATAATATTATCCGTATCGTATTACACGTACGCGTAACCTACCCTAATGCATTTAAAAAAATTATCTAGCAAGCTTTGCAAGCGCGTGACAAAACCATAGAATATAGTTATAAAAGCATAGGTAGTGTTGTGTATAAAAGCCAAATAAATTCGTTTTATAAAAAATATTATATTTTTGTTATCTATATAAAACTGCGTTCAACAAAATAAACGTACAACAATGTTTCATTTAAAATCTGTCACATGTTAAACCATCAGTCAGATAAGCAACGTAACGTAACGGTGCTAGACATTAAAATTACCAAAGTTATTGTTCCGCGTTCCATGTAACAGTAAACAAAGTCGCATGCATCGGTGTAACAATTTTGATGCGTTATCTAAATTTAAAAATCATTTTTCTTTGTATAACACAGCGGGTATCTCTGCATGATTTATGATTTCTATTAAATGAATTTTCAATTTTAAAGGGCAGGAACTGCAGTGCAGAAAAGGTTAGCAATTACGGTTTTGGTTAATGGTGTTTCTGTGTAATAGATCGCACTCACACTTTAATTAAAGGTAAAAAAAGAATCTGAATCTTTCTAGGTCAGTTGAAGCTAAATGTGTTGAAATATTTCAGAAATCGGTGACATAAAATAAAAAATGTAATCAATAAACAATTAATCACAGTGCACACTAATTGTTTCTTCTTTTAATTGCTTCTAATAAAAACTACTAAAACGGTTTAGCAATATTACGGTAATGAACGAGTTTCGGAGTTTCGTAATCCAGTGTTTTTAATTTTTAAATGTTACCTACTTACTGAACTGGTATAAAATGAATTAAGGACCTATTTCGGTCAGGATCACCTATTTTTTTAAATTTTATGAATTTTTTTCTAGCTTATTAGCATCTTTTTGACAAAAACAAAAATACGGGTCTAATATTTCAATATATATATATATATATATATATATATATATATATATATATATATATATATATATATATATATATATATATATATATATATATATATATATATATATATATATATATTACCATACAATAAAATTAATAAATCGTTTGAACCCCCGTTGTCAGGTTTTATGCATTACAATAAATTTAAGTTGACAATATAATATAAAATATAACATAAATCATTCTTTTTCAAGACTATTGTTTACACAGTGAATATATTTTTCGAAGAGTTGTAAAAGCGCATTTCTGGTCATCAAAACGTTTGAAAAGCGCAGAAATATAATCAGTAAATTTATGTTCAATAACATTGAATAAGCGCATTTTTTGAAAATTAGTTTTCTGATCATAACAAGTTAGTCCAGATCGTGTTCGAGTATAATGGGGTTAAGTTCAGAAAAATGTTAGGCAACAATATTTTCTAGTTTTAAATAATTCAAAAAATCTTGTTAAAAATACTCTTCGAGTATGATGGGGTTAAGTTCAGAAAAATGTTAGGCAAAAATATTTTCTAGTTTTAAAAAATTCAAAAAAACTTGTTAAAAATACTCTTCGAGTATGATGGGGTTAAGTTCAGTTCCCTTCTGCGCTTATGTAACTTCAATTTCTGCGCTTTTCATATGTTATTTTCTGCGCTTTTCGTACGTGATAAGCAAAAACTAATAAAGGCCAAATGCGCTTATTTAACTCACCCATATTTTTAATTGTGAAACATGAGATTTAAAATTCATGCGGTTACGAATTTGACAGGAATTAATTAGAGCGTTCTTTTTAAAATAAAGCATAGGGAATAAATTTGAATTTATTAATTTGTGTCACACTGCTGCTACCTGGAAATACAATGTATACTTTGAACTATTAAAAGTTCAAATTGAAAACGTTCCTTGGAACTATTACAGCTACCCAAATATCTTATGCGGTTCAAGAATAATTTAGTTTTTATCCCCTATGTTTCATTTTAAAAAGAATGCTCTAATATATTGCTGTCTGAAAAATCACATGTTTCACGTTAAAATAAATTCACTGTCTTGTTTCTGTCGCTTAGTTTAGTAATTCTATTATTGACTTTTGCTTGTTTTTGCCATACAGAAATACCGTAGATCCTTTAATTAATAATGTTTTTTATTGAATTCTTAAAATACCAACACAATGTACTAAGAACTAAAACTCTGATAATTAGAAACATCACTGAATAAAACAAACATATTACTGAAATGTTCCTTCACATTTCTCACAGGGACAAAATAATACTAAACGTCAAACTATCACCATTGATAAGTCTCTAATACCGGCCACTTTGGTGGTGTTAACTCTGTCACTATATCATTTTTCACTAGTGATAACTGTACAGAATAGGTCCCCTAGACTAATGGTGTATTTATAGTGGCATAGTGTGGAAATAGGAAATTATTTCCTCCGCAAAGAACAATAAAATGTAAAGATTATCGTACAATAAGTTTTTTTCTACTAGAAATATACGATAAGCGTTTAAAGTAGGTAGCGACTATTGTGCAGTGCAAGTTACATTTATTGCGAATTGGAACATCGATAAAGTTGTAAATAAAAGTAAATGTGCTACTAACAATTCTTATTGCCTCATAATACAATCGTTAAAGCTGCAATAAAACCATAAAGTCGCCCTATTATTTGAAATTTGAAATAAATGGCATAAAAATACAAATCTTTTTATTTTTATTCAATTTTGACGTTTTAAACTGCTATTATTTATTCACAAATGAATTAAAAATTTTTAAATCACCCAACACATTTTTAAGGAGGTTCCATACACATGTAGTGGCGTACTCAGATATCAGCCTTTAATTAATAAAAATATTTTTATTAATGTAAAACAAAATTCGGCCAACGGGTGTTAGTTGATATTGCAATTCGTTCAGTTGCGGTGATATATATTTACAATAATTTATAATTCACTAATCAAAAAATGCTTGAAGATTTTTTTACAACAACAACAATATTATTACAACTATGTGGTCAACTTCTTCAAATTTTGGGAAATTGATGTCCGTGCTTGCATACGTTTATATACCAAAAATTATGTAAATAGAACATTTTTAACATCTTTTTATTTAATCAATTAATGGAAAGCCATAAGAGCCCATGTAAAATATTAAAATTTAACAATTAATTTCGTTCAAACTACGTGGTCAAAAATTTCCAAAAAATTCAGGTATCATTTTTATGACACAGACAACATAAATTCAAAGTTTGGTTGCATATTAGAACATTTTTTTAAATGTCTAGGGAACTTCCTTAAATCACTCTGATGTCATTATTTCGTCAAAAATGCATAAAAACAATGAAAACTTGCCACTGACGACTACTTTGATTTTTTTTTTGGTTATGTCAAAATAAATTTATAATTCATATAGGTATTTGAAATAATTTCGTCAAAATTGAATAAAATATTGTATAAACCACGTGAGATACGAATGTTGATTCAGTCGAAGAAATTATTACACTCACCTTTCGGGCTCGGGGGCTTTCTTCTCTTGAATAAACATTCATGTATCTCACTTGGTGTATAAATATCTATTATATGTCCAAAAAATCATAAATACATATTTAAGTAATGGTAGTCTAGTATATGTATAATAATAATAATTATGTAGTACTTTATTTTTCCTAATTTAATTTGTATTACACTGTGCTAATAAAAACTAATGAATCACGGAGTATCAACAGCAATCTAATGGTTTATGGAAGTTAAAAGGGAAAAAGTAATAAAATAAAATTCCACAGTCAGTGGTGGATTTAAAAGGAATTAATTGAATTTTTTGATTTATCTTTTGTGTAATCTTAACTTTTCGTATCTAAATGGGAGAAAATGAGTTATAGCTTAGGACTCGGCTTAGGATATAAAGCAATGCCCAAATTTAGTAATCGATTAGGTAGCTGTAAATATTACCTTTAGTCCTAACCGCAATAAACTCGAAGATAATTTTTATTGCACCATTGCGCATTGGGCAGTTTTTTGCAGATTCCAAAGCCTCATTTACATGAGTATTAAGTTTACTGTCATAATTACAAAATGTGTCTTCTTTTAAACTATTTTGTATTCGTTTGAGGATGAAGTGCAAAAAATAGCGTATATACCACAGGACTAAAGTACCTTTAATCCCTTATCTTACTCGTGAAATAAACTTCACCTTCTGGATTAAATCATGCACTTTAGTCCTTTAATATATAATATACGATTCCGCAAGAAAACTTACCTGTGTCGTGACCCAAAAAGAAACCATGGCCTATCAAATAACCTCTCAACATTTGATTTTTAGTTCAGTCCGTCCCTGCTGAAAGCTGCATGTAGTAGTTTTAATAATGATCCATCCAAGTCATCTTGATGGTAGCAGATAGCGTCCTTTCAAAGAAGCTAAGACAAATATTTACACTCATGACTATAAATCACAATCAATAATCCTAATGTTTGCTTGTAATGTTTGCTCATAAAGGTGTGTAACAATGTACACACCGGAATTCTGTTAACGATTGTCGTAAAGATAATGGAACAGCCAACTCTGACTGAAGGAAATTTTTAAGTTTAAGTAAAATATTTGTTTTCCTATATTCCCACCTGTCATATCATTTTTACCTTTAAATATTAATTAATAATAAAATGGCAACGACGATAATTTGTTTTTCTGTCACGCGCCAATTTTTAATTTGCTAATTAAATAAATTCTTACATCGATACATATGTATATTCATTTCAATACAAGTTGATTTTATAATAAATTACCATGAAATCTTTATTTCAGTGACACTCATTTTGATACATTTTTGCTGTGTAAATTGACTTTCATTTAAAAATGAATATTTTGAAATTATTATTGTAGAAAAATAGAAAATAATATTTAACTTCACTAGTTCATTTTATGCAAATAAAGTTGAAAAAATATTTTATGTAAATTGCAAATCGTATCTACCAATAAATAATTATACTCATGTGAATTACAACACTCTTACTGATCGTACCATAGATTTCACACTTGATTATTAAAAGCTCACGACAATTAAAATAGTATATTGTGCAACAAGAGTGGATGTGATGCCTATATTGCACGAGAACGAGTTTGCAGTCACGACCCCATAGGGGTTCGTAGTAGTAACAATTTCTAAACAATCATTATTCAAGGACAACAATATACTGGAGTTTCATACTCTAAATTATAAATAATATTTAAATTCCTAAAATACTATGACAGAACAATTTATAAAATACTAAAAATTGTAGATAATAATATATAATCTTTCATTTAATATAAAATATATTGCGATAAATTAATTATTTATCAAAATATTTAAGAAAAGTACTACTTCCGGTTTAGGGATTGCTTCCAAAAAACAACTGGGTATATATCTTGCCATTATTATTTTGTAAAAAAATAAGTAAATATTAAAATATTGTTGCAATGCTATAAAAAGCTATCAGTTAGCCTGGCTCGACGAATAGTAAAATTTATTTACGCAAAAATTATACGAAATTATTCCAGTTTTATAACTCAACAATTGTACCCACTGTAAGATTTTTAAGTAAGACCAAACTTCAATGCGATTATCATTATTATTGTTTGATTGACTGTTAGTCCCCTGTTATACCGGCACCAGGTCAGGTTCAGGTAGCAAACAGAGCAACAATGTACTGTTGATCACAAAGGACAGGAAAATACATGGAAGTACACTGCATGCTCAGCTCTGACCTATGTCCCGGGGCGCAGTAACACAAATACCATACCATGCCCTAGCCTAGCACCTGCTGTAAATCAACAAAGGGCCATATTGATGTTGTGCTGTGTTGTGACGCTGTGAGGTGCGGGATACAAGACCAGCGATGCTCTACCATGCACGTAGGACGAGCTAGGATTTGGTCCGTGAAAGATTATGACGAATGGTTTTAATTAGCAGGTATTTATTATTAGTTAGTATTAATTTAGGAATATGAAACAATTAATAATATATTTATTGACCCTTTAAAAACTTTACATAGGTGGACAAGTCACAGAAAAATATGGCAATAATACGACTTATAATTAAATACAAAGATATTGATAGTGCACGAATTAAGATGGGTACAACAATTTGACTTTTGTTTTAAATTGATTAAATAATGATACAGTATTTTTTATACCATTTGGTAATTTATTGTATAATTGTGGACAATAATTATTGTATAATGGACTTTTGGTACTTACTTAGAGGTAAATTTACTTAAGTAGAACCGTGCGCCAAGCACGAATTCTCGTCTTAGAAAAAGTGGCATAGATGTTACACAAAGAGGAAACTACGCTACTGTCTGTTCTGCAGAACATCAGCTTCAATATCTGTTATTCTCATGTTGACGTTCGTAGTGTTTTCGTGTAACGCGGTGAATTTTGTAATTGATTGTGATTGAGTTATATTAGTTTTCTTTGAAAATTACGTGAAGTGCAGCGTAGCATATACTCGATAGCTCCACTTTTGTAAAACGGACAGTACATGGTAAGCTCTGCCTTCTCGCGAAGCTCAGAGTCCTAGATATTTGAATTTTACTCTAGTATTACGTATTTCACTGTTGTATGTAAACAAATAATGTAAATGTATAAATATATACTACAGATATGGAAGGAGAAAAGTACTGTTTTTAAAAATGATGCTGCATCTAGGTGTTGTATTTGTTTTTGTAATATTTTCACTTCCGTTTAGTTAAGAAATCAACTTTAGCACTTGTCAAGCGTTGATTGGTGATAAAATTGACAAAACAATAACTGTTAATTTATCAAGGGGTAGAAGTATTTCTACCTCTGCAGATGAAATATGACGTTTCAGCAACTGACAGCCGGTATAAAGTTAGTGTCATCATTTTATATAAATTATAGACAACAAAATAATTATCAGGGTGCAAATCGAGAACCAACAAATTATTCAAACGTAAAAATTAAATTGCTAGAACAACTGCTATACACTTACCTACTCTTTACTCATGCTGATTAACTGATATTTTTTCTTATAATTTGAACGAATTTGCTGTTGTATAAAAAAAGTTAACATGACATTTTTTGCATTATATCCGTATCCTGATTCTGATGTTATGAATGATAGTGTTGCTATATTTATAACAGGTATTACCATTGCGTAAGACTTAGACATAATATTTGTTATTTTATTTATTAGTAAAACGTGATCATATTTTATAATTATTTGAAAATAAAACTGAATATTTTATGTTCATCATATCCACTTACATACCTACATGTTTTACATGTGTACTATTAAAAAACTTTAATATCTAATGGAATTTTAAGTATATAATTGTTTAGAAAATGCTAGAAAAACTAATAATGGTAATTAATAATGTATAAATAAAATATTACGTCGAGTTTGAAACTTGACTCCTCCTGTCACGGTACGTGATATGTTTTATAAATAATTATTTGTTAGTTGTTATTTGAAAACTAGTATTTTTACTAAAAATATTTTTTGTACCCAAGAATAGCTATTCCGAACAACGAATAGGTACCTACATAAAGAATAAAATATTCATACAAAAACTTAATTGTTTCACAGGTAACAGCATTCAAAGAGCAAACCTTTTTACTATTATAGGCTGGGCTATAAGTCACTGACCATTGTATTTTTGATATAATTTTTTTATTGAAAATGAATAATTTTGATTACAAAAGATAGTTTTAATCATGAAGAGTTTAAATTTTTTTTAAAAATAATATCTCTTTGCTGTACCTGTCCATAACTGAAGCCAAAACTGGTTAATCAATCGCAATAATTTAACATCTCCAAATCGTGAAACGATACGGTTACCAAAAACCGGGTGCAGCAAATTCATTGTTTCCTTTGCAGTATGGGACATAATATTTGTGGGACATAATAATGTCTTCAGTTATGGACCAGGTACAGCAAAGAGCAGCAGCTTGCGAAGAGGCTGATGGCAGGCATCTAAAAGATATTATTTTTAAAAATTTAATTTTTTTAAAACTCTTCAAAACCGCACAAAATATCGGTTCAGTTACGATTCGGTTTCAGATTTGTTTCCGGTTTCGGTTAACGTATTTTTTCAAATAAACTCTTAATCGGTTTAAAAAAAAGCTGTTTAGTTTCCAGTTTTGATTCAATGATTCATTTAATAACAATCAGTTTTAAAAAAATATTCGTTCCAGTTTTGGACTAAAAGTATGACGAAATTTAAAATCGATAAAATTAAGCTTAACTACGGAAAGTAGAACAATTTTCCTAAAAATGTAACTTAGAGCGAAATTAAAATGTTAACATTGTATTTCCTATAGGTCAGAAAAAATTCTACATCCGGTATATACGCAAATTGTTGAAATCATCGATAGATGGAATCAACTGTTATTATTGTATATCATTTTTTGATGCAATCATTCAACAGGATTCACTTCCAATTATTACATTTACATACATTACATAAATGTATTTGAAAATATTTGTATATAAATTATTGAAAAGCGAAATCAGTTTAATATGTCAAATTGAGAAACGAACGACAACCAAACAAAAAATATAAGTAGGTATACACAAGCTTACATTTAATTTAATTTTCATCTTCTTATTTGTGACATAACAAGGTCGACTCTCAAATCTGAGCGTAGGTAGAATATTTACCATCAAATTACTGTGTCTACTTTAGCATCTTTATTACCAATTGACATTTCTTCAATAAAACATAGCTACACAATTTCAACAACTTTATTATGAAGCTCAAATTGTTACTATTGTTATTTTGTTTATAATGTCAGCATGTTTGTACAGATATAATTATTGCATTTTTAAGGTTGTTGCCTACCAAAATCGATGACAACAGAAATAAATAAAAAAAAAATTTATAGGACAGTCATGTCAATAAAATTGATATTTGAATAAACAAAGTTAGCAACAATATTTTATAATATTTTTATGTTTTATTAAATGCATGGAGTGCTATGAAAATGACAAGAAACAAAAAAAGAACAATGATACCTAATAATTTGTTTTATGTCTTCCTAGTATGTAATTGTTTAATTATGTCATGGATACGATGAGGTATGTTATATACTACATTATACCCTAGGGCATTAAAAAATTGCCATGGTAATATTGAGACATCACTAATGTTTTTCTTCTGAAATTAATATATTTTCTGTCTGTTACTAGGATACCAAAAATATTAACAAAATTCGAAACGTCAAAGCGAAATGTCACGCGCGCAATATTTTAAATAAAATAGTAAGACATAATATAGTGTATGCACCACGGGCATCATTGATGTTTATAGCCCTCGGGCGATTTACAGAACCTCGGGCCAGAGGCCCTTGGGCTTGTAAACATGTCGCCCTCGGATGAGCATAAACATCATCATGATGCCCTTGATACATAAATAACTATTATACTTTGTGTATGACAGTTATCAGTTACTATTATTATTTTTGTTTCACATTTTTGTCATTTTCATAGCACTCCATGCATTTAGTAAAATTTAAAAATATAACTATTGTTGCTAATTTTAGAACGGTTTATTCAAATATCAATTTTATTGACATATGACTGTGTAGCATTTTTCAAGAGCTATCATTTGATATGCCACAAAAGGTATATTGCCATTTAAGATTTTAAAATTGAGAGTGGTGGGGGTGAGATGAGTGGTTTAAAAAAACAAAAATATTAGTAAAATGTGTCTTCGTAGATGTTAAAACATATAGCGCAAACTGGGTATGCCTATCACAATCCGTTCCCAAGTTATTAAGGGTGAATCGTCTTAAGCGCGCCACCCTGTATATATCTATACACCGTAGACGTGGACTCATAATATGTGAGACTGCCACACCCAAGTTTTGGCAAAAGCATGCTAGATTATGCATGTAGGTATGTATAAAACAAGTAATAATGTTTTACAATTTTGCTAAAAATATCCATAAATATATACTCTATTTAAAAACTAAACGGACAAATCTGAAGTTGGAATGCTAAAACTGATGTTTTTGACTGGCTGATGTTGCACCAGTTTTACACCACACAAACTTTGAAATGTAAACAAACGAATGTTCTCCATCTTGTCTCGTCAACTGTTGTCAGTGACTGTATCGAGTTTTCCCGCTGATAGGTCAAATTTAATTTTCCCGCAAAGAAAATAGTGATATTTTTCTCGTATTTACACAGTGTAAATATGGTTCAGCGATACAACTTCAAGTTTGTCCATTTAGTTATTAAATCAAGTATAGTAATTATTCACAAACACAAATGTCAAAAATCACGTTTACAATATTTCGGTTTGGAAAGTGAAACTATTTCAAAGCAGAAAGATTACCACTGCTATAATAATTACTAAAGTATATTAGTAAGGCATTATAAACATGCTTTATAATCTCAAATGTCACGAAAACTATACTCTACAGTGTGAATAGGTCAAGTACAGATCTCGCCAGTGATTAATTAGTGCCACAAAGCCACTAATTACACTAATTACCGCCGGTCAATGTGCGGCTTAGGTGTAAAACACATCATAAAAGTGAACGTTTGTCACGAGAGATCGAGGGGATATAACCGCGCATGTTACCAAAATGTGTCGGTTATGGTTTTGTTGTGTGAAATGTATAATAGCAGTGCATTATTGCGGTATTATCACATTCTCGTATAGATACTTATGGAGTCATGGTCATTATTAAGGTTTTCCAAATTATCTAATTTGATGCGGATTGTTAAATTTCTCTTTCAGAAATTCTCAATAAGTTATGTAGCACGAGAGGAGTGAAATAGGGGGTATGATAAAAAAGGAAGGAATATTTATGTAAGGGAAAGGGATAACCAGTCGTGGTCGAATTAATAGGAAGGGATGAATTAGGGAGCGGCACTTAATCATGACATAGAAGAACTAAAGAGCACTTTATTTTAAAAATATTGAAGTAAAACTTTAATAAAACACAAAATAACGAATAAAGAACACAAATATAAAAGATTAAACTAATACTTATATATGAATTTATAACTAAATTACGCTCAAAAGCGTAATGTCCATAGCAACGGGCTACATCTTGGACTTATCTCGAGCTCGGCTGTCGAAGAACTATCTCAGACGCCCAAAAATCTATGGATCGTCTGGCCTAAAGGGTGCAGGGGGATGCAGATGACCTCTGAACTTTTGTATCTAAAAATAACTTAAGATAACAAAAATACAGAGCGTAGCATATGCAAGTCAACTTGCTACAGTTATATTGTTGGTTTATCTCAATTTATTATTATTTATTAATTACGTCGAACCAAATCATGCATGTAACATGTTTTGTGCTAAATATACACTTATTAGTAGAGATTCTTATTCAGTTTGTCCAGATTTGGCAACATTTAAACAGTCAAAAATTTGATATGGTAGCACAGCACTCTAACTGTTTGATATGACATGATCCTTGACTAAAAATTATTGTAATGCAAAAATGATCTAATAAAAATAAAAAATTTAACTTTCTGGTGCATATAAATTAAATCTACAAACTAGGTTAACAGTGACATATTTAAAAAAAATTTCAAATATTACTTCTGGCACAAATATTTTTATTTCCCAAACTTATTTTTATTAATAACCTAACAAAATCATTTTAAAATAATAATTTGTACCGTTTTCTTTGTTTTTTTACACCATTTATGGAATATAATTTACATAAAACACTCAAAGAGTTCGTGGTTAACTGTTAGCAAGTGCTACCGCGACGTCTTGCCAAAGGCGGGAATGTAGCTGTATGAGAAAGAGGTAAAATAGTGCTCTACGGTTTGTATAATATTGAATCTAATACTAACGTAAGATCATTGAAATTTTTTTACGACAATATTTAATATTCATTCTACAGTGCGACGCATCGATTTTTCCAAATTTTTTCATAGTATTGTTTTAAAAAATTGCCGAATAAAGAGAAAAATACTACTTTTACATGTTTAATTTAGGGCATTTTAAATACAAAATCTATTAAAATTCATGCGTCGCACTGTAGATAACATGTTATACAGTATTATAAATAACGCGTTTGATTATTTCTTTTGTCTTATAAATACAATATCATACAAATTAGAGCGCGTTCGCTATTGCTGCCTTTGTTCGACACACTCAATCTGTATATATCTCTCCTATCGTGGACAGCTACATTCCGGCCTTAAGTAAAATGGTTAAAATATTAACCATTATACGATTGTAGAATACGAAAATTGGAATAAATGGTTTACTAACAAGTCACGTGGTACTTAGCAGTGGTTAACTCTTAACCATTTTCTTATAGAATAGTCACTTTTTACCTTCCGCTTACCTGTAAAGGAAGGTATTGGAATCATGCAAAAAATCGGGTGGTGAATTTTTAGTGGATGAGCACGAATTAGGGTCCTTACAACTCATTTTTGATAGTTTCACGATGATGTCTGTGTGTATGTGTGTGTGTGTGTGTGTGTGTGTGTGTGTGTGTGTGTGTGTGTGTGTGTGTGTGTGTGTGTGTGTGTGTGTGTGTGTGTGTGTGTGTGTGGTCAAGGGTTGTTAGTCGCATAACTCAAATACGAATTACCCGAAAATTTTGATATTTGGTATTTAACATTTGTATATAAATTGGAAGAGCTCCCTAGATTTTGGTACAAATATCTTCATCGGAAGTGATATTTTTTGAAGATTGAAAAGGTTAATTGTCAAAATTGTATATAAATTTGGAAAAATATAGTATTTATTTGTAATGAGAATAAGAGGAAAAGTTATTTGCAACTTACGTTATAAAAAAATTGTCTTTATCTGGTAACATTAAAGAACTGCAGTAAAATTTAAAAAATAAATTTATCAAATAAAACGTTGATATCTTGTAATCCATGATCGGTTGATTTTTGTTTCTGCGTAAAAAATATTGACAGGTGAGACGGGTGACAAGTTGGCATACTAGCGCTATATAAGTCCTAAGTAAGATATTAAATGTAGTAATTCAACGGAGGATGGCTTCAATACAGCAGAGTTTTCCTGTGAATGAATTTTTTTATTCAGGTGATGCAAATTTCTGTGTTTGAATATTTGAGATTTTTATTTGTATATTTTAAATGGGCACCGGATTGCACGTATACATTTCTGTTTAAAATCTAGATATGGCGGAAGGTTGTGTGATGGCCACGTCAGATTTTTATATAATAATTACATTATTATTTTGGATAAATCTTAGTAAAGAATAAAAAAATCAAAATCAGGATAATGCTACTAAAAATTCAACGGTCACCAAAAACTTTGATGTTTGTAAATTACGATTGTAGACACAAGCACACGTAAAAACATAATGCAACTCTAAACTTTTCCAATCTACAGTATATCTCTCAAACAGCTCAGTCAATTTTCTTGATATCAACACACACTTCTTGTCGATATGATTTCGGCAGTGTCGTCAGGTCGGAGACTCGGTTTCTCTCGCCCTACTGGAGCGGAGTGTGAGTTTAATGCGAGTGTCCACCGTCTCTTGGGCTGACAATCCCAGAATCACATGTTTCAGATGTGTGATGCACACTTTGAGGAGAAATGAGTCCCCATCTGGACGTCACTTCCGTTTCCTACAAGGCCATTGGTGCTGTCTGCTCTCCAGTGGCGTAACTAGGGGTAATTCAGACTACTGGTTTTTAGTTCTGAAAATACACTGGTGGAAAAAATATAACTTATTCGTAAAAATTTCGACCATTTTCAAACCGCCATAACTCGGCGTATTTTCAATCGATTTCGATGAATCTTTGCGGGAAAAACTATCGCCCATAACTTTGTGCCAAATCGTCGTAGAAACTTAGTTTTTTCAGTCCTGCACAGGTAGTTGAACAAATTTCAATGCCCTTTTGGTGGATCGAGTAGAATATTTTTTCCAACTCGGTACACATCGCTAAAGTTGAACGTTTTTTGGCCCAAAACCGTGTTTTTTTGTTGGTGTTTTGAAGAGTATAAAAAGAGATCATCCTAATCTAAGTTTACCCTCTTAAAGTACAGTCACAATGGTTTTTTTTCGGGTTTTTTCCCCAAAAGAATAATCTAATTTGGTTGAAAAGGCGCTGAGTTATGTGGGAAAAACCTAAAAATGCACTTTTTTTAAACACCCATAACTTTGTGCCACATCATCGTAGGAACTTCGCTCTTGAGTCCTGAACAAGGAATTGAACAAATTTTAATCAAGTCAAAAAAATTTCAACTCCGTACACATCGTCAAAGTTGGACATTTAAAAAAAATTTAAAACTTTTTTTTTTCACATGGATGCCAATACAAAAAAATTAATACAAATTTTAATATCTAATAATACCTTCTGTGCAAATCTAGAGGGTAAATAGTAACTATTAAATGTTTTGATTGAAAAACAATTTGTAACTTTTAATTATTAGAACTTGCTTTTTCTGAGGAATGGACAATACAGATGAAAGAGGATGATGACCAAGAAAATTAAGTTTAACTGTTAATTTTTTATATTATGAATGACATAAGACGTCAGTATCCTATATCTTATTCAATAATATTGTCAGTGGCGAAACTCTTGAGTTACGCTACTGGTGCTCTCGCTGTTGAAGTTGAGTTACTCCTTCTTCTCATCTACTCACGATTCCTAATGTTATCCATCAACTAAGTAAACAGTAAACACAAACAACACTCGTTGCAGGAAGTGTATGTACTTAATTTTTATAGTTAAAGTATTGCACTTGAAGAAAGAGTAAAAAAGAATAACGTTTTTCAGTAGTTTCGGAAGCACAAAGAAGCACTGGTAGCAAGTCTGTAATGGCGAACTGTACCAAAATAAAAATACTGAAAAAATGTTTTGGTTTGAGATCAAATATTTTTGAAAGGAGTATTTATAGTTGTCCGAAAGTGGATAGTGTGCCTTTTCAGTCTGTCTGTTTTTTGACAAGCAATACAGGACTAGCAAAAAGTGAATTGCAATATTCAAAGATGCCGGAATATTTAAAATCTTTAGCAATATACAGGCTGATTCATCATAACTTGCTTTTTTTAAATGCGTGCCATTCAGGCTGTAGGGATCGTAGTGGGGAGAGAGTGATCTCATTCGACAGGTGCATTTTTAAAGTTATGTTCCCCACCCGGTCAGTCACCATCATGCGTTGGAGCACGGAGCAGCGTGTGTTTTCAGTTGAGTCGTACTTTTCCAATGGATGTTCTGTGATCGCAACCCAGCGTCATTTTCGAAGGAATGGCCAGCTCGCTCGCCCGATTTGGCTCCTTGTGATTTTTTTTTGTGGGGTTTTTTGAAATCCCGCGTTTACGTCAACCGTCCAAGGACCCTAGAAGACCTGAAGGCCAACATACCCGCTGTCATGCTGGAAAGGGTTATGACAAACGCCGGAAATCGGCTTTTTCAGTGTATAGACAATGGGAGGCGTCACCTATACACGATGGTTTTGAAAACTGGGTAAAACAAAACTTTAGATATGTACCTACATTATAAAAAAAAAAAATTCTGATTCATAAAATGGGCATTATTGCGTTTTGAAATAAGTAACCTACGATGAATCACCTGTACTTTATTTTATCACGTTCATACTGGGACAGACAATACGGTTTGTAATATACGAACAGCCCATCACGAGAGATGAGCTTTGTAAAGGACAGGGAAACAGTTTTGTCTACTACCTTATAATTTATTTCAATATGTAGTAATGATAATCACACATAAAAAGAGCAATTAATGCAGGTATACTGGTATGAAACACCTTTATTACATCTTTTTAGAGTGAGTAGAACTGATTGAGAACTGCAGAACAATCATCTCCGATCTGTGATCCGTAATTATTACGAAACCATTTAATAAATCATCACATACCGCGCTTATCGCATAAAACAAAATCATTGCTAATTGAATTGAACTTTAGGAGATCGAGTTGATTTATAGGTCAAAAATCGCATTAAATATTGTCAGCTCAGTAATTGCTTACGGTACAATTAACACTAGCCTATTTGAACGAGTTTACTCATTTACATTCCAGCAGCAAATTTTCAATCGTCTCCACAACTTTATTATAAACTGTTTGGTAATTGAATGCAAACCTGCAACGTATTTAGATAAAGAAGAATTTGTTGTAGGGTATATAAGGATTTCATTTAAAAGCGGATACAAATAGAGGGTTATAATTATAACCCTACAAAGATTATTCGATGTGTTCCAGTTTTTTATATTTTATTAAAATATTTTTCAGTGAAATTAGACCGGGAGCTCATGACAGGTGATGGTCTCCAATTTCATACAGCATGCCTTTTTGAGGATATAATATTGACCCTATGACAACATAAAAAATCGAGTATTAAACCCTTGCACGCTTTCCGGTCATATGAAAAATTGCATTTTTCCACTTGCACAAATATTTTGTGTTTTTTTTTTCTGATTTAATAATGCATGCCCTATTATCAAAAGAAACTTAAACACATTTAAAGTCTTAAAAATTGTAGGCATGCGATTCGCAGGATCCCAAAGGGCTCAAACGGATACGTGATCTTGTAATAAAAAAATATGATTTTCCGAGTTTTCATACAGCATGCCGATGATAAGATTTAATATTTTGTCATATCTATAATCAAATTGGCATGCAGTCCTCGTTGGCCCAAGGGTGGAAAATTTCGTGAAAAGTTTTGTGCAAGTGGAAATGCATTATTCCATATGACCGGAAAGCGTGCAAGGGTTTAATACCTGCTTTTCTATGTTGTCATAGGGTCAATATGCTATCCTCCAAAAGGCATGCTGTATGAAATCGGAGACCATCACCTGTCATGAGCTTCCTAACTCTACAATACTGCAATAATCCTCCTAGGTTGCTCCTAGGTTATGCAATGTTTTAAAATATAGATAATTATATTTAATATAAATGAGGAAAGAAGTTTTCTAGATTTTATAATTATTTTTCAGTGATATTTAAATATCGCAATTAACGTTTAAATTTTTCTGTTATATAATTAAGATCAATTAATTTTCCATTATTGATTTCATATTTAGCACAATCAAATACTTTTCTATTAATAACTTCGACATAAAATAAGCTAAAATTTTGAAGTTACTAAAATCTATGACTGTGGTTAAATGAAAGAACCATCTTTAAGAATTCAAACATAATTATAAATGTAATAAATATTAATTTCTATTTTTATATTTTTATTTGAAGTTCATAACGCCGAAGTGTTCTAAACTACAAAATGCAAAACCGGAACGTATTATCGACCTCAATATCATTATCATCATAATGATAACTGAAATATGGACTAATTTTATTAGCGGCCAAAATGAAACTGGTGTAAACACGAACCTCAGAAAGCCATCGCTGGGACATTCGCTGCTCCACCGCTTCGCCGCACAAAAGACTGCTGCTGCGGTGTGCGTCCCTCTAGAAAACCTTTTGAAATTAATTTCAAGCTCAGCCACCAGTAAAACTTTAGCGGGAAACCTTCATTATCACATAGTTAATTATTTTCATTTAACTTTTCTGTGTGTACATAAGGCTTCTGCAACCATACCGCAGCATTGTATAATATATTCATTTTAAAATAAAAGTATACACAACATTTTAACTTCGAATAAGATCTTTTTAGGGTGCTACAATATTAATAACAATATTTAGGCAATACTTACATAATTTTAACATTAGAATATTGAAATTTTTATAATATAAAATTCCTTACAAAAACTGTTTGCTGTTCGTCAAGGGATAAAATAAAATATAACTAAATTACGAAAGATAAAAATTATATACACTTGCTATGAAGTTCGGAGCAAAATAGGGTGCTACAATATTCAAGATTGTGACTGTTTTTGAAATCTATGAACTCATATTTGAAATGTAAGTTTATGAAGACTGCTCCTAGGGTGCCACATGACGATTTTCTTCAAATACCTTACTTATTGTTTGAAGTTAAAAAAAAAACTTTTTGTGGTACTCTTTCAGAACATTGTAAGAAATCGGTTATATCAAACAAAATTCAATTGTATGCATTAGTAAATTAAGAATTTTGAATATTAAAATTCAAAAATTAACTCTTATTTGTTTTCTCATTACTCATGTTAAATTTCAGATTTTTTACTTCCTTGTACGGAGTAATAAGGAAGTATTGTAATCGCGAAAAATTTCGGTTTTCAGATTTTGATGGAAATATCCGTTTTGACCTTTTCTGAATCCATTATGACTAGTTTCGTCGTGACGTCTGTACGTACCTACGTGCGTACGTACGGACGTATGTGTGTCGCATAACTCAAATACGGTTAGATGTAGAAAGTTGAAATTTTGTATTTAGGACTGTTATAGCATCTAGTTGTGCACCTCCTATTTTTTGTTTCAATCTACAAACCGGAAGTAGTAAATTTAAAAATAAATTTGATAAATAATTAATTTTAGGCAATTTTTTTTATTTTAAATGAAAGATTATGTGATTATTATCTACAATCGGTATTTTATAAATTTTTCTGTATCTTCTATCATTTAAGAATAATTAAAGTATATACTTATAATTTAGTATTTCGGTATCTTGTAGTCCATGATCGATTAACATTTGTTACTACGTAAAATTTAAATGATTATGACATGACAGTGACAGTAGCAGTGACAATAGTAAAATATCGTTTATATCTTCTTCTGCAGTTTAATTAAAATGACTAAAATATATTTGTGAGTATACTAGTATAATAAGTTAAAAGAATTTTTTATATTATTCTACATTTTAGTTATTAAGAAAAGTATGAACAAACAAGGCGTACAAGGAAGTCATGTGGTGTCCACGTCAGATTTTTTTTAAACAATAAAGCCAGAATTGATGAAATTCTGATGCTCCTACCGTGGCAAGCGTAGCGCCTTAAAGAATGTATTATGATTGTGAATAAGTTATGTTTATCTAAGATGTTGTTGTTAACTACTATATTAACTGGGGTTTTGTAATGTTGAGCAGTCAATATTTGATGTTATCTACGATCAGATGCATGAGTTTCTTACATTACAAACAAAAATTGTGCAGAATTAAATTAATTAAACCAATCACATTCAAGAATTGTGAAATGAGTTTGTACACCTAAAATATAAATAAATAATCTCAAAAAGAGATCACACTTATTTAAAGTTGGCAACTCAATGCATTCACAGTATTAATGACTGATAATCAAACAATTAAAATAATTTCATTAATAAAATTATAATATTTACCAATTTTTTTTTCGTTTTTATAACATTAATGGCCATTTGCACCGCTTCCACTTAAATTTTAAGTTTTACTTAAATGAACAATATCGAATCAAAATCAAATTGTCAAACGTAGAAATAAGATTGCTGTCATAAGTTCGATTTATTTTTCATTTAAGTGACACTTAAAATTTAAGTGGAAGCAGTGCAAATGGACATACAATAATGAAATCAAATATAATGTGTGGTGGAATACTGCATTGAATTGCGTTATTATAAATAACAAATCCAATTATTATTCTATATCCGCAATAACAAAGCACCTGGTATTTTAATAACTTTATAATTACATACGATTATATTGCACTAAATTCTAAACATATTACGTAGTAACAATTTGTCAAGTTTGACATTATGAACATATGATCGTACGTGAATTCCTTTGCAAGCATGTAAGCGTCTCAAGGTTTCATATTTGGTGGGAGTATTGATACAGTTATAAACTATGCCAGTGTGGTAATTCGCTTTAATTTATATAGCAAAATACCTACCGAAAAGGTTACTTCGAAAACGGTATCATCAAATATTGTAATTATAATTTAATATGCTTATTTGCTCACTTAACTTAATATTTTTGTTGTATAAGTTGTACTTATAATATTTTCGTATAGCTGCTAATTCTTATTATTACTGAAGAAAATCTAAACATTGTTTGCATCCCTTATGAACGGGATACACGAATATCTTCATAAACCTCGACTATGCCTCGTCTATAAAATTCTAGTCGCGATATTAAATAAGGTAGTAAATCCATGGGTAGTGACATCCCAAAATATGACTTAAATTAATATACAACATTCATTACAAGTCGTAGAATTTGGATAAAAATTAAAATTTATAGGTAACCGTTGAAATAACGAAGATAACTGAATTTAAAGTTGGCACAAAAACGCGCTAAAATGCATTGCGTATGTGGAGGTTACCAGTAGATTTACTAAACGATTAGAAAATATTATATCATAACAACTCAACACATGTTTGGAAAACGAATATGTTATTCTTTAATATTTGAGATATTTATTAGAGAAATAAAAAATATGAGTCACCGCAATAATGGTTAAGAAATCGCACGTAAAAGGTTCCAGTCTCAAGAAAAATGATGTATTTGACGTCATACTACTGCATTTCAGTGTAAACTTAAATTTCAATTATATTTTTTATTTAATTTGATAGGTACCTATGATTTGTAATTTATATCGAAATCTACGATTTTCAATGATTTATTTCTGATTATTTGACTGCTTTGGCCTCATCTCACACCGAAATCACGCACGCTTATGACCGACGGATTTTCTACCTTAAATTACATTAGATCACAATCACATACGATATAAATTTTTGAAAAGCACATTTATTTTCTAATTAAATATGATACCAAAGCTTTAAACAAAAGTTGCTCTGAAGCTACCTCTAAAGTTTAATTGAAAACACTGAAATATCAAAGTAAGTAATGGAAATACATCCTGTCCTGAACATACAGCACACGTGCCTAAAGTTGCATCATCCGTAAACCAATCCAATAATACCAGTCCAGCGACCACGGTTGCATTACTATGATTGTTCTTTCGTTCACTGCGCCTGTAGGTGGGATCTAGTATTTCTCAAAGAGTATAGATACGTATGCTATTGGAAACCATAAGACTTCCGAGATCGGTTAAATTAGATCAAAGTTGCCCCTTTGGGTAAACAATCTAACGAGTAACGATGTATTGTTTCATACTCGTACATACTTCAATGCACTTTGCACATAATAACAATTATGCAAAAATATAGTGGCGCTTACGACAATGAACTGAAAATGATTACTAAAATTTCAATATTTTCTCGAGGAAAAACTCTTTAAGTATCGGTTTAACTAAAACATTAAAACGTTTTCTTGGTGAAGTACCTAATAGAGAATGTTTTGAAGAATTTAATGCAGGAAACCAAAAGCTCAATAAACACATTTTTTTACTATTGTCTCTAAGAGGTTATGTTTGAATTGGAGCCGAACTAGTCCTCCCGAAATATTGAAAATTATCATATATAATATCCCAAGTGCATGTCAAATTGTCGACAATTACATGCACGAGGGATATTCGAAGGACTATTTCCCGATTAAAATTTAGCCAAACGCTGTTTCTCTCAAAAAAATTAAAAAACTTCCTTTGACAGCAAGTCAGAATCACATTGCCACGCCGTATCCAAATGCGATAATGATCGATAATTTGCACTAGTGCAAAATTATCGTGTAATTCTACGTTGATTGGACGACATTCAGAAATGCCAGACTTCTGATTGGCTTAAATTTTATGAGGGAAATAGTCAATTATGTATGTAATAAAAAATTATCAAACAAATCGAATGTTGAAGACCGGAAGTCGATATCTTGATTCGTTCGAAAGTTAAAGCTGTTCTGGTCAACTAAATGAGCCTAGAATAGATGCTGATATTTAAAATACATACATATTTGTAAAAGTGATCACTTCTACAAATATAGGTACCAGACCTGAAGATAGTCATAATCATGACCGAAACGTTGTCATAACTGAATATCAATTAATAAAACTAGAGCCATGTTATCCAAAATCTTGAATTAAAAATTCTTTAATTCTTTCCTTAAAATCCATTTCAGCTCAACAATAACCTATTCTAAAATAATATAAATACTGCAAGCTATTTATTAATTTTCTTTTTAAACTAGGTACTAATTTATATTAAAATATTAACAACTTTATATTTCAAGATTTAATTTAATTTAATTATATATCAATAATACCACTTCACTGTTGAATCACTTTTGAGTTTCACCCGGTTTCACACCAGTCTTCAGATTTCAGTTAACAATCCTTAAGCTTGAATAAAATATTATAACGATTGTTAGTGGAAGTTGGAAACTTGGTGATAGTTCTTAGTCTAAAGGCGAGTGTTAGAATGCAGACTGCAGTTGCTGGTAGTGTAATGGCAAGGCATTGCAGCGCCACAATGCATTTCAGCACTTCTTTAGTTCCTGCGCAATATTGTCAGGAACCAATGAAGTGAAATGGGTCAGAACTTGCTATTTCGATGCATTAGCCCTAGCCAGCCACTAGGAGTTTCACTCAGTTGATAGTTTGAAATCGCGCGTTTATGCAAGTGCAAGTGTTAAAACGCAATAAGCTGAATTCAATCATTCTTACATGAAATAGTTATGAAACTTGTACCTATATAAAATCGATATTGAAGATATGAATCTTATATCTAGGTATATCTCTTACGAGAGGCTAAACTGCTAAGGAATTCAGAAGAGATAGAATATTCTGATGTGTATATTTTTCCACTCTCTGCTTTCGGCGACAATTATTATTGACGAAACCCAATCACTCTCTTTCTCCCTTCTCAATATATTGAGGATTGGTTTCACTGTTATTATTTTGCACGTACAAAATGATTTGATTCGGTTGAATACTTCTTCGTTGGTATAATAATTACATAAATCACTTTAGATATTATTATGGTATTAGGCGGCGTGGTTTATCGTAGTTAAGGGCCTATTGCATGGCAATAATACGCATGGAAAAACGAGTAATTTTTGTGAGGATCTCAATCTAATACTGTTATACGTATGATTTTGAATTTTTTTATGTAGATTAAGGAAGAATTCTAAAAGTGCGGAATCTTCAAAATATTTAATTAATGTAATTAGTTTGGCTTTAATAATTATCTGAAATTCGGCAAAAATTGTACAAGTTTAGATATAATTTATGGCAATTCTGTTGATAAAATTATAGTTTTATTGTTTTTCAGCCCTTTTTACATCTATGTTCTACTCATTTAATCTTTAAACTCAATGATAACTTTTATAGTTAATTCATGAGATCCTCACGAAATTCTAGTGTTTAATTTCTTTTTATCTCTAATTGTTATCGGAACAATATATATATATATATATATATATATATATATATATATATATATATATATATATATATATATATATATATATATATATATATATATATATAGTATAATTTTTCAATTCAACAATGCTTTGTCGTTACTAATGTAAAGTTTCAGATTTTTATTTTGAGCAATATAGCCAGAATCGTGAATTCTGATTCTTATTGCACTCAAGAAGCATAGCCCCTTAACTTCTATTGTGATGGGGGTAAAATTGGGTTATGCACCAACACTTTTTTTCTTAAAATACAGGACAAACTATATTGTACTGTGAAAACATGAGTGAAAAACCCTATTAGACGTTGTGGATTTTAGGTGGCGTGGAATTAGGCCGCGAGGGTTTTAGGCGGCGTGATTTAAGGCCGCCCGGGATGCTTCGAGTTGGAGTATTCCACTGGAATTAATTTTTTTATTCTAGAGCTGCATGGAAAATACCTACATATACCTAGTATCTTTATCAATATCAATGTAAATATATTTACAGTTTACTAATATTGATGTCGCATAAATAATAGAGACTATCATTCAATCAACGTAATATATTATTCGAACTAATTATTATAATATGAATATAATGTCAGCATAATCCAATCGTTCAGCATTAATAATGTAAAATAATTATTATACATATTACAACATAATTAGTAGATACCTATATATGCGAAGGTAATAAGTTTTTAACACAAAGCACTTATTTTTATTAAAACTATCTTTGGGCTGTATACAAATAGCATAGTATAGCATAGTATGACGAGAAATACTATAAAGTACCATGTATTTTCGAATTAGTGGAACATAAACATTAAAAACTAAAAATCAAACTTAATTTTACAATCCTAAAAAAGTATTCAATAATTTTATCTACGATTTTATACATTACTCCCACTCCAACCATAGATCGATCTAGAAAAAGTGTAAGGGGGGCCATATAGAATGTATATATTTAATTATACAGGTTGGTGGAGGTGAAATGCGAACATGGGGAAATACAGGTTGGTGGAGGTGAAATGCGAACATAGGGAAATATATGACAATGAAGTTATCATGCAAGTTATCTTGATATACGTGGAATAAGTACTGTCAATGTCAAAGTAGCTGTCATATTATTGAAATTTTTATTTTCATTAAAATATTTTCTTTGCATAATAATGTATGTGTACGAGCAGAACGAGAAAGTTTACATGCACTTTTAGATTTTATTATTATTTATGTTATTTATTACTCTTTTTACCACACAAATTCACATTACTTCGTTTTGTGACACTACTACAAAATATATCAAGATACCTGACATGAAAGTTCGATTGTCATGTATGTTCCCTATGTTCGCATTTCACCTCCACCAACCTGTGTATGACAATGGAGTTATCATATCATGCTAGGCATCTTGATATACGTGGAATAAGTACTGTCAATGTCAAAGTAGCTGTCATATTATTGAAATTTTTATTTTCTTTAAAATATTTTCTTTGCATAATAATGTATGTGTACGAGCCAGAACAAGAAAGTTTACATGCACTTTTAGATTTTATTATTATTTCTGTTATTGATTACTCTTTTTGCCACACAAATTCATATTACTTCGTTTTGTGACACTACTACAAAATATATCAAGATACCTGGCATGAAAGTTCGATTGTCATGTATTATACTCTACATCATGGTACAAGAAGACAAGGTATGTTCGTCAGGCGAACGCGTTTTCGTTCAGTTCGCGCATGTGGGCCAGCCGACGCCATCTTAGTTTTATCCCGCCTCCTATTCAAATGTTGTAAAACATGTTAATGAAGATTTTCAGCGATTCTTGTGTACATTAACAAAAAAAACGTTTTCTAACTACAATTTCTTCTTGATTATGACCACAGTTATTATGGCATATTACGTGTCGAAGATTATAAAACTCATGTTCTTTGAATGTGACAGTGACAGATGTAAACAAAAAACTAATATGGCGGCGGCTGGCCCACGGTGCGAGAGAGATTACCCAAGCATGAGAGAGTAAGAGAATGCGCAAGAACATACCTTGTCTTCTTGTACCATGCTCTACATTCATATTATCAAAATCCACACCTTTAAAATAAGATATGTGAGTGTGAGCTTCTAAAGGTGGCAATCAAAATATGGATTATGAATTTTGTGAGACTGTTTGAAAAATTATAGGTAGATACCTACTATAAAATTCTTTAAATAACAGCCTGTTTATGAAAGTCTGCCTAGTGTTCTGACATTAATAAGCAGCAATTATTAATTTTGTTTTTAATCACATTTCAAAATCAAGACATAATTTATCTCAGAACTAGCATGTTTTATCCCACAACCACAACTATTAGCAGATTTAGAACAAAGAACAAATAGTTCACAAACTGAGATACTTGCTCGATTACTTGATCCACATCGCACATAGCCAAGGAAACTTAGAACTTAGCTGGTATTGAGTGCCCTAATGGTGGAGCAAATGAACATAGTACTCGCTTTAATGGTTCCAACTACCAACGCTTCAAATTGTCCACGTAAGCAAAACACAAGGATGCTCAGGATTATAAGATAGAGAGATGTTACTGCTTGACCTAAATAATAATTATTTAAAACTCTACATTTAAATACAGAAACTTCTCATAAATTAAAAGTGTGAAGAAGATGCTGTCGTGTATAGTTCCACAGAAACTGTAAAAATTATAATATTATATCTAACAGTGTGCTAGAAATTGAGATGTTTATCAATGTAAAAGTTTGAAAAGACGTAAAGGTTGGCTTTAGGATCTAGGAGAGTGAAATAAAGACTTCAATTATTCGTCATGTTAATTTTATTAAATGGACATTTCGGGCCCAGAATGTTGCCCTTCTTCAGCATTACAATGTAACAATATTTTATCTGTAAATTATTATTATTAAGTCTTAAAATAATTATTAAAAAAAAATACGCTTATTAACTCACCATAACTAAAATAACAGTGGTGATACTTAAATGTGATAAATAATAGTATAGGTATTTATATATTAAAGGATGATTGAATCCTGAGGGTGAAGTTTTCACGAGCCGAAGGTGAGGGAAATAATCACCGGAGGAATTAAAGGTACTTTAGTCCTATTTTTTGCACTTCATCCTCAAACGAATACAAAATAGTTTAAAAGAATACATATTTTGAAATTTTTACAGTAAACTTTATGACAAATATTTATATTGTTACCATAGATACTCCGTAACAAATAGCACGTATTTACGTGACAACGGGATTAATTAGTTCAATTCCTTGACAACGGGATTATATAGTCCCTAAAAATAAAGACTAAAGAAGATATTTCGTCCCGGAAGTGCAAAAAATTACATTTTATTAACTTATGTAGGCACCTAATACAGCCGTAATCAGCATTGCTCATACAGTAACTGTTTTCAAACAGAACTTTACGCATAATCACAAAATAAATTGAGAAATGATAATATCTAACGCAATAATGAACAATAGTGGTTTGTTGTTCAGCCTTTACAATAATTTCAGTATTAACCATAACCATGAATAGTTAGTTAATTAACTGTTAGACTTGTAATTACTGCGAGTGCGTTTATGCTTTTGTGTGTCAGTAAACATATCACAAACTATTTAATATACTAATACAACTGGACCAGCATTATGCTAACTGAATTATATGGATTTCGTATCAATATGCCATTCAAACGAAGTATTTTGAGTAAGTACAGCATAATCGTATAATTTAATCCTCTATAAATGTACAAGAACAATAACATGATAGGATAACACGAACATAATTACTTTATTAGTTTATTAAATTTCTATGGACTCGTATCTGGGCTGAAAACTAAATATCTACATCTACAAAGCGAATTCAAATTTGCTTCTTGTAGATCAGATACTATAGTCATATCGTACTTATTTAAAATCTGATTGAAAGTTCATTTGAAAAGGTTATTGATGGAAATCGGATGATAAGTTGGTACCTACTTAAGTATATTATTAAAAACAAAGAAAACTTAAATTTTCATTATTGTAATAATTACTTTTTCTACGAAAGTACGAATTCACATGTTTTCAAATATTAAAATTGATGGTGAAAGTAGGCTTTTGAAATATTGAGTGGTGAAAATAATTTCCACACTCATTTTTTGCATTGAGTGCGAATTTTTAGTACATTTTTCATACCTAAAACATTTTGTGTTATAAATATTCAAATGAACGATTTTCACTTAATTTGAGATATAAATCATTTACTGAACTATAAATTGTGCAGTTACTGGAAGGTCAAAGCTGTCAGGATATTTTTGACTTCAGTGACAAAATTTAGATTCACAATTGCCGTAAAACGTCCGAAGGGGGACAAATAAACTCACTTTTACTATCACTACAATATTCTGCATGTAATGTCATTATTTTTATTATAAATCACAACATAAATGCAAAATTAATCTGTAAGTTTTTAGATATTGGTTATTTTTTTCAGCTCTGACAGCAAGCCTACCTGATTTGTTTTTTTAAAATTTGTAAATATTTTATTTCCAATTTTCCTTTATAAATTTTTAACATATTTCACTTTCGTAGAAAAAATAGTATATGTAACACATTTGCGGAAAGGGTCATTGAAAAATTCGTATGATAGGAGAACTCGCTAACGCTCGTGCTCCAATTGTCATACTAGTTATTTTCAATGAATCCCTTTTCACACTTGTATTACAATACTTTGCGCAAGCGCATAGTTTTAAAAAATTGTCACTCTTAAATGCCTTAAATTTCGGATTTCAATAACAATCATTTTTATGTGTCAAAATAAATTAAAATTAATTTCTACTTCTGCGTAAATTAAAACACTATTAATTGAAGTATAAATTAAAATAGTATTCAGAAGGACTAATTACCCCCATACTCACCCTTGTATCCACGCCTGGTTCATTATGAGCATGCGCACTGAATAATAAACATGTCTATATTGCCTATTTTGTGCACTAGATACACAATATACTATTGTCTAGTCTATGCACTTCCGACAATTACTGTACTCTTCGGAACAGATATCGAGAGAAATATTAATTAGACCTTACGCTTACGAGATATAAGATACTAAAAGATACCTATATCAAATTTTGTGTGCATTTGTCGAGAGCTAATCCCAAATATGATTTCATATTTACTTTCATTATATTGTTTACTCCACCTACATTTACATCCAGGGAGCGAATTAAAGGCTATTCGCTTTAAATTAAATTAATTGTGCAAGGGATGATGATGACATACAGGTGACCGCAGGCAAAGTAGCTTTGTTTGAAATTTACTTACTCGGCAAATTAATATTACTAGCGAGTAAATTCTCGGTGAATGTGATGCGGTACCCTTCGTTTAATAATAATTAATTGTGGTATATGCTGCTGCGAGTTTAATTACTATTCAAAACTTTGTTGCAGTGTCTCGAAAATAGTTTTATATAACTCATAGTGCAAATGATTATTATTTAAACATATAAATAATTAGGCAACTTACTGAATACTTTGGCAACTTATGGATTGCTAAAACGCAACATATTAATTTATTCAAAGTTCATAGTATAGAAATAATCATGTAGATATAATTTGTACCTATTCTGAGCGGTAATTTTTTTTATTTCGTCAATATTTTGCAATAGGGTACTTTACCATAGTAGCAAATTAGCAATCCAGTCAATTATATTGAAAGGAGACCTCAAAAATGAGTTATTGCCATGAAAAAAGTTTTCAAAAAGTTAATAGTTCTTTAAATATTCGAGATTTTACGTATTGATACGTCACAATAATAATGTGTTTTTACATACAGTAATAAAGAAACTATCAAATTGTATTTTATATTTTGTATATACATGAGTACATTTTAATTCCAGACCCATATGGTTTGAGAAGATTTTCAGCTATACATCTACGTCACACAAACTTTAAAGATTAAATACAGCTTTATTAAGAACAATTAAGGCTTATCAGTACTCTCAATCACTTTCAAATAACATGAAGTTTCAATAAAAAACTTTTAAAAATATGGTAAACTACCCTATTCAAATGTTTTGTTAAAATGATGAAGTGCAAAAAGTACTTTTAATCCCTCAGGTGATTATTTCCCTCACCTTCGGCTCGTGAAATAAACTTAACCCTCAGGATTAAAGCATGCATTTAGACTTTTAATATATAATATACTATTTGCGCATGAAAAAGGGACAAACACTAAACTGCACATATCTTAAAAAGTGTAACTTTTAATTAAAAGGCATTTGACCTTGAATGAAAAACAAATTTGCCTGAGGCGCAATTTTTTATTTGTTTTTTAATAAATATTAAAAATATCAACCCTAAAAGACTCCTCCTCTCCCACCGTCAACATTTTGTCGATTGCCAGTTACATACTCTTTCTTGAATAAAATAGAATCGAACTTATGACATGACAACAATGTTATTTCTATGTGTGACAGTACTATTTGATTTCGATTCGATAAGAAATCAATACGATACCTATAACCTAACCTTAATCTTCGTTCGCGAAATTTTCAGAACAAGACATGACATAACTGCTGAATTGTAAATTTTTCCGTTATCATGATATTTGTACCACCTATTGTCTTTCCTATGTATAGCAATCAATTACGTAATTCAGAAGTAATTGCACAAAATTATTTGTTATTAGGAAACACCTGAATTACTTATACATAGAAACCTTAATCTTACCCTAGATTATTGAATTTACCCTTAGTTGACCTATTTAGATTCCTCGGAACGGCCCTTTTGCGTTATTACTTCCCTGATTTAATTTAATTGTGAACTAAGAATCACTATGCACGAATAATAATTATACTGCACATATAATTCTTTATTATATAATTGAAAATAATAATTGCGTACAATACTTAATACATCACTACTAATGGCGTAGCTAGGATTTTCCAATAGGGGTGTTTTATAACCTCATAAAAACAAAATTAAATAATTATGTGGGTTCTTAAAGATCGTCAACTTTGATTTGTTTTTCGACATATAACAGGAACCTTTTCTTCCTATTATCCCGAAGTAAATGTCGCACACATGTACAAAAATTATTACCTTTTTGTAGTCATTAATAGTTACCTACGTATTTAATTTTTATTATGATAAATTAATTAAATAGTGTAATACAATACCGAATACGATTATAAATACACAAAAAAGAGTAAATAAAGCTTCTAGTTCAGCATCGCTCAAACCACACCTATGCATGTTTATTTCACCAAAGTTCACTTGTAATTGAATCCAAGTGAATATAATGTAATACATATGTTACTCATTAACTTTATTAATAAACAAATGTAATGAATGTTACGAAATATAAAACACATTAACTATCGAGCACATTTGACGAATACATGTAATATGAAGCCATAATTTTCAATAGTTCCAAATATCTACTTAATAATATCATAATATGAGTCAGTTTAACCATAGATAATAGGAAGGTTAAAGTACCATAGAAACTCCTCAAGTTTTACGATAATAAAAATATAATAGTTATTTATGTATCTAGAACGAAAAGTGAAACTTTAAGGTACTAGCAAGTTGTTTACGGCCGAGGCGCGAGCCGAGGTCGTAATTACTTGCGAGGACCTTAAAGTCACTTTTCGTTCAAGGTACATACAAAATTTTATTTCATACTGGTTACTAAAGTTGTTGAATTATAGTATTTATTAATAGAAATTTGCAAAAATTCGTAGAAATATGATACAAGTAGGCTAAATAACAATTTCTATAGTGACAACAATTTGTTTATAAATAATGAAAAAATAATAAACTGACGTAAAATGTAAAAATTAAAAGTAAAATTTTACTTTAAAGTCCTAGGACTTTAAAATTTTACTTTAAAGTACTAGGACTTTAAAGTTTCACTTTTAGTACGATAAATCGTCCGAAAAATGTCACTTTATGTCACAGTATGAAATAAAATAATTTCAAAGTGAAAGTCCGAAATCGCAATAAACATAATAAAAGTTAAAATAATTTTGAAACTTTTTTACAAAAACCAAATAAATAAATAAATTCTGTTCTGCCGCCTTTTACAATATTATCGACATTGGAATTTAGCAGACAGTTGTAATATCACGGTAGACTAACTGGTTGTGTCTTTACAGGGGCGAACAATTTTGTATGAAAATTAATTTCTTTTTTTAATTTTGCTTTTAAACCGAATATCGGAATATTATTAATTGAAACCTTGATAGGAAATTTAATTTAGTATATTCTCCTTTTGATTGGCAAAGAGGCGACATCTGTTTTAATTAATTTTTTAAATGTGTATTTTAAATGCAAATACATGTAACAGTAAAATTACTTTTTTCGCGTTTTTGTTTTAATAACAAACGTGCTGAATGCGAAATTTGTTTTTATGGTTTGTGGCCTTATCCTGAGAAGTAAAGTATGTGATTTTGATATTTAAATTAGGTACATATGCAAAATTATTTCAGATTTTTTACTATTTTTTATCTTTCAGCCGCAAACCAGATGAAATGTAAATATTATTCTATATTTTACAAATTTGATTGTCATTTGAATTCAGAACATATTATAGATATATAAAAATGTATTACCATATTTTTCAACAAAATAAATATGAAAAATATTGTTTTTAAATTAAATTTGTTTTCCATTATTTATTTGATTACGTAGGTGTATCGACGTAAGCTTATGGGTACGGTAGTTACGGTTTACCAATTGTAAAATATTATTTATTATGTTTTGTCATATACAGAGTGAGTCATTACTTCAAGCATAGCAACATAGTTCTAAAGTTACTGATCACGACGAAACTGGAATTATTATTTCAAAAAATCAATTCAGAAATTTCTCTTATTATGTTCATTTAAAAGTTAAAAATAAAATTAACGTTAAAAAAACTTTAATCATTGATTATACCAGGTGGCCGTTTTAACTTGAGACAACGATCTGGGAAAATATACATCCTACGAAAAAAAGTTTAAGATAGATAGTAATATTATCAAGGGAGACATACAGCAGTGCTGAAATTAGCCGCCACCCCTCCCTGAAATGGGTGGGGCGGGGTTCAGCCTCAAAATCTTAAATGGAACCCCTATTTCAGATTCAGATTCCACGTTAAAAAATAAGAAGAATTTACTTAATTTATTTTTTCGTCAGCATGATAGTTGGCGCTGTAATCGTGAAAAATGACAATCAATTTCTTATAATTCAATTTTTATCTTACTGTAACATTTGAACCCGTGGAGATAGAATTTAGTTATTTTATGTAAAACTAGTGTAAACATCATGCAAAAGAAAATTTTAAAAAATAATGATATTTGAAATAGTTGGTATTTTGATATTGATAAATGAATCCCAACGCATTATCATTTTTTTACAGCGCTATCTATCAGGCTGACAAAAAATAAGTTAAATAAATTTATCTTACTTTTTAACGAGGAATCTGAATCTGCAATAAAAAATAGGGGTTCCCATTTAAGATTTTAAAGTTGCCCACCGCCCTGCCCATTTCAGGGAGGGGGTGGCTAATTTCGGCACTGCTGGATGTCCCTCTTGATAATATTACTTTTTATCTTAAACTTTTTTTCGTAGGATGCATATTTTCCAGATATACCGTTGTCTCAAGTTAAAACGACCACTCTGTATATTGTATTTTTGGTAAATTTAATTATAGAGAACAATATTTAATAGTGTTTTTAAATGATTATAAAGGCTTGAATATTTGTCACGTGATTAACCCCTTTTGTTCATATAGTTGTTAAATTTAGACATAGTAAAAATAGCTAAATTATTGCGATATTGCATGTTTCATTTATAAATAACAAGCATAACGAACATAACAGCGTAATTTGTTTCCGTTTGGCACTTGTGAATCTTTATGAGCTGATAAATGGTTTTCACTGAATATTTAACTTCTTGTGGAGAGATAAATACAGCGAATTTAAAACTAGCTGCAAAATCAATTACCCTTGTTCAATGAATTTACAAAATTTGCATATTTCAGCGATAAATATGTCTTGAAGAAATACATTAATATCAGTACCAGGACTTCAATTATTCGCATAAAGTAAGTAGAACAACTTTTAATCAAACTAGGCAATTATATTTTCGTAAGAATGTATCGCTTACTATGCATATTGCTACTTACTGAAAACTAAATACTTAAATTAGCTAATACAGGGTGATTCATCGTAACTTACTTATTCCAAAACGCAATAATGCCCATTTTATGAATCAGAAACTTTTTTATTTTTATTTTATATATGTAGGTACATATCTAAAGTTTTGTTTCACCCAGTTTTCAAAATCATGTCAGGTAGGTGACCCCCGAGTAACCCCCCATTGACTATACACTGAATAAGCCGATTTCTGGCGTTTGTCATAACCCTTTTCAGCATGACAGCGGGTATGTTGGCAATTGCGGCCCGGATGTTGGCCTTCAGGTCTTCTAGGGTCCTTGGACGGTTGACGTAAATGCTAATTTCAAAAAAACCCACAAAAAATCACAAGGAGCCAAATCGGGTGAGCGGACTGGCCACTCCAAATCGCCTCTTATTGAGATGAGTCGCCCCGGAAAGTGTTTCCTCAAACTGAAAACACACGCTGCTCCGTGCTCCAACGCATGATGGCGACTGACCGGGTGAGGAACAAAACTTTAAAAGTACACCTGTGGACTGAGATCACTTTCTCCCCACTACGATCCTTACAACCTGAATGGCACGCATTTTAAAAAAGGAAGTTATGATGAATCATACTGTATATAGAGCTTACACGTCACCAAATCATTAAATATTAACCTAAAAATTGAAAAATGACAATATTTGTTTTAAATAAACGTCAGTTTCCTGTTACAATGTCAATTATGTGCGTGAAAATGATTTTGAATAATAAATATACCTAAATAAAATGTAGTTACAACAAAAAAACATTTGGAAACTTTTTTGTGCAAACATGCAAATTATTACAAATTTCGCATATAAACGGCAAAATTTACAATAAAAATTGAAGAAATGTGATTTCCAATAATTTTATAAACTATTACTGCGAACCAGACGTTCGAGGAAAAAATATCTTGTCAACTTTTGTAAACAGCTTCTTTAAAAGTGTACTTCTTCTTACTAAACCTTATACATTATCTAACATGCTCTTACATTTTCTTCTTCACTTTACTTTACCACAATGTGCTTCACCACTACTACTGTAAGTGGTATGTGCTAGAGTTACAGATTCTTTGTTTACTTTAGTCGGATGTCGGACATCTTTTAAAATGTCAAAATGTCATAAAACTACTTTGATGAATATGACTACGTTTACACGTACGCCTAAAATGTACTTTGACTTGACTTTGAAAAGGCGACATTTGAAAAGTCAAATTGTTGTGCATTTACACATTCAACAAAAATATACTTGGCTTTAGAATTTCGACTTGCCTTTCACTTAACCTCTTAACGAGTTTGGTTATATTACAATTTTTAGAACGAGTATTTAGGTAAGTTTATTATGTAACTAAACTACTAAAATTATAGTATACTCGTATTAATAATATTTCTTGCAGAAGAACACTACGAATTGTAATAAGAAGTTACATTTACTGAATATTATCGTAATTTTTAAAAAAAATTTTACCAATGCAAGCTAAATTTTGGATGAAAATCAAATCGATTTTTCATCATCATATGACATTTTAAAATGCGAGAAAATACTATTTTGTTGTTGAAATGAGATTAACAGACTTTTGCCGCACTTTTATTATTATAACTGCATGCATCAAAAGATGTCACTAATGACAAAGTAAAGTACTTTTCGTTTACACGATATTTCAAAAGTGACTTTCATTAGTCAAGTCTGATTTATTTTAGACTTGACTTTAGGACGAAAAGTAAAAGTCGTAGTGTTTACACATGAGCAAAAGTCGCCTTTTCAAAGTCAAAGTCAAGTCAAAGTACATTTTAGACGTACATGTAAACGTAGTCTATTCTTAAAATTATTATTGATTAAATATTAATTTAAACTCCCATTATGTATGCAAAATTCACTTGATTCTTATCTTTTTTTGTAGTGTACCAAAAATTTGCAAATAATATTTTATTTTTACCTTCTTTTGATAACTATTTATGCTCAAGTTAAAAGATGAGTGATAAAGTGTTGTATACGAACGAAATATTTAATACAAAGTACAAAACATGCATTTGAAACGGTAAGCTTAATAAGATTTGCAAACAGTCCTGTAATATGATTTGGGAGAAGCTTTTGAAAAGTTGTATATTCCCGACGGTGTCTATTCAGCCAATGTTATTCAGCTCAGTCGTTTTCCGTTGTTGGCGACTGCAAAGCCTTTTGCATAGTTCAGACGTTCAGAGTGTCGAATACTTGACAACTTGACCAGGCCTAACTCGAACACTTCAAATCTGAACTAATCATTAAAATTTGTAGTATTAGGGTATCTATTTTGTATGTAACAAGGAATCTTTTGCGAATTTATACTCGAGGAAAAAATTAGGGGATAACTCGGTTGCATCATTTGACCGAACATAAATAATTCTTTGGGTTTTAAAAAGATCAAAGTCTCCTCTTTCGAATGGTCTACGTGAAAGCCACATTCGATACATTCCATGTCCCGTAAACCACCATAGAAAAAAAAGTTTTTGACTGAAAAAAATGTACAACTTTAACAACTTGCACGGAGTACAAAAAAAATTGTAGACCATATTCAAGGCAAGGAAATTAAAATTCACACAGTTCAAAAAAGAACAAGTTTCTACGATGATTCTATACAAAGTTATGAACATGAAGTAGTAATAATAATTTGAAAAAATTCATAGTTTTTAGAGTTCCGTTTACAAAACCAGGAACCCTTATGAGGAGACTCAGTTAAGGTGGGTTTATGCGGCCAAACTAAAACTTACATTAAAATTAACATTAGTATTTGAACTAACATTAAATTAAAACTAAAAAGAGGCATTTTTGCAAAACTTACTACTTCAAAGTAGAAAATTTAATATACAGGTGTTGAACTTCAGGTAGGTACATACGTAAAGGGTATTATGTTGTTTGATATGCTGATTACGAATACAAAATAATTTTTCTTAAAATAGCAAAATTAATTTCCATGTTTCTCAGTCAAATTTTTTTCGTAGCCACAATCACTTAATTTTTCGAATTAAAAAAAATTCTTTTGGATTCGTAATCAGCATATAAAACAACATATACCATTAACGTATGTACTCGAAGTTATGAAACAGCCTGTATATGATATTTTCAAGCCTATTACTTACTATTACTATTCTCGTGGTCTTGTATATTCGTATAGCAAAACAGATAAGCAGATAACATATTTACGTTGGTCGACATTTCAACTAAGAACAAAAGTAGCAGTAGAAAATACGTTTTTTGAACTCTGGAAAGGAACATCAGATATTATGTCAGTATACGGCACATTTGAACCGTAATAAAACCCTTTATATGCGTTGTGGCGGCGACTATTCATGCCGCACTCAATAAAAACAAGATAAAATGAACTCTGACTCTCTGATGTTATGAATGTTTTGAATATTATTGAATTTTTTTATATTTCATTCTTATATTTCTTCATGTTGTGGAAAGATTTACTTTAGATTTTTTGGTATATTTGGATTATATTTGCTCGGTTTTAAGGCAGTTTGCTGAACGCTGATAGCATAGTATGCAATAGTATATAACTATATTTAATGTGATCCTAGATATTCTGCAAACAAAAATAGTTAGAGACACCTCATTATTTTTTATCATTCCTGAAACAAAATTAAAATGTAGGTACCTACTTTTCAAACAATACAAATGTCAGATGATTTACAAAAATTGTACCTATCAAGTTTTATAAACGTCATTTTAGTTTTTTAGGAACGAGCGCAGCGAGTTTATAAAAACGAGTATCTAGAGAGTTTATAAACGAGTCACGTATACTATACTTTTCCTACGACTAAACAACATAAATATGTAAAATTTCATTTAAAATAATTTAAACATTTAGATTAAATCATATTACATACATAAGCTACAAAAATTTACTTTGGCAAATGTATACATTCCTAATTGCCTTATTCTAAAAATTATGTCTATAAAATAGTTCATTTCTACTGCAAATTATATTTATATTCAGGTACTTATTTAGTCTGAAGGCTGGTTTATAATGGATGTAACTGGTGACTTCTTCTGTGTTCTGTTAACATGAGCTATAAGTATTTCTATGTTACGGTTCATAATGACACTGGATTTGACGTTTACCTATACTGTAACAGTAAGGTTCACCAACTTTTAAGAAAACTTCCTAGATTATCACTATATAAAAGAGTATGACCATAGGCGCTTTATTTTAAACAAGTAGCCAGGCCGCTTTAATACTCTAAAAAACTGTGGAATTAATTAATGTTTAACTGTTACGATATAAAAATTAGTTCAGTATCTAACTTTAAAATTCTTCATGTATTACCAAACATATTATTTTATTCAAATACAATTTTACTGAAGTCAGCCATACTCCGTAATCCGTATACAGCCACTCTGGTACATACTTCACTTTTCAATCTTTCCTAACAAATAGCAAGGAAGTTCTATTTGTTCTTTGTTTACTTTTTGATGAGTATTTTATATTTCGCTACAATATTTATTGTTATAAACAATGCAGTTCCAATTATGTAACTTTCAACAAACGGATCCATTTCTGACAGATATAAGAAAGGTTATGTCGTCAAGTTAGCAGATTACTGAAATGATTATGAACCACACATTTCTCATTCACATCACACATCTTACAGAATACAGAACTAACCGATTACATCCATTATAAACCAGGCTTAAGGCAGTCTAGAAACTCTAATGATTCTATTGATATATTATTTTTATGCCTATTGCTTGTTCCTATTTGCAGAAATTTATGCAGATAAAGTGCATAAAAATAACTGTCTAGAAACGGTTTGAATCGCGATCTAAAATATCTACTCACTAGTAGGCACCAGGGTAAAAATGTGAATCCTTGTTTCGATGTTTGTCAAATGAATAACGAATCTGTGTAATTATGTTTGTATATTTCTTGTTTATTAAGGAGTTTCGATACCGATTATCTATCTAGGGGATCTAAACAAAAATCTATTGTATTTCTGCAGAGTGACAACTTCTACCCACTAAATTTTGTTGTAAAAAACACCGAAAATATAAAAAATCTTATAGCGAAATATATTTGTTTATAAATATTTTATTACTATCTTTCAATTAAATTGTATTTTTAAGTCCTAAAGATTTTATATTTTAAAATTCATAATTTTAAAAATCAATCGAAAACACGGCAACAGCGCTAGTATTTTATCTGCTTTACGTTGGCTGTTGGATGCAGTGATTCTAACCTAACTGTCAACACAACTGTCAAGTGTTGTCAGAGATAGTAAATGCAATAGCTCATAATTATTCTTTTTACGCTCCAAGATTAATGCAAGCTATAATAAATGAGATCTTAATTGATAGTTTTCGTCCAGTCATTCATTATTTCCAAGACACTTTAAAATTATTTAAAAACAGATTTCCTGAACGTAGATCTAAAAAGCAACAACTAACTTTAACAACTTTGTCGTCGGAAACATTATCATTATCTATAAAGTATGCTCATAACGCTGTATATGATGTCTATTTATTAGAACAATTGGTAGAAATGTAGAAATTCATCTTTCTGTTTCAGAAATAATTAGTAATGGGGAAAGCTTTGATCAAGTATATGACAAACTTACACAAAAGATACAGATATTATTATTTCTACTGTACAGCCTTTAAAAAGAGTCAGATCTCCTGGAATGATTTAAAGATTAGCGACATTTGGAATTAGTTACGAAATAATTGCAAACAAATTTAGTGATCATGGACTCGTCATATCCCTTGTAGAGTTTTTAGTAGATGAACACGAATAATTCTTACTCAAATAGTTCTTCCTACTTATTTTCGATAGTTTCGTAACGGTGTTTGTATGCGCATTGCGAAAGTGTGTCCAATTTCCTAAAAATGACTTGTGTATGTGTATTTTCTTTTATGTGTTGTGAAAATATAAATATAATATCATTTGTTACAAACTTTATAAAATAATATGCTTCAACATAAACGCACTCTTACTTTCCAACAGTATTTTAAATTTCGCGCCAATCTATGATTTGCAACGTTGCCGTAGTTATCGCTCTTTTAGTTATGTGAGCATTATTGTCACGTTTTAAATTTTATTTATTTGAATAACTCAATAACGGTGTGGAAGAATCCATTGAATTTTAGTTTCATGATTTATTAATGTCTGATTTATAATTACTGTAAATCTCTTTCTGGTGGTATTATTTTTATAGATTACACAGCCCTTTGAAAATGTATTCTCATTTACTCCCATGTAAAACATAAATTTTTAAAAATTTATTTTTAAAAAACGGTATGGACGATTGATCTGAAATTTTAACAGTGAACGATAAATACATCCATCTTCAACTTGTAAAAATTTCAGATGAATGGTAATATTTTCAAAAACGGTATCGAACCTCCTTAACAAATAATGTATTATATTTGTAATTATTTAATGTAGATTTTACGCTCCATTGAAAGAGATTTGAATAATTATTGTTGTAAAGGTTGTCTACTGAAATTTAAAAAAAAAAAATATATTTTTTTTTACAAATAGAGAAATTATAAACGAATACAGTTATGAAATGATAAAGTTCGGATAAAATGTGTAATTAATTTTTCGTCAAAAAAACTTTGTTTTAGTAAAATTGAAATTGTTTTCATAGTAGTTATATCAGATTTTTCCTAAATGAACTATGTAAAATATTTCAATTTATCGCTACGGTACACTACCAAATTGAAATATTTTGTGATTACTAAATTGGTTTCAATTCAAACACAGTAACAATTAATTGGTTATTTCTTTTGTGTTATGTATATGATATTTTCGCACAAAACAAAATGTCTCTTTTAATGTAGGTCGCATAATTAATATATTTGTAGTATAAAAATGAAACAAGATATTATGATCAAAAATTCATGGCTTCAATTATCCAGACATAATTTTTTTTGAAAAATTAATCCTATTTTCTTTTGAAAGCAATCCGTTTTAAATTGCTTAAAAATGAACCGGAACGTTCCTTATCAATAAAAATGTGTATTTGTAAGAAGTTACTATAAAGGTAATATACGGGTGTATATTGAAAAGTGAAACATAGGCGTTTAACATGGCAAATCAGTTTTTCCGTTCGCATTGCTTCCCTAATTATTTTAGACAAAAATGTTTCAAATAAATGTTGTTGAGCATAAAATTCTACATCCGGATCAGTAAACAATGTCAGAATAATAGATTGTCAAAATCATTTATACGTAGGTACTAATAATTTGATGTTTAAAACATTACGCATTTGTTCATCTCCTGTTTTTAATTCCATGGCTGTTACTATTAATTCGCTATTCCGTGTATTTTCAAATTTGATTTCTTCAGTTATAAAGCAACCAAAATAAATTTTGTTTACTGATCCGGATGTAGAATTTTATGCTCAACAACATTTATTTGAAACATTTTTGTCTAAAATAATTAGGGAAGCAATGCGAACGGAAAAACTGATTTACCATCAACTTGAGTATTGTATTTCAACAAGAATTTAATAGAGAAAGAATTAATCTACAGATGTGCCTTTTTAAAATTTTGATTAAAAAATTGTATATGAATATAAAAATTCCGAAAAATTAAAAAAATTCCTATTTTATGCAAACTTTACACGGTTATGTCTCATGATAGAAATTAGTTTTTAAAAATTTAAAAAGACACATCTGTAGATCCATTCTTTCTCTATTAAATGTTTAGAAAAACATTATCCTGAAGTCAATAATGATCTTGCAGTTTACTCGCAGCAATAACACTTTTACAGTATTTTTCAATTTCATAATGACATTGCATAGCTAGGATGCGGCGAAGTACGAGTTTCGGGCTGGTTTCAGGCAATCCTAGTAATGGGGAAAAGAATGGAATGAAAAAAAAAGTAAAATCGAGAGTATTTGTTGGTAAAAACGTAGACGAGCCGCTTAAATACAAAATTTGAAATTTTAATAATAAAGGAACCCCAGTTGTAAGTCATATGTGATGGCCCTCTGGGATGATGCTGTTTTTGAGGCACAGAAACTTTATTTCATGAAATTTTAATGTTTGATATTTTTTGAGTTATTGTGAACGAAAACATTGTAACACACGGCGTAACGAACGAACGAACGCATACACTCACACAGACATCACCTCGAAAATGTTAAATTCTCACTCTAGGGACCCTAAAACGTGCTTATTCACCAAAAACTCGAAAATTTTGACCCATCACAATACTTCTCTTATAGAATATGAGGCGAGAGGTAAAAAATTAAAAAGTATGTTTGATAAGTAGTGTGCATAGCTGTTGCGTAATAATAAGTACTTTCATATCATTTTTCTTTTAGTCCTATCAGATATTTTACAGTACATCACGACATGATTTAAAATTTAGAATAGTTCCAGAAAATTTCTCTTTATAGGCGAAGAGGTAAGAATAAATAAAAGATATTTTTCAGGAAGTAGTTTTCTTCTCCCGCAGAACATTTTAAAATTTCTTGCAAAGTAGGTACATGAATTCCTCGCTGCATTATTTGAAAGCAATTTTCGTTTTGCATATAGTTTCTATCAATCGTTTGAAACGTTCAGATGCATGCATTTATACACTTACCTAAGAATGCACCTACTCACATATAAATTCCAAGACAGATATTTTGTCACGACTTTTTTTTATTGATTTTACGTTACTTTTTCTTGGTTGAATTGCTACACGTGAAATGTAGAATGTCGGGGCAAATTTTTAAATTTCTCTAGAGGTTTTGCGAAATAATACTTCTACCAAAGAGATACAAAATTATTTATATGAGAAATAATTATTTATATTAAATGTACTATTTAATTTTGTGATCTTTTGTGACTTAAATTAACTTATAAACAAATTTTTAGAATTTTGAAAATTTGAAATTTTTTGACATCCCAAAAACCCAACATCCTCGATTTCTCAAAAATGGTTCAATATATCGACTTAAGTTTTATGTATCACATTTAAGTATCACCACTGTTTTTGAAAAAGTTTTAGTTATTGTGAGTTAACAAGCGTATTTTTTTTAAATATTTATTTTAAGAAAAAATATTGCTACATTGTAATGCTGAAGAAGGCCAACACACTGGGCACCATTGTACTTCACTTAAATTCACTTAAATTAATCTATAACCAAATTTTCAGAATTTTGAAAATTTTGAAATTTTTTGACCACCCAAAAACCAACCACCCTCGATTTCTCAAAAATGGTTCAATATATCGACTTTATTTATTCACCAATGAATTCCTCGCGCCGAATTACATGTGTGTACCAATTTTTAGCTCAAAATTCCGACGGGTACAAGATTTATCCAACATTGTAGATTTTAGAAAAAATCTTAAGGGGAAACCGTGATAAATTCTGAAAATTTGGTTTTAGGTTAATTTAAGTGTTTGAAATACAATGCTGCAGACTAAAGTTTGATTTCTCGCTTAGTTTTTGAGATATCGGGCTTTAAAGTTGGAAAAAGGGGAAAACGGAACATCAATTTTACAACTTGTACGAAGAGATTCATCTATACTTTTTTAAATATATTTAAGTAATAGATTTAATACAATTATTAAACTGCAATTAAAAGAGTATCTTGAGTAGGGAGGTTTTGTGCTGGCCACATCAGATTTTTTTTTTTGCTTTATAAAAAGTAGAAATTAATGTTTCAAATTTAGGACTCAACGCTCAATAGTGTGTATAACTGTAAATTCTTAATTTAAAACTTTACTTTGCTTAATCAACGCACAAGCCTATTCCTATTTAAATTTAGTCCTTTAAAATTGCCAGTTAAATACACCTGCGCTTTAGAAATGAGAATTTTGTACAAAGATTCGTTCCTTTGACCTCAATATTTCCCCATTTCTTGTCAGTAAATGAATATTTCAGAACGGAAAGGTCTATGGAATTTGTAATTGAAACATACAATTTTTAAACACAATCTTGTTTATTATCATGCCTACAGGAAAATAAAAAAATTCTGGCGATTGATGTTATTAATTATACAAAAAATAACACTCTACCTATGATTAAATAAAAAGTAAGTGTATAACGAGAATAAAAATTGTTTTCTTATAAGAATGAGTGTAGGTTATAATAATTTGAGAAAAAAAACATACCTATTAAAGGTACTATTGTTCGTACATAGGTGTGTTTAATTAGGATTCTATTAACTAATTTGTTAAAAAATGTATTAAGTTAATAATACCAATTATAGTGTGGATTTGTAAAAGTTTTTGTATTTGAAGCGAATTTTTTTTAATGTAAAAATTTTAAAATTTTAATTCATCTAAAACCGGCTGTGTAATTTTTATTCTGAATCTGAATAAAAGTTGTTGTTTAGAAATTAGTGTCACTACCTCTACCTTTAATATAATTCTCATAACTTCGAGTACATACGTTAAAAAAATTAATTAAGGGTAGTTTACCTGCAGCATTTTTTGTAGTACTGCACTGGATTCGTTTTCCTATTAAAAATACGTAATCAAACATCTTAAATTACATAATACTAGTAAAATAAACATAAAAAATTTAATTATTTTGAATGAAATTTTTTTGACTTGGAAACATGAAAATCTTGCGATTTAAAAAAAAATTCTTTTTGATTCGTAATCAGCATATCAACCTATATATACCCTTAACGTATGTACCTTTTCAAAATTAAAAAGCATATATCTCCGCCTTCATAGTAAATATCGCATTGTAAATGTAAAATGTATCAACAGGACTTCATTGTAAAAAAAACACTAACGGTTGTACCGTTACTGACACGAATAGAAAACAAAAACGCCGAAATATATTCAAGTTCGCGCCGAGATAATCCCAAGGGAAATTGCTTAGTTTTACTTCTCTTGCGTAATGTAATACGCTCAGCTTTTCGTAACGTCAATAATTTTCTTCCGGAAGAAGATTGCTCCTCGTAATTCGAACTGCCCTTTGTTGTAAGGGATCTTTTGGAAAGGTGTGCAGTTTTAAATAATTTAATTTAATGAGAATATATAGCATTCTCAACTGGATAATTTAACACGAGTAGTAATTTATGTATTAAGGGCATCATGATGAACCGAGGGCGACATATTTACAAGGACCACTGACCCGAGAGTCTGTAAATCGCCCGAGGGCTATAAACATCAATAATGCCCGGGGTGCATACAATATTTTATTTCTTACCATTTTATTTAAAATATTCCGAGCGTCAAATTTCACTTTGACGTTCCAAATTTTGTTCATATTTTTGGTATCCTAGCAACGGATAGAATAGTATATTCTGCAACAAGTGTGGACTGAAATTCAGCTTGAGTGGAAAGTTTGTTTCACGGTTCCACGAGAGCGGAATAGCCATTCCAAACGTGCTGCAGTCTATATAATTTCTCTACGACTATAAATTAAATTGCACTAAAAAACATAACCTAAAACTATTAAAATAAAAATATATGTATTAATAAAATAATATTCTACATAAAACTAATAAATTAATCAATCTAAGCGTAATTTAAAGCAGCCCACCAACCAAAAACATTGAATACAGTTAAATTACTATGACTCTCCAGATTTTATTTCATCACTAGTGACGTAATGAATACATTCCGTAACAAGTGACAGAATGTAACCATTCCATAATTGAAAATGATGTAAGAATGATAACATTCTATAACAGTCGTATAGAAAATATATATTAATTTCAGAAAAAAAGCATTTGCGATGTGTCAATATCCCTTGGGCATAATGAAGTATATAACGTTCCTCGTCTCCATGCCACAAATAAAAAATTATATTAGAGATAAATTTGGTACATAAGTAAATTTACTGGTTTTTACTTAAATTATGTACTAAAATATGAAAATTACGGAAAATTATGAGTACCTATGTAATTTTATATAGTTAGACAAAATTAAATTTTCTATGTAAATTTACTATATTTCATCTAGGCATTTTGGATTCAAGTAACAATTATAGTAATCCCCCACTTAGCAAATAGCAGGTTCAGATCACTTATACCTTGACATCCACACCATATATTGTAGATTATTCTATAAACTTGCACGTTTAACCTTGGCTAATCAACCCTCTAGTACTTGTTTCATGATTAATGATGTAAACTCAACACGCTATGTTTTCTCCGCAGGTATAAGAGCACTTCATAAGTGAGTTCTAATCGTTTTTATTTCTCTTTAAATCACGCGCTTTTCTAATCCACCGTTTTTTATTTTTTATCTCGTGGTTTTACGGCTTAAGGCCAAATTAATGGGTTTCGAATTTTGTGCGTGATTGTGAATTTGTTTCAACTTTGTAATTGCTGCTATCTTATTACCAATTAATTATTACCCTGGGAATTATTGCGTGTTTTAGAATTCCGAATTTAATTAAATGTGAAACGATACAGTAACGATCTATATACGTGGTTTAAGACTAAAATTAGTATAGAAAATTAAAAGAAATATAAAATACGTGTAATGTCAAAGTTTAAATTCGATAATCGTATAAGCATATATCAGTACTCCGCATTTCCGCGGCATAGTGAATAGAATTATTCCCTATTTCGCTTCGACGGAATAACGGGAATAAAAATATTCCTTACTTCGCTTATAGGGAAGATTTTTGAACATTCTTCTTTAAAATTATTTTTTTAAATGTAAAAAGAAACAAAAATAAAGGCATAAAAAACTTAATCTTATTTTATTTCTCTTTTTCTGACCCGTACAGATTTAAAAAAATATTTGTTATGCCTTCAATTTTAAGCAAAACCATGTTTTCTATAAATCCCGTCTCTAGTAGGTAATTTTTAATATGAAAACAACCGTCATGTTTTTACTTCCTTGTACGGAGTAAGGAAGTATTGTAATCGCGAAAAATTTCGGTTCTCAGATTTTGACGAAAATATCCGTTTTGACCTTTTCTGAATCCATTATGACTAGTTTCGTCGTGACGTCTGTACGTACGTACGGACGTATGTGTGTCGCATAACTCAAATACGGTTAGACGTAGAAAGTTGAAATTTTGTATTTAGGACTATTATAGCATCTAGTTGTGCACCTCCTATTTTTGGTTTCAATCTACAAACCGGAAGTAGTACATTTTTCAAATATTTCGATAAATATTTAATTTAAGACAAATTTTTTAATTTTAAATGAAAGATTATGTGATTAATACATACAATCGGTATTTTATAAATATTTTTGTATCTGGTATCATTTAGGAATAATTAAAGTATATATTTATAATTTAGTATTTCGGTATCTTGTAGTCCATAATCGATTAACATTTGTTACTACGTAAAATTTAAATGATTATGACATGACAGTGACAATAGTAAAATATGCTTTATATCTTCTTCTGCAGTTTAAATAAAATGACTAAAATATATTTGTGAGTATAGTAGCAGTAGTAGTAGTACTATAGTATAATAAGTTAAAAGAATTTTTTATATTATTCTACATTTTAGTTATTAAGAAAAGTATGAACACACAAGGCGTACAAAGAAGTCATGTGGTGTCCACGTCAGATTTTTTTCTTTCATAATAATTATGATTTAAATTTAAACAATTAGGTATATAATTCTAAGATGGTCGAAATATCGAAAATAAAAATTGTCAAACAGCAAGTTTCGAATGTTACAAGATTCAGAAAGTCTTTCTAAACATCTAAATCAATTATTATATATATATATATATATATATATATATATATATATATATATATATATATATAGGATGATTCACAACTTCGTGCATATATTTTAATGGCAATAAGTGCACATACAAACTTATTGATTACGGAGTAAAGAATTAAATTCATTTATTTAAGGGCTGATTTCGCAAGAAGCCTATTTTTGAAATAACTGGATTGCTGATTGTATAAAAATGGAAATACAATTAACTATGAATGAAACAAAATTAATTGCACAATGGGAAGAGTAGTAAATTTATGAAATTCCATTTAAAAACAGTAGCCCAAAACTGCAAGCTAAAAATGCGAATTAAAAAATCTTTCAGTTCTGTGATAAATAAATGATTTGAGCACTATTTATGCCATTATAAAATTAAAATATACCGTGAGTTTTATTTAACATGAAACATGGGATCTTTCATATCCATGGTTACGAATTTGACAGCAATGTATTAGAGTGTTTCATTTAAAATAGAACATAGCAAATGAAATATGTGTACCTATTTCTAATCTTTTAGAAATAAAAGAAGTTGCAAGAAATATAAACATTTAATAGATATTTTTTCAGAATACAATTTATAACAAATTCTCAAATACACGAAATAAATCAGATAGGTACTTGTCTGAGGCTATCATCTGCATTATACCAACGTATCATTTTTCCATCTTTTCTTTAATTGTATACCTTATTTTCAACAACACAACCCTAATTGACAGGTAATATTTACTTGACAATGACAGTCTATGTTTTATTTTAAATGAAACGCTCTAATACATTGCTGTCAAATTCGTAACCGTGGATATGAAAGATCCCATGTTTCACGTTAAATAAAACTCACGGTATATGCACGAAGTAGTGAATTGCACTCTGTATATAAGAAGGTAAACTCTAAACAACGTGTGTATTGTATGCATTTTAATTAATATATTCAATGCAGTTTCTGATTTGTATCCTACTGGAATATCTGTTAATCCTTTGTATTGAACTTGCAATAAGCTTTGACACTTCTGTTTACACGCTAAACTAATGTTTCGAACACAGTGTACATTGGATACAATTTCGAAATATATAGTTCTTTACAGTGACAAAAGGTTAATAATGAACACAAAATTGAATTTCCTCTGCGCGATGTGCGATTGCATTAGTGCATTTACAGCACTAATCTCGTGTTCACTCTATATTCCGCTCAACTTCAAAGCCAGACTGAACATTATTACGTAAATATTATGCTAATTATTGGACAGTTCCAAGCACTGCAGTAACATGCTTAATCCTGGTTCCATAAATCCGAATTCATAGCAAAGCCTTGTCCTAAAAGTACAAGGATTATGTAAACTAACGATTAATTAAGGTTTAAAATTAGGTTGAATGGAATTAATTTTATGACATTTGCTGGCACTATTCTGTACTTGTTTATAATTAGTAAAACGAGTAATTAAATTTTTAAAACCTACTGTGGTCAGCACAAGACCGCATGCCATATCCTACTCTTTATGCTACTGTAGGTACTGACAAATATATTTATGTACGACTTCATTTTAATCAATTGTTTATGGCATTGTTCAGCGTGCATAAAGTAACAGTTTATGCACTAGTGCATAATGATAAAGTAAAATCACAATTAAAATTAATGAATTTTGTTTTATTTATGAATAATAATTCAATTAAATGAAAATTTTACAAATTAAAATAAGGAATACATTTTACAGGCTCCTGACAAACTGACATTAAATTACGTATATAATAATACAAGTAAAATTAATAATTTTCATGTAAAATAAAATAACGAGGTAGAAACCTTATTTGTTTAGGGATAAAACTAGGAAACGCGCGCTATAGTCTGAAATAAAAGAAAATGACAGAACCAAACAGTTTTGTTTGTTTATTTATTTCCATATTATTGGTATCGTCATGGTTACAAATAAAACATAAAAATTTGATGAAAGTAGATTGAATTAACTAAATAACATTATTTTTAATAACAAATAATTTCAGTCCTAGATAAAATTGTGTTTGTATTGCGAGCGTAAAGTGTCTTTGTTACTCTTGTACTATTGCAGCTCTCGCCTTCGGCTGCAATTACCGAGCACGAGTAACAAAGACTCACTTTACGCTCTTAGTACACAATCAGAATAATAATAATTATACCCTATTATATATATATATATATATATATATATATATATATATATATATATAATATAATAGGTACTTACAAATATATTTAATCATTAATTTAGTCAACTGTAAACGAAGTTATAAACGATGAAGTTTCATACTCTAAAATATAAATAATACTTTAATTCCTGAAGTCCTATGACAGAACAATTTATAAAATGCAAAAAATTGTAGATAATAATAATATTATCTGTATCTAATATTTAAAAAAAAATTAATGTAACAAAATTAAAACAAGCAGCATTAAAACCGATATTCTTGCTGTATTGCACTGTATTCGCAACATGTTGTTATAACTCGGAAGTTGTCTGACATGAAACAAAGCTAGATGTACATCAATCATTGTCAGAAAGCTGTTAACTGTGCCTACACAACCAGTGTACATAATATACAGCTACTGCTATTACATTTACCTACAGATCTGCAAGAGTACTGGTAAATAATAAAGTGACTGTCGCATTTTCAAGTAGTGTGATCTGATCAACAATGTTTATTTGATATGAATTAATTACTGTTAAATAATTTACACCTATCAACCAAAAGCGAATAAAAGCACAGTGGCGTACCTTCATATTCTGCGCCATGGAACAAATCACATCATGTTGCTCGGTGAAAAGTCAGAGCGAATTTTGTTTTGAAAAATATAAATGTACATACAGATGTACTTACTTTGATATAAAACCTTACAATTTAGGTATTTAAAATTCAAGGAATTAGGTACTACAGAAAGATTTCAATTTTAATAAATACAATTTTAATAACAAAATAAAATACAAAATCGGTCAATCACTAGTCTAATTCTAATTGGCAATCTATTATTTTGACAAGCTGCAATTTGAATATGTTTTGTTTAATTTTAGTTTTGAAAGTAAACATATTGAATATTAAGGGCTATAATATTGTATAATTTACTAAGCTTGCTTAAAAATGTTTGCCTCGTATTCATCGTCGATGTTAAACATGTATAGTATGTTTCAACTACATTTGCTTTACCTGGATATTGGGTTACAAGAGGGGAGATAACAGAACAATAGAAAGTAACCGCCCTATTCTGGTTCAACAGAGTTGTATTAAGTGCATTTTAGTATATAACCATTTTTTTGTGCTATACGAAACCAATGTCCACAGGCAGTACCTCTAGGGTGGTCATGGAAACCTGCTTACTGAAACAAATGTATAATTAAATTATTTAATTATAATCTATATTTCTTTTATTATCACAAATCTTATTATTAAATTTCACTTAATACATCTCTGTTGCGGCGGCTTCTTCAGAAGTTTATTTTCTATTGTCAGTGTTATCTCCCCTCTTGTAACCCAAAATTCAGGTAAAGCAAATAAAGTTGAAACGTACTATACCTATCCGAGTAAAAGGAATCCCACGATACTTATTATACTTCCATTGTAAAACACTTGAAATACGTATATTCTATATTGAGTAGGTACCTACCTATATGAAACATTCTTACCAATAATTATACATTATACATTTTGCATGCTTTAGGTGTATAAAATGTTAATAAATTTATAATGTTTATATTCCGTAATCAAAAATATAATACATCAAGTGAAAATCTGCTAAAATATTTAAATGCTTATATTTATTATTTATATAGCAAGCAAAAGATGTCAACTGTACTGTCACTGACATAATAATTCATTGTTTGTAGAATTAAATTTCATATCATGGACACAACAAGATACGGGAATTTAAAAGAAGTAGATTTAAATTGTCCTATAGTTTATAAATGGTACAGCAAATTCTTTTAAATTTTTTTGTTATACTTACAGAAACATAATTATCATAAATGCTTTATTTATCGAGATAATTTAAGAAAAATCATATTGTTCCATATGAAAAGTCTTCCTTCCGATTTGTGAATCATCGCAAAAATGTGTAATTCGTATTGTAGAGACTCTAAAACGTGTGTATCTGCCAAAAACTGTTTTTGGTAAAAACTGTTAAAGCACAAAATAAATAAAATATTTTAAATTCATTCTTTTAAAAAGATATACCTATTTATAATTTAAGAGGAACGGTTACTGCACTACCAAAATTTATCGGTCCGGGTCGGTTATTATCAAAAGAGTCAATTTCTTAGAATTTTAATAAATGTACCAAATACGACTCTAGTTTGGAGGTGGAACTAAATTGAAATTCGAATATTTACACTGCCTGACCTTATTTTTGTGTCAAAAAGGGGTTTAGTTTTCACCGTAAAATTTAGTCTAAATATTTAAATAAATTAACCATTTTTTTTTTTTAATTTGTAGAAGAAAGTTGGTTCTGTGACATTTCTGTATTGAAATTTTAAAATTCAAAACATAATACACTTTAAAATGTATTACAAAATTGCCAATGTTTATAACGCCTATAATAACAAATCAAGCAAAAATTTAAAATTGTAATACACAAATGTCATACAAACAACCTTCCTCTACAAATTAAAAAAATAAATATTTTAAAATGTCAATATTTAGATTAGATATGATGGTGAAAACGAAACCTTGTTTTCACTTGTAAATTGCACCAGTATCCGTTCCTCTTAATGCTAAATATTTTTTATTTTAATTCACAAAGTATTAATTTTAATACACATATATCTATTCAAATAATTCCCAGTTAAATTTTAGTCAAATGTAGGTAATGTATGAGTAATTTACGGGTTTCGCGAGTGAAATAGTAACGTTCGAAAACTTTTTTGAGTCAGAACTTTTTTCCACTTTTCAATTTCCATTAGCTGTATAACATGGAACTGTCTGTCAGAACTGGACAACGCACTTTGTGCACCTGCTCTTCATCGAGTTGATGAAGAATTCGTTGCTATATTAGCGAATATCGACAAAAACTCGTGCGTTTTTCATTCGATGCTGCCTCTCCGGAGGATTCAATTAAATTACGTCTCCCCGGCATTTCTTACAAAGATCATGGTTTTTGTAGAAAGAGAGTACACAGGAATGCAGTCAAATTGAATCTTTATTAATCTAAGGCCAACGTTTCGCCACCTCTTGTGGCATCATCAGGGCAAACTACGAAAACAAAAAATATCACATACACAATTTGTAAGAAATATACAATGTAACACTTACAGATTTAAAAAATATACAAAAATTAATCATCAAAGAGATGTTGTCAAATATAAATCAAAAAATCTGACGTGGCCATCACACAACCTTCCGCCATATCTAGAATTTAAACAGAAATGTATACGTACAATCCGGTGCCCATTTAAAATATACAAATAAAAATCTCAAATATTCAAACACAGAAATTTGCATCACCTGAATAAAAAGATTCATTCACAGGAAAACTCTGCTGTGTTGAAGCCATCCTCCGTTCAATTACTACATTTAATATCTTACTTAGGACTAGGACTTATATAGCGCTAGTATGCCAACTTGTCACCCGTCTCACCTCTCTCACCTGTCAATATTTTTTACGCAGAAACAAAAATCAACCGATCATGGATTACAAGATATCAACGTTTTATTTGATAAATTTATTTTTTAAATTTTACTGCAGTTCTTTAATGCTACCAGATAAAGACAATTTTTTTATAACGTAAGTTGCAAATAACTTTTCCTCTTATTCTCATTACAAATAAATACTATATTTTTCCAAATTTATATACAATTTTGACAATTAACCTTTTCAATCTTCAAAAAATATCACTTCCGATGAAGATATTTATACCAAAATCTAGGGAGCTCTTCCAATTTATATACAAATGTTAAATACCAAATATCAAAATTTTTGGGTAATTCGTATTTGAGTTATGCGACTAACACCCCTTGACCACACACACACACACACACACACACACACACACACACACACATACACACAGACATCATCGTGAAACTATCAAAAATGAGTTGTAAGGATCCTAATTCGTGCTCATCCACTAAAAATTCACCATCCGATTTTTTGCATGATTCCAATACCTTCCTTTACAGGTAAGCGGAAGGTAAAAATCGAGCACTTCTCTCCATGCACTCACAGAAAACAAGAAACATGAAAAGTGAGGAACAAGTGGAAACTAGTCATTACCAAGAATCAGTTAATCATTTAAACAATTTGCAGATGTGACAGTAGATGCTGTTGAGGTCTTCTACATCAGTCCTAAAATTTACATTATTTTTATTTTCCTGTATGTGAAGCATCTCAAGAAGAAGGCGTTTGTTGAGGAAAGAAGCACGATCCAGGACTTCAGCGTTTTCGAAATCGAATGTGTGGCCAGTGTTGATAGTGTGATGAGTAACGGCGCATTTCCCAATGTTATTTTGTTTTGCAGAGTTCCTTTTATGTTCCGTTATCCTGGTTTTAAGGTAACGCTTTGACTGCCCCGTGTAAGTTTTGTCGCAATTATTACAATTTATTTTATACACAATGTTTGATCGAGGTAGAAAAACAATCAAACATTGTGTATAAAATAAATTGAAATAATTGCGACAAAACTTACACGGGGCAGTCAAAGCGTTACCTTAAAACCAGGATAACGGAGCATAAAAGGAACTCTGCAAAACAAAATAACATTGGGAAATGCGCCCTTACTCATCACACTATCAACACTGGCCACACATTCGATTTCGAAAACGCTGAAGTCCTGGATCGTGCTTCTTTCCTCAACAAACGCCTTCTTCTTGAGATGCTTCACATACAGGAAAATAAAAATAATGTAAATTTTAGGACTGATGTAGAAGACCTCAACAGCATCTACTGTCACATCTGCAAATTGTTTAAATGATTAACTGATTCTTGGTAATGACTAGTTTCCACTTGTTCCTCACTTTTCATGTTTCTTGTTTTCTGTGAGTGCATGGAGAGAAGTGCTCGATTTTTTTATTTATATTTTGACAACATCTCTTTGATGATTAATTTTTGTATATTTTTTAAATCTGTAAGTGTTACATTGTATATTTCTTACAAATTGTGTATGTGATATTTTTTGTTTTCGTAGTTTGCCCTGATGATGCCACAAGAGGTGGCGAAACGTTGGCCTTAGATTAATAAAGATTCAATTTGACTGCATTCCTGTGTACTCTCTTTCTACTACAACACGCACAGTCGCTTAACATTTTCCTTCATCATGGTTTTTCTCTGGTTCTTTACTCTTACTTATAATTTGTGCATCTCTACAGATGCTGCTCTATCTTAAATTAAAAGTCTTCCTCAAAGAGTTGCAATGAATAAAAGATAAGGAAAACTTGGCTTTTCCTCTGTTGTGAGAGTTTGGGTAGTAATGTGTGTTAAGCTAAGGAGATATTTTCTTTGTTAAATGTATTTAAATGTATGTTCTTTTTATACAAGTGTTTTACTCTGAATAATTAATGGGCACAAAACACAACAATTTTATCGCAATAAATTATTATTGAACCGGAATAAATTTAACATAAAGTATAGAATATAATATATAAACTTTGACAAAAATATTTAATTACCTACCATAAATAATAAAAAAATACTGCGAATCCATTTTCCAACCTTATATTTTATTTAAAATATACATGCAGGTTAATACCTCTACTCATATTTTAACATTTTTTTTTTTTTTAATTCTGGATAACCATGTTCCACCACTGGCCGTGCCTATATAAAATATATCACTAATGTCCATTTGCACCGCTTCCACTTAAATTTTAAGTGTCACTTAAATCAAAAATAACGAATCGAACTTATAACAGCAATGTTATTTCTACGTTTGACAATTTGATTTTGATTCGATATTGTTCATTTAAGTGACACTTAAAATTTAAGTGGAAGCAGTGCAAATGGGCATTAATATCTCTTTCGTTAATAAATTCCTGATAAATGACAGATCGAAAAACGTCCTACTTAAAATTTCTTAGTTTCCAGTCCTGGTTTGATTATATTTACTAATTTAATCTATAATACTAACATTAATTTTTACCTCTCGCCTCATATTCTATAAGAGAGGTATTGTAATGGGTCAAAATTTTCGAGTATGAGTTTTTGGTGGATAAGCACGTTTCAGGGTCTCTAGAATACGAATTTAATATTTTCCCGATGATGTCTGTGTGTGTGTATGTGTGTGTGTTTGTATGAATGTATGGACTGACGATTTTTCGTCCACGATAACTGAAAAAGTATCAAACCTTTAATAACCAAATTTCATATTTAAGGTTTTAATAAGGATCTTAACACCGGATAAGATTTTGGTAGAAATCCGTAAACCGGAAGTAGTACTTTTTGGAACTTGATATAGTTTTTCTTAAATAAATTGGTACATTATTTATTTATGACAATTTTTGCAAATAAAAATAAAAGATAATATAATTATCTATGGGTACAGTGAATTTTAAATACAATTTGCTGAATCTGGTAGTATTTAGCAATAAAATAAAGTGCAACTAAGTACCAGTATCTTGTTGTCCATGATATGAAATTTGTTTTTACTCAAAATTTGAATTATAATGACAGTGACAGTACAGTTGACATCTTTTGCTTGCATCTTGGTTTACATTATTGTTTACATATTACATGAACATTAAAATGTAAGTAAAACTATTTATTAGATTAGTAGAATAAGCAGAATTAGGCGAGAGGTCGTATACTGGCCACAGCAGATTTTTATTTTGCACTTCCGGGAGAAACATTTTGGTTTTTGGTTATGACACCTGCTAAATTTTGAAAAACAACCATTTTCATCAACCTACTTAGGTACTATTACATTAGCCTCCAAATAAAAATATCGAATTGTATAGCCAACAAGCTACTTTTTAAATCCTAACAATTCCATTTTAATCGTTTTACCCAATAAAACGTTAGGATAAATTTTCTAAAAAATGTTACAACCAACTCCGGTCTCCCCTATAATCCTTCAGGAGATAATTTCCCTCACCTTCGGCACGTGAAATAATCTTTACCTTCGAGATTAAATCATGCGCGTTAGTCCCTTAATATATTAATATACTATTTAAAATAATTAATTATAAATATTTTAATTTTTTGTTCTAGGGAGAAAATCAACTGATGTCGTCTCTTACAAGGGTAAGTGTAATTTCTAATTACCTATACCTATGTTGCATTATTATTATAAAGGGCGCGCTTAAAAGCGAAAAAACAGCAGCACAATATTTGTAATGGTAGTGTTTTTAACACAATAAAAGTCAAAATCTGTAACTACTAGCTCCTCCTCAACGACACTAAAATTATGTCTGTAATTTTAGTTCATTTTTCATAAAATTCATTTCAATTTGATGAATTTTGCTTCTCTTTCATTCATTTATACTGCAAATTATATTTATTTTCAGGTATTCTTATTAGTATTAGCATAGGCATAGAGCAATCTAGAAACTCTAGTGATTCTATTGATATAAATATGTTTTGGCCATTTGCTTGTTGCTTCAAGCGTTACCTTAATTTGTTGTGTTATAAAATTAGGCAAAAGACAAAAGCTTAATCGGTTGTTGCTCATTAAAAAATATTGCACGATGGATAAACCATATTATCGTACATTTTTGCCATGCTACACAATTTATTAACTTTGTAAAGTAATGGATAAAATACTTGATTTTAAAAATTACATAAAGTTCTGTGTTTATAATTTTTGCTTTAATGCAGCGGACACTGATGTTGTTTTAAATCTCTTTAGGATTTAAATTGAACATTAATCAACCATTAGGGAGAATGCGGATACTAATGTATATCTGTCATCTGCACTACATGCTGCTATTAATGAACTATGCTTTTTGCGAAAATATGTGTCTAAACGGCAAAACTGGGAAATGGGGTACATTGCAATTTGCTGAATTAACAGAATTAATTTAACGCGTATTCGTTAATTAATTTGTGATAAAACGATTAAACTGATAGGTACTCATATGTATCTACGTACCTTTATTATTAATAAGGTAGCAAATTATTCCTCTCAATGATCTGTAGTGGATACTAAAGTACTTAAGAGCCTATTGCATGGCAATAATATGCATTGAAAAACGAGTAATTTTTGTGAGGATCTCAATCTAATACTGTTATACGTATGATGTTGAATTTTTGTATGTAGATTAAGGAAGCATGCTAAAAGTGCGGAATCTACAAAATCTTTAATTAATGTAATTAGTTTGGCTTTAATAATTATGCGAAAATCGGCGAAAATTGTACAAGTTTAGATATAATTTATGGCAATTTAATTTCTTTTTATCTCCAATTGTTGTCGGAACAATATATAGTTTGAATTTTTCAATTCAACAATGCTTTGTCGTTACTAATGTAAAATTTCAGATTTTTATATTGAGCAATATAGCCAGAATCGTGAATTCTGATTCATATTGCACTCAAGAAGCATAGCCCCTTAATAACTATCAAAACAAATATTTTATATAATGCTTCCTTTTTTAAGAAGACAGTATTACCGTACCATATAAAGTTTGTACAAAAATATATCGTTATAGCTTTGACTTACTAAGCTTGCGGAATGCCGCACACAGCAGGGAGTAGCACTACCTGTCGCGAGGGGTAGGATTAGCAAAATTTGAAATACACTAGATTTTTTCATTTAAATTCATTAGACATTTTAAAATTCCGAAAATCAAATAAGCGATTTGATCTTTTCGTCAAATTAGGAAAAAACAAGATTAGTTAGCACATATCTTGAGAGAATTAAGATTTTTAAATTAAATAAAATTGGAAAATATTTAATACGTACCTGTTCTTTCAACGCCATAAATCAAGCTTAAATCCGCTTAAATGTTTAACAATAGGATTGCTGTGAGGCCCATAACGATATACATTTGGACATACTATACTATACCCAATGATTGGCTCATCTAGTTAGCAAAAACAAATTGAAATTGACAAAGCGCATTAAGTTATGAACTGCGCTGTCAGTTGTCGGAAAATAACGAAAATTCTACTTCTAAATATCCACGTACTTAAATTTGTTCATATAACTTATAAAACTTAGGCAATGTAATTACATATTCGATTTAAAAAAAATGATAGTGTATTGTACGATCCACGAATGCAGTGTTTCTATCTTTGCCTGATCAGTAAATCAAATTCTTTAGTGAAAATGAGGTCAACAGATTCATTCATGTTCATGACTATGTATGAATGAATTATTACACTACGCTTCTCCGGCAGAAAAATCAGCTATGTAGGTTTGCAGAGGCTATCGGCTTTCCAATCGCTTAATAAGTTGTCAATCACCCCTCCCGTGGACACAATACGCATTGTTGAGAAATAATTCATATGAATGAAGTTCATTAATAATCGTATTTCAATCTGTCTCGATTCGATTATTCGCGTACATCAGTTTACAAACCCGTTTAATCAATGTTTGCGTTGTGCGTTTTACGTTGAACCGCGAAATAGGCGTAAAATATAGATTACATTTACAATTGGATCTCTTTGACACGTGCTAATGTACCTGGATTGGTTTTTATCGACACCCCAATTTGCGTTTTTTTGAAATTGTTGCGGAGAAGTGTGGTATTGAGTTGTTTCATGTATCATTAATTAAACGAAACAGCTTTGCCTAATTGTTATTCACACCTCCTTTATTTTGTACGCGTATATAAGTATAATGAAGCTTTAATTTTTTTCAAAATACAAAATTTGTTTTTACTTCCTTGTACGGAGTAATAAGTATTGTAATTGTAATTGTAATTGTTTTCAGATTTTGATGGAAATATCCGTTTTGACCTTTTCTGAATCCATTATGACTAGTTTCGTCGTGACGTCTGTACGTATGTACGTATGTACGTACGGACGTATGTGTGTCGCATAACTCAAATACGGTTAGACGTAGAAAGTTGAAATTTTGTATTTAGGACTGTTATAGTATCTAGTTGTGCACCTCCTATTTTTGGTTTCAATCTATAAACCGGAAGTAGTACTTTTTTCAAATATTTAGATAAATATTTAATTTGAGACAATTTTTTTTATTTTAAATGAAAGATTATGTGATTATTACATACAGTCGGTATTTTATAAATATTTTTGTATCTGGTATCATTTAAGAATAATTAAAGTATATATTTATAATTTAGTATTTCGGTATCTTGTAGTCCATGATCGATTAACATTTGTTACTACGTAAAATTTAAATGATTATGAAATGACAGTGACAATAGTAAAATATGCTTTATATCTTCTTCTGCAGTTTAAATAACATAACTAAAATATATTTGTGAGTATAGTGTAGCAGTAGTAGTAGTACTTAATTTGAAGTATCATCTAAAATATTAGTTACTTTAGTATCATAATCAATTTCCTTTGTCAGCTCTGGTGATGACAATGACAAAACAAAATTAATTCTCGTTCTAGATTCGGATTGGTAGTTTATACAGAAAATCATGAACTACTAACTATAGGTTTGGAGTTTGCAAATCCCTGCGCTAATTGTAAAGGCGCCTTCCCACGGCGCGAGGCTCGTACGCGCCGCTACCTGGTTTGGCGAGCCACGCGTCGTGGGAAGGGGTTGGCTCGTGGCTCTAGCGCGTTCGCCCTGCGAGCCCGTCCCGTCAATTATCGGTAAATTTGGCACGAGTCAAAGGAAACCTCTGTACACAGGTAGTGGCGCGACGAGCCACGCGTCGTGGGAGCCGCCTTAAGAGGCTGTTCGCATAATACTTCACACGATTTTATTTAAACTGCAGAAGAAGATATAAAGCATATTTTATACTATTGTCACTGTCATGTCATAATCATTTAAATTTTACGTAGTAACAAATGTTAATCGATCATGGACTACAAGATACCGAAATACTAAATTATAAATATATACTTTAATTATTCCTAAATGATACCAGATACAAAAATATTTATAAAATACCGATTGTAGGTAATAATCACATAATCTTTCATTTAAAATAAAAAAATTTGTCTTAAATAAAATATTTATCGAAATATTTGAAAAAAGTACTACTTCCGGTTTGTAGATTGAAATCAAACATAGGAAGTGCACAACTAGATGCTATAACAGTCCTAAATACAAAATTTCAACTTTCTACGTCTAACCGTATTTGAGTTATGCGACACACATACGTCCGTACGCACGCACGTACGTACAGACGTCACGACGAAACTAGTCATAATGGATTCAGAAAAGGTCAAAACGGATATTTCCATCAAAATCTGAAAACCGAAATTTTTCGCGATTACAATACTTCCTTATTACTCCGTACAAGGAAGTAAAAAGAAAAATTCTCCCATAAACACGGAATCGCGCTATGATCAATTTGTTATAAAATGTTAATTACTCATTCTTCCTCACCCCAAGTGCGTGACTTATTATGTGAACGGCCCCTAATTAGCGCAGCGCAACATGGAGCTAGTTTCGTTACTGTGAACGCTACAAGTGAAATGCATTATGTCAAATCATTAACGTTAACTATACCAAAATGGCTATATCTACAAATTTCGTATTGTGAATAAGGCTTTAGGCCATAGGCATTAAGCACGAAGCCATCCAATTAGCGCGTTGCACTGCATTGTTAGAGTTTTGTAAAAATATTTTTCACTGAACACTGTTACCCGAATCGAAATAATTTTATATCGAAAAGTACATTTCATAAATATAAAACTATTTTATTGAACGCATAAATGGGATATTCAGAGAATAACGAGTGAAGCGTGAAATCCGCTTAAAGCTGCGCATTAAATTTCGAAAGAATTTTAAAAATATTATGACGGGTATATTTTTATTTGAATGACGCTTATGTCTGGCAATCTGTAAATCTGTTCCATTCCGTCTTTTAAATCGGTACACTCTTTTATTGTTCGGTAATTTCATCGAGTCAAAAGCGTTTTGAAGAAGAGCGAATTATGAAAACGCATATAATTAGTATTGTTTTTGTTAAAAGTTCAGTTTGCTATTTGAAAACCATTCGGAAAATTGCTGTAAATACAATAATGTTACCTTCTGAAATAAAATCTATTACAAGCATACAAATAAATTGAAAATTAAATGCAATAAACAACTCAGCATAATTTGAACTAATTAAAATACAAACTGCATTGTTTTATTATTTTCAAAATTTCTTTTAAGAACATATTCGTATTTTGTAAAGTAGTAGCATAAATTTTTATATTGTTACCTCTCGCCTAGAGAGGTATAGGGATCGTGAAAAAATTCGATGTCGAGATTTTTGTCAATTAGCACGTTTTAGCACCTTTAGAACCTATTTTGACTATTTTCACTATGATGTCTGTGTGTGTGTGTGTGTGTGTGTGTGTGTGTGTGTGTGTGTGTGTGTGTGTGTGTGTGTGTGTGTGTGTGTGTGTGTGTGTGTGTGTGTGTGTGTGTGTGTGTGTGTGTGTGTGTGTGTGTGTGTGTGTGTGTGTGTGTGTGTGTGTGTGTGTGTGTGTGTGTGTGTGTGTGTGTGTGTGTGTGTGTGTGTGTGTGTGTGTGTGTGTGTGTGTGTGTGTGTGTGTGTGTGTGTGTGTGTGTGTGTGTGTGTGTGTGTGTGTGTGTGTGTGTGTGTGTGTGTGTGTGTGTGTGTGTGTGTGTGTGTGTGTGTGTGTGTGTGTGTGTGTGTGTGTGTGTGTGTGTGTGTGTGTGTGTGTGTGTGTGTGTGTGTGTGTGTGTGTGTGTGTGTGTGTGTGTGTGTGTGTGTGTGTGTGTGTGTGTGTGTGTGTGTGTGTGTGTGTGTGTGTGTGTGTGTGTGTGTGTGTGTGTGTGTGTGTGTGTGTGTGTGTGTCTGTGTGTGTGTATGAAAGTCTGTATGTACGCCTACTATAGACTTTCGTCCCGGTTCATTATCTCAAATTCTACTGAACATAAAATTCTAATATTTTGCATTATACAATTATATATGTTAATGAAGAGCTGAAAAGATTTTGGTAAAAATCCACCAACCGGAAATGGTACTTTTCTTGTAGCACTATAACATTTTTTGCAAAAATTGTATAAAATAATGCGATTGTTACAATTTGACATACCACACATGAAAGAAGAAATTACATTGTACAATATTTAATCTTATTTGTTTCTATATCTTTAACCAATAAAGAAATATAATTTTTTTAAATATATAATTTTACCTACCACGATTTGTGAATCCCGAAATAGAAATAAAATTTAAAACAAAAATAAAATTGTCAATGTGACAGATAAACAGATGTCTGTGGCAAGGAGGTTTCTCTGTGGTGTAGGGCATGTGTAGAGTGTGGTGTAGAATTTTGAAATGTAGGATATAGTATAGATATTAATTGGACATAGTATAGTATTATGTAAATATGGTATGTATAAAATAAAAAAATATATTAAACTAAGAGCTGATTAGATTTGTGAAATATATAATTTATTACCTAATTAAAACTTAATATTTGATTTAGTTAAATACGAGGTTAAATAATAATACTTCAATGTCAAGGCGAGAGGTATTGTAACGGCCACGTCAGATTTTTTTTATTTTGAGTAGCAGTAACTGGAATGATAATTTAATAAAATTTAGTAAATTTGATTTAGAGAACAGAAATTTAATCGATATGACTATTCTAAACAGGTACCTACCTAAATAACATTGATTACACTTACCTATTCCAGTAACCTGGTCACCTGGTTGTCTTGATATGCCCTATTTGTCCATACAAGGACTCTTTGAAGATTCTTTAATGTTTCTGCTTTTTGAGAAATATATTAAAGTGCTAGTAAGAATTGCCTATCAAATTTCGGTATCGCTAAATTGAATCTTCAATGAGTCTTGGAAATGAAGAATTCCGAATAGATTGTTTTAAAATCGAAATAATGTTAATTTGAATTTTGACAATTTTTTTTATTTTTTGAACACAAATATCTTCTATTTTAAAATCGGTTATTTCGCAGGTCCAAGCTTTTTTGAAAATATATTATTAAAATTTATTATAAAAGTTAAAAGCTAGTGGCGCGCGAAAATCCGCTTTTTTATGCCAAAATTATTTCCCCCTCAAACATAAATTACTTGTTATTTGTATATTTAACAAAACAATACACGCTATAGAATAGCGTGCGGAATCAATGTTTTTGACTGTTTTAAAAAGTTTATGGTAGTAAATACACGGTGAATGTTAGGTTTGAATTTTGAATTATTTTTGTATAGTGCTAATAAATAATGTTGTATTTTGGCGTTTATGAAAAATCATTTTTAAGATAATATTATAGTCACCTACCTGACTTAATTTAAAAATAAAATTTATTTTAATGTACTTGGCTTAAAATAATATTTTCTAGGTTTTTTCATTTTAAAATAAAAAGATATGGGATGCAAAAAATAAGAAGAAAGACTTCTCACGAATGGCTTTATTGAAATGAGCATTAACTAGGACAATAGTAAGTTTATTGTACATTATATAATTTTGGCTTTATAACAATAACAATGACTTATACTATAACGATAATTGCTGAGTTATATTACAATGACTTAATTGGTAGATATTGTATTCTCTAGAAATATCGCGATATGTTAAATGATAAAAGGAAGTAAACAATTGAGTAACGGATATTGTTGTACGATGTTGCCATTTAAACTGCTGTAAAATGGCAACACCGTAACTGACAGCGGGGCTCGCTCAACAACTGGGCTCTTAATTGGTGAGTGGGCCCGGTCTTTGTACTGGAAATTCCCACTAACATTTAATATTGAATATACATTAATCTAAATCTATTTACACTATTTAAATCTTCTTAATATTACAACGCAGAGTATTCAACTTTCTATTAATATAGTACTTAATATAGGTTGTTTATCCTTATTTGTAAAATCAGTCTTATCCAAATTATAGTATTATAAAATATAACTAATATAAAATTTACGTTCGTTAAAAATTTAGATGAACGATACTTAACGACTTAGTCTAGCATGGAATAATCGCCTAAAGATGCGAAGTGAGTTCTATCCTAAGTGGATTTGCATAAAATGTCAGAAATCTTGCTGAAGCACTCACACACTATGCAATTAACTAGATCACTCAGAGTTTGAAGCCAAGCAGCTTCTTGAACGCGCGTCGGAAGTCCAAGTTGAAGATGGTGTAGATGATGGGGTTGAGCGCGGAGTTGATGTAGCCCAACCAGGTGATGAAGTTGGTGAGCTTCTCCGGCGGGCAGCAGTTGGGGCAGTACGGCAGGATGACGTACATGAGGAAGAACGGCAGCCAGCAAACCACAAACACACCCATTATGATACCAAGTGTCCTCGCTGCTCGCCTTTCTTTGGACAACGAAATGCGCTGCTTCTCTTCGATAAACTGATACACTGTGCCTGGCTTCTTTGAGTTTTGTGCTACTACAGGTGGAGGATCTGGTTTCTTAATACTATCATTTTTTGGTTTAATAACAGTTTCATTGACGGTAATCACCTCTGCAGGATTAGTTTGGTTTTGTTTTTGAGAACCGGAAGAGTTTTCAGGATTGTCGGTCACGGAATCATCGTGAACCATTAAAGGAGTAAGAAACTTTCCTTTATTATCTGTCTCTGCGATACTCTTCTTCTTTTTCTTCTGGTTCTTTTTGTGTTTCTTGTCTTTTTTCTTAGCGTTAGTCCCGACATCATTCGGGTGTTCGTTGTGGTTAGTTTCACTACTGACCGACTCTTGGTCGTTGTGCACCGCGGATTCTTTACCAGACGGAACCATTGAAGTCTGGTTGTTTCTATACGCCATTGTGTTGATTTTAGAAGCTCGTGCCCGCTCTCGCAACCGTCGCTTCGTCGCGATGAAGATTTCAATATACACAATAGTCATGATGAAGAGAGGTATATAAAAGGAACCAAGCGAAGAATACACAACGTACCCTTGTTGGGTGGTGAGTCGACATGGCGTGTCTAGGTCCCACTTGTCCTCGACCGGCCAGTCGTTCCAGCCAATGAGCGGCGGCGAGCTGATGAGCAAGGACAAGATCCACACGCCGAAGATCATGAAGAGCACCCGGTTGAGCGTGCGCTTCTGCGCGTAGTTGATGGGGTCGGTGATGGCCCAGTAGCGGTCGAGCGCGATGGCGCAGAGGTTGAGGATGGACGCGGTGCAGCACATGACGTCGAAGGTGAGCCACGTCTTGCACATGTGCATGCCGAACTCCCAGCGGCCGAGGATGGAGTAGGCGACGTTGAACGGCAGCACGAGCAGCGCCACTGTGAGGTCGGCGACTGCGAGGGAGACGATGAAGAAGTTCTGCACGATGCGCAGCGGCTTGTAGGTGAACACGCTGAGGATGACGAGGATGTTGCCCACCACGGTCATGAGGATGATGAGCGAGAGAGAGGCGGCCGTCATGGCTGCCTCCCACTCGGGCACGGCTAGCGTGACGCCCAGGCTGCTGTTGTACTGCAGGATGTCAGGCGAGGGGCAGTTGGACGACGTCGCCGGCGCTAGTGTCGACGTGACGTTCATCACCGACACCAGCGTGCTTACAGCGTCCTCTGACATTGCGCCCCAAGTCACTACCAATGGGCAAGCTGATTCTGCAACAAACAAACACATTGCAATTTATACACGCTCTTCCTGTTTCATTAACTATTTCAAACATTATCACTTTAAATTTTAAAACAAGGTATTATCGTCGTTGATACAATGTGTCATATGTCATATGTAAAGTATAGAATGTTTTCAAGACATACGACAAATTATTGTATACAAATTTCTTCAGCATTGGTTTATTAACTGTGACAGTTTTCTGCCTGTCCTATTGGTCTAACACATACAACCTTTTGCAGTAACGAGCAGGAGTGCGTACTCCAGAGTATAGAGTATGCTCAAAGTCGTTCCAAAAGGTATGAGTATATCTCCAGTGGAACTCTGGAGTGTTCCGAAACTGTTCGAGTTTACTCGAAGAGCATACTCTTCGTACCCTGTAAAATAGGAAGGTTCCAACATACTCTAGTGACTTTGGCGCCAAATAGTGCTAAAATTATTACTCTAACGTGTAACCTAAATTGGCTGTTCCATAATATCTTATTATTATTAATTTATAATGGACAACGAATTGGAATCAGCCACACAAATTGACGCAAACGATTATAAAGTAATTTGTATTCCAAAAGAAGATAATATGTTGATTTTGGAAAATAAAGGTATATTCATAAATTTATTTTATGTAATTGTTTATGTTTGCTTTATATATGTAATTACAAATTCCCATAACATCAGAGGTGTGCAATATATTCAATGTTCAAACAAACCAAGAAACTAGTTCCATCCCAACAAGAGACAAACGAATATTCATCTACTAAATTTTGGAATGACAAAGCTGTAAAGTTTCTAATTTTTCAGTACAGTGACAATGGAGATAATTTTAAAGAATCCATGATGCAAGATCAATTGTGTATATCAAATAAATTTGGTTATAGGTTATATCACCATAAAATATTTCCTACTCTACGTCGTTTCGAAACCCCACAAAACCCTGGAGTAACCTACTCTTACTCCAATACTTTACTCTGTGCTCCATGGTAATGTTTTGGAACGCACCCCAGTAGTTATTCTGATTACTACGGTGTCATAAGCCTAAATTATAATTTTTTATATACGACTTATTGCAGTATCATCGACGATATTTTTAATTATCATTAATCATAGTATAAATCTCGCACTCTAGGTTCAGTACCCTTATGGGTAGTATAGGGATGCAATGCAATGTCTCACTACATTGAATCTCTAAGGAAAAAAGAGCGAACTAGATGCCTAATACGAGATAATTGGCAACATGGTATATAAAACGTCCATAATTATAACATTAACTATCTTTTCTACACTCACACTGGACCTATGTAGAGTGTGAAATAACCGATAGTAAAACTAACAAACCAAATATGCTATGGTTAGAAATTTTTATACGGACAACAAACAGGAATGATGAACATTTTTGAATTTTTTTCCTTCAAAGTCTTTAGAAAAAATTTCATATGCGGTAAACAAATTTATAATGTTTGTAATATTTTAATATTAAAATACAAAAGAACAAAGCGTTTCCCTTTCCTTTTGAGTTTGTAAACAATATTATTTGCTGTGTATGCCGCGTGCTTACTCGAATATTAAATATGCCATTGTATATTATAATTGGGAAGTAGACAAAATAATAAATTAGATATTTAATTCATTTCTATTAAAATAAATTCACGATTAAATGCAGTTCTAAATACACAGTATAGTTAGTAAGATTTTCTTCAGTCGATGTAAAAATATGTAATACGTTGTGATAATATGAACCTACGTTTCGACGCCTAATGCGTTTTCCTCAGAATTCTGAGAAAACAAAAAGAATTTTTTTTATAATTAACATACAAAAATATGCAAAAGTAGGTACTTACAAAATTATTATCAAATTGAGTGTACAAATGTAATAGTATATTATGTATCATGTTTTATAAACGTCATTTTAGTCACGAGTTTTTTAAGAACGAGCGCAGTGAGTGTATAAAAAACGAGTACCTATCTAGAGAGTTTATAAACGAGTCCCATACTATCCTTTTCTACGACCACAAATTGAACAACATAAATAAATGTAAAATTTTATTTAAAATAATCCGAACATTTAGGTAAATCATAATGATATTATACATAACTACAAAATTCTACTTAGACTGTAAATTTGAAAAATAAATATTGACAATGTTTGAAAGAAACCATTAATTTTCACAAAAATTAAATGTAAAATATAGGAGTCAACTTAAGCCTGTGCTTAATATATTCTGCCCGTGACTAAAAACGACTAGAGAAACGGCTTCTCGAGGTGTGTTTAGAAACCAGTTCGTTAAATGTAGTTTTAATACCAGGAGTAAAAACACAATGAAATGTCGTCAAAAAATTAAATTGAATCTTCATGCAGAACATCTCAAGACAAATTTAAGAAAATGATAATCTCTCAAACTTGAAATGTTCATCTCCATAATAGCTTAGCAGCGCAATTTACTGCAACATTTCGACAACAGCGCACAGTAAAGTGAGTCGATTGTAGCGACTCGATGGTTTCAGCTTTCTCTGCTTCCCATTTCGCCAACGCGCTTAATAACGGATGCAGTGTTTGGTTTTCCGGTATGTGCAAATGCCGTCTGACAGATATGACGGAAATCGTTAAGATCCCTGCGGAGGTACGGCGCAAAGGGAATACCGGAACATTCGCCCTAGACTGACATTTGTCTCAGTCTCTCAATGTTATGACCGCAAAGCAAATGGAATTTCACTTTCGTCACTGCTTTACCTCGAGGGTCATGCAGTGCTTTTTTATATTTTATTTTATTGTTGGTAATATAATAACGAGAATTTTCACTTATAATATCACATGTGCATTAATTCTTTCCGTAAATTTTTTGAGTGCTTTCCAACAACATCTTAATTAGCTCTAGTAGTACACGAGAGCTAATTACGTTATTGGAATGCACGATAAAAAATTTCCTGGACATGAATGAATACACGAGTGCATATTCGGTAAGAAAATCGCATTGACACCGCTGCTCTATTTTTGAATTCTTTTTACAATAGAAACTTGAAATATTTACTAAATATGTATTTAACATTAATAAATATGTACTATTTACCTAATTAATTGCTTATTTATACTCAAAATATCATTTTAATCAATTCTTAATTCAATGTCAAAGTTACAGATGACGGTAAAGTTTCCGCTTATTAATTTCAGTTAAGGAGGTTCCCTAGACATTTTAAAAAATGTTCGAATGCAACCAAACTTTGAATTTATGTTGTCTGTGTCATAAAAATGATACCTGAATTTTTTGGAAATTTTTGACCACGTAGTTTGAACGAAATTAATTGTTAAATTTTAATATTTTACATGGGCTCTTATAGCTTTCCATTAATTGATTAAATAAAAAGATGTTAGAAATGTTCTATTTACTTAATTTTTGGTATATAAACGTATGCAAGCACGGACATGAATTTCCCAAAATTTGAAGAAGGTTGACTACATAGTTGTAACAATATTGTCGATTAAAAAAAAAATCTTCAAGCATTTTTTGATTAGTGAATTAGAAATTATTGTAAAAATATATCACCGCAACTGAACGAATTGCAATATCAACTAACACCCGTTGACCGAATTTTGTTTTACATTAATAAAAATATTTTTATTAATTAAAGGCTGATATCTGAGTACGCCACTGCATGTGTAGGGAACCTCCTTAAGTTACTCAAGCTACTAGTAAAAAATTTCCGAGAAATGTTTTATATAACCATGGTTATTATTATTGTAATAAATTCATGTATTGGCTGTTATTTGTGTCATGCGATTTTCAAATTAATTTTGCTTACTCTAAAAATTATGCTTAGCATGAATGTTAAGCAATTACCGATATCAGACAAAATTGAAGCCTTTGCTGCACTCAGTCTCCAAACATTGTTTTCCATCGGTAAACTGTTCTTACCGTTCTTGATTGGTTGAATTTTATATTTAAATAGTAGTATAATTTTTTCATATCTAGAAGTTTCTAAATTAATTAAATGTAATCAAAATTGGTCAAAATAAATTGATTAGTTAAAGCAGTAATAAATACAGCTTTTAGTTCCACTTTATTGCTTTTGAAGTTATCCAAAGGATGTATTTCCATACATTTACGATTTTATGCCCTGTTTAGATTACCCTGTATTTGATGGTCTCAGTATATCATGTGCTAGATTATGCCAATTTTCGGAACTACGGCTCCATAAATTGAGGAAAGACGTGTGACCATACTTACTTATTTATATGAGCTATTCACACTGACTAAAATAGTAGAGGGATCTCGTGAACTACTCGTGTATAAAATATATGGCGAGGATAAAATAGACAGAAGTTGTCAGTTTACTGGATCACCAGAGAAAACTTGGTACAAAGACTCATATGGCTGGAGCAAGCGACAAGATGCTCCCACACATAAAAATACTGTAATCTTCAACTCCACAATGTGAAAGTCAAGTATCGATTGAATGTAAACGACTTTATTATATAAGCCTCCAAAGTTATGAGGCCTTTTTCTTGTGAATTGCAAATTGATCTTTACGATCTAGTATAGGAAAAATTTCAGATGAGGTTTCATTTATACAATAAAAACGCAATAATGCCTATTTTATGAATCAGGAACTTTTTATTTATATTTTATAATGAATAAGCCGATTTCTGGCGTTTGTCATAACCCTTTCCAGTTTCCAGCATGGCAGCGGGTATGTTGGCAATTGCGACCCGGATGTTGGCCTTCAGATCTTCTAGGGTCCTTGGACGGTTGACGTAAACACGGGATTTCAAAAAACCCCACAAAAAATCACAAGGAGCCAAATCGGGCGAGCGGGCTGGCCACTCCAAATCGCCTCTTATTGAGATGAGGCGCCCTGGGAAGTGTACGACTCAACTGAAAACACACGCTACTCCGTGCTCCAACGCATGATGACGACTGACCGGGTGGGGAACAAAACTTTAAAAGTGCACCTGTCTAATGAGATCACTCTCCCTACTATGATCCCTACTATCTGAATGGCACGCATTTTTAAAAAGCAAGTTATGATGAATCACCTGTATAAACTCATCAAAAAAAGTTCAGTCAGAAAAGAAAATACGTGCTTCACAGCACAGCACAACATGATATTTACCCCCCGCAGAGAAAAATATCATAATTTAATTTGTTTATACAGGATGTTCAAGAGCATTGAGGGTAATACATTAAATAATTTCTGCCTTCATTTTAATTTCAATGCACTTGTGTTTTATACCGTTGTAAAAAGAAAAAAATCTCTATTAAGACAGGTTTATGAGCTCCGTATGAAAATTTGATTTTGGTTTAAATTTCTCGAAAACTGTAGGAGATAAAAAAATAAAGGACTGCTGTGAATTCCTCTTTAAAAACTGCCTATAGAACGTGCAAATTAGAAATTTGTATTAATTCAACAAAAAAGTTATAGGTGAAAAACGAGGTGAAAAACGAAATTGGCAAAATTTCATTTTTGCTGGTGGCTTTCATATATAATTTATTTTATATTTATAAGTTGAAGTTATGAGATTAAACGCACATTGCATCATGTTTACATTTAATATTCCATTTTAAAGATAATCTAAATTTTTAATGAATTCAAAATATGTTTTATTAATTTATGTATAAATTCTGCTTTGATATTCCATATTGTCAAAGCCAGTAATGCTAGCGTTAAAAAGCAGGCTTCTGCAGATATTTTTATAAAAAGATAAAAGAGTATGGAAGAGAGTGAAAGGTAAAGCTTATACATAATAGATTTTTGATAATAGCGGTTCTATAGTACGTCGTTGAAGCATTTTAGAAAAGAATTAAATTGCTTAACTCTTAAAATGTGCGGCGTTGTAATAAAGATAAGGCATAACTGTGCCGTGGAGGGCAGGTAATGGAAAAATTATTTTGCATATTTAGCGATTTCGAGTTGTTGATATACTTAATATTATGCGTAAAGTGTACATGAAAATATGGTTGAAATACATTATTTTTTGAAAGGAATGTGTTTAATGATTACAATATTTCTTGATGTTGAGTAAATATAATAATATCTGCGTAGGTATTGTGTACTTGCATAAGGTGACTCACACTTTAATAATATTCAGGGGTAATACCATAAGAGATGATAATTTTTTGAGAATTGTTTTGTCGTTTCCACGGCAACTTATTTCTAACAATTTCACGACACAAAACATCATCTACCAATTTCCCGAAACGAAGTTGAGGGGAATTGTCAGATGATGTTTTGTGGAGTGAAATTGCAATAAGTTGCCGTGGAATAGACAAAAATTCTCTCAAAAAATTATTATCTCGAATGGTATTTAGGAAGAATATTTTTCTTGTTAAAAATACTACCAAAACGACTCATTTTGCTAAACATTTTTGACGTTTCATGTGACAAATTAATTAATAAAACCTAATCTACAAAATTATGTTGTCAGATACATCATTTTACATTTTCAATTCTATTGGTTGCATTACGTCATCATTACGCAATATGATTGGTTAAACCATCTGTCAAAAAATATTCAGTTATTCAGTTAATCGAAAATACTGCCGACTGATTAGACGCGTTTCCATATAAACAACTCGAGACCGCATGTCGAGAGGTCTTTTACGGAAATACGTCGAACCAGGAGGCAAATGTATTTTCTATTATTTTTGATAGAGTGGTATACGCATTGACTATTTCTTGAATAAAACAAAAACAATTTTAAATAACACAATTTTATTTATTTGCGTAATTACCTCTCGCCTAGAGAGGTATAGGGATCGTGAAAAAATTCGATGTCGAGATTTTTGTCAATTAGCACGTTTTAGCACCTTTAGAACCTATTTTGACTATTTTCACGATGATGTCTGTGTGTGTGTGTGTGTGTGTGTGTGTGTGTGTGTGTGTGTGTGTGTGTGTGTGTGTGTGTGTGTGTGTGTGTGTGTGTGTGTGTGTGTGTGTGTGTGTGTGTGTGTGTGTGTGTGTGTGTGTGTGTGTGTGTGTGTGTGTGTGTGTGTGTGTGTGTGTGTGTGTGTGTGTGTGTGTGTGTGTGTGTGTGTGTGTGTGTGTGTGTGTGTGTGTGTGTGTGTGTGTGTGTGTGTGTGTGTGTGTGTGTGTGTGTGTGTGTGTGTGTGTGTGTGTGTGTGTGTGTGTGTGTGTGTGTGTGTGTGTGTGTGTGTGTGTGTGTGTGTGTGTGTGTGTGTGTGTGTGTGTGTGTGTGTGTGTGTGTGTGTGTGTGTGTGTGTGTGTGTGTGTGTGTGTGTGTGTGTGTGTGTGTGTGTGTGTGTGTGTGTGTGTGTGTGTGTGTGTGTGTATGACAGTCTGTATGTACGCCTACTATAGCCTTTCGTCCCGGTTCATTATCTCAAATTCTACTGAACATAAAATTCTAATATTTTGCATTATACATTTATATATGTTAATGAAGAGCTGAAAAGATTTTGGTAAAAATCCACCAACCGGAAATGATACTTTTCTTGTAGCACTATAACATTTTTTGCAAAAATTGTATAAAATAATGCGATTGTTACAATTTGACATACCACACATGAATGAATAAATTACATTGTACAATATTTAATCTTACTTGTTTCTATATCTTTAACCAATAAAGAAATATAATTTTTTTAAATATATAATTTTACCTACCACGATTTGTGAATCCCGAAATAGAAATAAAATTTAAAACAAAAATAAAATTGTCAATGTGACAGATAAACAGAAATAATATAATGTATGATTATTTTATATTATTATATCTAATGTTATACGGTGTTGTTGTATTTTATTTAAATTAAAGCTTAATATTTGGTTAAATACGAGGTTAAATAATAATACTTCAATGTCAAGGCGAGAGGTATTGTAACGGCCACGTCAGATTTTTTTAAAATTAATTTTAAATATTTTGACATTTGGTGAAAAATAAACAAACATTTATTATTGTTTGTTGTGTCATGGTTACGGTAAATTTACGCATACTATGTCAATATTCAAAAATATGCACTGGAATGGTTGTTTATATAGTTAGTTTCTATGGTTTTTGTGAAAAATAGTGCATTTTAATTGGTTAAAATATAATGAGGAAAATATTCTCTGTTATTGACATATTTTATAGTTTTTTGGTTCAGTAGGATCTAAAACGTGAAGATACATTAAAATCTTGAACTGTCAAAAAATCACTTGCCGCATCCTATCTATGCAATGTCATTTTGAAGTTGAAAAATACTGTAAAAGTGTTTTCGTTGCGAGTAAACTGTCAGTTTATTATTGACTTCAAGATAATGCTGTTTAAAATATTAAATAGAGAAAGAATGGGTCTACAGATGTGCCTTTTCAAAATTTGAAAAATACATTTCTATAATGAGATATCCGTGTAAAAAGGCACAACTTGTAATTCATCCTTTAAGTATATAATCCTTGTTGGAAATTTTACAATTCTTGTACTGGCCACAAAACACTCGCTACGTTATTACATGCTGGATTTTAGGACGTAGACGGGCTTCTTAAGTTGGAATGAATGCATATTCATAATTTGATAGGTAAAACTATAAATTCCGTCGTCCTTGTTCGTAGTACGAGCTCCGACCGTTAGGTTCATGCCGCCTGAATATTATAATCTCCAAGGGAAGTCGAGAAGATTGCTGTCGGTACCTGCGGAAGAAATATTCGTCGAAAACTATTCTCTCATTATTAATGAGAAATCCTGGCAGAGAAATTCATTATCTTCAATACATGAACAATAAGAAATATTTACCCCTTTGTTCTACATCAATTGAATTTTCGACATATAAAATTTTGGCTTAATTAATACTATATTTTATTCATTAAATTTAAAGTGCATAGACGAATGAAAGTTTTTTTTTATTTCAAAAATACTAATATTTTGACAAAAAGTTAATCATTAACTGCATATAGTAGGTAGACGTAAAGATTTTTTGTTGCGAAAAATTGTACTAAATGATCGTCAGTTCGTTACGAAACATTGTTTAGTAAAATCTTACTGAAGATACTGACACGCAGTTTTATTTTATCCTCTCTATATGTACCTACACAACTGCTAAGAATGAATTCAGATTTTATAATAATTATGTATATTCTGTATATGAATGATTCTCCAAGGCATATTAATCAGGTAAGAGGTTGTTCTTGAATTGTGAAGTGCTTACTCATACATATATTGCTTTCCTAAAAGCTCGTAGTAGGTATATTTGCTGAATAATCAAATATCTACGCACTGACACTCTGCAAATTAATTTTGAAGTTAGTTGTTTGTTGTTCTTCAAGTCTGAATACACTTATACAGAGGTAAGTAAATAAACTTGTTTCTCAAATAACGAAGGATATTGAGACAAGTTTCACAATTTAGGAGAAATTTAAATAAATTACTTAAATTTCACGAGATTCAGTTGTTAAATACCTATTAGATTTTTTAATTATTCTTTACAAGAGTAAAAATCTTTGAGTTGAAAAGTTAACATTATTATTATAAAATTATTGTAATGATAAATTAAGTTTGAATTTACATATCGTTATTAATAATTAATGAAAGATGAAGAAAAGCAATTTAATAGAAAATGAACATAATTCATTAAACTAAATGTAAAATCTGCATTTTACAAGATGCAATAATATGAATGTGAAGAGAGAAAAAGTGAAATTGGCAAACGAAGCGAGTTTACTAAATATCACCCTTCTGTGTAAGCTGTTCTATGTAATATGTGGAGTACCTATTGCAAATAAAATTTTACTTTTGAAACTGGATGGATCATTTTCTAAAAAATGTTTAAAATTTAGAATGCGACGTCATTTTTGTATAATATAAATCAATAAAACATGGCAAAATAGTTGAAAATGAAATCCTGTAGAATTTAAAATAAAATATAGCATTTTATCACTATACTTGATTTAATAACTAAACGGACAAACTTGAAGTTGTCTCGCTGAGCCATATTTACACTATAAAAACGAGAAAAATATCACTAGATTCTTTTGGCGGCAAAATTAAATTTAACCTATCAGCGGGAAAACTCGATACAGTCACTGACAACAGCTGACGAAACAAGATGGAGAACATACGTTTATTTACATTACAAAATTTGTTTGGTACAAAACTGGTGTTACATCAGCCAATCAAAAACGATCAGTTTTAGTATTCCAACTTCAGATTTGTCCGATTAGTTTTTAAATAAAAGTACTAAATTATTTCTTAAAAATGTTCAGTCAGCTGAAGAATTCATGAAAATATCTGTAACCAGTTTCAAGATAAAATTATCATAAATTTGTGTAACAGATTTACGATTGGTAATATAATTTTTACAGTCTGTAGCTTTAGAATTTTACGTCTCTATTTGTAACCCATCATAAAGTCAAACTTACGAACTTTACAACTAAGTAAGTAGTTCTTGAGACAATCTACAATGAAGCATTAAATTATGCATCAACAAACAATGTTTTCTTCCGTCTTTCCAATTGTGTGCTTCGGGCAAATAAAGTCACAATGAAGTAATCAATTTGGAGGCAGGCGACAATGTAGCAAACATGTAAAGTAACAATATAAATATTCAAACCATTGATTTCCTGTGGAACAGTCATTAAATTCCCTCCCAGAGGTGTAGAGTTTGCGCTCGACAGCTCAAATTGCGTAGTGTACGCTGTGTATTTGCATTTGTGGCATGGCACGTGGCGTAAGATCACAACGAAAATAAGAAGTTTATCTTATGGCCGTTTTATACTATGCTAAATATTGAACAAGAATTTGCGCTAAAAATTAAACAATATAGCAATAAATTGCTTTGATTTTAATGAACTGGGACAATTTTATTAGTCCAGTCAAATTAGATCATATTTTGTGGTTTAGTAGAAAGCTGAATTTTGGTATTCACCTTTCCAGTACCTTTATCAACAACATACTAAAAGTCTCAATCGATTGGACTGGAGCTTCGTCCGCCATTTTGAAAAATTGCCGCCGTCTATTGTTTTTAATTTTTATCTCTTAAATGTAACACATAACAAATCGTGCCAAAAATGTAAAACCTGTGCGTTAAACAATGTAATACGGATGATTCATCGTAACTTACTTATTTCCAAAACGCAATAATGCTCATTTTATGAATCAGAAACTTTTTATTTTTATTTTATAATGTAGGTACATATCTAATATTTGTATCACCCAGTTTTCAAAATCATATCAGGTAGGTGACGCCCCCATTGTCTATACACTGCGAATAAGCCGATTTCTGGATTTTGTCATAATCCTTTCCAGCATGGCAACGGGTATGTTGGAAATTGCGGCCCGGATGTTAGCCTTCAGGTCTTCTAGGGTCCTTGGACGGTTGACGTAAACGCAGGATTTAAAAAAAAAACCACAAAAAAATTACAAGGAGCAAATCGGGCTAGCGGGCTGGCCACTCCAAATCGCCCGTTAGTGATGCAGACGAGACGATAATTTCTCGAATCTTGTCTCGTCTCGTCTCGTCGAGACGAGACTGGTTTTTGTAAAAAAAATTCGAGACGACATTACAATGTTGAGATTCTCGAATCTCGACATTTTCGTCGAGATTTCTCGAATTTTTAAAATTATTTACTTTATTCAACAATTTTTATTTTTTTTCCACCAATTCGCGTTTTTGTTGTTGTTGTTGTTGTTGTTGTTGTTGTTGTTGTCATAGTCAAACTCAATTAAATTGTCAAGTCAACCTGTCAACATAGATCTATCATTTTACTGGCATTGACCATGTAAAATTATTAGATTAAATATTTTATTATTAGGGATGAAAATGAAATATTTCCGACCGGTTAGTACTTTTACTCCCTAGGGAGGAAAAGTCAACTGGAATCCCGCATAAATCGGAAGGAAAAGTACTTTTCCTTCTAGGTGGACAAGGTACTGATCGGTCAGAAATACCTCCATTTCGTCTCTAGTAATAGAGAAGAAAGGTGGCGTTTTCGGTGGAGGTATTGAAAAAAATAATTTAATTACCTAGGCACTAAAAATGACATTTCACAGACTGTCAGCTGTCAAAAATAGCACTTTTAATGTCAATCGGCGAAAATTTTTTTTAGTAAAAATGGTCGAGAAATCGAGACGAGATCGAGATCGAGACGAGATCAAAATTTTCTAATTCGAGACGAGACGAGACGAGAAGTGAAAAATCTCGTCTCGTCTCGTCTCGACGCATCACTATCGCCCGTTATTGAGATGAGGCGTCCCGAGAAGTGTTCCCTCAAAACAGTCGTCGATGCTGCACCGTGCTCCAACGCATGATGGGGACTGACCGGGTGGGGAACAAAACTTTAAAAGTGCACCTGTCGAATGAGATCACTACGATCCCTACAGCCTGAATGACACGCATTTAAAAAAGGCAAGTTATGATGGGTGTATAACCTCTAAAACGCACGCCAAGGTGCGTTTCTAAATTTATAAATTGAAGTAAATATATCTAACGTGAACAGAACGCGAACGTTTGCGTTGCATAAACGGAGCGTCAATATATAAATCAGGCTTTACTTCTTTGCTAATAACAGTTTTATGTAGAAGATAAAAATACTGAACTTGATACTTAAAACAGACAGAAAACTACAACTTCCTTTCCAAAGTTTGCGTTCTTCTCCCAGCTCCTGAGGGTTTGTATGTACTTATCCTAATGGCCATCCCTGCGCCTCTGTAAGTGTCGTTCTTTGCGGCGCCTAGCGTCGTTGCATCATCTCGGGCGTCGGCCATTCAGCGTCGCGGCGCCCCGGGCGAAACGCAGTCCCTGTGCAATTTACACCACGCAGAGGTGTTTACGTGTATCGCGGATGTGTTCGTATGGGAAATTGTGTTAGAGACGTTCCTCGGTGCAATCCTCCTACCTTTTCATTCGGAATGAGGTGGGATGTTGGTTTATTATTACAAATTACTTCCGGGTGCTAGAGCAATAATCATGCAGAAGTTGTTTTCTTTTTGACAAATGTAAAGAAAACTAACACAGAAGGTGTATATAATTTGATTTATTAGGTAAACTAGAACAAAACTTTGCCCCTATTTCAGTAGAACCTTTTTATTAGAGGTATGAAGTCGATGTAATAAGATGAATGTACAAAATCCGAATGATTTGGGCACGTGTAGATATAGAAAAATTCTTAATCATATTGTGAAAAAATTTTAAATTAAGAGTGTAAAAAATAATAGTAGACGTCCTAATCTTCACTCTTTAATATATCAATAAATGATTTTCGACTCTTTAAATAATCATCTTCAGGCTCGGTTTTGAAGACTACAAGAAAAATTGTTATGCAACTTGAAAGCATACATAAATGTTGTGCTTTGTTTATACAATATCGTTCAATAAGTTGTCCTTGTCCTTAATTTATTTAAACAATATTGAGCAATATTGTATTAACAAAGCACAAAATTTATTTATGATTTCAAGTTGGACTCATTGTAAAAATTTCTACTTCTTCGACCAATAGGAAGAAGTATTGTGATATTAAAAATTAGCCGTAATTTAATTTGGTAAGATTGCTCATAATTCCTGTGTAGAAACGACAACTCGGCTCAAAATATGTAACTTCGTAATTTTACCAATAAATTCATCGCATTTATTATTTTTTGCACTTCCGGGACTAAAACTCTTCTTTAGTCCTTATTTTTAGGGACTTAGGTTCTTAATTTGATCCCAAGGGATTATTTTTCATATTTAATCCCGTTGTCAAGGAATTGAATTAATTATTCCCGTTGTCAAGTAAATACGTGTTATTTGTTACAGAGTATCTATGGTAACAATATAAATATTTGTCATAAAATTTACTGTCAAAATTGCAAAATGTGTATTCTTTTAAACTATTTTGCATTCGTTTGAGGATGAAGTGCAAAAAATAGCGTATATACCACAGGACTAAAGTATCTTTAATCTCTCAGGTGATTATTTCCCTCACCTTCGGCTCGTGAAATAAACTTTCACCCTCAGGATTAAATCATGCACTTTAGTCCCTCAATATATAATATACTACTAGGTACCTATGATAAAATTTAATCAATCGTTGATTTAAAATGTTTGCAAAAAGTGTCATTCTGTAATTTTGTAAATGAGAGCGTACTTCATTAGGTATTCAGTTCATTATTCATCCAGAGTGTTATAGCGTTTTTTAATTCTAATAGAAATATTAAATTCCCATTCTCATCACAACCAGATGCGTTTGTAATAAATAATTTTTAATCAAGTTAACAGGATTTCATAGTTTGTGCGCAGTGTAAAATCAAGACTACATTATTGTCATAACTCAATTGCACTGCACAGACATATAGAAAGCATTAATATTACGAGATTGAAACTAAATTGACTTAGTTCGTAACATCTGTAACTTAGACGTGAAAATTGAATCTCATTTTATACGCTTCGTAAAACGCATATTTCGTATTTCAATTTATTGCCGTTTGTACAGACATACCTTAAATTTATTTATTTATTTCTTTTTACCTTCCGCTTACCTGTAAAGGAAGGTATTGGAATCATGCAAAAAATCGGGTGGTGAATTTTTAGTGGATGAGCACGAATTAGGGTCCTTACAACTCATTTTTGATAGTTTCACGATGATGTCTCTGTGTGTATGTGTGTATGTGTGTGTGTATGTGTGTGTGTGTGTGTGTGTGTGTGTGTGTGTGTGTGTGTGTGTGTGTGTGTGTGTGTGTGTGTGTGTGTGTGTGTGTGTGTGTGTGTGTGTGTGTGTGTGTGTGTGTGTGTGTGTGTGTGTGTGTGTGTGTGTGTGTGTGTGTGTGTGTGTGTGTGTGTGTGTGTGTGTGTGTGTGTGTGTGTGTGTGTGTGTGTGTGTGTGTGTGTGTGTGTGTGTGTGTGTGTGTGTGTGTGTGTGTGTGTGTGTGTGTGTGTGTGTGTGTGTGTGTGTGTGTGTGTGTGTGTGTGTGTGTGTGTGTGTGTGTGTGTGTGTGTGTGTGTGTGTGTGTGTGTGTGTGTGTGTGTGTGTGTGTGTGTGTGTGTGTGTGTGTGTGTGTGTGTGTGTGTGTGTGTGTGTGTGTGTGTGTGTGTGTGTGTGTGTGTGTGTGTGTGTGTGTGTGTGTGTGTGTGTGTGTGTGTGTGTGTGTGTGTGTGTGTGTGTGTGTGTGTGTGTGTGTGTGGTCAAGGGGTGTTAGTCGCATAACTCAAATACGAATTACCCGAAAATTTTGATATTTGGTATTTAACATTTGTATATAAATTGGAAGAGCTCCTTAGATTTTGGTACAAATATCTTCATCGGAAGTGATATTTTTTGAAGATTGAAAAGGTTAATTGTCAAAATTGTATATAAATTTGGAAAAATATTGTATTTATTTGTAATAAGAATAAGAGGAAAAGTTATTTGCAACTTACGTTATAAAAAAATTGTCATTATCTGGTAGCATTAAAGAACTGCAGTAAAATTTAAAAAATAAATTTATCAAATAAAGCGTTGATATCTTGTAATCCATGATCGGTTGATTTTTGTTTCTGCGTAAAAAATATTGACAGGTGAGACGGGTGACAAGTTGGCATACTAGCGCTATATAAGTCCTAAGTAAGATATTAAATGTAGTAATTGAACGGAGGATGGCTTCAACACAGCAGAGTTTTCCTGAGAATGAATCTTTTTATTCAGGTGATGCAAATTTCTGTATTTGAATATTTTAGATTTTTATTTGTATATTTTAAATGGGCACCGGATTGTACGTATTCATTTCTGTTTAAAGTCTAGATATGGCGGAAGGTTGTGTGATGGCCACGTCAGATTTTTCTTTATTGACATGACAGAAACATGTATTAGAATGCGTCAACACAAAACATAATTATAGGTATTGTAAATATTTAAAAACACAGTATAAAAAATACATAATTTAGAAAAATTGGTCAGAGATTATCGACATAAAATTCATTTAAATCATAAAAACTATTTTTTGTGATTAAGTAATTTTCGAGTTTTGCTTTAAAAGTAACTATATTCTTATAATCCTTTAAATATAAAGGCAATTTATTAAAAATATTTTAACCTTGTACATGAGGAGCTAAATTCGCACATTTCGTTTTAGGTATATGAAAATTAGCTTTTTGCCTAGTATGAAAACTGTGAATGTCAGCATTCACTGCAAAATCATTTCTATTCTTGAAAATGTACGTATACATATTTCAAAAATAAATAAAGTTTGCATGGTGAATGAGAATGAACAGTACCTATACAATAGTAGCTGGTCGTCTACATAAATACGAGTTAACATGATTACTATAGTAAATATAATGTAATCTAAAAAGATTATATTCCATATATCGATCTCGGGAACCAATTTATTTAAATGATATAATGATACTCGAAAATTTTGACCCACAGCTATACCTCTTTTATAGAATATGAGGCGAGAGGTAAAAAACCACTGAATAAAGTAAAGATACAATTTGGCAGGCACATTAATGTGCTGGTCACATAAAATATTGTTACTGTAACTTCTATTGAAAATTTTGTTATAGTTCAATCTAATCACGTAAATTTGTTTATTACCTCTCTCCTCATATTCTATAAAACCTGTTTTATATTACACTAAATCTTGAACAAGATATTGTTCAATTTTTGAAACAATCTAAATTGTGTAGTATCATACAGCAAATTGTGTGAAATATCGCATTGCTTCGTAAATTGTCTGAAAAAATAGATAAGCGCGGCTGTCAAATTATTTTTTTGCGCAGAATCACAAACTAAATATTGTAGGTAGGTATATAAAATTGTCTCAGTATAAAACAGTGTTCATTAAAAACAAAGCAGTTTATTGCTCCAGATATTGTTCAGTTTGTTGCGCAATTTCTTGTTCAATATTTAGGGTAGTGTAAAACGGCCATAAGAGAGGTATTGTAATGCGTCAAAATTTTCGAGTATGAGTTTTTGGTGGATAACGAGGTGGCTAAGCACGTTTCAAGGTCTCTAGAATACGAATTTACTATTTTCACGATGATGTCTGTGTGTGTGTATGGACGTAGGTGACGATTTTTCGTCCGCGATAACTTAAAAAGTGGGTATCAAACCTTTAATTAGCAAATTTCATATTTAAGGTTTTAATAAGATTTTGGTAGAAATCCGCAAACCGAAAATAGTACCTACTTTTTGAAACATGATTTTTCCAATTAAAAATAATAGAACATATAATTGTCTATTTACAGTTTTTACCTTCCGCTTACCTGTAAAGGAAGGTATTGGAATCATGCAAAAAATTGGGTAGTGAGTTTTTAGTGGATGAGCACGAATTAGGGTCCTTACAACTCATTTTTGATAGTTTCCCGATGATGTCTGTATGTATGTGTGCGCGCGTGTGTGTGTGTGTGTGTGTGTGTGTGTGTGTGTGTGTGTGTGTGTGTGTGTGTGTGTGTGTGTGTGTGTGTGTGTGTGTCTGCGTGCGCGCGTGTGTGTGTGTGTGTGTGTGTGTGTGTGTGTGTGTGTGTGTGTGTGTGTGTGGTCCGGGCCGATGCCGTCTGTCGGATATTTGGTATTTTACAATTGTATACGAATAGGAAGAGCTCATTAGATTTTGGTACAAATATCTTCACCGGAAGTGATATTTTTGGAAGATTGAAATGATTAAGTGTCAAAAATTTCTATAAATTTGAATAAATATAATATTTATTTGTAATAAGATTAAGAGGAAAAGTTATTTGCAATTTACGTTATAAAAAAATTTTCTTTATCTGGTAGCATTAAAGAACTGCAGTAAAATTTAAAAAATAAATTTATCAAATAAAACGTTGAAATCTTGTAATCCATGTTCGGTTGATTTTTGTTTCTGCATAGAAAATATTGACAGATGAGACGGGTGACAAGTTGGTATACTACTATAGCGCTATAATAAGTCATAAGTAAGCTATTAAATGTAGTAACTGAGCGGAGGATTGCTTCAACACAGAAGAGTTTTCGTGTGAATGAATCTTTTGATTCAGGTGATACTAATTTCTGTGTTTGAATATTTTAGATTTTTATTTCTAGGTATATTTTAAATGGGCACCGGATTGTACGTATACATTTCTGTTTAAAGTCTAGATATGGCGGAAGGTTGTGTGATGGCCACGTCAGATTTTTAAATTTAAAATACAATTTGCTGAATCTGGTAGAATTTAACAATAAAATAAAGTTAATTAATATTCTACTTTTTTGAAATTTCAGTATCTTGCTTTTGTTGTCCATGATCATGAAATTTGTTTCTACACAAAATTTGAATTATTATGACAGTGACAGTACAGTTAACATCTTTTGCTTGCATCTTGGTTTACATTATCGTTTACATATTACATGAACATGAAACTATTAAAATGTAAGTAAAACTATTTATTAGATTAGTAGAATAAGCAGAATAAGACTACAGGTCGTGTGCTGGCCATATCAGATTTTTTTCTTCCGTTTTTATTTACTTCAAACAATCCATTAAATTTTACTCCAACGTTCAATCGCAATCCCATCGCATCAGATTAGCAACAATAATCTCCTCATTCCAATTAGTCCTTCCGTTTCCTAGATTCCATCTGTGATCTGTTGTAAGTTGCAACCTGATCCAGAGATCCAGATTCAGTGGCTGGAACCTCCCGTTCAACCTCTGGTCTCCTAACATTTGTGTGTTATCCAATCAATGGCCATTGAGCTCCGACGACATGCACCGACAAACGACCATTACTCTGTCGATTAGCGAGGGGAATTAGGAACTCGGAGATGTAGTGAAAGGACTGTGAAGGGAAGTGCAAATTTCAGGTTCGGAGGATACAGGACTTCGTGCATTGAGGTAGGATGGTTTAGGAAGTAAGTCTTACCTTGTACAGGATATTATGATAATGGATCTGGGTTGCTTAATTATCGTGTATCCGGGTAGGGACAGGCAGGGAAGTACGAAATGGTTTTAGATGTGGTAATGGTTTTTTATCAAAAGAATAATACATTTTCAAAGAGAAAATCTTTTCATGGCTAGAGGTACAGGTGCACCTTACCTTTTATGAACAATTAGTATAATCAAAAAAATTAAATTAGACCAACTATTGTGTTGTTTTCAACTCTTTAAAAGTGTTAAAAGTGTTTATAAAAAAGACCAAAAATAATGAATTATATTAGTGACGTTGTAAATAAATACAAATTTAGTAGAACCCATTTTTAATTGAAAACAGTTTTGGAATTTTAAAAGGAAGATTTAGGCAACTTTCCTGTGTACAATTCCATCATGTAGATAAAATAACATTATTAATTTTATCATGTTGTGTGCTGCATAATTTATGTATAAACCAAGAAGATTTTTTTGAAGTGGAAATTGAATTGGATGAAAATGATGACGTGGATCTTGAAAAGGGAGAAAATGAAGTACCTATTATTACGACGACTGAGAGAAATAAAAAGAAATAATATACGTACTATGTTAAGTACGTAAAATACTATGATGTTTTGTTCTACTATATGGTATAGTACCTACCTTGAAATATTCTGCATTGATTTCCATTTCAGGGTACTGAGAGTATGCCCATGCCCCTGTCTAGATAATACACTATTAATTATTTGAAGCTTATGTAGTTATGTCAATTGACAGATAAGTAAGTGCACTAAACGTTGCTTTCGTCTTCCACTTAGTGCGCACTGAAAATAAACTCAGGCCATCACTAGTTCAGTGCATGACGTCACACTTTACCCTGAGTGCACACTCGTTTACACCAAGTGGAAAACGCTATTATAGAGAAATATGATATTTCTTAAATTATCTCGATAAATAAAGTATTTATGTTAATATATCTATGTTTCATTAAATATAACAGAAATAATTTTCTTTACCATTTATAAACTACAGTACAATTTAAATCTACTTTTTTTGAAATTCCAGTATCTTGTTGTCCATGATACGAAATTTGTCTCGAAATTTGGTAAATAAAATTGTTGGTAGATGTAAGTACCAACTAAGTGCTCGTAGGTACTTTAAAATTACAATTTACAATCATAAACCAGGACAGGAAAATAGGTAGGTGAGTTTTCTTACATGCTCTAAGAAAGATTTGGTTACCTATTAGTAATAAACAAAGGACATTTACTATACCTAAGCAATTATATCATCAAATATTTGAGATTGTTGTTGTAGGTACGTAATATTCCAAATGGCCAATTTTTCGTAAATTACTTTTTCTATATTGTTTTCTAAAATTTTCATTTACATTCATGACAATTCTTGTTTCAACAAGCAGCAACCAGACATAATGGCAATTGTTTTGTCAAATGTAGCACACAAAAACAAAAACATTTAAAAACGATATCTACATGAAATTTACTTTAAATTTAATTAAACTAAAATGTTCAAAATTCTAACTGAACTGATACGTATTCACTGATAGGAGATGAAGATATATTTATTTAAATATTTAATTAATTACTTTAAAGGAATATGTACCGCCTACTCATTATAAAAATACTACAGTTCAATACTGCAGTCCTTAGGAAAATGGTCCTATCTGTAAAAATGCTGTTTAGCTATTATTTTATATAAATTCATATATACAAATTTCGTGGAAACGTCTATTCGGCTTTTTAGTATTAAAATTGTTTTACATAAATATAATAATAAAATCTACCTTTACTTAGGGCAGTTGTACATTTTTTGTTAGCATATTTGTAATAATTTATGCACAAAAATCTCAAAATTTGCAGGTAGGACCTTCGTCCTAATAGCGCACAGTAAAGTAAAATTCCACCTAACCTTAAAAAATCACTACCACATTTACCCTCATAATACCCTCTTAATTTACTTCCGGCAGATGATAATCTAATCCCCAAATAAATCACTTACAAGACACAAAATGACACATTTAAGAAACTCTACCCCATTATCCCAATCCACTCTCCGCCTCTGCTCCACCTTACGCCCGTGTGCGGAATTACAGGAGTAAATTTACGAGTTAGCGCGGGTTATCCCTTTATAGGACGTGTCAACGCCGTGTCCTCGATGATTAGCTACACTCGCACATCATTAGCGCCCTGTTTACGACTAGTTCGAAGTGACAGCATGCACTGGGGGTGAAGTGCTCAGTGCCTTGACTAAGAAAGATGGAATGGATTATGAGCACAGAGTACTCTTTATGGGCTACTTTGAGGGAGATTCCATCCTTGATGGATAAGGGAAAGAGGGTAAGATAATGGTAGTTTTTACTGCGGGTTTAATTACCGGTAAGGATATTTGAATTCATCGGAGAGATGAACCGGTGAAAAGATAAATCACGTATTTTTAGTGATGTTCGCGAGGCGAAATTGCAAAATAATGAACTGAAAGTTGTAATATCGATCTAAAAATTAGCGCTTACACATTGTACATTTCAACTTAAAATTATAATTGTCGTTTTCATAAGTGCAGAGGTTTGTCTGTATTTAGGGACACATGCTATATTTTTTTGAAATTTGTGAAAAGTTTAAATTTGTTTATTTGTATGGTTTTAGAACAACTGGATTAAGTAAAAATAAATTTCGTTATTTATGAACCTTCGGTCTTATCCAGAAAACTGAATTTTTAACTTAAATAGGTACAATCACTACAATATTTGATTTATGACGTTCCTGTCCTTCCTGTCTTACAATATTTTTATCCGGAAACAAATATGTGATTTTAATTTTTTAATTTTTTTTTCAATTATTATTCTTTAATGCTATCAGATAAATAATGTTTTATTTATATTATATGTAGTCATTACAAAGAAATACAATATTAACACAAATTAATACACTCGGTAAAAGAAAAAACGCATCACTTTCTTGATAATGCACCAAAAATTCCGAATTTTTAGACCGCCATAACTCGGTTGAATTTGGTCGAAAATGGATGAATCTTTAAGTTCTACCAAGTTTGAAATTTCCGCTTTAAGATCATGGAAGTTAATCTGTTAGTTAGTTTCACCCCCTGCCACTCCTCTAAGAAAAAAAATGTTTTTGATGTCAAAAAATGTCAAACTTTGACAACTTGTACCTGGCGCAGAAAATAAGTGAATTCCATCCACTACCAAGGCGATAAAGTTCATTCATTTTCCTGTCGGGGAAAAAAATTGAGTACTTTCGATGATTTTCGAAAAATAATTGCATTTTGTGCCTTTTCGGTCATAACTCTGCTAATTTTGCACAGAAATCAATGAATCTTTGAACAGGCACAAGACTGAAGTTTCCTCTTCATTGCTGCAAAATCTTATTCAAGTAAATAGGTACCTACCAATTTCAGATTTCATTCATTACATTAATTTCCTTTAGGAACATTAAATTACGAAAGAATTTTCTGTGTGAAATTCATAAACAATTTTTAACCTAAATGAAAATATTGTAGTTATTGTTTTGAGTGTGATTGCATTATAGGTAAGTTAAGTTTCCGCTAAGTAAGTAGCAAAGAGAAATTTCTTTTTGATGTGTTAATCCACTAGAAGTAAATTCAGCAAATATTGAAAACCTAAATACATAAATAAAATTCCTAGTGATATCTATTCATATTTACATGTAGTTATTTAAATAAGCCATAATATTTGCTCCTCGCTTGATTCACTGCTGGATATAGACACTCTGTGAATTACGACACGACACAATGTCTGCAACGCCTTCCTGAATCGCTCAGGGATACAGAAGCAAATCCTTTATTCATATATCAAACTTACACCTCATACATTCCAATCTTGGACTCCATTCTTATCTCATCTACAATTCATGTATGCGCCGTTCTCTGCCTGGAACTGTGACATGTATTGTGTTATATAAGACACTAGGTTTTAGAGACTGCATCACATAAAGAATTAATTTGTCTTTGTTACAATATGCAAGGCTGTTGTATGAGCATCTTTCTTGTTTGTGCCTAAATTGTTTTCATGCACGAGTAGACGTAAGAAATAAAGTAGGTACAGCGACCTTTATTATACATTTTCTTTTACATTCATATTCGTTTTTTTTTCAATTAATATTGTTCAGTAGTGAAATGAAAATAATCATAATATAAATTGAATCTTGATTGTTGAAATTTTGATGTTGGAAGTAGAGCAACGGTTATCGGTTAACCGATTGCCCGGTTAACCGGTTTGGTCGGTTTTTTGAAAATAGAAACCCGGTTAATCGCTGTTATACGGTTAATCGCGGTTTTTTCAACTAACCGTTTTTTATAAACCTTGTTTTTCGAATAACCGCGGTTTTTCGGTTCACTGCGGTTTTTCGGTTCACTGCGGTTTTACGTTTGATCATAGTTTCTGGAGGTTATTCGCTTAATCGCGGTTAACCGACTATTCTCGGTCTTGTGATTAATCGGTCATCCTTAGTTACTATGCGCGTGCATAGTGTTAATAATTTGATGTTATAGTATGTTTTTTGATAGTGACAGGTTTTGTTTATAAAATATGTAATAATTATTAACCGTGAATCTCGGTTCACCGTGGTTTTCTGTTAACCACAGTTATTCGTTTAAGTTACCGCAGTCACAAGAAAGCAGAAGCGGATTTAGGGGTGGAGTCAAGAATATTGACAGAAAAAAATTAAATTTCAGTTACAAAATAATATAAACGTAAAATGATATGTCTATTATTATTATGAATTGTAAAAAATCTAAATTATTAATTAAATAATATTGAAGAGACGTGATTTTTTTTAAATGGGTATAATGTTTAACACAGAGTTGAGAGAAGTGCCAACTATTATCCGGTTACATTACATTTATAACTACCTAAACGAGAGTAAACATGTAGTTTTTCATAACCGAAAGTTCAAATTTACTTTACTTTACTAAAGAAAAAACCACTTGAATGAAAAAAAATTGCCTGCGGTGCATTTTCCCCCTATCCATTAATAAGACTTCTTTAAGTTTGAAAACCTTTCCCCCCTCCCTCCAAAACAAAAGTTTGGATCCGAGCCTAGAGGAAAGTATATCAAGTCCTTATAGGAATAACAATAAGATGTCTGTTTAAATAAGTCTAATAATGCTAGCTGTATCCCTTCTATCCCAAACAAGGTATACTAATCAAGTATTTCGTTATTTGCTGCATAATATTTCTCCATATATTTCAGTAAATATATCTAATTGGATAATAAATATCAGATATTGATAAAAATTCTACAAAAATAATCAAATGGCAATTTTTATTATCTATTTCACTTTTCGAACCTATACGAATTAGGTTAAACAAAACATTTGAAGACCACATAGGAAGAACGATCAAAGTCCAAAAAATCAAAAAATGAGTTTTTGGTACCATCTTGTAGCAAGCAAAATAAGTAAATTTTCATAGCGTTCAGTAAATTGCAGTAAAAACGATCAAAGTTACGATTTTCAGGCATTGAAATAATTGTGTCCACTGGAAGAACGATCCAAGTCCACTTTGTTCAACGGAATTCCGATCTTAGTTAATTGTTTATAACAAATTAGATTTTTTTACAAGAACATTAATGTTATTATTTTTTATTATCAAACCTATAACTGTAAGTTGGAATAAAATCAACCATTATTTTTAATAAACCATATTACCAATATACGAGTCTTCAAATCTTAAAATCCAATTATCTCGAAACTATCAAAATGGACTTTGATCATTCTTCCTATGTGGTCTTCATTTGTCACAGTCATCAGATGGTAAAGACTTACAATCTCCGATAACTGAGACATCGTTGGACATGTTCCATAATTTATAGACGTGTACTTGAACTATTACGAGTTAGAAATTCGATTAAATTCACCGGGGTAAAATAGCTGAGCAGCTGACGCTAGGCGCTAGAGTACAAAGCAGTTACAAAAAGTAGAAAAAGGAAATGAGTTCTTTTCTCCTGGTCTCTGATGGATAAAACAAAAATGAAATACATGAAACAGAAATGAAATATCGAACTAAAGTGTCATCTGTTTTGTGGTTTCAAAAGTTTGTAGAATCAAATATAAGTTTAAATAAAAACAACAAAACGTACCAATTTTCGAAGAATTCCGTGATAGATGGTTTGTGTCAAAATAAAAATATATTATATTTTTGTTACCAGGATATACTCGTAACTGTACTTTTAATAGCATTGATAATTAATACATCGAAGGTTTTGACTGGGTTTTCAAATTTGAAGTCTAGATTATTTAGCGATACGATAAGTATAGTGACTAATTTCTTTATGATCATTAACTTTTTTTAAGCTCTTGGCACGTCCCTTTAAAATCTAATACCCAGTTAAAAATTTAAACCTATTTGTTAAAATTTAAAATAGGAGTCAAACGTAAACTATAGACCTCAAGGTAAATTATGATATTTAATATTTTATCTACAACTATTCATTTTATATCTAACTCCAAATACAAAATGTGCCTCATATTACACAGCGTGTAATATGAAATTTAATATTCCACGCTTGATTCAACCAATAGCAAGCAAGTATTTTCTTAGAGTTGCATGCATTTGTCTGAAGTTTGTTGGTCGATGACAGATAATAAGTAAGGTTATGTGTGTTTCATTGATACAACAAACCATTTAACTGCAACAAATAGTATCGTATTCTATCGTATTGCCGTAAAGAAGGTAAATTATGGATATTGAAAGTAGTGAAATAATATGTTCACCTTTAGAGATACGAGAAGCAGCAAGAGTGGTGTCATTAGATTTGTTGCTCAGTTGTGTGTTTCTAACATTGCTAAAAACAGTAAATTTTGATATTTTAATGAATTTCACAAATTTTAGTAATTGTACATTAATTTTGTAAGTAAATAAATTATTCTAGCAAGCATTTTCTCAGAGTTGTAGTAAGCGTAATGATAGTTGCTTGTTAATCGATGACAGATGTAGATTAACATTTCATTTACAAGTAGTTGTAGATAAAGTATAGTATTTGACTCGCATATAATGGTTATATTACACTCGGATGATTAGAACACTCGCCTATGGCTCGTGTCCTAATTTTCATCTTCGTGTAATATAACCTAGATTATATGCTCGTTAAATAATATACTATTATACCTAAATATAATACATATTTCCACTAAACAACCTGTTTTTTCGCAATGAAAATAATTTCTGTTATATGTTGTTCTTTTACGAACAATGAAAAATAATGTAGCATATTCTGAAAATTTATTATGTCAATGTCACCATGTTTCCAATACAGTTTCCAGTTTGTCGTTTGTACTCCTAGTATATTTGCCAAAGGCACACATCACGTACAAGAGAAATTGCTGACCTTTATTTATTTCCGAAGATACCGAAGAATAAGTATCCACACAGCAGTTTTGTCAAATTATTGTCCTATATAATTTTAAGGCACATTATTCTTGCGATGTAAAATTGTAAGGGTAACGTATTTTGTGTTGGTACAATTTATGAAAAAGAAATGCCACTCATTCTTGCATATAAAAAAGGTTTTATTTATTCCCTTTGATATTTTTATAATGCATAAAGTCAGGGCCGGCTCAAGGCACGATAAGGATATCGCTTCCAGATAAGCTTGATATTTGATCTAACAGTAGTAGGCATAATAAATTAATAAATTTTCTGAAAGGTTACAAAGTCACAATTATAGTTCTGAAGTTTATAATTCGTCGAATTGACGTGTTCTATAACCTTTAAATAAAATAAATACAGAATAGCAATTTAAAATAAATTAAACATATTTGTTCCGAAATACATTGTAAAATACTCGGTAAAATATTTACGTGATTGAAGCACAGAGTTTCATATTGTTAATTATGTACTATACACGTGTTAGCGTATCCATGTAGCTATTTGAAAAATAAAACTAAGTAAATACAAAACAGAAACAAATATTCAACAGCCAATTTTGTTATTGTATACTGAAATACTTCATACAAATTACTTCAATGTTATAAAATGTAAAACTGATCAATATTTCATTAGGGAATTTAAAATTTATACCGTAAACCGGGGCTACTTTGATTTCGCGGGGCAACTTTGATTTTTCCCGGGAAAGTTATTTATTTGCTGTGTGCAACACTGTTGCGTTCGATAGTGATTTTTTTTATAACATAGATGATAGCACTGACATTAAATTCTCTTTTTGGTTTAACAGCATAAATGTAAGTCTTATAGGTTTCCAATTATTAATTATTAAAAATAAGGGTATCAATTGCATGAAAAACTAGAGCGTTATACTTTTAATTGCACAGAGTTGCTTCATGTCAATACAAGTTTGATGAAAGTGTTTTTGCATTATTTGATCCTTTATGAGTATATAACCTGAAAAGCGCTTGAAAATGTATATTGGTTATAGTTTTATTTAATGATTTATGATGTGGGGCAACTTTGATCATTTTTTGGGGTTACTTTGATATACATTCATTGTGTTATTTTTCACTTGTAGTAGCAGTTAAGAATTATCTAGTACTGAAATATCATTATCAGAAGATTCAGAGAGGTATAATAATTCCCCTACGATTTCGGCGAATGAAGTTTCTATAAATCTGGCTGAAACTACAGGAAATAATGATAGTGTTATTCAAGATATTGCGATTAATTCGTATGTATTAGTAAAAGTTTTATCAGAAAAGAAAATGATGTACAAATATGCTGCAATTGTTAAGAAAATTATATCGTCTGATGAACTTGAAACAGTAGGACTGAAATCGCTTGATACAGTTAATAGAGTTTTTAAACTAAATGAAGATGATTGTTATAAAAATGTGATATTTTGGAGCACCTTCTCTCCAGATATAATTAACAAAAATTTCCGCCGCTAAAGATGTATGTTTAAAGAAAGTGTACCTGTTTTTTTTAAAAAAATGATATATCTAGTATTATTTTCCTACTCATAAATACTCAGAATTATATATTTTTAAATTTTTTGTTAAGTAATATTACATGTGATAATTATTACCTACTAGGAACTGAGTGCCTATTTTGTTACACACTTTTTGGATGAATAATAAGATATAATAAATGTATATTTACATTTAAATCGAGGTATCAAAGTTACCCCACAATGTAAAATTATTAATAACTCAAAAACTATGCAACAAAAAATTTTTTTTATTTTTTATTTGGGTTCTATTTTGGGGCTACTTTAATATGGTACAATAAAATTATGAGGTCTCAAAGTAGCCCCATTTTGAATATAACTTTGATTCGATACAAACAATAAAAAATTTCAATGAAGGAATTGAAACAAAAATTTTTTTGGTATATATTCGTACTCAGATAACTAAGCTCTTTCTAATTCCTTAAGTTCATGTCAAAATCATTATTGGCTTAGAAGTTATAAACAAAAAAGTAATATTTACTTCTTAAAGTAGCCCCGGTTTACGGTACAGTTATTTTTGTGTAAGTCTTGCAATAAAGTACCTACACACCTACAACAGAAATAAAATACGATAGAACTTAAATTTTTAATACTTAACACACACACACACATACATATAGACATCATCGTTAAACTATCAAAAATGAATTGTAAGGACACTAATTCGGACTCATCCACTTAATACTCACTACCCGATTTGTCTGTCAATTTCGTTACAATATTTTGTTGGTTTATTGGTAGATTGCAACATATAAATACTTTTACTATGTTATGAAAGTTATTTGCAGTATTAAAGAATTTTAATTTTTTTCTGCGTAGGAAAAAATTCGCAATTCAAATATTTCAATATGTACTGATACAAAACTATTTTATGATTGAAAGCTAACATATTTGAGTTTATAAACAATAACTAAAATTTATTTCCATGAATTGGTTTAAAAACAATGAATAATATTTCAGCAAAAAATTCCCCGCTCTCTTTGTTTTCAGCAGCTATACAAAATCTGACAACTAATTTGCCAGTAATAAATATCTGACAGGCAGAAAAACGCAAATTCACGACCAAACTTATTCTGAGGCTGAGCAGCTGCGGTAGAAATAAAACACACCGTTAGGTGGAGGATATTTTGCAGGGAAGTTTAGTTTTCTCCAAAAACATAGTTCCACCACGGGTGCATAATTACATTTTAAACTCGTGACAAAGTGCCACTACTGCCGGATATAATGTTTTGCCGGATATTATCTTGCGTCCAAGTTTGTTAAATGCAAGATAATTTATTTTTGTACATTTTTTAACTTTTATTCTGTATTATTCTTTTCCTATTTCTAGAAATAATTACATAGATAAAACCTTAAACCAACTTCTGTCAGAAAATGATTTACTAGGTGGATGTGTTTTGTGATTTATTGTAGTCGTAAAAGAAAATAATGTGTTTTTACCTCTCGCCTTATATATTCTCCCAAGTAGAACAAAATGTTAACTTTAGTTGCTATGACCAAATTTTAACTTTTAAAACGTTGTATCAACTTACGTTTAGACATATATTAGTAAAGGTCGAATTTATATGCGGTAAAAAAATAATATTTTAGACAAAACATATATTGTTACATTTTTTTAAATACTTCTCTCGAAAAAAATTTATATTTTGGTTTAACGAACGCCCTAAAAAGTAAAATAATGTATGTTGAAAAACTAAAGTTATGAGCCAAAAACTTGCAATATCCTGCTAAATGTCAATGTGTGCTTAAAACGTCATTTTGAGAAACATTTCCTAATTTTGAACGCCTGTCTCTCGGTACCTATTGGATCAAAAAATACGTTTAACCAGTGGATTTTAAGGAAATTTAATGTTCTTTCCGAAAATGAAAACAAAAAGTTCGTAGGGCCCATAGTTTTTGAGTTACAGGCGAAAAATCTAAAAAAGGTAATAAAAATCGTGGTTTTTTCCCCCACCCCAAGTTAGCACAGGGCTCTCGTGGTCGATTATATGTATAATAAGTTTTTATGCGGTAAAAACCTAAAATAATAAGTTATATGCGAAATAAAATCCGACCTCTATAATATTAGTCATTTCGATAATGTTGTATGAAGAAGTTAGTATTTTGTAATTACAACAAAATGTATATCCTTAGTTATTTTAATTGGCTTTTAAATTGTTTATTATTTTATCATGTGTGTTGATAAATATATACCAAATAGGAAGAAATAATTTTATGTTTTATTCAAGGAGTAAAGATCCTTCAAAACTAAAAACAATACAAAAATATAATATAGGTACACTATACCTTTTTACTTTTTAGATTGATCATGGTTTTCTGGCTACATTTTGATTGTAAAGTATAAATATTTGCATTCCTATTCATCCCCTTTTGCGAGATTTCTATTTACAGCAAAAATAATGAATTATGCATTTTTATTCCCAAATAACTTTTAAAATGTTGTGAAATCGCCAAACTTTTACGTGCAAATACCACCAATTTGCAAGTGAACAAAAATTCAACTTATAAAATACTTAATCCTAATGAAATCAAAGTAGGGCAGAGTGTATACCATCGGGACAGTATTAGCCGAGGGACACTGCTTAATAGTATACTGGGCAACTAGGGACGAAAGTGGCGTTTCTTGGCACTTTTGTCTCGAGATGTACTTACACGATATTTTTTTCAATATCTGCACCGAAAAGTAATTAGAAGTTGAAGAAAGGGATGAACCGGATGATTATAACATTGGAACATGTATAACAATTCCATAAAATAAATAAAAATAATATAAATAATCAATTTCGAACCCCGAATGAAGCGGGAGGAAAAGTAGTAGGAAGGAAAAAACAAGAGGACAAAAAAAAAATTCCTCCCTAGGGAGGAAAAGAATTGACCTGTCAGAAACACCTCAGTTCGTCCTTAATAATAGGGACGAAAGATGGCGTTTTCGGAGCAAGTATTGAATAACTAATATTTAAAACTGTGTTTTTATGTTTGAATTTACCTCCAATATCGAACTGTTTGCCGTATTTTCATAAGTATTTAGAATCATGTTTTGTATTTTAATTCTGAGACAAATTAACCTCCCTATTTTAAAACGATTTGAAATTTTTAATTCTGCAGTCTATACCGTTAGGACAAAGAACTGCGTTATGTTTGGGACACCGTGTCCCAATTGACCATAAACTCCAAGAGCAGAAAAAAGGTTAGACAGCATATTCATTTTTAATATTAATGACATTGATGTGCCAAATTTGGCCAAATCTTCATTAATTTTGTTATTTAGATAATATATTAAGTTTTACAGACTGTGATATTATTTTTATTTGATAAAAATATAGTTGCCCCGAGTATGACACCTACGTGTACCAAGGATTACGCATAGATGTCACCATTGGGACATTTTTCATATTTTGGAGTGTAATTTAGAAAAATTGTTATGAATTATATAGAGAAAACATGTATAGGTACTTATACCTGTACACAAATATACCATGTGTTTTATAAAAGAGCAGAAAAAATATTTCCCATAAAGTGTCCCAAGGAAGTCCGCTCTCCCCTACGTAAATTTATTGAAATTTATTCCAAAAGTTGCACAAAAATATTCAAAATTGATCCTCTAAACTTTTTTAAACTGAGTCTACAGCCTCAATTGTTTGTTTCTGTATTTAAAAATTTATTTTTAAACAGCAAAAAATCCTTTACTTAAATTTTACCACCCCTTTTTACGGAATTGATTAATAAAATTATAAAGATTCCACAATTTTCATTTTACATGTAATTTTTTAATAAAGAAATATTCATTGACGCCAATGAGTAATGTTATATTTTACTCGCTAGGTAGTAATCTTGAAAATAACTCAAAAATGTACTCAACTATAAGGTAAAACTTCATTTTGGTTTTTAGTCAATTTAACTTACTAAGTTAGAAGTTTAAAATAAAATATTTCCACGAGTAATCAGTTTAAATCTATTTTATAAAATAAATAAATAATTCGCAATTATTATTATCACAGATAAAGTATTGTATTGTACTTTACTAATTTTAATGATATCGCCTCCGACTCGTATAGAAAGTAATTATCATTTCATTGAATAAAATGTTTTGTGGCTAAAATTTCAATCAATGTATCTACCCATATTCTGAAATAAAGACTTACTGATTTTATAAACCAATTAATTTTTGAACCTATATAGAAAATGAAACGTATCGCTTTCAAAACGTCATAATTTTGAACCTCATGGGTTTGTATCCCTAGGGTGACTTGATGGCACACACAGTATTAATTTTTTACTTATACTTTTTACCACGACGTTTTTACTTTACCACCATGTGTGTTACCAGTCAACGCGTCATAATTTAAAACCCAAACATAAATTAATATTACAAAAATATTCCATATTTTTAATAGGGTGCAGTTGTCCGTTTCTATTATCCACCCTCATATAAAGCAGTTATTACTAAAGCAATTACATTGTGAATCATAAGAGGTATAATTCACAATATATACGGAGTCCTCTCGGGTATATTCGGCTCGGTTCGGCAGGACACGATCATGAAGCACTAAGCGTGGGATTGGAGTGTCATAGCTCATGAACTGACCGGGCCAGGCTTCATGAATATGCAAGAAGTTAGCTGTCGTCGCAATGCCGCAAGTCATTGAACAAACATGAGTGACCAACCGGCCAAAGCTGCCTTCGTTCGCTGTAATGTGCTCAGGAGATATTTGATGTAGTAGGAAGATCAATGAGTTTATTAATAAACAAACTGATTGAGTTTGGTACTACTTGCAGGAATATCTGATTACATTGGCGTATTTACTGAATTAATAAAGATATCATGTTTTATGTGCTTTCTAAAAGTATACTGCAGAAAATATCCCTAAGACGCCATTTTAAGATATCCTAAAGATATAATAATCTTTCCTTCCTATTATTAGGGACGAAAGTGAGGTATTTTTGACGAGACTGTACCTCCCCAGGGAAGAAATATTATATTATACAGGTTGGTGGAGGTGAAATGCGAACATAGGGAACATACATGACAATCGAACTTTCCTGCTAGGTATCTTGATATATTTTGTAGTAGTGTCCCAAAACGAAGTAATGTGAATTTGTGTGGCAAAAAGAGTAATCAATAACAGAAATAATAATAAAATCTAAAAGTGCATGTAAACTTTCTCGTTCTGCTCGTACACATACATTATTATGCAAATAAAATATTTTAATGAAAATAAAAATTTCAATAATATGACAGCTACTTTGACATTGACAGTACTTATTCCACGTATATCAAAATGCCTAGCATGATAATTCCATTGTCATATATTTCCCTATGTTCGCATTTCACCTCCACCAACCTGTATATTTAAGGACTAAAGTGCATGAATTAATCCTGATGTTGAAGTTTATTTCACGAGCTGAAGGTGAGGAAAACAATCACCTGAGGGATTAAAGATACTTTGGTTCTATGGTATGTACGCATTTTTTGCACTTCATCCACAAACGAATGCAAAATAGTTAAATAGAATACACATTTTGCTATTTTGACAGTAAACTTTATAACAAATATTTATATTGTTACCATAGACACTCTGTAACAAATAGCACGTATTTACTTTACAACGGGATTAAATATGAAAAATAATGAGAACCTCAGTCAAAAGTATTCTCCCGACTCGTGCAGTGGCAGCCCTCGTTTCGCTCGTGTTGCCAACTCCGCACTCGTCGGAAAAAACCCACTTTCGTCCCTAGTTGCACAATATACTATTTTTGAGAAATTGCATTGTTTGATCTCAAAATTCAATATTATGAAAAATAAATTTGTAAAATACTACAATAAACTTTCATGGTACGTGTTTGCCAGGATAAACTAGAAATGCATAAAATTTTGCGTTGCCAGTGTGTTTACAATATATCCCAATTATGTATCACATGTAATTCTCTGAGATGTTTACATTCAGTATGTCATTTTTGATCGTACTTGAGATGTGACTAGGACAGATTTACGTAATATCCCTTAAGGTACAATCAATGGCGTAGCTAGTGCTTGGTGGGTCCTGTATTAAAAATTACAATAGTAGCCCCACCTCCCAAAGCTGTGCACAAGTACAGATACAAAGTACTGAAGTACAAGTAATTTCCTGAATAATGTAATAATTAAGTACAAGTACAAATACTCAAAAGTTAAAGTACAAGTACAGTACTTGTTGCAGAATTTAAGTTATTTGCACTATTGCAGCTCTCGCCTTCGGCTCGTATTGCAATTACCGTGCGCGAGTAAAGCCTCATTCCCAGCTATCGTTTTAACGCGTAGTGGATAGCGCGTAGTAGCTAGTAGATAATGCATAAAATTTTGTACGATGGACTCTCGCTGAAGCATTCCCACGTCTGTTCAAGAGTTGTGCGTAGTGCACAAGCGTAGTGCACTAGCGCAAATGCTTGCAAGGTTCAAGCTTTTAGACACTATGCGTAAGCGTTATTGTGAGATAGAGATATAAATGATATATAGTTGCCCTTGTCTTTCTACGTCGAACTGTCAGAATAGCAGAATTCTAACATCTAACCTGCATTTGTTTGAGTGATAATGAAAGAGCTAATAGAAAAATGAATAAGACGGTCATAAGACGTAGAAGAATAGCAGTTGCTACGACAGCTTCCGTTTTTATTATGCAGTCTTCTGCAATAAATAAAAAGCGTCGCAAGCGTAGATGGTGGGTTCACCCTATCAATCAAAAACGTTTATTGCAAGGCGATTGCAAGGTGATTGGGATAATTTAATCAGAGAAATGAGGCTTTGTGACGAAGTTTTATTTTTTGATTATACTAGACTAAATGTCAATCAGTTTTTATCAATCAAACAATCAAACAAAACACGAAACAAATATCTGCCTATGCTTTTCAAACCAAGTTCAAAAACTAAATGACGTAGTGTCGATAAGTCGATATTCTACAAAACTATTCATGTATCATTGTGTCCGATAGATGTCATCACTATCGATTTATGCATTAAAACATTCGCTGGGAATGGTCCTAAAACTTATTTCTAAACACTACGCATAACGCTTGTGTTTAATGTATTATGCACTATCCACTACGCATTAATGAAATAGCTGGGAACGAGGCTTAATAAAGAATCACTTTACGCTCTTAATACACAAATAACTATTTAAACACCCCATGGACGATGACGATTCATGTAAAGTGGATACCTACTGTTACTGTCCTTTGTTCAAATAAAATCTAATTAAGTACCTAGTACAAACCCATATAGTTCGTTGAGAAATCATATGCGGTTTATGTTGTCTGTAGTAAATTTTAGTTATAAACAACATGGAAATAAATATTTTTAACTAACCCTATTTTAATAGGTAGCTACAACAGGATTTTGCTAAATTCACCGTATACAGGTTGGTGGAGGTGAAATGCGAACATAGGGAAATATATGACAATGGAGTTATCATGCTAGGCATCTTGATATACGTGGAATAAGTACTGTCAATGTCAAAGTAGCTGTCATATTATTGAAATGTTCATTTTCATTAAAATATTTTATTTTTATAATAATGTATGTGTACGACCAGGACGATAAAGTTTACATGTACTTTTAGATTTTATAATTATTTCTATTATTGATTACTCTTTTTGCCACACAAATTCATCGTTTTGTGACAGTAAGTACTACAAAATATATCAAGATACCTGGCATGAATGTTAGATTGTCATATATGTTCCCTATGTTCGCATTTCACCTCCACCAACCTGAATTATATGTATTGCTGACGTTTTTATTCGTTTTAATCGTTTCATATGTTAGATACTTAAGTTGTCAAAGCCTTTGACGATACAAATTTTTGCTTTACTTCAAAATATTGTCCTCAACAAAAAACAGAAAAACCGCACTTACATACACAATAAACAGTCACCTGTGAGCTGCGAAATAAAATTCAAAAACTCAAAACCTCATTTAGTGAAAACACCTACACCTACTTCATAGCGCAGTCGGAGTTCGTGTACTCAAAATCCACAACATAACACTTCTTGTCAAACATATAAACAAGATTAATAGCCCGACTCGGCTCCAGTGAATGTCGGCAAGCGAAGCTACGCTTTCCGGCTTGGCGCAACCGCGCCCGTGAATTATGCAGATCAAATAGCCGAGCGTAAACGCAGGTTTTCCGGCTAGGTTTAATATTTGTGTTTGAGTTTTTTGTTTCGTTTACTGCGACCCGCATTGTAAAGCTTAATGGATATTTTTATTTGGATTCCGGTTAAATATACCAAGGGAAAATTAAAATTAAGGTTAATAAAAATAAATGGTTAGTTTTGTATAATAAATGGTTCTGGTTTTTTGCCTTATTGCTAACCCGGTTGGGGTATTTTAATGACTGTGTAGGTACATTTATTTATGATTTATTATACATGTTTTAAAACATTTAAAAAGTAACAAATAACAAAGGCATACAATGGTGAATAAGTACATCGAAATGTTAAAATTTTATTCAAAATGTCAATAAGTACTAACGTAAAATTGTATTTTATTTTATTATTTTACAGAATCGTCATTTAATAGGATTTTAAAATTAAAATTATAGAATGACTGACATTTCTTTAAAATGATGGTGATTATGTCTGTTATTGCTTCTGTACAATTTAAAAACGTGACATTATAGGTACCTAGGTACCTATTGGAATTTAAAAATAAAAACATTGGTTACTAAATGCAAATTATTAATTGCTGTGACATCAATTAGCAAAACTTGGAGTTAATTTTTATCATTTGATAATCCATTATACGTTGATTAATGCACAAAAATAATTTTTTTCTTTTGAAATCGATAATATACCTACATTAGTCGGATAGCGGGTATAGAGAGATGTTTTTAAACAGGCAACCCATTGACTGTAATAATTTATGTAAAATTCGCATTTTTAGTAATTTTAGAAATTATTTAACAAAATACGGCAAGGTTTTTTATAAATTGCATTCTATAGCCATGTAAGCACAACCTGTAAGTACATCTTTGTAAAATATGAGGTCATCGATTTCAAAACCAAAGTCGCAAAATGATTTATTGTAACATGCTTTTTTGCTTTGCATTTGATAGCAAGAGATGGGCCTTAAGGCGGTGACGTTATTTATCCCGAAAACTACGCATCGGATCAAAAATCTAAAAAAGACGTATCAAATATTTTCGAGAGGGCCATCCAATGACACCCACGTCGATCTAAGTATCTGATCTATTTCTTATTGAACGTTAGTTAGATAACAGGTACCTATGTGTAATAAATAGTTTATTACAATTTTATAAATACTTACGTTATATATTATTATTGCTCATACAGAAATTTCACAGTTATTGTTGCTAATGGCATCCTAAATAAATATGTTCATAAAATTTACTTACTTAATCCTAAAACCCTTTCTACCTTTTCAGGTGTAAGGTGTAAAATTTAAATATTATTTAATATTTGTAGTTTAAAAACACATAACAGTAAAAATGTGTAACACATAAAATACTCTATCTAGAAATACACACACACACTACGTACTTTAATCAGTTAATGAATTTATATTACAAAATCATATTTCCTTGTTTCCATAAATTTAAATATAAATAGTGATCAATTACATAAATATCACAAAGTAAATATACTCAAATAATGAACAAAATATATTTTGTGTGCGTGGGTCTATGAATATAAAAAATAAAATAAAACACTATAGGTATGTATGTTAATTATGAATTACATGTATATTTGTTATTTATAATATACAGTATGGTCAATATAAAGAAAAATTAATGTAAATGTAAAGTGGATATTTACACAAAATATAAATATAAAAATATTATAAAACAAAATCGTTCGGTTTATGAATTCGTCGTTGAGTAATGTATCTAGATTAGTATTGGTGTGAGATTATATTTATATAATTAGGTATTATTTATTTTTGCTGAAGAGCAACAACAACATGCTAAGGTCAAAGGAGAAACTAATCTAATTTAACCGACGTTGATCGTTGATCTCCTATATTTTTAATAACATCTGAAGTCCTGTATTGTCTGTTGTGTGTCTTATTTATAGAGTTACCAGACGTCCTCTTTTTCCCGGACATGTCCTCTTTTTTAGGGTAGATGTCCGGGTGCGGTATCTTTTGTCATATTTAATATAATTGTCCTCTTTTTAGAAATTATGATACTTACATTGACAAATTTTCGGTATTCGCCGTAATAGGAAAAGAAATAATTATTTTAAATTGTTAGCATTAAGGATATCTTGCGGATGAAAGGTACATTAAAAAATTTCGCTATTTTAATACTAGGTACTTATTATAAGTAGTGGCAAAGTAGATATTTCTACGTTTGACAATTTTATTTTGATTCGATATTGTTCATTTTAAAAAAACTTAAAATTTAAGTGGAAGCGATGCAACTGGCCATAAATGTAGTAATTTAACGGAGGATGGCTTCAACATAGAAAATTTGCTGTGAATAAATCTTTTGGTTCAGGTGATGCCAATTTCTGTGTTTGAATATTTTAGATTTTTACTTGCATATTTTAAATGGGCACCAGATTGAAATTATACATTTATGTTTATAAGTCTAGATATGGCGAGAGGTTGTGTGCTGGCCACATCAGATTTTTTCAATATGTGTTTTGAATTTTTGTTATTATTATTAATATGATTGTATTTTATTTACGATTTAAAAAAATTTAAATTCAGTTCAAATTGCTCGCCACGCCTCTTTCTAAAAAAATTTCGCCTGCGGCATTAAATTCTCGACAAACACAATTATAATTCGAATGATTCATCTCTTGCAAATATTAAGATTTTATAAAATATTTCTTTTCGGAAACAGCTGTTGCAATTTTCATTGTTCACGAAGCCGGAAACTCCGCAGGAAATACAATAAACAAATAACGAACAATAAATAAAATTTCTCTTGAACAAAGACAAAAAACGTATACTCATATAACTCATTTTTTGTAAAACGAGAAAATCGTAAAATCTGTTAAATTAATTTTTTCGGCATCAGATGCAACAGCTGTGTAATAAAATTGCAATTCTCAATCAGTTCACGAATCCGAAAACTCCTCAGAAAATCCAATAAATAAATAACAAACAGTAAAAAAATTATCCCTTGAACGGTTGAACTAAAAACACTTTGTCCTGAATGCTGAATAAAGTCGATAAGCTTGCAAAATCCCCGGCATCGTCACGAACTCAACCACAACAGTGTTTTATTTCATTCTTTCTGCCCGTCTCGAAATGCAGCGAACGAAATTAAATGCGGTGTTCACAGGGGCATTTCTGTTTGTCTACTTTATTGAAAAATACTTTGGCGCGGAATGCATTATTAGCCATGTTTACTCTCGCTCCGGTCGTGAGCCTTGGACTCAAAGAATCAATCGATTCAGGAAACAAAGCGGTTCAAAACGAACAAATATTTTAATAAATTTGCATACAATCATGTCAACGAGGCAAGGCGACGAGGGTATTCGACTGTAACAGAAAATTTACCGAATTATTTTCGGTTAAGGTGACACAATACGTTCAGACAGACAGGCGTTCGTATTTTGCTAATAACTTGATTTAGGAAAAATTTAGAGAAAAAATGTATTTACAATGTTATTTTATAATTGCATTCTTAACATTGAACTGTTTTTAGTTTTTCAAAATTTTCGAAAATACGGCAAATTTAAAACTTTATTATCTTTTTATTTGAGGAGTGAAAATAGTGACAGTTCGATGTTAAGATAGTACAGCTCATAGTGTTTAATTTTTTGGAAAAAGATATTCCAATCGACAACAGAGTTATTGGTTAACTACGATTTCTAATGGTTTTCTAGACTTTCCATTATTCAAATCAAGGGCGGAAAATTGGAAAAGACAATACGCTAATATACTGTTATAGACCGGGAGTTCACGATAGGTGATGGTCTCCGATTTCCTTTTGGAGGATAGAATATTGACCTTATGACAACAAAGACAAGCGGATATTAAACCCTTACACTTTCACGCTTTCCGGTCAAATAAAAAATTGCATTTTTCTACTTGTAGTTGGTGCATTTGCTATAAATATAAATACAGCCCATACAAAAATAATAAGAAACTGCTTCTAAAATATAGAAAGCATAACTTAAAATTTTATTATTTTGGTGCATTTAAAGCATGGATAGTAAGAGGGCCATCTATCTCCTAAAATCCAGCACAAAACGTACCAACGTAGCGAGTGTTTTGCGGCCAGTACAGAATGGTAAAATTATATTTCAACAAGGATTATATACTTATAGGATCAATTAACAGTTGTGCCTCTTAAAATTTTAATTAAAAATTGTACATGATTTAAAAATACCGAAATATTCATAAAAATTTCCAATTTACGCAAAATGTACACGGTTATATCTCCTGATATTAAAAAGCACAACAAATGTAGATCCATTCTTACTTTATTAAATGTTTATATAAACATTACCTTGAAGTCAATAATAAACTTACAGTTTACGTTATATTGCATTGCGAGGATGCGGCAAAGTATGATTTTCGGGCTTGTTTTAGGCAGTCGTAGTAGTGAGGAAAAAAGTGGTATAGAAACAAACGTCAAATCGAGAATATTCTAGGAATTCGGAAAAAACGTAGATGAGAAACCATGCATGCACACATGCGCTCTACTAGACGCTTAAAATCTAAATATTTGATGAAAATAAATGAATCATTTTTATTGTTAGGCGATCGACTGTGAACTCAGGTTTAAATCCGCTCTGGTTCACATTCCAGTTAAAATACTTACATGAAAATATAAGACATAGATATTTTTATCTGTCTTCTCTACTACTTTCATTCCTATAGTTACTTTTAGTTTATATATCTCTTTTGGGTTAAAAAATATGATCATAACAATTTCACAAGAACCCAAGCGTCATGCCACTTTCTGAAAAGACTGACGTCATAACTTCCCAGAGTATTTTCATTTTCACACTCTCATGAATAATTAATTCTGTTTACTCTTGTAGACCTTGAACTAAACATTATCAATCCATTCAGGAAACAAATCGTTAGTTTCCGTGTCAAAGTCGAAGCATTTTCCATTCTGACAAGCACAATCACACGATATTACAATATCATGAAGAGTATAAATCTTGTGTCACATAAAATTTATCAAGTTGGTACACGAAAACTCGTTACATTTTTATGTATTTTTAAAAGCTCTTCCACGTGGTGTGTATTACCGATAAATCAGAACGAGACCACAATACCTTTCTTCCCTTGGGAATGAATTATTAGTTAAGTTCATTTTCAGTAAGTTATCGATTTGTGGAATAATATAAGTATACTCTAATGATAATAAGGAAAAATAGAAAGCTACACTATTTTGTATTTCATTTTATTTTAATGGTACAGTTTTTTATTCAACTATAATTACACAAGAGCTTTTTATTTCGCCGGATTAATTTCTTTTTGTATTGAAACCTTGTTGCCTAGCAATTTGAAAAGAAAAATTGTTTAATAAAATCACGACACTGTAGGTGTAGGAAATTTATTCGGAGGAAATAAAATGCTCGAGTGTAATTCAACGAGATAATTTAACGATTCCTTTGGTTCTTCTTCACAAATATTCCCAAAATCTAATCATTTCACTAACAAATATAAGAAATATGAAGCAAATGATATTTCAATGTTTTGTTTATTGTTTGGTTGCTAAGAAAAAGGTAAATAAGGTTTTATCACTTGCAAAAAGTTACCTTCCGTTTTATCCGCTGTCAAAGCGATAAAATTGTGTTTTGTTCTTTTGTCTATGGCGTACTTTATACAGTAGTGGAATTATCAACAGAATAACTTTCAATCCCAATGACAGACTGCTAGTGTATTATAGTTAGAACAGATTAATTATAGTTCGTTTTGAGATTTGAACCAACTATGTTTATGTCCTTAGAGTGCCTTAACAGTATATTTGTTGCTTTCTTTACAAATTCAACTTTCATTACTTTACAAGCATGCGTTTTGAACTCGGTATAAGCCCATTATTACAACCACTAACCGGTACCCGATAGCATTTTGGTTGTCTTGTCAAGCATCCGAGTACCGTTCGATTTTCATACTTTTTATAGTATAGTAATATACGCTTGGCTTTATTTTTTTATTCGAGATTCATACTCGAATTGTCACTCATTCTCAGTTCAGTGTGCAGTCAGTTTATCTCGAGTTGATCCACCCTTTAAAAGTTTTGGCTCTGAAAAAATCAAAGATTTCCGATTGAATATGAGTTTTTCAGAAATAAAGTATGAAACTCGAACAAATGGAAATTTAACTAGAAACCTAGAATGAATCTAGACGAAAATAGTTTAATGTAATTCAGTTTTAACAAAGAAATAAATCTTGAATGCATTTTATAACTACTAGTATTAGAACAATTCGCCTTAATTGTATCATTCGAAATAATTTGTATTCTATGCAATTTTATGTTATGTTACTGTGTAAAGTTACGAAAATTCTGATATGTTTAAGATATTTCAATACAACACCAGCCCTGTGTAAAATTAAAATCTGGCTACAGTCCTGTATAGAAATTGATACCTTTGTTTGATACCTACTTTAATAGTTCTGTAAGAGTATTAGTTTCATAAACGAAATATTGTTAATGAACAAAATTTCCCAAGAACTATAAAGGGGGTTATTGCTTTTGGTTTTGCTATTACATTTTGAGAAGGGTCTGTTTTCATGCTTTTATTAACACATTAATTTTCATTGTTAGAGGAAATTACTAAAGATTACGACAAAAGTAAATTAGAAGTTCACATGTAGTGTTGTAGTTTCTAATTCTCCATCCGTTTTACCGCGATCAGCTGTTTTCTTTAAATTATATTTTATTCTTACTAAAACACACAACAAACAAATAATTCAAATAAAAATGGTAAAACTTAACCAAACGATATTTTATCATGAAAAAAATCGATGTCGAGATTTTCGCGGAAATACATGTTTTGAGGTCCTCTGAATTTTTTTGACCATTTCTAAATGATGTGTGTATGTAGATGAATGTGTGTACGGATGTTCAATACACATGAACGAGACAAGATAAAATTATAAAACTTGGTATTTATAAAATTTTGGATATTGCGCAGAACTGAAAAGATTTTGGTCAAATTTCGAAAACCAGAAGAGGAAGTTTCCTTAAAATACAACAATTTGATGAAAGAATGTGCCTTGTATTCCGAAATATTTTGGTTTGTAGAGATAATAATATTTATTTGATAGGGCGTTTCGAGTGATCACTCATCATCAGCTAGATAATCATCTTAACATACATGAGAATTAGAAGTAGTGGATTTTAATTTACAAAAAACATTTTACGCAGATATAAATTTAGTCTCACCATGATGAGTGGTGAAGAACAGTTTTTCACCACCCATCATAGAATACAAACAAGCTTATTCAGTTACGTCATTTATTCTATTATGTCAAACGTGTGTCAAGTGCAATAATAATTATATGTTTTGTTTAGTTAAGGGAGTGACTATTACAGGCAACAATTTACATACAACGAAAAACGTTTCATTAAAAAATTTAAAGTACCTAACAATAGAAACTTAATCAAACCTAATGCATGTTGTCCCAATTATATTTAATTTTATTGGCTGTTGTTCACAGCGTCATAACTATGAAATATGCAATTTTACGTGATTTTATATTTTCATAGAAACACGGGAAACAAAAGAGATTAAAATATCATGCATATTTTAAAGTCAATTTCAATCATTGAACGAGATATTTTATAATGATAATAATGAACTTCAATTCCGTAATGTACGTGCACTTATCTACTATTTTTAATTCTAATGTATTTCTAATGTCAGTATCCAGTAGTAGTTAATTTATGTGTACGAATATTCATTATCTATTAATATTTGTCTTCTTTGACCGATGTGTTCAAATTAGACAAATAAGTACCAATCTATGATTATATTTACATTACATTAATAATAACGAAAATAGAAAAGTAGTAATAGTGCGTAAACTTTTATTTTTAAATGTAAAGATTATTATGTTTACCGCAAACGGTAGGTAGGTAAATTTTTCGAATTTTATGATCCTGAAAATTGAATAGTTTTTACTGTATTTTCTAGGTATTAAATATTCAGGGCAGGGATAAAGCTACATGAGCTGACAATTTTAATCTGTTGATTTTACAACACAATGGCACAAAACATCTACAAAAATTCAGGAAATGAAGTACCATTTCAAGAAAATTTAGAAAGATTATTTTACATCTTATCTTGGTTTTATTTCTGTAGTTTATAATTTTATTCGCTGCTAATTCTTATGAACTTATACAATAAAATTACACAATCAAATTGGCGTGTTATTAATGATCAATTAATAAGCCAAATGAAGAAAGATTTTAACCTAGATTAATAATTCAACTATTTATGTAAGCATAATTTGTAAAACTATAGCAGTAAAAAAAACCTGAGTTATCAGTAGAGTGCGGATTATATGCAGGCAAATGTGATCATGTCATGTCATCTTGCACAAGAATATTACATAAAACAAACAAAACAACGTACAACTTATGGAATACGATTAAGTGTAAATGAACACATAATTTTCAGAAGAGAGGCATGCATTACTTGATTCACTGTTTTCATATTCCGCAACGTAACAAAGTATTGTATTAGGTGGTATCAAAAAGCGAATATTAACTATATAACTAGAATATAAATTTTATACCAACCACAATTTAAAATTTTAAAAATTGAAATTTGCATGCATTTGTTATAAAAATATGCAAACAACTTTTAAATATGTAAAAAATATTGATAGTTGCAAAATATGCAAAAATTTTAAACTATATTTTGATTTATTTTTGTATGAAATGCAAACATTTGTAAAGAAAATACGAATATGCACAATAATACAATTGTAAATGCATATAATCCGAACTCTAGTTATCAGCAGCATAGTCGATCATAAAAAAGTTCCTAAAACTTTGCTATAATATTTATTAGTTTAATTATAAAATAAAAATATGTAAAATACTTTTGGTTCGTAATTATCTCCTTTTTGATTTGAATTCCGCTAACTCATTTCCACGTTGTCGTTGATGCAATGGCAAATAAAAACGTTAAAAAAGTTCGTTTATGACGTACGTTACACGGTTACACGTCCCCCTGATGAAATAAAAAGAGAAACGTTTCGCATTCGTTGACAGTAAAGAACCAGAGCAGCGGGCAAACCAAAATGAACACCGAACACGAAACTCGAAATAGAAATGATACGTGCGTTGTCGTTCACAAAATTCAGCATCGCACGGTGGCATTCGCTTTCGCCCCGTGCGTATTTAGACCAGCTTCTTTATTGCCTGGTTTCGTACCATGTAGGTAGAGGAGACCATACTGTTACTGCAGTTACAGCACTACAACTGATTTGTCCAATCGCCTTTTTAAGGAATATTAATATAAATGACGGGTTGTTTCGCAGCTAATTGTTTAAACCACCCCAGAAATTGATTTGTATTACTTCCTTGTACGGAGTAATAAGGAAGTATTGTAATCCCGAAAAATTTCGGTTTTCAGATTTTGATGGAAATATCCGTTTTGACCTTTTCTGAATCCATTATCCGTCGTGACGTCTGTACGTATGTACGTATGTATGTACGGACGTATGTGTGTCGCATAACTCAAATACGGTTAGACGTAGAAAGCTGAAATTTTGTATTTAGGACTGTTATAGCATCTAGTTGTGCACCTCCTATTTTTGGTTTCAATCTATAAAGTATAAAGTAGTACTTTTTAAAAATATTTTGATAAATAATTAATTTTAGACAATTTTTTTTATTTTAAATGAAAGATTATGTGATTATTATCTACAATCGGTATTTTATAAATTTTTCTGTATCTTCTATCATTTAAGAATAATTAAAGTATATACTTATAATTTAGTATTTCGGTATCTTGTACTCCATGATCGTTTAACATTTGTTACTACGTAAAATTTAAATGATTATGACATGACAGTGACAATAGTAAAATAAGCTTTATATCTTCTTCTGCAGTTTAAATAAAATGACTAAAATATATTTGTGAGTATACTAGTATAATAAGTTAAAAGAATTTTTTATATTATCTCTATCTACCTTAAACAATTGTTTTACAAACTAAAAACTGACAACTTATTGTCAATTTTACACACTGTCGTAGATAAATGTCTTTTAAATCATCGTTAATTTGATAGTTTTTTAAATGTTGAATGTAGTTTAACATTTTTATATGATATTTAGGTTTCCTGCAGATCCAGAAAAAAGAAACCCATAATTAATAAACTGTAGGTGAGAGAACTGGAATTCAACCCAAAACGATAGCTTGTGTACCATGAGTTTCTTATAAATTTACATTCTGAATTAATAATTTATCAACAAAGTCTTGAAAAATTAGTCATTAGCATCAAATTACTTGCCAGTATTGAAACTACATTGGGCTACAAGATGGCGGATATGTCTTCTGTTCGTTTTATCAAATTTTACGTGCATTGTTAATATTTGAATAAAACAACACAAACAGCTATGAAACCAGTGGCACTCAACATGTTTCCTTTAAGTAAACCACCCTTAATTTTGCGAATTTTTGAAAAATTCTATTTGTTTCGTTATCAATAGAACGTGTTACATATAGGTACCCTTAAAGTTTGATCCATTACTACAGAAACACCCTGTATATTATAACAATAATAATTGTGTTATGGTTATGGTGTGGTTGGATTCCACTATAAAAACATCTACCATCCTGTAATTGGGAATTAATCCTGTAGGTTGGGTACCATCAAAAATAAAATAAATAAAATAAATATATTTATTATGGACACGGCGGGATAGCATAGTGGTTAGGATGCTAGGCTCTGGTTACAGAGGTCGTGGGTTCGAATCCCGGTCAGGTCAGGAAATTTTCACGGCCTGATTTGGATCGGTACCTACTCCCGTTACCATTCCAAGTTGGGATCTAATTAACTTGGCAACCTCTAGCTATCGGGCACCGGCTAAAGGCTGTAACAAGGGCTTGCGCCGGGTTGACTGGCAACACACGGTAGTAAAGTAAACAAGAAAATGGCGCAAAAAGTATAATACTGTGTGTGTGCCATCAAGTCACCCTAGGGATATAACCCAAATGAGGTTCAAATCCCGAAATGATAATACATACATACATACATACATACATATATTTATTATGTATGATACCTTTCTCTCTGTGTATAAATGGTTGGAATATGCGTGTCTGTGTAACTATGAAACAAAATCTTGTTATGCGCGAAGGCACCTACTCTTAATACTCAAAAGAGACCACAGGTATCTACTTGGGTCTAAAACCAATTATTAGGAAACTGGTGTGAAAACGCACGGGACCAAACGAACGACACTACATCGCGCAGCTTTGAGGTTCGCATTGTAATGTGGAATAAAAGTCAAATTAAACCTACTCGCTATTCAAGTGTCATAATAATTTTTTATTTTAAAGCAAATTACATAATTTTATCAGAGTGAGAGAAATATGTGCTTGTCATAATTTTATGATGCTCTTTTGTTTATTGTTAAGGTACAATGACGCAAATACCTGAGGCGACCCCAAATAAAAGAAATTTTGACAAAACAATGAATGTAGCCCTGCGCCCTGTCAAGCGTAATACAAAAAAATGTATAATGTATGGTCATTTTTTTCAAGATTGCGTTAACCATTATTTTTAATTTTAACAGATGCGCAGTCATAAGCACGAATATTCGGAAATAATATTGTGTCATTAGTAGGCAAAGTGATACATTGCCGGACGATAGCAGGCCATTGTGGAACGAGGCGCAGCCGAGTTTTACAACCACAGAAGTTCAGGAAGATAGATGAAGATAAAGATAACTTACTTTTTATTAATCTAAATAAGATAATAGATAACCATTGAAAAAAATTATCTAGATAATAGATAAAAGATAAATAATTATTATCTAGATAATTTATAGATAATACAACAAAATACAAATGACATTTTATAAAGTATAAGCGGTAGTAGCTGCTGGCGAGCCGGCAGCGTTGCAAGCTTGTGCGTTGTACACTTGCACAGTTTGATTTGAATTCGATTAAAATTACAAATGAAAAAAGTTTTACTAAAATTATTATCTAGATAATATTTTAAAAATAGATAAAGATAATTTGTATTTTTATCTAGATAAGATAATAATAGATAAATGAGAAAAAAATTATCTGGATAAGTTAATAGATAAAAATATATTATCTAGATGATTTATCTAGATAAAATTATCTAGATAAGTTACAACACTGCACATACTATTCCTCTATTAGCGAGACTAAATTATGTTCAACAATTTATTTACTGTCACGTTATCATATAATTATCATCAATAGGGTACTTTACCATAGTAGTAAATTAGCAATCCAGTCAATTATATTGAAAGGAGACCTCAATAATGAGTTATTGCCATGAAAAAAGTTTTTAAAAAGTTAATAGTTCTTTAAATATTTGAGATTTTACGTATCGATACATCTACGTCACAATAATGCGTTTCACGTGTATTCTTACTTACAGTAATAAAGAAACTACCAAATTGTATGTTATATTTTGTATCATTTAGAAACAGTTGATTTTATATGAGTACATTTTAATTCCAGCCCCATGGTTTGAGAAGATTTTCAGCTATACATCCTACGTCACACAAACTTTAAAAATTAATTACAGCTTTATTAAACTACCCTATTGAATTTAATTAACAAACAGAATAGGTATAGTGCAGAGTGTGCTAATTAGCTAAAGACAAAAATAAAAATTTAGTGAGTTATAAAAGAGGATAAACAATAAAATTTAGTTATAAGATACTGATACTATCACTTCATCTCTCGAAACCATTACATTTCCATATTTCCACGAGTAAGATAAATATTCTACTGAAACAACATTTCCAGAATCCCTAGATATATTCGTATGTAGGAGGTATTTACTATATTTAATCCTATTAGAGGATATACATAAATACATTACAATTTCACAAGATGAAAGAGAGAAAGGCAAACCACGTTTGAAATGTAAATACTATAGTATAAATATTTACACGCTAAATAAATACACAATTCAGATTTCGTACTGTACTTACCTTTACATTATCTCTAGTTTGCATCAACGTTGGAGGAGCACTATTGATTGTTGACAAAACGGAACGCACAGTTTCGTATCATTGGATAATTTAGAAGCCATTTCTTACTGTCCACTGACAATCATTTTTCTGAAACAAACAGAAATAGAATTAACTGAATGTATTAGTTTTTGCTCCACTTGCAAAAAACTATTAAACACCTAATTCTGATGAGAAAATAGAGTGAAACTATTTAGGAATTTAACACAAAAAGCCTTTTAAAGTTATACGGAATTTTTGATAGTATAATTTAGAAATGAATGCTACAAACTACTCAATCAACACATACTTTATACACATTTAAAAAATAACACGAAAGACTAATGATACAATTTTTATGTTTACCTACAAAAACAGATAATTAAAAATTGCAGAAATTTCTTACTATCTGTCGCAAATATCGGTGTCTTCAAAATCTGGATCTACTAATGTTTTATTTCATTCTGTATCACTGTTTACTGAAGTGATTCGAGTATGACAAATGAGTATAATTACGCACTATTATAAATAATACTGTAAAACTGCTTGGTCTGGTATCGCTATCACTATGTTGCTATTAAATTTTGTATTTTTGTTGGCAAGTTAAAAGTAAATCTTCATTCCAAAATTCTAATAAAGTGTTGTTCGTTATACGTAAGCTAATAATTCTTTACAGTTATATTTATTTTTAAATTTGACACTTTTCCTTCGTGTCATCTTCTGACATCATCTTATTCGTATCCTGAAAACTTACTTATTCCGAACCTATAACGTAAATTGCATTAAAATTTAATTTATTAACAAGGTATAGACATGGGTTGCACAGTCCATAAGCAAAAGATCAAAGTCTTTTTGAACGTCTTTTAAAATAAATATGAAAGAAATAATCAAATATGCGCCCCACGTGTTTCTTATTGTCATTTTTATGAAATCAAGTGTGACAGGTTTGCTCCTTCGTCTTCACAACGAAATAAAATTATTACACACAGACATAACAAATTAAAAAGTTTAAACCAAACAGTATGTCTACAAAATTCAGTCAACGCTCTATCGATAATTTGACAATGCAACCTACATTGTATTTTGTTTGATACCCATTTAACTGTTAACTTATTATGTAATTAATAAAATAAGATCATATAAATACTCTCTACAAATAGTCCCTTCTATAATAATAATTAAATAAATAGTTAAATGGACTTTCTAACCAGAAGCACACAAATTTTCGTTGCTCTTATTTTTGCGAATTTTGAAAAAAAATCTTTTTCTCTATTATCAATGTATCAAATTATATAACCTATTAAAGTTTCGTGCAGAGGTATAGACACACTCTATATATTAATATTTGTATAAGTAAAAATAATAAAGTAAGTATGGCGGGAGGTCTTGTTCTGGCCTCATCAGATTTTTTAGATAAATGAATAAAATTTAGTTCGTTTATAAATTTATTTGATTAAAGCAGTATGTATTGATGAATGAATACTACATTATATTACGCTTTGACCTTCAAAAAAAGCTATTGACTATTTTATTTGACAAGCCAATACCATAAAAATAGTTTAAATTTTAGTTTCTGGAGAAGTATTTTTTTCGACTGGTGGAATATAATGGAATGAATAGCCAGGAATGCAGTCAATATAATATACAGGATGTCTCTGTACTTCGGGAAAAAAAATTAAAGAGTATATACTATAAGACGTACTGATCATGGAACAAAAAGAATTTTTTTAAAATTCGCAAAATAATTTGCGTGGTATTTAAAGGAAACATTTTGTTAGCCACTGGTTGATAGCTATTTTTATTGATTTTATATAAATCTACTAATAATACAAGTAGTAATTGTTTACACAACGCCAAATAAATTTCTGATGTTGTGTAATTAAAAATTATGTTTCTTTTAATAAAGTACGCTGTTTCAGTGGTTCTAAAAATGTTCATTTCAAGTAAACCAGCCTTAATTTTGCGAATTTAAAAAAAATATTTTTGTTCCATGATCAGTACGTCTTACAGTATATACCCTTTAATTTTTTCCCGAAGTACAGAGACACCCTGTATTGACTGCATTCCTGATTATTCATTTATATGGTTTAGAAGCAACAAAAGGAAAATTCATCACTCTTATTTATACAAACATATTGTTATTTTATAAAAATTAAAAACGTTTAGATTTTTAATTAAGATTTTTAATTAAATTACAACTTTCAACCGAAAATTTTAAGGACAGCATCTCATTAATGGTCTAAAATTCCGTTGACAGTGAAATTATAATCCTGTAAGCGAAGAACGACGTCCTAATTCTTACAAATTTGCAGATCGTTCTTTGCGAGGTTGGCTTACATCAAAAATTAAGTCCACGAAATAAAAAATAATCCTCTTTTGGGTTATAAATATTCAGACTTGTAACCACAGAATGATTCATTCTTTCCGCAGTCGCATTAACTTTGCGATTTTTTATAAATCGAAGTAAAGTTCACATTCGCGTTTCAGGTGTCTCCGGTGTTGACAGAACTAAATAAACGTCGTTTTCTTTTGTTTTGCGCTACTCACGCAATTTACAAAAAACAAAAGAAAGAAAAACAAACACAATTTCCTCTCCAATCGAAAGAGACGATCGAGGGAGTGTTTTGAAATCAATTGAAACTTTTTTACGATTGCAAAGCGTTGCTTTTAAGAGACAAAATCCAATGCAAATGTTTAATTGAAAAAATTTACTAAGAGTATAGCAGTAACTATGTTGATTTAAATTCTTCAATTTTCATGTTTAGTTTTTATTGAAAAGTATTTAAAACAGCACGTTTTAAATACAAACACCACATTGCAAAAGTAATTTTGCAGTTTAAACAACTGCGACTAAAACAAACATAATTGTAGTTTTAAATTTATTTCGCTTGTATTTGTAATTAATCTCATTTTGCAAGGATAACAAATTGAGAATGAAACTTTTTATTTAATTCGGTTTTTTAAAACGAAAATTTTTTTATATCGACGATAAGTAATTATTATTTTCAGTAAAGAGGGAGTGCGGGGCAGCGGGGCACAGTGGACATTTGACTATAGATTTAGAACTGAGCGCGCTAAAAAAATGAAATAATTAATGATAGAATGCATAAAAGTGTACACGAATAAGTAAACATTAGTTAATTTTGGTAACATTGTCGATAACGTAGGGTGCAGATAGAAAAAACGTTTGGAAATGGTCAGTAATAGTACGAGCCCAAAATCATATGAGTTGGACCAAACTTAGAAAAGTCGTTTTCTTTGTACAAAAAAATACAAGTAATATATTGAAAACTGCAATACATTTTACACAATCTCAAATAAAATCAGCAGTCGAATCGTCTTGCATGGAACACCCAAAGAATTGTCTCACTTTAGAATATTTGGGATTTTTTTCTCTCCAGAAAAGTATGTTTAGGACTTGTAGAACAGTCAGCAACTGTTGGTTGATGACTGTTAAGTAATATGTATAAATGTGTGTGATTTTCAACTTCTTTTGACGAAAGATTTCTGTAAAATAATGTACATGATTTTCTTTATTTTTTAATAACCAATTTATCACCCTGTTGAAAATTGAGTTGCAGTCGAACCGTAGGTGTTTTATTGGATTTTAATAAATTGACTGCTTCTCCAAGAAATGTTCTATTTTATTGAACTTCTAGTGAAATCAATCTTCCATTATAATTAAAATTTCGTGTTCATTTAATGCTAGCAAAAATTAAGTAATACATAAATTAACAACAGAACTAAGAAGTTAATTTCTAGTTTAATAATTCTTATTTCAATACGTTATCGATTTCGGCATAGTTTAGAAAGTTAATTACATTTAAATAGATTTGAATTAAAATCCAATAAAAATCAATACTTAAGGAAAAATCTATATAGGTATGTATACAACTTGTCTTAACTCATGTTACTTTAATAATTCTTTAGTTCTTCATGTGAGCTTTAAAACACAAAATAAAAGATCCGAAAATTATATATTTTGGACTGCTTACAAAGAAAGTGGCTGAGCAAAAGGTGAATAACAAATTTAAACAAAACTCAAACTATTATAAAATACACCTATTTCTTTGAACTTATTTATGTGTACAAAATTGTAATTTAACTGATCATTTGATTACTTGAATTTTTAAATATTTCCCCTCTTGAGATTGTTTTTGTGCAACAATGGGTGAGCTTCAGTAATACAAACTTGAAATAGATGAGACTGTTAAAGGCTTTCAAATTATGTTTATAATGTACTGTAAAACTAATCTTTATAACGTGTTACTAAAGGAGTTTGTTTTCTTTTTGCTACCTTCTCGCATATAAATCTAGTTGTAATTATTAAAGTTACCCGAGCTTTATTGTTTAATATTTCAACAGTTCAAACAACTTTACAGCGATGCGTGTGAAATACTCCCACTAACAGACTTTCTCTGTTTAAATTTAATAAAGTTGAAATTTAATAACTTCAGTCTTGTACCATAATTTTTATGTGCGTGGACATAAATAAAGTTATGAATTTTGCATTGCTTTGTACTTTGTTGTGATTTATGTTACTTTGAAAGTCTTGCGAGAATGAACAAAACCACGAGTTTGCAAAACAATAATAACAGAACACATTAGCATGGCATGATACTTTTTTCTGGATATACAATAATATAAAAAATTGTTGGTTTGTACATTTAATTTATATTGTCTACTTAGACTCAAAAAATTAATGATGAATTAATATCTACCCACTTGACATGAATCGTCCATGGGATGTTTCAAAATATCTTATTCTTGTACTTTAAGTGATGTTACGTAAGTCTATCCTAGCCACATCCTGAGTAAGATCAAAAATTACATACTCAATACAAACATCTCAGAGAATTACATGGGATGCATAATTGTGATATTATTACCAAATTACAACATTGGGATGTAACATAGATAATGTTACCAAGGGCGGACATTAGCAATCGCAAAGATATTATTAGGATGTTAATGGGCAAATATAGCAAGTAACAAGCCGGGATGTTCACATTCTTGAAATGTTCTGGGGATTTTATTTTGTCAAGTGGGATATACCAATTTTTATGTAGTTCTATTATGAAATAAAATAAATTAAAAGTATGCCACAATCTCAACGGAAAAAAACTTAATCATTAAGTTTATTTTTATTCCTTTGACTTATTTGATTTTTATCAACTATTTATTTATTTATTGTTTTTATTATTTTTGACGAACAGATCCACGTTTTGTACTGTGTTCAATTATTGTAATGTTTTTAATATGTACCAAAGTTTTTAAATTTAATCATTTCCTGATGAAGACGCATGTGGCGTAGAAACCGGTAGAGGTTGGTAGAATAAACTGTGTGGCTGAATTCTAGTAGTTTTATTTTTTCCATAAACATTCCAGCCAAGAAAACCAATCAAGAAAAAGCACTTGTTTTCAAAAATCCTGTAGGTACCTATCTAAGGTTACGTGTACGTGGTTAATTTAAATTTTATACACATCGTGATTAGCCGCATCCCTATTTTTGTTGTATTTATTATTATTATTATTAGTTGTCTTAGTAAAAATATACCAATGGTACAATTTAGAATTTTATTACGGTGTTCAATATATGTTGGTAAAATAAAAATCGGCTTATGGATCAGCGATATAAATGACGTGCCGAAAGGTAATATTAACCTTCAACAAAACCACGTCGAGAAGAAATTTCTCAAAATATAGTTCTTCTCAATAAAAACATCCTGTTACATATTAAAAGTTCATAAGATATTTTACGTAGTGTATATTACTATCAAAAGTAGGTACTAATTTGATCCGCTGGGTGTAATATACATAAATTCATGCTCTCCAATATAATATTCACCCAAGCGCATAAGAGACCGTAATTATATAGATATTTAAATCCCTTGGGTATTATCTTACTTCGTATGGAAATGAACTGAATTATTTATATTAAGTTCATATTTTAACAGAGTAGAGACAAACATGCTTTGTGCAGCTAGGTTAGAAGCAATTTCTAATAATATAACTAAGCGATTGGATAATAATTAGATATAAAAAATGCGGAAAATAATACAAATTCATATACTTTCAAACAAAAATATTATATTATTGTTATCTTGTAACTTGCAACAATAATTTTATTACTTGTTTAAAACAGTAACTATATTAACTTGACCATTTTGAATGACGAAACTAAAAGTAATGATACCACTAATCTGATAATAATAATAAATAATTTGTAGTTTCTTGGTTATTTTAAATTTACTCAGATTTTTATAGGCATTTAGTTTCTACAGAAGGATATGTACGAGTATGTGAAATTTTTTGTACATATCTATCTTTATACGTACTGAATTATGTACAAGAACAAAATTCTGACAGACTGCGCCATGAGTGTAACTTTGTTAAATATTTAATTGCTTGTGTACATAAATTAAATTACCGGTTTAATTTTTTATGGTGGAATTCTGTACAAATTTTTTAGAAGTAAAATAATTACTGTGTCTCAAAAATTAACTTGTCAGTAATACTTAATTAACAAGTACTGAATAATTATTACGTTCCTCTTCATCTTTATATCCTTTATTATTTTGAAATACATGGATTCTGCTAAAATGAACCGTTTCAGAGATTACGAGAGGCTGAAATTAATATTAAAATAAAGTAAACATTTTTTGTTTCTTTGTAATTTATAAACCCTTTTATGTACGCATCATATAGTTAACTAAACATACAGTTTTAATAAAGGTTAATTTCGGTACCTATATAAGAAATTTAAATAGACATCCTTCCAAATCAACTAAGTACCTACATCTCTGAAAAATAAACAACTTTATCTCTACAAAGCTTTAGCGAATTGAATGCATGTCGAATGCACACTGCATGTAAGCCGTTTGTACCATTTCTGCGTATGCATTCGTTCTATTTCTGTATTAATAAAAGATAAAACAACAATAACATTTTTTACTTTAGTATAGTAAACGGAGCATTGTAAAAATAAAAGATTATACTCTTTACATAATTGATTTATAAAAACGAAAAATCTACAGTTATTTTTAATTAAATAAAGTATTCTCATACCGTACATATTTCCAATCCAATGTTGTAATAAACTTATTGTCATTTTGTTCTGCTATTGCTAATACTTTTTTTTAAAGGGGTACACCCCCCATGGCTTTAGGAACGTAGCCTATTAACCAGGAACATTGTAATGATTTATATATGTCAATCGAAATTCAATTTTTGACAATCACAACGCCCATGCTCTTCAGTGGGATTTGAACCCACAACCTCGCTGCCCGCTCGGACCACAGTGTCTAAGCACGTTAGTCCGCGCGGCCATCGTGGCCGGCATTGCTAATACTTAAATAACATTATATTTGTCGGGGTTAGCAATCATGTTGATTGTAATAATAATTAATGATAGGAATGCAAGTGTGATAATGCAGTTATTTGTTCGATTACGTTAGTACACTTGGGAGATTCTGGGATTACGTGCTAGGTGGAAGTTGGTTATCGGCAGTCTTAAAGGTGCTCTGATGCGAGTAGCACGTGCCCGGGAATTGCCACCTTTCCTTATCGTCACAGTTTGTAGATCACTGGTCCATGACATGAGTGGTGAGTGTGTGATTTATTTGGTGTTTTAATTGGTTAACTATTCCAATAATTGCACCTTTTAGTAGTTTTATTGATCACGTAACTGGTCATCTATTGTCCGCTCCGCTCGTACTCCGACAAATTTAATAAAATTTTAGCAGAATATAAACAATTTAAAAGATAAATAATTACGTTATATGAAGATACCGTATTTTATTAGTTATCGAGGATAGGTTAACGTCTGCGTTAGGAAGTTATGATGAAAAAGGAGTGTAGAAAGAAATACAAAATTAAATATTTGCATATTGAAAAATACCTTTTCTACAAACACTATTAAAAATTAAACTTTTAACACGGCCTACTGCTGTTAAAAATGCAATATTATAAGACGCCGTGTTAAAAGTGAACTGTCAATCACTTTTAACGTGCGTTAAAAGTAAACTGCCAATCACTTTTAACGCACGTTAAAAGTAAATTTCATCTCTTAATAAACAACTCTCAATTTTTATTGAATTCATAGACTACGTGTTTCATTATATTACTATATAAATATCTTTTGTTACTGAACTGTCAAAAATAATTAAATAGATTATTTCTTATATTAAAATATAAAACGATGTTTGTAGAAAAAATAGTGTATGATATACGTGTTAAAAGTGCTTTTATTTTGTTCGAAGGGTTACGCCACTCCGCTTCGCGTCGTGTCCTAAACTTCCCGTCTCACAAAATAAAATGTCACTTTTAACACTTATATCATAAATAACTATTTTTCTACGAACTTTCGAATTCGCATGTTTTCAGATATTAAAATTGATGGTGTATCATATTAGTTTTTCAATGAAGCCCTTTCCACACTTGTATTACAATATACTAAACTCGTTTTACGATCCAATAATCAAAGCTTTAAAAGTTAATTAACACCTACAAACAAAACAGATAAATTATCACTACTCAGCTAATACTTAGATAACATCGAGAGCAAGATGAGGGTATTGTCCTCCAGCAAGATTGAATTGCTGTCAAGTGGGGGGGGGGGGGGGGGGGGGGTTACAAGTGAAGAAAAATTAGTCTCATTTTTCCAAGTCGATAAAGTGATGTTGCGCTGGGTTCGAGGCTACGCCCCATGTTCTACGTTGTTCTCTTGTCTTTACGTTATGAATTGTACGCTACGCATTTCGATCTCGATGGATTTAACCGGGTGCTTGACCTTCGTCAATGTCACAATGTCAGGCGGAATTAAGTTGTGCTTTGTGCTGCTGGTAGGTTAATATACATTTATACATTGCTTTGCAGTTAGGAATTAGACATCATCTTGAATTCATGTTATATGTTATTATGTTGATGTTACGGCGCTACACTTGTAAATCCCGAAGATTAACGAATCTGGCTGTAATATACAAAATTTCAAATTGAAATTTAACATGAAGAATCATCACTCATTAGTGAATCAATAAATGCAAATTATTAATTGCTGTGACAATTAGCAAAAATTGGAGCTAATTTTTATCATTTAATAATCCATATTATACGTTGGTTAATGCACAAAAATAAAAAATTTCTTTTGAAATCGATAATACACATTAGTCGGAAGACGGGTATAGAGAGATTTTTTAAACAGTTAACCCATTGACCGTAATAATTTATGAAAAACTCGCATTTTCAGTAATTTTTAGAAATTATTTAACAAAATACGGCAAGGTTTTTGTAAATTTTATTCTATAGTCTCGTAAGCACAGCCTATAAGTACATCATTGTAAAATAAGAGGTTATCGATTTCAAAACCAAAGTCACAAAATGATTTATTGTAACACGCTTTTTGCTTTGCATTTGATAGCAAGAGATGGGCCTTAAATAAATTAATTTAAGGTTCGGTAAATCGTATAGAGTTGGTGTGTAATAATGGAGTGGTGTTGCAGTGAGCAAAAGAGCACAGCAAATTTTTGATTGGAAAATATTAAAATATGTAGGTACAGCATCATAGATCAACCGTAGATCCATTTTACAAAATTGTCTTCGTCATTTGCTGATACATAAATCAACGTGTCTACCGAATGCTTTTATAAGCAGCTGCCGGCTAGAATCGTCTCGCAAAAGAAAATAGAGAGGTTCCCTTCTTGGTCTTTATCATTACTCCATAGTATTTTAGATTTGTCGACGTGCAATATAAAAAACCGTAAGTGCATTACGAGGCAACAATCTTCAAGTTCTTTTCAAAGTTGCTAAAAAGCTTTTACACAAGAATCTTACAATCAAAGAGCACGTGTCGCAAGTCGTCGCGCGGTCTTTCAAAAAGACTTAAGGGTCTCGTCTCCGTAACAAAATATTGCGTGTTTAGAGGTTTAGCAGTTTCTGCTTTACTCATTGCATATTAAAAATTTTAAGGAAAAACAGGTACTAGATTTTTGTGAATGAATTAATCTAGGATTATGCCCAGTTAGAATTCTGAAAAAGTCTTTGAAATCCATATACAAAATTAATGAAAAAGTATGTTTTAAGCAATTTTTTACATGCTTTTTCTTATTATTAAGGGATTTATTAGAAAATGTAACTCGGCATAATCCTAGTTGCATTCTTCGTCTGTAAATAAATTTATGAAATTTAGCTTTATCTATAAAACTTCGTGAGCATTGTAGAAATTGCTAGACTGCTTTTCCGTATTTTTAGCGAGCGTTTCTATGCATTAACATAGGACAAACACGGAGTTGAGCTACGTGGAGACGATACCCTTAAGTGAGATTTAAGTAATACAGCTCTTTTAATATAACAGTATACAGGTTGTCTCAAAAAATATACTCACACTTCGAATGACAAAAAAATATTATTTATTAGCATAAATTGCAATGAAATACATTCGAATCCAGAAGACAAATGTAATGGAAGAATTATGTTCGTAAATGTTCAAATTGATGACCATTATTGTTCAGACAACGCTGATAACGCGCACTAAGAGATATGCAAACATAACGAAAGTTAAAGTATGAGTAAATTTTTTGAGACACTCTGTAGTTAAGTAAATGTATGATTAGGAAGTAATATTTGCTCTGAATTTTTCAGAATGACATGTAAACAACGGTTTCAGCTTTCAGAGACACGTGGCAGTACAGGTACACAGGGCCGGCTCAAGGCACGATGCAAGTGATGCACAGAATCAGGGCGCTCCTGGAAGGAGGGCCTTACAAAATTTCTAAATAAAATGTACGCTTTTTATTATAAGTAATTTGCAATTACTATAAGCAATTTTGCAACTTGCAACTAAATAAATTAGGATTTCTCGGATCGTCACATTTTACATTTACATATGGGTATGAGTCATGATTCATGCCATTCCAAATTACAATGTGGGATATTTCAATAAAAATGCGAACCTAGTGATGAAATTTTGTATTTACACAACGGTGCACTTGTGAGTAATTTGCACGTTGTTGTATGGACTCTAAGTGATTAATAGTGATTTTGTTTAATATTTGAAAATATTTCGAAAAGTAGGTATTGATTTTAAAATTTATCCATTTTAGTTCATTGGTTCTGTAAATATAAATTATTTATAATATACTTTATATGATTATGACAAGGTAGTCATTGTAAGTATTTTGTAGTTTATACACAATTAAACTATAAAAATAGAAGAATTATTAATACTTTAAATATAATCTAAACTGAATATAAATGTTAGTAGAATTAATATTGACGTTTATACACAACTATTATTTTTAATACCTCATCTAAACTATGTGGATAACCTAAAAACCACTTGTTAAATAATAATGTACAAAATGCAAAATAAAACATATTTACTACCAAAACTACAACAATAGAAAACATCACACAAAATTCTATCAAAATTAGTAGCATATACTTTCTTAATGCAAACTCCATACAGAAGAAAAAACAACAAAATAATACACACTGCAAAACTGCAATGTTACTTATGAAAGCCAAAGTAAAGTGCACCGTTGTTCAGAATTTCACATAGGTGAACAGCGCCATCTCTTTATTAGGGCACAAAGGCAGAATTTTGAGCGGACGAATTCTTTTTTAACGTGCTGTTTGTTTGTTTGTTGCTGAGTGACGTCACGCAGACTTGCAATTCGCCGTTCAATTAGGAAACTTGGATTGAGAATAGTAGCATCAAAACAGTCGAAATCGTCAGTTTTATAGTGAAATCGTGGTGTTTTGCAGTGAAAATAGTGATATGTTACAGTTAAACAGTGCTATTTAAAAGTAAAATTGTGGTTCCTGCTCTTGGATTTACTTCAAGTTATTCAACAAGGCTTCAAGGAAAATTAAAGGTTGGAAAAATGTGTTATTTGTTACAATATTCACAGTATTTTATGCAAAATAGTTCAATACATACACAAAACTAACAGTAATAATACTTTTTTTAATGAAATTGTTTATATTGTTGAATAAATTGTTGCTGATGTAACAACAAATTGAAACATTTTTAAAAGTATTTTTTTGGAGTTTGGAGTGAAAAATGTTTAAATAAATATAACCTATACAAAACTTACAATAATAATAAATATTTTATTGGAAATATATGCTTATTTGATTGGTTAAATATATCAACAAATTTAAACGTACTTATACGTATAATATTAACTTAGAAATAATATTGCCTTGTAGATAGATCTGATAGGCGTGATCGTAATTTAATTTCAATTGCAACAATAAACTTTTAACAACTGAGCATTAGCTATAGATTTCAGTTTTACAACTGACAAAAACACTAAAACATCAATCCATTAAGACATAATGACATACCTAATTATACAAAAGTAATAAAATTTATTTAAAATGTTCGTATATACGAGTAATTTCACCCAGTCTTTTTATAAAAATAAACGAATCTGTTTCTGGATCAGTCCGTTACGGTATGATCATTTCTTAAAAGAACTATTATAATAGGTTATATTATAATCAGAGAAAGCAATAATTATTTTTCTGCATCAAAGTGGCAAATTATAACTTTACAAAACTGATATGTGAAAAAGCAACAGTACTTTTTACTTTCTTATACACAGTATAAGTAAGTCTAGGTATCATGAAAAAAATCGATGTCGTGATTTTCGCGGAAATACATGTTTTGAGGTTCACTGAATCCGTTTTGACCATTTTCGCAATGATGTCTGTGTGAGTGGATGGATAAATTTTCAAAAATCCCTCCATTCACGACTAAACAATGATCCAATCGATTATAAAACTCTTGAGTAACATTAGTTATTTGGGCAGCTGTAATAGTTCCAGAGACGTTTTGAAAATTTAAAAATTTACTATAGTTATTGTTTATTCGTTCGTTATTTTCTAACTTTCATATAATTTTAAATGTAATATATTTCAGTTAAATTCATTCCCTATGTTCTATTTTAAAAAGAACACTCTAATACGAGTACATTGCTGTCAAATTCGTAACGATAGATATGAAAAGTCCTAGGTTTCATGTTAAAATAAATTCACGGTATAACACGGGCTGTGATTAATCATAGGTGATAGCACTAGTTATATTACCCCCGAGTAACTTGTATATTATAAAAACAGAACATGAACGAACCAAATTTCAGGACCTTCACTGACTAAATTACAATGAGTTCACACTCTACATTTTACATTTCGACTCCGTCATTTATCAACGCACCCCTTTTTTGGGAATTCTTTCTAAAAATGCATATTTTTGCAAGCTAAATTTAAACTTCCGAAAAATATTTATTTATGTGGCAGTCCCCATTACAAATTCAAATTTTGTCAGCGGGAGATTTGCAGGATGCAGCGTACAACGCAGGCATCGGTAATGAGGCAAATCTGCAAATCCCCTTTTGCTCCTTCATATTTACGCAAACTTATTCCAGTTTAGCATTTCAACACAGATCACGCAGAATGTACATCAGCGCACACATCTGTTATTCAGCATGTTCAAAACAAAAGCCGCGGAAAATGGAAGTTTGAAAAATCGATGCTTTTAAAAATTTCAAGTTTACATACAAGAGTTATAGGATACTTAGCAACGCAGGTCGGCAGTACCGACTTAAAGAAGATCCATCGGTAACTAAAAGACTAAAAGTAAAACTATTCCCATGAGCAGAATTTCGTTTTCCACGTAATTTAAAGTAAAAGCATAGCATGTCGGTTAAAGTTTTTCAGTAGAAAGTAAACTATGTGCAACTACTTGACCCATCACGAAATTTGTAAAATTCATTAAAATAATTATGAAGTATGCAATAGTTATTTACGAACCAAATGCGTGAAGATTTATATCTCACATGAGCGGTTGTTTCAAATTCGAGCGAAGCGAGGGTTTCCTTTACGCGAATGCTGGGATGGTGTCATCCCGCAAGAGGTTCGTACAATGTTTTTTGTAACGAAGAAAACTATAATCAAATACATTCAAGTCTGATCATTAAATTTGAGGTTACGATGTTTTTTCTACTGTCTACTCACTACTACCGACAGATGGCGGTTTTATTTTTAAATATTGGCGGTTTTCAGTGGTCTTAATAATTTTTATTAATTATCATTCCGGGAAGTAACACTTTATAAACTAAATTTTATTATTTTTAAGATGATTTTACTCTGAAATCTCTAGAAAAGCCAGTGTTTTTTGCATTTTTCCCGATTGACTACTGGGAAAATGATATTTCAGTTGACAGTTGCCACCGAATACTCCCATTGAAAGATGTTGATTGACATAAATCTGCGAATCATATAAGTGGTATTGAAACTCAGAATCAAATTTTTGAATGCAATTTTATAAATTATATACGTATCTGAAGAATATATTTTCACGTGTATTCTTATTTACAGTAATATATAAACTAACAAGTTGTATTTTATAACATCGAAAAACAGTTGATTTTACATGAGTACATTTTAATTCCAGTCCCATTGTTTGAGAAGATTTTCAGCTATACATCTACGTCACACAAACTTTAAAAATTAATTACAGTTTTAGTATCAGTACTTTCAATCGCTTTCAAATAACATTAAGTTTTAATAACTTTAAGAAAAAGGTAAACTACCCTATTCCGGCTGCTCATGTGCGCAGCGCCGGCATTTGAGCTAATCCCGGCACTGACAGAAAAATATCCTATACCCTTCTTGATCCAACATACTCGGTTTTGAACTCTTTTTGAACTGAACTAATTAAAGGACCCAATACCCTTCTTGAGTCCCACATCCTCTACCCGGAAGTTCCAAGTAGCTCGGGCAGGGCAAACTCAACTCAACTTTGTCTGAATACGTCTCTGTTCACCGGTAATTTCTGACGGAAACTGGGTGATATCAAGAAGGCAAAGGGAATTTCAAGCGGCTGAAGGTGCCTGATGCCACCTGTCGATCGCATGTGTCATGAGACTAGAAGGGTTTCACTTCGCTGGAAATATTGATATGCCTTTGACGCGCCGAAGATTTATTACCATGCGAAACGGGAGCTGACCTGGAAAATGTTCTCGTGCCGTCGAATCTTGTTCTTATGGGATATTATTTTCCACTTCATGCATATGTCATGACTTTACCACGATGCTGTAAATAAGTTATAGCACAATTTGTGGCTTTATTTTTACTTGTATCTTACTGTATTCTGTATTGAAATTTTGATATATTACTAAACCTTTGAACAAAATACGGTAAATAGGGACTATGTATATTTAAAGCGGTAGATGAAGATACACATACCTACATACAATAATAATTTCATCTAAACAGGATGTTCGTAAAATGTTCATATTTATTTGAATTTTGTATTTCGCGCCATTGACGCATTCAATAAAGGTTCAGACTCAGTGTTTGTGATAAGCAGTAACAGCGACTATAGTTGAAATTTTTTACAGAGGAGTCATGTCATCAAAACATTACAAAATGGAAAATAACTGTAGTAATGACCGAGTGATGTTAAATGAATAAAATAAATACTACTTTTTTGCATACTATAAGAATAATGCATTTTCATTAAATTTACAATAATTTTAAAGCCGAACATAATGTTTTTAATGCATTTTAAATTTATTTCAAATAATTGTAGTTTGTTTTTTCACCACACATTGGCATTACTGAATTAAGAATTGTGTTTTGTGTTGTACGTTTACATGACATTCAAATTTTTCTGTAACGCTATCGAGTTCTAACTGGAAATATATTAAATTTTACAATGATATTTAAATATTAATTGTCTAATAATTCAATTAAATTGATCGCAAAAATAAGCATCGCATGTAAATTCAATAATGCAATACACATTACATATATAAAAATTAAATTAGTGTACTATGTAAATCTAGTATTACGTGACGTCTTTATCAGGTTCCGTGACGTCATTATCTAGTGACCAACATTGATGACGTGACTCCTCTCCAAAAAAAATTTGACTATACACGTTATTTTTCGCTCCTTGTTCGCACTCAGAATATCACAATATAACACAGGATATAGTTTTTCATATATCATTGGTATGTAAATATTCGTATTTTGTTACCTGTCTGCCCAAGTATCGTAAATCCAATTTTAGGCATTTTGAGCATATGTAGATTATATATTATAGTACAGATCAGGTAGTTATGTTACGACTTTTAAGGCAGAAAATATCCTATAGGCTAAAGAATTCATTAAATATTAATTCTTCTTTGATACTGAAATCCCAAGTATAGATATAGTAGGATTTTATTATTGTATTTTTGAATTAGTGTAATAAGACGAAAATATAAAAGTTATTCCAAAACAAAATATTTATTTTCATTAATCTCAATCTCTAATGTAATGACAATGTACTACTTAGAATTGCTAAATGTTCTGCACCGGTAACAGTGAATATTGTAAATCTATCCTTATTTAAGTAATAAGGAATAAAATAAACAATTATCGTTTTCCTTATCTTATCTTACGTTATTTCAGCTTAATTTCAAATTAATATAATTACTTCCTTTATACACATGCAATATCAGAAAACACAAAATTAGCATTAAATAGAAATGAAGTTAGATTCTAAATAAAAGAACACGGTTTCTCTGTTGTATTCATAACATTTTTCATTTAATGGATAATGATAAAATAGATTATAGCAAGAAATTATAATATAATTTTGAATAATACTTTTGAATATTTCATCTTCATCAGATATAAAGAGTTTGGTTTGAATTGTGGCAATTAATACTAAAAAGTACATATTTTAAATAAAACAGTAGCTTCATTTCTTCTGTCTCTCAAAAAGTTTCTAGACACAATAGAGCTCGTCGCATTGCAAAAGTTTACAGACGTGATGAAAAGATATCATATAATATCGAAGTCGGTCAAACGTGCGAAATTATATAATATCATATTACAACACTGAGAAACTTTACCTATTTAAAAAGTATATTTCTTGCTCTCAATATTAAAAACTAGAAATAGGAATTTTATTCAAAATGGAAGGATTATAAAATTGTAATCCGTTCAAAATTCATATTATATACGACTGTTGTAGAATGTTCTCATTCTTATATAATTTTTAATTATGGATGAATGATTACATTCTATCACTAGTTATGGGATGAAATGTAGCAAGTAATAATTATTCAATGTTTTTTGTTGGTTTCATTAGGTAGTATTAAGTTTAAAATACGATTAAATTTAATAATTCATTAATTTTATGTTCGAAATTTGGGTCCCTAAATTATTTTTTCCTCTCAAACATAAATTATTTGTTAATATTATGTTTAAGAAAACAATAAATGCTATAGAACAACGTGCGGAATCAATGTGTCTGACTGTTTACTCTGCCGTCCTTAGGAAAAAGGTCCTATCTGCAAAAACTTTGTTTTAGATATTATTTTATATAATTTTTTTTGTGGAAACAACTATGCGGATTTTTACTATTAAAATTGCTTTATATAAATATAATACTAATAATAATTAATTCTACATTTTCTTAGGGCAGCTGGACATTCTATTTTGGTATATATTTGTAATAATTTATGGAGATTACAAAATCTCAAAATTTGCAGATAGGACCTTCTTCCTAAGGAGGACAGTACTGCTAAGGGTACCTTAAGAAAAATGTTCAATAGTATGTAATAGAAGTCTGTTAATGTGGAAATTAATGGACCACTGTAATTTTATTTTGTAATTTTGTATTAGGTGTGTGATTTATGATAAAAATAATGAAATTTCATGCAGAAAGTTGTAGTGATAGTAAAAGTGAGTTTAGTCGAACGTTTTATGGCAATTATTATGAACCTTTTCCATTCAAGGGACAAAATGAGTGTGGAAATTTGTTTCTGCACTCAATATTTCAAAAGCCTACTTTCACCATCAATTATTTTAATATCAGAAAACTTGTAAATTCGCACTTTCATAAATTTTTTTTAAAATTTTTCTTACCGGTCCTATACCGTTTGTACCAGCGAAAGGTTGGCATAACAGTTTAGCATGGAAAAACAGTTTTTTGTAAATACCCGCCTGCTTTTATTGTTATAAATGACATAACTATGACAACTCTGTAGTCTTTTGATTAGAATTACAGACCATGGAATCGTAGGTTTTTGGTACTAGAGAACCAGACTAATAAAGTACAAACACTATGTGAATTCAAGCAATATGATATAAAACAAAATGTGATAAAGAACATTCGCGAAAGGGTAAATAAAACCGCCTCACTCATATAGCTCGAAGCAAAAGGTTATTTGATTTTACTTCACAATGAAAAAAGTTATCTCCGGGCTCTAAACTTTTCTTTTATATTATACAACAATTATATTTCCGTTGTTTTATGAGTAAAGTCTTATTTCTTTAAAATTATTTTGTTACCAAGTTTTTTGTTTGTTGGTTTTTATTGTGCCTATATTTTACTTAATTAGAAATAAAATTGTATTTATAAATACCTACATTTTTTGTAATTTTTATATCAAATTATATGAGAAGCAATAAAAAACTTTTTGATACTTTCCCCAACTTATTACGAAATTTATAATACAACTAATTGTATATTTGCTTGATTATTCACAGCATGTCATCTGTAAGAAAAAGATCAATAAAAATGCAGAATATTGAATTTCACAGCTACGCCATCTTAATTTTCTTATCCTTGCACAAGGAACATTCGTAATACTATCAGGAATTAATTAATTACACAAAAACTTATTATTTCGCCGTTATATTATTTCTGTTTGTATTGAAAACTTATTGCCTAGCAATTTGAAAAGAAAAATTGTTTAATATTTTAAAACAATTTTTCGAGTCAAATTGCTGTCAGGTGACAAGATTGAGATGTCAAACAGAAATTTATTCAGAGGAAATAAATTGCTCGGGTGTAATTCAACGAAATAATTAAACGACTCCTTAGTTTCTTCTTCACAAATATTCCCAAAATGTAATCATTTCACTTACAAATATTAGAAATATAAAGCAAACGACATTTTAGTGTTTTGTTTATTGTTTGGTTGCTAAAAGGTAAATAAGGTTTTATCACTTGCAAAAAGTTACGTTCCTTTTTATCTGCGTCAAAGCGATAAAATTGTGTTTTGTTTATGGAATTGTCAGAAAAATAATCGAAACAACTATGATTACTTATGGTAAGGTATTATAAGTGATTATTTCACAAGTGATTCTAGATTAAGCATTTATAGTGGAATATAATTTAAAAACCATTGAACCTATAAGGCTTTTTGTCTACTAGATTGTAAAAATTTAATGTAATTCTGACCTAGGTTAAAGTTTATTGTTGGTAAGCTTCCCCGGCGGACGAGAAAACTTACGTTCTAAAGCGTTTCAGGACGACAGGATTGCAGGATTTAACTCTTGGTCGGGCGGTGACATTTTCAGTTTCAGTGACAGTAAACGAAAACGTGATGGTTTGCTAAAGTGAGATTTACACTGAAGTATACTTGACCGAACGCTTCATATTTGCGAACTACTAGTTATCTCTTTAAAATTAAAATATAAATCGTGATCCCATATTAATAAATTTTAAATCCTTAATACTGCCGTCCCTGCTTAAAGAGCAGTATCTCCAATATTCATATTTTATAGAATATTTTTAGGTTCACTAAAAATCCAATGAAATTCTTTCATTTCTGATCACGTGTACGAAATTGACCAATGAATACTTACAACATTTAACTGACAGCAACCCATGAGACATTATCGCACTTATGTCAAATATGTTGCTAGGTTACAATTATTTATGTTCATAATAATAATTGAATAAAAATGTCATTTGCACGTTTTGGTAATGAAAATGATACTTCAATTAATAAAAATTTTTGTCCGAATAACCCTCGACCGTTGATAAATACTTCTAATTTTGTAACAGCTACCTCAAGCACGTTGCTTTTAGGTTAACAGCCCTCCGCCTGCGGAGTCGGGCGGTTACCAAGCAACGTGCTTTCGGAATGTCACAAAATTATTTCGTAATTATCAATGTCCTTGGGTTATTATAGCTGAATATCAACTTTTTGTTTCTTGTTGCTGGGCCACCAGTTAAAATTTTACGTATACGATTAGTTTTACGAAAACATGTGTAAAACACTACTGTAAGAGCAGTAACTCCAAATCGTAAAAAAATGAAGATACTGCCTTTTAGAGGACAGAATACATAAAGTAGGTAATATCAATATTGATTATTCTTAGTAGAATTAAATATAATCCAATACACCATTGAAATAAAAACAAAGTGTGACAATACAATGCCATAAAACACTAACAAATGTCTCGCAGTCTCAAAGAAATCTCAAGACACTCATAAATACCGACTTTACAGAAAAATTGTAAAGCAATATCAGAAAAGCTAGCGCTCGTGGCACGTAGATGTCAAATCATTCTTCCAATAACCAATATCCTACAATATCCAATCTCTAAAACAAACATTTCCTAGTTTAAAATGCACTCGAAGTATTCTAGGAAGGGCGCAGAGAGCAAACGTGTGTCATTCCATTTATCTGTGACGTGCGGTAAAACGCTGATATGTTCTGAAATTCCGCTTCAGACATGTAAGTAACTGCGACGCCAGTGTTTGTCTTGCCACTGCTAGCTGGCTGTTAGCTCTGAGCTCTCGCGTCTCGCTATGACGCGATTAAATATTTAGAAACTACCCACACGTATTAATTCTTCCTGGTGTGAGACAAGGAGCTGTGAACAAATAGTTGCACTTAGTTTGTTGGTGTGAAGAATGAGCAGCTGCGACTGCTGTTGCCTGGTGACAAGGATGATGATTTTTACCTTCCGCTTACCTGTAAAGGAAGGTATTGGAATCATGCAAAAAATCGGGTTGTGAGTTTTAAGTGGACGAGCACGAATTTGGGTCCTTACAACTCATTTTTGATAGTTTCTCGATGATGTCTGTATGTATGTGTGTATGTGTGTGCGTGTGTATGTGTGTGCGTGTGTGTGTGTGTGTGTGTGTGTGTGTGTGTGTGTGTGTGTGTGTGTGTGTGTATGTGTGTGGTCCGGGCCGATGCCGGATGTCGCATAACTCAAATACGAATTGCCCAAAAAATTTGATATTTGGTATTTTACAATTGTATACGAATAGGAAGAGCACGTTAGATTTTGGTACAAATATCTTCACCGGAAGTGATATTTTTTGAAGATTGCACAAGATAATTGTGAAAAATTTATATAAATTTTGATAAATATAGTATTTATTTGTAATAAGAATAAGAGGAAAAGTTATTTGCAATTTACGTTATAAAAAAATTGTCTTTATCTGGTAGCATTAAAGAACTGCAGTAAAATTTAAAAAATAAATTTATCAAATAAAACGTTGAAATCTTGTAATCCATGTTCGGTTGATTTTTGTTTCTGCATAAAAAATATTGACAGATGAGACGGATGACAAGTTGACATACTAGCGCTATATAAGTCATAAGTAAGCTATTAAATGTAGTAACTGAACGGAGGATTGCTTCAACACAGAAGAGTTTTCGTGTGAATGAATCTTTTGATTCAGGTGATACTAATTTCTGTGCTAAATATTTTAGATTTTTATTTGTATATTTTAAATGGACACCGGATTGTACGTATACATTTCTGTTTAAAGTCTAGATATGGCGGAAGGTTGTGTGATGGCCACGTCAGATTTTTATTTGTATATTTTAGGGACACCGGATTGTATACGTGTATACATTTATGTTTATAAGTCTAGATTTGGCGGAAGGTTGTGTGCAGGCCACTTCAGATTTTTTATTTATTATTTAAGAAACAAATAAACATTATGACTAAGTTGTAGGAATTGTCAAGAATGGGTTTGTAATTGTTCTTTCCATTTGCCCCCATATTTACTTTTCTCTATTTACCACCGTCCCTTTTTTACCACCATAATTCTTTTACCAATCCATTTTTTACCAACATTATACTTTTACCAAACCATTTTTACCGCCGTCCCTATTTTTACCACTAATTCTTTTTACCACCAACATATTTACTAACGTGTTTTTTTACCAATCCATTTTTACCACCGTCTTTTTTACCTCTCGCCTCACATTCTATAAGAGAGGTATTGTAATGGGTCAAAATTTTCGAGTATGAGTTTTTGGTGGATAAGCACGTTTTAGGATCTCTAGAATACGAATTTAATATTTTCACCATGATGTCTGTGTGTGTGTGTGTGCGTATGGACGTATGGACGTATGTGATGATTTTTCGTCCACGATAACTGAAGAAGTATCAAACCTTTAATAACCAAATTTCATATTTAAGGTTTTAATAAGTATCTTAAGAACGGATAACATTTTGGTAGAAATCCGCAAACCGGAAGTAGTACTTTTTGAAACTTGATAAAGTTTTCCTTAAAACTTAAATATATTGGTACATTATTTATTTATGACAATTTTTGCAATTAAAAATAAAAGAAAATATAATTATCTATGGATACAGATAATTATAAATACAATTTGCTGAATATGGTAGTATTTAACAATAAAATAAAGTACAATTAATATTCTATTTTTTTTGAAATTCCAGTATCTTGTTGTCCATGATATGAAATTTGTTTCTACATAAAATTTGAATGATTATGACAGTGACAGTACAGTTGACATCTTTTGCTTGGATCTTGGTTTACATTATCGTTTACATATTACTTACATAAATATGAAACTATTAAAATGTAAGTAAAACTATTTATTAGATTAGTAGAATAAGCAGAATTAGGCGAGAGGTCGTGTGGTGGCCACAGCAGATTTTTTTAACAAAGCTTACAAAACCGTACTAAAACACCACAAACTCGGTTTTGGTATTTACTACACTAACAAAGCTAACAAAACCGTACTAGAGCCCCACAAACTCGGTTTTGGTATTTGCTACACTAACAAAGCTAACAAAACAGTACTAGAGCCCCACAAACTCGGTTTTGGTATTTGCTACACTAACAAAGCTAACAAAACCGTACTAGAGCCCCACAAACTCGGTTTTGGTATTTACTACACTAACAAAGCTAACAAAACCGTACTAGAGCCCCACAAACTCGGTTTTGGTATTTGCTACACTAACAAAGCTAACAAAACAGTACTAGAGCCCCACAAACTCGGTTTTGGTATTTGCTACACTAACAAAGCTAACAAAACCGTACTAGAGCCCCACAAACTCGGTTTTGGTATTTGCTACACTAACAAAGCTAACAAAACAGTACTAGAGCCCCACAAACTCGGTTTTGGTATTTGCTACACTAACAAAGCTAACAAAACCGTACTAGAGCCCCACAAACTCGGTTTTGGTATTTGCTACACTAACAAAGCTAACAAAACAGTACTAGAGCCCCACAAACTCGGTTTTGGTATTTGCTACACTAACAAAGCTAACAAAACCGTACTAGAGCCCCACAAACTCGGTTTTGGTATTTGCTACACTAACAAAGCTAACAAAACAGTACTAGAGCCCCACAAACTCGGTTTTGGTATTTGCTACACTAACAAAGCTAACAAAACCGTACTAGAGCCCCACAAACTCGGTTTTGGATTTTACTACACTAACAAAACCGTACTATAGCCCCACAAACTATTAATGGTAAAACGGAATAGCGGTAAAAAAGTATGGTGGTAAAAGTTGTAATGGTAAAAACGGAGTGGTAAAAATGTATTAGTGGTAAAACGATATAGCGGTAAAAAGTATAGTGGTACAAATGCAGAGGTAAAAGTTGGAGTGGTAAAAATTGAGTGGTAAAAAATGGGTTAACGGTAAAACAGGATAGCGGTAAAAAAGAATGGTGGTAAAAATGCTGTGGTAAAAGTTGGAGTGGTAAAAATAGAATGGTAAATATGTAGCACAACGGTTCTTTCATCTATGGCCTCCTTTTCATATCAAAATATTTATAAAAACATACTTCAAGATAATAATTGTACTACTTTATTATAGTCAAACGCCAACGATTTGCTGCCAATTTTTAATTCTTGAAGGTTTATTTTTAAAACTTAAATAAAGTAGGTATGAATTTATTTCGTGCACCTGAAAAAGCTGCAATGATTGGTAAAACGATGACTTTTGGCTTATAGGTATCATACAATTTTATTTCTACGAAGGAAGCAACAAATTCAAGTTTGAAATCGTGCAATTCACCTGTGTCTAAAGCAGCATCGTTACCAGAGGGCCATTTAAGACGCTACACTTGTAAATCCAGAATATTAACAATTTGAACATTCTGGCTGTATTATAATAAAATTTCAAATTGAAATTTAACATGAAGAATCATGACTCATTAGTGAATCAACAAATGCAAATTATTAATTACTCTGACATCAATTAGCAAAACTTGGAGCAAATTTTTATCATTGATTAATGCACAAAAATAAAAAAATATCTTTTGAAATCGATATTATACATTAGGGTATAGAGAGATTTTTTAAACATTTAACTCATTGACTGTAATAATTTATGTAAAACTCGCATTTTTAGTAATTTTTAGAAATTATATAACAAAATACGGCAAGGTTTTTTATAAATTTCATTCTATTGCTATGTTTTTTACTTCCTTGTACGAAGTAAGGAAGTATTGTAATCGCGAAAAATTTCGGTTCTCAGATTTTGACGGAAATATCCGTTTTGACCTTTTCTGAATCCATTATGACTAGTTTCGACGTGACGTCTGTACGTACGTACGTACGGACGTATGTGTGTCGCATAACTCAAATACGGTTAGACGTAGAAAGTTGAAATTTTGTATTTAGGACTGTTATAGCATCTAGTTGTGCACCTCCTATTTTTGGTTTCAGTCTACAAACCGGAAGTAGTACTTTTTAAAAATATTTCGATAAATATTTAATTTTAGACAATTTTTTTTATTTTAAATGAAAGATTATGTGATTATTACCTACAATCGGTATTTTATAAATATTTTTGTATCTGCTATCATTTAAAAATAATTAAAGTATATATTTATAATTTATAGTATTTCGGTATCTTGTAGTCCATGATCGATTAACATTTGTTACTACGTAAAATTTAAATGATTATGACATGACAGTGACAATAGTAAAATATGCTTTATATCTTCTTCTGCAGTTTAAATCAAATGACTAAAATATATTTGTGAGTATACTAGTATAATAAGTTAAAAGAATTTTTAATATTATTTTACATTTTAGTTATTAAGAAAAGTATGAACACACAAGGCGTACAAGGAAGTCATGTGGTGTCCACGTCAGATTTTTATTTATTTAAAAATATGTTTTTAACCCTGCAAAAAACAATTGGTATTTGTTTTAATAAATAATTATTTTGTTGAAAACAAATTGTTTTCAAAACAACCCTGTTTATACACAAAAATAGCCCTTGCCACTGCATATTTTTTAAACTCTAATAATCATTTATTTTAAATAGCAAAATAAAAATATTAAACAAATAATTAGTTACATTTTCAGTTTTAAAATAGTATATTACTAATAAAAATAATACGTACATACCTACCAATATCAGCGAATAATTTCAAATAAAATTTGTAAATTATTGTTTCGTCATATTAATTTGCCTTCGAACAATTTAGTTACCTATGTAATAAGTACCTACCTACTTATTAGCAGTATACTTTGGCAACTAATAAGAACAATATATTATTAATGTAAGAATATTCTTTACAATGTCATACTCATAACTCATAACCTTCATTGTGATTCATTCAATTTCGGATTCTGAATATAATTCTTTTTAGCACAACGGTAAGCGATATTTTCTCCAACAAAATTTACAACGGAATAGTGTTGAATAAACAATTTCAGCATTGTACGTGTAATTTTAGGCAATGTTTACCGGTTTTCATTAATATAAATTGAAAGTAATAAGGTAGACAAAAGGCACCAATTCTGAATGTTCATTATTCTTTTTTGTTATATTCCCATGTATACAGAGTTTAAAAAATTCCATATGTTCAAGTTAAATGAAATTAAATGGAAAATTCCACGCATCCTCTTCTGAAACGGGCTTTATGGAAGATTACACAAATTAAATAGATTAATATCGATCTTCTCTGAAGTCTTTTATCGTGAGAATAGAATTTAATCACATAATGTCCTAATTAAATTAAATCTTTATACGTAAACAACCTTTGATTAGATTACCTTTCTCTGATTTAACGTTCACGATGTATGTATGTATGTATTTAGTTCCTATGGTGCAGCTTATGCCATTAGCGTTTGCTTTGCTCTTTACAGGTAGTATAGAGTATATTAAACAAAAGTTATTCATGTGAAAAGGATAAATGCTATTTGCAAAGCTATGGCTTATTCGGGTGTGAAACTATCTAGTTATACAGGCTGTTACTAAACTTCGGAAAAATAAATTATTAAAATTACATGACGTGCTGAGCGTAGACCATAAATAATTTTAGAAAAACTCGCATTTTTTATATCTTGTACTTATTCGTATAAAGAATACGATTTTACAAAGTTATGTAATTTTACCTACCACGATTTGGAAATCAGAATATAGCAAATGCTTATTAAATAGGTACCTAGTGTACTAAATGTGACAAATAGACAGACGGACTAGGAGTTTTGAGTGATAAAATATCTTACTGTAAAAGTATATTATACAAATTGGATAAATCTTTGAGTTCTAAAAAGTTTGAAGTTTTCTCGTTGATGTGATGCAAGTCAATGTGATAGAGTAAAATTCAAATATCTACGACCCTTAGCTGCGCGATAAGGCAGAGTCTGTCATGTACTGTTCGTTTTACAAAAGTGGAGCTAGCGAGTATATGCTACGCTGCACTTCACTTAATTTTCAAAGAAAACTAAAATATAACTCAATCACAATCAATTACAAAATTCACAGCGTTACACGAAGCAAAACACTACGAACGTCAACGTGAGAATAACAGATATTGAAGCTGATGTTCTGTAGAACAGACAGTAGCGTAGTTTCCTCTTGTTTATCATCTATGCCTCTCTTTCTAAGACGAGAATTCTTACTTCGCGCAGGGTTCTGCTTAAGGTAGAAAATCCGTCGGTCATAAGCGTGCGTGATTTCGGTGTGAGGTGAGGCCGAAGCAGTCAAATAATCAGAAATAAATCATTAAAAATCGTAGATTTGGATGTAAATTACAAATCATAGGTATCCAATTAAATAAAAAATATAATTGAAATTTAAGTTTACACTGAAATGCAGTAGTAGTACGTCAAAAACATAATTGTTCTTGAGACTGGAACCTTTTGCATGCAATTTCTCAACCATTATTGCGGTGACTCATATTTTTTATTTTTCTAATAAATACCTCAAATATCAAAGAATAACATATTCGTTTTCCAAATATGTGTTGGGTTGTTATGATATAAAATTTTCTAATCGTTTAGTAAATCTACTGGTAACCTCCATATACGCAATGTATTTTAGCGCGTTTTTGTGTCAACTTTAAATTCAATTATCTTCGTTATTTCAACGGTTACCTATAAATTTTAATTTTTATTCAAATTCTACGACTTGTAATGAATGCTGTATATTAATTTAAGTCATATTTTGGGTTGTCACTACCCATGGATTTACTACCTTAAATGAATTTACCTCTAATAAAGTATATTTTGTAAAATGAAAATTTCTATTTCAGTATTAAAAGACGCGGGAGATTAGTCTGTGTTGGCCACATCAGATTTTCTTTTTATCTGTTGATTAAAACGTGTCTCTTTTTATTTGTAAGACAGTTTTAAAAAGGTAAAAGAAGGATGTAGGTACCTAGTGCGCACCCGGTACGCGTTCTTTATAATCTTCTGGTTTTTTCATCTCAATACTATAAAAATAAAAATTTATTTTCGTGTCACATATGCGAAATACATAAAACTTTAGAAAACTTCTTAATCCCAGCATCCCCAAGAAACAACTTTTTCGTGCTAATAAATTTTTCAGGAAACTATATTAGCATCCAGTTTATTTATAAGGAAAGTTTGTAATGAAGTACCTACAATATTATGATTCTTTTCATATTACTTTTTACTTAAGTTTACCCATACCTCGCTTGCCCCCCAACCCAGTAAATACATGAGCTGGCGATAATACTTTCAAACTTGCGTTAGAAATTTTCAGGTAATTTTCGATCTTTTACGGCAAAACTTTTATAAGATTCTAGGTGAAAAAAGCAACAGAAATAGATTACGTTAAATTTTCGTACAACATTTTCTGCCTCGTGAAATTACAAAAATTTTAGAGAGTCTACAAAGAATTTAAACGAGTTCAGCAATCCTTGCTGTGACATTTATGAATTTTATTGTGTGATATTATTTTTTATTCGTCATTAAAGAAAATAAAGCCGTTTATATTCATGACACGTTTAATGACATACCTACCTACTTTGATAAACATTTTATTAATAATTTTAATAAAGCATAATATGAAAGCATAAAAATTATTCAATTACGATTTCAAACAGATCAATTAAATTTACAATAAAGCTTTTTTTAAATAATTGTTATGAGTTAATATTTATCATCAAATACGTGAATAATTAACAAAATATCCCAGACAAAAGGTAAAACAATAAATTGAAATCAAATATTTATAATTGTTGCAAAGGTTACGAGAGTACCTAAACAAAAAATGACAGTATAATTAAAACATATCATTTTCAAGAGAAAATTCATAACATTATAATTAAATTAATTGAAAATGTATTCTGCTTGTACGTACTTTTGAACGGAGTTTAGCTGTCAGGCATTTTGTACGTATTTTGCATAAAATTGAAATTAGTTGAAATGTCAAGACAAAATGTTTTTCAACAAGCAAAATTGTGTGCGAAATTATTATGATTATTAAACAAGTTTCCCAAATACATTGCTCAATATAAAAATGCCGAAGAGAGATACGAGATCGGTTAAATTTTAAATTAGACAAACTTGGGTTACAACAAATTGTTAGATATCGGATTTCTTGTTCTTGTAAAAAAAATTTATAGTGCATAGCTTAATTCATGCCAAAGAATAATTTTCTTGAGTTTTTATAATTTTGTTTGTAACTTTTTACTTCCTTGTACGGAGTAATAAGGAGGTATTGTAATCGCGAAAAATTTCGGTTTTCAGATTTTGATGGAAATATCCGTTTTGACCTTTTCTGAATCCATTATGACTAGTTTCGTCGTGACGTCTGTACGTATGTACGTATGTACGTACGTCTGTACGTATGTATGTCGCATAACTCAAATTCGGTTAGACGTAGAAAGTTGAAATTTTGTATTTAGGACTGTTATAGCATCTAGTTGTGCACCTCCTATTTTTGGTTTCAATCTACAAAGTAGATAATTTAAAAAAAATTTCGATAAATATTTAATTTAAGACAAATTTTTTTATTTTAAATGAAAGATTATGTGATTATTACCTACAATCGGTATTTTATAAATATTTTTGTATCTGGTATCATTTAAGAATAATTAAAGTATATATTTATAATTTAGTATTTCGGTATCTTGTAGTCCATGATCGATTAACATTTGTTACTATGTAAAATTTAAATGATTATGACATGACAGTGACAATAGTAAAATATGCTTTATATCTTCTTCTGCAGTTTAAATAAAATGACTAAAATATAATTGTGAGTATACTAGTATAATAAGTTAAAAGAAATTTTTATATTATTCTACATTTTAGTTATTAAGAAAAGTATGAACAAACAAGGCGTACAAGGAAGTCATGTGGTGTCCACGTCAGATTTTTTTATTATATTTTAGTTTGTTTTTGTTGCTGACTATTAAGGAGGTACACTAAGGCAGTTTCAGGTTAGGGGCATCTCCTATGCGTGCAATCAGGGTTCCAAATTTCAACTTCCAATTATTAATTGTATGTAAATGCTGTATATTTGCAAGTTTATCTGATAAAATTTTATTTAAATCTATTATTTAAAAATATTATTAATTATTATTTATTATGCGAAACTTGTTTATATCATTCGGCCAAATACCAGTGTAAACTACGGCAACGCTGTGCTGTACATTTTTCGCGTTCTTATGTCAAAATCTGAAAGATTGTAAAAATGGAAGATTAAGAGAATTCTGCACTTGATATAAATTACCTATTTATCATTTACACATTACCGTTCATTCTCGTGAAAAACTTGTGCTTACAGATAATAATAATCAGGAATGCAGTCTCAATATTTTATTGACTCTAAATCACCGACGTTTCGGCACACTCTAGTGCCTTCCTCAGGATAATGTTTTTTCTGGTTAAAATTCAAATTTCGCGCTTTTCAACGTTGCCGTGTCTACATTTATGTTCTTGCCAATATTCTCCAGTTTATGTCTATAGACATAAACGTCTTTTTGATTAGGAATTCTTGTAAATTACGTGGTAAATGACGCTTGTATTACTTTTATCCGTTCTTTAATATAATAATTTACGTATTAAAAATCAATTGGAACTTTGTATAATTTTGTTGAACTTCTTAAACTATAACTATGTTTTTCTACAAACACTATTAAAAATTAAACTTTTAACACGGCCTACTGCTGTTAAAAATGCAATATTATAAGACGCCGTGTTAAAAGTGAACTGTCAATCACTTTTAACGTGCGTTAAAAGTAAACTGCCAATCACTTTTAACGCACGTTAAAAGTAAATTTCATCTCTTAATAAACAACTCTCAATTTTTATTGAATTCATAGACTACGTGTTTCATTATATTACTATATAAATATCTTTTGTTACTGAACTGTCAAAAATAATTAAATAAATTATTTCTTATATTAAAATATAAAACTATGTTTGTAGAAAAAATAGTGTATGATATACGTGTTAAAAGTGCTTTTATTTTGTTCGAAGGGTTACGCCACTCCGCTTCGCGTCGTGTCCTAAACTTCCCGTCTCACAAAATAAAATGTCACTTTTAACACTTATATCATAAATAACTATTATTTATGTTGAACATGATAAATGTGAATACGAATCGAATTATAGTACTCACAATACCAACCTATGTAGGAATATGATATGAACGTGTTATTGGATGTTACACGTAATAGATACTTGCTGGAAATTCACAAATTTGCTGTTACTAAATGTAACTGCTTTTATTGAACTGTTTCAAACTTTTACTAACTACTGCTAACTGTTCGGCAGACAGTTTTAATTTGAAATGTAGTTTTCGATGTTCGTTACTATAACAATTTGAAATTATTGTTTCTAACTGAAAGTTACAGTACAGTCTGCTATTCTACTACATGGTATACTCGTACATGTTTTTAAGTTTAATTATTATGATTGTAGAAAGTTCTACCATGCAGGTGTTATGGATTATGTAATAATGTTTAAATAATAAAACCTATTTTAATTTTATTCATATAACGTTCCGTTGTTATAATGAAATAGATAGGTAGGTATAATAGGTAGGTATATGTATTAAAAGTAAAAAGTGTCACCTTTTCTTTTAATATAAATTAATAATAGGATTCTTAACTTTATTTCTATCTGTCTGTAAATGCCAAAAACAAGATAATTTTTCATTATCGTAATGGAACTACATAACGTTTGTTTAGCAAAAAATGAGTAGGCACTAACTTTTTTCCGAGGAACATAGTTTTGATAAAAAAAACTGACATCTCTAAGTCACGAATCATTTAAGATCACTCTGTAACAGAACGAATTTTTTAAAAATAATAAAAATAAAGGGTACCTAGTTTACATGCCCATTTTTGTAATACTGCACTGGATTCGATTTCCTATTAAACATAAACAAAAGAACTAGGTAATCAACATCTTAAATTACATAAAACTAGTAAAATATAAACAAAATTTAATTAAGTGAAGTGAAGAAAGTGATTGCGGAACATAGTTTCTCTCGTCGAGTGACATTACAGATTAAAATTAAAGCACTTATTTCTGTTACGCCCTGTATATCTCCCATGTAAAGATATTTTTATTACTCACGTGGTTATGTTTTCGACAAAAATAATACTTCACCAGTACTCCACATTCGTAATAAAAAATCCTGCTTTACAGCCTAGAAAAAAATCTGACGTGGACACCACATGACTTCCTTGTACGCCTATTAAACTGTTCATACTTTTCTAAATAACTAAAATGTAGAATAATATAAAAAAATCTGACTTTATTCTTTTAACTTATTATACAAATATATTAATATATAAGTACTTCTACTACTGCTACTATACTCACAAATATATTTTACTATTGTCACTGTCATGTTATAATCATTTAAATTTTACGTAGTAACAAATGTTAATCGATCATGGAGTACAAGATACCGAAATACTAAATTATAAATATATACTTTAATTATTCTTAAATGATACCAGATACAAAAATATTTATAAAATACCGATTGTAGGTAATAATCACATTATCTTTTATTTAAAATTAAAAAATTTGTCTTAAATTAAATATTTATCGAAATATTTGAAAAAAGTACTACTTCCGGTTTATAGATTGAAACCAAAAATAGGAGGTGCACAACTAGATGCTATAACAATCCTAAATACAAAATTTCAACTTTCTACGTCTAACCGTATTTGAGTTATGCGACATACATACGTACGCCCGTACGTACGTCACGACGAAACTAGTCATAATGGATTCAGAAAAGGTCAAAACGGATAGTTCCGTCAAAATCTGAGAACCGAAATTTTTCGCGATTACAATACTTCCTTTCTACTCCGTACAAGGAAGTAAAAATATAAGAAATAAAATAAATAATAAAAAAAACAAAACGTAGATAGTTAATAATTAGCGTTGACAGAAGCCAGAGGTAATTATACTGGTACAAAGTATAAAAAGGAATAACATCATTCTTGTATTTTCTTCTTGTTTCGTCTATTGAAAATAAAAATAAGACAAATTAATGAAATCAGCAGTAGCAGTAGGTACCAACAAATAATGAGTGCGGGGGACGAACATTGGTGTGGTGGCGACAGTGGTTCACTCTTTGCTCCGCTTGTAAAGGTTACACAAAATGAAAAGCTTTCCTCACAAAGAAATGGTTCTAATTTACGTTGAGTAATTTCTTGCTTTGTAATTAGTAGACATTACGAAGACAAATTTCAATGTGACGCTCAGTCCTAAAAATTAAAATTAACTATTTTCTTTACGCCTTTATGCACATTTCGTCTTATTTATGAAAACAGTTTGAAGCGCTGTACAAAAAGCAAAACCGGCATTCTTTGGTTATAGCGCCAATTACACAAATTAATTTCACTTTATGGTTTAGAAAATTTAAGAACCTTTTCCGACTTTTCTAATAATACCTACTTTACAAAAATTCGTAATAAAAATTAATTACACTACAGACTACTTACATTTGTTTTTGAAGTAGAGATAACTTCATTATTGCAATACTATATATTAATAACAAAAAAATAGAAAAGTCTTTCATTAAAACTAATCAATTTTATTGTTGAATAAAAGTCAGGAGTAGTAGACTAAGAGCTAGCGGCCAAATTAGTGTGGACATTTTATTAGTCGTGAAATTAAAGAGCTTAGGCATTGCATATCTACTGAAGATGAAATGTCCAGTCTGCCAGTCCGAAGTGGCCGGATTAGGCATGTTCAATTTTTATTCAGCTTTAAATTATTGACGGTGAGTTTTCTGTTTTCATTTAAATTCATTTGAATCTAATTTATATTGTCGAATATTATTGCACTTGTTAGACTTAACCTTATTTCAAAATATTTTATTTTATACTCTTGTTAAAATATGTACAATTTTTTAATACTTTTTAATAACCATTTGTCTTTATGTACATTTTTTTTTTTAAATTTGACTTTTATCTAAAACAAAATAAACGAAATCGATCGCCAATTAAATAAATAAAAAATTTATATCAGTTTGTAACACACTGTGTTTCATTTTATTGTTAGATATAAAATTTGGTATTTAAATGTTTCATATTTTTTGAGTTATCATTTCTGAAAAAATTGTAATATACGAACGAACGCATACAGACTCACAGACATCATATCAAAAATGTGTAATTCGTATTCTACAGACCCTAAAACGTAATTATCTCCCAAAAACAATAAAAATTTGACCCATTACAATACCTCTCTTATAGAATATGGGGCGAGAGGTAAAAACAATGAATATGACTACACCTTTATGTTTAAATATGTAAAATATGTCAAAAATGTCTCATACAATACACAATATAAAAAGAATACTCGGAGCTTTGTAATGTTTCAAATACTGTAGCTAAAGTTACGAGTCTCGGTATTTGAAGTTAAACAAAGGTCATCATCTTGCCTTGTAGTATATCAATTAATCACTATGGTCGTAATTGGACCATCTGCAGCTTCCTAAGTTCCTGATTGCAGACCAAACCCTAGAGTAGAACCAGGCGCACGTACGAGATACAACTCACTTTCCCACTAAGCTTTTAGCTTAAGGTGATTATCTTTATTTGTGTTGGTGTTGGATTAAGTGGCTATAAAATAAATTCAAAGCCACTTCATACAAATTGTTACTAGTCTTGTCATCTAATTCCATTAAGCTTGTGATAGGTTAGTAATTATTTTCAGCTTATAGATGCTGAACAATATCTGATATTTTCAAAATATCCTAAATTGTTTCGTTAGTGTTGTTATCATAGATAAGGTATTATGTGCCTCAAGGCTCATTGCGTTAAATGTATGTTTTTCGTTTAATTGTTCACTCTCGTTCACGGAATCAATCCAAATTTATCAATGGTATTTAAGTTTAGTTTACAAATACTTTTAGACTGCAATTTTATTAAAAATTAAATAATAATCATTACAATCAAGTTCAAATCTCTGCTACATTAGAATTACGAATTTTTTCCGCTTTGTGCCGCTACTTGAGCTACGCAAATTAAACTCAATATAAAAAATCTGATGTGGCCAGCACATAACCTCCCGCCATAACTAGACTTATAAACATAAATGTATACGTACAATCCGGTGCCCATTTAAAATTATACAAATATTAATCTAAAATATTCAAACACAGAAATAAGTATCACCTGAACCAAAAGATTCATTCACGGAAAACTCTTCTGTGTTGAAGCCATCCTCCATTTAGTTACTACATTTAATATCTTATGATTATGACTTATATGGCGTTAGTATGCCAACGTGTCGCCCGTCTCACCTATCAATTTTTTTTACGTAAAAACGAAAATCCATACATTTAAATTTAAATTTTACTTCAGTTTTCTAATGCTACCAAATAAAAACCATTTTTTACAACGTAAGTTGCAAATAACTTTTTCACTTGTTCTTTTTACAAATTAATACTATCTTTATCCAAGTTTATAGAAATTTTTGACAATTTATCTTTTCAATCTTCAAAAAACATCACTTCCGGTGAAGATATTTGTACCAAAATCTAGTGAGCTCTTTCCAATTCGTATACAGATGTAAAATACCAAATATCAAAATTTGTGGGTAATTCTTATTTGAGTTAACCGACCTCCATAAATGGCCCGGACCACATACAAACACATACATACATGCAGACATAATCAAGATACTAGCAAAAATGAGTTGTAAGGACAATAATTCCTGCTCATCTACTTAAAACTAACAACCCAATTTTTTGCATGATTCCAATACCTCCCTTACAGGTAAGCGGGAAGTAAAAATTAAAATTTAGTAAACCGTTTGAAAAATCCTCCTTTTTATGTTATAATAAAGTTTAATATTGAATTATAAATCTTAGTTTGTGGACATCGGCTGTTAGATAAAATAGCTACCTACGTCCAAAGTATTCTCATAATTTGAACAATTCTTCTGAAATAAAGACTAAAACAAAAATCTTTTGCATTTTCTCAAGTGAAAGAGACAATTTTAAATGGAATATTTATCTGGAAAAGTTGACAAGCAAAATGTAATGGGATAAAGTTAAATAAATGCAAATTCAGAATATTTTTTATGTGGAATTTGATATGTCCAAGAACTCATATTATGCGAGTATTTCTCCTGTTGTATTTGACACACACGGAAGAAGAAGAAGAAGAGGAAGTAATATATTTTCTTTATACATGAACCGGGACTTGTCTGACTAAAAAATCCTCGTCATACAAATCCCCAGGCCGCGTGTTCTCTTTCTAATGGGACTGAGTTTGCATGTTCAAATTCGATTTGAGAAAAAATCTCGCGGTACGACATTTTTTGTGTATGTTGTCCTCTGAGACCGGATAACATCTGAATTTTGTCATAATTTGCAAGCAAATTAATGATGCACAAGCACATGCAAACTAAATTAACTACTAGTACATTTGGATCTGGTGTGATAACCTAGAAAATAGCTAAAATCAAAGGCACATACATCGAATTGTCGCTAAATCCTTGATTTTAGTTTGACATTTGTACAATTTTTGATTTTCTCTTTTGTGGCACTAATATTGAAATTAAACACGTTGATATAAGCACAAAATCATAGATTTTTTAAATACCAATCCAGCCCGATGTTCCACTTTTGCGCCTTTTTACTACTGTTTTTTTATTTTATTAATATATTCCAGTGTTTGATTAATTATCTACTAGTTAAAAGCAGTTACAAAACAATTCATTAAAATTATATTTACAAATCATAATTACTTTGAATTTGAATAGCAACTTATTAGCTAAATAAATATCTTCTTCAATGAAAATTTTACATTTGTAAATGTTTATTCAAAATAAAGAAGGTACAAATTATTTGAATTTAAACCATTTCAGCAAATATTTTGTTCCTGGAATAATATTAAATATTTATAAAAAATAAACACTGAGTACCTAGGGTTACACCAAAGATTTATATTTAAACTAAAATATAATACGAAATATTTACAAAATAAAAGTAAATAAATGTTAACATCCAAGACAATCGTTTCCATTTGAAGTACGTTCATAGCAGTCCTCAAAAAAATTTTATCTCGTTTAGATTTCGATAAATTCAAACCAAATTCTAATTTTCATATGAAGCTCATAGTAGGCTATGACCCATGTTTATAGAGATTTTTCTCTTTTAACGATATAGAACATAAGTAGATTGAAATAAAGGCAGAAATTGCATTATTATATTTGTTAATTATTTTTATTAAGGAAGAATACGAATATTTGATGTTTTAAAAAAATATCAGATTATACTGACTAAACTATGAGGAATCGAAAAAAGGTTAACCACTTGTCATTTATTGGGTGAAAATTGATATTATTCTGTAATTAGCGGACTATTTGAATTAAATTACGAGGAATCCAAAATGTTTCAAATATTATTAACATATTATAAAAGAAAATCTCATCTTGGCAGTCGAACATAAATTTTTGTATGCAACTCGTGTATAATATAATTTGACTTTATATAGACTCGCCTTAATTATCAGCCTCACTCGCTACGCTCGCTCTGTTGTAAACTCCGGCTCGTCCAAAAAAGTCCTAAATTATGCTCTTCTTGCATAAATAGCTATAGTAATATATTGAAATTATTAGGTTTTAATTTTCTTTGGAATATAAATGGCAATAATGTAGGTGCTATTGCTGTCTAGTTTAGTAATAAAATATGTTTCCAATAAATCAAGTAGCTTGTTTAATATTGGTGGAAATGTAAATTTTGCGATAAAATATGGAATCAAATAAAAGTTATTACTCCAACACGTGTCATAAATTTGAGTTAATCTGATAGATTTTTATCTTATCTGCTACTGTTTATGTGTTTATCTAACAGTTTTATTACTTCATAAATTCATGGCAAACGACTTCCGGATAATTTGTCTAGTCACGGTTACAAGAAATTCTTTTTAGAGTGGTTGGTTTATTTACAATATTTTAATTTAGATTTTTTGACGATTGATGAGCATAATGATGCATTCAATTTCTGCGAAAATATACCGCTAGTACGAATTAATTACTAGGTATAACTTTATTTAAAAAAATCTGATGTGGTCAGCACACGACCTCTCGCCTAATTCTGCTTGTTGTACTAATCTGATAAATATTTTTACTTACATTTTAATAGTTTCATGTTCATGTAATATGTAAACGATAATGTAAACCAAGATACAAGGAAAATATGTCAACTACTGTCACTGTCATAATCATTCAAATTTTGTGTAGAAACCAAGAAACATATTTCATATCATGGACAACTAGATACTGGAATTTGAAAAGGTAGATTTTTACTTCCTTGTACGGAGTAATAAGGAAGTATTGTAAACGCGAAAAATGTCGGTTTTCAGATTTTGATGGAAATAGCCGTTTTGACCTTTTCTGAATCCATTATGACTAGTTTCGACGTGACGTCTGTACGTACGTACGTATGTACGTGCGTATGTACGTACGGACGGACGTATGTGTGTCGCATAACTCAAATACGGTTAGACGTAGAAAGTTGAAATTTTGTATTTAGGACTGTTATAGCATCTAGTTGTGCACCTCCTATTTTTGGTTTCAATCTACAAACCGGAAGTAGTACTTTTTAAAAATATTTCGATAAATATTTAATTTAAGACAATTTTTTAATTTTAAATGAAAGATTATGTAATTATTACCTACAATCGGTATTTTGTAAATATTTTTGTATCTGCTATCATTTAAGAATAATTAAAGTATATATTAATAATTTAGTATTTCGGTATCTTGTAGTCCATGATCGATTAACATTTGTTACTACGTAAAATTTAAATGATTATGACATGACAGTGACAATAGTAAAATATGCTTTATATCTTCTTCTGCAGTTTAAATAAAATGACTAAAATAGATTTGTGAGTATAGTAGCAGTAGTAGTAGTACTTATATATTAATATATTTGTATAATATTATATTTCTACATTTTAGTTACTAAGAAGAGTATGAACAGTTTAATGGGCGTACAAGGAAGTCATGTGGTGTCCACGTCAGATTTTTTAATTTGTTCTATAGTTTATAAATGGTACAGAAAATACTTTAAATTTTTTTCTGTTATATTTAATGAAACATATAAATTATCATAAATGCTTTATTTATTGAGATACCTAATTTAAGAAAAATCATAGTCTTACTTCCGGTTTATGAATTGCTACCAATATACAATAATTGGTCTATTGAAAATCGTATTTAAACCTTAGATAGAAAATTTGGTATTTAAATGTTTGATATTTTTGGAGTTATCGTTTCCGAAAAAAAATTAACATACAAACGAACGAACACACGAACGAACCTGTTCCCATATACCACCATTGACACTTAAAAATATTGGTATATGCCAAAATCACATATTTAAAATCGAGTGCCGAAACACCACATACTCACTACTTGACTAAAAACGCGATATCACTTAAGGGTTAAGCACGAAGTTTCAATTCTAGTTATAAACATTCTACTATTGAAGACGTTCCCAATAATTTCTCTAATAGTGCCCCATATCAACATATTTAATTACTTTCTCATGACACAAAGCAAGCTTGTTCAATAATTTATGGAATCTAATGTTCTCAATTCACAGTAAACAGAATGCACAGCATTACAAAGTTACGAGATTGTGACTATGTTATCTGAATCTCGAGCTTTGTGATCTGAATTCGCTTCTTCCGAAGTTTCGATTGATACTTGAGTTCTGCGACACAATACGCTGATATCGATCGAACTTTAACTTAAACCCTTCAGGTGTGTCCAGAGCGACGGTCTAACGATGGTTGGCACTTCGCAGGCACAGGCCCAAGTGCTTCGTTCGTTCAGTTATTTTTATTTTGTGACGTATTAAGTGCTGTTAAAACGTTTGCGAAAGCGAACCGTTTGTAGCCTTTGGAAGCGGTTGACAGCAAGGTTCCGAACATTCGGACTATGCCACGCACTATGAACTTTGTTGTACACAGAAATTTAAATTGATTATAGTCCATTTCAGTAAAGAAAATAGTAGATGGCACAACCCGTTTTACACTCATACGTTATACCTATTAGTTCAAACCACGGTCAAAAAAGATTAGGTTGTACGACTCCCTATCCGTTTACACTGTTTCTATGCGGTCAGAATGAGTACCTTATTTAGATAGATGTCTCTGCTGTATCATTGGAGGTAGGTTTCCATAGTACGCGGGTAAAGAAGTTGTTGATGTGTCAATTCTGACGTTTAGTAATGATCTTGTTTTACCTTTTAAAACATTTATGTTGTTCATTTATACTCTATATAGACTAGGGGTGGATTGGAATCAAACCGGCCTGGTGATTGCACCGGACGCTTATATTGGTTGATAAACCTAATCTTCTTTGACCGTGGTTCAAACCAGTAAGTATAATGGCCGTTTTACACTACACGAAATATTGTACAAGAAATTGCGCAACAAATTGAACAATATCTTGAGCAATAAATTGATTTATTTTTAATGAACTCTGTTTTATACTGAGACAATTTTATATATCTACCTACAATATTTAGTTTGTGATTCTGCACCGTTCGCATATAATAATAATTTGACAGCCGCGCTTATCTATTTTTTCAGACAATTTACGAAACAATGCGATATTTCACACAATTTGCTGTATGATACTACACAATTTAGATTGTTTCAAAAATTAATTCAAGATTTAGTGTAATGTAAAACGGGCTTAATAAAAGTACAGGAGTGGACACTCCGTATCTTAGCAATACTATAGATTTGTGACATTTTTGTTTACTCCTGTGTGAGATAAAAAGATCACTACTGGACCCGTGCGTTTTGCGTTACCATCGTTACCGTTGTTTATCGTCATAGAATGCATGGTCTGAGCTGGCCCGTATTTTTTGTCTCTCTCTAAAAGGTAAACAGAAAGGCCATAGTTAATCCGCCCTAGTGGTCCACTCTTGTCTTATACAGGATGTTTCATAACTTTCAGGTACATATGTTAAGGGTATATGCAGTTTGATAATGCTGATTACGAATCAAAAAGACATTTTTTTAAATCGCAAAATTAATTTTCATGTTTCCCAGTCGAAAAATTTTCATTGCCACTGCCACTGGGTGAAGTAATGATTGTTTCATTAAAAATAATTAAATTTTGTATGTTTATTTTACTAGTATTATGTAATTTAAGATGTTTGATCACCTATTTCTCTTGTTTGTGTTTAATAGGAAAACTAATTCAGTACAATACTACAAAAATGGTGCAGGTAAACTACCCAAAATTTTTCGAATTTTAAAAAAATTCTTTTGGTTCGTAATCAATATATCAAACAACATATACCTTTAACGTATGTAATCGAAGTTATGATCCTTTATGTTATTATAAATGATTGTTAAACAACATAATACCTTTAACGTATGTACTCGAAGTTATGATCCTCTATGTTATTATATGATTAAAATATTTTCGCTAGAGGCACAGGCTATTAGAAATATAATATTTTGACGTAGGTACTGGCATTAAGAACTTGGCAAGATTAATAAGAAAATGACATAAAACTATTATTTCTGATATAAAAAGTTTAAGCTATAAAATGTTTATATCTTGAGCATAAAATATTATGTAAACATATAAAAATTATATCATCACATTTTATTTCTGGTGTGGAGAAGTTTTTGATATCTCTTGTGTCTTAAAATTAATGCTGCACATAAATTGAAATTTTATTCGAACTTATATCGTAAATATAGCTAGTGCGTCAAATGACCGACTGTGGTCATCGGGTTAGAATCCCGTCTAGTACATATTCTAATTTAAATGTACCTACAAAAAATTTTCTTAGTAAAGTCAATTTAGATCAATAAAGGCCTCTATCGCCTGGCAAGTTTTGGAGAAGTATTTTTTTCTTGGGGTGCTGAACACGAATTTCAGGTTTGGTACCTCGTAACTCTCCTGCTTAAAAAGTTATCACCGAAAAACGATGGAAAACCGGGTTTTCTCGGTTCAAATATTTTTTTCTTGGAAAAATAGTAAAATTTTCTATTTGATCAACTGCAGTTTCTGAACGGATGAAAATATTGACATGTTTCTTATAGAAAATGCTGGTAATAATAATAATAATAATATTTCTTTGCCAATAGATCAGGTACACTGATATCTAGCACGTTAGGAATTACATAAAATAATTAATACATAGGTACACAATATGCAAATAAAAATATAGAAACCAATAACTGTACAGTCACAATTTGTCATGCAAAAATTCATCTACTATAGTACGATTTAAGACAGAGGTTCCCAAACTTTTTTTTCTCGTAGACCACTTTCAAAATTTTAATGGTTTCGGTGGACCCCCTGCTGCTACATTTCTTCCATATTCTCAAAACTCGTCAAAAAAGATTTTACAAGTAACAGTCGCTGTTCTTTTAAAAATTCACTACTCAAAAAAATTAAGGCAGGTTTAAAAAAAAGGAAATAAATGCTTAATAAACAGGCTAACTGATCCATATGCCGGCCTAACTGATTTTTTTAAAACTCGTGGACCAAAAAAAAAAGCAAAAAATTTGCAATACCTATTATTTTTTCGCGCTCTCTGTTAGGTTTGCATGAAAACCGTGCTCCTAAAAAAATTTAGCCAAAAAATTTTAAAATTAGAATCTTAAAGCTTCAAAATTCTTTCTGAAAGTCTCAATACGACCATTTTTCACCGAAATACAGTCAGTCAAAAATCACCGTAAAGTTTGGATTTTTTTACTCCCTTAATTTTTTTGAGTAGTGTATTATCTGCCTACATTGATAGGTGAAGCCAAGCCAACATTTTTGTTCTTTACTATCCAAACCAGATAAATTTTCGTGGACCCCCAGGTACAACTTGTGAACCCCTATTTTTTCCACGCCAACGTAGACCCCCGCCGAGTCTCCCGTGGACCCCTGGGGATCCACCTGGACCACTTTGGAAATCACTGATTTAAGGGTCAGGAAAGATTTTAATTTAGCTTCAAACAATTTCAGTGACATCTTTGTTTTTAAATGTATTGGGTGTTTATTATAAAGTTTGATACCAATTATATTTGGATTCTTGGACGAATTATCTAATCTGCACTTCGGAATAATTAAATCATTTTTATTTCTAGTATAATAACTGTGGATTTGTTCATGTTTGACAAAGTTGTCAAGTAACGTGTGTACGTGTAAAATAGCGTAGTGTCAAGACAATATTTTGATCCGTTCAGAAACTACAGTTGATCATGATGTGACAACAGCTATCATTTGCGCTAGTATCGAGTATGTAGGTACCAAACTACCTCTTACCACTATTCTCAGTTATGCACGAACATTTTTTACTATCCGTTGGAAGTTCTTCGACTTGATATGTACTGTTTATAAGGTTTTAAAATAATTTTAATTATGAGCATTAATGTTATGTGTGGGTGTGTAGCATTGAATGGCACTACTTTACCACCTACTTAAAGTGTTAAATGTAAACATCGTCAAAGGTAATCTCATTAAAATTAACGAGATGAGATCTTACATCACAAGTAAGGCAGTAAGACTTATTTACAAGAAACTTGGCTCTTGAGAACACCATCTTCTTTTTACAAGCCAAGATATGATTCTATAACTTAGGTGTAGCTAAAGATTTAGAGACGCGTTAAATTCGTAATTTGCATTCAAAAATGTCTAATAATTTTATACTTTTTACTCCACATTCTAAAAAAGTTACAAATAAAAACATAACTTATTATAACATAATCGAAAATAATGCTTTGGCTATTTTCTTTTGCGTTTTTCTAATTGAGGTCATACTAACTACAGCAAAATTTTAAAAATAGCATTGTTTTTCCTATGTAACAGATTTCAAACAGACATCCAAATATACAGGCTATACCACAACTTGAGGTATACAAATTAGAATGGCAAATAAAACTTGACGTACTGATCACGGAACAAATTTTTTTTTCAAAATTCGAAAATGATTATTTGAGGTATGTGAAAGAAACAGTTTTGGGCCATTGGTTGAATTAATAGTTTTAATATAAAAAATACGGCGGAATGGGTCAGGTGGTTAAAGAGAGCCGGAATCTGTGGGACTGGGCACAGAGGTCGTGGGTTCGAATCTCGGTCAGGTCAGGAAATTTTCACGGTCAGACTTGGATCGGTACCTACTCCTGTTACCATTCCAAGTTGGGATCTAATTAACTTGGCAACCTCTAGCTATCGGACACCGGCTAGAGGCTGTAACAAGGGCTTACGCCGGGTCGACTGGCAACACACATGGTAGTAAAGTAAAAAACTCCGTGGCAAAGTATATATTAAAAAAAATACTGTTTGTGCCATCAAGTCACCCTAGGAATACAAACTAAAAAGAGGTTCAAACCCCGATATGATAATACATACATACATACATACAATATAAAAAATAGTACTTATAAAAAGGACAGCAGACCTTTTCGCCATGTTGGAGCCCAACGTAGTTTTAATACTGTCAAGTAATTTGATGGGAATGACTAATTCTTCAAGATTTTGTTGATAAATTATTAATCCAGAATGTAAATAATATATACGAAATTCACGGTACATAAGCTAACAGCTGTACCTAGTTTTGAGTTGGATTCCTGTTCTGTTACCTACAGTTTATAAATTTTTTTTCTTTCTGGATCAAACAGCTGTGGGCTCCAATATGGCGGACGAGTCATACCTATGTTTGCAAAATACAATATTGTATATTATTTAATTATATTACCTCAATTAATAGCACGAAAATAACAAATGAAATCATCATATAACTTGTTGATTAATGTTCCTGTTTAATTTAAAATTAATTAACGCAGTCACTGATAATTATTATCACAATGAACAACATAATATTAATTATTTTTGAACTAGTAACACTTACATTTAAATTATCTGTGAAACATACACTGTTTGACGTGTCTCGCGGTAAACTGATTATCAGTAAGTTGAAAATAGATATATTTTTGTATAACTTTACCACTTCCTCCACAAATTTCCTGCGTGGAGCGAAAAAACGAAACAAAGAAAAATTAATTTTGTATGCAGACATACAATACAACTTATTGTAATTAATGATATTTGTATTCATATACAAATGTAGTAGTGCAATCGTAAATAATTTATTGTTTGATAAAATTATTATACAGGGTGTTTCATAACTTCGAGACATACGTTAATGGTATATGTTGTTTAATATGCGATTACGAATCTAAAAGAATTTTTTTTTAATTTGAAAAATTAAGGGTTGTTTTCCTTAAACATTTTTGTAGTACTGCACTGGAATCGTTTTCCTATTAAATACAAACAATAGAAGTAGGTAATGAACATCTTAAATTACATAAGTAAAATAACAAACGAAATTTAATTATTTTTAATTAAACAATAATAATTACTCTACCCCTTAACATCTTTTCTATAATCTTACCAAAAAGGAAAACTATTTTTCAAAGATACCTATATAATTTTACCTACCACGATTTGTAAATCACAATATAGGAAAAAAATTAAAAACGAAAATGAAAACGTCAATGTAACAGATGAACAGACGTATACACAATTTCTGAAATGTTTGTGACACCATTTTAAAAGAAATGTGTAAATATTATTAACTGGACATAATGTAATAAAGTAATAATAAAGTTAAATTTTTATCTATAAAGAGCTAATTAAAGAAGGACTATACAATTATTTTCAAAAAGTTTGTAAGTTTATTGAAAAATTATAATTTAAGAAAGCCTAACTAGAACCAAAATCACATAAATTACAGTGTTAAGGCTGGAGGTCGTGTGCTGGCCACAACAGATTTTTAACATTATTTATCTGGAACAAGAACATTGGAGATCTAAATATAAATACATAATAGGTAGTTCAAATTATTCTCCGAAATATATAAAAAAAGATATAAAATCGTGAACACTCTATTGCATTATAAATCTTATTTTATATTTTGATTTTGTGACCGGTTGTATAAAACGTAACATTATAATAAAACTTTCCCGTTCATTATATTTAATGGCAATCAATAATGTAGATCACATGCCTATATTTGTAACAATAACATGACAATACAAACGTAATTTGTAGAACTGATAACGTGTTATATTTTATTAATGTAATGCATGGACATACCAAAGTGTATGGAATAACACAATAATAAGGTTTTTCCTGCTACTATAGATGAACTATTTATTGAACATAGTAAATTTAATCCATTTCAAGATAATATGAAAAAGATACATTCAGATTCAGGCGGCCTTGCAAATTCATAAATTTTGAAAGAAATAATTATACTATCTACCAGTGTTGTATAATAGATAAAAATATTTTTTATCTAGATAAAGATAAAGATAACTTACCTACTTTAATTTATCTAGATAAGATAATAGATAATCATTGAAGAAATTATCTAGATAATAGATAAAAGAAAAATAATTATTATCTAGATAAATATTAGAAAGTTCATAGGTAATACAAAAAATATAAATGACATGTTGTAAAGTATAAGCGGTAATTATACAAAATTATTACCTAGATTATATTTAAAAAATAGATAAAGATAATTTGTAATTTGATCTAAATAAAATAATAGATAAATAAGAAAAAAATTATCTAGACAAGATAATAGATAAAAATATATTATCTAGATGATTTATATAAATAAAATTATTTAGATAAAGTTACAACACTGTATAGTGTATACTACTAACAGAGCTTACAACAAACGGGAGCACACAATTTGGACAAATATAGTTTTGTCAAAACGTAGTTTGACCAAAAATAATTAAGCCAAACTGTATTTTAGTCAAACTGTAATTTGTTCAACTGGAATTTTGTCAAACCGTAATTATGCCAACCCGTAATTTGGCCAAACTGTATTCTAGACAAACTGTAATTTCACATTCCGTAATATGACCAAACCGCAACTTCGACTAATATTATTTTGTCAAATCGTTTTCAGGTAAACCGTAATTTAGCCAAAACGCAACTATACCTAACTGGAATAATTCAACACGGAATTTATCCAAAACGTATTTTTGTCAAATCGCAGATATGCATAACCGTAATCTTGCCAACCGTATTTTAGTCAAATCGTAATCTTGCCAACTCTATATAAAGACATACAGTTGTGAAGATTACGATTTGAGTAAAATGCGTTTGGCAAGATTACGGTTATGCATAACTGCGATTTGACAAAAATACGGTTTGAATAAATTCCGTTTTGGATTATTCCATTTAGGTATAGTTGCGTTTTGGCTAAATTACGGTTGACCTGAAAATTATTTGACAATAAAATATTAGTCGAAGTTGCGGTTTGGTCAAATTACGGAATATGAAATTACAGTTTGTCTAGAATACAGTTTGGTCAAATTACGGGTTGGCATATTTACGGTTTGACAAAATTCTAGTAGAACAAATTACAGTTTGACTAAAATACAGTTTGGCTTAATTATTTTTGGTCAAACTACGTTTTGACAAAACTATATTTGACTAAATAAGCGGACGCCAATAACAAACATTGCAAAAATCATTTATGTACAAGATTTTAAAAAAAATATAATGTGGCCAGCACAAGACCTCCCGCCATACGTTAAATTTATTGGTTTTTAAACATTCTGGTGTAATTGAAAGAAAACTTAAATTATAGTCTAGCAAATAGACGATTCGACCACAGCTGATACTGCCGGAAACCTCTGCGTTATAAACCGCTGGCTTCTATGTCCATGTTGCAAGGAATCATTAATTCCTCGCAATTCACCATGCGTGCGCACACACAGATAAGAAAGAAATATTTTATTGCGGGTTCTTAGCGTGATATACTATATATAATAACACGTATTGGAATTGAGCCCCATTTGCATAATTCCGATTCGCGTGACAAAAGCGAATCAGTTGACAGCCATGAGCTAACCGCGCAAATTACTTTTCGGAAATTTCTCACTACAAGAATATTTCTGAAATTGAAGTAATTGTTCGTGATAGTAATCTGATAAATAAAGCTGTACTTTATTTTTAAATGTTAATTGCGAAATTCAATGCTGAATGTTATGAGTATAAAACACAGAATTTATATTAAGCGACCCGTCTACGTTTTTTCCGAATTCCTAGAATACTCTCGATTTTACTTTTTTTTTTTTCTATTCCACTCTTTTTCCTACTACTAGGGCTGCCAGAAACCAGCCCGAAACTCGTACTTTGCCGCATCCTAGCTGTGTAATGTCATTTTGAGGTCGAAAAATAGTATGTAAAAGCGTTTTCGTTGCGAGTAAACTGTTAGTTTATTATTGACTTCAGAATAATGTTTTTATAAACACTTAATAGAGAAAGAATGGATCTACAGATGTGCATATTTTAAAAATTTTAAAATTAATTTCTATCATGAAATATAACCGTGCAAAGTTTACATAAATTGGATTTTTTTTAATAATCATGTACAATCTCTAAATTAAAATTTTAAAAAGGCACATCTGTAGATGCATTCTTTCTCTATTAAATCCTTGTTAAAATAAAATTTTAGAATTCTTGTACTGGCCACAAAACACTCGCTACGTTAGTACGTTTTATGCAGGATTTTAGGAGTTAGACGGGCCTCAGTTTGAAGTATTTAATATTAAAGTAACTCACACCAGAATTTAGTAAAATAACTAATAGGTATATGTAGGGGAGAGTGTTGTACCTTGGGACGCATGTACCTTGGGACAACATCAATTGCAGCCGCATCTAGCATTATATATACTAATTTCAAGTAGAATTTGACAACACTGTTGAAAATAAAGTGATACACGTTGTTTCAAGCCTCATGCAGTTATTGTTCAGTCACTGAAAATGAATGTTTTTTTTCAGAGGGAAATGTATTTTTTTATCGTATATTGCATTTTGTATTACTAAGTACTTATTTGGTACCTTTCATTGTTTGATAGTCCAGTTAGTATATACATTGTTATTTCTTCGAAAACTTCTTGCATTGATATTTAAAATTTAATGAAACAAATACTACGTTATATTTAATAACAATATATTGCTTAATTGTACCTTGGGACAATAATTTGCTTGTACCTTGGGACATGGTTCCAAGGCATAGGAATATGTCTTCGAGGATATGTAAACTTTAAATTTAATTTTCCAGGATAATGGAAATTTTAATTGTGTACATTTATCGCTAAACTAAAATTTTAAGTATCGCGATACGGTATAGACCTTAAATCGTATAAAATGGAATCATTTTATTTCTCTTTCCAAACTCAATTATATTTCTTTGAATAAATATGTGTAACATAAAAAATTTATAAATACATTCGTTTAAAATTACTATATAGTTAAAACAAATTGTTTCTGTTCGTTTGATTCTGTCTTTTTCCTTATATTTTATGTGTCCCGAAGTACAACCAGCTCTGTTCCAAGGTACAACACCGCATTGTACCTCGGGACAGTTTGCCATTTTTGTTTCTTACATAAGATTTTACTATTATTCTTTCAAATATCATCACAATAAAAATAATAGTTATTAACAAAAGATAGTTGTTCTATAATGTACAACCATTTTCCGAAAAACTCATCACAAAAAAAAATAGAACAAAAAATGTAAAATTTGTCCCAAGGTACAACACCTTCCCCTACCTATCTAAACTCTATCTGACAGAGACCAGATCAGACGTAGGTAGAAAAAAGGTTTAAATTTTTAATAAAAACTTAGATAATAAAGACTGACTGATCGTTATATTAAATTGAACATGAAAGAGATGTTTTCTTTGAAAATAATTTAATAAATTCTACAAAAATTTATTATAATTTACTTTAGTTTGATCTTGTCATTTTTATTAAAGAACAATTTTTAGGTATAACTACTTGTTTGACGCAGGTTTCAGAATTTGTAATTAAAGTATTGATTTAATAATTTAATTTAACAATTCTGTTACAGTTTGGCGAGTTTGCAGTGTTATCAGTAGGTTAATTGTTACACCAGTAAACGTGCAATTAGTTCTAACTAGCGCTAATATGCCGAAGGCAACAATCATGTTTTTACCAGAGTTTTTCAAGCGTAATGTAACCAACAATAAAACAAACAAAAATTGTATTTACACCTAATTATGCACAGCACTAGATTTGTACTCATGTTACCATATTTTTATTGCATGCATTTTGAGATTAAGAAGAACTTACGAATAATAAAAAATTACAAAAATAATAATTATAGTAACTTACTTAAATGATTTTTCTTTGCTGCGTGTATACCATAAAGCGACGTTATTCTGAAACAAAAAGGATAAATTAGGCAAGTAGAATGTAGAAATTCGTTAAAAATAATATGTAAGAAGAGTTTTAAATCCTTCTAATTTTAACGCATCAGTTAATCAGTTAACTGTAAAACAGATTTCAATTTTCGTCCATTTCGTCGTGCAACGTTCGGTACATATCTGTATTACTTACTCTTAGTTCTTAGACCTTTATTACTCATCATCTCATCAAGAATTATTTTTAGGAAGATTTTTACGAACTACATATAATTTAAAATTTAATTTACCTACTCAGTAAAAGTATTAAATAGGTATTTCTTTTGTCATTTGCATATATTTTTAGGTTAATATTTTACCAAGATATGAAAAAATACGTGTTTTGATACTTTTTCGTTTGAGTAATTTTGAATAGTTTGCAGACATTTATTTATGTCGCCACGAATACTAATCCACATCCAGATCCTCATGTTTGTTTAGCACAGGTCCTTTAAATTTCTCCAACACATCTCACAACAATTCATCTCATCATCTCGCTCTTACTCTCGCTCTCGTTCTAAAATCAAATTTAAATCCAGGACATTATTGTGGTTTTCGTACAACCTTGCCTATCACAGTTTCAATCCACGCATCATCCTTACCCGAGGGACGTCACAGGGTTCAGGCAACGTCACCTACGCCCAGGGTAGGATTTACTATGAATCTGTGTTCCAGTTTCAGATATTTTTCTAATGTGAGTGAAAATGAAAAAAAAATGGATATTGTTTTGAAAACATTACCACCTAAACTTACTAACCCTGACGAAGGTTTAAGTGTAAACCGAAACGTTGATTATGTAAGAAGAAGAATATTATGTTGTATTACTGATATTTCGAGTAATTTTTCAACTTTACATATTACCACAGTTGATTACACAGTTACTTTATGACATAATTTTGCTTGTCGGATAGCCAAGTAAGCTACGTGACCAATCGTGGTTTTGAAAATTCAACTTACAGGGTCCGCCAAAGGAACCTGACGATTTTTGGTATTCAACTACAAATTTATGTAACAAGATATTTATTTTCACACACAAGTAATCGATAGTATATTACATGCCATTTTATTTATGGAAAATAATTTTGCTTAAATGATGTCCATCACCGCGTACACACTGTTCCAACGTTCCAAGCGGTTTTGCAAATTGATCATTACTCGCTCTAGCATATTCCTAGGAATTGCACTAATTTCATTGCGAATGTTTTCTTTTAATTCCTGAACTATTTGCGGTCTATTGAAATACACCTTGCTCTTCAGATAACCCCATAGCCAATAATCACAAGCGGTCAGGTCGGAAGACCGCTTGGAACAGTGTGTACGCGGTGATGGACATCGTTTAAGCAAAATTGTTTTCCGTAAATGTAATATACTATCGATTACTTGTATGTGAAAATAAATATCTTGTTACATAAATTTGTAGTTGAATACCAAAAATCGTCAGGTTCCTTTGGCGGACCCTATGGTCATATACATAATATTTTAGTTTAAAAGCCTACTTTGTGGTGTACTCTTCCTTAACAACAGGCACAGGCTATAAAATATATTTATCAATACCAGTACCTACCGCAAACGCTACCTTTCGTTCTTAGGAAGAAAATGTACTTTTCTTTCCGCTTTATGCGGGAATCCACTTGATTTTTTTTCCTCCCTAGGAAGGAAGAGTACTTTTTCTTTCGCTTTATGCGGAAATCCTCTTGATTTTTTCCTCCCGCTTTACGCGGGATTCAAAAATTGATTATTTAGATTATTTTTATTTATTTTATGGAATTGTTATACATTTTTCCAATGTTATTATTAGGCTGAGGATTTTTTTATGCCAAATTTGTTAACTTATTTTACCCTCTCCGAAATAAGCTACACTTCATGAAGTCTACCTTCCGATGTCGCTAGTTTCGGTACGCAACAACCTTAAACTTATATACTATCTTGATACTTGAATAGAAAATTCACAGTATGTAAGACTGCCACATCCAAATTAGGTTAAAGGCGTAATTGATATAAAGTATGCTTTTCCGGAATTCACAAAGAAATGTACATATATACAACATATCTTTTATGTCTTAAATAAGAAATGTAAGTGACAAAACAATAATAAATACATTTAAATGATTTTCTTTGAGAATAGTTTTTCTTCCGGATCTAATATCATGTAGATCCGGTCCTGCCAGCGCTTCTACCTCCTTGTCTATAAACTAAAACAAAACAACGTGTTGCTTTGTCAAAGCATGGCACACTCGTAACCCGAAGCGACAATTGCTACGCAAATGCAAATGTTGCTCGCACTTGAGCTTGATAATTAATTAAATGTTATACTTTGCTTGAGAATTGCTTTGTTATGATCTACAAAAACAAAAGAAGGAACGGCATTCAATTAAACGAAACATACACACCGGAATTTTAATATAAATATCCAAGATGAGATTAAGGAATGTAGAACGAAGGTACCTACGTAATATCGGAGAACGAAGTACGAGTAGTATTAGCAATAATCTGTGATGAGCTTAAAATGGGAAATATCTGCAGATGGAATGAGGGTTTCCAAACCTACGCCTTTTAAAGAAATACTTATTGGATATCAATTTTCAGCATATATAAGTTATAGTAAAGTAATAATAATTGTTAATTTTGATAGATTTATTACCTCTTTATCAAAATAAAAATGTAACTCTTTTAAAACGTGCATAAAATGCGCCATGTGTGACGCAAACAACACTGAGACCAAACCGTGATTAGATTTGTTCGTGTAAGTTCGTTTTTGTCGTTTTGACTACGGAATGGACGACGGATCTGTGTTGAAATAAGGTAAGATATACGTATTGTATTCGGTTCTTGTCAGCGCGGTGAACGTATGTTCTCAGCGGCAATGACGTCACACCGTCACACACGGTATCGTTTTTCGCGGCACCTATTTTTTTAAGTAAAATTCTTTTCTGGCTTATTAGCAACTTTTTGGCATAAACAACATAAGTCACAATGTTAATATTTCACAAGATTAAATAAAAACCGTATAATATCACAATTAGCATATTGTTTTTGCAATAATTCCAGTTTTTAAACCAATATTTAAAACGTTAGGAGCAATGTAAGTTGTGTTGTTTTTACCATTAATGTGTGTTTACCCATGTACAATAAAAATCTTGCAAAAACGCCGATTTGAAAAAATACTGACTTACGCTGTTTTTGAAATGACCGATTCAATTACACGAAAAAAGAACTCGATATCGTAACGATATTATTGTAGGTACATTTTAGAATCCAAACTAGATATAACGAAGTCTTTTATCTGATGCAAAAAAATCAAAGAAATGTAAATGTAGGTTGAACAATAATGTACCTAAACGAAACAAAAACTACAGTTCAGGTTAGCCATATTAATTTTACTTGAACTTTGAACTATTTATTTTATGAGTTCTGACGTACGTAGTCGTAATAGCAAAAGAAGTACAATCCTGTAATTTCGTTGGAAAATTGCACGTAGTTCGACAAGTATTCTTGGCGGAAAATGAGGCATCATTTCATATATGCTGAATGTTCTAGGAAAGTGCTCTAACTTACACCTGTCACACACTTCTACTAATGACCACTAATATAATTTAAATAGCTACATGTGTTGCATTCATCGTGTGCATGCCAAAGAAACATTAACATTTAGGTACCAGGGCTGGCAGCTTTAAATTTGTCTAATAAAGAATTTTATGTTCTGCGTAACTTTGTAAACATTAATAAACAAAAAATAGATTAAAATGGACCTTAAATAATTTACAAACGCCTAGTCTAACAGAATTTGAATGGTTGATTTCTTAAATCAAAAAATACGGTAATGTCCGTTAAATTTTACAGACCGACCGGCAAATTTTTAATAAATTGAAATGAAAACAAATTAAATACAGTCTGAAATGTAAGATTTTAGGCCTCCGTGTAAATTGAATGTTAAAATTGTTTTTTCCGAGATGTTGGAATAGTCTATTAATTAAAATTAAGGTTGTCGCCATTTTTACTTTTGAGTAATACTACCGCCATCTTGGAAAAATGGTAATCAAAAATCTTTTTTTACTTTACCGGTTCCGTGTATCAAAAACTATCTACCGAACCAAGACCCTAAAAAAATTAGAATAATGTGTCTAATAGAAAAATGTCCAAGGAATCGAACGCTGTAAACCCGAAGTCGATATCTCAATCCGTTTCTAAATGACAGTTGATTAAACACACAAAAATTCAAAAATATATTTATACTTTGTCGGAAAATATATTTATATTTTGACTAAACCAAACTTGGAAAATAATACTCCAAATAGAGAAATATTCCAGCAATCGAATGTTGAAAACCGCAAGTCCATATTATAATTCAGTAAAAAATTACAGCCATTTTTGTACGAGGAGACAAAATAACGAGCATATTTAAATAATTCAAAATTATCTAAATATATCTCGATTTTCTCGAAAATTACACCACTTACATAAAAATTGATAAGAACCCTAAAAATCGACAGCCATTTTGCATGATAGCGGTCGCATTACGTACAAGTAAAAATGGCGACAACTTGAATTTTAATTAATTCAGTTTACTGAACAGCATTCCACAAACAAAACAATTTTAACATTCAATTTACACGAAAATACAATTCAGCCTGGACTAAACATTAAATTTATATTCTGTGAAGTTATTTTTATTGCATTATTTGTTATATAATTAATTTCGACAATACCTTCATGCATTTGTTCAAATAGTTCTACCTTCTATCCAAAATAAGTAGTTAAATACATTTTCATAACTAAATACTAAATTAGTTTTTATATTTCTGTATAGCGTTTATAACTTCCGTGCAATTTTATATTAGTGAGCACATTCTCTTCAGATTGGATACTTTAAAATTAAGTTCTTTGTTGAAACCACTATTTATCAATACACAAAATCTAAAACTTGGTTTTAGAAATTTCGCAAGCAATTTTTTTCTGCTGTCTGCTACTCATCTAAATTTAGAAAAAAAGTTATTCGAACACACATAATATCGTAACTCATAGCTAAAAATAAATACCAAATTTATAGTGGCAATTTTGTGCTGTCCACAGAATTTATAGTTTTCCAAAATAGCTCTAGTGCAATTAGATTAATAAAGCTAGATTTATTGCATAAACATAATTTAAAGAATAATAAATTATTTCTAGCATTTTAAACTAATTTACGGTTTCGAACTTCCACAGCTTATCGTACTAAATTATCCATCTGTTTTATGATAAAATTTTCGCTTAGTGCTAAATTATTCTTCGAATCAGATAACAACGAAAATTTTATTTATGTTTGATATAGTAGGAACTATAATAATTTGATAGGTGTAATTATGTTATCAGCGTCCATTGAAAAATACGTTCATTATGTATGTAAGTACCTGTAGTAAGAAAAATTTGTCCATAAGGTACATATTATTAATTCATAATTCAACATGAGTTATTATTCAATACTATTGTATAATAATGAATTGTCATTACACCAAAATGTAATATTTAAAATAAAATGTTTAATATTTTAATTAATACAAAATTTGTAAATAAAAAATGATCGTACCTATTTTATTCGTACATAATGTCTCAACTTTGAATCTCGCACTTACCGATTTACCTGAAGCTATTTTTCTTAATTAAAATAGATCTAGATAACAAATATAGTTATCTATTAGCTATTACAACATTGATTAGAACATTGTATTTATTTTTGGCAATTTATTAGGTATTTTAAATTAATTTGACTATAAAGGTAATTATATATTTTTAATAAATACACAAAGAATAATATTGTTGCATTACATACAAATAGATTTACAAAGCTGCCTTTCTATTACTGTATCAAAAAAAATATTAAAAAGCATACTGTAGAAACGCGTAATAATATATTCGTAAACAATAAGCACCTCAAAGAATAATATTAATACAATTTTTAACATATACAAAGCATTAAGCTTGAATTACATTATACTTTTTTCGGCTAGAAACTTTGACAATTTTCATACTTAATTCTAGAATGCTCACTTGGATAAGGTAAATCAAGAAAATTTCGATCCAAGTTTCATACTAGAACCGTCTTTTTATATAACCTCAAAAATAATAAAGTTAGTGACAGCAGAATAACTAAATTGTAGGTAAATAAAACTTCATCACTAATACATTAACCGAGTACGTTGACAACCTCAACTGACAATTACATTTCTTTTTAAATTTTCAATGGCAGTATTGGTCGATGAGCTAAATAAAATATGTCAGTGCAAGATCAAATTTTAAAACTAAGTATCTAAATAAAAGTTCTTTTTTCTAGCCGAAAAAAGTATAATGTAATTCAAGCTTAAGGTAGATATTATATTTTCAAGTTAAATAATCTATTTATTATTTTTATCGTCTATTCCTTTTCCATAAAAATCTGCTAATGGGGTGTAATCTTACAATACAAAACTGGACATGTGAAATATTTAAAGCATCAAAACGATCAAAGAAAAAGCTCAACAGCTAAAAGCTTACATAATATTTATTCAATTCCTTTATAAATCATGTAAATACATATTATTCTATCACCACATTACTCAGTACTGCCACCGTATGAATAGTAAATTTACCAAGTTCTCATTCTAACTATCCGCACAAACAACCGTTGCGGTAGCTCCGTGTCGCAGCTGTTTATATCAGATAATCTGATAAGCGCGCCATAAAATTCCATTCATGTAAAGTTTTATTGAATACTGGAGGCGTGCGCGGCTTAAGAATGAAGTGAAATTAAACATCCCGCAAGCCGCCCAAGCGCGCAGCGCCTCTAGCGGCAGAGTGGTTAATTCCGTGTGTGATTTGATTATCCCTGCAACATCCGCTACTTTAGACTGTCGGTGTATTATGTAGAGCAGTAGAACGTAGGGGACTCTCTAGGGAGAATGTACACTCGTGTTTGTGAAGAATAATGCATCACTCTGATGCACAAGACTTTAATTTATTAAAACAATGAGACTTTGAGTGCTCTTTAGGAGCAGAAGGATTAAAAGTATGAATCATAAAGAACTTACGGTGCAGTTTTGGGTTTTATTTTAAGTTTTGAGCGGAACTGCAATTATCAGAGTAAAACTTTACCATTTTGTCTGTCAAGTTGTTCTCTCAAATTTCAGTATTTTCTTATTTTATTTTGATTTAAAAGGTTTTACTACTGAATGGTATATGTTATTATAGTGGAATCCAACCACTTCTAGACCGATTCATCGTGGTGTAGTCAGAATCTTGATGCCAACGAAACGAGACTTTCTCGAATCAAGTCTCGTCTCGAAATTTCTCGGCTCATTTATTTCAAAAGTTCGAGACGAGATTACTGTGTCGACATTTTCGTCGAGATTTCTCGAATACTTTAGTCAACAATTTGTTAATATCGAAATTTTTTCGACCAATCGCATATTTTGCGTGCTTTTAGGAGCATTTTTATTTGTTGTCATAGTCAAACTCAGCTAAATTGTCAAGTCAACTTGTCAACATAGATCTTTATCATTTTACTGACATTGACCATGTTAAATTATTAGATTGAAGTAATATAGCAATTTACCAATAAATACGAATATTGCTCGCACCCCGAGCTTATGTAGTAAGCTTATTAATTTTGGAAAATAATGCAATATTATTAATAAACGTGTCAAAAAAACAATAGTTATTTCTTTAACTGGGCAAAAATATTACAGAATTACTGCCGCAGCTAGAATTTCATTGACGAGGCGCAGCCCTATTACTAAGGACGAAAGTGAGGTATTTTTGACCGGTCAGTACTTTTTCTCCTTTGGGAGGAAACGTCAATAACTATATTGGAATCTCGCACAAAGCCGGAGAAAAAGTACTGACCGGTCGGAAATACTTCACTTTCGTCCGTAGTAATAGGAACTGCAAGTGGTAATCGACGAAATTTTTTTCGTGAAAATGGTTGAGAAAAAAAGCGACCCGATATAACAATATTCGAGACGAGATCATATTTTTCACATTCAAGGCGAGACGAAACGATAAGTGAAAAATCTCGCCTCGTTTCGTCTCGACGCATTCAAAGCGTCAAAACTACATTTAGACGATTAAGTGGTCGGTTTGAAGTATCCTAATCCTAGTGCTATTTAATAATTGCAAGATGTTATTACGATTTAACGACAATCACACACTTATTGAACCATGGAACTTCGAGTTCCTATTTATGTCTCTACAAGAGAGCTGTGCTTAAACCCGCGCAACTACTGCCTCGACAATAGTAGATTAGTAGATAAAGATACTGCAAATTTAACTAATGTGACGTAAGAATTAAGTACCTACGTAAAACCGTCTTAGTTCTTTGAAGTGTCAGATCAAGTTGGATGTTAGAAAATCTGTTCTCAAATGTGCCGTTCTTAAGTGAACTGAAAGTGTTTCTGTAGGATAACAGCCCTACTGTTGCCAAGCAACGAGCTTTCGAATGTGATAAAATAATTTCCTAATAATTTGTCAATGCCCTCATTCAAGAACGAACATTTATTTGAAAACAGCTCAAACAAAGTAACCTAATTTAATTTAAATTAACTTTCAAGTAGATAATGAAATCTTTAATAAATAACACTTATTGTAGAGTATTAGCTTTGAACTTATATTACACCATATATTCATGCGTTCTAATTCCCTTTTGTATTATTTAATAAAAGGTTTCTCTACAACTTCTACAGTTCTGAGAATTTACAGACATGTTATTGATATTTGTTTTCAGCGCATTTATATTCACCCGACGTTTTCAGTAAAAAGGTTTGAAAGCTTGTTTAGGACTTTGTCATTATGCTTTGTTAAAAGTAGGTACCCAGTAATTACGCCTGGAAATTCTGAAGTGTTTGCTTGTTGACTCGAACTAAACAAATATTCACTCGTTAATTTCATAAAACATTATTTCCCCAGAAAACAACACCTGTAATGTTGATAACTACGTATTTTCATAAACTTTAAAAACATGTTAACCTCACATGGTTTAATATCGGAATAAGTATAGAGCTGCCGATAAATAACGCAATCACGAAAATATTAATTGAATCATCAAAAATTAGTTATTAGGCAAAAAATATTAGATTTGCTGCCGCGGCTAGAGTTTCATAGACGAGGCGTAGCCGAGGCTATGAATCTAGCTTAGGCAGCAAATCTGTATTTTTTACCATGTTAAACACGTTATTTTTTCGGCGGTTGTTACTAATTAATATTAATTTAATGATTATTTTAAATACACATTGATAGGTATCGCAATCAAATTATGTTGCTATGCGTATGTTGACAGTTGCTAAGAAAAAACAAAATAGGTTAGGTATGTTGATGAATTTTATAAATGTCAAATTTGTTGATTAACCATAGTAACAATTACTTTTGCTGCCTAGGCTTTTTTTTACTAGTTTTGCTGCCTAGGCAGCAAAAGTGACACTTTGCTGACTGTCATCTGTCAAAAAACTGCACTTTTAATGTCAATCGCCGAAAAATTATATTATTAGCATTCATGTCATGTACCATGTAAACGTGATAATACAAACTTTGTTGAGAAGGAAAGATGGCAATTTCCGGGCACGTGCTACTCGTATCAGAGTGTCTTGAAGTTTCACATCTAGCACGTACTTCCAGACTTCGCTCAAGTGCACTAACCTAATCATACAAACGGACACGATCATAACAAACTTCATTAGCACACTCTTGCTTTCTTTTATCAATTATTATTTTTACTATTAGCAAGATTGTGACGTATATTTCTGTGGCTTGGTGCTAAAAGAGCCAGTCACAAAATCAAGTTTTAAGAAAAACGCGATTAAAGATATTGCATTTAATAAAAATCAATATATTTTTTATTCTTTGCACCGAACTCAGTGGATTTTAAGCATTTTAAATTACATGTTAAATACCATTTAAGATATCTATTATTAACATTAGAAAATGTATTTGTTTAAATAAATCGGAGTAACGTCAGTTCTTCTTAAAAATCTTATATTTATTTAATTTAGACATTGGATCTTTTATCATCCGTAAAATATTATAATTCGTCAAATTTGTAAAAATTGATATACTTTGAGGTATCCATATGTGTAATAACACCAACAATTTGCTTAATTTAAAAATGACATTAAAATTAAGTACTTACATAAATAGAAGGATTGAGATTTACCCTTCTGGCAAATTAGGCCTTTTAGACCAAAAGATGAATTCGCTTACTACGGCTGATGTCAACATTGACAGTTTTAACAAATATTTTCGAAATACTTGGACTGACATTGGCCTATCTTTTTGTAAATAATAGCGATACCAGTAGGAAGAGACATTGGCCGTTTTAACAGTAAAAAAATTGAATTCTCAAAACCTCAAAAAATTGACATTGGCCCTTTTAGCACCAAGCCACAGATTTATATGAGACACAGTATGTCAGCCACTCCAAAATAATAAAGTCATGATAAAAATGTATATAAAATTAATTCTAATTTCGTACTGTTGTTGGGAAATTGACCAACTTAGTATTCCTGTTGAGGTTTAATTTCGGCTAACTTTGGTGCGCCTGTACTCCAGATTTCTGGTTATTATCATTAAAATTACATTTACATAATAGTAATCTCGTTCTCCAATTACTAGAATACGATTGTACTGTTTGGCTATTACCGAACAATGAACAAATTTCCTTAACAAATGCACAAGCCCGCCTACTTGGTCATGCATGTAAACTAGACTTGTAAACTCGAAATAGTACGTGACTGGATAATATGCACATACATTATAACTCAAAAATAGATCCTTGCTTTGCCGTCATTGCGTTATCTGCCACTGTTATCAACAATTTGAAAACCAGATTGGTATCATCGTGAAACTATCAAAGATGAGTTGTAAGGAACTTAATTCGTGTTCATCCACTAAAATCTCACTACCCGATTTTTAGCATGACTCCAATACCTTCCTTTAGAGGTATGTCGGAAGGTAAAAATAATAAATAAATTTGTTCTGGACTAATAATTAAATATTTTCTAGTTACAAATAAATTTAAAACAATGTAGGTATTTACAACATTTATAGTTCATAATAATTAAAATTATTTTATTTACAATTTATGAAAATATTACCTACATCGGATTAAATTTGTACATTGTGCAAATTATGTTCTTTTTGAAAGCATGATAATAGGTACATCAATATTATTTCCAATTAATTTTATTTATATATTGTTTTACAATAGGTACAACTAAAATTAAAGTAAATTTCATATATGCGACACACAGGCAACAAAAGCAAAATGAAGAACATGTGGAAAGTTTGTGGCCTCAAAATTGATTTTTTCTTTACTTATATAGAAACCACAAAATAGCGGCACCTCTAACACACAGTATTTTTTACTGTTGCGTGTGTGTGTGTGTGTCCATGTGTGAACAGGACACTAGCTGAAGTACTTGTCTTTGCCCGTGTTAAACTTCAATAATTGATGTACACAATCTGTTTGTAAATTACAATATTTTGTATTTCTTCGCAGGTACTTGCCGCCTTGCTGCGCAGAACTCATCTGAATTGGTAAGTAAGTTTTGATATATATGGCCGCCATTTTGTTCTAAGATGGCGGTCTGACATCATAATATGCCTACCTATGCCTTAAGTAAGATCCTTAGCTATTACTACTCAAAATTTGAACCCAATCGATGCAGTACATTTTGAGATAGCAAGCCGTTTAATATGGCGCGCTGGCATTTTAATTTGTCTTAAGTTAGGTCCATAGCATTTACTGTACTAAATTTGAACGCAATCGGTGCAGTTTACTTTGAGATAGCTAACAGCCATTTTGTTTCAAGATGGCGAACTCACATTGTAATACGCCTATGTCTTAACCCACTTGACATGAATCGTCCATGGGATGTTTAAAAATATCATATTCTTGTACTTTAAGTGATGTTACGTATGTCTATCCTAGCCACATCCTGAGTACGATCAAAAATTACATACTCAATACAAACATCTCAGATAATTATATGGGATGCATAATTGTGATATTATTACCAAATTACAACATTGGGATGTAACATAGATAATGTTACCAAGGGCGGACATTAGCAATCGCAAAGATATTATTAGGATGTTAATGGGCAAATATAGCAAGTAACAAGCCGGGATGTTCACATTCTTGAAATGTTCTGGGGATTTTATTTTGTCAAGTGGGAAGTTAGATCCTTATAGTTATTTCTGTACTGACTGACAATAATAATAATGATTCGCAGACGAGTTATGTATAATATTTTTTTTGTGCAAATGCAATGCATGTAATTAAAAATACACATTTTATTTTTGTATCAACTGTCAAAAATATCTGACATTGACATGCACAATTCAATAAATTTACTTCGCAGCCGTTACTAATAGCAACGCGGTCGCGAAATGTGTCGTACACTAATGTTTTACTTCGCGGCCTGAATTGTGGACGCCATTTGACAGTTGAGCAAAAAAGAATTACTTGCACAATAAGTCATAAATTCATGATTTACATTATTTGTTTTGTTTGAAATTAGTTTGTCGTTCAAGCAACAACATACTAATTTGTTGACGTTATTATATTCGTAAAATGTACCTATGTTAGTATTATTTATTTTGCAAATTATATTATATAAAGATAATATTTACTTTGTTAGACGCAGTAAGTAATTTTAGTCATTTTAACCTGCACAACGGTCGTTGTTGTTGGGACAACAGCAACAGCAGTTAGGCATCTAAATATTTTATTTAGAATTATGAGCACTAAACCGATATGTCCTTTTAAGTAGGTAATTATTACAATGTTAGTGGTTCTCTTCAATCAGTTATAATCTCCATTTTCGTGTTGCATAAGAAATTGTTTTGTTTTTTGTAATATGACAAAGAGTTTCTGAAAGTTTCATGAACTTCTGAAAGTGTCCCAGATATGGAAAATAAAATACGTCACGAATATAAAAATGTGGTATACGAAATACGAAGCATAAGAAAAAAATGATATGAACTAGACAAGGACAACGTTTGGTTTTTTATGTGCCAAAATATGGTCATAATATTTTATTACAGTCAATATATCTTTTCTGTAGATAGACGACAGTTTATGTAGATTTTAGGAAGATAGCGGGGCCAAAGTTTACATATTTTATGCTTTTAGCAGTTTGGCCAACCATATTTATTTAGAAAGTGAAAATCTAATTTACACTTTGCGATACTCAGCAAGGTGCAGATTGCATAATTTACAAACTACATACAATCACATAATCACGATCTAGATAATTTTATTCAGAACTGTCATCTGCCATCCAACATGTAACTAAATATAGAGTTTTGCTGATTTAAACTAATCATAGATAAATAGTTTGATTGTAAGAGATTACAGAATAAATAAATTACTGTTACAATTTTATATTGTCTTTGAAATTATAAGTGATTTTTTCTGAGACATTTCTTTTATTTTATGACTAATTATGGCATTAATTTTATTAATAATTAAATAAGAAAAATATGAGTCTTCTTCATGCACTAATTTTTTGTTGTACCTAATTATTTTTACCGTGTTTCATCTCTATTATAACCAAAAAACAAAATGTTATGTTATGTTGTAATAAGCCATGAAATCGACAAGAAATCCAAATGAAATACAATAGTAAGAATTTATATAAATACACAAAGTAACAAGAAAAATATAGACAACTTCAGTATATTTAAATTTATTGGAAATACATAAAGAATGAATATTACTTATTATTATTATTATATTATGGTCGTGTTTTTTAAAAATTCCGTGTAATAATTATTTTGATTTTACGAGATTAATGTTATTTTTAAACTAACTTTTAAACAGGTTTGTTTAATTTGTTGTATTAATTAATTAAATACAATTATTTTTTTGACTTTATGTTATATGCAAAATATGATTACAACAGAAATTTATTTAAATAGTGTAATATCAGATAAAAACTTAAGGTGTTCGGCTACCCTAAAATTTTACAGCGTTACAGAGGTGTACGCCTCCCACGTTTACTTTAATTACTTATAATTGAAATATATGATGCTTTTGCATAGAGTGTATTAACAAAGGATGTCTTAATGCTTGTATATTTTTATTTTTTGTCTTTGGCCTAGGAATTTGAAGTAAAAATAATTTAAAATGACGTTTTTGCGGTTTTTTCTCATTATTTGATATTATTTTTTACGATCACTATAAATGGCAAGAAAAAATTTAAAAGCAAGAAGCATGCAGCTAAGCTTCCTTTTTAGAATAATTTTTGTTTTACTTAATTTATTTTAAAAATACAGAAGTTATTATGGGAATCTGCAGCCATGTTTACAGTATTTTTCAACTTCAAAATGACATTGCATAGCTAGGATGCGGAAAAGTACTAGTTTCGGGCTGGTTTCGGGCAGCCATAGTAGTGGGGAAGAGAGTAAAATAGAAAAAAAAGTAATATCGAGGAATTCGAAAAACAGATGGACGAGCCTCTTAAGGATTTAGAGATATTTTCAGACAGGCCTTTGTCAAACACTTATAGTTCAGTCAGGAGAGGTTTTGACTGAAGACTAATAAAAATGCGTTACAAGAAAATTTTGAGTTTCAACTGAAAATTTTTGTGGGAAGCGGATTATAGCGAGGTGGAGCGAATTTTTTTTTTGTTTCTGTATGTTCTTAACTACTCACATGCCAAATTTCATTTGGTTATGTATTAGTCTTGGGTTTCAGTTAATTTTTGACTCTCCTAACTGGACTATTAGATTTATTATTAAGCTTTGCTTTGATTTGTGTTAAAAATTTGGATATTAATTGACGTGATGTAGTATGTAGTGGGATTAAGATATGTGACTTTACGTAAATGAGTTTGATACTCTAAACCTGTAAAGAGTTTGATAAAAGAAAAACGGACTGTCTGCCACTGCGCGCGGGCTTGGTGACAAAGTAGCTTTATGCTTTGACAAATGAAGATAATAAGAGTTTTTTAAATAGTCCAAATTAAAAATCTGTCGTCGTTGTAATTAACCCCCCCGCTAACTCCGTCAGTCTTCATTTACTTCATTCTCCTTTGTATAATATTAGCAAAATATTTGTATTCCTCATGATAAGGAGTCAGGCAAATTAAGTTGGTAGCAATGAAGTTTGCGTTGCCAATGTTTAATTGTTTGCGGGTGTCAGGAAGTAAGGAAAGGATTAGTCGGCGCCGCAATTGAATTGTTGGTGCGCGGTTCTTGCATACATAGTCCTCCGAGGACACAACTTTCAACAGACGTGACTAACTTCGGTGTACTTTCATTATATGCATATGCACATGATATTATGAGGTTCAAAAGGCATCTTGATGAAGTTATTCCAATCCTGTTAATTTATTAGTGCAGTGAAATTGTTGTAATTTATTATGCGAAGTGACCCGGCAAATACAATCGTGTAAAGCATTTTATTTACAGAGAGTCTACTTGAAATCTGTCTGAAAAACAATGTTATTTTTATGAATGTAGGTAGAAGGAATCCAAACAGGTTTTCCAACAAAACGTCTTTCTTCACTTTCTTTATTAATTATAAAATAAGTTGACCGGTTTCGGATGTTAGTACATCCATCCTCAGGACAAGAAATAAAGCAAGGAGACTATTTGATGATGTTGAAGCAGTCGCCAAAAATCATGATTCACGTGTGGTTAAAATAGAAACGAAAGATAACGTAATAGTTCAGGAGCCAGGGTCCATTTTTGCACTTAATTACTATCAAGCTAATTTTCAGTGAGTAGCTTCATTTTGATGAGACGCCCAACAATTTCCTGTACGAAAACTCGATTGTGGTAGGTAATAGGGGTAGCAGGGATAAAATATGTTTATTTGATGATTCTCAAAAATTTATTACTAACTGGGCTTTTTACCTTCCGCTTACCTGTAAAGGAAGGTATTGGAATCATGCAAAAAATCGGGTAGTGAGTTTTTAGTGGATGAGCACGAATTAGGGTCCTTACAACTCATTTTTGATAGTTTCCCGATGATGTCTGTATGTATGTGTGTGTGTGCGTGTGTGTGTATGTGTGTGGTCCGGGCCGATGCCGTCTGTTGGATAACTCAAATACGAATTACCCAAAAATTTTGATATTTGGTATTTTACAATTGTATACGAATAGGAAGAGCTCATTAGATTTTGGTACAAATATCTTCACCGAAAGTGATATTTTTTGAAGATTGAAAAGATTAAGTGTAAAAAATTTCTATAAATTTTGATAAATATAGTATGTATTTGTAATAAGAATAAGAGGAAAAGTTATTTGCAATCCACGTTATAAAAAAATTGTCTTTATCTGGTAGCATTAAAGAACTGCAGTAAAATTTAAAAAATAAATTTATCAAATAAAACATTGAAATCTTGTAATCCATGTTCGGTTGATTTTTGTTTTTGCATAAAAAATATTGACAGATGAGACGGGTGACAAGTTGGCATACTAGCGCTATATAAGTCATAATTAAGCTATTAAATGTAGTTCCTAACTGAACGTAGGATTGCTTCAACACAGAAGAGTTTTCGTGTGAATGAATCTTTTGATTCAGGTGATACTAATTTCTGTGTTTGAATATTTTATATTTTTATTTGTATATTTTAAATAGGCACCAGATTGTACGTATACATTTCTGTTTAAAGTCTAGATATGGCGGAAGGTTGTGTGATGGCCACGTCAGATTTTTTTGTTAAATCTGGTGATAATTATCTAAATTATTCGAAAAAATATTTGTCCTACAAAATATATGGTTTGATCAAAGAGACCCTTCCTTCCAACATGTATCGATAACGAGGGCATCAAAAATGATTACTAACCAGCTGATTTTTTTTTACTTAGTTCTTATTTATATAATTTAACAGTCATATTGTCCTACAAATTGCGTGGTACGTTATTCCGGTTCTACGCTCAGAAATTGTTAATACCACAAGACCATTTTTCTCATTACTAACTGTAGTATAAAAATATTACATAATAGGTTAGTGTGTTCTCTGCCCAAATGAAACAATGTCCTACAAGAAAACAGTTATGTATCACTAGTCCGACAAGAATTGTCATTTTTTCGTTTTCCTATTTGTAACATAAGATACAGTGAAAACATCTGTTTTTAAATTTAAATAACTTTATTTTTTAGTAAACTAGGTACAAAAATTTGTGTATTTACATATAAAAAAAATCATCAAATCAACATATTTTATCCCTGCTACACCTATTACCTACCACAATCGAGTTTTCGTACAGGAAATTGTTGGGCGTCTCATAAAAATGAAGCTACTCACGGAAAATTAGCTTGATAGTAATCAAGTGCAAAAATGGACCCTGGCTCCTGGACTATAATTCAAGAAGCCAAAAAAACAACAACTTATTTTATAATTAATAAAGAAAGTGAAGAAAGACGTTTTGCTGGAAAACCTGTTTGGATTCCTTCGAGGATTCCTTCTACTTACCTTCATAATTACACTTCACGTTTGTGGGCATCTACGCGATTATTTATTTTTATTTGCTGTGGTTATTTAGATGAAAGTTGTAAATACAAAACTTGTTCAAAATTATAAATTCGCAATATGAGACCATAGTCGATCATATTGCTTAGTTCTCGAGAAATACGTAAAAGAAAATTTACAATGTTACATAGCTACATAAGAAACCATCAAGTAGCTTTTACAATAATAAATTATTGAAACATCTTTGATGTACCTATAGTACAAGAAAGTACGTTCGACAAATTAATATTTTATATCACGGGGCAATGCATTGGTAAATTGTAGATAAAAAATATGATTCATATTAAACATTTAAAAAAAACTAGATATCTTAGAAGTGCAAATCAAAGTTAAGAGGAAAACCGGTGGTTAACTGCAATTTCATATATTTGCACAACGTCGTTAGTTCTATTAAATTTTATCTTTTTATACTACACATTAGATTATCAATTAAAAATAAGAAAGAACTCTATTTAGCTCCTGTCGTATATTTATTTAAACTTTGCTACGAGCAATAATAATAATAATTGATTTCATTTGGCAAAATTCAGCTTGAAGCTGTTCTTACACTTAATCATTTCAACAATACATGAATATATACAAGACAATGAAATAAATATAACATTATTATATAATATAGTGTAAAATTATCAGATAGAATATACAGTAGAATGGGATTCAAAATCCCGAGTTAATTAGAATTATACATTTTATATTATAATCATTTGATGATTAATATTCAAAGATACCTGAGGCTTATAATTCGAAGAATAAATAAATTTTATTGGTTCCATACTAACCTAGAAACGATTTTAATTGATTTGGTAGTTTGTTATAAATTGAAGAACATTGATAGCTGAAGTCTTTTTGCAACAATCAATTTGAGCAAAATCGTAATTAAATGCAATTTTTTACAGTATAATTAAATTAAATTAACCTCATAAAATTTGTTATACAGCAATTATTTATATATGTAAACATCATGGGGTGTAATACACCCCACCTGTATAGTGGTCTTTTCACCTGACCTACGCCGGGATAACCGTATAGAGACATAATCCAACTCGAACGAAGCCAAATTGAATTTTTGCGGAGAGCTTTAAAAGTAAACTCGCAAGCTTTATTCCGACACAATAAACATCGGTTCGATTGTAGTACTTGAATCCCTAATAAAATTACCATACATGGTTTATATTTATCGTTTTCTGCGGCCATTATACGGCGCGGCTCCGCTCTTGCGTGTTCTGAAACAGTTCAATTCAATAATTCCGCTTTATATCTCCACTTTGTGTTTTTGCATCATCGAAGGCACGTTTTCAATCGATGGGATATACAAAACAGATAATTTGCTGTTATGTCCATGGAATTTCAGTTTACTTTAGATAGTAAAAGCACATTACTGATACTTTGAGCTTATTAAGTTTTTATGAACGTCGTTTCATGTTTCGTGTTCTTGTACTCGTATGCTTTGTTTGTAGTCAATAATAAAGTTTATGATATGGAACAAAAAATAAAAGGTATACTGTGAATTTTAACGCACGTAATAGTTAATTGAAACAGAATTGTTAAACAGTATAGCCAATAGGGTTCTTCACAATAACAGCAAATTAGAAATCCAGTCAATCACAAAAACAAGTTTTCCTATGACCATATACGAAACTAACAGTTTCCATACAGTTATCCGTTCAACCCGTGCGCTATGCTGACGCACTGTTTAAATTTTTGTTTCATCTTTTAGTAGGCGTGATAATTTTTTTCTGGTCATTGGGTATTTAGCGATAAATTGCATTACTTACTAAAATTTATTTATCCACATAAATTAAAGTACTACTTTTGCTGTATTTGGGATTTAAATAGAATTTATATTCTTGTTATTGAAAATCTTGTATCATGTACAGGGTGATTCATCATAACTTACTTGCGTGCCATTCGGCTGTAGGGATCGTAGTGAGGAGAGAGTGATCTCATTCGACAGGTACACTTTTAAAGTTTTGTTCCCCACCCGGTCAGTCGCCATCATGCGTTGGAGCACAGAGCAGCGTGTGTTTTCAGTTGAGTCGTACACTTCCCGGAGCGCCTCATCTCAATACGAGGAGATTTGTATCCGAAAAAGTATCCGATTCATAAAATGGGCATTATTGCGTTTTGAAATAAGTAAGTTACAATGAATCACCCTGTATTATGTATTTCATTATCGTGGTATAATTCTTTGTGCAAAGTAAGAAGAACTTAAGTAAAAAATTGTAGTTTTCCAGAAAACAAGACAAATTATAATTAATTACCAGAACGGTAACTTACAGTGAGTTCGGAATCAAAAAAACTAATAATTACCTGGGTTTTTATGACTACGAATAAAATGTGTAAGAAAAAGATAGCTTATTTTGTGAATGTGATGAATAAAATTTATCTGATATTACGTCATTCCTATATGGATTGGAGTCAGAGCGCTGCAGCAGAATAAAGGGATGTCATTAATTTAATTTGATGCCTGTAGGATTACCTTTATATGCAGACAAAAATGATCTAATTTTGAATCTACCATGACATTTCATGTCATGAAATTAATTAGAATAAAGCTCAATTCAGTCCTTTCTCGGCTCAAATGGTTTCTGCATTGATATAATGATTTTCTTAGTAATGGAATTATTAATTGTAATTACACTAGAGCCACTAGAGGTATTTATTTTATCGGATAAACATGCATTTTTAACAAAAACCCGGTTGCCTAGTAATTTGACGAATCTTGTCTCTGATAAAAATTCCGCAGGACGAGAATTTTTTCTGACAGAAAGTCAAATTACTTATTTATAAAATGCATGTTTATCCTAATAAAATAAATAGGTACGTCGAGTGTAATTCGGTATGATAATTTCACGAATAGCAATGACAGTTTCTTAACTTTTCAATTTGATTTTGTTCTTCAATCATTAAAAGGTAAATAAAAATGTATCCGATTTTTTATCCGCTGTAATAAAGAAAAATTTCGTTTTACTAGTATTATGTAATTTAAGATGTTCATTACCTAGGTACTTCTATTGTTTCTATTTAATAGGAAAACGAATCCAGTGCAGTACTACAAAAATGTTTTAGGTAAACAACCCTTAATTTAAAAAAAAATTCTTTTAGATTCGTAATCAGCATAAATCAAACAACAAATACCATTAACGTATGTACTCGAAGTTATGAAACATCCAGTGTTAGGTAATTATAATTTTTATTGTGATTTTTCATTTTGTAAACTGTAAACTATCAAGAAATTACATAATAAAATAAATTCAGTAATTCAGTGCATTAAATTGAGCACGCCAAATATGCCAATCGAAAGCGCGCTGTAAGAATTAATTTTATGTATTCTCCTGCTGGTTGTTGATAATTATTTACAATTCAGTACCTCTGAGTACAGTTATTTGATTCCACAATGTGTTAATTAATAATTCTTTTTCCTGAAAACCAAGCCATTATTCTATACTCTTTTAAAAAATAAAACACAATTTTATGCATTAGACTTTCCTGTAATCACGGATGCTAGGAATTATATTTGCATAGAAATACCGCAGGAAGTCATAAAGCGAATTTTTCATTATGAGCGCCATTTTTAGTTTCATGTGTCATTAAAAGCTGTGAATTGCAGTTTCGTACGGTGCAGACAGAAAATATTATTATGTTATTATGTGTGGGAACTTAATGTTGATATTGTCACAGTAGGTACCTACCTTTTTCAAATGAAGAGACGAAATGAGAACGTAATATAATTTTAGCTCGTTTAAATGTCAAAAATAATATATTTTTCAACAAAAGTTTAACGATGGCAATAATTGCACCATAGTACAATATAGTATAAGAATGGTTATATTTTTTTAATAATATAGGGTTATATTTTGTGTAATATATTAGTTTTTGCTATTTATTATACAATGACGCTATAATGGATGCTATTATTCCTGAAGATGAAGTTAACACCACGAGCTAGCAAAGCGGGCGAGGGTTTTAATCATTTGAGGAAATAATAGTGAGTTGTATACTGTACTTTATCTACGACTTATATATTACGTACAAGATTTTAATAAAATAAATAGCAATTCGCAAAAATTTTGACATTTACAAATTTATTTAAATTTTGCTGAATGAAGTATAAGATTAAAGCCTTTACAAAAGCAAGTTATTAAAATTTATAGTGGAGGAAGTACTGTGGTGGCCACAGAAAATTTTTTATTTTTCACTTTAAATATCACAAGTGCATTAATTTTTTCCGGTATTTTTTGTGTGCTTTCCAATAACGTCTTAATTAGCTCCAGTGGTACACGAGAATTAATTACGTTGAATTTTTGAATTCTTTTTACAATAGAAATTTTAAATATTCAATAAATTACATTTAATATTAATAAACATGTATTATTTACCTCATTAATTGCTTCTTTACACTCAAAATTATTATTTACCCATTTTTACCTAGGTATATGTTCTCATTAAAAAAAAATTAAACTGCGCAACAAAAGGACGTTGCGAAAATTTTGCTATAATAATACATACCTACCTAATACTAAATAAGTTCACAATTTCTTTTTTCTTTATTGATATTAGTTATCATAGCTACACACTGGAAACCCAACTAGCCTCTATAATACTCGTACTATGGAAAAAAAACAAAAGAATAAATTTTAAGGAAATATTATTTAGAAATGACGAGCATAATTAAATGAGAAACAGTAAATAAATATTACGCAAATTGGTTTAAGCGCTCGAAATTAAATTATTAGCGACTGTATAAATGAAATATAGGGCTTAAGGAATATTTTCACAACGAACACCCACAATAAATTAAAATTTGCCCAAAACGAGGCATTAATTCTAATCATAATAGGCGGATAATTGGTTTTCGCAACCCTGGAGTAATTATAATCGAAATTAATAGTTTAGGAAGATAAATTTTTGCGGCTTTGTTTCTCTGCACCGACCTCGTTCATTAAACAATAATTTATTAATGTCAGTTACATTTGAAATAACACAAATAATAATTATTACTCATTAATTCAAATTATTTCATGAATTAATTTATGTTTTATTGTTAATCCATTTCCGCCCAGTGTCATATACATAGGACAGCATAATTAATATAAAACAAAATATTCAATTGTTTTCTTCCATAGCACTCTTGTAACAATCAAATTTAAATTAAATGAAATAATTCTCAACAGCGTTTTTCTTATTTTTTGTTATTTAAGGTTATGAAACTAATATTTCGTTGAATTCAGAAAAAAATACTGAATCGAATAAGCAAATAAAAAAATAGGTCCCCATTTGAAATAAGAAAGTTGCACCCCGTAGTATGAGAACCACTGGTCTAAAAAAATTATTGTTTCGTTCATTAAAGTAGTCATAAAATAATTTTTTTTTGCTAATTTAACCAACTTCGTAGCTCTTATACTTCTCGAATTAGCAATGGTGCGCCACTTAAAATGAACAGCCTGTTTATCTCGACGATATATCAAATTTATAAAGTGGGAAAACCTTATTTTTAATTATCCAATGTACCAATATATTTTTGTATACCAATGCCTGATCCTGAATTATAGAAAATAGAAATTAAATGTTTTCAACAAATTTCATTGTCAGTATATTGTGTATTGGAATCAATATTGCAGGAGTAAGAGTACGAAGTATCTCTCACTGTTTCAAATTTTTGTTGTTTTTCTACCTCATCAGCATTTGTTGTATTTTATTCGAGTCTTGTATGGTTTGTGCTGAGTTGCTGATAGAGTGCTCATCAGTTCTTCTATTTCACTCATGTTCTTTCTGCAATGCAACGCTGCAGAACTAGTAGAGTAGAATTCGATAACGAAATTCAATATAGTTGTATGCGCAGTTTTTACGATGTTGGTGTTGACGTTTTGCTTTTTGTCAGAATACCTTCTATTATGTTGGATGTATTGTATTCAAATAATTCAGCTGCAATTTTCAATTTTCAGAAGAAATATAATGAAGAAAAGTATGTAGTATAAATAGCTTATCTTGTATTCATATGTATACTTACTTACCCTATATATATTTTTTGTTACTTTACTCTTTTATTTTTGTTGTGATTGTGATCTTTTGATGAAAAGTGCAATAACGAAATTATTCGCACATAAAGAAAATAATACTAAACTAAAACGTCTTGTAGTTAAGAGTTACTGAAAATTTTAACTACTAGATTTACATGACAAGGGAGTTTAGAGTAGTACCTACATTCTACCTTCGTTTACAACTTTAAGTAAGCAAATTTTTATTTTGTTTTTATTTACGATTGATTATAAAAGGTATATAACTGTCAAAAAAGGTTTACATTGACGTACACAATTCAGGCCGCGAAAGTACTTACTTATAACATTTGTGTTACGCGGATTGAATTGTCAATGTGGTTAGTGTTTTCGATAATTTTTTAGCTGTGGCCTTCGCCTCGACCAAAAATTGGTCATCTGAACAGCTTCTCTGCTTTTCAAATAAGAAAAAACATATCAACCTCAATCTGTACAAACCCATGCTTCAAACTCTGGCGCTCAGTAATTTTATAAATAAACATATTTTTGTATTTAAAATATTGAATAAATTTATAATATTTTTTTCCTTTGTTTGTTATATTTTAGATTGAAATAGCATTCATACAAGTTGGCATTCGTGTAAGCCAGTATTTGCTTTTAATTATACGAAAAAAATAATTAAGAAACGCACATCGTAATTGTGCGTCTGTTAGTGAAGTGAGCACGTATTATATCTAGCCCGAACTATTGAACGAAGAACTAAGGACATGCCCGAGTACATTAAATTCTTACATGCGAGGATGCATAGTTTAAATGTGCTTCTAACGCTGAGTGTTGCAGTCTTGCAGTTTACATCGAAATAAATTTTTGTAACGCGTGATGCTTAAAATACGACTGATTATTTTACTGTTTGAAAGGAAAATATCGTATATAAATTAATATTTATTTTAATATTGAAACATTTTAACAAATATAAAAGTCAAGGGAAGCAGAGATTACATTGCTTCCATGGGCGCCACTGGGCATAAACCCACTTGACAAAATAAAATCCCCAGAACATTTCAAGAATGTGAACATCCCGGCTTGTTACTTGCTATATTTGCCCATTAACATCCTAATAATATCTTTGCGATTGCTAATGTCCGCCCTTGGTAACATTATCTATGTTATATCCCAATGTTGTAATTTGGTAATAATATCACAATTATGCATCCCATGTAATTCTCTGAGATGTTTGTATTGAGTAGGTATGTAATTTTCGATCGTACTCAGGATGTGGCTAGGATAGACTTACGTAACATCACTTAAAGTACAAGAATAAGATATTTTTAAACATCCCATGGACGATTCATGTCAAGTGGGAATGTTCTTAAACACAACCTTGCTAGCAATTACCACAAAGCATCTGATATACAAGTGAGTTCATATTCAGAATGAAAATCAATGTGCTTCAGCGTTTGTAATGAACTGTCGCGTTAAATCTCAAACCTGAAATTAGTCCTGATTGGATCAGAGAAGAGGAAGGCGAAGGACTAAGGTGTGAGGCATCTATACATAACTTGGTCAGTTGAATTAGAAACCTAGCGTATACTTAATCAACTGACTGTAGGTAGCGGTTAGTTTAGTTTGAGTTTATGTTCTCAGAACCTGTTTGCGTATTCTGTTATTTTGACCACAGGCGAGAAAAGCAGTACCGAACTATCGCCGGATAGTTAATATTGTTGCCGGAACAAACAATATGCTGCTTGCTTTTTAATTAAGTGGCCGAAATAATTCAATCGCAATCTAATGTAATTTTTAGCCAAAAATTAACAACTATAGTATTGGACAACTTCGTCTACAGCTATAGGTTAGCTATATCCTAAACCTATCATTGCTAATATCAACATCCACTTAAAGTCGTCTATTAATAAATACTTTTTTGAAAATTACAGAATTTATTTTAACGTAAAACATTGGATTTATCCTATCCATGGTTACGAATTTGACAGCAATGAATTATTTGTTATGCAAAAACAAAAATCAACCGATCATGGATTACAAGATTTCAACGTAAAGATAAAGATAAACAAGATAAAGACAATATATTTATAACCAAAGTTGCAAATAACTTTTTCCATTATTCTTATTACAAATACATACTATATATTTATCCAAAATAGAAATTTTTGACAATTAATCTTTTCAATCTTCAAGAAATATCACTTCCGGTCAAAGTAATACCACAATCTTAGCATCTCATCCAATTAGTATACAAATGTAAAATACCAAATATCAAAATTTTTGATCAATTCATATTTGAGTAATTCGATCTCGAAAAATCCTAACTAAACACACACATACATACAGACATCATCGTGAAACTATCAAAAATGAGTTATAAGGAGCCTAATTCGTGTTTATCCACTAAAAACTCACTACCAGATTTTCAGCATGATTCCAATACCTTCCTTTACAGGCATGGCGAAAGGTAAAAAACTGAACGGAGCTGATTCAATTCAATTTCAAATTTAAAAATATACGCTCCTAGTGGTATTCGACGGGATTTGTAACTTAATTTTAGAATTATTCTCTTCATAAGAAATTATGACCAAGTTTGCCAGATTTTATTTAAAGGAATATTGAATTTGTTTTTGGTATTTTGTATTTATGATAATACATTATAAAAATTAAAAATTAATTCGTTATCCATAAAATCCGATTAATGGCTTTCAAATAAACAAACTCATTGATAAAAATATATCTAGCATGTAATCAAATCAATATTTAAATTGAATAATAACAAAAATTCCATTGTTTATCAAATTTTATGATTTTTTCGACTTCCGCTTCCATATTGTTTTCAGGAAGAAGAGAGACTGTGCATTATTAACAATTAAACAATAAACAACGTGCTATATTTCGAATTCCTGTAAATCCTATAATAAATATTCGAACACTCGATAATATTACAACTGCTGGTTTTGTATACCTACATCTCATTTACTCAGTCTCGTTATTTATTTATAAATAATACTCATACAGGCGAACCCAATTACAGAGTATATGTCATAATACATTGTATTTCTATATTGCATAAAATATAAATATATAATAATTATGGACTAAAGTATAAGAGATATTTCAAAAATTTCCTTTGCATGCTTTCTAGTGCTTGTTTCGATTATCATAATAGGAATTCGAGATGATGGAACAGTAATCTGTCTTAGAACGAACGTATGCGAAATATAATGTTGTTAATGATGGTATGTAAGTGAAGGATTTAGTACACCTTATTAGGAACCCTAGCATTCTATTTAGTCCTTAAGGTTAATAATTTGTTAAACAGCACTCCAAGATCTTAAGTAGAATCTGATCTTATTAAGAGATGACCATTAATGGAATATTATTATTAATGAATAATATTTTTTACGAGTATTTTATCTTTCAGCGCTACAGGTAGGTACAGCATCCATACTGAATTCAGTATACGAGATGATCAATTTCTAAAAAAAGTACTTGCTATACAAAAAGTTTAGTTTTGATGTTATGAAAAGCTCCTACAAATAAATAATCAAAAGATCCGTAATGAGTTTACCAATCCAGATTTACCTTTTCGTCTTTCAATATCTTACGGATTTGCGAGAAGATGAATAATTAATTAAAATGTTCTAAGTACTTAGATTGTACTGAAAATAAAACTAGCTGAAAATGAACCCAGGAAATGTGTTTGATGATACGGAAATACGCTGAACGTAATACAATTTCTTGCAAGATTGAATGCAAAATCGAAGCTTCGCATCAAAAAATGTAATCACATTTTGCATTCAAATATAGTAAATTCGTATTTCTAATACTGTGAGTATTACAAAATGCATATATGCAGAGACAAGATTTTAATGGATTACTTTTACTACTATTAATCTTTCATTTGAATATTGAATTATACAACTCTGAATTGCATATTAGTATATTTGAATTATGCACCAGAAATCCGTTTATAATATCTTTAATAGGTACCTATTTTATATCCGGAAATAAAATGTGTTATAACGTTACTTTGGTGTTTTTACCTCTCGCCTCATATTCTATAAGAGAGGTATTGTAATGGGTCAAAATTTTCGAGTATGAGTTTTTGGTGGATAAGCACGTTTCAGGGTCTCTAGAATACGAATTTACTATTTTCACGATGATGTCTGTGTGTATGTGTTTGTGTGTTTGTATGGACTGACGATTTTTCGTCCACGATAACTTAAAAAGTATTAAACCTTTTATAACAAAATTTCATATTTAAGGTTTTAATAAGTATCTTAACACCGGATAAGATTTTGTTAGAAATCCGCAAACCAGAAGTAGTATTTTTGAAGTTTGAAAAAGTTTTCCTTAAATATATTGGTACATTATTTATTTATGACAATTTTTGCAATTAAAAATAAAAGAAATTGTAATTATCTATGTGTACAGTTAATTATAAATACAAATTGCTGAAACTGGAAGTATTTAACAATAAAATAAAGTACAATTAATATTCTATTTTTTTGAAATTCCAGTATCTTGTTGTTCATGATTTGAAATTTGTTTCTACATAAATTTTGAATTATTATGACAGTGACAGTACAGTTGACATCTTTTGCTTGCATATTGGTTTACATTATCGTTTACATATTACATGAACATGAAACTATTAAAATGTAAGTAAAACTATTTATTAGATTAGTAGAATCAACAGAATTAGGCGAGAGGTCGTGTGGTGGCCACAGTAGATTTTTTTCATTTAAATCAGTAAAATAAATATAAAGCAACAAACAAAAAATTGAAACCTGTTACATTTGTTCAACGACAAACTTTTAATTAAAAAAAAACATTTAAACAATGATTCAGAATTAAAGAACATCAACGTAATACCGAGATCATACTAAACCATCCAAAAAAACACGCAGTTCAAGATCGACGAAGGATTTATTTTAATACCAGTGGTCAGGTCAACGGTAGAGGATCCGCCTAGCATGCTAGTGGCATCTAGTTCGAGTGGTTGGATTCCACTATAATAAGTTAATCCTGTAAAATTGTTATCACCAAATTAAAACACGAAAATCATCCCACGAAAAAATAACTGAACGAAAAGATTGATTTGGAAAATAACCATTAAACGCCAGACAAATGTCAATTTTTAATGAACGTATCATTTTTGTGAAATAATTACAGCACACCTTTTCTAAACGTCGATATTTATAAACGAAATAAAAACTAAACAAACCTAAATAAATATTTTAATAAAACATCAGAGTTTATAAATTATTAATGAGTTGTACTCAAAAAAAACAAAATTTGTTGAGATAATACCTGTAGGTTGCTCATTAAGCTTTGTTCATGAAATATTTTGTTCCATACAAAATAAATAAAATAACAATTTCTGCAAAATAGCCGTATCTTACAGTTTACATTACTAAAACAATACGTTTATTTTATTGTATGAGTATTTAATTACAGTAGACAAACAATTCGAATAATTCGATGCTTGAAATGGTTCCCACGTTGGCAATATGAATATGACTTGTAATAGTTTCAAAACTTAGTTGCAATAAAAAGATGTTGATACAGCACGAATGCAAGTTATATAGAGTACCGAGTTGTTTATATCCAGTGGACCCAAGTTCATGTCAAATTATCGACAATTACATGCACGAGGGATATTCGAAGGACTATTTCCCGATTAAAATTTAGCCAAACGCTGTTTCTCTCATGAAAAATAAAGCAAAATTTAAAAACTTCCTTTGACAGCAAGTCAGAATCACACTTAAACCTATCCTTTAAATTATAGGTAATTTGCACTAGTGGGAATTATCGATAATTTGCACTAGTGCAAAATTATCGTGTAATTCTACGTTGACTGGACGACATTCAGAAATGTCAGACTTCTGATTGGCTTAAATTTTATGAGGGAAATAGTCTAGATAATAGATAAAAGATAAATAATTATTATTTAGATAATTATTAGATAATTTATAGATAATATACAAAAAATATAAGCAGTATCAGCTGGCGAGCCAACAGCGTTGCAAGCTTGTGCGTTGTACACTTGCACAGTTTGATTACATTTGAATTCGATTAAAATTACAAATGAAAAAAGTTGGTTATAATTTTAGCAACAATTATTATCTAGATGATATTTTAAAAATAGATAAAGATATGTATTTTTATCTAGACAAGATAATAGATAAATAAGAAAAAAATATCTAGATAAGATAATAAATAAAAATACTTTTGTACAGCCTGTATGTTAATACACTGACCAAATTATTATATTTAGATTTTTTATTACTATAATTACAATATGTCACTTAAAAATATCATAATTTCGCGTGTTATTTTGATATATAACCCGACATACAAAAGAGCTGCATAAAATATTTATATGAGTAACTTCGCTACTTCTGTGGTATTATGAGACAAGCTATTTTACTAGTTCAGTCTCGTTCCACATAATTTCAGATGATGAATGGTTTCCTTTCGTATTTCCCAGTAAATATTCGAGAAAAACTGAGCAGCCGAAAGTTAAAGGTGAACTTCAGAGAAAGAAATATACACGCAAAGGTTGTAAGATTTCTGCAAGATATAAGATATCTTTTGTCTTCTCTGCACGTAGCCCTTCTGAAGACGTTCTTCAGCTTCAGCAGGCGATGGTGGTTTGTTGGTGATCCGGGTGTAAACGTAATGTAAGTGTGCCTTTTGTGTGTCAATTCACCTTGAAACTAATTTATAGGCTCCACCAACTTTCAAAGTGGTTCTTAACGACTTCAACGTCGCTCGATCCTGAATATAAACGGAAATTTTAAAGACAACGAATATTAAACACTCTGGCCTCTTATTCTAATTCATAACGACATGCCGGGTCGCTATCTGTTGACAAGTCTTGATATAATTTGTGATGAAAACCCGTTTCAGACGAATATTATTTTATTAATGAAAGCATTTACAAATTCGCTTATAAAAAATATAATGTGGCCAGCACAAGACCTTTCGCCATACCCTACACTTTTAAATAATAATATAAATATAGTTGTACTCGAAATAATATTTTAGTCATTTTATGTAAACTACACAAAAAGATATGTGATGTGTCACTTTTGTTACTGTTACTGTCAGAATCAATTTTAAGTAGCATTCACAATCAGAAATTAGTGGCAGTGGTAGAATTAGTAGTAACGGTAATGGCAGAGGTAAAAGTTTGGCACTGTGTTTGTAATAGGAACCATTCATATTAAAGATTATAAAAATTAGTGGTGAAGTAGCGGTATCGGTAACGTAGTGGTAATGGTACAAGTTTGCAAGCTCCAAACTTTTACCACTGCTTCGCCACTAATTCTACCATGAGTGACAAAAACCGAAAGATGTTTATGTTATGTTTGACTGCATGTGTAATATATAAATCTTTATTGAAATTAGAAAGTATATCTTTGTCTATAATCTTCGAACGTATACAAGAACAGTTCAGAATGATAGCTAGTATAGGCAACTTTAGAATTTCACACCAGATTGAATGAAATATCCCTATTTATTACCATACACTAATTTTTTCTATTCTGAACGGCGAGTGGTGCTAGACTTTAATTTTATAATTTTGTTACCACAACCACTGCCACTAATTCTATCGTTGCCACTAATTTTGTTGTTGTGAATGGGCCTTAATTCTACGAAGTAACAAATGTAAAACAGTCATGACAACCAAGATACTGAAGTTCCAAACTATAAATTATAAATAATACTTTAATTCCTAAATAGTATCATACACAGAATAGTACGAGTATATTCTGCAACGAGTGTGGAATGAAGCATATTCAGCTCGAATGGAAAGTATGTGAGAGGAGCCGTAGGCGAGTTTCACGGTTCCATGAGAGCGGAATAGCCATTCCAAACGTGTTGCAGACTACTTTCTTTACGACTATTTTAATTGCATTAAAAAACATAACCTAAAACTATTAAAATAAAAATATCTGTATTTATAAAATAATATTCTACAAAAAAGTATTAAATTAATCAATCGAACCGTATTTTGAAGCTACCCACCAACCAGAAACATTGAATAAAGTTAAATTATTATAACTCGTTACATTATATTCCATCACAAGTGACGGAATGAATCCATTCCGGAACAAGTGATAGAATGTAACCATACCATTATTGAAAATGATGTAAGAATGATAACATTCAAATATATGAAATATTACTAATTAACCTATCTTTTCAGAAGGAGTGAGTAAGATAGATAAAAAATAACATGTGTAGAGTGATACAGCAAGCTGGTACGTGCGCTTGCTTGTAGCAAAAGGACCAATTCTGGTGATGAGCGCGTATTATGACAGATTTGTTCAAATGTCAAAATTTAATTTCAAATTTTTGATACGGAGCGATAAAAATAAGCAATTATTAATTTGACCAAACTTCGTAGTTAAATGCAATTTTGTATACGGTTTAATTGAATCATAATATGAAAAATAAGCCGAGAGCTCAATAGAAACATGTATATTCTGTCATTTAAATAAAACATTTATATTGTAACTTGAAGTAATGTGACAAACAAAAGGAATTTGTAAAATTTTATTTTAAAAACTTTTCAATCGTGAATAATGTAAAAACAGAATGTTAAAAAACCATTTTGTTAAAAAGTTATAGGCTATTGAATTTTGAATTTACTGAGCGTGACGTCAGGATTTTTCATTAGTGGAAGAGCACTGAAGAGCACGGTAAGCAATGAAAATAAGTGGCAGTGCGCGACACCGGCACTTGCCTTAAAAACATTGTCCAAAAATAAAAGTATGAATAATTTAAGGATCATGTAACGCTGTTTAATTTACAATTATTTTCAATTCATTCTTACTCAATTATTCAAAATAGCTTTACAGTTGCAGCCTATTATTGTACTTTAAGACGCCCGTCTACTACTAAAATCCAGCATAAAAAGTACTAAGCGATTGTTTTGTGGCCAGTACAAGAATGGTAAAATTTTATTTCAACAAAGATTTAATAGAGAAAGAATGGATCTGCAGATGTGATTTTTTAAATTTTTATTAAATTTTTTTAAATGAATATAAAAATTCCGATAAATTCAAAAAAGTTTCATATTTTATGCAAACTGTACACAGTTATATTTTATGATAATTAATTTAAAAAAATTTAAAAAGCACATCATCTGTAGATCCATTCTTTCTCTATTAAATGTTTAGAAAAACATAATCTGACAGTTTACTCGCAACGAAAAAACTTTTACAGTATTTTTCAACTTCAAAATGACATTGCATAGCTAGGATGCGGCAAAGTACGAGTTTCGGGATGGTTTCAGGCAGCCGTAGTAGCGGGGAAAAGAGTGGAATAGAAAGAAAAAAAAAGTAAAATCGAGAGTATTCTAAGAATTTGGAAAAAACCTAGACGACGATGTTATTTCTTTTACAATTTACATCTTTTATGACAAACAAAGATTCAATCGCTTAATTACTTCGTCAAATAAAAGTTTGAGTTTACAAACCATATTAACAATCATAGTGTTATCGGTTTTTTAAATTTAAAACATAATTAAATTTGGAAACGCGAATTCTATTTCCAATTTCGACTGGATTTACTTTTCAATTACTTTCATTTCTTTACACAGAATACAATGAACCTAATTATGTACCCGCCTTTAAAAAGATATTTCATAAAATTTAATAAAATGAAGGTAAATTTATGTTTCTGTTTCTGTAAGTAAAATCCAATAAAATCACACTTAAATGAAATAAAGAAAGAATAAATAAAAAATGAAATTCAGTTCAGATATTTAAAAGAATAATATGTAATACTTACAAAAACTTTTCGATGAAGGAATAAGTAATTGTCGCTATTTAAATGTATGACCTGAAATACTGAATTAGAAATAAAATTAAAGGTATAGTAAACAAACATAAAAAAATAAGTAACGAACGTGAATTATTTAAAACTAAGCAAAAATCTGTTGTGACCAGCGCAAGACCTCCTGCCATACTTTACTCTTTTTATTCTAGGTACTCACAATACCTATATTTATGTAACAAGTGCATAATTTAGAACTTTCTTGGACGAGCCGAAGTTTATGGCAGAGCGAGCGCAGCGAGTCTATAAAGTCCGCTAATGTATGAGTTGCATTCATACAAAGCTTTATTTTCGACTGCCAAGATGAGGTTTTCATTTACAATAAGAGTACCTATGTTAATATATTTCAAAAATTTGCATCTCATAGTTTAAAGTGTTATTGTTTTGTTTAACAATATTTTATAATTTAAAAATTGTTTTATTTGTGAAAAAAATGTTCTTGTTCTTCGTTCTTCGCAATTAGCTAAATTTCAAGATATGCAATCCAAGAAATGGAACAAGATTCATAGAAAGTAAAAGAAATTATATATTTAATTTAATAATGCATTAAATTATAACTTATTTTGACATAATATATACAGCAGTACAATTTAGCATTTTTATCATACTAGTCCAATAAAGTACTCGTTTATGGACAGTAAACATTGTCATAAAACAAGGTAATATGACATTTTAAAACTGTAGAATTTGTTTTTTGTATACTGTTAAAAAAGAATTTTTTTACATAGTTTAGAGAAATTATAATACCTACTTTACGTTGGGCTTGACGTATCTTTTTCATTTTTAGGTATACTTAATTTACACAAAAAAGAAAGAAGTGAGCTTTTTCATTATATTGTATTTTATTTGCTAAATAATTAATTTGTTCTAAATTAAGTTCTACACATTTTACCTCAGCTAAAACATTTCGTTTTTGATGTTGCAATAATTGCATCCGGCAAACATATGCCATAATTAGTTGGAAAATTAATATTATGAATATTAGTTTTTCAAAGCAGAAGCACCTACCCTACATAATAGTTCAACTATTGTTGAAATACGAATATTAGTTTCTCGTGCTAAGTAATACAAACTTACTAATAGTCATATGGTATGCACGTGTATAATATTCAATGTATTCTCGAATGAAATACTTGAAGTCGCAAGTTTAAAACGAGCGTAATATTTCAAGTAGATTGTTCTAAAACTTAGCGTGCAGCTTGAAGGAATAATTTTGTTCTAAACAACAACAGTTGAGATTCGTGTTTCACTTTTCTTATGGAGGCAAATGCATAGTTTTCTTGAGTTCCATAAGGACCTGAATAATCAACAAATGTATAATGGATTCTCCGTTTCTCTCTGTTTTCTGGTCGATGTTCAAACTTAAATTAAGCGTCTGAACTGAAGAACATACTCAAAGATTGAATTACTAATTGCTTTATTTAGTCCCATGGTAATAGTGTAACCTAATACAAAAATAATTGAAGATGATTTCGTCCTACAAAGAGGGTCAAATTACATAGGTACCTACCTATTACCACATAGACCTTGTGTGTAGTATCTAGAAATTAATATGCCAGACTATTTTCCTCATTATATTTTAACCAACTAAAATGCACTATTTTTCACAAAAAACATAGAAACTATCTATATAAACAACTATTCCAGTGCATACTTTTGAATATTGACATAGTATGCGTATATTCACCGTAACCATGACACAACAAATAATAATAAATGTTTGTTTGTTTTGTTACCAAATGTCAAAATATTTAAAATAACATAAAAAATTATGCTAATAAATAAATATTTTTAATATTGTTAAATTTGTTTTATTCATGAAATAGTCAATGCGTATATCACTCGATCATCAAAAAATAATAGAAAATACTTTTGCCTCCTGGTTCGACGTATTTCCGCAAAACACCTCTCAACCTCCAGTCTCGAGTTGTGTCTATGGAAATAGGTCTCATCAATCGGCAATATTTTCGATTATTTTCGAAGCTCTTGTGGTATAATAACTGAATATAACCTCGATATTTCATATCGGCTTTTAATTTTTGAATAAACTGTTATTACCTTATAATATGAGACATTTATTAATAATTATAAACAACATAATAAATAGGTACGTTAGTTACTTAACTACTTTAGTTACTTATAATTCATTACTTACGAACTTAATACGTTAGATACAACCATAATAACATCAAAACCTTCCGTAATATGCAAACTGTCAACTGACAGGTAAAATTGTGGATTTGTTGTAACAGCGCTATCGTCGATGATACGATTAAGCTTTGAATATAAGCCCCCTTGATATAAACAAGGTGGAGTAAATTAAGTCAAAACTACATGTTTAAATAATCAAAAATGACTACGATTTTTACTTTTTGCTAAATTTTAATATTACTATATTGGTCGTGTACTATAGGGAGGTTGCCCTCGTGTCGTCACAGCGAATTCTCAGTGTGAGTCATAAATTAATGACCCTCTGGAAGGAAGCTGTTATAGACACATAAAACTTCTCTTTTTAATATTAATGTTTTAAATTACCAAAACTGTAATTTATATGAAATTTTTCAAACTGTAATGAAATTATTAGAAGAATGAATTTCCAAATAACACAACACAACATAAAAATTTTAATCTTGGGTGTGAAAACAGCCAAACACAACAGATTAAGACGGCCATATTTTAAAAATTCAATTTTCTGCTTTCTAATAGGTATAGTAGGTACCTAATAAATAGATCAATAATATAAAAGAATAGATAACTTTTAGTAAAACTTCTTAAAATAAATTCGGCTAGTTTAATAAATTAATTCTTCATGAAAAGTTAATAAAGCTCGAAACGTTTGCTTATTGAAGAGATGTAATCTTATTTTACTTGCTTGTACTATTCATTATCCGTTGAACTCTCTGAATTTAATACTACAACTGGATACGACCATCACCTTCAAAATTTATTCTTAAGATTTTACTCTCCGTTAAATTAAAAATTTGTTTTCAAGATCAACAAAATAAATTTAATAGTTTAACACTATAAACTTCACATAAAAACTAAAACCGTCGTAGAACTGTCATGGACTGAATAAATACCAACCTACAAATATTTCAGGTCTGAAAATTAAACTTTGTAACCGTTAAATATAATATAAGTAGGTAGAATAAAAATTCAGATATCTAGGACCCTGAGTTGCGCGAGAAGGCGGAGCTTGTCATGTACTGTCCGTTTTACAAAAGTGGAGCTAGCGAGTTTATATGCTATTTTAATTTTCAAAGAAAACTAAAATATAACTCAATCACAATCAATTACAAAATTCACAGCGTTATACGAAGCAAAACACTACGAACGTCAACATGAGAATAACAGATATTGAGGCTGATGTTCTGTAGAACAGACAGTAGCGTAGTTTATCATCTATGCCTCTTAGACGAGAATTCGTACTTCGCGCAGGGTTCTCCTTAACTGAATTTACCTCTAATAAAATAAGTATTTAATTAAAAAAGTTACTTTGGGCTAATAAAAATGACAAATAGTGATCAGGCTTTTAGTTAAAAAAGTGACTCACTGGCAATCCAGCTAAAACAAGATAATCATGCAAAAGAGATTAATACAATAAAATTAATAAATAATCAAAGTGTAAATTATATATAATCCTAATTCCAGATTCCATTTGATAGTAAATTATGTCTGCAATACGTTAAAAGAGCTCTTGATTCAGGAACAAGAGACGTGTAAATATTCCAATTCTACTTCTGCCCACTCGTGTGGTGGCGAATAGCGAAGGCGATCTGACTAGCGCCGCTCGGGTTATTGTTCGCTTGCTTAAAGTGAGTGTACACAGCCGCCAGCATTTCAACAATCAATGGAAATTTGAAGTTGAAGTTCAGATGGTGTAATACAACGCCTACAACGTTGATAGAGCATTAACAATAACACATTAGTACAATGTGTTGCGTGATATCTGGACTCCAGGAGAAATTATCACTAGTGAAATAATTGATAAGTTTTAGGTGATAGTATTGCTGCCATCTATGAGCATTGAGTACGAAACCTCGGTATGACGCCATGTCAAGTGACAGAGTTAACACCACCAAAGTAGCTCGTAGAGTAAAATTCAAATATCTAGGAGCCTGAGCTGCGCGAGAAGGCGGAGCTTGTCATGTACTGTCCGTTTTGCAAAAGTGGAGCTAGCGAGTATATGCTACGCTGCACTTCACTTAATTTTCAAGGAAACTAAAATATAACTCAATCACCACCAATTACAAAATTCACTACGAACGTCAACATGAGAATAACAGATATTGAGGCTGATGTTCTGTAGAACAGTCAGTAGCGTAGTTTCCTCTTGTTTATCATCTATGCCTCTCTTTCTAAGACGAGAATTCGTACTTCGCGCAGGGTTCTTCTTAAAGCGGAACTTCAAGGGTCTAGAAATAGTGGTATCATTTATTCGGAATTCTGGGCTTATTTTTAAAGATATTTAAAATTTTTTTGAAGTACTGTAAAGATAAAGGGTGGTTCTAAACCCGTCTTAAAGTTTTAATAAAAATATCAATTGTTTATATATATGTACAGTTTGTTGAAAATGGCCTGTTTTCAACAAACTGTACATATATATAAACAATTGATATTTTTATTCTAACGGGTTTAGAACCATCCTTTATCTTTACAGTACTTCAAAAAAATTTAAAATATCTTTAAAAATAAGCCCAGAATTCCGAATAAATGACACATATATTTTGACGAAAATCTGCATCTGTTGTTCAATACAAGACATACTTTCCTTCTACTCCGATTACCCAGGCTAAGAAATTTTGTAGTGAACGGCACGTCGCTGCGTAGAACATATGGTATAGGTTTCGAATGCGGAAAAATTTGATGTTCCGCCTTAACTGAATTTGTCTCTATTAGATACTTATCAACGGTGCTAGTTTGACATTTCGTATTATTTTGTTACAGTGGTGTTTCTGATTTACATATTTGGGTTCAGTTTGACAGTACATTGTGTTAATATTTTAATATCTCTGTTTATAGGTGTGTAAAAATGATAAAATGTGTTTGAGAACTTAATTTTTAACGAGATTTTTATTATTTTATATGCAAGGAAATATGGCATTTCAGTATAAAAATTACGAAACTTACTCACAGACATCTCACAGACAACATCCTAACAAACAAGACACTGACAACATATTTCGAATGTATTGCCAATCTAAATATTTACTGAGTAAACCTAACCATTCAAATGAAACTAAACTATCACTTCTAAACTATATTCGGCTGACGTCATCAACGTATCACTATTGATAAGTGATATTATTACATACTCGTTTATCAAAATATAAAAAAATAAAGCTTTGTTTTATAGGTACCTACCTACAATGCTAAAAATATTATAATCTACTTGATATCGTGAAATAATACAGACGCATATCGCGGTCGCAATAACATAAAATTCCGATCGGAAACAAGATAAAGGAAATGGTGGAGCAAACAGCGCCAATATTGTATATCTGATTCCATACACCTGTATCCGTTTGCGATCAAAATATCAATTCCTATTCCCCCACAGTGATTTTGTCATTTTACTTTCAATAAGGTACAGTTTTATTTCTTATATCGAACATGCAACCAACACAACAAAAACATAAAACAGAATTCCCGGAAAATACTGATTCAGAAACTGTGTCATATAAATTTGTTTTGCATTTGTTCAACTATGCATTGTTTAGTCTGTTGCTTACTTTTTTAGAATAAATGAAATGTAGGTAAGTAGCTTTAACAAAGCTTTAGAAACAACAGGAAATGCATGTATCATCATGGATTATAAAATTAAAATACAAAGGTAGATCCTTTATACTTTAATTTAATTTTTTTGCAAAGTTTGATCAATGTAAAAAGAGTTTTTTACGTGTAAAAAATAACGTATAATACCTACGTAACGTATCCCTGCAAGTTACAAAGGGCATTTTAGGAGTTAACATAAACAAGATAGCGCTTCAATCAAACATTATGGACGTTTTGTAAAACCGGTGGTGGTAAAAAACCATGTTTTATTCCAACCATGCACGTGGTAGCTAGTCAAACAATGTTACTAAATAAATATTGAATTTAATATATGACGAACCTTTTTTAGGTTAGATGTATTTTTTGTGTTACCTGCTTACATTTGCATCAGAACTTATTGGATCGATAAAACTGCAGGTTGTTTTTATTGTATTTATCTGGATTCTAGAAGAATGAGAAAGGTACAATTTTTATAAGCGTAGGTATAGATTTATTTATATGAAACTTTCACTAGTATTTAATTAATTAAAAGCCATATAGCTAGTTCGATTCATTCTCATTGCATTTGTTTCAACATCTAATATTTATATTAGCTAGTTTTTTTTTGTCATAATGCATTGTAACTTGCAATTTAATTTCGTAATGTTTTCATATCATAAATGTGTGCAGAAAATTTATTATACTTTATATAAATTACTTTCTAGAAAGTTTGTAACACGTCAGATAAATAATTATATGAATTAGTTTACAGATTTTATTTTACTAAGAACTAGGATTTATTTCACAAGTTTAAAGTTTAAAAATATCAATTTTGTAACTGCTATATTACATTTGAACATCTTATTTCTGTTCCAACTCTTGCTTATGAGTATTAATCAAATACATTTTCAAAAATTCTTACCGCTTCGTAGTTTCAGAAATTTGTCTTCTTAAAATGTTCCACGAAATTTGTCTCTGCCGTTTATAAATTACCTACTTTACAACTAGTGCTTACAGGTAATTTCTGTATTTCTTATTTATACTTAAAAAGCACATCGCCGTATTTTATGTTCATCCTGTAATGTTGATTTGAACCTATAAATCTAAACTTTTCTTAACAAAACTAAAAATAGATTACAAAACTTATATGATCAAAAACAACAGATAAGTATATCGTAGGTAATTTTTGTATTTATTTAAAAACTTAAAATTAAAGTTTTATTACCTATATGAGTTTAACCTTCGTAAGGCCGGGCGGGGTATTTTTGTACCCCAGTGATAATTTCTTGGAAATAACTTTTCTATTCCGAGATTTGGAATATTATGCTTCTAGGAATGCCAAGAACACACTTCTACGTATTTAATGCATTAAGTATTAAAAAAAAATTATATAAAGCCCAACAATATGACAAAATATTGACTGGGGTGAAAAATTACCCCACTCGGTTCTTAGCGTAACAATTCAGGTGTCTGATTTGTAGGCCTAAACATGATAATTCTTGTCTCGATCTGTATGTATTATGCCTCAGTTACATGCGTGGTTACATGTAATAAAATCTAAGGTGAAGTTTTGTTAGTTAAATGCTATTATTTTAAAATTTACGCTGGGGTACAAAATTACCCCATGTGGTCGGAGTAAGTACAAAATTCATCCGGCCTTACGAAGGTTAACTTTGTTTTAAATTTTTGATGTGACTTTTTTGAAATAAGTAATAGTTTGACACAATATCTGTTACTATTTCTTTCATAATACATGCTTACGTAAAAATTTTGTTAGTTAAATGCTATTATTTTAAAATTTACGCTGGGGTAGAAAATTACCCCATGTGGTCGGAGTAAGTACAAAATTCACCCGGCCTTACGAAGGTTAAAGTTTATCCAAATTAAATAAAGAATCTCAGAATTGAAGATTAAGGTTTTTCAAAACAAGACACTTTGTGAGCCACAAGTGGATCTAGATTATCGACTATGTTGCATCAATAATACTATCCAAATTTTGGAACTGTCTATATAAACAACCGACACAGTATATAGTAATTTTTTAAATATTTATATTATTGTGTTTGTTGTGACAGCCGATTTCCATTGATGTGCTTGGCTTTATTAATTCGAAGGTTACTTAACTGATTGTAAATATTTTGAGATAGTTTTTTAAAATTATAGTGATTGTGAGTAAACATTCTTAAATACGCAAACAACAACGCTCCATACAGTTAACCTCTTCTCCCCGCTACGCTAGTTCTTGGCTTCACAGTAAAAACTTGCGTCGTTAGTCTAGTCTAACCTATAATTATATAGTCGTAGTCTTAATATTTAATATTCTCTATTACATAATAATAATAATACATATAATACTATTAAAGTAAAGAGAGTACCTACTTAATTGAGCCTCTAAACACGTCCGGTGCGAACATTTTATGAAATTCCTTTTAAAATTGAGGGTAATTATCATTTTATAAGATTCGAATAATTCATTAAAAGATAATTACAAAATTCTTCATCAAATTCTTAATACCTTAATCCCGTTTCTCTCACAATTACGCAACGAAGAATATTGTGGTAACACCCGAAATAAAATTTCATCACCAGTCATAGAATATAAAAATTTAATGAAGACCATTTTTCGGCTTAATAACCGGGTAATAATAACCGCGGTTATCACCCTCATTATTAATACTTCCCGGTTATGACACGGTTATTTGTCAAGTCTATAAAAATCATTATGTTTGCTAATAAAAGTCTAACGAGCAGAGCGGGGTTCTACTTTAATTAATGGTAGTGTAAGATCTGAGACACCGGGGGTTGTAATCTAAATATGGGAGTGTGTAAGTAGAGCAAACTTTGATATGCAAGATTTGCTGAATAACTAAGACAGATATTGATTAATTATACCTTGATTCTATTAACAATTTACCGGCATTAATTATTCGCTAACGGAGACGACGAGATTAATTAATTTAATTTAAAGATGCTACTAGATATGCTGAAAAAACAGTATTTTGTTACGCGCTGAAATTTTCCTATAAGAAAACAAAACGAAATATTTACACGCAAAAGATAAAACCAGGGTGTATAAATTTTTAAATATTTTTTTTTATTAAATCGGATTTTTTTTATTTAAAGCAATATTTTTACAAAATAGCTGAACTTGCAAATTTAATAATAACAATAACTGAATTTTGTTTGTTCTTGTTTTTAGTGTGGTGCAATGTTTAATGTTTAATACGTTTAAAGAGGATATTGCTGAAAAGTATGTTTAGTTTTTTCCTTAAAGTTGAATTAAAAACACACTTTTAAATTAAAAAATTCATTTTTGTATAGATAAAGGTTGTCTCCAAATGCGTCTAATGCCACATTTGTCATTTTTGTACTCTATTTTTTTATATTCATGACTAAACATAGCCAGTTTTAGCTATTTTGTGAGTTTTTTATACGTATTTTATCACATGTTTATAACAAAAAAATTAAAAAGTGGCATTAGACGCACTTTAGGACAACCTTTAGCAATTAAAAAATATTTGTCAACCCGGAAGTAGTATTTTCTTGAAGCATTTTAACATTTTACCTACGACATTTGAAAGAACAAATTACCTCTTATAATATTTATTTAACATCTTTTCTATATCTCTTACCAATAAAGAAAAATTATTTTTCAAAAACTAGCTTTTCTATTTAAATACAAAGTTTTATAATAATGCATTCCTGTCCATTATTTCTTAAGTTTAAAACGTAAAAATGAATAAAAATCTCAGAGTCAACGAAAATAACGATTATCATACCTACATCCCTTATGTATAATAATTTGAGAAAAAATTAGTTTTACTGTTATTACCTATGTTTCCTTCTCTCCTTCACGGGATTATGACAATATTATATTATAATTCACCTGTCGATTATTCCAATTCTTTTTATATTATAATATTGATTGACGAAACTTTGAATTAGAACTTCGAAACATTTGCCAATTTAATGTGCCCTTAATTTAATATACACGTACTGCTGTAACAACGAAGTAATATTCAAATTTGTTTAACCGTTAAATGAAGTTACTAAATTTCAGTTTAACGTCAAACGATTTAACGGATAAACTGTCAATAATAAGTTGTCAAACAATTTGTTCAATCGCGCTTTGAAAGTATTGACAAACATTTTACAGTAAAAAATCGCTTTCACGATGAAAGACAAGTAAATATGTCTTATGCACTTACCGTTCCTACGAGGAAGTTGTTTGTCGTTTTTAAATTATAGGTACTTTCTCATTTCTCGCACAAGTACAAAAGCATTATGAAGAAAAATGGAGTATAAAGCAAGCACGAACTGCTCTTGTTAAATATTTACTTTTCTCTTAAAAATTACTTGAACAATTTCATAATAACGAATCCTTGAAGTAAATATTGTATCAAAAGGATGGGCACAACTTTTCTGGACAATATAATTATAATTAATTTAAAAAGTTCTTAAAATATGTAATAAAACTTAAATAAAATTTTAGGGAAGAATAATTTTATTTTAAAATAATATGGTAAAACTTTTTCTTATTCCTTGTGGCGATAGAAAATATTCAGAGAATAAACAAGTTGAAATAGGAGAAATAAAATATTATTCTTTTATGTGAGATTACATGCAAACTGCATTATCCAATGAAATAGGGACTGACTTGTCATATTTTAAAGAAAAATAGTCGTGCTACACACAAATATTTCATATTTATAAAAGCACCATGGGGCATAAGGAGGAGGTATATTGAAATGCTATTTTCCCAAGAAAATTGACCAGCCCTCAATCTTTATAAGCACTTTACCTAAAAGTAATACAGACTGTTCATTTTTTAAGGATATGAGATATACATTGTGCGCATTCTTAGTCAGTCAAACTTTAGACATACATAACATATACAGGGTGGGCCATAAATCACTGAACAATGTATTTTTGATATTTTTTTTATTGAAAATGAATAATTTTGATTACACAAGATAGTTTTAATCATGGAGTTTTAAAAAAAAATTAAATTTTAAAAATAATATCTTTTAGATGCCTGCCATCAGCCTCTTCGCAAGCTGCTGCTTTTTGCTGTACCTGGTCCATAACTGAAGAAATGTAGTTTCAACAACACGGAGCTACGTCCCAAACTGCAAGGGAAATAATGAATTTGCTGCGAACGGATTTTGGTAATCGTATCGTTTCACGATTTGGAGATGTTAAATTATTGCGATTGATCAACCAGTTTTGGCTTCAGTTATGGACCAGGTACAGCAAAGTGCAGCAGCTTGCGAAGAGGCTGATGGCAGGCATCTAAAAGATTATTTTTTTAAAACTCCATGATTAAAACTATCTTTTGTAATCAATATTATTCATTTTCAATAAAAAAATTAAAAAATTATATCAAAAATACAATGTTCAGTGACTTATGGGCCATCCTATATATTCATATCTTTAAAGTTTTTGACTTGTCGGTATTATTATTAATAATATATATTTTTTAAAATGGCTTTAGGTACTTTGCCTATCAGCCAGTAACATATGTGAATTATTAGATTATAGGTACATGTTTATATAAATCAAATGTTAGACACTCACAACATCCATGCTCTTCAGTGGGACTTGAACCCACAACCTCGCTGCCCGCTCGGACCACAGTGTCTAGTCACGTTAGTCCGCGCGGCCATCGTGGCCGGCATTAATAATATTATGTTATGTTGAATGTACGCACTGGAACTTGAATTAATAAGCAATTAACTCTAATAGTTTGGAGGGGCAAAAAAATTGTAGTGATTTTTTTGTAATTATTTAGCTTTTATTTTGCTAAATACTATATTTTATTTATAATCGCATGACATAAATGAATTACAACATTATAGTTACAAAATGGTAATACAAAAGGTTGAGAAATACTGCACTAAGGTCTAAATCGTGACAATTCATGATAACCTCGAACTGTAAAAAATCACGATCACAATACTTCCCCCTTAAATATACGCCAGGGAAGTGAAAACATATCCATTCTCAACAAACACAAGTTTGTTTAATCTCCAGTCTCCAAGGTAAAACAAAACCAAGTCAACAAGTAACGCTGAATAAATATCTCCAAGTCTCGCAAAATATTACAGTCGGCTTTCAAAATAAGCAAAGCAGAGAGGCAATGGCCGGTAGCCAAACCGCGGGAAAGCCGCAATAATTCCTTTCGTATAAGTTCCCCTCGAAACTTGGGAACCTATATTTGTTCCCAAGACAGGTCGGTATAGTCGGATATAGTTTTTATCTTCGACCATAAATAGGAATAGACAAACAACGCAAGCCTTTGTTGTGAAGCAAAGAACTAGCGTAGCGGTGTGAACAGGAGTATGACCTGTAGACACCTTGAAGTGTTTCAGTTTGTCTATTTTCATTCTCTGTTCCATGATAACAAACCCGAAGTTAGCAATGTGCAACACTCTATCGTGTCCTCACCTCCTTTTTCCGCGTATGGCTGCTGCTTCACGCTACCGTACTTCTTGCCTTCACAACATTGTATAGTACAGCATTGAGTGTTATCTGTCTATACCTATATATGGTCGAAGATTTTTATTTTGTGCGAAGTGTATGCTTTTCTTGTTAGATAACATGAGGTTGTTCATCAACGCCAACGAGTTATTGAAAAAGGGAATAAAAGGATTGGTGTATTGGCGTTTTATTTTGTTTTGTAGACAACTTATCCTGTCTCAGATACGTTGTTTGGCATGGGGATCTCGAGAACCATAAGAGATACGAAGATGGTTAGTTAACCCGGTAGGAGGCCAATTTTTAAAAAAATCCCAAAAAATGCATAGGTGACTAGATATTCGCGAAAATGTAAATTTTTCCAATTTCGTTTTTAACCTATAACTTGTTTGTTTGAATTAGTACAAGTTTATAATTTTCACGTTCTGGACTGTTTTAAACATCGTAGGGAATAATTGCCATTATAACGAAATGTATACTCGAGTGTATACTATAGGTACTTTTTTCTATGACAAACTTATTACCTACACAAGATTTCAATAAAATAAATATCAATAGTCAAAATTTCAGGTTTCTATTCTAAAAAGAATTCAAATATAGAGCGGCAGTGTTAATACGATTTGTCTTCCGGATCTGCACTTATTTTCAGGAAATTTCCGGGAGGAAGTAAAGCACATATGAGATTTTATGTGAGAAGGTGACACATGTTTTTAAAGATAAAATATCTTTCAATTAAAAATTTTGTTCCCTTGCAATCTAAGTTGAAAGAAATATTATTTATAAAGAGGAGAAATAATAGAGGGCCAAGATTAGACCCCTGTGGTACTCCTGATTGGTGACAAAGGGTTTGGATTCGAAATTATTGCAATATACAATGCGCGTTTGTGAAGGTACGATGCAAATTACTTGATTAGTGAGACACTAAAACCGAATCTATGAAGTATGTGTCTGTCTACCTACCTATACCATGATCTATTTGATCAAACGCTTTATTGATCATGTCCATTTGGCTATGATTATCCAGAATATTCCAGGCATATTGCGTAAAGCAACAGGTTAGTGAGTGTAGAACGTTTGGGTATAATGTCATGTTGTGAAGAAGACAAACAATTTTGTACTTGACGATAGTTTTGATTATATAAAATAATTTCAAATATTTTGGCAAAATTGGACATGATGCTATTCAGCCTGTAATTAAATTAGTAACGACCGATGGCTCTCCCGATTTAAGAATGGGATGTTATGTGGTTTAGCAACTGCAATACAAATAAAATAAATAAAAACAAAAATGTCGGTGCAGATAATATATTTAAAAAAAATTAAAGTGTTAAAATTTTTACAACCTACGCGTAAGTAAGGTAATATTCAATTCAATTCTTTATTGAAGCAACTGACAGTACAGAAAACTGTATATAGCTTAAGTCAAAAACATAAATACATATTAAGCAGTAAAATAGTATAGGTAACAATAGTATCACATTCACATTAATTTGATATACAAAAGTAGATTATTACATAACTAGAAAATAATAATTATTAAGTATTTGTTTTATTCATAGAAGGCGAAGAACTCATCCATGGTGTAAAAGCTCTGCTCCAGTAAGATTTCTTAGGCTATATTTGAATTGGTTGAGCTTTTTTAGAGCTTTCAGGTCATTTAGTAAACAGTTGTAGATTCTTAAAACAAGATTGTTTATTGAGGATTTACTAACGTTAAGTCGACTTAGAGGAATTCTACTGTTGTTTTTGTTTGTTTGTTTACGACATTTTCTAGCACACTAACTCATATCCTAGCATGTGCAACAGAGGATTTAAACTTCATAGTTAGTTTATAGTTATCTATTTTTAAAATGAAATTTTTATCCTAGGGATTTAATTTTAATTGGGTATCTACGAGAAAGTAAACAGTCAACATAATGTTCTAGGAAATTCTCTATCCATTCCATTTATTTATTTTCTTGTTCAAATATCAATGTTGTTTTAATTAATATTTACTGTAATATGAAATGGCATCACGAAGTAATTCGTTGCAAGATGATTTCTTATTTGGAATAGAAACATGCTGACAGCTGTCAGCAATATCACATTAATTAGAAAAATCTGCTGTGACCATCACAGTAAATCTCAGTACTGCACTGTGGTAGCATTGCAGCTCAATAACTCGTCTACAAAATGTCTTTAGTGTCCTCGAGAATTTTTCAGCATCGATCTTCGCCGATGTAAAAATATCCTTAAATTGTGACTAAACCCGTGTGTCCGAAAATTTGAAAATAATTTTACTCATAGAAAAGTATTCTGGAAATTAAATACTGCAAACCGGAAATCAATATTTTTATTCATAAAAAAATTACAGCCGTTTTCGAATGATGAGACAAACTACTACTTGATTAAAATGTATCGTTTTTTTCAAAATACATTTTTACGATTTTCGCGAAAACTGTACCACTATCATAAAACAATATGTATACCTTTTTATAGCAAATTTTGTGCTATATACGAGATAAAAATTAAAAACAATAGACGGTAACCATTCTTTCAAAACGGCGGACGAAGCTCCAGTCCAATCGATTGAGATTTTTAGTATGTTGATGATAAAGGTACTGGAAAGGTGTATAACGAAATCTAGCTAATTTTTTCCACTAAACGACAAAATATGATCTAATTTGACTGGATTATTTGGTTATTATCGGTAAAATCGAAATTGTATTTTGCATTTTCCTACCATGTTTCTCTATCAAACATAGCTGATGTTGTGACGTAAGTGTACATGCCTTATTAGACATACCGCAAGCACTATAACGATAATAACGATAGAATATTTGTTTCAAATTATATTAAAACACTGATTACTTTATAGCGTGCCGTGCCATTAGACAAATTTGAATTATTACAGATAAAAGAAAATGATTTTATTGATACGAGTAATCATAACATGTAGAAGCTATTGTGTACGCTGTACGATACCCCTTTCTATAATAGAAATAAATGACTAAATTCAATGAACAATTTGTTACAACCTTCATTCTTATCACTCCTTGGTCATCAACGCTTGTTGAATTCCTCCAATCTGCAATCTGTTGTTGTAAATCGATTGCTCACTTTTCACTTGCCAGTGCTTGGAAGCTTTTTATACAGAGTCCTACATTATCGGCACGCCAGTCGTTATTATCTTTATCGGCAGTTAATCTCGCGTGGTAAGTGCCTAACAGCCTGACTATTGCTAACGACGAATGTCATGTGTTTGAAGATTTGAAATACCGCCGCTGCCTTTGATTGTTTTAATGGTTGGCGTAATAGTGATCGTTATGTTGATTGTTTGTTTTATTGCTGTATATGGAGTATTTAAAAGAGAGAATAATAATTTGTACACCGTACGGGCGATCTTAAACTTACATTTACACTCAAATTATGTATCAGTAATACCATTCCATTGCAGAAGGAACTGTTAAAATATGTAAGAGAAAATACAATCAGTGATGGCTCAGTTCAACGCTCAATGGTGAACATAATACATAATAAGTATGTTTTTCTACTCCGAGTTTTAAAACATCATTTAATGAACTGGTTTCCATGGCGCTAAATAACATTTTAAACACACCACAAGTCGTGACTTTGGCCGGTTTTAGTCACGGGCTGGACAAAGCTACTGACATATTAAGCACGGGGTGAAGTTGGCTCCTATATTTCACAATTAATTTTTGTGGAGAATTGAGTGAAATTAATTATTTCTTTCAATCATTGTCAATTTTTTTTCAATATAACAGTTGAATACACTTCCCTAGGTAGCATTTTGTAGCTATGATTATGATTTAACCTAAATGTTCAAATTATTTTAAATGAAATTTTAATTTGTGGCCGTAGAAAGAGTACCTATAGTATGTGACTCATTTATAAACTCTCTACATACTGTTTTTTTTTTCATACCAATACCCAGTAGTACCTTCCTAATAGTCAATTATTTGTATCGATATATCTCACGTTCATTAGCATGGAAATTTGACACATTTGATATTGAATTATTCAACTGCACTGGCCATTTATTTCGATGTAAACTAATATGGTAAGGATTATTAGTTATTGCCTATATCGATATACATAGAATTGTCTATAGTGGTAATTAGTAAATACCTATGTTTAGCCAAAGCGACTTAAGACACGTTTCGAATGGGTCTCCTAAAGCACATGTTCAATGGAGACTTAAATTCATTTTTATTAAAATATTTGTATATGTACATAACTTTATGAAGTTGTACAGACGGTTAACTTAACGGGCACCTTAATTCTCCTAACAATAAATATTTTTTCAAAATTTACTAACACCGATGATAATCCCAGCTTTTTTTGTTGTTATGTGTTAATCCCATATTAAACATAACCAAAGGCAATAAATTATAATAATCTTTTTGTACTTATGCCCCATATGCGACCTAATTCAAATACAAATTATAGAGCCCTTGGCGGTGTATTATAATGTTTTAATTCATTGCTATTAATTCTTAATATGTAGGTATTTAAATAAAAGTTTCTAATTATATAATGCGTAATTACGTTTTAGTAAAAAATATAGGTACTTAAATATTCCTTTTTTTGTAGGTATGTATAACTTATGTAAAAAAATTTTAGGACAAGATTAGGTTTGTGCTAATTATTCTATTTATTATTAAAATCTACCCGTTATTCTAATTATATATTTTTTGCTACTCTAGTAAACAAGCTTGTTTCTCATGAATTAATTAGAATCTGCTTGATGTTTGACGTTTAAATGTCTAATAATATCTCAATTTTTATTTAAAACTTTTTCTTGTTAAAATAAAAGATATAAGTATATTAATTTATGATAAATTATTCCATATACACCTACATAAATAATAATGAAGAATAATGAAGAATAATAAAATTATTACAATAACCTTTATCTTTTCCGGATAAGAAATACAAGTGTTAGATGATTAGGTATACCTACTTATCTACAGAATTTAATGCTATGCAACATTATGTATTTTTCTTGTAATACTAAATTTTAAATTTTGGAAAAAATACTAAACTTTCTGATTTACCTACTATATTACTACTACTATAAACACGAGCATTTTTTTACTTTTAGAAGACAGACAAGTAAGTAAATTTTTACATGCAACCAGTCAAAATATAACAATGTATGGTCATATTTTGAAATACCTATGTAGGTATTCATATTTTTGTCTGAATGATATTTTTTAAATATGTACATGTACATGCAACATGCATTGTAAGAATCACAATATTTACATTGTGTTGGTTCTCATATGAAAATGCACAATTCAGTTTTCTAAAAACGAGACCGTTGTTATCACAAAAATATCTTCAGGGTATAACAGAACATTCGAACATTGGAAAAATGCGCATTTCTACTATTACTGACACAACATAAATTACACTAGATAGATAATAATAGATCATTGATATTTAATTGAAAAAAAAGTTTTAGTTACATTTTAGTCGATGATAACACGTAAAATTAAACTCATGTAATTATCAAACTTTCATATAGGTACTTGAAAGTCAATAGCAACAAAGGTTCATTTAAAATCTGTCAAGAGGTAAAATTTTAGGACAGTATTTGTTATTTTGTTTGTTAATTTACATGAAAAAATATGTTATTTTCTATTGGCCATGTCGTATAAATTTTTCTGTATTTTGACACACTTGATTGTCATCGTACGTTTTATAATTATTATTGTATTTAAAACTTTGATATCTTGTACTCTGTGGTCCTGGACAGTTGAAAGTTTTGTGTGTTTATTTATTTATCCAACACCTCTTAATAAAAGCATCATAACTATGGTGATTTTAAACAAGCAAAGTAAAAAATTACCCACAAGTGGCTTTGATCAAAATTATACCCACTTGTGGGTAAATTGTTACTTAGCTTGTTGGAAGTCACCATAGAAACGATGTTTTAGGTTGAAACTTAATATTTTTAAAATAATATTTATGAACAATATCGAATCAAAATAAAATTGTCAAATGTAGAAATAACATTGCTGTCATATGTTCGATTCGATATTTTTCATTTAAGTAACACTTAAAATTTAAGTTGAAGCGGTGCAAATGGCCATTAAGCAATTATTAAGAGGTGTTGGATAAAACGTTATACTTCACACGTGGGCAAAAAGGAATGATCCACTCGGGAAAATTATCTTAAGATTTCCCTCGTGGGTAATTCCTTACTTTGCCCAATTGTAAAGTAAATAATTATTACTTGTTACTCACTTGTAAACGTCATTTAAGGGGCTTTTATCACAGTAAAAAAGTATTTAACAAATTACTCCCAACATATTAATCCTATAAATCTAAAAAAAATACCATATAAAGATAAAGGCAGTAAAAATCTAGCTACGTTGTCGAATTTTTTAAATTGTTATTATTATTATTTATAAACAATTAAATAACAATAATTCTGAGAAAAACTCTACGTAAGTTTGATTGCATTGTAAATTTAAATGTTTATATCACATTATTATATAAAATTTTCAAATAGTAGTCGAGTAATTTGTTAAATAAATTTAAAACTTGTATGCGCGCTAGCCAATCAAATTGAGTATTTTCTAAACAAAAATGGAGCGAAACATAGCAATTAGATAAATAGAGACAACATGTGCTCATAAAACATAGGCTGTCAGCGCGGATACCTGAAATAACGAGGATTTGTGATTTAGCAGCGCTGAGCGATAAAACCCCCTTAACCACCCTACAGTACCTTTGAAAATGAATCTTTACATGATATTAACCTGTAAAATTGACAGCTGACTTTCAAGGGCAAAATATTATTCATAGTATAGGGATAAGTATACACAAATTTATTTACAATTATTACACTTGCTATAATAAAAAAAAACAATTTAGAAGATTGAGATCAAGCTAATACATTGTTAATATCTTGCTGGAGCAATACAGTCATATTGGGTTTTATAAACATTAGAATTACTCGCTAGACTACTACTACTGCGGTCATGACTTGATTTCATTAGAAATTGAACTTAGCAGAAGTACAATTACTCCAAACTTGCAGTTAATATTGTACACATGTTGTACACTGCTCCGTTACATTGTTACACAACTACACCGACACTTGCAACTTGCACAAAAACCCTAACTTGTCCAACAAGCCGACAACTTGAGTAATGCACTACAAGCAATGTATTTCAACTCATGTTTTGTATTCGTAGTTGGTAGCACTGGTCTGCAATAACCCAGGATTGTTGCGGTTCCTAAGTGCATGCACCGTGAAAATTGACTATCCAGCGATAACCCCGTTGAGTTGGCAACACGGTCGTTGTTTCTCGTGTAATGAAACTGTTGGCTGACTAGTTGAGTAATCTGATTCGGTTTATTTGTCTTATTTACCGGATTGTGGAATGAAAAGATCAGGGAAGTGATATTATAGATAAAAGAATGGTTTGGGAGGTCATCGTTTAAAGGAGATGGAACAGTTGGAATTCAAGATTCAGCATCTACAGGGTGTTTCAGTGTTATGTAGCCGCACTTTAATTATTCGATTAAAAAAAATTCATTTGGAGATTTTCTCACAAACGATTCCTAATTAGCTTCTGAACAGTGTTGTAACTTATCTAGATAATTTTATCTAGATAAATCATCTAGATAATATATTTTACCTATTATCTCATCTAGATAATTTTTTCTTATTTATCTATTATCTTATCTAGATAAAATTACAAATTATCTTTATCTATTTTTGAAATATCAGCTAGATAATAATTTTTGTAAAATTAGAACCAATGTTTTTGTAATTTTAATCGAATTCAAATGTAATCAAACTTATACTTTATAACATATAATTTATATTTTTTTGTGTTATTTAATAATTATCTAGATAAAAATTATTCATCTTTTATTTATTATCTAGATAATTTCTTCAATGGTTATCTATTATCGTATCTAGATAAATAAAAAATATGTTATCTTTATCTAGATAAAAAATATTGTGATCTATTTCTTCTTAAGTTACAGATGAGATAAAATTTATTTTACGCGTTCTTGATTTAATTTTATTTGCAATTAACTTATAAGATTTTTGTTGTTTTTGATACATTATTAATTGTGTAATCGGATCGAACACACAAAATATCAAAAATAAATTTAATAAGTTTTATTTTCTTGTCGAATAAATTATAATCATGCCACCTACATTTATAAATTCAAAAGTTGCCTTCAGGTTAGAGGTGTACCACATTTTGTAAATCCTTAATAAATTTTATTTGCATTTAGCGATAAATTTGGTAATATGCAATATTTATTTATTATGATTACTCCTTACTGATCCAATACTTGGGACATTTGCGAGAAAATCTCTAAGTTATTTTTTTTTCTTGTTTCGAGGTCCTATCATATTTTAAGTAAGGCTACTTACACCCGAAACACCCTAGACTTCTGGTTTGTTGTAACAGCTGATAGCATACTGCAACACTTCAAGCAGTTATGAAGGTCATACTCCTCTTCACACCGCTACGCTAGTTCTTTGCTTCATAACAAAGGCTTCCGTTTGTCTATATTACCGTTAAAACCCGAAATCAGTTGTTAAAAATAGTTTTAACTAGTAAAACCTAGAAACTAAACTAAAGTAACCTAACCAAACCTTAGTTTTGAATAGTCAATAAGCGAAGTTAGGTTAGGTTAGGTTAATTTATATAAATGGCCTTAATTTGTTCGAGTTTCTACTAGGTAGTTAAAACTAGGTCTAACTGGCTTTAAACGGTAACATCTGTTTGGTCGAAGGGTATGTGCACTGCTTGTAATAAAGTAGAAAAAATAAGCATAACAATTAATATGGCGGGGATCCAGCCTGTATATAGAATTGTTATCCACCTGTATATCTGTAGCAGGTATCGGATACGTAAGTACACTACACATGCATCAGATATTCAAAGGAAGCATGTGTGTTGATAGAACCAAGGGACATTCGATCGTGGGCGTTGTGTGATCAAAAGAATTACATGTTTTATAAACAATCACCAAAGGAGAGCTGATCGAACTGGGTCTCTCGGATGTCCACATGTTCTGTTACTTTGTAGTTGTAGTATAATATTATTGACTACTACTCTTGTGTGTGCGAATAAACCTATTAATTGTACTCATTTGTCCTTTCCTTTATCAACATCGACAAATAATATTTATGTACTAACGTATATACTTTGCTTGAAGTTTTTATCCCTTTATAACCTAATAACTAGGTAAGTACCTACTTTTTACAAAAAAAACCTTTCTTTTTCTGTTAAGTAATAACAGACGAAAATAACAACAAATAATAATGTTACCATATATTATTCTATACATTCATCTTCGTTGTTCTTGTAATGTATTTTATCAATGATAAGTTGACAGTTTAAGAATAAGTTGTCAGGATGATAAATAAATAAAACACCGTAATACAGGCTATCAATACCGGGATTTTTGTGGAAATATATATTTTGAGGTCCTCTGTATCCGTTTTGACCATTTTCTCAATGATATCTGTATGTGTGTGTGGATGGATGGATAGATCGAGGGATAGATGGATGAATGTGTGGGAAAAGATAAAATAATGAAACTTGATATTTATAAAGTTTAGGATATTGTGCTACATTTCGAAAACCGAAAGAGGAAGTGTTCTTTAAAAAACTCAAAAAATTCTATTTATTAATAAATATAGAAGCAGCCACAAAAATGATTTCAAATATTAAATGTTATAAGGAATAAATATCGTTAAATTCATTTCCTGTATCTGCTTTCAATTCTAAGAAAAACTAAAATATATATTTCATAAATACATTTTAATAATCATGCTTAAAAATGAAAACAAACAAGCTTAGTCTGATATGAGTACGTCAGTTAACAGTTATTATATTATGTTTTTTGCAGAAGTGAGCTGCACTCGGTGATCCGTTTCCTGTCTGCAAAAAATCTGACGTGGACACCACATGACTTCCTTGTACGCATATTAAACTGTTCATACTTTTCTTAATAACTAAAATGTAGAATTATATTATACAAATATATTAATATAAGTACTACTACTACTGCTACTATACTCACAAATATATTTTAATCATTTTATTTAAACTGCAGAAGAAAATATAAATGATATTTTACTATTGTCACTGCTACTGTCACTGTCATGTCATAATCATTTAAATTTTACGTAGTAACAAATGTGAATCGATCATGGACTACAAGATACCGAAATACTAAATTATAAATATATACTTTAATTAATCTTAAATGATACCAGATACAAAAATATTTTTAAAATACCGATTGTAGGTAATAATCACATAATCTTTCATTTAAAATAAAAAAATTTGTCTTAAATTAAATATTTATCGAAATATTTGAAAAAAGTACTACTTCCGGTTTGTAGATTGAAACCAAAAATAGGAGGTGCACAACTAGATGCTATAACAGTCCTAAATACAAAATTTCAACTTTCTACGTCTAACCGTATTTGAGTTATGCGACACACATACGTCCGTCCGTCCGTACGTACGTACATACGTACGTACAGACGTCACGACGAAACTAGTCATAATGGATTCAGAAAAGGTCAAAACGAATATTTCCATCAAAATCTGAAAACCGAAATTTTTCACGATTACAATACTTCCATATTACTCCGTACAAGGAAGTAAAACCATTGCGCCGGTAGAAACCCATTCCCAGCTATGCGAAATCTATGGAGACAAGTGTATGAGCCTACAACACGTGCGCAAATGGTGCAGAAAGTTCAAGAACGGGCGTACTGACGTCCATGATGAGGAGCGTTCCGGACGTATCTGCGTGGCTTGGCGGCAGATTTTTTGACTCGGGCATTTAAAAGCTCGTACACCGCATGCAAAAATGCATTGACCGCAGTGGCGACTATGTAGAAAAATAGGTAAAAGTTTGAACTTTCCAAAAATGTACGCATTCATGGAATTAAACATGTTTTACACTGTGAAAAATCACTGGGATACTTACTTTACGGACAACCCTCGTATTTACCTGTCTGGAAAGGTTTACATTTGTGAAAAAATCGTAACAATAGATAGGACGGCAAAGAAAATACAAAGCATTTATTCCTGTAAATAAACACTTGCATGACAATTGCCGGATAATTTTATTTTTGAAATATGTATACAGAATGCAGGGTCAGTAAATATAGATATTTTGATTGTTTTGTCTGTTTGTTGTGAAAACTGAATAGTGCAACTCGCAACATTCATATTCAAAATAGTTGATTTAGTTTACTCATATTATGAAACGAGAGGCAAATAAAAACATTCAAACATCACACTTTGCAGTAGGAAAATATCAGTTATCGTTTTATTAGCATACATCACGGTCACATACAGTTTTCGCAGTGTAAATATTTTTGGAACTCAATCATAGTAGTGATGTAGTTTATATTATGCCAGAGAGATTACAGTAGATGTGTGTGTTTCATGTAAACACATTAAAATATCCATTTCATTTCAAGTGCTCATATAGCAGAGTAGGTACCTACATACATACATTATAAGCATTAGTAGTGTCTATCTATATATATCGTTCGCAAAGTTATGTATTTCTTTGCCTTGGTAATGTATGCTGTAAGAGAAATTCGTAAGACAAATTTGTAATGAGAAATGCGTTGTAACAGTTTTACTTAGGTATCCTTTAAGGCGCTACACTTGTAAATCCAGAAGATTAACAATTTGAACGATTCTGGCTGTATTATAAAAAATTTCAAATTGAAATTTAACATGAGGAATCATGACTCATTAGTGAATCAATAAATGCAAATTATTAATTGCTGTGACATCAATTAGCAAAAGTGGAGCTAATTTTTATCATTTAATAATTCATATTATACGTTGATTAATGCACAAAAATAAAAAATTTCTTTTGAAATCGATAAGTAAACGCATTTTTAGTAATTTTTAGAAATTATTTAACAAAATACGCCAAGATTTTTTGTAAATTTTATTCTATAGCCATGTAAGCACAACCTATAACTACATTGTAAAATATAAGGTCATCGATTTCAAAACCAAAGTCACAAAATGATTTATTGTAACATGCTGACTTCCAACAAGCAAAGTAACAATTTCCCCACTAGTGGGTATAATTTTGAGCAAAGCCACTACTGGGCAATCTTTTTCTTTGCTTGTTTAAAATCATCATAGTAATGATGTTTTAATTAATAGGTGTTGGACAATAAAGAATAGTTTAATTACATTGTAAAAGTAAAAGAAAATTTTTACTGAAATAATACGGATTAATATTTGTGTGTGTTAACTGTTTTTGGCAATTCAAAATTGTTTTGCGCTAATAGCTATATTTACTTCGAGTTATATTAAAACTATATTAGCAATATAGTTATATTTGATCCTAAAGTAACTTTTCTACCCCATACTGTAGAAATTGTGAAAATTGCTTACAGGTGTTCGGGTTTCATACTAAGAAATGCACAAATGTTTAACAAGTACATGTTAAGGCTATTATTTATCTCATTAGTAGAGATGGGAATTTAGGATTTAAAATTTGCGAAAATAGGTTCCTAAAAAGGTTAATAAAATTCTCGTTTTAGGTACAAAATATCTAAAATTAGGTTCCAAAAAAAGTATTTTAGGTTATAATTTTTTTTAAATATTTTATTATATTGATATAAATAAACATTTAGGTATTCATAAATATTCATAATTATATTCATAAATAAAATAATAAACAAAAATAAAAATTTACAGGTTTGTAAATATAAATAAACATTTACTCTATACTATAAATTATTGGTAAAAATTCTATGCAAATTTTATATATTGCACAAATCTATTAAACTTTAGGTTTAAAAAAATTAGTTAGGTACGGTTGTACATGTACAATCATCAATTTGTACAGAATTCTAGCACCAATAACAATAACAATTAAAAAGATCAGTCCAAATTATTTTTGTAACTATAACAAACTAATATTTTTTCAATATTGTCTACAGTAAGATTGTGTCGCACAATCTACACTACAGCCAGTGTGGTGCGAGTCGTTCGTATACGAACTGCTGTAACCATCACGTTTCTAAAATTTTAGTTTTCGCACCGATCGCTGTCTAGCTGACAGCTGACAGCTGTATTTAATTTCAAATACTTTTTAAAATGCGCGAAGAAAATAATCGCAGAAGTTCAAAAATCTAAATTGACAACTTAAAAAATACAAATATCTGTGAATGTTAAATTTAAAAAAAGAAAAAAATTTAAAACACGATTTAGGAACATAAAAATATGATTTAGGTACAAAAATAGTAAAATAGGTCCAAATTTTAAAAAACCACGATTTTAGGAAAAATAGGTAAAATCATATTGGGTTCAAATGAAAGCATTTTCTTCAAAACGGATTTTGTATTATGACACAGAAAAATAGTACTCACGTAGAAAAAAAGGAAAAATCACTAAATTCCCATCTCTACTCATTAGTAAGACCGAATCTGGAATACTGTTCAGTGATTTGGAGTCCCATTTATAACCAACGGAAACAATATTTGGAAAGAATCCAAAGATCATTCATAAGATCAGCCACATACATTCTTGATGGAACATATCCAGCTAGAGACACTTCACATGAAGCGCTAATTCAATCTTTTGACTTACAACTACTCCATCAGAGACGAAGTATTAATGCTGTTCTCTTATTGTTCAAAATCCTTAATTACTACATTGATTGTCAATTCTTTCTTAGCAAAATACCCTTTCTAGTTCCTAGATTATCTTCTAGAGATAACAATACCTTTTATTATCAAACTCCTAAATCGAATTCCTTAGTTAAATCACCTCTTCACTTTATGTTTTCAAGTTATAATATTCTTTAACCTTATATTGATCTATTTCATAATAACATGAGTGACATTAAGATTTGTGTTTCTTAATTCACATGAACTTAGCAACTTGTTTTTCCCTTACCCTATAATTGGGCTTACGTCTGTTGGGTATTGTAATTAATAATTATATGTAACGAAATAGGTAACAATTACCTACATCGTTTCATTGTTCATAGTGTTTTATTAATGTCTACTATCTTGTCAAAGTACAATACATCCTCGCACTTACTCCCCAAGAGAATAAAGTGCAAGTTAATATATTATTCGTGTGAAGCACGCCAACACTAGCGCCAGCTTTATCAGATACGATTGTTCTAAAACACTCCTGGAATATATTATCAGCTGTCATACATCTTTGTGAGCACTCATTTTTACCTTCCGCTTACCTGTAAAGGAAGGTATTGGAATCATGCAAAAAATCGGGTAGTGAGTTTTAAGTGGATGAGCACGAATTAGGGTCCTTACAACTCATTTTTGATAGTTTCTCGATGATGTCTGTATGTATGTGTGTATGTGTGTGTGTGTGCGTGTGTGTGTGTGTGTGTGTGTGTGTGTGTGTGTGTGTGTGTGTGTGTGTATGTGTGTGGTCCGGGCCGATGCCGGATGTCGTATAACTCAAATACGAATTATCCAAAAATTTTGATATTTGGTATTTTACAATTGTATACGAATAGGAAGAGCTTATTAGATTTTGGTACAAATATCTTTTTTGAAGATTGATAAAGATAATTGTCAAAAATTTATATAAATTTGGATAAATATAGTATTTATTTGTAATAAGAATAAGAGGCAACGTTATTTGCAACTTACGTTATAAAAAAATTGTCTTTATCTGGTAGCATTAAAGAACTGCAGTAAAATTTAAAAATGACATACTAGCGCCATATAAGTCATAAGTAAGATATTAAATGCAGTAATTCAACGGAGGATGGCTTCAACACAGAAGAGTTTGCCTGTGAACGAATCTTTTGATTCAGGTGATGCAAATTTCTATGTTTGAATATTTTAGATTTATATTTGTATATTTTAGGGACACCGGATTGTATACGTATACATTTATGTTTATAAGTCTAGATTTGGCGGAAGGTTGTGTGCAGGCCACTTCAGATTTTTATTTTATTTGAACGATATAGAGTTCAATTTGTATAAAAGGTGCATTTTACTTTGCCGTGAGAATAATACCAGTAGGTTCCGCCATACCTTTAAAGGAAGCACGAATTGCGATCCTTACAACCTATTTTTGATAGTATTGCGATATCTGTATGTATGTGTGTATTTATGTAGCTCGGATAACTCAAATACGGATCAACCGAAAATCTTGATATTTGGTGTTTTACATTGGTATACAAAAGAGCTGATTAGATTTTGGTAAAAATGTCTTCACCGGAAGTGGTACTTCTTGAAGGGTGTCACAATTTTTTTTATCAAAATGATGGTAAATTTGAGTAAATATAGCATTTCTTTGTAATAGGAATAAGGCAGAAGATTGTGTACATGCCACATCAGATTATCAGAACTTTGGAATGGCGTTCTATATTGTCAATGGATTTTATGTTCATTTCATTTGCAGAGAGTTTTGTTTGCAAACAAGTAGTTATTGTCAGCATTGTAAAATTTGATTAAAACATTTGTGCACGAGCGTTGAAAAGTTCGTGATAGTTTGGTTTTATTTAACAAAACTAATACCAGCAACCGAATACTAACATTGAACTACAAACTGAAAGGGATCATATGGTAATGTTAGATTTCCATACACATGTTTTGAGTACAAAGTAATGTTATTAAAATATTAATGACTAAAACTAAAAACTTTGTATACAGATTTTCAACGCCAAGTAATTAAAGCCAAATTCGCAGCTTACACGTCATCGTTTTAGACCAATCAGGGCCAGATCGACAAGCAATACAACTGACTATTTCCCTCATTATATTTTAACCAATTAAAAATTAACTATTTTTCACAAAAACCATAGAAACTATCTACATAAACAACTATTCCAGTGCATATTTTTGAATATTGACATAGTATGCGTATATTCACCGTAACCATGACACAACAAACAATAATAAATGTTTGTTTATTTTTCACCAAATGTCAAAATATTTAAAATGTACTTAAAAATTATGCTAATAAATAAAATTGTGTTATTTAAAATTGTTAAATTTGATTTATTCATGAAATAGTCAATTCGTATACCACTCGATCATCAAAAATAATAGAAAATACTTTTGCCTCCTGGTTCGACGTATTTCCGCAAAACACCTCTCGATCTCCGGTCTCGAGTTGTTTCTATGGAAATACGTCTCATCAGTCGGCAGTATTTTCAATTATTTTCGAAGCTCTTGTGGTATAATAACTGACTATTGAATATTTTCCAGTTGTCAAGACAATAATTTGTTAAATAAATTGAATTGACAACTTGCCACTAACGACTACTTTGATTAGTTTTTTTTGTTATGTCAAAATAAATTTATAATTTATATATTTGAAATAATTTCGTCAAAATTAAAGAAAATATTGTATAAACCACGTGAGATACGAATGTTTATTTACTCGAAGAAATTATCCCACTCGCCCTTCGGGCTCGGGGGCTAAACTTTCTTGTCTTGAATAAACATTCATGTATCTCACTTGGTGTATAAATATCTATAAGATCACTAGCTTTAATATATTTTAAAGAAATAATTAGTTTCCTCCACAGTTTCCCCGTATGACCGCTATTGACAGATTATTATATGACAGCATTTTACTTTCCAGAACCTTTTTAGTAAAAACTTTCCTCGTGTGAACAAGGCATATGTAAATGGAAAACTTTATTTTATTTTGAAACTAGTGATTTTCATTTTTCACCACACGCTACAGGAACGATTATTTATTGTGTAACAAATTCCAAGGATAAATTAACACGAAATTAAAACATGTGTTCAAATCGATCACTGTTTTGATTCAGACAAGATTTTAGCTACATGCTACGAAATAATAGTACTTATATTGTAATACAAGTTTTATGTGACGGTTTTCCAATGAACGAGTGCGACAATAGGTACGTCTTATAAAACGTGTGTACTATTTTTACCTTCCGCTTACCTGTAAAGGAAGGTATTGGAATCATGCAAAAAATCGGGTGGTGAATTTTTAGTGGATGAGCACGAATTAGGGTCCTTACAACTCATTTTTGATAGTTTCACGATGATGTCTGTGTGTATGTGTGTGTGTGTGTGGTCAAGGGTTGTTAGTCGCATAACTCAAATACGAATTACCCGAAAATTTTGATATTTGGTATTTAACATTTGTATATAAATTGGAAGAGCTCCCTAGATTTTGGTACAAATATCTTCATCGGAAGTGATATTTTTTGAAGATTGAAAAGGTTAATTGTCAAAATTGTATATAAATTTGGAAAAATATAGTATTTATTTGTAATGAGAATAAGCGGAAAAGTTATTTGCAAATTACTTTATAAAAAAATTGTCTTTATCTGGTAGCATTAAAGAACTGCAGTAATATTTAAAAAATAAATTTATCAAATAAAACGTTGATATCTTGTAATCCAGGATCGGTTGATTTTTGTTTCTGCGTAAAAAATATTGACAGGTGAGACGGGTGACAAGTTGGCATACTAGCGCTATATAAGTCCTAAGTAAGATATTAAATGTAGTAATTGAACGGAGGATGGCTTCAATACAGCAGAGTTTTCCAGTGAATGAATCTTTTTATTCAGGTGATGCAAATTTCTGTGTTTGAATATTTGAGATTTTTATTTGTATATTAAAATGGGCACCGGATTGCACGTATACATTTCTGTTTAAAATCTAGATATGGCGGAAGGTTGTGTGATGGCCACGTCAGATTTTTTATACTTTACGCTACTTATTTTATAGAAATTTAAAAAAGACTACAATCTATGAACATTTAAATTGTATTAAAACAATGTTTTTAGATTATTAGTTTATTCTTGTATGACATTATGCCCAGTAGCACCAATTATAAACACAAAAGTTTCCATTTACAGTGCGGTAATAACCTTGATTACAGTACTACTACCAAAACGGTAATGACCTAATTACCGTCGTAAAATATAAAAACAATTTTTAACCATTCCATGAACCAAAAATAAACATAATTAAATGCACTCATATTTTTTTCCTTTGTAAACATTATTTCATTCTTTCTTGCGCATTTTCTTAAGAACTCTAGCGAATGAATGCAAGGAGCCCGATTATTTATTTTGTTTGCAGAAAAACATCCTGCAATAAGATGCAGTGAGAACGTGTTGTTATAACCGCAGGTTTCAACTGCAACCGCAAGTGCCGGTTAGCGCTTAGCAGTAACCGTTTACTGCTTCCCAGTTGCACACTTTTCCCAAAACAGTAAAAGTTTTTATGATCACGCGCAGCAAAGGCTTAGCTTATCATAATAAGAAGCCAGTTGGCGTGTGCATATAATGATACTTTTAAAAAGTTTCTGCCAACAATATTGATATGAGTATAAAGCCGATTTTACACGATCCAATTTATTCAAAAATAAATTGACCTTCCATTATTTCATCAATAAATTACCAATAGAAAAATATTTTGAAGTTGAAAAATACTGTAAAAGCGTTTTCGTTGCGAGTAAACTGTCAGATTATTATTGAATTCAGGATAATGTTTTTATAAACATTTAATAGAGAAAGAATTGATCTACAGATGTGCCTTTTTAAAATTTTTAAAATTAATCTGTATCACGAAATATAACCGTGTTAAGTTTGCGTAAAATATGATTTTTTTTTTAATTCTTCGGAATTTTTATATTCATGTACATTTTTTAAATCAAAATTAGATCCATTCTTTCTCTATTAAATCCTGGTTGAAATAAAAATTTACCATTCTTGTACTGGCCACAAAACCCTCGCTACGTTAGTACATTTTATGCTGTATTTTAGTTAGTAGACGGGCCTCTTAACTCTATACAACAATATGAAGTGATTATTTGTTGCTTTAAATTAACGTTCATTAAAATAGTTTGCATTTCTAAACGGAAAAGCAACTGTATTTTGAACATATACACATCTCTAAATCGTCCTTTTTCGATTTCATTGAATCTTTTCTCTGGCGCTTCTGCGAAGATTCAATGGAATTGCAATGCATTGAATACATGCGGTGCGAGTGCGGAAGTAATTATGTCACATGTTTGTCGTTAGTATAAAAAAAAACATGCGACTCTTTTAATGAACTCTTTCATTACATTTTATGTATGATTGTTACAATATTCTCATCTAAAAAGACATGCAGATGCACCGAATAGATATTAAAGTAGGTATTCTATTTCACGAGTTGTTAATGGATGTAAATGCTGGTGTTGAAGAATGATTTTTCATCTGAATATTTAATCTTTTTAAAATATTACTTACAATAAAGGACGTAATCGTATCATCAACTGTTATTTCCTTTTAATATGCAATACAATGTCAAAGTGACATTTCCGCTTATTAATTTCAGTTAAGTTACTCAAGCTACTAGTAAAAAATTTCCGAGAAAATTTTTATATAACCATGGTTACTATTATTGTAATCCATTCATCCATTGGCTGTTATTTGTGTCATGCGAGTGTCATGTGATTTTCTCTGCTATAGGGCCGATCCCCCTGACAAAAGGATCAAGAGAACTTCATACAGAAGCGGCGCAGCCCCACCGGGGGGCGTTTAACCACTATATATATATATATATATATATATATATATATATATATATATATATATATATATATATATATATATATATATATACATACAGGTTGGTGGAGGTTAAATGCGAACATAGGGAACATACATGACAATCGAACTTTCATGCCAGGTATCTTGATATATTTTGTAGTAGTGTCACAAAACAAAGTAACGTGAATTTGTGTGGCAAAAAGAGTAATCAATAACAGAAATAATAATAAAATCTAAAAGTGCATGTAAACTTTCTCGTTCTCCTCGTACACATACATTATTATGCAAATTAAATATTTTAATGAAAATAAAAATTTCAATAATATGACAGCTACTTTGACATTGACAGTACTTATTCCACGTATATCAAGATGCCTAGCATGATAACTCCATTGTTATATATTTCCCTATGTTCGCATTTCACCTCTACCAACCTGTGTATATAGGTACTATTTGTTTTATTATTGACAAACTATGGTTTAACTATCGATAAACTATCCTTCAGGGAACTATCGATATGGTTTAAAAAAATGACTATCGATAGTACTATGGTTTTCCCACATCTAATCCGGATATTATTATTATATTATATTATTATTATTATATTGATATTTCAAAATATTCATGAATTGATTGGACAGAAGCTTTAAAAATGTCATATTATATTTTATTATTTCCCGTGTTAGTTACATTTTGTCTTATTGAAATAAAATAAGTTGAATACCCGATAAAATGGCACACCAATGATAAAATTAAATATTATGAGAAAATAACTAAATAAAATACCATGGCACATATCTATATTTAACTGTCCTCAAAAGAGGAAAAATGCGGCCAATTACCCTACATAAACGAATGGCGTACTCCCGATCCAACCCTAAGGACATTGGACATAGCATCCACTTAGCGTAAAATTACCAATGATGAATCAATTATTTGCGAATGAACGAAGTTGTGAAGTAGATGGAGGAGATAGTACACGGTCAAGTGGTTTGATTACGGAGCTGCCAAAGACCGACCATCGTGCGAACGTGAAAGCGACAAGAGTGAGAAATCAATTTGAACTTCTCACTGCTATATTGTGCCGGCGACGAAGCTTGGGTGGGAGCGGCGGCGCCCTCGTCATCTGTGCGAAGCGTACAAACAATTCCGCCTCTCCTCCCTCATAAGCTTATTATTAAACTACGCACAAACCAGAAGCGAAGTGTAATGCTTTCATTTAATTTTTATTTACATAAATGTAAATAGATTTTATTACAGTTATACGTTTGTTTTCAGTATATGAACATGTCACCAAAAGATGTTAGAAGGGCTCTCTGTTTTCATTTTTCTTCTTAACTTATAATTTAAAAAAAAAAAGACTTTGAAATCAGCCACTACTGGGTCAAAATTTTCGAGAGTGAGTTTTTGGTGGATAAGCACGTTTTAGGGTCCCTAGAGTAAGAATTTAACATTTTCAAGATGGTGTCTGTGTGTATGTATGTGTATGTGCGTGCGTGTGTGTGTGTGTGTGTTCGTTCGTTTGTATGTTACAATTTTTTCGTTCACGATAACTCAAAAAATATCAAACATTTAAATTTCAAATTTTGTATTTAAGGTTTCAATACGATTCTTAAAAGCCCAATATAATTTTGGTTTCAATCTACAAACCGGCAGTAGTACGTTTTAAAAATATATCGATAAATAATTAATTTAACAATTTTTTTTATTTTAAACGAACGATTATGTGATTATTACCTACAATCGGTATTTTATAAATTTTTCTGTATCTGATATCATTTAAGAATAATTAAAGCATATATTTATAAGTTAGTATTTTGGTATCTTGTTGATCGTATAACATTATGACATGACAGTGATAGTCACAATAGTAAAATATCGTTTATATCTGTTTCTGCAGTTTAAATAAAATGACTAAAACATATTTGTGAGTAGTAGCAGTAATAGTATTACTTATATATCAATATATTTGTATAATAAGTAAAAAGAATAAAGTAGATATGGCGGGAGGACTTGTGGTGGCCACGTCAGATTTTTTTCATTCGTCTGGTGTTATAAATTAAATGAGATATGATGGAACAACGATGCTATGTTTTTTGCTGTTGAAATTGTAGATTCTCTAGTTAGCCAGTACATTCTATGCTCAGTTTTCTTTACTTACATTTTTTGTTCGATTGACTGCAGAAAGAAGGGCTTCTTTAATTATTTTCACAGAATTTTAAACTGTCAATTAACAAATAAACTATTGTTATTGTTGCAATTGGCATCTAAACCATAACCATAAATACAAAACCATTACCCATTGTACATAACTAAACTCTAGTTTGTCTGTTACTTTAGATATGGAGTATTTGATATTATTGATAAAAGTGTGTGATGGATCGCACTTCGTACAAAGTAGGAAATTGAGAAAACGTTTGCGTTTATATTTCTTGATCTTGTTTTTGTTTATCTTCCATTTACGAAAGTGGTAGATATAACACACTACTGAAAATCATGTTATGTTTGAAATATGTGATACAGGAAAATATTGATTCGTAAAATTTTACTAGTTCACTAGTTGCCGAGTTGAAGACTGTTTGCAAATTGCATTTCCAAGAAATTCCAATAAATATTATCATATTTATGAAGATATATGACCCTTGGTGAAATGCTTTATGCGAATATCGTATATAAAGATGCAGCATAGGAATTTGTGTACATTTTATATTTTAAGCGATTTCAAGTATGCAGTTCATACTCGTTCGTATATGATAATTTTGTACCTAATGTACGAGACGCTACAGAGTATATTTATTATAAATATCACATCATAAAGGGTTGACAAACAGTAATATATCTGCTAATCTATTGCAATAAAAACATAATTTTTATTTAACTTAACATTATTTACTTACATACTCATTTCTTTTATTTTACTACACGTCATAGTATTTCTTTATTAATTAATTAGTTGTTTTTAACATAATTCCTTACTGTTGATTTTAAATCAAAGATAGACTTACTGGGGCGATATAAACAAAAAATACTTTTTTTTTTACTGAGTAACAATTTTTCAATGCCTCATAATTTTAACTCTTTACAATATTAAGTCACATTAAAAAGTTTATAAAAGAAAGTTTAAGTTTAAAAAATCAAGACTTAATAATTTTATCTGTAAAGACGTTGCTACATAGCTTATGCTAAAGTAGAGGTACGCCATCATTTTAGTAACAATCATTATGAAACTAAATTACCTACCTGAGATTATTTCAATATTAACATTTATAAATTATAAAAGTAAATAATAATTTAATAATATAAGCCTATACATTCCAATATCATCAATACAATTTAAAATAATTTATATAAGTAGGTATGTACCTTTGACCATATATAGGTATAGACAGATAACACTCAATGCTGTAGTATACGATGTTGTGAAGGCAAGAAGTACGGTAGCGTAGAGCAGCAGCTATAGGCGGGGAAAGGAGGTGAATAACTGGGTAGAGTGTTGCACATTGCTGACTTCTGGTTTGTTGTAGAGTAGGTACCTAAATAAACTAAGAGTAACGGATAAGGAGTCAAAAATGGTTTAGCTTTTGTTTTCAGTTGTAACTGTATTTAAGTGTATAAAACTACACAGTTCTGTCAAGATGACATTAAAAAAACTTAAAAACTTAAAAATATTCCTAGTAATTGTAGTGTATTATTTGAAACTTGAATGAATTTGATTATAGTTTTATTCGTCACAAAAAACTTCTTGCCGGAAAACACCATCCGCATTCGCGAAAAGAAACCCTCGCTTCGCTCGTGTTTAAAAAAACCGCTCATGTGGGATAAAAATCTTTCCGCATTTGGTTCGTAAATAACTATTTTATACTTATATGCTCACTTTAAAACTTTGCAGACTAAGAAATATTTCTGTCTTTAAAGCCTACACTTGTTGAACGCAATATTGCTGCAATGGAATCAGAATTCACGATTCTGGCTATATTGCTCAAAATCAAAATCTGAAATTTACCATAAGTAATTACGAATCATTATTTGATCGAAATATTCTTACATAGCGAAAATAAGAATTAATTTATGCATTTTAATATTACAAATTTATGGCCTTATTACTGCATATTTATTAATTTTGTTTTAAACAGTCGATTCCTTGCATTGTTCGTGAAAGTGCTAAGAAAATAGTTTTTGTCAAGATAATTACACATCGGACGAAAAAAATAGTTAAAAAATCAGCCAAATTGACTATTTTTACTAATTTATTACTAAAATACCATTAAGTATTTCAAAAAAAACTAATTTCTTAGCACTCTAGAGTCATCTTTTAACTATCTATATATAAAATATGAACAGTGTAGATGTACTAACAAGAGCTCAGTTTGTCCCTTTTTCACTATATTTTTGGTACAAGTGAGCACTTAGCAACAAACTGAACCCTCGTAATTTTCCTCATCGTTGGAACAATTGCTAATACAATCCTCACATCGAAGTCGAATGCCGTATCGTTGATGGGTATAATTATAGCAGGAATCCATTGTACGCAGCGAACTTTCGCTTCATCGATCTACGTGAGTCTTCTCGTGCGTACGGCGTACAAATCAGGGGCGCCAGTAGACGTGGTGTCGATCAGCCGAACTTCGATCTGCTTTAAGATGCGTAACTATGGGTTAATGTATGGGGATGGGTATTCGCCCTGAACTGTATAATTTCATGTTATTTACGTTTCAAGTGTTTGTAATATACGGGAAAGGGTGTGAGGCCTAAATTACTAAGTTATAATGTAATTATAGTTGAATTGATACTGCTTTCATGTATATTAGTTTGGAAGCTGGTGAACATATTTTTAAATGGTCTTAGTCTGGTAGCATTATACCGGGTATAGACTTTTTGACCTATAGGAAAAATGAGATTAAAATTTTAATTTCGCTCTAAGTTTTAGAGCAGGGATGGGCACGTATAATACGTCACGTATTATACGTTATTTTTTACGCGTAAAAACATTTTTACATTGATCAAATTTACGACTTCTTAACGTAAATTATGTATAGGTAATATGTTAATAATGTAAAAATTAAATTAAAATTAAATTTTCCATGTTTGAGCAGTTTACAGAGTGTCATGAGAAATTATTCAGATAAAAAATAAATTGCGATAAAATGTACCTTAGCAGAAGAAGTAATTTATATATCAAGGGCATCATGATGATGTTTATGCTTATTCGACCAAGAGCCTCTGGCCCGAGGGTCTGTAAATCGCCCGAGGGCTATAAACATCAATGATGCCTGTAGTGCATATATTTTATGTCTTACTATTGTATTTAGGTACACTCGAGTGGTGGGAGGTTAGGGGCATCTCCTATACTCGCAATGTATTTCATATCAGGGTTTCAACTTATAGAAAATAAAAATAATTTTTTTTTATTGTATGTAAACGCAGTCTATTTGAATTTTTGCTAATAAAATGAGATTTAAATAACTTAATTAAGAATATTATATATTTTTGTTAAGTAAAAATTGTTTATTTTATAAGATTTCATTCGGATAAATACCAGTGTAAACTACGGCAACGCTGTGCTGTACATGTCATTTTTCACGGTCTTATGTCAATCTGACAGATAGTAAAAATGTAAGCTGAAGAGAATTCAGCACTTGAAATTTCATTTAAATCGTTGGGTATGGATTATTATTTATCATTTGTGAATATTACCTTTCATTCTTGTGAAAAACTTGTGATTATAGATAGATAATGTTTTTTTTTCTGGTTAAATTCAAATTTCACGCTTTTCAACGTTGCCGCATCTTTATTATGTTCTCGCCAATATTCTCCAGTAGGCATAAACGTCAGTCTTTCGATTAAGAATTCTTGTTAATTACGTGGTAAATGATGCTTGTATTACTTTTATCCGGTCTATGAGATAATAATGTACGTTTTAAAAAAGCAATTGGAAATTTCTGTCATTTCCTTAAATGCTTTTTACGTTGATTTAAAAGTAGTCCCATAAGAGGCCATGTAAAATGTAGTTTTTTAATATTTATTTTTGGATAATCTACGTGGTGAAAAATTATGAAAAAATTCAGATAACATTTTTACAATGTTTTGATTAATTTTGCAATGTTTCATTAAACTCTCTCATTTTTTCAAATGTCGAGTGTACCTCCTTAACGTTTCAAATTTTGGTAATATTTTTGGTATCCTATAGCAACGGACATTAAATATATTAATTATTTTAGAAGAAAAATATTTGTAATGTGTCAATATTACCGTGGTAATTTCTTAATTTCCTAGGGCATAATGTAGTATGTAATGTAAAGTACCTTACTTATTAAAACTATAAAAACTAAGGTCATAATTTACGACAGCTTTTATTTTTTGCATTTTTTAAATATAATTCTTAAAAAATTACTAAGTTAGCGCTACCTAAATACTTTTCAAGTTATTTGTTGGAATCGCGTTTACTTTACCTACATTTCCAATCTTTGTCTAGGACGAACAGATTATACCATTTTTGCACCAACTTCCTAACTATACCTATTATTCCATTCTGAATTCCAAAGTCGTGCTATAAATTGTAAACAGTCCATTTATTTTGAGTTTCTTTCTTTAAAATAATTTACTGATTTGATTCATAATCAGAACTTCTGTATTACCGTTCCCTGGATCCGATTTTTTTATTATATCCAAATTTGTTTCTGGTAAAAGAAAATTATTATCAAACTCTTGACAAAATTCGTAATTCTGATAAATATCTGTATTATGTGCAAAAAGCTGTCTAATCTTTTTACAGAAAGATATGTGGAAAGATAAAATATTTAATCTCGAATGTTGAAGAAGAATAACAAAATCAGGTAACACAAGCACGAAAAGTTACGCTCAGCGCATTGTATCTTTTTATAGATTAAGCTCGTAGGGCTTTGCTGGCCGGTATTGAGAACAACTTTATTCGTAATAGATTTTTTTTAAATGAGTTTAGTCGATCAAAGCACTTTTAAATTCCTCTTGTAACAGAAAAGGGAGAAGCTAAACTAAAATTAAAAATTTCATCTTGTCAGAATTACTCTGACGTCTAGTATACTTATTTAATAATAATAATAATAAATTTAATTTTCTGCAGACACAAATACAATATGTATAGAAATACTCAGGTTTACAATAAAATTAGAATAATATTATACAATGTCATAAATTCATTTAAAGAATAAAAATCTCATTCAAAAAAAAGTTTAAATTTAGTTTTTTAAATGTTATTGATGTCATTTAAAGACTATATTGTTCACATGCACTTTACAATCATAGTAATTATTCGGTTATTATTGTAGTTGGTAAATTTAATTAAATTACATTGCACGTAAACAATTAAAATCTAGCGAAAATAGTGTAATATTTATATTTATGAGATTTTTCATGTTTCTACTATATTTTCAATACGTTAAATAAGTATTTAAATTCAAATACACTCTATTACACTCTTTCGAGGTGTATAAGTATATAATATTTTCTTATCAATATTTTGCTATAGAATTAACATCTATAATATCTTTTATAACTATTAGTAAAATTTAATCAAAATTTGTACCAAACCCCAGTATTTGAAACTTTAAATTTAATTCACTGTCTACCAAAACCAAGTCTGTGGGATTCAAGTAGGGTATTGGGTTGTTCATTTAGTTCAGTTCAGAGATTCTAGCAAAAGCCTCGGCACATTGTGTAATAAAATAATATTGCATTATATGCCGACTCATTTTGAAAATAACTAGGTGTTTTATAAAACTAATAATTTTATAACTAGCCTGCGACATGTATACTCTTTAAGGTGTACGTCTACCCTTACAGCGTTACAGAGGTGTACGCCTTCCACGTTTACTTTAATTATAATTAAAATTTATGATGCTTTTACACTAAAACATTAGAAAATGTTTTACATTGCTTATCAATGATTTTTTCATGTAAATTACATAAATTTAAAATTCTCATCTCCGGAGGATAACGTATGTGACGTCGAATTTATTCGGTTGAAAATAGTATATTACATTACAAGTCATGAAAATGTTTCATTGCAGACGAGGAGGCGTTTGAAGAATGCGAGGATGCGCAGCGTCCGAGCATTTCTTTAAAGCCTCCGAGTCAAGCAAAGACATTTTTATGACGCGTGATGTATTCTATTTTTTTTAAATCGGCAATTAAGCTTAAAATTATAAAAAAAATTTGGTTTGCATAAATCATCAGAGCTGTGACAAATTTTAGAAAAAGTTGTCATGGCAAGTAAACAAAGTTGAAAGTAAAAATTTTATTTTCATGCGTAGTCATGAAAATCTTACTTTCATGACGCAAATTAGTCTGGAAATGACGATTTTCATGCCGATTTTGAAAAAATATATTTTATTGTTTACTGCATCCCAGTAATTTTTTATTCATTCCTCATTCTACCATCAGTCAAGTAAATTACTTCATCTTCTTATGTTTTGTCGTGAAATTGATTGAAATAATTTTGTTGTGGAAATGGCTGCACAATTCTTGGTAATTTCAACGTCTAGTGGTATTATCCCATAAGAATTTAGTCATGCAGTATGTAAGATAAATTTATAATTTATTATATACACCGCACCAGGCCACTTCTTGGCTACAGTCCCAGAAATTTTATCTCGAGTATTTGATTTAATTTTCTTTTTTCGTATATAATATCTTTTACAGGTTTTTCAAAGAAGTTAGCAAGTTTTGTCAAATAAGTTTTCCTCTATTTAAAGATTATACTAAAAATTAAATGTTACACAAACGAAATAAGCTTGAGAGTAGATACTTTCAAACAGAATTTACAATTCTTTTGTACTTTGTAACTGTGTTAGTTTATTCGATTTGTATAAAATACGTTATGAATGAATAAGTGAAAAGTTTTGTTTCTTTCCGCGAAGTAACAAAGACGCTTATCACAAAGAGGATAATTTGTAAAGAAATTATTATTCTCACATAAAATGTCTAAAAAGTTGAGAAATACTTTTCAAGCTCATTTTGAAATGCATAATTTATAATCGAGAAAAGTACTTTAACTTAACTTATCTCGAACAGTGTACTTGGAAATTATTATTATATAATAATAGCGTAATATAGTTCAGATACTAATATAAAGATTTAAAAATTTCGGATTTACGAGTACAATTCAGAATGTACAGATTTCGTGTATCATCTCTTACGATATACGAGATCTGCGTTTTATTCTTTAAACATTGAAGGGAATATTTTACACATAGTATCGTATTTGATTCATACAATTTATTTAAGATTAGTTAAAATAAAGGAGAAAAATTGTTTATCTTTATTTTTGCATTTGATTTTATGTAAAACAAAAATTTTAGATAGCTCCTGAAATGTCCAATATGACCAGATATATGTAAATTTGAATTAAGATATTACACCTAGACTTATTTTAAATATATATTGTTTTACTTGTTACATTACTAGCAAGGCAAAACAGTTTTTACTGTTGAAAGGAGGAAATGACCGGCGAGCCTGTCACCGCCCTGAGGCAGTAAAATAGTTACTTTGCGTGTATTGTAGGTACTACATTTTACTTGTTACTCATTTGTAAATCAAAATAAAAATTTAAAAATTATAACCAAATTCTGTCATTCACGCAACACTGTTCTGTCAAAAATTGTCTTAAATTATTTATTATTTACTGTGGCAACGTGAACTGTTTATTATGAACATAATATGACTAGCTACTACGTTGTTAATTTTTTAAAAGTTAGCTGTCAATTTTTCTAAGGTAATGTAGGGATTAATTAAAATTGACGTTAACATAAATGGAATACCAATATAAATCTGTAGAGAGAATTGATAACCTAATAATAAATAATGTAGGTAATAAATTATATGACTTAGTTAGTTTTGTTTTTCGTTAAGTTCAAAATTATTTGTGTTACGTAGAGATATATTTTAATAATCCACTTACCGATTACTGTTACGAATACTATTTTGATATCAAGCATTCAACAATAGACTATGAGTATATACTATATCCTTAATTTTGGCTATTGAAATTTCATTATTTTTTTGTTATTATTTAATTTATTTCTTAACTCCCTTCTTAGTTTTATACTAAAAAGTTTTTCTTAAATATAATATATTATTTTAAAACAGTTTAGTTTCAAAAGAGTTTAAAATTTCTTATATCAATCAAGGTTTTTAAGTCTGGACAAAATCTTATAGGTCATGGCTATGTAATTATTAAAATAATAAATACAATTAGATTGATTGTATGTTAATTGGAAGTACGTATTTCTAAATCTAGGTTGAACACACAACGCATTTCACAGAAAAAAATTTACCTCAAACATAAACCATACTAATATTTCCGATTTGACGAAATCACGATTATAAAGACCGTAAAACAAACAAATTTGGATCTACAATCGACATGGAATAGGCACTTAAGCTGAATTTAATGTCGAACCCAGAGTCAATAATATCTGAATGTAATGTAAACGCTTTAGATACGAATGCATTAAAATTTAAATGGGAATTCTATTTCAATGGCGAACGTTTGAATTTACCAGCTGCCAGCAGCGTTTTGCGTCGGCGACGGTATAAGATTCAGATGGCGTCATTTCGGAGATGGACATGAAGAAAAAATGCACGCGCCTTTGTGTATTGAAAGCAGTGAAAACTATGCCACTATCATAAAACAGAATGGGTGTACTTTAGCTGAAAAATTTATTAATATTGAGTCGCATGAACTTCAGCATTCTTCTGAAAGTTTAAAGGAATTTATTTAATAATCGTATGTAAAAGTAATTTGTTTTATACCACAGCCAACTTTAAACTGGTCCGGTTTTTGCTCTTAAAATTAAACCTAATCGACTAATAGCTTTGTTATTATATATTATAACATGATTTCTACTTACATTTAAAATAAATTATCTTGTAAATGTTTAATTCAATAATGACAACTTTGGCATTTAAATTTTTGTTTATTTTCGGAATTTTTTAGTTTTTGTAATTTTTGGTAATTTGAACAATTTGAACAAGTAAATTAAATTAATTGATTTATTAGAAAATATTCAACCGTACATAAATATTATGTACCACGGGCGTAACATGCTTTTATGGCTCTTGACGTGTTTTTAGCCCTCGGCTGACGCTCGGGCTCAAAATCACGTTTCAAGCCATAAAAGCTTCCTTACACCCTTAATACATAAATAACTATTACCAACGTTATTCTAAGAAACACCCACGGTATGCAAACTTTATCTGTATAAATTTGAGGTCTTTACAATGATTGTACATAGTTCCGTTCCAGTATTTGTGTCTTGGCTTATAAGCCTATTTCCAATAACTTGGAAACTTTTGAAGTATCTACGGAATCTTGAATATTTCACCCCTCTGGCAACATTAATCGTGATTTACTGTGTCAAGTGCCTTTGCTTATTAGAATGAATTTGACGGAACCAGGTAGAGAAGCTGGTTGTTGAAGTACACTTCCACATGCTGTCGGTTATAGACTGTTAGGAACTAATTTAGAAATTATACTTCAATTTCCGAGTGACAGATTTATTTGAAGTGATGCAAAATTAATTTTGTTATCTGTACGAATAATTACATATTTAGTAATTGTCAGACTTCCTGGACAAACTATAAGGTACAAAATATTATTTGTACTGTAAGAAGAAAAAAAATGCACCAAAAATTGCAGCTATCACCAAAGTTGACTGTACAATTTTTGCATCCGCAATATTACTCAATGTAAAATGGGCTTAACAAAATCAACAGTAAGCAATAAAGAAAATATCGCCTTAGTACATACGTTCAAACTTCAAACTAATACAATTAACAATTTATTGTAGAAACATACATTTTTATGTTGACAAAAGTAACGTCGACTTCGTAATGATAAATTGATTAACGGATTAATCGGCAAGAAAGGGCATGAGATATTAAAAAATACTCATATGTAGTTGTTAATTGTATTTTATTCCAATATTATTTATTCCGCTACTGGTAGCGAAATATTGGAATAAAATACAATTAATAACTACATATGAGTATTTTTTAATATCTCATGCCCTTTCTTGCCGATTAATCCGTTAATCAATTTATCATACATTTTTATCTCTCGCCTCATATTCTATAAGAGAAGTACCTATTGTAATGGGTCAAAATTTTCGAGTAAGAGTTTTTGGTGGATAAGCATGTTTCAGGGTCTCTACGATACGAATTTACTATTTTCACGTTGATGTTTGTGTGGCCACGATAACCAAATTTCATATTTATGGTTTTAAAAAGGATCTTAACACCGGATAAGATTTTGGTAGAAATTCGCAAACCGGAAGTAGTACTTTTTGAAGCTTGATATAGTTTTCCTTAAATATATTTTTACATTATTTATTTATGACACTTTTTGCAATTAAAAATAAAAGATAATATAATTATTTATGGGTACTGTTAATTTTAAATACAATTTGATGAATCTGGTAGTATTTAACAATAAAATAAAGAACAACTACTATTAAATTTTTTTGAAATTCCAGTATCTTGTTGACCATGATCGAATGAAATTAGTTTCTACACAAAATTTGAATAATTATGACAGTGACAGTACAGTTGACAGATTTTGCTTGCATCTTGATTTACATTATCGTTTACATATTACACGAACATGAAACTATTAAAATGTAACTATTTAGTAGATTAGTAGAATATGCAGAATTAGGCGAGAGGGCGTGTGTTGGCCACATCAGATTTTTTTCATTTAAATATTAGGCACTAATAGAGAAGGCTTTAATGATGAATAATGATTCAATTAAAGATGTTTTCATACAAACCACTATTCATTATCGGATTACATTCCTACTTAAAAAATTAATTTTCCATGACAAAAAGAAAAGTAGTTACGCTGCGTGCTGTACTCATTCTTGTTTCAGACTCCTTTGAACCCAAATCACTGCGGCTTTCAGAATTACATTCATATTAAGATGGCATGAATAGCAAGTCGATTAAGGCGCAGACATGTAATCAAAGAAACCTAGGCCCACACCATTAGTCTGTCTCTGCCAAAAATTGGAAAACGCTTTTCTCATCTTCACCTTCCATTAATATCTTTACGCACTGTGAAACTGTGATGTAGTAATTTTCTGTAGAGGTTTCCAGAACCATTTGATTACAAAGTGAAAGTGAAATTCATTCATGGATTGTCAAGTTAATGGAATTCGTTGTAGAGTTGCAAACGAGCATCTTATTCTATACATGTGATCCAAAATGAAATAAGATTTTCGTTATAATAAAACATCCAATTGTGTGAAAATGTTGCATTGTTAAGCCCATTTTACTTTGAGTAATATTGCAGATGCAAGTGCAACTTTTGACAAGTTGATTCAATATTGCATGAGTGTAATACAGAAATTGCACGGTCAACAGGCAAAAGCAATCTTGAGGCAATGGTTGCATGGAATAGAACATGTTCTAATTTTTATAAGGCTTGCAGGCAATTCACAGTTATTTCTAGTTATTTTTGGTTCGTTATGATGGTACCAACTGAACATAAACGTTAAAAAGATTATTTTGTGTTTGAAAGTTAGTGCGTTAGTGGTTATAATGACATTCTATCCTTATTTTCCAACAATATACAATACAACAAATCCAAGAGGTTAAGTTAACATAATATAGTAACAAAATATTGGCAAATTTATACATTAAATAATTAATTGCATGTTGCTGATGTTGCTTAGTGTAAAATGAAAAAAATGTCTTCTGCAATTTTCTTATTCAACTCTGACTTGAAGATTGCAGTTACCCGTTGCGCTTGCTCAATGTAAAATGGGATTTTAGAGTGATTTTTGACAAAAGTGTGTTAATTACGAAAATATGTTTTTATCTCCTGAAATGTAAACATAACAATCACACATCGTTGATGTCTGGTTGTTTTGACACTAATGCGGCCAAGAATCCCGATTGTTTTAAGCTTTAAGAGGTTATTTAAAAAGTGACTTTGTAAGCAAACAGAGAGATTAGGTACCAGAACACTACCTACTTTACGCAATTTATTGTTCAATAGAGTCCGAAATAAATAAAACAGATTAATTTTAAATGAAACATTTACTGACCTCATATCTTAGCAGTTGTTTCAATAAGGTTACTTGACATACATCTCACTTAACCTCATAAAAATACTTACAATATAGAAATAAACGCATAAAATATACAATTAACGTTTTGAGTGTTACAAAAGCATGACTAGTAAATAATTGGAGATATCAGTACCTATGAAATGGAACGTAACGTAAATTAGATTGTTAGGAATAGCTTTTCTGTATTTGTATATGCTTTTAATTTTAAATAAACAGTAGATCGCCAAAGCAATAAATAATTTGTAAAGAAACACATTGAACAGAAGTCACAAAGCAGAACAAAAAATGTTACAGAAATATAACAAATAGAATAAACAAAGAGTGCGATATTAATATGGCTCTTGATTTCAAACAAAAGGCAGAAGAAAACACTAAGAAATGGACGACCTCTTCAAAGAAAACGAACAAAAAATTGACAAAACGCAGGAATATAATGTAGAGGGGAACTTGAAGACGACAGATGAATCACCTAAATGGAGATTGGTCGAACGACAAAAAATATTTAGTGGAAAAACGTTGAGTACCTTCGCTATTGTTCTGCCCACATAATTTTGAAAAAATACTTCTTTTTTTGCAAATTTAATTAACTTATATTTTATTGTTATTTTAAAATTCTTTATAATATAAAATAAGTAGGTATGATATGAAATTCAAACGGAACAAAATTGTTAAAATATTGGAATAATTACATTACTTGTATTTATTTTATCTACAACGGTGCGCTAATAGCTAATTCGAAAACTAATTTGCGTGTCATTATTAATTTTTAATGGCACTTGTGTTCTTATGAATTCTTAATGACACGCATTTTTGTACGAGAAATAAAAATTCCGTCAAGTTTTTTTATAATAAATAATTATTAATACACACATGAATTTATTTTCAATGAAAAGAATTTCTGGAATTCACTCAACTTTATTTTATTTATTTCAACCTCAACCGGTTTCACACCACACTTGGGTCATCATCAGGAGCTAAAAATAATTAAATACATAAAATTTTAAAAAAAACTTAAAATATTACGAATAAATCACAATTAAAAAACTTACGTGAAAGTCAAAACATTTTTTGTTAAGTGTATTTATATTAAAATTAGCATTAATAATAAATAATTACATACTTTTGAATTATCTATTTTCTTCAGTATTCAGTATTCATTTTAAAATATTTCATAAAATCATCGGGCCAGCCTTATTAAATAAGCAAAACATAAAAATGAAAAAAAGTTATGAAGTTTACAACAAGATAAAAAAATAGCGACTACACAGACTTTTATAACTTGAAAATCCGTCAACCGTTAAAACTATTAGCTTGTTTTATAAAAATAAATTCATATCTGGTTTACCTACATAAGTAATTAAGTTTACGTCACAAGTAGTTAACATAAATAACAAATTTAAAAATAGTTCTTCCTTTGATAATGCAAAATATAAACCACGGTGTAAAACAAAGCAGTTAATTAAACATTTTCTTGGAAATTTTAATTTGCGCATCAAAGACTGACTTCACAAACTTTCATCATTTTCTCCGTTTTATTACCGAACATTTATGATACAATAAAATTGAAACACTTTAACACTTTTGCGTCAGTATACGAAGATAAATTTATGACAATAAAAAATTATCTCCACACTTATTTTTATGTTTTTGGGGAATATGGCATAAGTAGTATAAACTAAGCAAGTTGATAAAAACGCGTTAAATTTTATTTCGAATTTAATGGACATTCAAGTAGAACTATGTTTGGAACTTTTATTTGGTTTACATGATTCATTGTCACGAGAAAAAACCCTTATTTATACCTTCATATTTATATAGAAGGTGCGTTCGTTTATTCAGTTCTGATGTGCACACATTGTTAACATGTTGCACAGTATCCGTTCGTTTATTCACTTCTGTGCACTTTGTAGTGCACAGGATGCGTTCGGAAAATACTCGGCTGTGCACAACAAGCCCAAGCTCGGACTGTTAGGCACGGAGCGTGCATGTCACTTTTGGAGGTTAAAACAATCATAATTATGGAGAATGAACAGAACGAAGATTGTGCATATGCGTCAGATAATGTATAATAATTAATTTCGAATATTTTGCTTTAATAAGTCTCTTGTCAATGTCTGAAAATATCGAAGTTCTTAATAAATAACTCTTATATCCTCAGCATCGCACAGAATCATAAGGTGTGACATGAGTATTATCCAAAATGTGAGTCAATGAATGATGAAAATGAAAATGAAACAGTAGATATGTCAAAATACTGAACACAAGTTCAGAGACCGTTCGTTTATTTCGTTTATAAACGAAGTGCACAGTTATCACGTGACCGTAACTCAACTCATGCACAGCTCAAGCACACAAAGAATAAACGAACCAAGCTTATGTTGCGTTGTAACAACGATTTGTATTGGAAACAAATATCGCTAAATGTAATTTTATATTCTTGTTACATTTCATGTTTCACACCACCATAGCAACATAGAGCAACTTTTGTGTTTGTTTCGTGTTTCTTGAAATTTTCCTACAATTTACCCTATGTTTCTATAAATTACTTCTTGTTACCGCAACATGTTACCATGTTTCCGTTGGAAGCAAAACAGTAAATATCAAAGAACAATTAAGAACAAGTGTAAATAACTTTGAGTTGAAACGTTTTGTTCCATTGGTGGAGACATAAGTTTGTCACTATACTTGATTTAAAAACTAGGAAGAGCAATCTGAAGTTGGAGTGCTAAAAACAATCGTTTTTGATGGGTTGATGTCACCAGTTTTACACCAAACAAACTTTGTATAGAGTAAACAAATGAGTGTTCTCATCTTGTCTCGTGAGCTGTTGTCATTGTTAGTGACTGTTTCGTTTCACCGTGGTTTTTTGGTAATAAATTAATTTGTATTATTAAAATAATATTTGTGATTAATTAACAGACAATAGCTGAAATGTCAAATTTAATTTGACTGCGAAAAATCTGGTGATAATATTCTCTTATTTACACAGTGTAAATATGACACAGCGAGATATCTTAAAATCGGTCCTCCTAGTTTTTAAATTAAGTATAGTTACGGTTTATCACAGAGTTTAGTTTGGATCTAGAGACTATGTTGATTGAGTGGAGACACTATGTTCCATCTATTCGCGCAACAGGAACAAAACTGACACAAGGTTATCTTTTTGTTGTTTTGGTGGCGACACTGTTGCTTCCTGTTTCTATCCTTTGAAACCAATGGCAACATACACTACCACAAAGTTGCTCTATGTTGCTTTGGTGGATACGTACCTTTACACTTACACTGGTCAATAAAAACTAGCATCGCATACAAAACTGGCCAAGGATAGGTTGTCTACGACGTAAAAGTTAATTAATGGGTCTTTATTTACAACTATATTGTTGTTTCTTTTGCCATAAAAATAGGAATTTATTCTCCTTTGTTAAAACAAGACTTTGAATTTAAGGGTGCAACAAAAAATTCCACTACGACGCTTCTTTTCTATAACAATTGCTCGTCAAACAAAATGCAACTTTAAATTGATTCAACTTAGTTTTCTATTATATTTTTAAACGTAATGTTGAATGCGAGCGTAGCTGATGTAACCGCAAACAAAATACCGTCAATGTAAGCTTTAGAAAAGTTATAGAATAAAGTTTTAACAACCATGATCCTAGACTTTTAACTTTTAATACTAAACTAAAAATCTGACGTGGCCATCACACAACCTTCCGCCATATCTAGACTTTAAACAGAAATGTATACGTACAATTTTTAAAATATACAAATAAAAATCTAAAATATTCAAACACAGAAATTAGTATCACCTGAATCAAAAGATTCATTCACACGAAAACTCTTCTGTGTTGAAGCCATCCTCTGTTCAATTACTACATTTAATATCTTACTTATGACGCTTATGACTTATATAGCGCTAGTATGCCAACTTGTCACCCGTCTCATCTGTCAATATTTTTTATGCAGAAACAAAAATCAACCGAACATGGATTACAAGATTTCAACGTTTTATTTGATAAATTTATTTTTAAAATTTTACTGCAGTTCTTTAATGCTACCAGATAAAGACAATTTTTTTATAACGTAAGTTACAAATAACTTTGCCTCTTATTCTTATTACAAATAAATACTATATTTATATAAATTTTTAACAATTATCGTTTTCAATCTTCAAAAAATATCACTTCCGGTGAAGATATTGGTACCAAAATCTAATGAGCTCTTCCTATTCGTATACAATTGTGAAATACCAAATATCAAAATTTTTGGGTAATTCGTATTTGAGTTATGCGACATCCGGCATCGGCCCGGACCACACACATATACACACACACACACACACACACACACACACACACACACACACACACACACACACACACACACACACACACACACACACACACACATACATACAGACATCATCGAGAAACTATCAAAAATGAGTTCTAAGGACCCTAATTCGTGCTCATCCACTTAAAACTCACAACCCGATTTTTTGCATGAATCCAATCGCTTCCTTTACAGGTAAGCGGATGGTAAAAAGAAGCTATTCGTTCTCGTGGTCACATCATCTCATAGTGTCCTTGATTATGGAAACATTTATAATACTTTTTATTCAATTTTGACGTTTTAAACTGCTAGTATTAACTCCATAGAAACAACTTTAAATAAATGTGTATTCACCAGTGAATTAATACTTTTTAAATCACTCAACACAGTTTTAAATCACTCTGATGTCATTATTTCGTCAAAATGCATAAAAACAATGACAACTTGCCACTGACGACTACTTTGATTTTCTTTTTTGTCATGTCAAAATAAATTTATAATTCATATATATTTGAAATAATTTCGTCAAAATTGAATAAAATATTGTATAAACCACGTGAGATACGAATGTTTATTCACTCGAAGGAATTATCCCACTCGCCCTTCGGGCTCGGGGGTTAAACTTTCTTCTCTTGAATAAACATTCATGTATCTCACTTGGTGTATAAATATGTAGTATTATAACAATATTAATCAATATGCAGTCATATAATATTAATAAAAAATTACATGAGACCTAATAACCTTTATCTTGACCTACATTTCTGCGAATAAAAAGCATGTATATTTTACTCACATCAGCAATTCCCGTTCATTGAAGGCTCGTTAAAGCTGCACACACGAAATGATGTCTGAAACAGAAGAAAACTTTAGTTAATAATTATCTTGTCTTCTTGTCAGTCATGTGCTATTCTATACTGATTTATTTATTTTAAAATATCTGCGATTTATTTTTAATTCCTTCCTATTTTGAATCATGACATAATGCAGTTAATTATTTAGCAGTACAACACAATTATTTATTTATTTGAAGTCAGATTTTTATCGTGTTATGGCCGGTGCTAAATTATGAACAAATTTTATTTTATAATTCTGTATTTCCTAAATGAAAGTTTAATCGAAACATGATTTAAATTAAAAATATCAGTACTGGTAAAAACATAAAAAGTATAACTCTTATAATTATAGCGCGGATTTTAAGCTTTTTGCTTATTGGCGGCAATTTGCTTTGAGATCTCAAAGTTTCATAAAAAATGTTAACATTTGACACCATTTTTATTTTCCTTATTTTGCTTTTTTGCATATTTAAGCTTATTTTCACTTATTAGAGATTATTCGAAGTTAGTTGTCCTTTTCTTCATATACGGGGAATCCCATAAGAATGCCTCGTTAACTACGCTGCAAAGTTTTCATTATTAAAAGTTAGTATAATAGTGTGCACACAGTATTAGTTTCATGTACTAAAAGCTATAGTGTATTATGCCGAAAGTCGAAGACAAATCTTTGCCTGCAAGTTGGATGAAAAATTACCTACCCTGATTTCAGGGACGCAACTAAGGGTGGGCCTATATATTAATACAATATATCTACTTTTGTTTCCGTAAAAGATACATAATATTGAAAATATTTTTAATAATGCCTTACATAGTACTAGAGAAGATATGAAGAGATATAGATTTATACTTATTGAGGTAAAAGAAATGTTTATGAATATGAATAGCGGATAGAAAGATATTGACTTATTGCTGGTAAATGTTGTATTTTTTGAATAGATGTAATGTGTATTAACTTGCTAGTCTGAGTGCTCGTGCAATCTTTATCTATGCATACATATTTGGGTAAATTTTCTTTAACTTAATAAATACATAAGTATAACAGATTTCTTATTATATTTTTTTTTCTATATTTCTCTATGTTTTGGTCTTGTCCCTTCCTAGAATAATTTCTGCGGACTCCTATGCCTGTTAATCGCGTCAATCATTTTAATAATTTTTTCTTAGAAAAATGGAGAAATCTTACAATATTCTTGGTTCAAAAATCCAGCGTAGATCTGAAATTCTAAAATAAATATTTAATTTTATACCGCTCCCTTTTATTTATCTTCCGTTTGGCTACACATTTCATTTAATATTAATATAATAATCTCGTGGATTTACTTCTTACTTTATCCCGTAATAAAATATTTAATGAAAAACAAAGAAAACCTGCCGATATAAGAAAATTTCTCTTACAAAAAAGAATACAGCATCAAAGTCAATTAAAATACAATTTAACCCTCATATTCACTTGTCAGCGAAACCAGAAAAACGTTTCAGGTTGCAATCCGAGAATTCCTAACATAATTTGGCCACTTCTTTCAGCGCTAATCAATTTAGCAAGGGCTGTACGAACCTCGCACAAGAAACGCAGCTTCTCGCATTCGCAGCCCTGTACATTTCAGGGAGCTCAGCATTTTTCAAACTTTTAAGAATAATATGAAGTTAGAGATTAACATACGAATTGCTGTAAGCTATAGTTGATATTTTTAAATTTGAATATGCACTATTGTAATTCAAATAATCCTTAAATTTGATTTTTACGAGTTGGTATAAATAAAAACTTTAAAAACTTAATTATACAGTTTCCTTTAAATTTGTAGTAGGTTTACAACGTACAAGCAACTACGTTTGTACGTTTACCTAAGCTCTACGTACGTTTATTTTATTTTGTTGTGTACGTATTTTACAAAAACAAAGTATAATCTGCATTTACAAGTAAAATTTTAAAGTAGTATTTATGTAATAACACACAAATTTGCGCTAAATTCTTCCCTTGAAGTGTTGTAATTTGTTACATCTTCAAAGACATTTCATTATATTTAAAAAATACCTTGTCGCCGGGACCGCGCCTAACATGTTAAAATGTAAGGCGCTTTTGTGCAAAACTTTTTACTTTGCACCTACTGATTTTTCTGTGTACAGGACAGTTTTTAGACTGAAAGTTATTAAATATGAGAATTTTCTTTCTATTTTCAAACAATACCTATGTCAGTGTTTTTCAACCTTTTTGTATTGGCGCCTCCATTTTCCTTATAAATTTTTATTGCGTAAGATTAGTGTTCATGACGTAAACATTTCAGTATAACTGGATTGACAGTACTTACATTTTATTATTTATAAATTAACCTGTGCCTTGGAACCATATCCCAAGGTACAAGCAAATTATTGTCCAAAGGTACAACTAAGCAAATATTTTTATTAAATATAACGCAGTATTTGTTTAATTAACTTTTAAATATCAATGCAAAAAGTTTTCGAAGAAGTAACAATGTATATACTAACTTGACTATCAGACAATGAAAGGTACCAAATAGGTAGGTACTTAAGCCTCATTCACATAAGCATTTAGTTTTAAGGTTTGCATTTATGTTTATGTTTAAGAAAGTTTGAATTCATATAAATAAATACGAGCATTCACACTTCCCACTTTGAAGCACTGTGAATGCTCATATTTCTTTATATGTATACAAACTTTCTTAAACGTAAACATAAATGTAAACCTTAAAACTAAATGCTTATGTGAATGAGGCTTTGGTAATACAAAATGCAACGTACGATCAAAAAATACATTTCTCTCTGAAACAAACATTCATCTTCATAACTGCATGAGTGTATCAATTTATTTTCAACAGTATTGTCAAATTCTATTTGAAATTAGTATATTTAACGCTAGATGTGGCTGCAATTGATGTTGTCCAAAGGTACATGCGTCCCAAGGTATAACACTTTCCCCTATATTTTAAAATATCTAAGTATATTTGACTTGTTATTTCCATAAATCATTATTTTTAATGGGTACACTCTTATAGTTAAGTGCTGAAGGCGTCTAAAATTGACACTTGAATGTCACTGAAAGTGTATTGTTATTTTTATTACGTGTGACAGTTTGTAAAACACTGGTTTTCGGTGTAGCTTAATAAAGCTTGTAGAAGCGATCCAGTAACATTGGCAGTAGCGCCGCTTCTCAGTCAGTTTTTGTTCTTTCTTCTTTCCGTTTGTGTTTGTCTGCCGACGCGAACGTGTCTGCTGTAGGAAGGTCTTCCGTCTCTGGAATTTCACTTAGCCGAGGGAGAACGTATACAGGACACTGGGGATAACGTAGCAGCTCGCACTGTTGACCTAAGGGTCACCTAAGAAAGAAGGATAAAGGAAATTAGGTGGTTTTTGAATTCGGACATGTGTAGGTGCGTGTAGGCTAAAGGAACAGAAAATTGTTTTCGGTGATGTTATCCAGAGATAAGGCACGAAGAAGACTTTATGTTCTTTTAGGGATTACATGAAAATGTTAGGTATTTCTAAATTAAATTACAAACATTTTTAAATTCTTATACCTGCCTACATAATACGTTTGGGATTATGGAATTATGTAAATTCTGAAACTTTTCAAATCCACTTTGTCCAAATAAAATGTGAAAATTGAAAAATGCGTCACACACATGTGATTTAATTTTTTAATCGTAGTAAAATATTGATTTGAAAGTTTCATTGGAACATGGAGGGAAAACTTTATTTTTTATACTATCTTGGTGTGTCTTAAGGTGTACGTCTACCCTAAAATTTTATAGCCTTACAGAGGTATACGCCTTTCACATTTACTTTTATTATAATAATTGAAATATATGATGCTTTTACATATGAGTGTATTAACAAAGGATGTCTTAATTTTTTGTCTTTGGCCTAGGAATTTGAAGTAAAAAAATTAAAAATGACGTTTTTTGCGGTGTTTTGTCATTATTTGATATGATTTTTTTCGGTCACTATAAATTGCAAGAAGCATGCAGCTAAGCTTCCTTTTTCGAATAATTTTTCTTTACTTAATTTATTTAAAAAATACAGAAGTTATTATGGAAATACTGGAGCCATGTTTACAGTATTTTTCAACTTCAAAATGACATTGCATAGCTGGATGCGGGAAAATACGAGTTTCGGGCTGGTTCCAGGCAGCCGTAGTAGTGGGAAACAGAGTGAAATAGAAAAAAAGTAATATCGAGAGTATTCTAGGAATTATTAAAAACGGTAGACGAACCACTTAAGTAAAAATGTTGAGCTTATTAGTTATTACCATTGTTTTTTACGTTTTTTAAATACTAACATTATTTCAGTCACAATTTTTTATTCTGTCCATGTGAATTTCTGTTTATCACGATTGATATTTTCATTATTAAAACTCAGCTACAGGAAACAGTAAAATTTTACTGTCTGTTTTCAATTTGTTTGGTATTTCAAATAAAATCTTTATGCTTCTATAGATACCTACATACATACAGTCTGATACACAACTTCAAGCATAAATATTTTAATGGCATACTATTGAACGGCAGTTTTTGCAAAAAGCACATTTTTGAGACCACTGGATTGTTGATTGTATAATTGATATCTGATAAATTATGAATGGAAGAAAATAAATTTTAATTAATTGTGCAATTCCAAATAGGGATGTGAAATAAAATTAGCATATGATACACGTGCATAAGTGCTTTTGAAGCATTAACGACGTTAAAACTACTCCGCTTCGCATCGTTTGCTCTTACCGTCGTACGTGCCTTAAAAGCTTTCTTATATAAGTACACTGTATCATAATATAGGTAATAATTTAAATATGCATTAGAATTAGAAGTAAATATAAAATACAAATAATACTATACAAGACAGTGAATAAGTAAACAATAGCTATTAATATAACAAGTATATTATGCGATTTATAATACCAAAGACGTTGTTAAGCGACGAGGTGAAACCGAGTCTCTTTAAACATCCAAGGCGTATATTCACTTTATATTCAAAGCTTAATCGTATCATCAACGACAGCAATGTTTAAAACAAATCAACAATTTTATCTGTCAATTAGTTGACAGTTTGAATATTATGGAAGGTTTTGATGTTATGGTTGTATCTAACGTATTAAGTCCGTAACTAATGAATTATAAGTATCTAAGATATTATCAGTAACTAATGTATTATGTTGTTTATAATTATCAATAAATGTTGCATATTAAAAGATAATAACAGTTGATGATACGATTATAGCTATTAATATAACAAGAATATTATGCGATTTGTAATACCGAGGATGTTGTCAAGCGACGAGGTAAAACCGAGTCTCTTTGAACATGCAAGGGGGTTTAAATCGCATATATATTCGCGTTATATTCAAAGCTTAATCGTATTATCAACGACAGCAATGTTAAAACAAAACAACAATTTTATCTGTCAATTAGTTGACAGTTTAAATAGTATGGAAGGTTTTGATGTTATTACGGTTATATCTAATGTATTAAGATCGTAACTAATGAATTATAAGTATCTAAGGTATTATAAGTAACTAATATAATTATAATGTTTATAATTATCAATAAATGTTGCATATTAAAAGATAATAACAGTTGGTGATACGATTAATTATACTCGTATAATATGATAATTATTGTACTTATTCCTTTTATAATATGTATCAGTAGGTAAGAGAAGACAGACAAAACATGTTTAACTTAATCATAAGGGTTTAGATTAGAACATTACGTTATAATTTATAAGAGTAGCATTATGTATGACAATATTAATTTCATTAGTTTAGATTTTCTTAAATTTCCAAGCAAGGAACATTAACGACATTATTTTTTGCACGTTTTATCTACCTTCAAGTACAATCCCGCAGTTAATTCTAAAAACTTCCAATGAGCAAGGTTCGCTTTTTGTCCACGAAGTTAAATTAAACAAGTTGATCGAAAAAAATTCTGAACCCGAGCCAAGAACTAAATTTGTTGACCTCTGCGGATTACACAAGTCCACAATAATTGATGAACAGCAAAAAGAACACTCACTTGATAGAATTTCTGTTATAAAAATAAGTGAAAATAAACCATATTAGCAATATAATTTCTGCCAATTTGGCAACAAGCAAACTAATTTAATCTGCAAATTTATGAAAGAAGAAAGTGGCAGTAATTACGTTTCACGACGTTTCATTTTGCAGAAGCACAGTGTTAAATTAGCTCCTTTTGTGCTGAGAATCCTTTCAGGATTTTCTTCAAGATTGCCGGTCAGTGTGTTGTTTTGTTGACACATCGTTTTTTACTTTTATTGCACCTTTAGTTTAGTGCTCTATTCGGACACATTTGTAACCCGCCCTACAACACATTTTCGTATTATATGTTTTCCTGTGCAGTAAATGTGTTATTTTTTATACCGTAACTTTATTTTTTGTGTAATTTTATACTGTTATGAAATAGTTAAACTAGTTTTAAATTAATCAATAAATCATAAAAAATATTCAAAATATTTAGGTGAGGGCGGACTGAAATCAAAATTTTGTTTCGTGCATTTTCAGGACTACTGGCCCACATTTAGTAAGTAATAATGTGGGGTGGTACACGCATTTTTTAAAAATAAACATTACAGAAAACTTAGAAAAATTCCTTGTTATATAATTTAAATTAAACGTTATTTTCATTGTTCCTTTCATTTCAAAATTGTAATTTGAGAAACTCACAAGTAAGCAGGCACCCACGCAGCATTGTGTATGTCGGAAAAGCTCAGAATTTAAAATCCTTTTACATAAAAATAACAATGAAGAAGAAGTGACACAGACGAATTTTTTATATTTAAGGTTTTAAATATAAAATTGTATTTTTCAGATATGAAAAACATGTTTCACCACTCAGTATACTTTCCCTAGAAATAGAATAATATTATATTGTTCATAACAAACCGTTTAGTGCGCAATAGTTTGTAATTTAACATTTTCAAATTAGACCAAATTCAACATATTTTAACTTTAAAATATTTACTTTTGATTGGAGGAATGCAGCCTAACATATCTGAGTAGATTAGACTGTTCGGTGTTCGTACAATACAATATCATAAACTCGAATAATAAATTAATTTAAAAATAGACTATTTTTCTGGAACAAATCCTGACTGCATGGTACAACATATAGTATTAATCTTTTTACTATTATATGCATAAGAGATGAAAATAGTCCGCTAACTCCAAATTATTCATTTTTCAATGTTGGCAAAATGTTTAATTGCATTAAAAAATACACCAATTTTTGACAATAAATTAAGTATATAAAAAACCTAAATATTGATATATTACTGAGATAGCGGACTGTACACAACCTTTATTTAAAAGTATACAAAATTTCAAACTTGTAAGTTTATTTTTGCGGCTGTATTTTGTTCCAGAAAATGATCACTATTGAACAAATTTTGCCTATTTTACGGCGTAACTCACGATAGTGTCACAAAACGGCTGGGTTTTAACTTGTGTTTATCTCTGACGAAAATTTCTGACCGTTTTGGTAGGAGGAGGGTGGGGTAAACTTAATTTGTCAAAATGAAAATTCGGGATTCATGTTAGTTATAATATTCTCTTAACTAAAGAATAGTATATTGCGTCATAAGAGAAGATATAGGCATATTACTTCCCGAAGATTTCTTCGCACGAGCGAGCAAAGGGAGCGAGGGCAGCAAAAGCTGAGGGAAGTAATATACCGTTAGATTCGCGTAGGGCACTAGATATTTTACGTCACTCGGGGGAGGAAAGCAGTGTTTTCCTCTTGCTAATGGAGGGAGGGAAGCGAGTTTTCCCTCCCGCTCGGGAGGACCGTACTTGTTTTCCTCCCGGGCGGGAGGAAAACATTGCAAGAAAGGTGATTTCGAGGCCCTCGTGACGTAAAATATTGTGTGTCCCACGGGAGGGAAGGCTATTCCTCCCTTGGGCGACGCCGGCGCCCTCGCTCGGGCCGCCGCTTGGCCCGCGGGAGTAATAGCAATTACTCCCTTGGGCGAAGACGGCGCCCTCGCTCGGACTCGCCTGCGGCTCGCCTTCGGCTCGGGTCGCCGCTTCGCCCGCGGGAGTAATAGCTATTACACCCTTGGGCGAAGCCGGCGCCCTCGCTCGGACCGCCGCTTCGCCCGCGGGAGTAATAGCACGCTTCCCTCCCTAGGTGCACAAAATACTATTTCCGCATTCATGAGAAGCACGATTAAATAAAAAGAGTTAATTTTGTAATGTTCTACAATCCTATGAAAGTGTGTCGCTTTTCTGTTCACAACTCAGAAACCAAAACCATGGCAACATGTACCTTAATAACAAAAAAATCTGCCAGTAATAAAAAAAATTATAAATGTATTGATAACTTTCAGTATGGATAAAAAAATACCTCTTTTATAATGTTGATTTGTTCATCAAATTAATTGACAACAATAAAGTGCTATCATTCGAAAGGATTACACTATAATTATAATTATTTAAAAATGAAAAAAAATTGTAAATATTCAAAACTAAGTAATGAAAGTACAAATTTGACGTCATATAAATTCTTATTTAAATGAGAACATTTCAAATTTTCTAGCAGTAACTTGAATCTATTAGAAATTATGAAATATGTCTAATTTTTCGTCTACTAGAAAATGGCACCATGTATACATTAATAGATTGAAGTTATACATTTTTACATGCTATTATTTCAATTTTAATTTTGAAATTCATGTGGTATTTCCAATTCTTATTGAGCGTGGTATCAAATTAATAACTCAGATGACAATCAAAGAAGTTTCCTTTGTAAACATTTTACGTGAAACCTATTTCGGATCTGAGGTAGTTGCCTTTTGTCCAGGCTGAGTTCTGTCTCGGTTAGAGTTGAAGTTTATGCACTTTAATAAAACTTCAATATTAGAAGCATTATGTTATGTTTCCCCGGTACAGAAAAGACTTAAATGAAAAACATAAACTTTTATAAGAAATAAAATATTGAAATGCAGCAATATATCTGACAGTACGTATAATGCCAAACTACATATTGCTGTTTGCCGTTTTAAATTCGGTTTTAGTAGAATTCATCAAATATTTTATTATTTTACAATATAACTGTAGTAGCATAAATTTATTTTTATTGCATGCCACTCTTAAACTCTTTCATATTATGATATATGATTTATTGATTTATATTACAAAAATACATAACTTTTATTATTTTAATAAATAATTATATTTCTGCACTATACGATAACACATTGAAACAAAATTTTCATACAATATTTTATTATTTTATGAAGATCCTGTGTCAATAAATTTAATTTTTTACGCTCCACATGTATTGAAACATTCAACATTAAGCTCGAATGATAATAACCATCAATCACATTTATTTATTGAAATATTTCAATTTTTCAAAATTTTAAATAATCATACGAGGGGTCGTTTTTATATTTCCGGACTAGGCATAGCAACAAAAAAAAATTATTTTTCAATATAGTTCCCCTGCTTTTGAATACAGGTATAACACCGTTTCAATAACATCTTTAATCCAGTATAAAAATATTCATTTGGTTTTTCCGCAAAATAGCCCTCAACAGCTGCTATAAGTTCGTCATTGTCCCTAAATTTTGTTCCCCTTAGTGTTTTTTTGAGATTTGGGAACAAAAAATAGTCACTAGGTGCTAGATCTGGACTAGAAGGCGGATGTTCAATTTCTTCGAAGCCACAATCAGCTACAACAGCTTTTGAAAGTCTGGACTTGTGCACTGGTGCATTGTCGTGGAGCAACAAGACACCTTGCGGCAGTTTTCCGCGTCTCTTCACTTTAATAGCATCTCTAAGGCGATGCATCAGGTTTGGATAATACTGTAATTGCTAACTGCTAATAGTCGCTTCTTTAGTCTTGCATCCTCCAGTACCAAACACTTGGTTTTTTCAACAACATCTGAAGTGATCACGTCAACAGGGCGCCCTGGACGGGGATCATCATCCAGTGATTCTCGACCATGTTTAAACTCGCAAATAGTTGACTTAGAAGGGCAATCATCCCCGTATACAGCCAACATTTCTTCAAGAATAATTTTTGGAGGTTTTCCTTGTTTTTTAAGGAATTTTATAACAGCCTGGTATTCGATTTTATTCATTTCGATAGATATACAACACGCGACGACACAAACTGACAGATAATAAAATTAATTATGTTGCAATTGTTTTGTAAATTGCCACACAAGTTACCAAGGCATATGTGATTAAAAAACAGCATAATGAAAAATTGCATCAAAATTCTAAACAGCCCAGTCCGGAAATATAAAAACAACCCCTCGTATCACCACAACCACTCCTTTTTCAAATACTCGGTATGTGGGTGCTTGTCAGAATAGAATTATAACCACACTATACTACTGCTACACTCTCATTCGAAATGAGCCTAAGTATAACAAGACCAAGCAATAATTGAATTCCTAATTTAATAATTGAAATAGCTAGCTCTAAACTGATTACGAACCATAATGTGCATATAAAATTAGCAAGTATGGAAGCGTGCATGAAATTTACGAGATCCGAGGTAAATTGATGTTTGTTTTCAGAGACATGTTTGCTAACTAGGTTTGATAAACAAGTACCTGAGCATGCTGCAAAATTTATAATAATACATTAGTTTCAATTTTGTTAGAAATATGACAATTTTAAATTATAAGGTAGTCAACTATGCAAAAGTTGTTACGGAATATTAACTAGTTTTAAGTTTTAAGCTTCAAATTTACTTAAATACAAAATAACAAACGTAGCACGGATTTGCAACTGTTTTACATATTTTTCACTCGCGTATTTTGAACTATTTTTCATCTTGCTTTTATGCATGTATAAATAAATACTTGTCTTATTTTCTTGACGTTATTGAGTAAAAATTTCGCAGTTGTTTTACATTTCCTGGATATAATTAATTAGGTAATTAATTAATTAATTAATTAACAACAATAGTTTTATGTCTGGTTGCTGGTTTATTTGTAAATAATAATAATAATTTTATAAGGATAAATATTTCTTTTAGTTTTATTCGCTATATTAAGGATTATGTCTGCGTAGCAAAATTTCGCGTGTATGTATAAAAAAATTAAGAAAAAGTAAATTTTACACGAGTCATACAAGCTGTGCCTGTACTTCGGGAAAAAATTAAGAACTGGAAGAATTTTTGAACAATTTGCCAAATTTTGCGATACCTAAAAGTAGCGTTTTTTATTGAAAGCAACATAATTTAAACGAATATTCAACATCAGATATTATTAGACGTGTTGTGTAAGCAGAGATAGGAAATTTTTCGATGTTTTTGTCATTGAAAAAGTGACTGCATGTATTGCGATTATATTAATTTAATCACAAAACTCGTCAGAATATTATATTTAATAAGGAAATAACTTGACATATTGCAAAGAATGGTGTATGAAACTTGTTCGTAAAGTGTGTTTTTTATACTTGTTATTCTTAGAACAGTCACTTAGCTCGTATTCTAATCTTGAGCAACATGTGTAAAAAGACTAACTTTACGAACATGTACCATATTACACTACTTTTACGTACTTTTGCGTATGGCAAAGTAATTTCATTTCAGTTGTTTTAGTACAGATGTAATATGGCGTTCTTGGCAAAAAGTTTGATGCTTATGCCGTGATTATGAATTAATTATTAAGAGAAAAATTTCCAAATCTTCATTCAAGAACTGTCTCGGATGAAAATTTTTTACAGCTTTTTTCACTTATACAAAAACTGAGAAGTGCAATCCCACATAAAACAATTCCTTGTACCACAAAAACTTGAGGTTTATTATTTACAACAAATTTAATTTCTAGAATTGTAAGAAAAGACACCCTAAAGCAAGTCTCCAGTTGAGAAGAGTGCATTGGGTATTCTGTAGCAGAAGCGCGGCGTGGCAAAAAAGGGAGCAAGAAACATTTCTCACAACAGAAACCGAGAAACCTCTTTCCGCTACCTCGTCCTGCGGTTCCACATAATTCGATGTGACATTAAAACCTTTTTAGAACCTTGCCCGTTGCCCTGTATACATAGGGACGGTCTCTCAATATGAAGTTATGGCTGCGCTAAATTTACGAACGTACGTATAAATTTTTAACATTTATTACTTGTGAAAAGTTTACAAGATGCCAAATTATATCACTCAAATGATATAATATGATAGGTAATACTATAGTATAGGTATAGGTACCTCTATATACTTAAGCCTCATTTGCACCGACTCTTTTAGTGCTTAATGCATAATTATTTGTGCGTAAAGCCCCGTTCACACGGTGACAATTCCTGTCTTGATAGTACTTCCATGACAATGTGACAGTTACTGTCAGCCAACCGTTCACACTGGTCTCCCGACACTGACAGCTGAGCCATGGAGGAAGCTGCAGGTTTTGTAGTTGTCGCGGCAGCACTGTCGCAGTATCAAGTTTGGCTTGATACTGCGACAGGACAGTACTGTCTTGACAGTTTCTTCGTTCACACCATGACAGAAGTCACGATAGTCGCTATCGTGGCAGGAACTGTCGTGACTTTCTGTCATGGTGTGAACGGAGCTTTAGGCGTAATGTATAATGATTATTTATTAAATGACCATTTCCACCTATTTTGTTTAAGGACTAACTAAATTTTGCGATATTAAGGAATGGAAGAACTGTTAATTTCGTAAGTAAAGTATTAATTTCCATATTTAGAAACAGACAGAAATTGACAACTCGAAACAAATAATAAATATGAAACAAGTCAATCATTATGCTTGTATATAGGTACATTACGCCTTATGTTTGGAGTTTGCAAAGTTTTGTTCTTATGCGTTGCTCGTAGTACTTATGCATTTAAACATAGTTCGTAAGCATTAAAACAGTTGGTGGAAATGAGGCTTTACAGTATGATATGAGGCTACCACACCCAAGTTGGGTAAAAGAAACAAGGACATTCTTATGGATATCTACATTGAAAAAAATCGCATAATTTTTTTTAAAAACGTTTATTTTTACCTACCGCTTACCTGTAAGGCAGGTATTGGAATCATGCAAAAAATGGGGTAGTGAATTTTAAGTGGATGAGCCCGAATTAGGGTCCGACAACTCTGTTTTGATAATTTCACGATAATGTCTGTATGTATGTGTGTAGTCAGGGCAGGCTTATTGGAGGTCGGATAACTCAAATACAAATTATCCAAAAATTTTGATATTTGGTATTTTACATTTGTATACGAATTGGAAGATTTTGGTACAAATATCTTCACCGGGGGTGATATTTTTTGAAGATTGAAAAGATAAATATAGTAGGTATTTATTTTTTAAAAACGAACTAAAATATTTTTCTATTTGGCAATTTATATAGATGAAGAAATTGAGCGCAGCTTGATCAATTTATTGGTGAATAAATTGGATCGTGTAAAACCGGCTTTAAAGTTATAGACCAATCATTTCTTCACTCATGCGCTAACTTCAATACAGCGGACTACGTACCTACCAGGTGCAAATGAGTGCCAACTGAACAAACCAATAAAAAAATATCGGTATTAATAAATTTTACACAATATGAACACACAAAATTTTTCGCCAGTTACACCACTCGACAAATCACATGATCACCGCCCGATATAAAAAACAAATTTTAATTAACCCGTTTGCATTGTTCTTACTTTTTTAATCAGCGTATTATTGTTTTGCCGAATGTAATTGCAGGAGTAAATATTATCGGTTCATGATACAAAATCCATTGTAGATTTTTTACTGTGCGTGTAAACTGGCCAAACAGAATGTAATCGAATGCCGCATGTTCTGTTTTCCCAGAGGGCTGCAGTGATTGTTAATTGAAATATGTGACGCGTGGTTTGTTTTGCACTAATGTCATTCAGAACGACGTATCCTAAGAGATTTTAGAGAACTAGATCAAACATCAAATCGCTCACAGAATGCGGAAATAAATTGCGAGTTATATTGACTATTTGTTTATTTAGAGCGCTCGTGCAGATGTTAATGGGAGACCGAGTGCATTACTAAATATACAAACTAACATAATTATTATACCCATAATGAAATCTCAACCTATATACAATAAAAACGAACCCGTAAAAACGAAGTTTTTCACTATAAATCCTTTATTGTATGTGAGACTCGATCGATATTTATTTAAATTTTTTGTGCACAGATTTTTGTTTCGTTTTTCACTGCGTAATCACTTTTCCGGTACTAATTTTTACAGCCCAGTTTTTGATGGTGGACTGACATTGTTATATGCCTATAGGTATATTAAATTATATTTAATAATTCTGAATATCCTATAAAAAAAATTAAAGTATAAGCTCCCAATCTATGTTTTTTAAAAATCCTATCCTCTTTGTTCTTTGATTCATCATGAAAAGATAGCTAGGGAAATAAGATAATACTATCAAAAATTTATAAACCTGAGGTATATAGATTCGAAAGGCAAACATTTTTTACAAAATCTAATTTTACTACGAATGTGGTTAACAACAGTTACTGTGTTTTTGAAAAAGGCAGCCGTGCTGTTACCGTACTAAATTTGAACCAGATCATGCAGTACATTTTGGGATAGCTAGCTGCCATTTTGTTTCAAGATGGCGGACTAACGTTTTAATATACCTATGTTTCAAGACAGATTCTTAGCTATTATTGTACCAAATTTGAACGCAATAGTTACAGTACATTTTGAGATGTCCGCCATTTTGTTTCAAGATGGCGGATTGACATTTTAATATATCTATATCATCTTGGCTATTATTGTACCAAATTTGATCGCAATCGGTGCAGTACATTTTGAGATAGCTAGCCGCCATTTTGTTGCAAGATGGCTGAGAATCTGAAATTTTACCATGTTAGGTGACAAAAGTTTATTTGCAAAATTTCAGTTCGGTTTTAAAAAATTTATTTGTTTTTGCAGTATTATATTTATTATTGTATCAAATATATTTAAATAAAACGACGCAAATGTTCCCCTTTATAATAAGTCGTTTGAGGTATATAGCATGTCTACCTAACCTAGTCACTTGTTATTATAAGTTATTTGAATAAAATACAGAAAAAAATATATAAATAACAAACTCAACAAGATCATACAATCTGAACAAACGTAACAGTACCTCCTCAAGCAGAGATTTGGAGTGATCTGACATAGGGGGGCCATCAGACGTGACACACATTTAAAAAGGTGTTCCAAGGGACACATTATGTCGTTTCTGAAATCGGGACAACGTTAAATTGTGAAATAGGAATAGGAACAATAAAAACAATACAATTTTTGTCTAATAATAATATATAATATACACTGCATTCGTGGTTGTGGTTGGTACTCTTATTGCAGTTAACAACTTTATTTACATGGAAATCTTACGAAGAAGACGAGTAAAATATAAAATAAGTAAACACTTTAAAGCAAAATTGTGTGATGCGTTTTCTGATCAATCACATTTTCACTCGCTACTGGCAGTTCTGCTTTATATGCAGATTTGTGTACCAAGCTGACATATTTATACAGTGCCATATCGGTGCCTGCGTATACTTACAACGTCAACGAATCTTTTTAACCGAAAACAAATATGCACATAATTATTTTTTTAAATTGCGAAATTAATATTTGTTAATAAACCGATTTGTTTACAAGCAGTTTCCTAGTGCGTTCTTGCTTTCATAGCTAGGTGTCTCTTAAATATTTTCTTAGCACTCTCACGAATAATGCAAGGAATCGATTATATAAAACAAAATTGATAAATACGCAATAATAAGGCCATAATTCGTAATATTAAAATGTATAAATTAATTCTTATTTTCTAAAATGTTTGTGACTAAATCAAAATATAATTTTCGTGCTTGTTAAGGAATATTATCTTTTCATTTTATTAAAAATGAAATTGAATATTTTTAATTTTTTGCAGAAATTCATTCTGTACCAAATGTTTACAACAAATGTTTCTGTCAAACTTAACTACATTAAATCAAGTAAATTTTCTAATAAAAGTTAACTATTCCCAGTTCATTACGACATCGTCTTTAAATGATGCCAAACGTAGTTAATTGTAGTATTTAGCGTGAAAAAACCCCCTTTAGTAAATTCAGACACCCGGAAACCTGAACACAATTGTTTATTCTGCTTATAGAGCGTATATTATCCTAAACAACAAACTACTTACCTACTGAAGATACATATTAATTATCTACAACAGTGTTTAATGAAGTCTGAATAAATTAGAAAGCAGCCGATTCTAAACATTTCGCCTGTAATTTGGATTAGAATTTCCGGACGTTACTATAAACTTTATCCGCGAGACAACTGAAAATAAAAGACGCGAAAATAAAATAAAACTTGTTGCTTAATCACTGTCACTTATGTTTATAAACAGGAATAGCAAACAAAATAGAAAAATCAAAACTTCTGAAACATCCCACGTCTAAGCTGCTCAGTGCTCATAATGAGCACAAATGTTAAATGCTAAATCGTACATGAATAAAACACGCAACCTTTGATGATGCTTTAAAATTTTATGATGTTATGCACAGTTTAATTAAGAAAAATCAAAGAAAAATTGCCTTTGGCGAACTAATTTCAGTAAACAAAACATAAATATTTAAAATATGTTTCATAATTTAAAAATATAAATCTATAGGTAAAATTAGTAATACACACCTAACATAATAAATACCATAATCCATAAACGAGCAATTTGTAAAGAGTAATATAATTTGTAGATTGTAGCAGTTGAAGAATCTAACCTCGACTCAAGTATAAATTTAAAATAGTAATAGTAGTGCCATAGTTATGATTTTCGTGCGACTAGGGCTTTATGGAAATATTTGTCACTCGGTTGCATCGTAGTTTCCACTACTGCCGTAGATGTCTCTTTAAATTTTTTTTTGTTCAAGGTTAAATACCTTTATATTTAAAGTTAATTTTTATTAGGGTAGAGAAACTTCACTGTTTATCCCAGTGTTTGTACAAAAATAAATACAAATTTAATTATAAAAATAATTGTATCAAATATCACAATCAATTTTAATAAAATATCAATATACCTTTAAAAATGTACAGTTTTACGCCTTATAATTTAAACGAAAACTATTTTGTACCTTTAAACTACACGTATTTATGTTCACCGTGAGCGACAGAACTGCGCTCAAGGCAGCCCCGATGCTCACTTTGTAACCGACACATTGGCTATCATTCCCCTCATACCTAAGTTCGAGAGCTGCTCGGACAGCAGCTCATACAACGAAAATGGGTATAGCGTTGAATCACGCCGCGTCAAAGTATCACCAATAGTAAGCCTACAGGCATATTTGATGGATAGATAGATAATTTTCCTTTTTTTCTTCCTAAGCTACATTTTATCGTAATTAATTGAAGTGTTTATTTTTTTTGATCTGACTAATTAATTTTATTTTTCATGGCCTCTGTAAACAGCTCTAATATATCAAATTTAATTTTCGTTTATCTCGTGACAGGAACGTTTTATATCAAGAAGGGCTCGTTGAATGCAGTTTTTACTTCCTTGTACAGAGTAAAAAGAAAGTATTGTAATCGCGAAAAATTTCGGTTTTCAGATTTTGATGGAAATATCCGTTTTGACCTTTTCTGATACCATTATGACTAGTTTCGTCGTGACGTCTGTACGTACGGACGGACGTATGTGTGTCGCATAACTTAAATACGGTTAGACGTAGAAAGTTGAAATTTTGTATTTAGGACTGTTATAGCATCTAGTTGTGCACCTCCTATTTTTGGTTTCAATCTATAAACCGGAAGTAGTACTATTTTCAAATATTTCGATAAATATTTAATTTGAGACAATATTTTTAATTTTAAATGAAAGATTATGTGATTATTACCTACAATTGGTATTTTATAATTTTTTTTGTATCTGGTATCATTTAAGAATAATTAAAGTATATATTTATAATTTAGTATTTCGGTATCTTGTAGTCCATGATCGATTATCATTTGTTACTACGTAAAATTTAAATGATTATGACATGACAGTGACAATAGTAAAATATGCTTTATATCTTCTTCTGCAGTTTAAATAAAATGACTAAAATATATTTGTTAGGATTTGTAGCAGTAGTAGTAGTACCTACTTATATATTAATATATTTGTATAATAAGTAAAAAAAAAAAATTAGGTATGGCGGGAGGTCTTGTGGTGGCCACGTCAGATTTTTAAATATTATTCTACATTTTAGTTGTTAAGAAAAGTATGAACAGTTTAATAGGCACACAAGGAAGTCATGTGGTGTCCACGTCAGATTTTTTATTCTGCAATTATTTAAATAATGTATCAGAACAGTTTCATTTCCTACTAGCAGCCTCGCAGCCCTTATCCTCGAGCCGCCTCTGACGTTTACGTATTCTGATTGCCAAGTTAGCTCGCTGATTTTCAATAACGAACGCACCTTACTGTGTAGGTACAAACTTGTGCATCCTAACAGTGTGCCAACTATAGCGCCACAGTTCCGCTTATCTCCGACAATATTGCACGTTTCCCGTGCAACCAACGGCAAATAATATTCACGTGTCTGAATAGCTGATGACGCCCTAATCCTGTTATTATCAGAAGTCCGTGCGTATATGAACTAGTAGTTGGTTCCGCCGTCGCTACGCAGAGGGGCGTTGGGATCGCTCGCTCGCTGATAACGGGAAACAAGCGTTGCTAAATGCCTCCACGCGATAATGGTGACGCCTGGCGGGGTTATTTCAAAGTGTGGCGTTTTCGCTAATGATTTAATGCCCTCCTGAAGCCAGCGGATAGCGAGGATACTGATCCCGGAAACAGGAAACAGTGAAACAGTGAAACAGTGAACCGCTAAATTAACTTATGTTGTACTTTGTTTTTCAGTTGGAAAATGTTTGGGAGATGAGGGTAAGAGGTTATTGTTTCAAAGTTAGTTATTGCCTCTCCAGACTGTTAATGTAGGTATATAATTTAATTTGATACCGGAAATTTATGATAACTGAATTTTTGTTTTAAATGATTAAATTAAAATTACTTCAGAATAACCTCAGAACCGCGCAAAATTGCTCTTCGACATCCAACATTTCAAATTAATTATTAAAAAAAAATCTGACGTGGCCATCACACAACCTTCCGCCATATCTCCACTTTAAACAGAAATGTATACGTACAATCCGGTGCCCATTTAAAATATAGAAATAAAAATCTAAAATATTCAAACACAGAAATTAGTACCACCTGAATCAAAAGATTCATTCACACGAAAACTCTTCTGTGTTGAAGCCATCCTCCGTTCAATTACTACATTTAATATCTGAATATGACTTATATAGCGCTAGTATGTCAACTTGTCACTCGTCTCACCTGTCAATATTTTTTACACAGAAACAAAAATCAACCGAACATGGATTACAAGATTTCAACGTTTTATCTGATAAATTTATTTTTTAAATTTTACTGCAGTTCTTTAATGCTACCAGATAAAGACAATTTTTTTATAACGTGAGTTGAAAATAACTTTGCTTCTTATTCTTATTACAAATAAATACTATATTTATTCAAATTTATATAAATTTTTGAAAATTATCTTTTTCAATTTTCAAAAAATATCACTTCCGGTGAAGATATTTGTACCAAAATCTAATGAGCTCTTCCTATTCGTATACAATTGTAAAATACCAAATATCAAAATTTTTGGGTAATTCGTATTTGAGTTATGCAACATCCGGCATCGGCCCGAACCACACACATACACACACACGCACACACACACACACACACACACACACACACACACACACACACACACACACACATACATACATACAGACATCATCGAGAAACTATAAAAAATGAGTTGTAAGGACCCTAATTCGTGCTCATCCACTTAAAACTCACAACCCGATTTTTTGCATGATTCCAATACCTTCCTTTACAGGTAAGCGGAAGGTAAAAAACCTATTGTGTGATCCGTGGTCAAAACCCCCCATTTTTATTGCAGATTCGGAGTGTACAGCTAAAATTAGATAGGTTTTGTTTGAAACTTTTTGTCGAATCGCAAACATTCGATTTATAGTACTTTTCGATAAATTACACTGAAAAGTGGAAAATAAAAAGTTCGTATTCATTAATTTGACAGGGGATACTTAATGGTGCTAAATTGAAAGCACTCTCTCCCCGGGGCAAAGTATCATTCCATAACTTTTGTAAAAATTTAGAACCTCCTGGAATTTTAAATTTAAAAAAAATTCTTTAAGATTCCAAAGTTATCTCCACCCCGTCCTCAGGATTTGGTTTTTAAACTCTCGCCCCATATTCTGTAAGAGAGGTATTGTAATGGGTCGAAATTTTCGAGTATGGGTTTTTGGTGGCTAAGCACGTTTCAGGGTCTCTAGAATACGAATTTACTATTTTCACGATGATGTCTGTATGTGTATGTGCGAGTATGGACGTATGTACTGACGATTTTTTGTCTACGATAACTTGAAAAGTATCAAACTGGTTATAAAAAAATTTAATAAGATTTAATAAGGATCTTAACACCAGATAAGATTTTATAAGAAATCCGCAAACCGGAAATAGTACTTTTTGCAGCTTGATATAGTTTTCCTTAAATATTGGTACATTATTTATTTATGACAATTTCTGCAATTGTAAGAAAATATAATTATCTATGAGTACTCATTTTAAATACTACTTTTTACCTTCCGCTTACCTGTAAAGGAAGGTATTGGAATCATGCAAAAAATCGAGTAGTGAGTTTTTAGTGGATGAGCACGAATTAGGGTCCTTACAACTCATTTTTGATAGTTTCCCGATGATGTCTGTATGTATGTGTGTATGTGTGTGCGTGTGTGTGTGTGTGTATGTGTGGTCCGGGCCGATGCCGGATGTCACATAACTCAAATACGAATTACCCAAAAATTTTGATATTTGGTATTTTACAATTGTATACGAATAGGAAGAGCTTATTAGATTTTGGTACAAATATCTTCACCGGAAGTGATATTTTTTGAAGATTGAAAAGATTAAGTGTCAAAAATTTCTATAAATTTGGATAAATATAGTATTTATTTGTAATAAGAATAAGAGGAAAAGTTATTTGCAATTTACGTTATAAAAAAATTGTCTTCATCTGGTAGCATTAAAGAACTGCTGTAAAATTTAAAAAATAAATTTATCAAATAAAACGTTGAAACCTTGTAATCCATGTTCGGTTGATTTTTGTTTCTGAATAAAAAATATTGACAGGTGAGACGGGTGACAAGTTGGCATACTAGCGCTATATAAGTCCTAAGTAAGCTATTAAATGTAGTAACTTAACGGAGGATTGCTTCAACACAGAAGAGTTTTCGTGTGAATGAATCTTTTGATTCAGGTGATGCAAATTTCTGTGTTTGACTATTTTAGATTTTTATTTGTATATTTTAAATGGGCACCGGATTGTACGTATACATTTCTGTTTAAAGTCTAGATATGGCGGAAGGTTGTGTGATGGCCACGTCAGATTTTTTGAAATTCTAGAAAAGCAAGTTTTTTAATTATTATAGGATATCTGGATGTCCCATTTTCTTGAATGAAAAGCTTACTAATCATTGCATCATCTTGTTCATTAAAAAATCTGACGTGGCCATCACACAACCTTCCGCCATATCCAGACTTATAAACACAAATGTATACGTGCAATCCGGTGCCCATTTAAAATATACAAATAAAAATCTAAAATATTCAAACACAAATTTGCATCACCTGAATAAAAAGATTCATTCACAGGAAAACTCTGCTGTGCTGAAGCCATCTTCCGTTCAATTACTACATTTAATATCTTACTTACGACTTATAGCGCTAGTATGCCAACTTGTCACCCGTTTCACCTGTCAATATTTTTTACGCAGAAACAAAAATCAACCGATCATGGATTACAAGATATTAACGTTTTATTTGATAAATTTATTTTTTAAATTTTACTGCAGTTCTTTAATGCTACCAGATAAAGACAATATTTTTATAACGTAAGTTGCAAATAACTTTTCCTCTTATTCTCATTACAAATAAATACTATATTTTTCCAAATTTATATACAATTTTGACAATTAACCTTTTCAATCTTCAAAAAATATCACTTCCGATGAAGATATTTGTACCAAAATCTAGGGAGCTCTTCCAATTTATATACAAATGTTAAATACCAAATATCAAAATTTTCGGGTAATTCGTATTTGAGTTATGCGACTAACAACCCTTGACCACACACACACACACACACACACATACACACACACATACACACAGACATCATCGTGAAACTATCAAAAATGAGTTGTAAGGACCCTAATTCGTGTTCATTCACTAAAATTTCACCACCCGATTTTTTGCATGATTCCAATACCTTCCTTTACAGGTAAGCGGAAGGTAAAAAGTGCTATTATTTTGCGAATTTTTGTAAAAAAAATTATTTGTGAGCAGTATATCTTTTTATATTTGCCATTAAGTTTTTCTTTCAGTGATTAGCATGAGTATTTAGTACTACGTGCTAATTTTATACATAACCATTGAATATAATTACCTACTGATTAAATTAGTCATCTAAATGTTTAACATACAGCAGACTCATCAGTTCACATCACTGCACGACATCACCACAAATATATTTCATTTACCAAGACACTGTTAACAACAAACAAACATGCTAACAATTAACATTGTTTCATTTGCAGAAATTCTGCACCGTATGATGGTAAGTGAAATTTCTGTTGTAATTAAACAATCTTACCGTTTCTCGCTATTATTTTATCTCCTATATGTGCTTCAAGTTATTCAGTCTGTAAATTTAACTAATATATTCTCGCAATACAGAAATTATAATTATGTTCTTGTATGTTCATAGAAGACAATTTAATGTTGTTATTTCTTAATGGCATTTCAAGACACACTAACTGCAATAAGGTATACTCAGTCATTAAATTATGTTTTGTATAAAGCTATTAGTTTGACAGACAAACAATAAATTGTTATCAATTGTTCTTTTTTTAATAAACAGCGTTTCACATTCTACATCAGGATAAGAAGAATGTGTATGGAAAAGAATTCTTTTATTTTGAATGCTTAAAATATAAAGAGGAAACGAAAGGGGAACTCGAAGACAGCCTAAAGAGCAGTTGGGAAAATAAATGTCTACGGGAAAACAAAATGAAGGTAATTTAAAACAAACATTAATAATATATTATTATGAGATATGAAAGAAGTATTTTTGTAACGTTTTTGGTTAAAATAGCTTCTGCTTTGTATTCCACTTTATAGCTTATATAAACGTTTTTATGCTCCCTGTATTCTGCAAAAGATATTTACGTTATTTAAATAAAAAATAACGTACCTGGCATGACTTTGTAAAACAATATTTTTATTAAATCGTACAATTATGTAAAAAGATCTAACCTTACTTGTATGTATAAGGTACTTAATAACAAAGAAAATAAAATAACAAGTTCGGATATAATAGTATAAGGAAGCTGAACATTATACACTAGGATTACAAATACGAATTATAACATTATAACGTCCGATTATAGATTTATACAAAAGTAACATAAGTACAATGTTTAATATTTCAGACTGCCATGTTTGAACAAAACAAAAATATTTATTCTGTCACTCTGACAGTTGACAGATTTGAATTGTTCTAATTGATTTATTGGATCATAAGGATTCACTGATCAAAAAAATAATTATTATTTTGTTTTCCTTCTTTTCTTCCTAATGCCTAGTGCACACGGAGAAACTTTTTGACATGTTTCCTGGAAAAAGTTTCCGGAAACTTCAAAGTTTTAACGGCGCCTATAAAAATGAGGCGATTTCAGGAAACATTGTGAAGTGCAACTAACTTCTTATTTGTCAAATCGTCAAATGTGACATGTGATCATAAACATATTTATAGTTTTTCAAAGAAAATCTCCATTTTCTGGAAACTTTTTTCAGGAAACTTTGTGAAAAGTTTCCCCGTGTGCACTAGGCATAAGGTACATTTTATCGTAATTAATTGGCACTCTGTAAACAGCTCAAATATATCAAATTTAATTTTCGTTTATCTCGTGGCAGGAACGTTTTATATCAATAAGGGCTCGTTGGATGCAGTTTTTTATTCTGAACATCTTTGAAAACTTAGACCGAAATTAAAATTTCAACATTGTATTTCCTATAGGTCAGGAAAAAAATTCTACACCCAGTAGATAATATTAGTAAAGGCGCACATTAGCAATCGCTAGGATATTCATAGGAAACTATATAGCAAGTAACAAGCACATTCACATTCTTCAAATGTTCTGGGGATTTTATTTTGTCAAGGGGGCACATTATTCAAGTCAAGAAATTAATATCAAATTACAATTAGGTAGGTACCTAATTTATTATAAATTTTTTTATCTAAACTTTTCTTCTTGGCTAGACCTACCTGTTGTATCGTTATTTTTTATAACCAATTTACCAATTTTTATGATACTAAGTTAATCACAACTATTTATTGCAATTAGTAATTAGACGGGAATGCAGTCAATTTATTTTAATTTTCTATTAAGCCAACGTTTCGGCAACACTTATGCCTTCATCAGGGCGCTAACCACATTCATACATTTGTTAATAAAAATAATATGTAAACTAGCAATACTTACAATAGAAACTTTAAAAAATAGTAGGTATACATTAAATTGTATGTAATGTTAAAAAATAAATTAGCTCTTAAAGAGTCGTCATGAGATAAATTGTAACATAATAGTTCAAAAAATCTGATGTGGCCAGCACACGACCTCCCGCCTTAACACTGTAATTTATGTGAATTTGGTTTTAGTTAGGCTTTCTTAAATTATAATTTTGCAATAAATTTACAAACTTTTTGAAAATAATTTTATAGTTCTTAGTTCTTTAAATTAGCTTTATTATTACCTTATTACATTATGTTCAGTTAATAATATTTACATTTCTTTTAAAATGGTGCCACAAACATTTCAGAAATTGTGTATATGTCTGTTCATCTGTCACATTGACATATTCATTTTTGTTTTTAATTTTTTTCCTATATTGTGATTTACAAATCGTGGTAGGTAAAATTATATATCTTTGAAAAATTATTTTCCTTTATTGGTAAGAGATATAGACAAGATGTTAAATAAATATTGTAAGATATAATTTGTTCTTTGAAATGTCGTATGACAAATTGTAATTATCGCAGAATTTTCTATATTTTTTGCAAAAAATGTTAAAATGCTTCAAGAAAATACCATTTCCGGTTGGCAGATTTTTACCAAAATCTAATCAGCTCTTCATTAACATGTACAAATATATAATGCAAAATATTAGAATTTTATGTTCAATAGAATTTGAGATAATGAATAAGAACGAAAGAGCATAGTAGGCACACATACAGACTTTCATACACACACACACAGACATCATCGTGAAAATAGTCAAAATAGGTTCTAAAGGTGCTAAAACGTGCTTATTGACAAAAATCTCGACATCGAATTTTTTCACGATCCCTATACCTCTCTAGGCGAGAGGTAAAAACCACGTCAGAAAAACCACCATACTTTTCATATTTATTGTCCTACAGCTATGATGTGGCATCTACACCTAAATACTAGAAATACATACTATAGAAACGAGGTGATTTTGTAGAACCATGTAACTATGCTCCAAGCTTGAAAGTTTGGACAAGCCTTTCCTGCATGTACTACATAAACCTCACAAATCTGTTTACACGTTTACAGTAACCACATAACAAGGCTTATTCACATATCAATGCGTTATCTCTTAGCATATCGTATTAATTGAGTACACAAACACATGCAACATCACCATAAGCTTCATCTCTGCTACTTGCCATAATACGACACTAATGTTCCCACCTACATACTAAAATGTATTCATCGTCATGAAATAATTACCACACGCGCATATAACAAGAGCGGGAGAGAGGAAATAATTTGTAAATTTAGAGCTCGACGTAGAGCTAACAAAATGGTTATTAGCATTATTACGTTTGATCACACTACAATCCGTAGCCACAGTTTTTATTTCAAATAAGAAATTAACTTGCATTTCTCGACTGTTGAAAACTATTTGGCATCAGTCATGAAAATAAAGCAAATTAAAGTTCAACTGTCAGATTGTCTGACAGTTGAAATATAATTTCCACGTATTTGTGTACAATATTTCTAAAAGTTTTTTACAATGATTACTTGCCTAAACATCTTATACAGGGTCCGCCAAAGGAACCTGACGATTTTTGATATTCAACTACAAATTTATGTAGGTAACAAGATATTTACTTTCACATACAAGTAATCGATAGTTACATGCCATTTTATTTGGAAAATAATTTTGCTTAAATGATGTCCATCACCGCGTACACACTGTTCCAACGTTCCAAGCGGTTTTGCAAATTGATCATTACTCGCTCTAGCATATTCCTGGGAATTGCACTAATTTCATTGCGAATGTTTTCTTTTAATTCATTTAATGTGAAAAATTTTTGCGAATATAATGTTCTAGTTTTTATATTTAAAATACTTAAAGGAATGTTACCAGAATATCTAAGGGCAAACTTACAATTTGTAAGCAATATACATAACTATACCACAAGACAAGTTGAACACTTTTATATATGTAAAACAAATAAAAAATGTACTTTTCTTTCGATATTTGACAAAGGGTTAAATTTGTACAACAATCTCCCGAAGGATATACAAAATGCGTTTATCTTAAAGAGTTTAAAATTAAACTGAAAACTAGATATTTAAGTACCTATGTAAATGTTACCTATGTTACCTACCTTCATTATAATTTTGTATCTTTTTCTGTTCTATCTAAATGTATTGATTTATGTATAGCTTGTTAGCTAAATAAATGAAATTATTATTATTCTTATTATTATTCCTGAATTGTTTGCGGTCTATTGAAATACATCTTGCTCTTCAGATAACCCCATAGCCAATAATCACAAGCAGCCAGGTCAAAAGACCGTGCCGGCCAAGGAAATTACTGCTGCTTGGCTTGCAACAGTGTGTACGCGGTGATGGACATCATTTAAGCAAAATTATTTTCCATAAATAAAATGGCATGTAATATACTATCGATTACTAGTATGTGAAAATAAATATCTTGTTATATAAATGTGTAGTTTAATACCAAAAATCGTCAGGTTCCTTTGGCGGACCCTATATGTACTTATTGTAAGTAGATTTGTGCTGCACTGATGATGGCAGTTGCACAGCCGAAACATTTGCAAAAATAAAACATTAGTTTGTAATTTGCTTTCTTTTCATGACTGATTCCAAATAGTTGTTGCTCCTACTCAAATAATAAAGCTTTCCATGAAAAGCTAATACAAACTCTGATGAACACATAACCTCTTATTTTTGATAATTCGCTTTCCAGATTTAGTGAAATTGTACTAATAATACTAATACTAGCCCAGTGGTTAGGAAGTAAAAAAACGAATCCGGAAGTAATTAGAGGAATGCTGAAAATTGCTTTATTCCCTTCAGTTTAGGTCTGGAATGAATATATTAAGTATTCCCCCTCCTGCTAGGTGAGCTTTAGCCGCTGCGTGCAGGTTTGTAGTAGGAAAGCACGTTTTTTCAGTAAACATATCATAAAAACAACGAATGTAATCAATATTCTGTCTTAAAAATGTTGTAGAGCTTGAAATTCTGAGTAAAATGAGTACCCACACTTTACAATTGAATTGAACATTAGACTTACAACGTTACAACTCTTTCAAATCAACTCGAAAATCGAAATGGCACTACATATTATTCGTTTGACAAGAAATGGGTGCTAACTTTTTCGAAGAACATAGTTTTGATCAGAAAACTCTACGAGCCCCGTCAACTATATCTGCGGACACTTTGTGTTTTTTTGTATTTAGTCTTATTTATTACATGCATATTATTTTTTAATAATGTCCGCAACATTAGAGACGGGTTATGCAAGATAGTTTGCTATTTTTCTACCACTAGTACCAGATAAATTTATTTGATATAAGGTATTTTATAATCAAATTACGGATATCAAGATAATTGACAAATATGACATTATATTCGTAAAATCAACTTAATTGATCACTAAAAACGTTTATTTTGTTTTAAGTAATAAGTATATGCTAATATCTACAAGAAACTATAATTTTAACTTAGTGCCTCAAGAAATAATTTTCAAGCGATTTGAGTATTTTTTAAATATGAATATATAACCTGATAATATGAATTAACTTTTTTCATAATAAGTATAACTAAAAGTAAGCTAATTAGTTATTGTGTTCAAAATTATGTGGCAATTTTTTTTGACTCAATTAGTTTTTCATAAATTGGCTTAAGGGGCTATACTTCTTGAGTGCAATATTGCTGTAATAGAATCAAAATTCACGATTCTGGCTATATTGCTCAAAATAAAAATCAGAAATTTTACATTAGTAATGACAAAGCATTGTTGAATTAAAAAATTCAAATTATATATTGTTCCGACAACAATTATAGATAAAAAGGAATTAAACACTAGAATTTCGTGAAGACCTCATGAATAAACTATAAAAATTATCATTCAGTTTAAAGACAAAATGAGTAGAACATAGATGTAAAAAGGGCGGAAAAACAATAAAACTATAATTTTATCAACAGAATTGCCATAAATTCTATCTAAACTTGTACAATTTTCGCCGATTTTCGCATAATTATTAAAGCCAAACTAATTACATTAATTAAAGATTTTGAAGATTCCGCACTTTTAGTATGCTTCCTTAATCTACATACAAAAATTCAATATCATAGGTATAACAGTATTAGATTGAGATCCTCACAAAAATTACTCGTTTTTCAATGCGTATTATTCCCATGCAATGGGCTCTTAATTGAATAAAAAATAAGTGGTACGTTCAGGTAACTGAACAACTTAATTCAAGTTCAACAATAGTTTATATTTCATCCAATTTCCAAGGATTCTAGACAAAAGCCTTTTTCTGGATTAATTAGTTACCGTCACGACATGCTTCACATATTCACAACAAACTCTCGTAGGACCTGCGCCAGATTACAAACAACAAAGTTCTGCCTCTGCTTCATGTGAGAACGAGGCGTACTTAAGTATCTTATTTAAATCCATGTTAGTATTTTGTTGTAAGCTACTTATCTTTCATTTGCACTCTTCTCTTTTTTACGGGAAATGTAAGCAAATTTACATGCAATTATGTAAACGACAGTTGACAGTGCAGTGTAGATCGCTGAGAGTTAACGGAAAGCTCATAGAAAAACAAGTTAAGTTGATTATGGCTTCGGTCGTAACCGCCAGCTTTCATGCGTGTTTATTCGTGGACGTATAGCGATTATGGTTTGCGAGTTGAAAGAAGTCTGAGAAAGGTTATCTGTATCATGAACTAATAAACGAACGGCGTATATATTTATCATTGTCGGACTTGCATTTGTCTAATGGTATGGATTCAGCACGTTTGTCATTCAAAAATTCATATTGTTTCGTTCCACTCAACTCTGTTATTGTAACGTAAGTACAGTTCTTATTACTGATTATGATAATATGGGCGGAGATTAAATCTTACTTCGTACTGTTCACGATGACCTTTTTCAGACTTCTTTCATCTCAAAAACAATATTTTCAATTTTTCATCTTTATCTAATGCAATTTTTATCGGTTAAGCTATCTTTCAAACTCTTAACATAGTCAATTTTTAGGTTTTTGTTTTTAACAAAATTGTTTTCAGCTCTTAATATAAGCATAAATTTAAACATTGTTTACGTCAAATTTTTGTTGAGAAGCAAGTAAATACTAATATTTATTATTAATTAATTTTGGTAATAATTCATTGGTAAAGATAATTTCAATATATATTTTAGAAATTTATCTTCTAAAAAAGTTTTCATAAATTGACAGTATTAGGTTATGACAAGGACTATGTTTCTAACAAAAGGTAGGTTAGTTTATTCTTTGTGTGCTTGAGCTGTGCATGAGCTGTGTTACGGTCACGTGATAACTGTGCACTTCGTGTATAAAGGAAATAAGCGAACGGTCTCTGAACTTGTGTGCAGTATTTTGACATATCTACTGTTCCATATTGATTTTCATCATTCATTGACTCACAGTTTGAATCATTTGGATAATACTCATGTCACACCTTATGATTCTGTGCGATGCTGATGATATGAGATATTTATTAAGAACTTCGATATTTTCAGACATTGACAAGAGACTTAAAGCAAAAAGCATATTCGAAATTAATTATTACCTGACATTATCTGACGAATATGCAGCATACAATCTTTGTTCTGTTCATTCTCCATAATTATGATTGTTTTAACCTCCAAAAGTGACATGCACGCTCCGTGCCCAACAGTCCGAGCTTGGGCTTGTTGTGCATGCACAGTGCGCACAGCCGAGTATTTTCCGAACGCATCCTGTGCAGTACAAAGTGCACAGAAGTGAATAAACGAACGGTTACTGTGCATCATGTTAAAAATGTGTGCACAGAACTGAATAAACGAACCCACCTAATGTTTGGAGTTTACAAGCTTTGTGTTTATGGGTAACGACTATGACAATCGGCAATATTGGAGTCTTTTTATCAACTTTAGGAGTAAGGTTTATATTAAAAGAAGAAAAAAATTTTGATTCAAGATCAAATGCCTTATAATTTAAAGTTACATTTTATTGAGAGATGTGAAGCATCATGTTTTTTCCTCTTTCATGCACAAAATAAAAATTATTTTTTCTGTGCAATGAAAAGTATCTTAAAATGGAACTTTTACAATAAAACTTCTTGTTTTAGGGCTTTTGACGACCAATAGAACTTCTTGTATTAAAACCTCGATTAAAACATTCTAACATAATATGTAATAGTCTGTTAAGGTAACGTAAAAGATATTTGACAGCTGCTGTCCCAACAAATTTGTCTTATAAAATTAATAATTAATTTAGAATAGTCGAGGATAAAGTATTAATGTTTGCTTTTAAATCCCAGAGCTTTTGCCACGTGGCCCAAGTTTAATAAATAATGTTTTTCTGTGCATGGTACAACAAACTAAAATAAATAAATAACTGGAATGCTCTAGAAGCTCATACAGAAAATCCTTTTAATTTTGCATATTAAATTAGTCAATGTGGACATAGCAGGAAACATGATTAAAATGCACTTTGCTTTTTTCCTTTCTACAAAACGAAGAAGCAAGTGCATAGTGACTGCACAAAGCAATCCAAGTAATCATCGTATTCTTCGTGCAGTGAACAGCGTGGCTCTTACCTACCCGAGTACTAAAGAGATCTAAATATTGAAGTGTTTTTTCTATTTTCGTTTAATTTTATTTTAGTTCCACAACTGCCTTTTGTGGTAGAGAACATTGTTCGAACACAAAAGAAACAGATGTCACCATTGTGACTGTATGGTGAGTGCGTACACTCACGTTCACAAACGAATTTCGTGACTCGTCGTAGTTTTGAGATTTTGTTATTTGACAAAGTATTGTTACGATTGTGTTGTGAATTTAGCACTGACAGCAGAGTACTTTCATATATTTCACTTTGTGTGTGTGCTAGAAAGATAACATGAAAATTGTATTTTTATTAGTATTAACAGAGAAAAGAGAAATGCATTTTGCCTTAAGGTAGTATGAGCGGAAGCAAATTCACTGAAGTTAGGTGCATACATAGACATTGCCTGCTGCATACTTCACAGCTCTACATGAATTTTGTCTTGGCAATGCCGCGCCCATTCATCTCTTTCTATCTCTGTTTCCGTCGCACTCACACACTCGCCGTTGCATTGCAAATAATATAATAATATTTATAATTTATGAGAAATGCAATGTTTGAACTACATTACTAATGCTAATCATGATCATTTTTCGAATTATCTGTTTCTATCAAGTTTTCCTCTCTCTAGCTCAGTCCTCTGTTGCCACGTCAAGTTGTCATATGAGAACAAGTGCTCAAGAGTAACATTTTTTCGTTTTTACAAAAAATCTGAGCAGAGAGGATTGATTCTACAGTTGTCAATTTGTTCCCTGTTTTTCATTACATGCAACGAAACATTTCTTATGAAAATCTATGGAGAAGATTTCATGCTATGATCAAAAATAGGCCGAATCTCATTTGACTCTGGCAAAAGACGGCAAACTTAAAAATTAATTTTCTGCATAATGGTGTAGACAAAGTTCATAAAATTTGAATTGGTGTTCTTGGGACATCCTACTACAATTTTGAAAAAAATATTAATAAAATCCATGGAAGTGACGTGTACCGCTCGTATACCTTAAATAATATTATGGTTAAGGTATCATAACTTGATAACCATAATCCTTAAATTACGGATGGGGAACATTGTGTAACCCACTAATGTTTTTTACCTTCCGCTTACCTGTAAAGGAAGGTATTGGAATCATGCAAAAAATCGGGTAGTGAGTTTTTAGTGAATGAGCACGAATTAGGGTCCTTATAACTCATTTTTGATAGTTTCACGATGATGTCTGTGTGTATGTGTGTGTGTATGTATGTGTGTGTGTGTGTGTGTGTGGTCAAGAGTGTTAGTCGGATAACTCAAATACGTATTACCCGAAAATTTTGATATTTGGTATTTAACATTTGTATATAAATTGGAAGAGCTCCCTAGATTTTGGTACAAATATCTTCATCGGAAGTGATATTTTTTGAAGATTGAAAAGGTTAATTGTCAAAATTGTATATAAATTTGGAAAAATATAGTATTTATTTGTAATGAGAATAAGAGGAAAAGTTATTTGCAACTTACGTTATAAAAAAATTGTCTTTATCTGGTAGCATTAAAGAACTGCAGTAAAATTTAAAAAATAAATTTATCAAATAAAACGTTGATATCTTGTAATCCATGATCGGTTGATTTTTGTTTCTGCGTAAAAAATATTGACAGGTGAGACGGGTGACAAGTTGGCATACTAGCGCTATATAAGTCCTAAGTAAGATATTAAATGTAGTAATTGAACGGAGGATGGCTTCAACACAGCAGAGTTTTCCTGTGAATGAATCTTTTTATTCAGGTGATGCAAATTTCTGTGTTTGAATATTTTAGATTTTTATTTGTATATTTTAAATGGGCACCGGATTGCACGTATACATTTCTGTTTAAAGTCTAGATATGGCGGAAGGTTGCGTGATGGCCACGTCAGATTTTTTTTACATTTTTTGTGTACAAGTTTAGCTTATTCAAGGACCTACTATACTACATTAAGAATATTATAAATAGTTTGATATATTATTACTGGTGCCATTGGATTAAAAATTGTTTTTAACTTTTAACATAATTTTAATAATTTAATTAACTCTTAGGGTGCACAAACCGGGCCTATTAGTGAAGTTTAGTTGCTTTTATTATACTAACATTATATTATTTTTCATTGAATTCAGCGTTTAAGAATGCTTTAATCAAGTATTTATTCCTCTAATTTTTAAAAAACAATTCCATTTTTTTAAATTAAAAACTTAAAAATAGAGGTTTTTTTCTATGAAGTTAAATTTATTTTTAATAGTTATTATGCGAATTCAGTAATACTAAAATGAACCCTACCACTAATTTGACGAATTTCTGAAAAAGAACATTTAATTCGGGATCTGCGAATTAAACATAAATATGCAGGTATATTTGTTTTTTTGTTATTTCAAGTAAGTATTAAGACGATACCGCGTAAAAAAACATGGATTTCGCGCGCCACTGCACAGCGTTAATTGTTTTGTTAAATTTAATAATCTAAAGATACTGTTGAAGATAAAAGTACAATCTGAAAAATGGTCGATGCAGAATTTTAAAATTTTGCTTTAAAATCGAAATATGTAAATTGGAATTTTAACAATTTTTGTTATTTTTTGAACACATAATTATCTTCTATTTTTAAACGAATTTAAAAAATTCGGTCGGTTATTTCGCAGATCCGAGCTTTGTTGACAACATATTAAAATTTGAAGTTAATAATTCCTTATAAGTATAAAAGCTGTATAGTGGTGCGCGAAAACCCTCTTTTTTACAAAGATAGCAGTATCTTTTACAAATATGGGTGCCAACATTTTTTCCCCTCAAACATAAATTATTTGTTATTTTTATGTTTAACAAAACAATAAACGCTATAGAATAGCGTGAGGAATCGATGTTTTTGACTGTTTTATTCAATGGTTAGATGATCAGGATCACATAAATCTAAAATATTTAACGATATAAGTATGAATTGAATAATTGTTATTCCAAGTTAACTTATATTTAATCATTCGTTAAATTCTGATCTCAAAACATGAGCCGAAGTTTCTCAAACTTTCATTTGAGCCGAAGCCTTCATAACTACATTATAATTTAAATTCGGTAATATTGATTCATGCTAAGTTGAATGCAATAACTAATCAAAATCAACCGTGTACCTATTCACCGTAATATGTACAGCTTCTGCAATATTACGCTTCAATAACTATTGTTTGCAAAATTTAGGTTGTAATAGCATTACTGTCCAAATTGTAATCCCCAATCAACATTACATCTACTAATTATAGGCACATTAGGTAACCAGGTACTTAGTTTCAATAATTAATAACATACTAAATATGATTACATTCCTGAAGGGGTTATTGCATATTCCTACTACCTACTGGCAGTTATATTAATTTCTTATTAATCTTTGGTTAAATGTACTCGTATATTTTTTTTACATGCATCATCAGAAGATATTAAAATTAATAATTATAATATTATAAGTATGTATGTATGTATTAGGATTCCGGGATTTGAACCTCACGTGGGTTATATATTCCAAGGGTGACTTGATGGCACACACAGTATTAATTTCACTTATACTTTTTGCCACGGCGTTTACTTTACTACCATGTGTGTTGCCAGTCAACCCGGCGCAAGCCCTTGTTACAGCCTCTAGCCGGTGCCTGATAGCTAGAGGTTGCCAAGTTAATTAGATCCCAACTTGGAATGGTAACGGGAGTAGGTACCGATCCAAATCAGGCCGTGAAAATTTCCTGATCTGACCGGAATTCGAACCCACGATCTCTGTAACCAGAGCCTAGCATTCCTCGTAGCATTCTACCACTAGGCTAACCCGCCGTGTTAATATTATAAATATCAATGTGTCAAAAGTCAAAGTGAAACGTCAAGAAGTTCATGTTAATTAATGAATATGTAAATAAGTATAGTGTTCCGTTGAAGTAACCCATCAAAGTGAAGTATTGAAAGAATTTTTGAAAAATCTCTGACTAAGTTGGAAGTCGAACAAGCATTGTTCTTACTAAATATTGAACCCCCATTTCGTGATCTCATCGTAATAATAGTAGGTTAGACTAGCGTACCGAAAATCTAAAGGTTTCAGGTTCGAGCCCTCTTGCCTCTTAAGGCTAGTTTATAATGGATGAAACTGGGAGCTATTATAGTGCTATAGGTTACGGTTCACAATGACACTGGATTTGACGTTTACCTATACTGTAGCAGTAAGGTACTCCAACTTTTAAGAAAACTTCCTAGAGTATCACTATAGTATATAAAAGGTGTAGCTAGTGATGTGTCACTGGGAAAAAAACAGGATTTCCATTTTGGAAATTGCCGGGAATAGATAGGGAAATTCCCGGGAATAAATAGGGAAATTTCCGATAGCGATAATAAACGAAGAAATTTAACGTAGGCGCAGCATTAATTCCCCGGAAAATTTCCCCAGAAATACCTCAGAAAATTCTCCAAAGAACTTCCCGGGAAATATCCTGGAAAATTTTCCGAAATATTCGTTCCCGAGAATTTACCCATCACCTGGTGGGGGCCATAGGTGCTATATTGCAAACAAGTAGCCATAGTTTTAGTTTAATTAGTTCAGTATCTAACTTTTAAACTCTTTATGTATTACTATACATATTATTTTATTCAAATACAATTTTACTGGAGTCAGCCATACTCAGTATAAAGCCACTCTATTACATACTTCACTCTTTCCCAACAAATAGCAAGCAAGTCCTATTTGTTCTTTGTTGACCTTTGTTGACATTTTGATGAGTATTTTATTTAGCTACAATATTTATTTGCAGATCAAACTATGTAACTTTCAACAAACGGATCCATTTTTGACAGTTATAAAAACAAAAAAACTCAGACTGAGCCGGGACTTGAACCCGGAGTTCAAAGGTTCCGGGTTTCAAGTCCCGACTCAGTCTGAGATTTTTCAAAATTTCTTTAAACATTTCTAGAGGGTTTCTCACGATTTTTTAACTTAAGTTATAAAAAAGCTTATGTCGTCAAGTCAGTAGATTACTGAAACGATTCTGAACCACACACTTCTCATTCACATCACACATCTTACATAATCATAATACAGAATTATAAACCAGCCCTTAAAGTCATAAATACCACTCAAAATACCAAAATAATAAATACAGCACAGTGTGCACTTTACCATATAATTCTCTGGTAGGAGCCTACATTACACAGAGCAATTATCCACATCTGTAACGCGTTAGAAGCCTAAATCACACGTCGTATAACCCGCAGACATTTAAAGCGAACCGCGAAGCTCAGAGAACCCTGCGGCGGCTCTATTTCACACCAGTGAAGATACATACAACTATGACCAGGGGTGCTGCATTGTATCTGATAATGTAATTAGCTACCTATCATGTTTATTACTACCTTGGGAACGCGAGACTACTGGATTTCTAAACTAAAACTGAGTGTTTCACGCAATTGTTTAATTGTACAGACAGGAAAGTACATTTCAACGGATTTAATTAATGTATATTTATAGGAATTGCGCGTAATTTCTGTAACTTCTAACAATGTAGTTACTCTAAGTATTAACATTTGTAGTTTGTATTAGTCTAAGAACTGGCTATATTTCAACGTAACTCAGAGTAGTAACATGCAAGACAGTATCAGTAATAAAGTGACTAGTTCATATGCCAATCCTGGTGATAAAAAATATAGATTTTTAAAGAAATCAAGGTTTTAGAGTTTAGAGTTAATGAAATTCAGAAATCTTCCCTATGAAAGAAAAAACCTCAAAAAGGCACTTTTTTTCAAAAATTCATAACTTCGCGCCAAATCATCGTAGGTACCTACTTGAAAATTTGCGGACCTTGAAGGAAAAAGTCTGATCTTTATTATCCTGTTGGCCAATAAGGTCCACGATTTTTTGGCACTGCGTATGAGCTGCCAAAGTTGGACCTTTTTGGACATCAGGTACATTTTTTTTCTTAGAGGGGTGGAAGGGGGTGGAGTAGATTTTTTGTCACATTGCCTATCATCACATTAAAGATAAGACTTCAACGTTTTCAGAACTCCAAAATTTTGTCATTTTTGGTACATTTTCGAGTGGTGCGTTTTCATTTTCCTCGAGTGTACGTACCTACCTATTTTAACAGATTGGTTTAAATGTCAAATTTTAAGTACAATATTTTTTTACGATTCTTTGATATGGTTCATGCCCAAGCCCAATTCTTACTAAATTGTTCAAATTGAGCAATGTCTAAATTAAATTAAACTTTTCCCCTCTAATCTTATATTTTATAAAGTGATATGAAGTATAATAAAATTATAGTCGAACAAATATGTTCACTTCAATAGCTTTTTAAAATAATAAAGGCGGGAATGTAGCTGTATGAGAAACAGGTAAAACAGTGCTCTACGGTTTGTATAATATTGAATCTAATACTAACGTAAGATCATTGAAATTTTTTTACGACAATATTTAATATTCATTCTACAGTGCGACGCATCGATTTTACCAATTTTTTCATAGTATTGTTTTAAAAAAATTCCGAATAAAGAGAAAAATACTACTTTTACATGTTTAATTTAGGGCATTTTAAATACAAAATCTATTAAAATTCATGCGTCGCACTGTAGGTAACATGTTATACAGTATATAAATAACTCGTTTGATTATTTCTTTTGTCTTATAAATACAATATCATACAAATACGATGCCACTTTTAGAGCGCGTTCGCTATTGCTGCCTTTGTTCGACACACTAAATCTGTATATATCTCTCCTTTTTCTCGACGAAATCGTGGACAGCTACATTCCGGAAACATATTTTAGTCAACAAGAATATCAAATAAGAACATATTTTTTTCATCAGCATTGTTATATATTTTAATTGGATTGCTCTAAAAGTAACTGTATTTTTCTTAGAAATATTATTACGATGTTAATCAAATCAAATCGAGTTTCGTCTTTTGGTTCAATAATTAAAAGGAACAATAGTAGCTTTAATGTATATATTTAAAAATATATGGAAATATAAATTTTATATCAACAATTCAAACCTAATATTGGCATTTATAATCCTTTATATCCTTATGTAATATTTAAATTCATATTCATAATAATATCAGAAAAATATTGACAAACATTTCTAACTTAACTTGGTTTTGATTCTGCCTAAAGTATTAATTAAAAGGTTTTCAGCATTTCTTTGTAAATCAACTTTTCAGCGGTCAAGGCTTATATATATATATATATATATATATATATATATATATATATATATATATATATATATATATATATATATATATATATATATATATATATATATATATATATATATATAATATGCTATACTTACTTAGAAAAATACAGATTTTTAAAAAAATAAAATTTATTACAAAAAACTATCAAAAAGCAAACACAATAGCAATAATAAAACGTCAAATGTCAATAAAATAAGGTCATTCAAACGTCATATTTTTCCCAAATTCGTTGTTTCTTCTTTGGAAGTTTGCAAACTTGAACTAAATTTCAGTGTTGTGAACACAAGTACATATTATTGCCATATGACAGACTTCACAAATTTCGTTAAATTTCACCAAATTTAGGCGGCCACCTCCAATCAACAACCATCTCAGGGTTTGTAGCTGTACAAGGGGAAGTAGCAAGTATGCCATCCTACAAGTGTTCCCTCATTTCTAATAGAACATGCTCAATCTGCTTTGTATAATCTCAGACCAAAATATTACAGCAGACAACCGGCGTATAGTGTTCAATTTAGACACGTTAAATTTACTTTTAGATAGGAGTGTACTACGTCTCATAGAGGTGCAGCTTATATTAGTTCAGGAGTCTCTGTCGTATTTGCGGGTGATAATTTCGTGAAATATGACTTTCGTAATCCTATCAAAATTATGGTAAATATTGAGATAATTTTACTAACTTTGTAATAATTTGGTACAAAATTCGTCACACTATGCTTAATGACAATTTTCCAAAAATTATACTAAATAAAAAAATGCTAGATTGATATAGTTTTTATAAAAATCTTTTATTTATCTAGAGCTGATTTTAATAGGAAGTAACAAGCAATTCTCGGTGTTTAGAGTAATAGCAGTGAACCGCCTTAACATTCCACTAGTCGCGCTCATTTTTAGAACGCTACTGGTCGCGCTGGGTCTCGTAGACTTTTAAAGATATTTCGAAAATAATTTATTTTTTTATAACAAATTTAGCTAAATTTACATTAAATGGTTATTATTCTGTCATTTAAGTTTTTATTTTTCAGTACCTATTATATTTGCAAAAGTATTTATTATTGAAAATTTCTTAAATATAAAGCAACAGAATTACATGTTTTCAAACTTAAATTTTCATTTTGTTTATAAAATAAATAAATATGTTTTTACATACAAAAAATGGTGGATTCATGACAAATAAGTTTTACAGAAAAAAATTTATGTATTTTCATTATTGCACATTGAACAAAGCATTTTAGCGTGCGACAGGCCAGAATCATTGTCAAAGAAAGGTTCTTCTGCTTCGAATTCATCCCATAAACGACGTAAATTTTCATAATTCATCAAAAATATTTTCTTTGGTTATAGGTATACATAAAAGTCTATTATTAAAATATTTGAACTTTACCTTGCAATTCCGAAACCAATTAATGGCGACAATTAAAAAACACAACTAGTCGCGCCGGGTGGTCTGTAAGACTTTATCGCTAATTATAGGCCAAACAATAAAACATACTGACTTCAAACTTTACTATGTTGTACAGAATCAAAAACTGGAAAGCTACACAGCTGCACAAGTATCGCCTTTCCCCCACCCTTCAATAAACAATAAATAAAAATTGGTTGGGTCTGTGAGACTTGATGCGACTAGTGCAAGGTTAACATTGAAATATCACGCCTTAAACCTAAAAACTTTATTTTCGTTTTATTAATTAGTACTTTTATTTGCAATCCATTTCACTTAATTTAAGCTTATCACAATTTGTTTAACATCTGCAACAGAACCAAGAATCATTTAATTAATCCTCAAATTTGGGTATAATTTATTTCCTTCCTTGAATCCTCTAAACACAAGAGATTTATGAAATTCCATTGAAAATGTGCAAATTAATCCAACTTTCAAAACAGGTTTATCTTTGTTAATCATAATTAATCTTCGCTACCTACTAAGTATCTGCAAATCCAGGAATAATTCCACAACGTGTTTATTGCAATCTACAAAGAGGCGCTTCCGAAACAAAAGACAAAATATTGCTCAACCGTCGCCCTCTAATTAATTTTTGATAAACAACTCTATAAATTATGACGGTAAGTTGGTGTTTTTATTCCGCGGCGGTAAAAATGCCGAGTCGTTAATACAAAGCTGAGCTGTTTGTTCCGCGTCAGATGTTTCATTTTTTGCGCGGGAATGAAGGTTACAAAGCATTGTTGCGTCTAAGCTCAGCTACAAATCTTCTGCGCTGCGCAAGGATCTGATGCTCGTCCTTTTGAGACGTCGACGTCGCTACGTGATGCCGGCGATGATGCTGTTCGCCTCGGTCCTGCCAGGAGATTTCATTTCGATCTCTCTCATTTGGGTCAGGAAAATTTATATTGTAATTCAACCAGTCGCACTCTCAGAACATTAGTAGGAAGCCAAAAAAAAAAATTTGCTTTAATAAATAAATTAACAACTTAAGAAATATATATCACTAGTATTGTTTGCTTACTATATGTTTTAAGGAGGTTCCCTACACATGCAGTGGCGTACTCAGATATCAGCCTTTTATTAATAAAAATATTTTTATTAATGTAAAACAAAATTCGGTCAACGGGTGTTAGTTGAACTTGCAATTTGTTCAGTTGCAGTGATATATTTTTACAATAATTTCTAATTAACTAACCAAAAAATGCTTGAAGATTTTTTTTTCAATCGACAATATTGTTACAACTATGTGGTCAACCTTCTTCAAATTTTGGGAAATTGATGTCCGTGCTTGCATACGTTTATATACCAAAAATTAAGTAAATAGAACATTTCTAACATCTTTTTATTTAATCAATTAATCGAAAGCCATAAGAGCCCATGTAAAATATTAAAATTTAACAATTAATTTCGTTCAAACTACGTGGTCAAAAATTTCCAAAAAATTCAGGTATCATTTTTATGACACAGACAACATAAATTCGAAGTTTGGTTGCATTAGAACATTTTTAAAAATGTGTAGGGAACCTCCTTAAAATCCTGTATTATAATCGAATTATAATAAACACCCCAAGACAAACTAATGATTTATGTGAGCCTAGATAACATTCAGCATCTTTTTTTTTTAAATCCTCGATTTTGAGTTAACACAGTAATTTACTTAGTAATGAATCTTAGATATTCATCTAGACAATTTTTAAATTGTCTTTTATCTTACGTTTTTATTTTTTTAAATTTCATATATTCCCATACAACACTTCGATCGTATTAACGTCTCTATTGTAGAATTTTAGTCTTATGCGCTAGTCTTTAAGTCGCCATTATATTGTCCAGTTTTAAATATCCCGCTAACAATATGTTAAGTTATCAAATTTCCGCATTAAGGAATCTTACATTTGTCTAAAATTCATCTTGGTTATAACATATAGGAGTCCTATATTTGTTTCAAAATTCATATTTGGTTATGACAAAATTATTTTAGTACAGAATGTTGGTAGAAAAATTTGTGACTGTTAATTTACTAGATGTCATGATTTTAGCAGGAATGTAACATTTCTTACCACACTTCACTATTCAAAATTATTTTCAATTGAAATAAGAGCTTACAATGTTGATTTTTAACCAATTTATATAAACGATTTCTAATAGAAAAAAACCCATATCAGATAAAATACTTTAAATGTGTTCCATTCTATTTCCATTAAATAGAATTTTCAATTAATGTTGCATGAAACATTTTCACATACAGGCAGTAGTCTCCAGGCGATCAAATAAAATTGTAATTGAACGCTAGGAAATTTCATTTCATTTATTTCTGCAATGAGAATAAATACGTTTTGGTCATTTTACATTTCCTATTGGCACAGAGAAAATATCCATGGGTATTTATCGAGGTATTAATATAAAAGTATTTAACTCTTTTCACAAATACAAATTTATTTTTTCTACTCCCTACTGGATATTGGCAACATCCAACATATCTTCATACTATCATGTGTGGGTAGGGAAGTCATATCCATACCAGGTGTGGCTTTGAAATTAAACATAGGTATATATTATAATTGCCATTTATTTAACTGTCACTGTAAAAGTTTACTAAATTTTGAACTATTATGTTTTTATTACTAGATTTATTATATTTATTAAATTAAAAATAAAAACTAGGTAATTAATTGAACAAATTAGCTTTAGAGGTTATATGTACTGAATTTTTATCATTCTGAGGTTTGATGTTTAACAATTGAAGTAAATGTCATCAGATACTACCAGTACCAACCTTCTAATAAAATATGTTGCGTGTCATAAAGTTAGCCCTGGCGACATTCAGTTGCGTTTCACAAAGTTAACTTTGTGAAACGCAACTGAATGTCGCTAGAGCTCACTTTGTGACACGCAACATATTTTTATAGAAGGTTGGTATTGCTAGTATCAGATCAGTATCAGATGACATTTATTTCAATTGTTAAATGTCAAACTTCAGAATTGACAAATTTCAGTATAACCTCTAAATATGTTTTGCTTAATTAATTACTTTTTATTCAATAAAATTAATGAATCTAGAAATTGAAAACATATAAGTTCAATATTTTCTATAATATCTGTACTTATCACCTAGAATAGTTCAGTAATATATACTTTTGCAGTGACAGTGACAGTTAAATAAATGGCAATATTAATATCACCAACCAAAACGTTACACACATAAATTTCCCTAAATCGACTTGTGTATATTGTGGCAGTATAATTTAAATTTTAATAATAAAAAGACACCAAATAGAAAAAATAGTATAAAGAACTCATTTTATAAGACTTTTTTTGCACCTGTTCTTTAGTAAACTCGCCCGAGGGCTCGTTTTACTAAATTTGAAAACGTGCGAAAAAATTATGCCTTATAAAACTTGTTCTTTAATATACTATTATAGACATTTTTCGCTCAAAACGACCTCCCAATACACTTTTATAATATTTGTGCACTTGTCCTGAATCAACCTGGTATTCTTTTTTTTTAAATCATTGGTTAAATAAGGACTGGTCGAACTGAAGAACACTTCGTATGTGGAGAAGCGAGTAAAACATTTGTGGAAATGGAAGTGTAATAGCCGAGGAAATAGTCTTTTAGCCAAGTGAAGTTTATATCTGACAACTGTGGGGCGGCAGTATACGGTATAATGTTTCAAGAAGCGCCACTTTTAAATTGGCGGCGTATCATATTGATTTGTTATCTATGCTATGCCATGTTGCTGATACGAGAGAATACAGCACAAAGGAAGAGGAAAATCATTTGTGCTGAGATGTAACTCAGGTTATAAAGGACATCAATTTAACCGTTGTCTGAAAATGAAAAATACTGAATGCTTTCTTCTCATGCCATCAATTTATTATAAAGAACTGAAATTTAAATGAAAAAATGAACAGCTGGTGTAATTGATTACACACGTTTTACTCATTATTATTTGAGTATAAAATATAATAAATTTTAAAAAAGAATACAGTTAGGCAGGTAGATAAGTTCATATTTATTAGGTTTTTGGCTACCAGCATGAAACTTTGCACACTTATGAAACAAAATTTCGCCCAGACCCCACCACATTTAAATACCAAATTTTATAACTAAGTAAATAAAGGAAGATTATCTTGGCTGGATAGATAATGGCTAAAGAAAACTGCTAGATATCATAGCCAAATGATTTTTATTCACTGACTCGACCGGTTTCGACACCACATGCGTCTTCTTCAGGAGCTGGATTACAAAGATTACAAAATTTAGATACAACTTGGATCATATTAAAATGTATTGTTTTATCCACACTATAGTTTTATTATTGTTTTTTAACTATTTATTTATTTATTTTTTATTTTATTTCAACGTTTTAGATTGCATGTTTTTCACAATTTTAATATGTTTAATGTAGTAATGCACATGTTTTATAATCACTTTTCAATTTACACGTAAGTTTATACATTTTAATATAATCTAAGTTGTATCTAAATTTTGTAATCTTTGTAATGCAGCTCCTGAAGAAGACGCATGTGACGTCGAAACCGGTCTAGGCAGTGAATAAAAATCATTTGGCTGATATGCAGCAGTTTTCTTTATATCTAAGGTTTAAATACGATTTTCAATAGACCAATTATGGTTTTTCTTAAATTATCTCAATAAATAAAGCATTTATGATAACATATGGTTCATTAAATATAACAGAAAAAAATTTAAAAGAATTTTCTGTACCATTTATAAAAAAATGTAGTTTTGAATCTTTAAAATCTTTTAGGTTATGATTGTTTGACAGTGACAGTACAGTTGACATTTTTTGCTTGCATCTTGGTTTACATTATTATCGTTTACATATTACATGAACATGAAACTATTAAATGTAATTAAAACTATTTATTAAATTAGTAGAACAAGTAGAATTAGGCGAGAGGTCGTGTGCTAGCCAAAGCAGATTTTTACTTCCTTGTACGAAGTAAGGAAGTATTGTAATCGCGAAAAATTTCGGTTCTCAGATTTTGACGGAAATATCCGTTTTGACCTTTTCTGAATCCATTATGACTAGTTTCGACGTGACGTTCTGTACGTACGTACGTATGTGTGTCGCATAACTCAAATACGGTTAGACGTAGAAAGTTGAAATTTTGTATTTAGGACTGTTATAGCATCTAGTTGTGCACCTCCTATTTTTGGTTTCAGTCTACAAACCGGAAGTAGTACTTTTTTTAAATATTTCGATAAATATTTAATTAAAGACAATTTTTTTACTTCCTTGTACGAAGTAAGGAAGTATTGTAATCGCGAAAAATTTCGGTTCTCAGATTTTGACGGAAATATCCGTTTTGACCTTTTCTGAATCCATTATGACTAGTTTCGACGTGACGTCTGTACGTACGTACGTACGTACGTACGTACGTACGTACGTACGTACGTACGTACGGACGTATGTGTGTCGCATAACTCAAATACGGTTAGACGTAGAAAGTTGAAATTTTGTATTTAGGACTGTTATAGCATCTAGTTGTGCACCTCCTATTTTTGGTTTCAGTCTACAAACCGGAAGTAGTACTTTTTAAAAATATTTCGATAAATATTTAATTTTAGACAATTTTTTTTATTTTAAATGAAAGATTATGTGATTATTACCTACAATCGGTATTTTATAAATATTTTTGTATCTGCTATCATTTAAAAATAATTAAAGTATATATTTATAATTTATAGTATTTCGGTATCTTGTAGTCCATGATCGATTAACATTTGTTACTACGTAAAATTTAAATGATTATGACATGACAGTGACAATAGTAAAATATGCTTTATATCTTCTTCTGCAGTTTAAATCAAATGACTAAAATATATTTGTGAGTATACTAGTATAATAAGTTAAAAGAATTTTTAATATTATTTTACATTTTAGTTATTAAGAAAAGTATTAACACACAAGGCGTACAAGGAAGTCATGTGGTGTCCACGTCAGATTTTTTATTTTAAATGAAAGATTATGTGATTATTACCTAAAATCGGTATTTTATAAATATTTTTGTATCTGGTATCATTTAGGAATAATTAAAGTATATATTTTTAATTTAGTATTTCTTTATCTTGTAGTCCATGATCGATTAACATTTGTTACTACGTAAAATTTAAATGATTATGACATGACAGTGACAATAGTAAAATATGCTTTATATCTTCTTCTGCAGTTGAAATAAAATGACTAAAATATATTTGTGAGTATACTAGTATAATAAGTTAAAATAATTTTTTATATATTCTACATTTTAGTTATTAAGAAAAGTATGAACACACAAGGCGTACAAGGAAGTCATGTGGTGTCCACGTCAGATTTTTTATTTAAATAAAATTTATATTTTTACATATTTTTTCTACCTAACATTAGGTAACATTTAAGATAATAGGTACCTCCTGAAATTTTTTTGTTTTGTTGAAAACATGTATGAATTATTATCTTAAAATGTTTATTCATTACTACTATACTAGTAAGAATCGGTAAACTTCAATTAGAAGTTAAATTTTATTTTCAGATAACTCTGTAATAATAAATAAAACATCCAAAATGTTTCTATTAAATACAACAAGTTAAACATTCTGTCGGTGAATACCTTGGTACAAAAATAAATCGTATTTTTTTAGATACTGATATACAAATAGATCACGTTGAATTCAATGTTTTGCTACGTCAGCAGTAACAGTAGAAAAACAGTTGAACTGGCATGCAGGTATTCAAAAACAAAATTTAGCTTTCCTCTACAAAATATCCAGCAAAAAATTCAAAACTTTTATAAATGAAACCAGATACAGAAAAATTTATAAAATACCAATTGTAAGTAATAATCACATAATCTTTCATTTAAATTTAAAAGATTTGTCTTTAATTAATTATTTATTGAAATTTTTTTTAAAAGTACTACTTGCGGTTTATAGATTGAAACCAAAATTTAATGTGTTATTAAGAGTCGTATTAAAACCTTAAATATAAAACTTTAAATTTTAAGGTTTGCTATTTGTTGAGTTACTGTAAACGAAAAAACTGTAACATACGAACGAACGCACACACACACACACACACACACAGACATCATCTCGAAAATGTTAAATTCTTACTCTAGAGACCCTAAAACGTGCTTATCCACCAAAAACTCACACATTACAATACCTCGCTTATAGAATATGAGGCGAGAGGTAAAAATGCCATCATTAAGAATTTTAATCGATGAAATAAGTAATAAGATTTAAATATATCCAAATGTGTATGCCAGTAATAAAACTAGAATGCTGACCTAATACTTTAATATAATTTTTTTTAGTTTAGTAAAGTTTTCGTGCAATAAAATTTTAAACTTTTTTTATGAAACATGTAAATTTCAGTGCTATAAACTGAAAATGTATAATGTAATTCAATCAACGGTATAACTTATGATAAACAGACCTGAGACGAACTTGTATATCTAGAATTTTCTGTGATAACTTTTTACCTCTCGCCTCATATTCTATAAGAGAGGTATTGTAATGGGTCAAAATTTTCGAGTATGAGTTTTTGGTGGATAAGCACGTTTCAGGGTCTCTAGAATACGAATTTACTATTTTCACGATGATGTCTGTGTGTGCGTGTGTGTGTGTGTGCGTTTGTATGAACCGACGATTTTTCGTCCACGATAACTTAAAAAGTATCAAACCGTTTATAACCAAATTTCATATTTAAGGTTTTAATAAGTATCTTAACATCGGATAAGATTTTGGTAGAAATCCGCAAACCGGAAGTAGTACTTTTAGAAGTTTGGAAAAGTTTTCCTTAAATATATTGGTACATTATTTATTTATGACAATTTTTGCAATTAAAAATAAAAGAAATTGTGATTATCTATGTGTACAATTAATTATAAATACAAATTGCTGAATCTGGAAGTATATAACAATAAAATAAAGTACAATTAATATTCTATTTTTTTGAAATTCCAGTATCTTGTTGTCCATGATATAAAATTTGTTTCTACATAAAATTTGAATTATTATGACAGTGACAGTACAGTTGAGATCTTTTGCTTGCATATTGGTTTACATTATCGTTTACATATTACATGAACATGAAACTATTAAAATGTAAGTAAAACTATTTATTAGATTAGTAGAATAAGCAGAATTAGGCGAGAGGTCGTGTGGTGGCCACAGCAGATTTTTTAATTCAGATTTCATAGTAATTTCTACTCAGCAAATGTATTTAATTTTTCATTTTGATGGGAGCCAGCATGCCACAGGATTAACTCCCAATTACAGGATGGTAGATGCGGTAGATGTTATTATAGTGGAATCCAACCACTCGGACCCAGTGGTATTATTGCCGATTGTACTGGGAATCGAACTGGAAACCGCTAGCATGCTAGACGGACCCCTTACCGCTGAGCTAACCACTTCTAGTACTTACTAGCTTTCAAATTTCATGAATAATATCAAAGAGACAGTGCGATGATAATGTTAGATAAGAATCATGAAACATAACTTCCCGAAAACTATTTTCAGAATTTCAGGAACTTCCGTGAACTTACTTAATTACTATCGATTCAGAATTTAATCAGTTGGGTTTAAAGATGAATAAGTTGTTAAAAAATAATCAAAAAAATTTGAACCAAACTTTATACTACTGTATTCTCATTTCTACGTTATTATATAAAGTTTCAAATTTTTAAATGTATTTGTGTAGAAATAACAACAATTTATAGCAAAAATGAGCAATGATTTTGACACATTTTTAAAAACTGTTAACTTTAATGACGACTACGGTCAATATACACCATCCAAAAAATTCGTATTTTGGTATAGTGCAGTCATAAGCTTTGTTAAGTTATTTATACACGTAATTTTTTTTCAATGTTTATATTTTGTTTATAATAGGTAATCAAATAAGTGAACATGTGAGATCTTGATTACTGGTAACCGCTGGTAACCTTATAAGATTCAAATACAGGTTAACGATGTCATGTATAATTATAAAAATATTTGTTTATAATTTTTATTTAAAAGTATTACTTGAATTTTAATAATTTTTATCTGAAATTTATGGATCCCGGAGGTATCACTTTTTTTCTATTTCCATTCGTGCGAAATATATCACTTTCAATGTCTATGCATATCAATGTAATAGTTATAAGAAATACATAAATAACTCATTTGATTATAAACGTGTGATGTGTCAGGCAAACAGGCAAAACGGGTGAGTTAAATAAGCGCATTTGGCCTTTATCAGTTTTTGCTTATCACGTACGAAAAGCGCATAAAATAACATTTGAAAAGCGCAGAAATTGGTTAAGTACATAAGCGCAGAAGGGAACATTTGAAAAGCACAATGGTTTTAGGGATTGTACGACAGTTTTTCTACAGAATTTTTGAATTTTTTAAAACTAGAAAATATTATTGCCTAACATTTTTCTGAACTTAACCCCATCATACTCGAAGAGTATTTTTAACAAGATTTTTTGAATTATTTAAAACTAGAAAATATATTTGCCTAACATTTTTCTGAACTTAAGCCCATCATACTCGAAGACGATCTGGACTAACTTGTTATGGTCAGAAATCTCATTTTCGAAAAATGCGCTTATTCAATGTTACTATCTGCGCTTATTGAACATAAATTTACTGATTATATTTCTGCGCTTTTCAAACGTTTTGATGTCCAGAAATGCGCTTTTACAACCCACCTGTAAGGTGAGCAAAGCAAAAAATAATAAAACAGTAAATTCCTCTTAAATCTCAAATTACGCTGCAAATTTCCAATGCGCTGGCCACAACCTCAACAATCTATCTACCTTATTCGTTCGCCGTGCAAACTACAAAGTACAAAACGAATTAAATACCACAATCTACTTACATCCACCGCCAGCACTTGCCACTAATCTAGTAATCCGAGTTAACAGTGGACGTGAAAACAAAACACAAACCAGAGCCGCACAGCCGACTAACACTAACAAAAGTCAGTGATTTGGGCGCATTATTTCCACCTAGCTCCCGTGTTTAACAAGACTAGCTCACCTAGCACGTGCTCAGTTCACAGCCAACGCGAAACTGAGCTAAATTAAGACGGAATACAGCAAAGATGCTGCGATACTAACTGATTTTTGATGCTGATTCTGTCTTAAGGCTGGGTTATAATGGATGTAACTGGTGACTTTTTCTGTGTTCTGTTAACATGAGCTATAGGTATTTATATGATACGGTTCAAAATGACACTGGATTTGACGTTTACCTATACTGTAACAGTAAGGTTCGCCAATTTTTAAGAAAACTTCCTAGAGTATCTATATTTATATATATATATATATATATATATATATATATATATATATATATATATATATATATATGAATACATGAAGAATTTAAAAGTTAGATACTGAACTAATTTTTGGATATCATATTGTTACAGTTAAGACAACTGGTTTGCAATATGATATCCAAAAATTAGTTCAGTATCTAACTTTTAAATTCTTCATGTATTCCCAAACATATTATATTCTTCAAATACAGGGTGATTCATCGTAAGTTACTTATTTCAAAACGCAATAATGCCCATTTTATTAATCAGAAACTTTTTATTTTATAATGTAAGTACATATATAAAGTTTTGTTTCGCCCAGTTTTCAAAATCATATCAGGTAGGTGACGCCCCCCATTGTCTATAAACTGAATAAGCCGATTTCTGGCGTTTGTCATAACCCTTTCCAGCATGGCAGCGGGTATGTTGGCAATTGCGTCCGGATGTTGGCCTTCAGATCTTCTAGGGTCCTTACGGTTGACGTAAAAAAATCCCACAAAAAAATCACAAGGAGCCAAATCGGGTGAGCGGGCTGGCCATTCCAAATCACCCCTTATTGAGATGAGGCGCCCCGGGAAGTGTTCCCTCAAAACAGCCATTGATGCTGCTCCGTGCTCCAACGCATGATGGCGACTGACCGAGTGGGGAACAAAACTTTAAAAGTGCACCTTTCAAATGAGATCACTCTCTCCCCATTACGATCCCTACAGCCTGAATGGCACGCATTTTAAAAAAGCAAGTTATGATGAATCATCCTGTACAATTTTACTAAAGTCAGTCATACTCAGTATAAAGCCACTCTGTTACATACTTCACTCTTCATTCTTTTCCCAACAAATAGCAAGCAAGTCCTATTTATTCCTTGTTGATCTTTGTTTACATTTTGATGAGTATTTTATTTATCTACAATATTTATTTGCAGATCGAACTATGTAACTTTCCATTTCGATCCATTTCTGACAGTTATAAGAAAGGTTATGTCGTCAAGTTAGCAGATTACTGAAATGATTATGAACCACACACTTCTCATTCACATCACACATCTTATAGGTATAATACAAAAGAAGTAACCGATTATATCCATTATAAACCAGCCCTTAAGGTGAAGTGTAGTCTCTGACAAGAAAGCTTTAACATCAAAAGCAGACTCAAAGTGCTAAAATATACAGAGAAAAATATAAGAGTGAATTATTTATGTGACAAGTCGACAAGTGACATGAATTTGTATATGGTATGCTGGTCTTATATTTTAAACATTATTTTTTATGTAAATAATCCGACGATTTTATTTCTGAAAGGGCAGGTATTAGTAGTTAGTTGTGTAATTACTTTGCACATTGCACCACTTTGTATACTGCACCTATAATTATCCGTCCATTTTGATATCTTACTATAAATCAAAGATTTAAACAACGGTCTTCTCTGACTTTTCACACCTGTTTTGAATAATAGAAAATCTAGAAAACTATTGAAAATTACACTTTATAAATTGATCAAAAAATTAAATATAAGGTAAAACAGTAAAATTCTTCAAAATGCTTTGCAAACAAAAATAAACTTTGTAGGTACATCTATTTTAATGTTATAATATTCAATTTATTGATCATGGAACAAAAAGAATTTTTTAGGTGACTATTGCTTAAATAGTTGTTTTACGTATCCTTTGACAGCCGTAAAGTGTCACATTTTTTGACATCTGTCAAAATGACTACTTTACGGCCGCATTTACTTCACGGCCGCTTTTACTTCACGGCCGCATTTACTTTACGGCCGCTAAATAACAAATTTATTTCATTTTAATTGGTAATTTTTTTTTAGAAGTAATTACCTACAACTTAGTTAGCCTATATTATATAAATAAAATTATTTATCATACCAAGAAACTTTTTTTGACATAAAATTATATATTTTTTGATAGCCACCTAAAAAATGTTGTGTGCGCCTCGGCTTAAAAGTGTTTTTAGCCTCACCTGAATTGCTGGCCTCGGCCTACGCCTCGGCTGCAAACTTCAGATTCGGCCAAAAAATATCACTTTTACAGCCTTGATACACAAATAACTATTTTTTAAATTCGTAAATTTACGAGCAGTTTTTATAAAAAACACTTTTTTGAAATAAATGGTTTAAAGATTGAATAATAGAAAACTGACTTACTAAGAATGGAACAAAATTAAATTTTAATGAATTAAAATGGCAAGACAGTTAAAAATTAAACAGATTTATAAAATTCTATATAGAAACTGTGGCCCAAAATTGTTAGATTTTTAATCCTGTAAATTAATTATGCGAATTTTGAAAAAGAAAATCAGTTCTTTATTCAGTAAATTGCACGAAGATGTTAAAAAATATATCAAAAAACTAAAAATTAAATAAACTAGTTTTCATTCGAGTGGAGTTCAAAAAGTTATAATAAAAATGATGGTCTCGTCACTTATTGTAACCAAAATTTACATGACTAATTTTCACTGCACTATAATTATTAAGGTAATATTAATGTCTGCATTGCCGACAGTAATAATTTTTTTTAAGTAAGACGAAACAGATGATGTTTAATGTAGACGAACTCTTTGCATCAAGAATAGTTACCATGTGGAACTAATATGCAGAAAGTTATCGTAAACAAACATTTATATGTCAATGCAAGTGGACATAAGATAATACACGTTACTAAATATATCCAAAATATTTGCAAAATTTGTATACAGTATGTAAACTGCTGAAACTTATGAACTTTAACATATTCATTTTATTTTAACTTCATTGTACCTAACTGTGATCATGATCACAGCAGGCAATAAAAAGATGATTGAAATGTTTATAGCTCGTTTACAGTAAATATTAGTTTCTTGTTAATAACTCTGTAATCTGTTTCTCATGATTGAACTTAACATTAATAAATATTTATAATAGAAATATAGTTTATGATAATATAATTAATAATTCAGTAACAGTACAATTGACTTTGACAGATACATTAAAAAGTTATTCGAATTTCGAATACAGCAATATTTGAAAACTACAATATGGTATTGAATTAAAAAAAAATCAAATTGATTCTTAAGAATTCGTATATTATAGAAAATGCAAGAAATCTTGTTAGAAAATCACATTTTGGTATATGCTTTCTTCAAAAATGTTAACGGCACATGCATAGATGTAACCATTTAAATTGTTTAAAGTTGAAAAATATCAAAATATGCATGTAAAATGCACGAAAGTTTGCTCCGTTGTGTGTTAAAATACCCCTTTACAAACTGTTTAAAATCAATATTAGCATAAGCAATAACTAAGAGAGAAATAACGTCATTGAATCCTTTAGAATAACAAAACCTACTATATCCATACTAAAATCTATTTTGAATTTTTTTTTAAAAGGCACATCTTCTGTAGATCCGTTCTTTCTTTATTAAATGTTTATAAAACATTACCTTGAAGTCAATAATAAACTAACAGTTTACTCGCAACGAAAACACAATATTTTTCAACTTCAAAATGACATTGCATTGGCAGGATGCGGTAAAGTACTAGGGATGGTTTTAGGCAGTCGTAGTAGTGAGGAAAAGAGTGAAATAGAAAAACAAGTAAAATCGAGAGTATTCTAGGAATTCGGGTAAAACCTAGACGAGTCGCTTAACCCAATCGTTGAAAAAGCACAGAGTGCAATATGTGCGAATTTGCTTTTTTACTCGTATGCTCATGGCGAGGAGTAGAGTAATATAAGACATTATTTTAAATATTTGCAAATGGGAATTACTTCCCGAATTCGAGTTACAAGCGAGTGTTGTGATCATGCAGATGAGTAATTGCCATTTTAAGCTTTATCTACAACTGTCGACCGTAGACTATTATACAGTTTATTTTTCTTGTGGTAGGCTTCACGTCATTATTTTCCGAACTAAGAATTAACGAACATCATATCTCCTGTCTTCGTCATACACGTGCCTACCCTACTTATCTTAAAATTCAACGTTTGTCTAATAACTGCATCTCCTTCTCACTAAAGACATAAAATGCGATAGAGCAACATCGCTTCATTTGTATGCCCGAACAGAAACGTGACGCCCAAATTTTCTCCCACTACTGTTGATTTGATTCGTACGAATGTGAATGATGACGTGAAGCCTACCACAAGAAAAATAAACTGTACTACATTACGCATCAGTACAAATTTTACAAGACTATTTTTGCTAATTTCAGAAAACAGAAATTAATTTTGATTTATTTCAATATTTTACATTATGATACAAGCTTTATTGAGAAGAGAATTTGCACACGTAAATTAATTTTCTAGGTGAAACCTAAGGTGTTAAGATCTTACGATGTAACGAGGTTTATTCACGAAGTAAGTTAATCTAATCAATTTCCTCATATAAAGTTTGATAATCATCAGGGAATAAGGCTAATTAGCAACTAACTGAAACTTAGTAACCGTCTTATGATTGTTAATTTGTAATATTGTTACATAAGATAATCGATAATGGTGTTTTACTAATTAGTACCAGTTACCTACTGAACTGAGCTTATTATTCTAAACAGCTGTCAATTATCGCTTTCTTGGTCTATTTCCGAGAAGAAGACAAACTCTTAAATTAGTAACATATGATGGAGTTTTTATTTTTTGATAAAATTATAGTTATTAATTAAAGAAATAGTTTACAATATATCATTATAAAATCAGAATTTTAAATACTATAATAATCAATTTACTTATAATTTTAAAAATAATTCATCGTAAAATAACACAGGTGGCAGGGTTGAAAAAAAACATGTTTTTTTCAATTTTAAACAAAACATTTGTTTTTTACTGTTTAAAACTGTTTTTTTGGTTTAAAACATGTTTTTAACTCTGCACAAAAAAACATGTTTTAAACATCAAAAAAACATGATTAAAACATGTTTTAAACAGGGTAACTGTTTTAACTAAATATTGTTTTCATCGAAAGATGTCGCCAATGGTACTTTTTATGCGAAGACGGGGATTTACATCGCTCTAGCCGCGTAGATGGTCGGTGGTTGAATTTGTTTTGTTTTTGTTATGCGGCATGAATGGATTTCGGTATCATTTATTCACAATAGACGTTAAGGGATAGTTAATAAGTTCATATCATAGTCCAGTGCACATTAAGTGTAGTTGTATTTAATATTATGTAATTAATATTCTTCCTGACCTGTTCGTACGAGGAAAGTATTCACTAAAAAGTTTCTTGAAAGTCAAACAATTGCTAGGAGTTGTCATAAGAAAAAACTGCCAATGTCAATATCGTTCATACGGGCAATGTAATTATTTTTATTAAATATATTTAAGATCACTAATAATAATACATTATAAAAAATAATTCCCCTACGGTTTCTCCATGACCGGTATTGACAGTTTTTTTTATTACAGCTCCTAGCACTTGTTTTACTTTGAAGAAACTTTTTAGTAAACACTTTCCTTGTGTGAACAGGAACACGGCATTATGTTTATGAATAAAACAAATTCTCAAAGATATTTTAGAGACTTTTTTATACTCACAAGTACCAGCGAATGATTTAATTAATAAATTTAATTAAAAGTAGGAAAAAACAGATTTTTTTGATTGTTGTTTTAAACATGTTTAAAACAGTTTTAAACACCTGATTTAAAACACAGTTTAAAACATGCATTAAAACATTAGGTCGTGTTTAAAACATGTTTAAAACAGTTTGTTTAAAACAAATTGTTTTAAACATAACAACCCTGACAGGTGGTAACACTGCTTACTTTCCTCCCTAGAGAGGGCAAATTTATTTTCCTCACTATTATCGCAAGAAGAAAATTGTGTTTTCTCCTCATGTCGTGAAAAAACTTAGTTTAACGCTAGTTCGAACTAGTAAAAGTCAAACTAATCTATCTATATTTTAATTTTAAATCAATTGCTAAAATTTCTTCGGTCGAGGCGAAGGCGAGATCGACGACTTGTCAAGCGCAACAAACAAGCTCCTTCCGATAAGGATCACACAATATTTTTTCTACATAACGTCAATAATAACTAATTTTAAAATCATTATGCTGTAATAACATAATAATGAAACCATAGTTATCATCATCATGACAACGTTATAATAAATATAAATAAAACAAAAAAATTCAAACAAAATGTTTGCAATTTAGGACAAATTATAGTTTTATGTTTTTGTTGCACTATTGCGATAAAATAGTACTTTTTGCGACAATTTCGAACATATCCTAACTAAAAATTGAATAACAAAAGAGCTGTATGCATTACTTGAGTCACTGTTTACATATTCCGCAACGTAACATAAATTATTGTAGCACTGTAGGTGGTATCAAAGGGCGAATATAAATTTTAAATTACATTTCGAATTTAAAAAATATAATGAAATTTTGGGTTAAAGGTATAAAATATGCAGTTATATGCATTTATAATAAATATATTCAAAAAAATTTCAAATATGCAGATATATTGATTGTGCAAAATTTGTATACCATATTTTGATTTAAGTATTTATCGATGAAATGCAAACATTTGTAAAAAATTCTGCTGTGGCCAGCACAAAACCTCCTGCTGTACCCTACTCTTTTTACTACTATACAAATATATAGGTACTTACAAATATATTTTAGTCATTTAGTCAACTGTAGAACTGTAGAAGAAGATATAAATGATGTATCACTATTGGCACTGTCACTCTGATACTGTTATTATCAATTAAATTTTTCGTAGTAATTATTGTTAAACAATCATGGTTCATGGATAACAAGATACTGAAGTTTCATACTCTAAATTATAAATAATACTTTAATTCCTAAAGTACTATGACAGAACAATTTACAAAATGCTAAAAATTGTAGATACTAATATATAATCTTTCATTTGAAATAAAAAATATTGCGATAAATTAATTATTTGTCAAAATATTTAAGAAAAGTACTACTTCCAGATTGGGAATTGCTTCCAAAAATAACTGGGTTCTTAAGATTTGTATTTTGACGTTATATACAAAATTTGGTTGTTAAATGTTTGTAACTTTTTATGAGTTATAGAAGACGAAAAAAATGTTACGTATAACCTAACGTACACATACACAGACATCATCTCGAAAATACTTTATTTGTATTCTATGGAGCCTAAAACGTGCTTATTCACTAACAATTCACACTCGAAAATTTTGACCCATCACAATACCTAACTTATAGGATATAAGGCGGGAAGTAAAAAATTAACCCGTAAAAACAAAGTTTTTGACTATAAATCCTTTATTTATGAGACTCGATCGATATTTATTTATATTTTTGTTTTCATTGTAACTCTTTCTTAGATAGTTTGTTTCAAGAAAGAGTTAAAAAGAGTAGGGTATGGCGGGAGGTCTTGTGGTGGCCACATCAGATTTATTCTTGTGCCAAAGTAAATGTTCGGTCACAACGAGTCTATGTACCAAATTTCAGATTGATTGGATATAGGAAAATGGGTATGGCGGGAAGTCTTGTGCTGACCACATCAGATTTTTTCTTGTGTCAAAGTAAATGTTTGGTCACAACGAGTCTATGTACCAAATTTCAGATTGATTGGATATGGGGAAATGGGTTTGGGGTATGGCGGAAGATCTTGTGCTGGCCACATCAGATTTTTTCTTGTGCCAAAGTGCATTGTTAGGTGACAAAACTCTATTTCCAAAATTTCAGCTCGATAGGATCCCGGGAAGTGGGTCATTTTTGACTTTTGTTTTTTTGCCGTACGACGGTGAAGTTAATATAAAGGATTTAAAAATACTAATATGCACAATAATACAATATATGCAAAAGCATATAATCTGCACTCAAGATATCACTATTACTGCAACCTCCGTCACTGAATATTGCCTCGTGCCTTTCGGGCAGCATCTGTTCATCAGCATCACTGTATCACTTTGTCGTACTGGACCTTAACGCTGAACCTGAGTGATAAGTAATTGCTTAGTTCGCCTCGTGTTCATGTCGGTAACGTTTCTCAGAGGATTACTCAAGTTTATGGAAACAAACATTATGTTGGTATCGTCTATATCTCTATTTATTGGAAGTGGTTCAACGTATTTCAAAGCAGGAGTAAAGGATTTCTGAAACACAGATGTTGAGCTGTTTGATACAAGGATTTGTGCTACTTGTTGCTGGTTGGATGTTGTATTGTAATTTTACACTGGTGTGGTATGAATTGATTGCTATGATATGGATATGAGTTTGTTTCCGATTTACAGTAAGAATCTCATATATTCATTTTCTATATTTATTTATACATTGATGCCGTGACTCCAAATTTTTTTTTACTATAGCTGTGTTGGCGACCATTTATGTCTGGTATGGTATGAATAAGAATTCAAAGTTTCAGGTAAAAACAACTGGTACATAGTGATGGGTAAATGCCCGGGAACGAATATTTCGGGAAATTTCCCAGGATATTTCCCGGGAAGTTTTTTGGGGAATTTCCGGGGAATTCCCGGGGAATTTCTGGGGAATTTTCCGTGGAATTCCTGTGAAAAAATTTAGGATAAATCTCCTTATAAAAATCAAAAGCACAACAAAATTTTTATTTCAAAAATAAAGAAAATTAAATAACAATATTATGTCATAATGTTTACTATAATAATAATAATTAATTTAAAAATTTTCTTTTTGCCACTCATTTTTATAAAGTTGTTTAGTAATAGTATTAACACAAAGCAAAAGAATAAGTGCAAGCAGACGAGCAGTAACTACTAACCAAGTTTAAATAATAATGGAACGTTGGTAAATGTTCCAAGAAATAGCTCTGGACAGGTTGAAGCATATCGGTAATGCTGCGCATGCGTTAAAATTCTCCGTTTATTATCGCTATCGGGAATTTCCGTTCGGGAATTTCCCTTCGGGAATTTCCCTATTTATTCCCAGGAAATTTCCAAAATTAAATTCCCGATTTTTTCCCGGGAAACGACTCTAGGGAAATTCCCGGGAATTTTCCCGGGAAAAAAAGAATTCCCCACGGGAAATTCCCAGTGACCCATCACTACTGGTACACCAGGCTCCATAATCTGGTATCCCAGTGAACATGTTTTAATTCATATTTTGAAATGCGTTATTCAATTAGGGTTGCGAACTGTTATAAATAATAATTGGCCACGTTTTATGTAAAAGTGTTTTGTATTACTAAGACACAGTACACAGATGATTTTATATTCGATAGCGAACCCGGCTCGCGTTGCTACGCCTCCAACTCGAATTTAAAGGAATCTCGTTATAACAATTCTAAGTTATTACCATACAAAATACATGGTGGCAATTCTAACTACGTCCATGATACTATCCCAAATTTGAACCCAATCGGTTACCACCATTTTGTTTAAAGATGGCGGACTGATATTTAGGTATGCTCATGTCATAAGTTAGATCATAAGTTATAACCATTACAAATATGAACCCAATCGGTGCAGTACATTTTGAGTTAGCTAGCCACCATTTTATTTCAAGATGGCGGACTAACATTTTAATATATACCATATACCTATGTTTCAAGACAGATTCTTAGCTATTACTGTACCAAATTTGAACGTGCTTAATTAAATGTCTGGTTATCTAATCTGTTTGTCATTTTGTTCAATTGACAAATCACTGTACATTTTCGTAATAAGAAGAAACAATTTTGATTTTTTTTTGAAAATATAATATAGCCTATGTCAGCCGGGGATAGTGTAGCTTCCCAACGGTGAAAGAATTTTTCAAATCGGTCCAGTAGTTTCGGAGCCTATTCAATGCAAACAAACAAACAAATCTTTCCTCTTTATTGTATTAGTATAGATAAGGGATGGCTATATTCATTAGTTATATATTGGTATACATTTTAAATTGAATTAGATATGATGTACAAACTCATTTAAATTGTACAAGCCCTAGGTATTATTAATTCTCGATTATTAGTTGGATTTACTAAGCGACTTTTTCCGTGTAATAATAAAGAAACGTCAATATTTTCCATCGTCTCATTCAAAAAGTCATTATTAATTAATTAAGAGTAATTTCTGTACAGTCTTGTTAAATATATGTTTATTTAATTATTACAGGGTACAAAATTATTGTTTTATAGGCAAAGATATACGAAATTGCATGACAGTAAAATTAATTTAATGTTTCAGTGTTTAGATTTGTTGATAAAGAAATTCTAACAACTGACTAAAACTGACGATTGAATATCTGACATTTTTTTGACCTCCGGATAACGTAAACACAGGGTGTTTCTATTCCTCTGCACGCAACTTTACTAGGTTATATAATTTGATATACTGATACTTAAAAAAAACGCAAAATAAAAACAAATTTACTAGGTACCAAAACTACAACAATAAAAAACATCACAATATTCTATCAAAATTAGTAGCACACATGAAAAGTCCATACAGAAGAAAAAACAACAAAATAATACTGCCGTCCTTAGGAAGAAGGTCCTATCTGCAAAAATTTTGTTTTAGCTATTATTTTATATAAATTTTTTTGTGGAAACAATTATGCGGATTTTTACTATTATAATTGCTTTATATAAATATAATACTAATAATAATCAATTCTACCTTTTCTTAGGGCAGCTGGAAATTCTATTTTGGTGTATATTTGTAATAATTTACGCAGATTACAAAATCTAAAAATTTGCAGATAGGACCTTCTTCCTAAGGAGGGCAGAATACACACTGCAAAACTGCAATGTTATACTTATGAAAGCCAAAGTAAAGTGCACCGTTGTTCAGAATTTCACATAAGTGAACAGCGCATCTCTTTATTAGTACACAAAGGCCGACTTGGGAGCGGACGAATTCTTTTTTAACGTGCAGTTTGTTTGATTGTTGCTGAGTGACGTCATGCAGACTTGCAATTCGCCGTTCAATTAAGAAACTTTAGATTGAGAATAGTAGCATCAAAACAGTCGAAATCGCCAGTTTTATAGTGAAATCGTGGTGTTTTGCAGTGATAATTGTGGTATTTTAAAGTGAAATAGTGCTATTTAAAAGTAAAATTGTGGTTCCTGCTCTTGGATTTACTTCAAGTTATTCAACAAGGCTTCAAGGAAAATTAAAGGTTGGAAAAATGTGTTATTTTTTACAATATTCACGGTATTACATGCAAAATTGTTAAACACATACACAAATCTTACATTAATAATAATTTTTTATCGTAAATAATTGTTTATATTATTAGATAAATTGTTGCTGATGTAACAACAAATTTAAACATTTTTTTGAAGTTTGAAGTATAAAATGGTTAAATACATATACACAACTTTCAATAATAATAAATATTGTAGTGGAAATAATTGTTTATATGATTAGATAAATGTAACCACAAATTTAAACGTTTTTAAAAGTATTGAGTTTAAAATTTGTTCATTTTAGTTCATTGATTGTGTAAATATAAATTAATCTAATATTTATTGCATTTTGCATACTTTATATGATGATATTTTGCATGTAGGTATTTTGTACACAACTAAACTAAAAAGAATTAATATATTAAATATACACTAAAATGAATGTAAATTAATATTGACGTTTATATACAACTATTATTTAATACTACACTAAGCAAGATCTAAACTAGATATCCTAGATATCCTACCTAACAACCACTTTCTGAATAATGTACTTAAAATGCAAAATAAAATCAAATTTACTATCAAAATTACAACAATAGAAAACATCACCCAATATTCTATGTAATTTATACTTCACAACTGACAATTTGTCAATTTTTACCTTCCGCTTACCTGTAAAGGAAGGTATTGGAATCATGCAAAAAATCGGGTGGTGAATTTTTAGTGGATGAGCACGAATTAGGGTCCTTACAACTCATTTTTGATAGTTTCACGATGATGTCTGTGTGTATGTGTGTGTGTGTGTGTGTGTGTGTGGTCAAGGGGTGTTAGTCGCATAACTCAAATACGAATTACCCGAAAATTTTGATATTTGGTATTTAACATTTGTATATAAATTGGAAGAGCTCCTTAGATTTTGGTACAAATATCTTCATCGGAAGTGATATTTTTTGAAGATTGAAAAGGTTAATTGTTAAAATTGTATATAAATTTGGAAAAATATAGTATTTATTTGTAATAAGAATAAGAGGAAAAGTTATTTGCAACTTACGTTATAAAAAAATTGTCTTTATCTGGTAGCATTAAAGAACTGCAGTAAAATTTAAAAAATAAATTTATCAAATAAAACGTTGATATCTTGTAATCCATGATCGGTTGATTTTTGTTTCTGCGTAAAAAATATTGACAGGTGAGACGGGTGACAAGTTGGCATACTAGCGCTATATAAGTCCTAAGTAAGATATTAAATGTAGTAATTGAACGGAGGATGGCTTCAACACAGCAGAGTTTTCCTGTGAATGAATCTTTTTATTCAGGTGATGCAAATTTCTGTGTTTGAATATTTTAGATTTTTATTTGTATATTTTAAATGGTTACCGGATTGTACGTATACATTTCTGTTTAAAGTCTAGATATGGCGGAAGGTTGTGTGATGGCCACGTCAGATTTTTCTTATTCTTGTTGTGTCAAGTGTCAACATAAAATTTTAAGGTTAATGTTATTTGTTATTTAAGTTTGTTATATTTTATTAATCTTTACAGAAACATGCGATGCATTAAAATGGTGAAATAATGATTAATTTTAAAAATAGAAATAAAAACATTTAAATTTCGCGTGTAGAGGTTGAATGTCGGCACCATCTACCAAGCTCATTCTTACTAAATAGTCAAAATCTTGATTCAAACGAATAATTTGATTGTTTTTGATGACGTTATTGCTATCTGGGTTGGAATAGTCTTTATAAGCCCTTGTTACAACACCAGCCAGTGCCACTGCCACGTTAATTTTTCCCTACTTGGAATTGTGACGAGAGTGGATACGATCCGAATTACTTAAGAGCATTCTGTATAGGAAGAATGTACACGTTAAAGCATTTTACACTCATACACCGCATCGACACATGGTTACACATTTTAACAAAAACAAATTTTTATATGGTAGATAAGAGATAAAACTTCGTTTTATTAGTGCAAATTTTTTTTTCTGCACGTTCAACGGTCGAAATTATTTACTTTCAACCGCTTGCAGGCGTTTAGAAGCATTTTTCTTTATATTTCGCAGAACATGATATTTTAAATTTGAATCATGTAGTTTAAAGTTTAATCTACGTTGAGGTAGTGTTATTGTTTAGAAAAAACTTTCTGATTTCGAGAAAATTAGAGGTAAAAAATGTGAATTTTTGTAGTTTTCTTTATTTTATAAACTAAAACTTCGGTACAAAACAGAAAAAATGGCACTAATAGAACGAAGTTTTATCCCTTATCTACCATATAAAAATTTGTTTTTGTTAAAATGTGCAACCATGTGTCGATGAGGTGTATGCGTGTAAAGTGCTTTTTACGTGTATATTCTTCCTGTACAGAATGCTCTTAAGCCATACAAATTTCCCACCTAACTCAAATTCGAACCAACGAGCATTGTGTGCTAGAACTGTAACCACTGAACTATTTCACTTTAGGTACTCCAGTAATTTTATATAGGTACAAGATTGAATTAATTATAATGTGTGTCAAAAAGATGAGAATGGTACTTACATTAAAAGTATTTAATCCAAATTGTATTGATAAACGTACCTGAAACAAAGAACACTTGGATAAGTCTTAACAGTTAACACCATTCCAATACAACAGAACACCAGAACAGAAGTAAATGTAGGAACAAAACTTCACTAAACTAATAAGGAAACATAAGTCTTCAATCATTCAGTAATTATAATCTTCACAGATAAGCATTATCTCATTATCAACACTATCGACAAGTACATATATTTACTTAAGTAATAAAATTGTACTATGATTAGTATTTTATCTTATGCCAATAATTCTTCATCAGGGCCGGATTTAAGATTATGGTGTGAGGGCCCATGTTGATGTAATTCAAAATTACAAATAAAATCAAAGTCAATTTTAGAGCCTGTAATGATAAAATAGCACCGCAGGCCAATTTTTTTTTTGAGTTCAAGGTCAAATGCCTTGAAATGAAATTTCGGATGTGAATAATAACATCCTTTTTCTGTGAAAATAAATTAAAATGTAATTTTTACTAATAGTTCTCAATTTTAAGATCATAACATATTTCCTTCGGGTCGTGCTACGAGTAAAACACTCGCCAGTAAGATGCGTATTTCGATACTTGATACACAATACAGCGTGTTCATTTAGGGTGGCGTACCATTGCTAACTCGAGAAGTATAAGAGCTACGAAGTTGGTTAAATTAGCAAACAATTTCTATTTTATAGCACTACTTTAATGAACGAACCAAGAATTTTTTTAGACCAGTGGTTCTCAAACTACGGGGTGCAACTTTCTTATTTAAAATATGGGAACCTATTTTTTATTTGCTTATTCGATTCAGTATTTTTTCTGAATTCAACGAGATATTAGTTTCATACCCTTCATAATAAGCACGATGACATAAATTACGGTCAATGAAATAATAATTTATCACTTTTGCAAAAAATACCTGTTTGTATGACACGGTATATATCTCCTGACACCGTGTTCATTTTCATAACCTTAGTATTGAACTATTTTAAACACTTTCGCGCATTACGTGAACGAATTGTCGGCAAAAAGTAACGACAAACGACTTACGACTACCGACATTTATTGTAGAACAACCTTCAGACGAAATGAAAGTGGTGTTTTTACAACTTAGGTACAAAATACAGCAAATATTTCAACAATGTGTCGCGTAATTTATTTGAGAACAACTCTGTAGCAATTTCTCGGGGGTGTTACCACTACACGACAGATTTCTCGAACGTGTTGTGGCACTTGGCATTGTCACGTCAGTGTAATGTAACGCGGAACGCATTTCTTGAAAGTGCATCTCCTGTTACCATACCGTTACGGAGTCTGCCTCAATGGAACGTGCGTTTGACAATCTGAACGCTTGCCATTGCAATGCAAATGCAAATTCATGTATGTATGTGACGTGTATACAAATATCAATCCCTACAAATGATGTCTCTCAATTCCCAGAGCAATATTTACTACGACTTGCAAGTAAATCATGTATGCGAGTGTAGGAAAAATCTGTTATTACTTTTATAAATGTCAAATGTACAAGATACAGGTGAAAAAAAACATATTTAATAATATTCAATTATTATACCACTAGAGCTTCGAACATAATCGAAAACCTTGTCTACACTTTCATTTCGATCTCCAAGTCGTAAATCCAAACATAACTCTCATTCGGACAACTGTTTTAAGTTCTAAACGCTCTTAGAATTAACATAAATATCTGGTATATATTACAAAATTATTGTTCTTTTATAAAGAATAAGTGTGATGTTTGATATTTCGTAATATTCTAATTATGTAGAACTGAAAGTGTAAAGAAAAACAGTTTTTTTTCATTCAGCAGGATTAACTACCAATTACAGAATGGTATTATAGTGGAATCTAACTTCTCGGACCCAGTGGTATTATTGCCGGTTTCGCTGGAATCGAACTGGGGACCGCTAGCGTGCTAGGCGGGTCCTCTACCGCTGAGCTGCGCTGAGTTAAAATAAAAACGTGCTTATCCACCAAAAACTCACACTCGAAAATTTTGACCCATCACAATACCGCCCTTATAGAATATGAGGTGGCCTTCGGTGCGTCCTTTCCCGCGTTATATTTCAGTCACCTCACCGTTCATCGTAGGGAAAACGTTGAATACTCATATTAGATGTTTTTTAGTGCTCTACAACTTTTCCATGTAGGTACCTACACTACAGATGAAAAAGAATTCTTTCGTGACGAAAAAGTGAAAGAAGTCATCTACAACCTACCGTTTTCGCGAAAAATCAAATCCAAATTTATTTGGATTTCCCAAAAAATGCAGGGGGCGGGTAGGGTATCAACTCAGTTTTAAACTCCTTGCATGTCCCTCTAACGATTTATGAAAAAAAAATGACTTTGCGATTTTTTCCATCAAATTTTACAAATTTACTGGACTACTGACCGAAATAATACGTTCAATACCTACTCAAGATCTCAAAAATAATTCATAATTATTCAAGATCTAAATTATCGTATTATAGGAAATAATGCGAATTGTACTAAAATTGCTATATATACTGATAAAATGTTTAACTTGCAGTAAATAATAGGCCAGTAAAATTTAGTAATAAATCCCTCTTCTACTTGAATTATTCACGGAATCTGTAGAGGCGAACGTCGAGTAAGAAGAATGTTCAACATTAACTGAAATATTGCTGCGAAATCAAGAGTGAAAGACATGCTTCACTTGCCACTTGACATGCTAACTGGTACTCTTTAATTCTTAATTAAGATATCTTTCAAGTAAATGGCTTCATTATAATTAGGCAGAAATTGTAATTAATTATAAAAACCATAGAACAAGACTAGTAAGTAGTACTTATATTATTATTTTTAAATTTAAATTATTTGGTACGTATATAAGAAACACCTAAACATAATATTGATACTATACTTAAATGTTTTTAACTATTATACTAGAATCAAGTAAATATCCATATCTACACTAATTTTATAATCAAAGTAAAATATCTATGAAACACAACATGCTTCATTTTCATTTAACTAATGTTCTTGTAAACTTTAAAATAGTTTATTGAACGTTTCGGCTGTCAAAGCTGACGCAATTTTAAACCTATAAATTTTTTAAATAAAATTTATATTTTCACGTATGTGTTCGACGTAAAAATCTAATTTTCAATACCATGCAAGTAGTCCATTGCAAATAATTTATATCTAAATTTCATGTTTGATTCTTTGGTATCAATTTTTACCGAAAAACATACTTATCTTATATTTAATAAATCAATTTATTATCGAAATACCATAGAACAAATGATACCTACTGTTATCATTATTATAAGGCCATGTGAACTGGATGTAATTTAATTGAGATCTCATTTTCTTTCTTTTAAATCTATACATAAGTAAATATGGATTTATTTTTATAGTACAGGGTGATTCATCATGACTTGCTTTTTTTAAATGCGTACCATTTAGGCTGTAGGGATCGTAGTGGGAGAGTTATCTCATTCAACAGGTACAATTTTAAAGTTTTGTCCTCCAACCGGTCAGTTGCCATCATGCGTTGGAACACGGAGCAGCGTGTGTGGCGATTTGGAGTGGCCAGCCCGCTCGCCCGATTTGGCTCCTTGTGATTTTTTGTGGGTTTTTTTGAAATCCCGCGTTTACGTCAACCGTTCAAGGACCCTAGAAGACCTGAAGGCCAACATCCGGGTCGCGATTGCAAACATATCCGCTGCCGTGCTGGAAAGGGTTATGACAAACGCCAGAAATCGGCTTATTCAGTGTATAAACAATGGGGGGCGTCACCTACCTGATATGATGTTGAAAACTGGGTGAAACAAAACTTTAGATTTGTACCTAACATTATAAAATAAAAAGTTTCTGATTCATACAAGTATTGCGTTTTGAAATGAATCACCCTGTATTACGGATATGTTTATTTTAAGATATCAAATAACACTAATATTGAATAACGATTATTTACTTATTTAGGGATGGAACAGTACAATATTGACCAATGTTTCCTAGGTTAATACTGTTTGATTAAGTAAACAACATTTGATGTGACTATGTTTATTGTTGAATTTGCCGGATTAAACTAAACTAGAGTTTGATGGCTTCTATAGTTGTTTATTGTTAAGTTAATAGTGTTGCGTTTGCTTATCTGCTGTATTTTGTTTGACGAAATAATAGCGAATTACAATATCAATGCAAAGTATTCGTTTCAACACTCCACTTTTATCTATATAAACAGCTCAATTTTGTTTTAAGTTTAACCTGCTCAGAGCAATGTTCTTTCTGATAATAATAATAATAATAATAAAGAAAACATTATAATAATTTACGACAAGTAAATAAAGCAATATTCAGTCCAATCAGGGCGAGATCGACATGCGATATACCTGGCTATTAATTTCATCTGTCAATTGTCAAAAGTAGACCAATAAAAATGCAAGATTCTTAATAACGTAACAATTACAAAATAATATTAGATTGTCATTGTGAATAAATATACCAAATTAGAATTGACTCCCTAAATCTTCTTGAATAATCTTTCCAAATACTCTTAGAGATCTAAGATTTTAAAAAAAATTTCTTGTGTTAACCTGTAAATTATTACATATTTTGCTTTTCAACAACTTCTCAAATATCTCTCGACCTTCGGTCACGTGGTGTCTAACGAAATTTTTGAATCTCGAAACTTTGCCGTCATAATTTGCGTGAACACAAAAAATTTCAACTCTCGGTATTACCTTTGCTTAGAATTATTATTACAATCCGTTTCCTTCAAATACTAACTTGTTACATTGAGATTTGTGAAATAAGAATTGGAAATATAAATCACTGAATACATTCTTTTTAAATAATTTTTTTAAACAAAGAATACCTTGGTAAAAGAAATCAATAAATTTTAATAGTAATAAAATGTAATACAATATCTCTGATATAATATATCCATAATGTATGTTTAAAACAAATACAAAACCTTTTGTTAAATTTTTAAATTGAAAGTTATAAACACAATTTATTGTATGACACAGTATTTAACTATTCAATTTATGTTATAAGATAGCTAGGTACCTATTACACTATATAGATTCTGAATACAAATACCTGATTTATGGAAAAGCACAGAACTGTAGTCAGTATGATAATAATACTATCAATCAATAGGAAATGTATAGGAAACTCATTCATAACAACTTATCTCTACTTATTCTCCATTATACATGAGTAATAGTGTGTACTTTATTATTATGTCGGTCGCAATATACTCGTATATGGTGGAAAATTGATAAATAAATAAGTTATGCAGATGTATTACCTAAGGTCTAGCGTTTTTTAAACTAAAAAATTCTTGTCATCAAATTCATATCAAAGTTGACGTCAAATGAAGCAAAATTTGCGCATTTAATTAAATTTACACTTACGAGTAATTGTAAATTTAAATATATATTATATATATAGTCGATGGTAACCCTTTTACCGTTAAGTGTAGGGTTTTCTTGTCTTTATTCGCACACAAACTTTTTCCACTGTAATCTGTCTCTTGCGCACATTTTTGCTTCTTGTATTGTCATTTCTTTTTTCAATAGTAGTTTTCTTACAATTCCATCCCAGTCTTCTCTTGGTCTACCTCGTCCTCTTCTCTCTCTTATTTTGGCTGTCCATATCTTCTTTACGGGTCTGTTGTCGTTCATCCTTATCAGGTGTCCCCACCAGCTGAGTTGTCTTTCCTCTATAAACTGTAGTATCGGTTTTGTTTCTAATTCTTTCCTAATATCTTCGTTTCTTATTTTGTCTATCATTGTCACACCTTTAACACTTCTCAGGTATTTCATTTCCAAAGCTTGGAGTTTACTCTTCATTCTTCTGGACATAACCCAAGTTTCGCAGCCATAGGTTAATATCGCACGATATATTGTGTTAAAAACTGTAATTTTTGTTTTCTGCGATATTTCTTTTTTGCCTATGAGACTGTTTTTCAGCATGTAGAATATTTTTGCTGTCTTGTCTATTCTTCTGTTTATATCTTCATCTTGGACTCCGGTACTGTTAATTAACACTCCTAGGTATTCAAATTTCGACACTTGTTCAATTCTGTCATGTTCTATTTTTATGTTCATAGTTTCGTACTCATTTGATATAGCCATTACTTTTGTTTTATTCACGTTTACTTTCATATCAAATTCTTTTAGTGTTTTGTTCCAATTATATAATATTCATGATGTCAATTTCATTAAAACATATCTATTTCAATAATTATTCAATTCCAGTTCACTAAAAATTCTAAATAACAAAATATGTTGAAAACCCTTATAAATTACAATTATATTCCTCATAATCATCTCAAGAATGTTAACATAATGTTTACACCTGGCTGTATGACTGACAAAACAACTAACTATGTAAACTAGCAAAACAACAACTCCTAATTGTCGCAATGGTTTCTAACTAAGTTTTAGAAAGTTCTGTTATGTTAACTACACATATTGTTAATTAAATGTTATGTTAATATGTACATAAAATACTATTATTAGCATATTCACTTCAACTTACATGAAATATGAATTACCAGCATGTCATGATCTTCTTGCTACCAGGGGCCCGATTCTCAACTTCATTCGCGTTCACACGCATACGTGACAACGCGAATGGCTTCATTACGAATACGTCTCGAATGTAAACAAAAATCGAATTCTTAGCAACCCTTCGCATTCGCCTTCTTACTACGCGAATGGTCATTATTGACAACACTGTAATTACGAGTGAGGCTAATTTCAGAGTTGATTTTGACAGAAATAAAAGTGACATAAGAACCATATTTTGTATGTTAAATAGTTTAAAAATTGTAAAGAATCTAAATAATACATTAGTATAATTTTACAAATTTATTTCAAATATTTCAGCAAGAGATGCTCAGCAAATATAGCAAGAAAATTAGGAAATTTTATGTAGCACCTATATCAGGTGCAAAAATGACAATTTAAAAGAACAAAATCCAAACAGCGTACCTATAATAGTATATTTTCGATTTTTAATGTACAATGTAACATGCCTGCGCGTAAAATCGTAGAGTACCTAATCAATAATAATAGTAGTAACTAATACACCATCAGGTTTTATTATAGGTATATTGAATTATTATTTATTAACTTAAAGTAGTTCTCTATAGTCGTCCGGAGCTACCATCCGCGGCGATCAACCGCGTGAATGAAAACGCATCTTAATATACCGACATCTCAATGTGTTTATTCGATTTTATCTTTGATTAAAGCTAAATGTCTAAACATAAGCGTATTGACTGTTCTCAAACAATACTTTTTCTACTCCAAACAATCTCATATTTATTTTCATGAAATTCATTGACAGGATCTATCTAACGAATATTGTCATTTCGGTTCTCAACTACTTCTAATGTATTTTGTAGGATTTATATTATTTTATTAAATAAAAGTGAAATAACTTATCCATTTTCTACTTAATTTAACGGTTTTCTTTAATTTGAGTTGATATTAAATAAATGTGTCACACTTGACACTTAAAAATTAGTAGTAACAAATGAAAAATTTGAATACGAATGCTTTAGCACTCGTCACGAGTGGTCCAAGGCATTCGTCATGAATGCGAACATAACAACGCGTATACGTCTCGAAGCGAACAGTTGAAAATACGATTTTGTAAATTTCATTCGCATTCGTCTGCGATGCGAGTAACTATGACGAATGCGAAGACGTGAGAATTGAGCCCCAGAGCCGTAACAAAAGGGCAAGGCATCTAAAAATTAAAGTAACGATGCTGCAGGATCGTAGCCACGGGGAGGGCAGGCAGGGCGACCCCCTGCCTGTAAAAATTCTTGCCCTTTCTGGAGCTGAAAAGTTGATTTGTTTTCTACATACCTACTTTCATCATTGTACAGATTAAAATCTTGAAAAATTCAAAATTGTAAAATTTTAATTTAGCTAGTAACATCTCAATTAAAATTTTACAATTTTTCTCACACCGATTTAGAATGGTGTAGTTCTTACCTAAGTGCTCGGAATTTCGTTGTCAGGATGGTCGCTAATGATGACGTCACCATTTCACAGTTGCGGTACTTCTACTGTGGAGTTCCGCAAGGTTCTATATTGGGACATTTATTCTTTCTAATTTACGTAGCTGATATGCCAAAAGCATTAACTTCTTGTCATTAACATCATGTCATCTTGAAAGATTTTTGTTATTTGGTAGGAACTTATTACATTAGGATTTCAATAATATAACCAAACTACGATATTAGTAGTAAACTACTTTCATACCTTTATTTTCTTTGATCTTTGTCAACAGAAATAATCCACAAATTGCCGTATAAAACGCATTAAAATTGTGGAATTATATTTTAAGTATTTTAAAACACATACTTCGATTTAAGTTACAAGATTAGTTTGTTACAGTTTTGTTCTAAGTATACGCAATGTTGTTGTTTTTCTATTAGTCCAGTCAATAAAGGATATTCAGCCGCAATAAATCGTGTAGTCCGGTCCAAATAACAAAAATCTTTCAACATGACATGATGTTTCATTAACCTGGTTACAAACTAGATCAGGGAACAGATGAGAATAGAATGCTATGCCCATAATATAGGTAAATATTCATAACTAGTTCACACCTTCAACAATACAGCTGAGATTTTCTTCACTCCGAACTACAGACGGCTTGTCTTAAGATCTCTTGCCACGTATAATTTTGTTATAAATATGAATGCAATGCAACCTCCTTTCTCACTTCCTACCAGGGCCGTAACCAGGTTATGTTTCTACGAAGGGCCAAATATTTTGTAAAAATGCAACATTAATCTTGCACATTTAAAAGCGGTCGTGGAAAGAAAATGCGCCGCAGGCGAAATATTTTTTTCATTCGAGGGCAAATGTTGGAATGTGACGTCATTATTTTTTATTGGAGGTAAAGCAGCGTTCTACGTCACATCACATATTATTCAATTTTCATTAATTATTTTTGGGCTTGTTGATAAAAAATTTGTGAAAATAAAAAATACGGGCTCCAAGTTTTTATATCTTTTTCAAAAATGTTCAATCAAAAAATTTTGCAAGTAGTCCATTGAAAATTACATTTTTTCACCTACTTCATGTGCAAAAATAAATAATTGTCGTAAAACAGAAGCACAGAAACTTTTAAAAAACAAAAAAAAATTATTTCAAATTTAGGCTTTCATTTTCGCGCGGCGGTGTAATTATAAGAATATAACGGTTTCTGATAGGAAGATTTAAGGCGATTTTTCGCGAAAGTAGTTAACTGTAGTTATATGTGGTTAACTATGGATTGTCATTTTCGCGACGAAATTCATGACGTCACACACACACTAACGTGGCCTTTATTACGAATGCCATCTATATTATTTTGCAAATAAATAATATAATATTAATTATTCAAGATTTTTACCTTCCGCTTACCTGTAAAGGAAGGTATTGGAATCATGTAAAAAATCGGGTAGTGAGTTTTTAGTGGATGAGCACGAATTAGGTACCTTACAACTCATTTTTGATAGTTTCCCGATGATGTCTGTATGTATGTGTGTGTGTGTGTGTGTGTGTGTGTGCGTGTGTGTGTATGTGTGTGGTCCGGGCCGATGCCGGATGTTGCATAACTCAAATACGAATTATCCAAAAATTTTGATATTTGGTATTTTACAATTGTATACGAATAGGAAGAGCTCATTAGATTTTGGTACAAATATCTTCACCGGAAGTGATATTTTTTGAAGATTGAAAAGGTTAATTGTCAAAATTGTATATAAATTTGGAAAAATATAGTATTTATTTGTAATAAGAATAAGAGGAAAAGTTATTTGCAACTTACGTTATAAAAAAATTGTCTTTATCTGGTAGCATTAAAGAACTGCAGTAAAATTTAAAAAATAAATTTATCAAATAAAACGTTGATATCTTGTAATCCATGACCGGTTGATTTTTGTTTCTCGTAAAAAATATTGACAGGTGAGACGGGTGACAAGTTGGCATACTAGCGCTATATAAGTCCTAAGTAAGATATTAAATGTAGTAATTGAACGGAGGATGGCTTCAACACAGCAGAGTTTTCCTGTGAATGAATCTTTTTATTCAGGTGATGCAAATTTCTGTGTTTGAATATTTTAGATTTTTATTTGTATATTTTAAATGGGCACCGGATTGTATGTATACATTTCTGTTTAAAGTCTAGATATGGCGGAAGGTTGTGTGATGGCCACGTCAGATTTTTATTTGTAAAATGATGAAAGTAGATAGAAACAATTTTTTCAGCTCCAGGAAAGGCGATAGTTTTTACCTCCCTGTCCCCCCTGGCTACGGCCCTGCTTCCTACACTTCACTACCTACTACCTGTTTCATGTTTCATGTTTCTCACCTATTTCCGTCTACGTAGATATTCTTTCTTTATTATAAATTCAGTAACATTAAATGCAACTTCATCAGAACAGACCCGGGTTACAAATTTAATAACATTCGCCCTCCAATGTCAGCGGCATCGTAGATGGCGTTGCGTTCAGCGTTCGTTTATTATTAGATTACTCAGCTGGCAATTTTCCCGCTCCGCTAGTATAGATGGCGGCATAGGCGTCCACAGGGGTGGTACCCAAAGAGCAGCTGCCTTCTCTTTTTCCAAAAACGTCTCATAATTTGGAAATGGACTCCAATATAAATCATTTCGAACATACCAACTGCTTCAAGTATAAAACCCTTTTAAAATTATTCTTGTCTATTTTACGGGTTTAGTATAATTTTTGAGTACATTCGTGTAAGCACGAAACTTTGATAGGTTATATAATTTGATATAGGTACAGATTACAGAAAAGAAAGATTTTTCAAAATTAGCAAAAATAAGGGTAGTGTAAAAAAATATAAGTTCCATTGGTTTGAACATCCATTTAACTGTATATTTATTATATTATTTATAAAATAAAATTGTAAATAGTATCAGTATCTACAAATAGTCACTTTTTATGTAATAATTAATAAATAAACATTTAAGGAGTTTCGATACCGATTATCTATCTAGGGGATCTAAACAAAAATCTATTGTATTTCTGCAGAGTGACAACTTCTACCCACTAAATTTTGTTGTAAAAAACACCGAAAATATAAAAAATCTTATAGCGAAATATATTTGTTTATAAATATTTTATTACTATCTTTCAATTAAATTGTATTTTTAAGTCATAAAGATTTTATATTTTAAAATTCATAATTTTAAAAATCAATCGAAACGGCAACAGCGCTAGTATTTTAGCTGCTTTACGTTGACTGTTGGCTGCAGTGATTCTAACCTAACTGTCAAGTGTTGTCAGGTAGCAAATGCAATAGCTCATAATAATTGTTCTTTTGACGCTCCAAGATTAATGCAAGCTATAAGAAATGAGAACTTAATTGATAGTTTTCGTCCAGTCATTCATTATTTCCAAGACACTTTAAAATTATTTAAAAACATTTCCTGACAATTGGTAGAAATTCATCTTTCTGTTTCAGAAATAATTAGTAATGGGGAAAGCTTTGATCAAGTATATGACAAACGTACACAAAAGATACAGATATTATTATTTCTACTGTACAGCCTTTAAAAAGAGTCAGATCTTCTGGAATGATTAAAAGATTAGCGACATTTGGAATTAGTTACGAAATAATTGCAAACAAATTTAGTGATCATGGCCCCGTCATGTCCCTTGTAGAGTTTTTAGTAGATGAACACGAATAATTCTTACTCAAATAGTTCTTCCTACTTATTTTCGATAGTTTCGTAACGGTGTTTGTATGCGCATTGCGAAAGTGTATCCAATTTCCTAAAAATGACTTGTGTATGTGTATTTTATTTGTTGTGAAAATATAAATATAATATCATTTGTTACAAACTTTATAAAATAATATGCTTCAACATAAACGCACTCTTACTTTCCAACAGTATTTTAAATTTCGCGCAAATCTATGATTTGCGACGTTGCCGTAGTTATCGCTCTTTTAGTTATGTGTCACGTTTTAAATTTTATTTATTTGAATAACTCAATAACGGTGTGGAAGAATCCACTGAATTTTAGTTTCATGATTTATTAATGTCTGATTTATAATTACTGTAAATCTCTTTCTGGTGGTATTATTTTTATAGATTATACAGCCCTTTAAAAATGTATTCTCATTTACTCCCATGTAAAACAGAAATTTTTAAAAATTTATTTTTAAAAAACGGTGTGGACGATTGATCTGAAATTTTAACAGTGAACGATAAATACATCCATCTTCAACTTGTAAAATTTTCAGATGAATGGTAATATTTTCAAAAACGGTAAAGATATTTTCTATTTTTATCTAGATAAGATAATAGATAAAACTATATGTATATGATTTCTTTAGATAAAATTATCTAGATAAGTTACAACACTGCAGATTCATTAATTTTATTTAAAAAAATTTAATTTAGCAAAACATATTCAGAGGTTACCTATACTGAAATTTGTCAATTCTGAGTAGGGACGGGAAAATATGGATATATTGATATGAACATCAGTCAATATTACTTTTCGTTTGGCATTGATGTATCTATAACTCGATATTATCGATATTTTTCGATAATTATCGATATCAACAAATATCTAGTTATCGATAATAAAAGAAATTGATAGCAACTGATGTTCATATCGATATTTTTCCATCCCTAGCTTCTGAGGTTTGACGTTTGACAATTCAAGTAAATGTCATCTAATACTACCGATACCAACCTTGTAAAAAATATATTGCGTGTCACAAAGTGAGCTCTGGCGACATTCAGTTGCGTGTCACAAAGTTAACTTTGTGAACGCCAAATAGAAAAAATATAATTCCCTTTCGACTCCACCTCGGGCTGCAACTTGCGGGGTTATTCGCGTACTTTCCACCCTTGGTGCATAACATACTATTTTATATAAAATTTTGCCCCTCCTTCCCGTGAAAAAATCCCTGCGGACGGTCATGGATGGCAACTCGCGGGAAATGAGTCTGCCATGAGGCAGACCGGAAATGTTGACATGGCTTTGCTTAATGCGTGTGTGGAGAGGAAGAGGATGTTGGAAGTGGTTGTGTTTTGTGTCCTGTTGGGAAAAGGATTATTAGGTGTCGGATTGTATTGACATAGGGAATAAGTTCGTTTTAGTGGAAATGATAATGTGATTATTGCGATTGGAGTTATGAAATCGTTATAGCGAAAGGAGGTCTGCAGATTTAATTTGAATTATTAGATTAGGAAATGGCAGTGTGTTCTGACTGGAATAATTTGTTGTCTATTTCTTGCATATTTCACTATATTGTTCGTTAAAACAATTACCTATATTTTATACATTCGAAAAGTCGATAAAGGAATGATTCCATATAAATTTAACATCAACATTAATAGTTGACAACCAATAATAAGCAATTTTGTAAAAATAAACTAATCTTTAACCACAATTTTTTATTAATTAAATCAATTCTAATTTATACAGATGATATTTTTAATAAAACGAACAGGTTTTCATATTTTCTAATTAAAATTAAAATTATAGATAGATAAACTACCTAAGAGTTATTTTTTACAAATTTTGTTGTTAAAATTTTAAGTTTCTACTCAAAGGAGAGGCACTAAAGTGATGAAAAATCACCAACATTATGATGACGACAATTCCACTCCTGTATAAACCTTATTTACAATCTTCTTAGCAACCAAACAAAACACTAAAATGTCATTTGCTTCATATTTCTAATAGTTGTCTGCGAAATGTTTAGATTTTGGGAATATTTGTGATTTGTGCCGCGCAGTGGTAGGTATAGATATACCTAATTATATTTTTGTGTGCGTCATTGCCAGATCTATTATCTTTACGGATAATCATGGTTCTGGTATACTTGGCTGAGTTTTAAGAAACACTAATATTGATCTCATAATCGTAAGATGCATACCTACTCGCCAATATTTCCATGCTCTTTATTAAACTGCAAAATGGTAGAAAAAACACTGGAATAGCTTGGAATTTCATTTCGTCTGAAAGATCAAATGAAATTTTAATATGAATTATGAAATAACAACACAAAAATTTAAGCTATTTGCTAAATTTCTTCAAATGTTAAATTATTCACATAATTCAGCGATTTCCAACCTGTGAGGCGCGCCCCCTAGAGGGGCGCGGTCTATCTGCAGGGAAGACATGTGAAAAATATAAAGCAGATAGAAAAACTTTGTATTGAATCAGCAAAAAACCAAAAAGAGAAATAATATACTTCAAATAAATAAATATAAATGTAAAGCATCTTTTTCGTACAAATTACAGTAAGTATGTTAATTTTAACACTAATGGCATCATTCATGTTTCAAAGGATGGTATTATTCGGTATTTGGATATTAACATTATTGTTACCTATATTTCTTAATATTTATTTATACAGGTTGGTGGAGGTAAAATGCGAACATAGGGAAATATATGACAATGGAGTTATCATGCTAGGCATCTTGATATACGTGGAATAACTACTGTCATTGTCAAAGTAGCTGTCACATTTTTGAAATTTTTATTTTCATTAAAATATTGACTTTGCATAATAATGTACCTATATGTACGAGCAGAACGAGAAAGTTTACATGCACTTTTAGATTTTATTATTATTTCTGTTATTGATTACTCTTTTTGCCACACAAATTCACATTACTTCGTTTGGTGACACTACTACAAAATATATCAAGATACCTTGCATGAAAGTTCGATTGTCATGTATGTTCCCTATGTTCGCATTTCACCTCCACCAACCTGTATATTTACCTCTCGCCTCATATTCTATAAGAGAGGTATTGTGACGGGTCAAAAAAGGTTTTGGCACATAAGCACGTTTTTTTGCTTGCATCTTGGTTTACATTATCGTTTTACATGAACATGAAACTGTTAAAATGTAAGTAAAACTATTTATTAGATTAGTAGAATAGGTAAGCAGAATTAGGCGGCAGGTCGTGTGCTGGCCACAGTAGATTTTTTATTGTAGCTGATACAGAGCCGGATTAATGATTTATGGGGCCCTGGGCAGTAATTATTTTGGGGCCCTCCTCTCCTAGTTTAGGTTATTGTTTTTTTTTTGCAGGATTAATTTTTGTTATTGAAACATAAATAAAATATAAAATAAAAAAATATATAAATAACATAATATACATTTGGTAACAAAATAAAAAGTACCTACTAAATAGGAGCGGCGATTTAATTTTTTTGCGTGGCTTAAGGGCAAATCCCTGTGATATATTTAGAGAGGATAATTATAAAAAATGAAAGAAATGCGCCGCAGGCGAAAATTTTATTTAGTTTAAGGTTAAGTATCGGTATCTTAAAATTTAATTTTTTGACATGAAAAACACCATTTACATCTCTAAGATCGAGTCTCGAGGAATCGCATAAAATTTTGTGTCATGACTTAAAATAAAACAAAATAAAAAAATTATTATATGATTTTATATGCCTTAGTAATTTTTCATTATATTCAATATAAATCTGTTTTCAGATTTAATTTACATGGGTGTAGTGCACCCATTAAATAGACTTGCATAGGTACATGAGCCCCGTTAAACCCGTTAAATCGCCGCCCTTGGGTACATAATAAATCGTCATAATAAAAATAACTCTTACCAATATCGGGACATCGAAAATATTACTCGTACTTATCAAAACATGTTCTGGCTTCTATTTATTAAAATACTGATTCAAGAGGTTTTTATCAAAAATTTTTAATAATTCCTAGTTTTTTGCACAATTTAAACTGTATCGTTTCGTCTATTAATCCATGAAAAAATACTATTGATTTCATAAATTGGGAAGAAGTTAAATCTAATTAAAATAATTTTATTGTTATATTAAAATTAGTTTTGTTCTTCCGGGGCCCCTGAACGTCGGGGCCCTGGGCAGCTGCCCACAATGCCCATGGGTTAATCCGGCACTGGCTGATGATGTGCTGCGTACCAACGTTCTTCTATAATGTAAATGAAAATACAACAAGGATTTTGAAGACCTTTCATTTTTAATTTATATGGAATGATAAATAATATTATTAAAAAGTACAATTTCTTTGTAAAATGGTATATTTTTTTGTAGGTACCTAAACATTTTATATACACTATTAAAATAAATATAGTAGAGTACGACCAAAGGTCATAGACCAATTCAGATTTTTTTCTACGCGAAACTTTCCTTTGTCATAAAAATATGCTATTTTCTCCACTTATTCCACAATATAATCACCTACTTCATATTTTCGGTACTTTTGCAATGATAATTAAAATTATAGCTTTCAGGCTTTTACTACTATTAAACTTCCGACGATCTTTTGTGGTCTGATGGTCTGAAGCTAAGTTCAGCTCATTATTCGCGAAAAGCTTTCATCAGGTTAACCTTCAAGTAACTCACCCGACCTTCACTTGTCTCAGCAAGATTCCAAGATTCCAAGGGTAATTGAACCAATGAAAGCCGCGTAACGTGTAAGCTAAGCATATGTAAAATGTTTCTGGTTTTGTTCGTAGATGTCTCTGGTGTAAAGCTACACAATACTCTAGCACGCGGGGAGTAGAATCACTACATTGTCTCTCTGTACATTATGCCAACTTACATCCCGCTTTATGTGTTTATCCCTAGCGTAGAATAGTGACGCGCACTGTGTATTAAAACAAAAACATTCCTTTGATGTAGCGTAACTTGTAATATTATTCTTGTAAATTGTTTTAAGTTTCTGTTGAATTAATTAAGCGTTGTTTGTGTCTTTTAATTAGAACGTTTGTAAAATAACCTGAGAATGTTCCAGTTACTACGGCTTTTTCCTCGACTTGAAGCTCGACTTAAAGCTTTTGCAATGATCAAAAATTCTTTAGCTCAAACAACTTCTCTAGTTTTTCATAAACATGATGCATCAACGTGCATTTATTTAGTGCAATTATTTTTCAAAAATTCATTACTTCGCGCCACATGATCGAAAGTAGGTACTCAATTTTTTTTCCCGGCAGAAAAATGAATGAACTTTATCGCCTTGGTAGAGGATGGAATTTTTTTTGCGCCCGGTACAAGTTGTCAAAGTTTGACATTTTTTGACATCAAGAACTTTTTTTCTAAGGAGGAGGGTAGGGAGAAAATTGAACTTGACATTAGATTAAATTCCATGACCTTAAGGAGGAAACTTCAATCTTGTCAGAACTCGAAGATTTATCCATTTTCGAGCCAATTCAACAGGCGGTCTCAAAATTCGGAATTTTTGGTGTATTATCAAGTGGTGCGTTTTTACCTTCCGCTTACCTGTAAAGGAAGGTATTGGAATCATGCAAAAAATCGGGTGGTGAATTTTTAGTGGATGAGCACGAATTAGGGTCCTTACAACTCATTTTTGATAGTTTCACGATGATGTCTGTGTGTATGTGTGTGTGTGTATGTGTGTGGTCAAGGGGTGTTAGTCGCATAACTCAAATACGAATTACCCAAAAATTGTTATATTTGGTATTTAACATTTGTATATAAATTGGAAGAGCTCCTTAGATTTTGGTACAAATATCTTCATCGGAAGTGATATTTTTTGAAGATTGAAAAGGTTAATTGTCAAAATTGTATATAAATTTGGAAAAATATAGTATTTATTTGTAATAAGAATAAGAGGAAACGTTATTTGCAACTTACGTTATAAAAAAATTGTCTTTATCTGGTAGCATTAAAGAACTGCAGTAAAATTTAAAAAATAAATTTATCAAAGTTAACGTTGATATCTTGTAATCCATGATCGGTTGATTTTTGTTTCTGCGTAAAAAAATATTGACAGGTGAGACGGGTGACAAGTTGGCATACTAGCGCTATAAATATAAGTCCTAAGTAAGATATTAAATGTAGTAATTGAACGAAGGATGGCTTCAACACAGCAGAGTTTTCCTGTGAATTAATCTTTTTATTCAGGTGATGCAAATTTCTGTGTTTGAATATTTTAGATTTTTATTTGTATATTTTAAATGGGCACCGGATTGTACGTATACATACATACAAGTCTAGATATGGCGGAAGGTTGTGTGATGGCCACGTCAGATTTTTTTCTTTTGTCGAGTGAAGTTTAGTTTTAAAATTAACTTGTGACAAATGCAAAATATATGAATAAATTGCAATAAAGCTAATTCACAATATGAAAATGGTAACCATCACTTAAATTTCATTTACGTGTATTTTCATTCACATTGCATGTAAAAACTTTAACGATAACATCCGACTCATATTACTACGTAAAATTAGTACATGGAAATAGGAAATGAAATTTGATAATAAAATGCTTTTAGCGGCAAATGTAGGTACGCTTGGTATAAGGGAATTGTGCTGGAACGATTTAGGCAAATTGAGCATGTATTGAATGATAGATTGACGGAAAGGTCTTCGATTCGAGGCTGCGGTTTTTAGACTGAAAAGTAAATAAATCCCTGATATTGATGGTTTCCTATTCGAAGAAAAAACCCACTTCAACTGAATTAATTCATGAAAGGTTTGCATCTCCAAGTTACAAAGTTGATCGCCAGGAAAACACTTAAAGCTTATTCTGCAACCATAATTCAAAATTACAAAAATGAAGTAGGTACTTTCCATTATTCTAGGTTTCAAGGAGAAGGAGAACGGTCACTTTTCTGCCGTAAACTTCATATAGATAAATAGAAATCGAGCAATAATAAAATAATATACTTGCAATAGTTATGTAATATACAAATTATGTATCGAATAAAATTAATAAGGTTTAGTATTTACCAAGAAAATACAGATATAATAGTTATTTATGTATCTAGAACGAAAAGTAAAACTTTAATTACTTGCGAGGACCTTAAAGTCACTTTTCGTTTAAGGTACATACAAAATTTTATTTCATACTGGTTACTAAAGTTGTTAAATTATAGTATTTATTAATAGAAATTTTAAACAATTCGTAGGAATATGATACAAGTAGGCTAAATAATAATTTCTGTAGGGAGAAGTATTTGTTTGTAAATAATGAAAAAATAATAAACAGACGTTTTGCATTTTGGTGGTACTGCGGTTATATTTATTACCAAATAAATACTTGAAAGTCCTAGGATTTTAAAATTTCACTTTTTGTACGACAAATCGTCCAAAAATGACAATTTATATTACAGTATTAAATAAAAATTATATAGTTTAGAACTCACAAAGTAATTTCAATGTAATACGAGTAGTATAACAAATTTTAGGAAATGTATTAATTTTTCATTCCTACAAGTTCTCGTACAAGTTTAAGTGATAAAAGCATTTTGTGGCTGTTTTGCGTGCGCAAAGTGGCTCATTTCTTATCTATGCGGAAAGTGAATTTTCCGCACGCCATGCTCGCATGCTTCTACGTTGCAGCCCTCGCCACGAGCGCCCCTCGGCAACCTCGGCTTCGCCTCGAGACGCTACTGCTCGAGCTGCAATGCAACTCATCTAGCGCAATAGCCTACTTTCCGCACTAGATACACAATATATTATTATTAATTTTCACACAGTTTCCCAGGACGATCATTAAAGTACATAGGTACATAATTTAATGTGTCAAACTTTTAGAAAGTTTTTAATAGAATTATACGAGTACATTGCACTTTAATTAAGAACTAAAAGCAATTTTCAATTGAGAAGTTGTTAACCGAACTAAATTTAACTGATTGTATTCGATAGATTACTCTACCCAACCCACAGTTGGTTGTGGTTCCAGTGGTATGGCTGTTACGATGCTAGCCACAGGAAACAGATTGGTTTACTCTGATGAAACATAAATATTGAATATCTTGAACTTAAATGACAATAATTCAATACAGTTACGATAAATGATTGCTTGATATTGATTAATAAATTAATATAAAGTTGGGGCGAGGAAACAGTCAATTCAGGTCATAAATGACGTCAAAGGTACCAACGTTGAGTAAGAAATATATATTTTATTGTAAAATTTCTTTAAATTACTTTACGTGTTAATATTTGACAATATTTATTGCTCTTGTTAATTTTCTAATAAATAATCAACGGTAATGTGACAGATATTTATAAAAATATACGTTGCTTTGTTGGTACTCAATTTGACATTCGATGTCAACATTTCGTTTACTTACATACAAACGCATTTCAATACGCTCAAATGTTTGAGGTTATGATATAATAATTAAGGCTGTTTTATTGTATTTATTGTTCCTTGTCAGGATAAGAAGTTTCATTTATTGTTGTTGAAAAACTTTTCATACTCTTGAATCTCTAAACAAAAACATGGATGTAAAATCTTCTTCGTTCACATCTAGGTAAACATTCTGTCTAATAAACGTCATAAATATGAATGACGTCACTTTTGACGTATAATGACTGTTTCTTTGCCCAAATATTATGCACACTCAAAACCTTAAAACTTTTGTAAATGCAAAACGCGATTTCCAGCCTATTTTCTTAAATTTATTTCACTACACATACAACAGCAAAGAGGGACAGGCCATAGGATCATAATATTAGCCGGACATACTTACTTTTTGAAAGTAAACAATAGCAAAAGCAAACATTGTGAGCGTCAAATAACTTCCGCATGATTGATTGCTTTTTATATTATTCTTAGCGCAATTTTAAATGAAGAGCTTGCGAAACTCTAGGATTAATTTTACTTAATTAAGTTTTTGTTGAAGAATGATGACAAGAGTCCGGATTAGAATGTCTTATAAAATTGTCAACTTTGACCTGAGTTGTCGTTTCTACTCAGGAATTATGGCTTGGATTATAATTTGCTTTCTTATTTCACAAATGTCAAAATAATAAAAGTGCCAAAATTTGGAAATTTTCAATATCCACCAACAACAAAGGGTAACCATGGATATAATCTACTGTAGTTTTATCAAATTTTATCACTTGAACAATCCCCAGGGTATTTTTTCAATTTTTGCCGATATATTTTGTCAGAATTTAAAAAATTGAAGCAAATGATTGGTTTAATTAATATGTGGGAAATAGTCGCTAAAAACTGCTTTGTTCGATAAATAAAGCAATATAATTGGTCAAAAATGATGTGTGTGGACTAATCACTTATTATACTACGAGCAATCAAAGTTATATCGAATATATTTCTTGTAGTATTACGAATGGTTCTTGTGCTAGTATTCGTGTAATTCGCCTACACAAGAAGCATGACTAATAGTACCACAAAAATATTTGACATTGTAGGTACTTCGACTACGAATGCTATAGGTACGGAAGACTACCAGTGAATCAGATTCAGTATTAAATTAAAACGACGCAAAATAAGGTACCTATCCATGATTTCCAAAAAGCAAATATTTAAAAAAAAAAATTATCAATTTTAAATGCCACTGTAAACATATTTTATGAGTAAGTTATATAAAATTTAGTGGAAAATATGCTGGAAATTTACGGTAATAATATGCTTATAATAAGGAAATAAAACTTAAATATCTTGAAATTAATAAATCCAGTCAGGGAAATTTCAACTTTATTTATACTTAATAAAAAAATTAATTTATTTCAAATATCAACTGATCATAGAAGATATGGAGCACTATTCAAATCACTATGCGTACAATATGCAATCAAGAATCTTGGCATTTTTATAATATAAAATTCCAGTCCGGCCCTGGTAGCCCCGCCCCTCCAATCTCATCTCGCCGTGAGCTTTGCTCCGTTGTTCCGGCACACAGCATCTCGCGTTTACACATTACACATATCCGGTTGTTTCTCACACCGCACCGTCGTCGTCCTGCGAGGCATCTTGCAGCTTGTGTTCCGTGCACATACCAGCCTGTCTGCAGACGTGCACACGGCCTCTGTTGCTGTAAGCCTTGTGCACTTTCAACCTGGAAGCACGTCGCAAAGCGTCTTTATTTGATTATCAATGTCTGCGAGGCAAAATATTCCAGACTGCCAATATGGACCGTCCGTCAGCCGAATTTGAGATCGCTGCGATTTAAGGTGTTCGTCTACCCTAAAATTTTACAGCGTTAAGCCTGTTTTACATTATACTTTTTTCGTCTAGATTCATACTAGATTTCTCGTTTGATTTCCATCCGAGATTCGTTCGATTTTCATACTTTATTTCCAAACTATTCGTATACAATCGGAATTCTTCGATTTTTTCCGAAGTGGTCCAAGTTAGGCAACTTCAAAATAATACATAATATTCTTACTTATTCTGACAAGTGACAACTTAAGATCTGGAGGATAGAATTTATAATGGAAAAAAAATATTAACACAACTTGAATAATACGTACAAGTCCAAAACTCATAAACGTCAACGTGAACAAATCAAAACAAAATATTAAAACTTTTCAATGTTGGTCAAACTGACTCCAGATTGAACTGCGCATGCGTAGACAAATCTAGTATGAATCTCGAATAGAAAAATAGAGCCGGGCGTATATTTCTATACTAGAAAAAAGTATGGAAATCGAACGAAACTCGGATGGGAATTTCTGATTTACATTATACTAGAAATGGCTAGGAACTTCTCGGATCAATCTCGAACTAGAATCTAGACGAAAAAAGTATAATGTAAAACAGGCTTTACAGAGGTGTACGTCTCCCACGTTTACTTTAGTTATAATTGAAATATATGATGCTTTTATGCACGGTCATATCATAATTTGACACTTATACACGAATTTATTAGACGTAAACGTCACTTTAGCCCACGAACCACTTTATAGCGCAGTACGCTATAAAAAAATGTCAAATCAATACAAACAATTTAGATTTTCAATTTTCCTCATATAAACTACTAATAATCCTACAAAGAGCCATTTTCTATAATTAGTTGTACTACCAGTTTTTATTTAAATAACATCATTTTTACTTACATTTAACAGAAATTATCTTGTAAATGTTTAATTCAATAATGACAACTTTGACATTTAGATTTTTGTTTATTATCGGATTTTTTTGGTATCTTTATTTAATTAATTTAATTTAGTTTACTTTCATTTTGTATACAAGTTGGTGGAGGTGAAATGCGAACATAGGGAATTATATGACAATGGAGTTATCATGCTAGGCATCTTTGATATACGTGGAATAAGTACTGTCAATGTCAAAGTAGCTGTCATATTATTGAAATTTTTATTTTCATTAAAATATTTTCTTTGTATAATAATGTATGTGTACTAGCAGAACGAGAACGTTTACATGCACATTTAGATTTTATTATTATTTCTGTTATTGATTACTCTTTTTGCCACACAAATTCACATTACTTCGTTTTGTGACACTACTACAAAATATATCAAGATACCTGGCATGAAAGTTCGATTGTCATGTATGCTCCCTATGTTCGCATTTCACCTCCACCAACCTGTATAGTAACTTTTCGCTAGAACGCATAGTTTTCGAGATATTCACGAAATACTGAAAAAGGGGCCTTTACACCTCCTTCCCAACGCACACACCCCCTGGGTCAGAACTTTTTGGCTCAAATTTAAAAATACTGTAACCTAATTTTTAGAGGAAAATTTAGTTAGTTCCTGCTAGATCCAGCAGCAATATGGACCGTGCGTCAGCCGAATTTGCGATCGCTGTGATTTAAGGTGTTCGTCTGCCCTAAAATTTACGCCTTCCACGTTTACTTTAGTTATAATTGAAATATATGGTGCTTTTACATATGAGTATATTAACAAAGGATGTCTTAATGCCTCTAGTTTTTAATTTTCGTCTTTGGCCTAGGTATTTGAAGTAAAAAAATATTTAAAAATTAAGTTTTTTGTCATTATTTGATATTATTTGTTTTTGAGTATAATAGCTAACTATGTTAAAATGAGTCCGTTGGACTCACCTTGCCCGGATTAGAGTTAATTATTATTTTATTTTTAATTAAATTTTCTTTGTTTCAGGTAAGTTGCTCCAGTTCTACATTATTCTAATTATAACAGCTGCGAGGCTATGTAAGTTATTTTTGTTTTATAAGAATGTAATTGACGTGATAAATTAATTATTTTTATCCATGACATAATTATTTTTATTATACATTTGATAATAACTTCCAGAACTCATAACGTCATAACTATAAACAGTAATGGAAAAAGTAATTAGACGGGAATGCAGTCAATTTATTTTAATTTCCTATTAGGCCAACGTTTCGGCAACACTTATGCCTTCATCAGGGCGAATAGAAACTTTAAAAAATATTTAAATTTTCTATTCGCCCTGATGAAGGCATAAGTGTTGCCGAATCGTTGGCCTAATAGGAAATTAAAATAAATTGACTGTATTTCCGTCTAATTACTTTTTCCATCCGCTTGCCAGTCGACAAATTACTGTTCCATAAACAGTAATACTTTTGGTTTAAAGTTCTGTAATAATATATTAATAATTTACAACGTTTCAATTTAATAAACGTTAATTTTTGAAATTTAAATGACAAATAAAAGTAATAAATTAGTAACAGTCAATTTGTCCAATCTTTTACTATATTTTTCGTTTAGATATATAATTTTCTTGGCAAAAAATATTTCCTTAGCACTCTCACGAACAATGCAAGGAATCGACTATTTAAACAAAATTAATAAATATGTAATAATAAGGCCATAATTTGTAATAATAAAATGCATAAATTAATTCTTATTTTGTCTAAATGTTATCGCAACAATATATTGTATGAATTTTTCAATCAAATAATGCTTCGTAATTACTTATGGTAAATTTCAGATTTTTATTTTGAGCAATATAGCAAGAATCGTGAATTCTGATCCTATTGCAGCAATATTGCGTGCAACAAGTGTAGAGCCTTAAATTCAAATTTGATGCTACTTTTTTCAGTATCTACCGATTTTTTTCATTATCCATCTACAATGAAAAGTCAGTTTGTTCATCATAATTTTACATTTTATTTCAACAACGTATTTTTCTTTTCATTAGGTAGGTACTAAGGATTTTTATTCCAGAAAAATTTAATTAAAAAATTACTTAAAAATACATTTTAATTTTCTACGAGTAGGTACTTGTAAACTGCCATTATAAATTTTGAACTATATTATGAACACGTCTGCGAAACTAACTTTAGAGTTTCCTCTTCCTCCTCTTAAGAGGAGAGATTCCAGATAGCGAGATGTAATTGAACAGTGTCTCGTCTTACAGCTAATTACCAATGAAGTTCGGTTTTAAAACTTTGCCGTCTTTTTTTAAATACAGCTCTCTTATCTACGAACACAAGTTAGACGTAAAACGAATAAACCAAGAACAAACCTTGGATCAATTCTTTGAAATAGCAGAAGGCAGAGCTGAAATATCACATTCGCTTCTAAGCCGCGGTGCTAAGGGATCTCCTTACATAGATTACGTTAATCGTTACTGAAAGAAAAACTATTATTTGAGACGTAAAAGCTTTTATCAACGCAAAAAGTATTAAAACTCTAACGAATAACGTAAACATCTGCTGTGATCAATAAAAACCTTATCCATGTTTACCAATTATTATACACTAGCGAACCCGGCTCGCGTTGCTACGCCTCCAACCCGAATTTAAAGGAATCTCGTTAAAAGAATTCTAAGTTATTACCATACCATACAAGGTGGCAATTCTAACTACGCCCAAGATACCATACCAAATTTGAACACAATCGGTTACCGCCATTTTGTTTAAAGATGGCGGACTGGTATTTTAGTATGCTCATGTTATAAGTTAGATCATAAGTTATAACCATTACAAATTTGAACCCAATCGGTGCAGTACATTTTAAGTTAGCTAGCCACCATTTTGTTTCAAGATGGCGGACTAACATTTTAATATACCTATGTTCCAAGACAGATTCTTAGATATGTGCAGCGACGATTTCTCAAATTTTGTGGTTTAAGGAATGTCGTACTTATCATGAAAGAGGTATTGATCAAAATCGAGAGAAAAGCATAATAAATTTATTTTCACTGTTCTAGGTAAATTATATTCACGGAGCATTGATGCTCAGTAGTATGAAATGTTACCAACCTAACATATTTGTCAAGGAAAGAATAAGATTTTCTTCAAATTAAAAAGGTACGAACAACAGAAAAATATTGTAACTAACTCAGGTGTAAATAAACGATTAATAATCTCGACAATTCGCTTCTCTCACGCGTTAAAAATGTGTCAATAATTAATTAGGTAAATGTCAATTTTGCTCTTCCTTGCTAATTAGGTACCTACGTTAATCACTGCTGAATTAGATAAGAGTACAGATGGTAAAATATCTTATACAATAAGGCACTGAAATATACAGGGTGATTCATCATAACTTGCTCTTTTTAAATGCGTGCCATTCAGTCTGTAAGTAGGGATCGTAGTGGGGAGAGAGTGATCTCATTCGACAAGTGCACTTTTAAAGTTTTGTTCCCCACCCGGTCAGTCGCCATCATGCGTTGGAGCACGGAGCAGCGTTGAATCGTACTTTTCCAATGGATGTTCTGTGATCGCAACTGAGCGTGACTTTCGAAGGAGTGTACAGTCCGCTCGCCCGATTTGGCTCCTTGTGATTTTTTGTGTGTTTTTTTTTAAATCCCGCGTTTACGTTAACCGTCCAAGGATCCTAGAAGACCTGAAGGCCAACATCCGAGCCGCAATTGCCAACTTACCCGCTGCCATGCTGGAAAGGGTTATGACAAACGCCAGAAATCGGCTTATTCAGTGTATAGACAATGGGGGGCGTCACCTACCTGATATGATTTTTAAAACTGGGTGAAACAAAACTCTAGATATGTACCTACATTATAAAATAAAAATAAAAAGTTTCTGATTCATAAAATGGGCATTATTGCGTTTTGAAATAAGTAAGTTACGATGAATCAGCCTGTATAAAGACTGTGGCCATAGGCGCTATATTGCAAACAAGTTGCCTTAACTGTAACAATATGATATCCAAAAATTAGTTCAGTATGTAACTCTTCATGTATTCCCAAACATATTACGATGAATTACCCTGTACTAGGTAGAACTACGACTCTTAAAACTTTATAAAAGTTTCATAATATTTAATATCTTAAAAGCCCAACTAAAACTATCTCTATTTAAAAGACATCTTGCGTATTTTGTCCAAATGGCAAATGGTAATACAATTGGCCGGCGTTCTGCGGTAAGATTGCAAGTTGAAAGGGACATTAAAGTTGCATTTCAACCGTCATGCGGGTTGAATCGGCCTGAAATCTCTACAAGTGGTACCAACCTCCGCCCGCGGCTGGGTTCACAGTGCTCAGTGCTGCCACGCAACGGGCACCTGCGACAAGCGATTTCACGCCGGTGGGTTCCATACCGCAAAGAACAAGAAGTGACTGAGTTTGGTTCCCTTGGTGATTGGGAGCCCTGATAAGACGGAATGGAACTTGTGCTAAAAATTTAATTACTCCTGAAGAACTTGTACTGGGTTTAGATTTTGAATACGCTAATCCAGTGTTTGATGTCATGAAGTTGAGGTCTTAACGAACTGTTGGTAAAGCTTTTTGTTAATTATTATAAGATTGTTACAAAAGTGGCAACTCCCAGCTATCGGGCACCGACTAGGCAACTCACATTCACATGGTTGTAAAGTAAAAACTCTGGGGAAAAGTAAAGGAAAATATTTGATGTGGGCAGCACACAACCTTCCGCCATATTTAGAAAACTGGCTTATAGACATAAATATATGTATACGTACAATCCAGTGCCCATTTGACACATATAAATAAAAATCTAAAATATTCAAACAGAAATCTGCATCACCTGAATATACAGGCTGTCTCAAAAAATGTACTCACACTTTAAACTTTAAAAAAGTTCAACAAACTCGAATGTTGAAAATCGGAAGTCGATATTATTATCTCTTTAGAAATGGCAGATGAATAAACACAAAAATGACTAATATTTATTTTGTTTTCTCGTAGACTATAGTTAAACAGTGGCTACACCAGAGCACCAAAAAATTTTAGAATTATGTTTTTCATAGAAAAATGTTTCATAAATCGAATGCTTAAAACCGGCAGTCGCTATCTTTATCTGACAAAATATTACAGCCATTTTCCTGTAATGAAAAAAAACTACTTTATAAATAGGTAGTTTCAAAATATACAAAATTTTCTCGATTTTCTTGCGAACAGTGAGTGCCATTTACAAAAACATCTATATACATCTATCTTGTAGAGAATTTTGTGCTCTGCATTTCTGTTTAACAGTTTTCTTCGTAATGTAAACTGTTTGCCAGATAAACGAAAAAAAAAACTATAATTAAGCGATAATTTTTTCAAAAAGCGGCTAACATAGACACTTCCGGTGATGCTTCCCCACTTAAAATACTCAATAAGGTGTGTTAAATGAGAAAAAAAATTGAAATTGCTTTTGGCTCGAAGTGCATAATAATTTCACTAAACCGCCGAAATATTAGTACAAAACTACTTGGAGGCATGTGAATTCTTCACTTTATAATAATAATAGTTATTTACTTTACAAGTGGGCAAAGTAAGGAATTACCCACCAGGGAAATCTTAACTCACGAGGCCGAAGGCTGAGTGAGATAATTTTCTCGAGTGGGTCATTCCTTTACCCACGTGTGAAGTATAACGTTTTATCCAACACCTCTTAATAACTGCCTAAATATTTTAAAAATATTAAGTTTCAACCTAAAACATCGTTTCTATGGTGACTTCCAACAAGCAAAGTAACAATTTACCCACAAGTGGGTATAATTTTGATCAAAGCCACTTGTGGGTAATTTTTTACTTTGCTTGTTTAAAATCACCATAGTTATGATGCTTTTATTAAGAGGTGTTGGATAAACAATGTTACACATCTTGTGATAATTTATTCTTTTTTTAAGAACTTACTGCAAAATTATGATAACCAGTAAACTGGACTTATCGTTATTGATATTTGAATCAAATACGTTACTAACAATAATCAAACATCTTTCATATTCTCCACACTGAGTTCTTATAAAACACAACCCTTAGTATCTGAAGTGTTCTTGTTCTTAACATAGTAGATAGATAAATTAATCATCAAGTTCAGAGCGTTTTATCTTGAGAAATATTCCATGTCTAGCAAGTGTTTAGTATTGATTTTGTGCTATCTGATGCATCATGCTATCAAATATTAATTACTCAACATAACATGAATAGGAACTTACTCGTCTGCCATTAAAGTAAATTACTTCATGAAGATGTGATATACAGAACATTATTAACTGGTGAGTGGTATATAACAATGTTCTATTGCAGTGCAATGACAATATTATATTTATTTTTAATTATAACAAAACAGTTTGCTCCCTTTTACCTTTAATTTGTTTTGGACTTAAAAATTCATCCCAGCCCAGTTTCTACGTAAAGGGTGTAAATGTGCATGGTGTTACACTTTACACGTAATTCCAGATCTACAGTTTAAAATGAGTACAGATATTTTTTTTAATTTAATATTTTTTCTTCAATATTAAAAAAATCATTTCGCCGTAGATAGCTTCTGCTTCTATTTAATTTCAACTAACTAAATATAAATACAATATTTTGTAAAAATCAGACTAAGCTTTTCTGAAATAAGTTTTCCATATTTTGTTTCAACAGAGTTAATAATAGGTATTATTATTATTCAAAAGAAGAAAGTTTAGCCCTCGAGCCCGAAGGGCGAGTGGGATAATTTCTTCGAGTGAATAAATATTCGTATTTCACGTGGTTTATACAATATTTTATTCAATTTTCATTCAAATCATGTCAAATATAATTATAAATTTATTTTGACATAACAAACAAAACTAATCAAAGTAGTCGTTAGTGGCAAGTTGTCAATGTTTTTATGCATTTTTGACGAAAAAATCGACAGTTTAAAACGTTAGATTGATTTAAAAATGTAAAACAGTTTTTGCTATGGAGTTAATAATTGCAGTTTAAAACGTCAAAATTGAATAAAAATTCATAGTGTATTGTTTAAAATACATAGTTATATAGGTAGTATAGCTAAGTATAGGTATAAGGTCGAGGTAAGGTATACTCCAAATTCTGTGGAAGTCGGTTGATATAGATTACCGCCATAACATGGCAAAACAAACATGTATATAGCCATACCATTATTCTTCTTTGTGTAAAAAGTTTTATATTAACGGATGATAGTTATCGAGATAATTATAATTTTGTTGGTTAAAACATCGCACTAAAATCAAAAATTAAACCGCAAGTTTCAAGTCCCTAATATAAAAAACTTTGCAGGACTAAATAAAATTAGAACCAAAATAAACTTCATTCGTGAAATGAGCGAAATTCTTCTGTAGGAGAAATAATAAATGACTCTGTTACAACACTGGCATTGAGATATTGTAGGTAAGTACTGCGGTACCTATGTGAAGAACTATACATATTTTTAAGTGCAAAATAAAAGCAATACAAAATTTTAATTTACATGAAGCTATTTTTGTTTTTATTTGATCTCATTTCTAGCCACATAACTTGGAAGGTGTATTTTATTTAAAAATATTTTATTTTTCAAAATGACAGTGAACATTCTTCTAGAGAAACTAATTCAGAAGAGGACAATAATTTGTTTTTCTTTTTATAGCGACCTGGTTTACCATAAAACAATTTCATATATTCATGATTTATTCGGATTTATTTAAGTAGAACCTACTTCAGGAATGCATTTTGGCATTATAAACAGCTTGTTTTTTTACCTCCTGGCATATATTCTATAATTCTAATTCTATACAATTAAAATATTTTTAAATGTTTTATGTGGATAGTATTACTTAGAAATTAATTTATTGTTTATAATTTGTAGTATGTAACTGTAGTATTCAGTATCTTGTAGTATTTTTAAACATTTGTTGTTCGTTTATTCAGTTCTGTGCACACATTGTCAAAATGTTGCACAGTATCCGTTCGTTTATTCACTTCTGTGCACTTTGTACTGCACAGGATGCGTTCGGAAAATACTCGGCTGTGCGCACTGTGCATGCACAACAAGCCCAAGCTCGGACTGTTGGGCACGGAGTGTGCATGTCACTTTATGTCATAATTATGGAGAATGAACAGAACAAAAAATTGTATGGTGCATATTCGTCAGATAATGTATAATAATTAATTTCAAATATGCTTTTTGCTTTAATAAGTCTCTTGTCAATGTCTGAAAATATTAGGCCTACCGACAACTGCGAATTATTCGACAGGAGGAGAAAAGGAAGGAAAATTAGTTTCTTGTTTCAAAATATTTTTCTACTGAAATCAAATTGGTTAACAGGAAATTTAAAATATAGGAGGCATGTTTCCTTGTAAACTAGAATACTCTTTTTTCTCTTTCTAGTTTGAAATCATGTTATAGTGCATTTTCCGGTTTGTCATTCCATTTGGTTGTATTTTTGTACTATTTGGATTGAGCAAAACACTGAGAATGCAAATATAGGTCATTTATGCAAAAACGAATAGCAAATTACAAAATTGTGTACATTTGTTCCAAATAAATATGAAAACAAGGATGTATAGTTGCGAATAAATTCGCTATTTCTGTAGCTTTTATTAGCCTCTTAATTTCCTTTTGTTTGTGATAAATAAAGTTTCTAACTCAATTAAAATACGTAAGTAAAACTGTGTAGGAGCTAACGAAGATAATAACTTTCATATTTTGATTTAAACTTCATAAAGAAATTGAAGCAGATACTGTTATCAACATTGACTCGTCTCCTCAGCGCTGTAATTCAATCTTAATATCAATTACGCATCTTGTCCCATCAGATCAATCTAGTTAAAAACTTTTATAATTAGTCATTGCCTCTAGCTTTGAACCGCTTACAGTGTCTTCGTCTTCCGTTTTCTGAAAGGAAAGAAAAGAAACGCCGCCGAAAAACTTCCCAAACACCGACAAGAGACACGACAACATCGCTGTACTAATGTGACTTTGAGTTTACTGTCGAGGGGATAATAAAGATAATCTAATTTTTCCTATAAATTGTTTACTTGTCTTATCTTTTGTGTTTAAATTTTTCATTGTTTTGTTACAAAATAAGATAATACATTGGTACCTACATATCCTTTATCAATGTTATATATTTTATCTTATACTGGTCTTTTTGGCAAATAAAATATTATTATTATTATTATCTGTACTGCACATTATTATTACTTGATAATCATTTTTATTCAATTTTGACGTTTTAAACAGCTATTATTAACTCCATAGCAACAACTTTAAACAACATTTTATTTCACAAGTGAATTAATTTTTTTTTAAATCACTCAACACATTTTTAAATCACTCTGACGTTTTAAACTTTTAATATTACGTCAAAAATGCATAAAAACAATGACAATTTGCCACTAACGACTACTTTGATTCGTTTTTTTGTTATGTCAAAATAAATTTATAATTCATATATTTGAAATAATTTCGTCAAAATTGAATAAAATATTGTATAAACTACGTGAGATACGAATGTTTATTCACTGGAAGAAATTATCCCACTCGCCCTTCGGGCTCAGGGGCTAAACTTTCTTGAATAAACATTCATGTATCTCACTTGGTGTATAAATATCTATTATTTTCACTGAACATGAGACATAAATCATTTTGTTGAACTAGAAATTGTGCAGTTACTGGAAGGTCAAAGCTGTCAGGATATTTTTGACTTCAGGAGACTAAAGTTTAGATTCCAAATTGCCGTAAAATATCCTAAGGGGTACAAATAAGCTCACTTTCACTATTACTACAACATTCTGTATGAAATGTCATAATTTTTATCATAAATTACACCATAAATGAAATATTACAAAATTGATCTGTCAGTTTTTGGATATTGATATTGTGTTCAACTCTGACAGCAAGCTTACCTGATTTGTTTTTCTTAAATTTGCAAATATTTTATTTCCAATTTTTACTTCCTTGTACTTGAAATTTTGTATTTAGGACTGTTATAGCATCTAATTGTGCACCTCCTATTTTTGGTTGCGATCGTCCGTGCCAAAGGAGAACTATTTGACATTTTTCGCATTATTCAAAAATGGTATCTCGTAGAAAGTTGAAATTTTGTATTGGTGACTCATGTTGCATCTAGCTGATCACCTCATATTTTTGGTTGCGATCGTCCGTGCCAAAATTACACTGTACTTTTTTTGGTATTTTCTACATAAATCAAATACGGTTATTATATTTCTATATTATTCTACATTTTAGATATTAAGAAAAGTATGAACAGTTTAATTGGCGTACAAGGAAGTCATGTGGTGTCCACATCAGATTTTTCTTATTAATTTTCAATATTTCCCACTTTCGTAGAAAAAATAGTATGTAACACACTTGTGGAAAGGGTCATTGAAAAAGTCGTATGATAGGAGTACTCGTTTTTTAAAGAAGCCTTTTACACACTTGTATTACAATATACAATTTTATTTAATATCAAATTCGAGTAGACCAGCATTTTAGTAGACACAACTAACTATAGCATGGCAAATCAGTTCAACATAGATTAAAATTCGTGTCATGGTAATATTATCGCAAACCGCCCCTAAGCATTTAATTTCTATGTCACAAATGTCTACCCCCTGAGCTACTAATAGGTAATATTTGTCAAGCGACAAGAAATGGTGTGGCACCCAACCTCGAACAACACACATAATCACAGTTTAGTAAACACGACATAAATGACAAATGTTGGATAATGAGAGATCTCGTCACTGCTCTACTCAGAGATTCAGAACCCATGTAACGATCTGCACTAAGCGCTATCTTGTCTAGCAAAACATAATTCGTGTCGCAACCAGTGTACTACCACTACACTACATACTATATTGTTCTGTTCCACTATGAATATGTATACATTCGGTATGTTCTACACAGCAAAGTCCTAATTAACAGGCATAAATCTCAATGTAGATTTTCACTTTCTGTCATTTTAGTAGTAACTAACATGCATGTATATTATATTAAATGCAAATTTGAATAGGAATGACGTAGGTATTACAGCAAATTTTTAACTCTTTGTTCAGTATGTACATGAACGCAATATCTTACAACTTTGAATCTGCAAAATAGAAAGAGAGAACTAGATTCCTAAGATACAGGGACTCTATAGGTACAGTGGCGACATTCAGTGCAGAAGTGGTACAAGTTACAAAAACTAATATTGAAGATAATTGACGTCAAAGTTAAAAGTTAATATTAAAAAAATGTTTTAATTAAGGTAGTAAATCCATGGGTAGTGACAACCCAAAATATGACTTAAATTAATATACAGCATTCATTACAAGTCGTAGAATTTGAATAAAAATTAAAATTTATAGGTAACCATTGAAATAACGAAGATAATTGAATTTAAAGTTGACACAAAAACGCGCTAAAATACATTGCGTATATGGAGGTTACCAGTAGATTTACTAAACGATTAGAAAATTTTATATCATAACAACCCAACACATATTTGGAAAACGAATATGTTATTCTTTGATATTTGAGGTATTTATTAGAAAAATAAAAAATAAAAGTCACCACAATAATGGTTGAGAAATCGCATGCAAAAGGTTCCAGTCTCAAGAAAAATTATGTTTTTGCCGTACTACTACTGCATTTCAGTGTAAACTTAAATTTCAATTATATTTTTTATTTAATTGGATACCTATGATTTGTAATTTACATCCAAATCTACGATTTTTAATGATTTATTTCTGATTATTTGACTGCTTCGGCCTCACCTCACACCGAAATCACGCACGCTTATGACCGACGGATTTTCTACATTAAGAGATAATATTTAAGCTTATAACGTCTCACATAGTAATGATATGTCTTATAAATAAATTTATGAGTAGTTTTTTCCTGTAATTTAACAGAAAAAATCTGACGTGGCCGTTACAATACCTCTCGCCTTGACATTGAAGTATTATTATTTAACCTCGTATTTAACCAAATATTAAGCTTTAATTAGGTAATAAATTATATATTTCACAAATCTAATCAGCTCATTTAATATATAATTTTATTTTATAAATACCATATTTACATAATACCGACATAATACTATGTCCAGTTAATATCTATACTATATCCAACATTTCAAAATTCTACACCACACTCTACACATGCCCTACACCACAGAGAAACCTCCTTGCCACAGACATCTGTTTATCTGTCACATTGACAATTTTATTTTTGTTTTAAATTTTATTTCTATTTCGGGATTCACAAATCATGGTAGGTAAAATTATATATTTAAAAAAATTATATTTCTTTACTGGTTAAAGATATAGAAACAAGTAAGATTAAATATTGTACAATGTAATTTCTTCTTTCATGTGTGGTATGGCAAATTGTAACAATCGCATTATTTTATACAATTTTTGCAAAAAATGTTATAGTGCTACAAGAAAAGTACCATTTCCGGTTGGTGGATTTTTACCAAAATCTTTTCAGCTCTTCATTAACATATATAAATGTATAATGCAAAATATTAGAATTTTATGTTCAGTAGAATTTGAGATAATGAACCGGGACGAAAGGCTATAGTAGGCGTACATACAGACTTTCATACACACACACAGACACACACACAGACATCATCGTGAAAATAGTCAAAATAGGTTCTAAAGGTGCTAAAACGTGCTAATTGACAAAAATCTCGACATCGAATTTTTTCACGATCCCTATACCTCTCTAGGCGAGAGGTAAAAATGAGTTTTTCTCACTTGTACCATTTTGACTTAAAAGGTTTTAAAATGTAAAACTGGTATAAGTATTGAACTTTATATCAAAACTTAAATGTAATGTACAAAGAAAGAAAGAAATTTAAAAAGTAGCAGAATTTCATCGGAAATAAAAAAATCTCATTTTCGGCGTATAGTTTTTTTCATTATCCTCTATTATATCTGTAATATTTATTTCTAAATTGAACTTACCGTGTGTTAAAGCAGTTGCAATAATAATACTAGTATTTTGTCGAATGTATTACGTTTTCAATATTCATGATAAATACAAGATCCAAAAAACCACCATAGACATTACTAACTTAAAAATTCAAAAATAGTACAAGTGCTCTTATACCATTTTTCGAATTAACTACCTAATTCAATAGTTTCTGAACAGGTTTTAAAAAAAATTAATAGGTGGCCCTAGAAAGCTGAACAGTAACTTGTATCATTTTTGCTCTAAGTAAAAGAGAACTTCTAGTATTCATTTCTGTACTTATCTCGTTTTTTTTTTTTACAAAAATTTGACATTTGTACCACTTTTGCACTGAACCCCTCAAATATTAGCAGCTTGTACAATAAAAATAAACATAATCTTTGTGTCATCTCTGACTGTTACAACACCATTTATAATTTAATCAGAACTAACAGTTTTAGAATCTACAAGTACTTTAATATTTCTCGTAAATTGGTATAACTTAGGTAATGCATGAATATAGGTAAATGAAATATCAAACAAAAGAATCAAAGTTAATTATTTTACTAGAATGCAAACGAAATACTTTTATAGACGTCCTTTCCACCTTACAATCTAAAACCTACGATGCTATTCTCTTCAAATAGCAGAGGAAAAATATTTGTCCCTCTGTTCTTAATTTGCAACTAACAGCTAACAAGATAGGTCGTGAGGAAGCAACGGAGATTACACTATTCACCCTTAGCTATTCTAGTGACGAATTCTTCCCCATTACAGAACTTATATCCGTCGAGATTTCCTTCGTACAAATCTTAATATAAATTGAAATATTTTCCTTTGACTGATGACAGCACGTATTTTAGATTTGTTGCCATTTTTTATGTCACACTATAGATGGTGATGTTCAAAATGAGCATACTTGTACTTTATTATATTTTAAGATAAAACGAAATATTTTTTATTGCTTTTATATAACAATTATTCAGATATTAAGGTAGGTGCCTCCCCAAAACTAATTTCCAGTTATGATAAAATTAGTCATAGTATCATACTCTTGGTAAATGGTAAAGTAGGTACCTACTTATAATGCTTAAAACTAAATAATTAGATAATTTTTACCTCTCGCCTCATATTCTATAAGAGACGTATTGTGATGGGTCTAAATTTTCGGGTGTGAGTTTTTGGCAGATAAACACGTTTTAGGGTCTCTAGAATACGAATTACACATTTTTGAGATATCTGTGAGTCATTCTTTTGTATGTTACAATTTTTTCGGAAACGATAACTCCAAAAATAGCAAACATTTAAATACCAACTTTTATATCTAAGGTGTATATACGATTTTCAATAGACCAATTGTATTTTGGTACCAATTCATAAACCGGAAGTACGACTTTTCATATAGAGCAATATGATTTTTCGTAGCCGTAAAACCGGTTAATCAAATATAACTTTCAAATAACCGGTTTACGGGTAATCGATTAACCGTATACTTTTGACAGCATTAGAGGTGTAAGTTTTTCAATTCTCACTATTAAAATTACAGTTTTATTCGTTTGAATACACTACCCAAAGATTCCGCTCTGCCGCCAATCTAAAATTGAATTTGTTTCTAATTCAATCATTATATACCTTTGCGTTGGTACGTATGGTATGGAATTTTGCTAATTTCCATATAAATTAGATACAATTAATTTTAATTAAATATGAACTTTATATGTTTTCATTAATTTAATATTAAAGAGTATACAGAAGACAAACTTAATTTAATTTCTTGAGATATATTTGTAAAGCAGGCGTTGTAATTTAATATTCGTGAAATAAACTTAACACACAATATAAATATATTTGAACGGACCTTTAGCCTAAATATTTTTGGTTTAATTCTGAAGCAAAAACATTTTGAAGGTTATAAGGTATTTATTTACAATGCAACAGAAACAAGATATCAAAAAACAAGATTTCCCGTGTTCACAAATTTCAGTATTTTATAAGGATCCGAAAAGGAACATAATTGCCAAATATAAGCTCTCCGAAGAATGTCAAAAATAATTTTCAATCCAGTAGTTTGAGAAATGTTTTAATTTTCAAAAAATTATTTTTATTAGTATAATCTGCATATCAAATTGTTTATTCTCTTAACATATACCTATGTACTCGAAATTTTGATACAGCCAGTATTTATTTATAACAATAAAACTGCTAATTTTAATGCGTTTGCTACCAGTGGCTATAAAAATGGGCTTTATGGTTTTACTTGGGCGAACCACGTCCACTAATTGAAAGTAAATCGCAGTTTTTCACAACTTCAATTTATTTGGTGGCCACTGGATCTTGTGTCTTTGTTTAAAAAATTTCTTATTAGTTATGTAATCCCAAAAATACAGCTGTGGTGGAGGGGAATTACTACCTATAATCCAAATGTCAACTATCCAAATGAATATGGAATATGGTTGAGGGGAACTCTATAATCCAAATGTCAACTATATAAATGAATATGGTTGAGGGGAATTCTATAATACAAATGTCAACTATCTAAATGAATATATATGTTTGAGGAGAATACTATAATCCAAATGTCAACTATATCAATGAATAAAATAAATATAATATGCTGTGCTAAAATATAAATTTAATTGTTATTATTAAATTTTACACAAACGTAATAAACAATTCCATTAAGAGTAGTATATGAATATAATTTCAATTTCAAGCAAAATGAAATAAGGTATAACGTCTTAATACAACAACGATACGATTGAATTAATTGATTTAAAGGATTGAAGTAAATGGGTTGCAGTCAAAAAAGATATATTTTATACGTCTTGAGAGTGGTATAAAATATATCTTTTTTGACTGCAACCCATTTACTTCAATCCTTTAAATAAAACATCCAGTCAAGTAAATTCGAATTAATTGATGTTGGTGATGCCATTTTTTTAAAATTTTCAACTAAGCAAATTAACAATATTTAACAGTTTTCCAAAAACTGTACTATAGTAATATACACCCACATAAAATTATGATTGCGATTTGGTTTAGCGAAATAAATATAAAATTATCACAACTCAATCATGTCAGTTGCCAAATTCGGACAAATTGATGTAGAAACGTCCATGAAATGATTAAATTTCCATCACAAAGTTATGAGTCTATGAAATCCGATTAATCTGAAAAAATTATTGTACAAACCACATGTATAGTTGTCATGTCAAGGCTCTTTTGGATTTATTGAATGTTTTGCAATCAGAATTAAACATAAATTCAAAATTGTAACGTACATATGTATACATCAATAAAAAGTATAGGTAGGCACTCGCAAAATAACAAATACGTTTCAATTTTAATGTAACGAGTAACTATTTATTCAACACTTCATATTTCGTAATTTATGTGCACATATTGTCATCCATGTTCACGGTCATTATCATGAATGTATGTAGTAGGTTACAGTTTAGTTTACATTTACATTCAAATTTAATTATCAAAATCGATCACTTAGGAAAAGGGATACAAAATACCCATCATGTATCATTAATTACAAATGCCTCGACATAAAAAAAAATGTTATTATAGTGGACACCAACCACTCAGATCCAGTGGTACCTATTAAGACGATCCTCTACCGCACCAGAAAACAGCCAAAAACATGGATTTCGCGCGCCACTATAGAGCGTTTATTGTTTTGTTAAATATATTAATCTAAAGATATTGTTGAAGATAAAAGTACAATCTACAAAATGGTCGATGCAGAATTTTAAAATTTTACTTTAAAATCGAAATAGGTATGTTAATTTGAATTTTGCCAATTTTTTGAATACCAATTTCTTCTAAAATTAATGATATCTGAATTTCCGAAGTTCATTGTCACAATAATATAACACAAAATCGTTCCGTTTATGAACTCGTCAATGAGTAATGTATCCAGATTAGTGTATGATTTAAGGTTTCATACAAAGATCGATAAAATGTATGATTCAATGCAAAAACCAAACACAACACTAACTGGGATACAAGACTCGACACTAGGTTGATCACGACGCGTATCGATCTTTCGATCATCATCAGGTGACTTGAGTTGGAGGATGGGAGGTAGGGTTTTATATTAGTAATTTTAATGGTTCTAAATTTTCGGCTATGTTTAATTTACTTTTAAAATTTAGAAATATTTAAAGAAAAAATCAGTCAACCGGTAATAAACATTCAAATTAATAGCCAATCGGACGTAATCTTTCAACCGTTAAAATTACTAATATAAAACCCTACCTCCCATCCTCCAACTCCAGTCACCTGATGATGATCGAAAGATCGATACATTTTATCGATCTTTGTATCAAACCTTACATCATACACTAATCTGGATACATTACACATTGACGAGTTCATAAACGGAACGATTTTGTGTTATTCCAATATCTTCTATTTTAAACGAATTTTAAAAATTTGACCGATTATTTCGCAGGAGATGTGACACCACTGTTCTCATATTTTCTTAGAACATGACAACAAGACCTTAAAAACAAACAAATATTTAGTCATAACTTTTCGACAAAAATAAACGTACTTACCTATTTAATATTAAATTGCTTGTCAAAATGATTACACACAAAATTCTAGGCAACAGTGATTATAATATCTTTGGACATAGGTCTCTTTATAAATACTGTAATAACAAAAGTCATTATCATCAATCAAATCCAAAACAATAATCAAAAGTACTGACTACTTAATCATTAACCTCACAATAATATATTTATTAATATCACGCAAATGCGTTTCAAAATAATGTCCTAAAATGTTTTAATATTCAAACCAATTTCACAGGCTATATACTTAACGATTTATCATAAGCAATGTGACGGAAATCAAATAATTTCATTATTTTCTCATCGATACCGGAATGGCCGGATCGTTTTTCTGTCATTAAATAATCGTTTCCGCTGAAATTATTTCCGTTCTGCAAAAAATAAATCTCCCAAGCGCTACCAGGAAGTTGCACGTATATTTTGCTTTGGATGCAGTTTGTGTTCGTGACGCAGTTTTTATTTGTAATTACGGTTTAGATACAAATAAATATTGTTGTCATTGTCAATACAATCTGCAGTAAACTTTTATGTATTTTGTTTTATATACCTATCTATGTGTATGTATGCACGACAGTGCCACCTAGCGTTTACAATTTTGTAGACTCTGTCAATGCTGTGTCACAGGATAGTCTTGGGGGAAATGAAGAAAAAATCCAATGATTGTACCTTACTTCGCTATTATCAAATTTGTTTTTGAAGATAGTGAACAGAAGAAACTTTTTTCTCGTTGAAATACAGAAAAATATTATATTTTACAAAATAAGTATTTATGTGACAAGTAATGCCCATGTCACACCTGTAATACTTGTATTATGTATGATGAAAATTGTCGTGTGTGACGAAAATCTCTCGCCTGGATGTAACACTTGTATGATATAAATAATATGAAAAATTATATAAATTAATTGGAGTAACAGTTTCGTCTGATTCGGTATGACGTGTATGACAGAAATAGCAGTGCTTCTATTTTTCGTCATACACAGGTTTGATCATACATGATACAGTGTATTATAATAGGTGTGGCATGGGCATAAGGAAACGAAGGTAGAGTTTATATAATATAAAATTTGCAAGACGAATTATAGCAGAGTTCTGTAAACACATAATGAAGGTAACTACCGAGATTCCTTAGGTGTTACATATAATATTTTTCTTCTTTGGTTTTGAATAAAAGAAATTTTTTGAAAATATGAAATTTTGACATTTGCATGACAAATTAGGTTATCTACAAACGACGGTTTTATTCGAGTTTTTTTAAATTTAAACTGCATAAAATGTGCGATTGCAAACCAAATCCGTTTGATATTGAAGTTTCCTTTCACAGTTTAATTTAAAAATTACTGCAAGTTTTTTTAAATCAAAATAAACTCAAAATTTGTCGTTAACGTTCGATCAATAGGAAATGAATTATAACTTTGTTCAGCGAAAGAGTTTTGATTAAAAACGGAATTTTAAAGTCACGTGACGGGCAATCATTTATGATGATCACATTGTTGAATAACAGCTTCGAGATAAAATTTATAATGAAATTCCAATAAATTTTATACTGTACATCTTCATTAGCGAAGCGGTGAATAATTATAAGTAAGACATAAAATATTAACCTGACACTTAATTTTATCAACAGTGTAAAAAATCTGTTGTGGTCAGCACAAGACCTCCCGCCATACTTACTTTATTCTTTTTAGTTATTATACAAATATACTGGTGGAAAAAAATGAAACACTTGAAATTCAGGAAATTTCGACCATTTTCAAATCGCTATAACTCGGCGTATTTTCAATCGATTTTGATGAATCTTTGCGGGCGAAAAACTTTGAAGTGTCTACTTTAAAGTCATGTATGCGAATTTAAGCGCAACCCCTTCCGCCCTCCTCTAGCACCCCTGTAAAAAATGTCCAACTTTGCCGATGTATACGGAGTTGAAATTTTATTGTTTTTGAACATAAAGCCGGGGCCAGACATGCGGCATTCGGCGAATCCCGAGCACCTGTTCGCCGAACTTCGCTCAGTGTGTATGGAGAGTTCGTGAGTTGACGAATCGTTCGGCGAACTGTTCGCCTCTTCCCGTCCAAAGTCGGTAAACTAGCACACATCAAAGTGGACGAACGTTCTTTTAGAGGGGGTTCGGACAACCGATCACACATTCAGGATTCGGCGAACAGCGAACTGTCGAATCACTCACTTCAGTTCCAGCTCAGTAGCGAGTAATTAAGTTATCAAACTTATTCGTAGTTAGAAATTTTTATTATTGTAGGTATATACAAATTGTTTCTATAAACAATTATTTAGACTCCCAGACGGCCTCAATCTATTATCTTTGTTGTTGTTGTTGTTAATTTGATTGATTCATATTACAAAAGGTTTATAATCTCGTTAAGTCCTCTATTTTGTATGAATAAATGAAAGAAATAAAGCCATTTTGTCGTCTGACAATTTAATGTTCAACTAGGCGAACGTTCGGCAGTTTCCCATATTTTTGCTCGTTATTCGCGAATGCCGCATGTGTGAACACAAAGGCGAATTCCGTTCGGCAAATCACGAACATTCGGGATTCGCCGAATGCCGCATGTCTGGCCCCGGTTTAACGCGAATATATGCGATTTAAGCCCCCGTTCAAAGAGACTCGGTTTCACCTCATCGCTTAGCAACATCCTCGGTATTATAAATCGCATAACATTCTTGTTATATTAATAGCTATAATGCATGTAATTTTAAGGAAGTAATTCGTTGTTTTGATATTTGGCTTTATGTTTATTATTTAAAGGAATATCTGTTAAAATTATACATTAAACGTTGACCTTTACCATATATTGGAATATTATTTAGTATCCTGTATCATTAATGACTCAGACGATTGGTTTCTGCGCAAATACAGACGGTATAGTTTCAATTATTGGACTAGTGAGTATATTCGCAGTCAGATTGATCTTGAAATAGGTTTCTCGGTTACGTAGGAGTTAATATTTTGGTCCGACATGCCCTGATTTCAATTTATCATCCACGTTTGATTGAGCAAATACATAAAAACTTGATTGGATATTTAAGTGTAACGTTTTACAAACTACAATTTATTTAAGTTAATCAATATCAAAAAAAGTTTTCTAGAGACTAGAAATACGAACTATGCTTGGACTTAAGGGGTTTCTCTCACAGTAAAAAAAGTAATTAACAAGTTACTCCCCACCTATTAAACATATAAATCTAAAAAATACCATAAAGACAAAGGCAGTAATAAACTAGCTACAATTTCGATTTTTTAAAATTGTTATTATTTCTATTTATAAACAATTAAAAAATAATTCGGAGAAATACTCTTCGTAACTCTGATTGCATTGTAAATTAAAATGTTTGTATCACCATATTGTATAAAATTTTCAATTAACTAGTAGTCGAGTAATTTGTTAAATAAATTTAAAAATTGCATGCGCGCTAACCAATCAAATTGAGTATTTTCTAAACAAGAACGGAGCGAAATATAGCAATTAAATAAATAGAGCAAACATGTAGGTACTCATAAGCACATTGGCTGGCAAGGTGGATACCTGAAATGGTGAGGATTTGTGAGCTAGCAGCGCTAAGCGATAAAACCCCCTTAAGCAAGGAGAGAGCATTATAAAAGAACATAGAGTGACTGTTACTGAAAGGAATTCATGTGGATTTATCGCACATTTATCTTTTCTCTCTATAGACTGTTAATGTTCATTATATTTATTCATATTACGCGTAAGTTTATTTGAAATATATACGCATAAACACTTTTCATCCATCATTGTAATTGCTGGTTATAGCACACTATATTTAATTTTGATTGATTAACCTAAAATCCTTTGTTACCCACTATTCAAATAGGTAGGTATACAGGTTGTTTCTATACCTCTGCACGTAACTTTAATAGGTTATATAATTTGATACACTGATAACAGATTTTTTTCCAAATTCGCAAAAATAAGGGTAGTGAAAATTAAAGTTCCATTGGTTTGAACGTCCATTTAACTTTATATCTCTATAGTTTACAACATGTCAATAAAATATCGATTAATTATCGTTTTACTATCGATAAACTATTGTTTATTTATCGACAAACTATCGTTAAACTATCGATAAAGTTTCTTTCAAAGAACTATTGATAGTACTATCGTTACATCGCAAGTATCGATAGTAATTTTTTTCTAAAACTATCGATATATCGATCTATCGATAGTTTTCCCATCTCTAGTTACTATACTTCGGGGAAAAAATTATGGTAGGTATACAAGATGTTTGCTGATTACGAATTAAAACGATGGTCAACTCTTTCTCCATTTAAACAAAATATCACATAATTTGCAAAAAGGTTTTTATTTCTCAATATCATAATACACATAGGTACCTACTCGTACACAAGAAAAACATTTACCAAAAATTGTTTACTTTCCAGCAGCTGCAGTAGTAGTGGTAGTAGTCGTGAACCCTAATATAAAACAAATAGTACATGATTAAGTTATCTGAAACATTCGGCATACAATTAGAACTTACATCCGCATCCAGCGCCGTGGTTGTCGTGACCCGCGTGTTCACCAAGTGCCGCCGCTCCAAAAGCCGCTAACAGAGGCTGCGGCTGCGATACCTGTGGACATCAACACTTCACAGTCGCTACACTTCACAAACAACATGTCCACGTGATACTTACAACCATGCTGACGAACACCACAGCGAGGATAGCGAGAACTACAGCGAATTTCATTTTGGTTTGTGGTTGATGTTGATACTGTGACGAACAGTTGAATAGAAGTACTGTGTCTGACAAATGTGAGAGCTTTTATACTAGCGCTCGAAAATAACAAATTACCAACAAATATTCAATTTAGATTAATTTTATGCATGAATAAGACTTATTTGGTGTATTATAATTGAATTACCCATATTATATTACATAATAAATAATAGGCACATAAAAAAAAACATCAATGACAAATTTACTGATCCATTTTTAAAATTAATAGTTTTTGTTCTAATTAAATTTTTGTTAAAGTAGTATTGAATTTAATGAACAAGCTCTTAATTAATACAATGAGTATTAAATTATTCATAAGTTATATCCCGAGTGCAATGAATTTAATCGATAAATTTGAATAAGCCAAACATGTCAAATTTATCGATTAAATTCTTTACCACGAGGGGTATAATATGTTAAGATTATTTCATAAATTCATAGTAAAAACTTTGTTTAAAAAACTAGCTTGAATTTAATCGTGATTAAATAGCATGGTGCTATTTAATCACTTATTTAAATTGGAAACAATGAAAAATAAGACAATCTGATTGGTCAAATTTATAATGAGTGAAATAATCAGTGTTAAACCAGGTAGATATATCTACAATTAAAGAAATTGATACGTTGGCGATTTTTTTTCAGGAATATTGTAAAGGAAAACGGGGTTGGCTGTTATTGTTACGGGGGTAAGTTGTTACAGGGCACATTACAGATAATGCAAAAGATTTAGAGATGTGCTATAAAGGAGTACATATCATATTCTATGACATTTATACGCTATGACTTTATACGCTATGAACTTAGGAGTGGGGGTAAGTGTCGGTACTATGACATTTATACGCTATGACTGTTTAACAGTTAAACGCTATGAACTCAAGAGTGGGGGTAATTGTCGATGCTATGACATTTATACGCTATGACTTTTAGATGCTGTGGCTTGTCGGAACTATGACTTGTCGACACTTTGGCATGTTCCCCTATAAAGACGCAAACGATCATGAAAACGTCTGCTGTCAACTCCTGTATTCTAGTGGTGTCTACGTACATCTGCGTACATTGTAACCACGTAACTTTTATTCTTTTCGTAATTTTGGTCTCATGTCGTAGAGAATTAAGATAATTTATTGGATTTATGTCATTTTTGTTACTTTAAGTTTCTTGTTTATGAAATCACATTGTTTATTTTAAAAAATTGCGTAAATTTGTACAATTTTACACTTTATTATAATATATGTCGGAGTTAGCAATCATGTTGATTGTAATAATAATTAATGATAGGAATGCAAGTGTGCTAATGAAGTTATGATCGTGTTTGTTTGTTCGATTACGTTAGTACACTTGGGCGAAGTCTGGGATTACGTGCTAGGTGTGGTGTGTGGTGTGAGTCGGTTATCGGCAGTCTTGAAGATGCCCTGATACGAGTAGCACGTGCCTGGGAATTGCCATCTTTCCTTATCGTCATAGTTTGTAGATCACGTTTAACTGGTCCATGACATGAGTGGTGAATGTGTGATTTATTTGGTGTTCCGATTTGTTCACTATTCCAATAATTGCGCCTTTTGTGGCCATTTGCACCGTCTCACTTAAATGAAAAACATCGAATCGAATTAATGACAGCAATGTTATTTCTAAATTTGACAATGTGATTTTGATTCGATATTGTTCATTTAAGGAAAACTTAAAATTTAAGTGGAAGCGGTGCAACTGGCCATTAGTAGTTTTATGTATCACGTAACTGATCATCTATTTTCCGGTCCGCTCGTACGCCGACATATATTTTGTATACCTACATTAGTATATTTAATTTAATCCACTAATGTCATTGATCTGAATAAAACTCAATTGGGTATATGATTACTGGCATATTTAATTTTCCAATCCAATAATTTGACTATTACTACAATACTAAATTTTATAAAAATTATAGTTAATTATACTAATGGAATCACTATATATTGCGCTGATTTCATTCAACAAATCACCTTCTTCTACTGTTGCTCGTATAATCAACATCAACCACAAATCAAAATGAAATTCGCGGTAGTTCTCGCTATCCTCGCTGTGGTGTTCGTCAGCATGGTTGTAAGTATCACGTGGATCATGTTGTGTGTGAAGTGTAGCGACTGTGAAGTGTTGATGTCCACAGGTATCGCAGCCCCTGGAAGCGGTGGCCGGAGCGGCGGCACTTGGTGAACACGCTGGTCACGACAACCACGGCGCCGGATGCGGATGTAAGTTCTCATTCTATGCCCAATGTTTCAGATAACTTAATCATGTATGATTTGTTTGTTTATTAGGGTTCACGACCACTACCACTACTACTGCAGCTGCTGGAAAGTAAATTTTTGGTAAATGTTTTTCTTGTGTACGAGTAGGTAGCTATGTGTATTATGATATTGAAAAATAAAAACCTTATTGCAAATTATGTGATATTTTATTTAAATGGAATAAGAGTTGACCAGCTTTTTAATTCGTAATCAGCAAACAACTTGTATACCTACCATACATTTTTTTCCCGAAGTATAGTAACTATAGATGGGAAAACTATCGAAAGATCGATAGGCTTAGAAAAAAAATTACTATCGATATATCGATACTTGCGATGTAACGGTGTAGTACAATCTATAGTTATCGATAGTTCCCTGAAGGAAAGTTTATCGATAGTTAAACGATAGTTTGTCGATAAATGAACATTAGTTTATCGATTGTTTATCGATATTTTAGTGACATGTTGTAAACTATAGAGATAGTTAGCAAAACGACTGTTTTTGTAAATAAGGACGGTTTAATTTATATTTCATACAATTTTAAAATATATATTGTATTTGGTGTTTTAAACAAAAACTAATGGATGAGAACTATTTTTGTTTAACAAAAACCATCGTTTAACTCAAACTATCGATAATATCGATTAATTATAACTATCGCTAGTATTACCAATATATCGATAATTTGTTCGTGTTCTTGCCACTATCGAACTATCGATACTTTTTCCACCTCTAATAGGAACCATAATCATCCAGTATAAAAAACAAAATATTACGTTACAGTTTTACTAACAACGGATATGCATTCCATAAATCATATAAAGCTTTTAAGAACAAAACGAATATTGGGAACGAAAATTATAATATCCTTAATAAATATTCTTATAAGTCAAAACAAAGCATCGAACAATGATTGCTAGTTTTCGAGATTATTTTCATCTTCCTATTCCCATTGCATTTCCTTATTTATTATACATTTTAGCAACCCCGAGTAAATTGACTAATTTCTTTGGTTTGTTTGTGTTTTAAATTTTAATTCTGTTGTTACGGTGATGTGCAAACATAAACATCACCAAGATCACCACCTTGATACCTTAACAACTCAAACTTTAATCAGTAAACAAAGCTTACTGCGTTGTAAACAATAAGTAAACGATGTGGAAACTCCTCAATCGTGCAAAAGTAAGTATAACAATTTGCTTATTATTTTTGTAGGTTATATTCTTATAACATTATGATTCTAAAATTTTAATTTCCAATTAAGTTTATTAAGTTTAATTTTAAAGTTTTAAAGAGTTTTGAATTGCACAGATTAAACTGTGCAATGAACCGAACATGAGTGTACTATCTAGTGACTGTAATTTTACTAAATCTGTTTTTATTTAATCGTCCACTTTCTGTATAATCGTCAACATAATCAAAAAGAACTTTAATACAAAGCTACAATACAAATATCCAATGTCATATTACTGCACTGTATCCGAACCTCATCTTGGAGAAACTGCAATATTAATATATTATTTCAGTAGAATACAGCACAAAAGAGTTCTGTAACATTAACAATTGTATGAATTGGTAAGCATATTGCAAGAATTGCATGCAAATACGGAACTGAAAGAAAATGAAATGTTTCGTTCTTGTTCCTGTGTTGACTGCAAACTCGAGAGATGAAAATATTGTCTGTTATTACATTTCAAGTGTTGTGCTGCATTTCATATCGCTAGAATATTCGTTTATTGTATCGAACAAACTTTACAGAACAAGGAAATGCTTATGCATGTGCAACATTATTGGAAGTAGGAAATAGAGGTCAAAGTCAAGTTTAATATTGAGTTGATAGATTCAGGGAAAGCAGAACTTCTGAATATTTTATTAAAAACTCACATAATACCTACCTACCCAAGTAATTTAATTTTAGATCAAATAAGTCAGTAATTTTATAGAGTAAAATTCAAATAGCTAGGACCCTGGACTGCGCGAGGAGGCAGAGCTTGTCATGTACTGTCCGTTTTACAAAAGCGGAGCTAGCGAGTATATGCTGCGCTGCACTTCACTTAATTTTCAAAGAAAACTAAAATATAACTCAATCACAATCAATTACAAAATTCGCAGGGTTACACGAAGCAAAACACTACGAATGTCAGCATGAGAATAACAGATATTGAAGCTGATGTTCTGTAGAACAGACAGTAGCGTAGTTTCCTCTTGTTTATCATCTATGCTTCTCTCTCTAAGACGAGAATTCGTACTTCGCGCAGGGTTCTAGCTATTTGAATTTTACTCTAGTAGAATAAAACGTTTGATATAAGTATATAACTTTTATGATCTTTGCATTTTGTAGAAAGAAAATGACTAAATATTAATAATTTCGAATTTTTAAGTCTCAAATCATGACTTGTTACAAAAGAAATTCGAGTTATTAAATCTACATGATGTATTATGTATTACACTCAAAACCTATATTTTATCCTGACTAAGAATGAAAACTGAACATTTTGAAACAAGATGGCATAGGAAAGCAGTTCATAACTCATATGATCTTTCCAGCTTAGTAGAAGCTTACTGCTTTCTTCCGAAAGGAAAGATATTAAAATTCTTAAATTCTTGTAGTCGACCTTATAAGTGATTTTTTATTAATTTCCCCTTTGAAGCAAAATGAAAAATTCTGCAGCGAATATAATAGATTTTCTTAATTTAATAAAATGTTCTGTCTTTTATTATATTTAAATTTGCTACAATAATATTTTTTTACAATAAATATTTAATAAATTTTTCCTTACGCTAGTCTTCATAAATATAACGAGTTTTTTGTGAATTTGTATTTCTGTAACAGAATACAATCGAAATACACAATGGTTTCGATAAGGTATTAAATTTATTTAAGTATAATAAAAAGATAAAAAGCAAAGTTCCTTACGAAAAATACGCGAAAAGAAGATTAGTTCTTTATACGTTTTGACACTTTAAGATCGATGTCTTTTCAAAACAACTCTCGTTTTCTTTAAAACGAAATAATAGACTTAAAAACATTCAAAAGAACTGAAAATATATTTCTCGAAAAATTATTTCCAACAAAAAGCTAATTTGTATAATAAGAGTAGTTATTTTAAGCAACAAACTAGAGAAGAATATTTTTATAGTTTTATAAAAATTGCCAGTGTTTAAAGGATGCGATGTATTTAGTGTAAAATTGAATTGATTTATGAAATATTTAGTACGCTCAAACACAAAATCTAACGGGAAATGTACGTGGGTGTATAATTTCATGCTACGCGGCAAATGTATTCATTTTTAATTTCAATTACCTTTGATGAAAACAGAAACGCATTCATTCAAATCTTTTAGTTTTGTCAAAACATTGCTGGTCAAGTTTAATCGTTTTGGTAGATACATAATATCCGTTTCAAATTTCATATAAGTTTGAATTAAAGGGATAAGAGGTTAAGTATTTATAAAACAAGTGTGGAATGATATAAATATTATTTAGTTTTGTACACGAACTTCGGAGAGTGCGCTAGTTTTTCAAGTATAAGTTTTCAATGTTATATTTAAAACATATCATTTTAAAAAATTGCACATATAAAAATGATTCAAAGAACATTTCAATAAATTCACCTTATTACTTATTTATTTTTTCATGAGAAAATCATTGTCATCAGAATCAAATTAGAATTCAAAAAGTCCAAAAATACAAAGTAATCATAAACAGTTTAAAATAAGAAAGATGAATTATTGAATAGTCGGTTCTATTTTAATGGGCTTGGACATGCATTATTTATTCCTCTATTTTGTTTTTATTATTTTTTAAAATAATTCTTCATGTATACGTAAATTCACAGCAAAATCTTACCGAAATGGAGCTTTTCGAACAAGTCACCAATCTGCAACAAACTGAAAAGGTTATTAATTAAATATCAAATTAACGTTAATTAATATAATTATAAATAAATTTATCAATATAACTCGTATTGATGAAAACAAATTCATTTTTGTAAATAAATATTTAGGAAACAATTTTTTCCGATACACGGAACAACACACTCTGTATCTATAGTAGGTAGGAGTATATTTTATTTTAAAATATTATCAAATAAATAACGGAAAAAGTAGTAAAATTGCTATTTAATTGATTGATATTCGAATTATTGATTTAATTAAAAAGGCTTCAGTATATAAATGAGATTAAAAATATTTCATTTTTCAAAAGTGGCCAGTGCCAGTTATTAATTAAAAAGGATTTTGTAGGTACCTTCGAAAGCACGAAGCCACAAAAGCTAATTTTAATGAAAACCAATAAATCGAATATTTCAATTTAGGAAAATATCTTGTCGATTCTAAAAATTATTCAGTCTTGACGTATAATAAAGAAACTTGCAAATGAATTTAAAAAAATTCAAATTATTTTCTGAAATCGTAGGTATTAATTTATTTATGTGTGATGAAATCATTCTTACATTTGAAAGAATATATTGTAGGTACCTAATACACATTTTCGATCCCAAATAATTGTGAAACTATTTGAATCCACTTGAAAAAAACTTTAACAGAGGCTCATTAATAAAGATGTTAATTATTAAATAATTTGTAGCCAAGATTTATTCAGTTCAATTCCAGTGTTATAATTTATAATTGATGTTGATGATATTAAGGCATTTCAATTAAAATTCTTCACGAATCAATATTTTCACCCAGTTATGAATAATTTATTAATCATGAATTCTGAAAATTTCTTTCAGTCTATAAAATTCATAGTGTTTAATATCGAATATGAATTTTTCAATTTACAACGAATGCCAAATTTATAAAAGCTTTTTATACACGGTTTCCCAAAAGTCCCAGAACGGAGTTATAAGTTTTGAACGAGTGTAGAAAAAAATTGAAAATTTGGGAATCACTAAAACGTTAGGGGTCAATTGCGAGGCCGAAAAAGGTCGATAATTTGTACATTTGCTATAAAAATCGTACAAAAAAATATTAAATTTAATTAAAATCATATTCTTGAAAGAATTAAGATATCGGGTTTTGGTTTATGGGGATGTGTCTCTGTTTTCATTACCTTTAAAATAAGGTGAAACTCGACAGAGGTTGTTTCTTAAAAATGTTGTGCTGGTCATCTCTTAAAAAAAACTCCACGTTGCATGGAAGTTCCAAACTATCTAAGAATATAGTTTTTATGAATCTTTAGTGATCCCTAAATTTTCAATTTTTTTCAAACCTTTTGGGAAACCTGTATTTTTCAGGTATATATTGTTTTTTCTGCTCATTATTTGAAAACCTCTAATGCCCTGTTCACACGAGGAAAATTTTTACTGAAAAGTTTTTTGAAAGTAAAACAAGTGCTAGGATATGTCATGAAATAAACTGTCAATACCGGTCATACGAGAAAACCGTAGAGGAAACGAATCATTTCTTTAAAATATTTTAAAGCTAGTGATCCTAAATATGTTTAATAAAAATAATTACATTTCCCGTATAACGGTATAGACAGTTTTTTATATGACAGCTCCTAGCACTTTTTAAGTGAAAACTTTCCTCGTGTGAACGGGGCATCGTATAAAGTAAGACATTTGTCTTTTTGGTCATGGGGATGTTTATGACCGAAAAGCTATAAGACTATTGATGGGATTCTGTTCAAATCTGTAAGTTTTACAAATTTGTAAATCTTTTAATATTGAACAAAATCACATCAATATTTGTTGACAAATATAAAATTGTTCATATGGTTATAAATTTCATTGCGATTTTGTTTAATATTTACAGTTTTATAGATCTGTAGCAACTACAGATTTGAACAGAATTCCACCATTAATCTACTTTTAATAGTATTATTTATTGTATTATTTGACACTGATTTTTTTTTAATTTAAAGTTTAAATAGCTTCAACAGAACAGTTATTAGCTCTTGTTACATTGTTCGTTTTTACATTTACGACACTGATTTAAAGTCGTTAGTATTTACCTTTACTGAACGTATTCGATTATAAACTAAATCAATATGAGCCAGACTCCAGACATAATGTACATATATATTAGTATTCCGTACTTCATCTTAATCTTCGAGACAAAATAATTATATTTACCAATCCACGATCTTGAAAGGTTTAACGTAAAAACATTATTTAATTCAGTCGTCTGAGAATATCTTTCTTACCTATGCCCTCTCACTCGTCTTTCTCAAGGGAAATCAGTAGTTTCGTATGAAAGGTTTCGAAGTTCCAAGCAAATTTGGCAGAAATTTCAGATGAATTACGATATCGCCTTTATTAAATTTTACTCTCAAGATGCTTAAAGTATATACTTGCATTATTCATTTTTTTAGTACCAATGTTTAGCAATAAATTTCTTTAAGGAAACAATAAGCGCATATTAAATAGAAATTCAGACTCCATATCTTTGCAATACTGCAGAGATGATTCATCATTACCATTTCTGCTTACTATGAGAAAGAGAGAGAGAGAGAGAGAGAGAGAGAAATATCGGTACCGGGCTATACAGAGGGTGTAACCCATCCTGTGTAACAAAACGGAGAGTTGTAAAAGCGCATTTCTGGTCATCAAAACGTATGAAAAGCGCAGAAATATAATCAGTAAATTTATGTACAATAAGCGCAGATCGTAACATTTAATAAGCGCAATTTCGATAGAACTTTCAAAAATATTTTAGACGTATTTTTTGACTATTTTTGGACGTATTTTTTGGTTTCTCAATCCGTTTTTCGCAAGATATTCGAGATGTACGGGTGGTCTGAAGCAAGTTGATGTCATTTCTGGTTTAACCGGAAGTGATTTTTTGTAAATAATATATATTTTGATGTCTCCTTATGCTTTATTTTCTAATATAATATTTCAGAACTATTGCTTTATTAATAAGCAGGTTATTTCGAGGGTACCATTTTTTGGGAAACCCAGTATATTATTTTTTCATTCTAAGAGTGACCAACTTATATAATAGCTAGGTATACAATCGCAAAAGTGTAGGAGGCTAATAGATCTTTTTAGTAACATGAGTTTTTTGAAATAGGTATTTTTAAAATTTATTGCTTAATTACCTACCAATTATATTCTTTTTGTGTGGTCGTAATTGCATTGCTAACAAGATCGGGTTTCTAATCTTCTTTTTGATGATAAAAGTAAAAAGAAAAATATTTTATTAATGTTACGTGTTGATAAAAATATAATGTCACAATAATTATTGCGAATATTAGAGTACATAAGTGGAATGATAATTATGTAGTATTATTGAAGAGGCAGTAATAATTTATAAATAGAATCATTAACGTACTACCTACGCCTACGTACCTGTATTAAGTTTCATGTAGGTAATGTCGTATTGCTGTAATATATCGGGTGTAGAATTTTTTCTGATCTATAGGAAATACAATGTTAAAATTTTAATTTCGCAGTTTTAATGCAGTTTTTTATTCTGCACATCTTTTGTATTTACACTTCTACTCTAAAATCAATAGATAAAACATTAACATTGTATTTCCTATAGGTCAGATAAATTTCTACACCCGGTATGTTATATTCTTCGTCTTGTAAAGATTATTTATTTAAGGCGGTTGCGCAGTCAAATTATAGGTTTTGCTGAACGCTCTGTATTACTTTAATAAACAAAGATTTAAATTATATATCTGAATAAATAAATTGAACACTTTTTGAATTTTGTATTCCAGAAAATTAAATTTAAAGCCGTCAAAATAGCGAAAAACAACATTCAGTTTTCCCCATAAAATTGGTTTAAACAAGATTTTTTAAAGAGATAAGACGTTTTCGAAAAGCTTGAAGTTGCCCTCTTTTTGCTCTAATGCCACTTTTTTTAATTTTTATGTAGGATTGTATTAAAATACACATGAAATATTCACTAAATTGGACATGTTTAGCCATGCACATAAAAAAATTGAAGAAAAAACTAAAAAAAACTGGCAAAGAGGGAGCATCCTTAAACTATTAAAAAATATCTTAGTTAATTCCAAAATTTTAATTCTTATTTAAATTTTAATGGGAAAACTAAACATACTTTTCGTCATTTTAACTGATAGAAGCCAACCACCTTAAATTCCGTAGCTTGTTTTCAAAATTCTAAATAACAGCTAATGAGACAGAAATATAAGTAATCAATGTAGAATGTGTTTTCTTATCTCCCACTGCGCTACTGCGTGCAAAAGCTAAGGTTACGGAGAACCAAATTATAATGATTTCTTTTGCATGTTTCTATGAATATTTGCATAATTTAAAGTCGTGTTTACTATCGACAAGAACATCAGCAGCAACAAATTCACGGTCGCACATATATTTTAAAATTATTGCGTTCTGAACTAAAAATATTCTTTGTATCATTTATTTTCAAAAATAAAAAGAAATTTTCGTATCTGGAAGATTGAAAGATAGTAAATAATCATGAATATGAATATGGAAAATTTTAATACTCAAAAACCTCTAAATTAATTCCATAAAGATATAAAATTTAAAATTAAAGCGCTTTACTGCTAAGTACTACTCTAAACACCGAAAATTGCTATTAAAATGAGCTCTGTATAAAAGATTTTTTTTCAAAATCGGCATGAAAATCGTCATTTCCAGACTAATTTGCGTCATGAAAGTAAGATTTTCATGACTAGGCATTTTTACTTTCAACTTTGTTTACTTGTCATGACAACTTTTTCTAAAATTTGTCACAGCTCTGATGATTTATGCAAACCTAATTTTTTAAATAATTTTAAGCTTAATTGCCGATTTAAAAAAAAATAGAATACATCACGCGTCATAAAAATGTCTTTGCTTGACTCGGAGGCTTTGAAGAAATGCTCGGACGCTGCGCATCCTCGCATTCTTCAAACGCCTCCTCGTCTGCAATGAAACATTTTCATGACTTGTAATGTAATATACTATTATGAAAACTAATTTATCAATCGACACATAAAAGTTTTCTCTATGCTTTCTTAATGGCAGATTTTTAATTTTTTTGCACCATTTCTTTATTTAGTCCATTAAAAAATGTCATTTTTATTACGGATATATCATAGATTTGACACAAATTTTTGGAAAACTGTCATTAGATAAGCATAGTGTGATGAATTTTCTACCAAATTTATTATTTTTTGTTGTGTCATGGTTACGGTGAATATACGATGTCAATATTCAAAAATATGCACTGAAATAGTTGTTTATATAGGTAGATAGTTTCTATGGTTTTTGTGAAAAGTAGTGCATTTTAATTGGTAAAAATATAATGAGGGAAATATTCAATTTAATACCATTCGTAGTCATAGTTAAGTAGATTATTTTTCTGTTAGTATATTATACACTCATGTACCTTGTGCTTGCGAATATTATTCGTTCTGCGCACTCGTTATATTCATATACAAGCAAAAGGAACATTCGTAATACTACCAGAAAAATAATCGACATAATTATCTACAACTAGGTACTTATGGTATTATTAGTGATTATTTTGTAAAAAAAATTTAATTATTGGTATTGTCAGTATCTCCGCCTTCCCCAACCCACTGTTATCAATTACTTTTATTCAATTTAAATTAATTCAGGCAATATGTCAACGTTGTTTAAAAAAAGAATAATGGGCAAGAATGTCCGTGACACAAAAGTTTAACCCAATATAAATTCTGTCATTCTTTGCAATCATTAATGTTTCGTGACAACAGCTGATTAATTATATCATAAATTTTGAAGCATTTATTTTGGTTATTTCTAATTTGGAACAAAATTGATGGTAATTATTCAACGCCAAGTAAATAAGCCAATACGGTGCTTCCACGTCATCGCTCTAGACCAGTAATTCCCAAAGTGGTCCAGGTGGACCCCCAGGGGTCCACGAGACACTCAACGGGGGTCTATGTTGGCGTGAAAAAAATGGGGTGCACAAGTTGTAAGTGGGAGTCCACGAAAATTTATCTGGAATCGATATTAAATGTTGGCATGGCTTTACCTATCAATGTAGGCAGATAATATATCACTCATAAAAATTAAGGGAGCAAAAAATTCCACATTTTTCGGTGATTTTTGACAGGCTGTATTTCGATGAAAAATGGTCGTATTGAGAATTTTAAAAAGCATTTTGAAGCTTTAAAATTCTGATTTTCAGATTTTTTGTCTAAATTTTTTAGGACCGCGATGTATAGAAATAACTACACTGAGCGAAAAAACGGAGAGTTGTAAAAGCGCATTTCTGGTCATCAAAACGTATGAAAAGCGCAGAAATATAATCAGTAAATTTATGTACAATAAGCGCAGATCGTAACGTTCAATAAGCGCATTTTTCGAAAATGAGATTTCTGACCATAACAAGTTAGTCCAGATCGTCTTCGAGTATGATGGGGTTAAGTTCAGGTTAGTATTGATTAGTTTATGTCAAAAAAACGGAGTTCTGTTGGACTCAATTAGGGTTTTGTTAGTATTGATTAGTTTATTTTTAAAAAAACTGAGTTCTGTTGCACTCAATTAGGGTTTTGTTAGTATTGATTAGTTTATTTTAAAAAACGGAGATCTGTTGGACTCAATTAGGGTTTTGTTAGTATTGATTAGTTTGGGTACAAATGTGCAAATCGAAGTGTGAAAATTGGTATATGGGTAGCTGGACATTGTCGTACAATCCCTAAAACCATTGTGCTTTTCAAATGTTCCCTTCTGCGCTTATATAACGTCAATTTCTGCGCTTTTCGTACGTCGATAAGAAAAACTGATAAAGGTCAAATGCACTTATATAACGCACCCGAAAAAAAAAACGAAACACTTGAGATTCGTGAAAAAATTTTCAAACACGCATAATTTTGGTACAAAAAATCGTAGGCACCCTTTAATTTTAAATGGAATCGATTGAATTTTATTGCCCTGATGATTAATCGAACCGAAAAAAATTTCTAGCTCCGTACACACTGCCTGGACTTTTTTTTTGTCAAAAATTTGTTTTTCTTCATACGGGAGTGGAGGGAGCTTAGAGGGGTTAACATCAAATATCGCATACATGGTCTTAAAGTGGACACTTCAAGCCTCATTTTTCGGAAAAGATCGTGCAAATTGGTTGAATGGAATCGAAGTTATGATAATTTGAAAATCACCTAAACTTTCACGAATCTCAAGTGTCACGTTTTTTTTTTCGCTCAGTGTATTATGTAGTTATTGTTATGAAAAACGAAATACAAGTTCTATATTTATTGCCATAGCGAGGTTATTCATTAAAATTGACAAATTACAAACTGGCAATACATTTAACTCCAATCGCAGAGGAGCTTGTTTTACATAATTTCTCACCTCAATCCACTGTAGTTATTATTATGAAAAACGAAATACAAGTTCTATATTTATTGGCATAAAGAGGTAATTCATTAAAATTGACAAATTACAAACTGGCAATACATAACTCCAATCGCAGTGGAGCTTGTTTGACAGAATTTCTCACCTCAATCCACTGACGAGTAAACATTTCAACTAAAGTGTTAATTCACGCACACGCGTAGTTAAGCCACGATCACGGTTGATCGGCTGCTGCTGATAATCAGGTTGGCTGTGAGCTGTAGCGTGAGGCCCACGCAATCTTCCGTTGCCATTTCGACTGATATTCGTTTTAAACACGCGGCCACGCTAAACTTTTACTTTGATGAAGGAAAAAGTCAATAAAAGAAACCGTGGTGTGATTAGGAATGCGTTACAGGATTTTCGATGCTTTGATGTCACATTTTTTGGTTAAGTTGCCGGTTTAACTGTTTTTAACAAACGGGCGCTACACAAAGTAATAAAGTGGAATGTGGCTAATACAATTTACGTAATAATAAAATTAAAATATTTTTATGACTGGAATACATCGAATTGATAGTAGTTTTTTTCAAATATGTAATAGGGTTATGCATAATAATCGAAAAATGAGAAATTCGTATCAAAAATCAATACTTATTGATACATCGTAAATATTGTAAAAGCAGAATGTTAAAAAACCATTTAGTTTAGAAGTGACGTCAGGATTGTAACTTTTTATTTAAATTCTTAAGTGGCAGGGCTTATTTGGCGACAAAAAGAAAGCAAATTTTTATAGTTCTCTTATATTGCCATTAAATCTATATACATTACGCTCTTATGCTCCGTCAAATTTTTTTTGCGCTGCTATAATTTAGCAGTAGAAATAATTTTTTTAAATTTAAAAATAGTTTCGCGCGCTTTTTCAAACAAATATGAGCCAAGCGCAAAATGTAATTTTAAGAGAGCAAAATAGCGCATATAAAGACACAGTGCCGGATTAACCCATGGGCATTATGGAAGAACGAAACTAATTTTAATATAACAATAAAATTATTTCAATTACATAGTTTTAAATTCTTCCCAATTTATGAATTCGATAGTATTTTTTCATGGATTAATAATGAAACGATACAGTTTAAATTGTGCAAAAAACTAGGAATTATTAAATTTTTTTGATAAAAACCTCTTGAATCAGTGTTTTAATAAATAGAAGCCAGAAAATGTTTTGATAAGTACGAGTAATATTTTCGATGTCCCGATATTGGTAAGAGTTATTTTTATTATGACGATTTATTATGTACCCAAGTGCGGTGATTTAACGGGTTTAACGGGGCTCATGTAGGTACCTATGCAAGTCATGACACAAAATTTTATGCGGTTCCTCGAAACTCGATCTTAGAGATGTAAATAGTGTTTTCAATGTCAAAAATTAAATTTTAAGATACCTATACTTAACCTTAAACTAAACAAAATTTTCGCCTGCGACGCATTTCTTTCATTTTTTATAATTACCCTCTCTGAATATATCACAGGGATTTGCCCTTAAGCCACGCAAAAAAATTTACATCGCCACCCCTATTTAATAGGTACTTTTTATTTTGTTACCAAATGTATATTATGTTATTTACATATTTTTTTATTTTACATTTTATTTATGTTTTAATAACAAAAATAATTCCTGCAAAAAAACGAATAACCTAAAATAGGAGAGGAGGGCTCCAAAATCATAACTGCCCAGGGCCCCATAAATCATTCATCCGGCTCTGTAAAGACCTATCTATTCAATAATGAAAACTGTGAAATAGCTTAAAGGGGAGGCTATGTCAATTTGGTGGAGCAATAATGCGCAATACGAGCACAAACAAGACCAATGTTTTTTTTATAGAAATATTTTAGTAGAAGGGTTCACTAACCGAGCGCATACTTGCAGTGGCGGTGCGTCAGGTGAACAATTTTTAAAATTTGTATTTGAATTATGATTTTATTTATCTACATCCACGTCTTACATTCACTATCCAGTCAAGAAATTTTAACATCACTATTATAACATTTTACGATATTTATTTTCTCTCACAAACTAAATTTCTTGAAAATAGTATCAGTATATCAAGGGCTTTATTATTTACTTAGCTAATGTACCTTAATCAACATAGCTAGTGTAAAGAGTATGAATTATCAATACATTATTAACCCTGTTTTACCCTTGAAGAGTAATAGGCGCAAAAACTTTTCAATCCTTAACACAAGTACTCGTAAGTATCTTCATGGGTCTGTGCTCCACGGTCTAATAAGCTGAAAGAAAGTTATGATATGATGAACTTTTCTGAAGAAGGGTGATATATTATACATTAAACATAAGTATATAATGTACTTTAAAATCTACATACACATGTACACTACCATGTAATCATTCCAGAATCCTGCATCCAGTAACATTGTTAATTATAACAACAGCTTTCGCAAAATTTATAACAAGATCACGAGGAATTTTATTTTTAATGATATAATTTTAATTCTGTTCTTTATAACGAGGAAACTAACATGTTGAACTTTATTGGTAAAATAATTTTGGTTTTGAAAAACAATTGAGTTTGAACAATAAACTTACATCTAATCTAGCTCTACTCCGGTTTACTAGCTTTACCAACCAAAAAGAAATTTCTAAAATCTTTAATAATAGTGTACTTAATTGTATATTGTATTAATTTGTATTTGCAGTAGGTTTTAGAGTTTAGTATGAAAATTACTCACTCGTATGGTTACGGTTTCAGCTCGTGTAATATAGGCACTTTTACTTTCATCGGTTTTCATTGCATATTATATACTAAGTATATTATATGGTGAAAGAAAGAGTGCAGGGCCAATATATTTTTATTTAGAAATAAACTTTGTATTCAAGGCATAAATATTATGCGAGAAGTTGTGTGCTGGCCACATCAGATTTTTTAGTTACGCAACGTCTTCTACATTTATATAAAAAATTTAATTTTGTAGTTTGTTTGTATTAGATAAGAAATTAAAAATACCTACACTATTCAAAAGTAATTTTTATTTCTACAGTAATAAATGTTTTCATTATTCATCCATACATCCCATGTTTTCCATATAATAAATCATAAAACAGGCACCCACCACAACAGCTTTCATATTCACGTTCAAATCCATGGGGAACGAAAGGTAACACCGCTTTCCAGGCACCAGTTTACCAACTTGCTTCGTTCTGTCATTATTTGTCAATTTGTAGACACTTTCTAGAGAATCGCTACAATACGGCAGATCTTCAATCCGAATGACTATCTTGCCAGTAACATCGTGTAAGGTGAAAGATTCTCTGCACCAATGTATTGTTTGATGCACGGTGCCAACTATGTTGCCTGGGAAATCATTAATTTTATTTTGGAATTATTTCATTTGATCAATAAGTATTGTATCCAATTATAAGTAAGACAATTTTGGTATTGGATTCTGGATAGCGCATAATGTTAACATGGAGAACCTTGAACAACATCTTAGGCACAATAATCCTGGAAGGGCCAAAACCACGGTCAAAGAAGATTTTGTTTATCAATTAGTAACATTTTGCCGGTCACCACCTTACCCTCCGTTGGGCGGCGCTGGTGTATCACTGTTGGTAGTTCTATACAGAGCGGACTGACCATATAAGCGTCCGGTGCAATCACCAGGCCGGTTTGATAGTCCCAATCCGCCCCTGCTCTACACAGAGTTTAAATGAACAACATAAATGTTTTAAAAGGTAAAACCAGATCAACTTATTTACACGTGCAGTATGGAAACCTACCTCCAATGATACAGCAGAGACATCTATCAAAAGGTACTCATCCTGACCGCATAGAAACAATGTAAACGGATAGGGAGTCGTACAACCTAATCTTCTTTGACGGTGGCCAAAATCGTAAGTATTTTGGAACGTATTCCACAACCAATTCGTCATGATGCAGTCAGTCTCAATCCGTCAGACAACCATTGATAGTCAAAGCAAAGCAAGTACTGCATAAAAACGTCATTGAATCAAATCTTTGCTGCAACAAAACGTCAATGAATCCCATGCCGTGAAGTGGTACCATTGTACTAACTCTTGATAAATTTAGCATTCTAGCTACGGAATATTTTATCTAATAACAGAAAATAAAAGTAAACAAGCAAATACCTACTTACAGTTCTCCTTTTCATTCACAATTATCTCACGAATGGGTTTTTTAAACCATACAATTTCTAAAATATTCCTGCGGACCTCAATAATACAGATGATTCATCATAACTTGCTTTTTTTAAATGCGTGCCATTCAGGCTGTATGGATCGTACTGGGGAGAGAGTGATCTCATTCGACAGATGCACTTTTTGATCTCCACCCGGTCAGTCGCCATCATGCGTTAGAGCACGGAGCAACATCGATGGCTGTTTTGAGGGAACACTTCCCGGGGCGCCTCATCTCAATAAGGGGAGATTTGGACTGTCCAGCCCACTCGCCCGCTCGCCCGATTTGGCTCATTATTGTGATTTTTTTTCAAAAAATCCCGCGTTTACGTCAACCGTCCAAGGACCCTAGAAGGCCAACATCCGGGCCGCAATTGCCAACATACCCGCTGCCATGCTGGAAAGGGATATGACAAACGCCAGAAATCGGCTTATTCAGTGTATAGACAATGGGAGGCGTCACCTACCTGATATGATTTTGAAAACTTTGTAGGATCAAAACTTTAGATATGTACCTACATTATAAAATAAAAATAAAATGTTTCGGATTCATAAAATGGGCATTATTGCGTTTTGAAATAAGTAAGTTACGATGAATCACTCTGTAGTCTGTATAAGTAATATATTTATCAACGACTCGACGCTATAAAAAGATAAATAAATCGAGAATTGGTGCAGTGATACTGACGTTATAATGCAACGATAATTTGATGCAATGACGTTTTAATGCAGCGTCACATACTGGTCATTGGCAACCGGGGCTTTAATTTAACGAGAACAAGGAATCATTTTGAAGCAATATAATAATTAAGAAATTTATAACCTAAAGAAACAATAAATCTCGTAATAAACTTACGAAGATTTTTGGTAAAGAAATAACAAATTAAAATGATCAGGTTCTAAGCAACTAAACAAAGACCGAAGACTTGCAATCAATTAATACATCAAAAATGTCTGTACCTATATGAAATTTTACCTGGGGGAGTTGACACTTCCAAAGGTCTAACCAGGCCACAAGGTCGAGCGAAAAGCATAGCTCGCCGTCTATAAGTGTCGTATACATTTAAATGAAAATTGGTTAATTTTACAAAACAACACTGGTTTATGACAGTTTCATCACCATAATAAAGTATATCTCCTTTAGCGTTCATAATATGATAAAAATCCGATAATTCGTCCTGGTAAAGCACTATTTCATTAATCTTGGAAAGACTGTCTAGGTTACACATTTTACGGGAAATCAATACCTACATTATAAATGACATTATGATGACAATGACAATATATTATTTGTCAGCTGTTTATTGTTTATTTAATTGGCTAGGTTACAGAAAAACTATGATATTCAGGCATTTATTAAACCTGTTTTACATTATACTTTTTTCGGCTAGATACTTTGACAAGTTTCATACTAGATTTCAGAATGCAAAATATCATAATGTAAAACACGAAAATTTCCATTCAAGTTTCATACTAGAAACGTCTTTTTCCGACTTAAAAAAATAGCTCCGGTCCAATTTTTCATTCAAGTTTTACTAGACCTTCTGTATATAACCTGAAAAATAATAAAATTGAGTGACAGCAGAAATAAAAGTAAAGTCTTGACCCGTAATGGCTCCTAAGAGGTATAAATTGACTCCTGAAATAACAAAAACTTATGTACAATTGTATGAAATGCAACCAGTACTTTACCAGGTAATAAAAGATGTTGGCAACCTCAAAAACTGACAATGACAATTACATTTTTTTAAATTTTCAGTTGGCGATAAATATGTCAGTACAAGAACAAATTTTAAAACTAGATTCTAGCCGAATTAAGTATCTAAAAAGAAGTTCTTTTTTCTAGCCGAAAAAAGTATAATGTAAAACAGGCTTTATGCCTGTTTTACACGATCCAATTTATTCACCAATAAATTCATCAAATTGACCTTAAATTTCTTCATCAATAATTTGGCAGGTAGAAAAATATTTTTGTTCGTTTTATACACATCAGTTTTTCTCAATATATTCTGAAAATTTTCATAGTACCAATTTACCGATTTGAACTGACACTTTACTGTTACTGTTAACATTGCCAACAAATTATTAATTATATTCAATCAATCTTTTAGATAATAATAATAATAGATTGATCAAATAGCATAATGCTAATACAAAACATATAAAAAATATCTTACATAAATTATGTTAAAAGACAAATCTGGACAAATTACGAAAAGTGTACTAATTTTACTTACATTTCTGTATAGATATTTAGATTTAACAATACTGAAAACACCTTCAAAACAAGGATAAATTACTATAATTTACAATCACAATAATGTACTGCAATTGCGAAAAGATTCCGATGAAATTGATTTAACACAATTTCAATCACATCAGGATAATAAATTAATCGTTACAGCAATGTGAACCCATGCTGCCATGCTCTTCGCAGCAGGAACAAGATTTGCCCATGCGTATTAAATTGCCCGCCTGCGTAAAGCCATTCTAAAGACAGATTATTAGTCGTTAAAATGAACTGTTAAAGCGCGTTCGTTAGATTTTGGAATGATTACATTTTGCACAGTCTTGCAATAGATGTGTTCCAATTTATTTCGTACTTACTGTATAGTATATAAGGCATAAGAAAAATTGACTGCATCTAAATAATACTAAGAACAAAGTAAAATGGGTTCTTCTACAAATTATATTATTCTCATGAATTTATTCCATAAGAGTAAGTTAATTTTATATAAGTACCTACTACGAAATACTATATGGTATTTCCCGCAAATTATTATTTTCTTACTGGTAATACAAATTTATGCAAAAAATTAAAATATTAACGAATTTTGTCGGACTTAAGTTAAATTGCTTTTTCATCATTAGGTACCGATTATTTTAAATTTTTAAGAGCAAATAAGTAAAAATCGAATTGTACTGTACTTGCACCGCTTCCACTTAAATTTTAAGTATTCCTTAAATGAACAATATCGAATCAAAATCAAATTAACAAATGTAGAAATAACATTGCTGTCATTAATTCGATTCGATATTTTTCATTTAAGCAACCGTATTGCTATCCTTATTATCATAGGCGTAGCCAGGATTTTTGTTTGGAGGGTGGGGGTTCAGGGGCGCACTCAGGATTTTTTAGTGGAAGGGGGGCTGAGAATTAAAAAAATTGTAATATAGAAATACTCATAAAGAAAATGCGTCGTATGTAACATTTTATTTTAGGTTAAGGTCAAATAGGTTAAAATTGAAGATTTAATTTTTCAGACATGAAAACCTAACCTACAGTTTTACCCGCCATTACTTCCCCTTTTATCCACGCCTGGCATTTTTTGTTGACAACTGTAGTGTAAATGGTTTTTAATTTATTTAAAACTAAATTAACTATAAAATTTATTGATAAACAGTAAAATATACGAACTAAATTTAAGAGGAATACAAAATGGGTAAATTAGTAGTAATTAATTCAGCCATATAAAATTCCTTCCTCAAAAGTACCTAAATGATAAATAACGCTGAACGAGTGAACCCTGGACCGCCCTATCGCGGTTGGCGGTCAGCGCTGACGTAGGAAACAATAACCTAACCTATAAATCGTTGGCAAACCAATCACGTAGCCTTCTGAAAGCATCAATTTATATCTATATGTGCTTTTCGCTTTTGCAGCCCACATCGCGGCTGCTGCTGCTGCTGAATAAACTATACGTCGACAGACCTTGTGATGTGAAACTTATTTTAAGCATTTTCTTCATTTTGTATAAGTATGCGCTTTTGATCTCAAGATGCTTTTTTGTTAGATGGATTACAGAGTGGTTTGAAATGTTAAAAATTCATATTGTTGTTCTTATACAGTGCACAGTTCATTGAATTCTAACATTCTGAGAACAGAAACCTTACCTTTTGAATTATAAAGCACTCTTGCTTTTGAAATTTTTATATTAGGTACCGAAGGAAAAAATAAACGCTGAAACGGGCTGATCTGCGAAGAAATGCACAAATGCACGTACAGTACAAAGATTAAAATCAATCCAAACCGAGTGTGTGGGACTCAAGAAGGGTAGAAGGTTTCTTTATTATAAGGAAGGAAAAATCAATTACTGGAAGTCAGTCACAAGATTTTTTTTTTTTTAATGGTAACCAACCTAACTTCCAATTACAGGATTTGAAGGCTTTATTTCATCTCCAACCGGTTTCTACTCCACATGGGTCATCTTCAGGAACTACAGTGAAATTTAATAAAAAATTTAGTAAAAGAAATAACAGATATTTACAAAAATTTAAACTTACGTCAACAAAAATTGTATACATAGAATTAATTGTAAAACACATTTAAAAATATTACAGTATATTTTGAGAAATATAAATAAAGTTTTTAAATATTATTACACTAGGAATATTATACCCTGATAATATAAACAAAAATCTCTAATTCTTTCTTATTAATAAATGAATTTAAAGTAGGTATACTGGTTGAATGTAAAAAATCAGTAACCATTAACCCCCCACTACGAATGCGACGGAACTACCGTAGCCGATCTGAACCACTTTATGTTTGCGTGCCCAAAGCACCGACCACACCAAAACGAACTACTCATAGCAATGACAAAACACAGCATATCCCTCCCCACAAATAGCAGAATCCTGCTAAATATTAAAAATAAATCTATATGGAAACATGTCTATAACTTTTTTCTTAATATTAATCAAGTTCTGTGACACGTAAATCTATATTCAATTCACTAGAAAAGTATACTATGTATAATAATAATTAACTCCCACTCACTATGATGATGGCTGATTGACTCTACATCAGAAGCCAACTGAGTGAATTTAAAAAAAGAAAACATTAACCTAAAACATTAACTTATATATAAAAATATAGCTATAGAATTTTATTAATATTATTAAATAATTTTGAGTACTACTATTGCACATTATTTTCTTGTATGAATTAACACTAATTCATTATAACTAAATCCGTTCGCGTTATCCACTTTTAAAACAAATCACCAATTCTTTTACACTGTGAAGTATGTACTCGTATAATTCACAAAAGAAATAATACTGACCTACTGCGAAAGAATAATTACACAATTCAATTATTAGCACTTATTTATAATAGAATTTTGTTTAATTAATCACTTTAACATAATCATCCACCCAGTGGCAGTGGCAACGAAAAATTTTGGACTGGGAAACATGGAAAATAATTTTGCGATTTAAAAAAAATTATTTTAGATTCGTAATCAGCATATCAAACAACATATACCATTAACGTATGTACTCGAAGTTATGAAACACCCTGTATAACGATATACTATTATTTAACATAAATATAATCTTAAAAGAACATCATTGGTATATCATAGCCTGTGTGTCATACCATATATTATTCTTTTTCCTTGTTATTTATTTTTTATATGGCTGTTTACCAGTTTTCTTTTGCAAATTTATTTCGCCTTAAAAACTCTGAATTTTTCATAATGTACAAGTGAAAGCTTTATGTGTAAACATTTTTGAAGGTCCCAACATGGCATGCATTATTGTATTGTGTTTCGATGTATGTTTCTGAAACACACGTAGATTTCCATTAAATTTTAAAATGCACAAAGAGAAAAAGAAATGTAATAGTAGGCAGGTATACATGTGAAAGGGTTTTTTGTGCTTTAACCACGGACAGAGAAGTCTAAATGTTTCTGTCAGAACTTTTGATTTCGGTTGAGGTATGGAAATTGACATATTTCACGGGAAATTTTAAGAAAACTTTCCGGTGCTCAACTTGGTAACATTCAATTCGAAGTTTTTATTTCTTTTCGATTACTTACTTTAAAATTTATCTAGCATAATCCATTGATTCACATTATTGAAAAATATTATCCATACATACTGTTAGTGCTGTGCGGTTACAGGCCGTGAACATAGTTGTTAGTGAAGAGTACTACAGTAGGGTTGATTTTTTTATGCATAAGTTATTAACTGGAATGTGTATCTAGCTGGATCCAAACCATAATGTCACTTAGTTATCAACCCAATCGTTAGTTTGTTGTTTCCTTAAAAATAATAATACTTAATTCGCACACTAATTGGTGTTTCAATATGAATTTATTCTTAATGACACGCATTTTTGTGGAAACATAAAAATATGAATTCGATGAAAATTATTTATATTTATCACGACGACGTCTCAGCGAGTAGCTGTTTAACGTCTTTAATCGACGTCAAGTTGACATATGAAGATGACGTCTTAATCTAATGAAAATATGACAATTTTTGCAATTTAATTAAAAAGTATAAAATACTGTTGTATTTGATATTTTTAATCGATTTTTAATTTAACCTTCTTCGTTTGTATTAAAAAAATGCTTTGACCGAAATTTTTTTTCCTTACAATAAATTGTAAAGAGATTTCAAGAAAGTCTACATATTAAGAAAAGCGATGAAAATTTATGTGGTAGAAAAAAAATTGAAAGTAAATGTGTGCATATTATTTCAGATCATTATCCAAATAATTTTGTATTAATTTCGGATCAGACAATTTACAAAATAATTGCTATTAACGATAGATTGTTATCAGTAGTACAATTTGACACTATTAACTCAGTTTATAAAATTACGTCCATAAAAGAAGTGTATATAAACATAGATTATAGTCGGAATACTTGCTTCGGGTAGGCCGGCTGCCAAAATTTTCGAATTTCGTCATTCCTAGTAGCTATTACTCTATTTAAAAATTAATCTGACAAATCTGAAGTTGGAATGCTAAAACTGATCGTTTATGATTGGCAGTTTTACACCACACAAACTTTGTAATGTATAAACAAACGACTGTTCTCGAGTATTCTTGCTGATAGGTCAAATTTAATTTTGTATCAATAAAATCTAGTGAATTTTTTCTCGTATTTACACAGTGTAAATATGGCTCAGCGGGACAACTTCAACTTGCATGATAAAAATCGATAAAAATACTCGGCTAATCGCCAAATCTCCTCGTAATTGAACATCACACATTTTTCATAACAGTGGCAGTGGCAGTGGCTATATCAAACTTGTGTCATTAATATTTTATGTTTATTCACAAGTGAATTCGAACTTTTTAAATCACTCAACACATTTTTAAATCACTCTGATGTCATTATTTCGTCAAAAATGTATAAAAACAATGACAACTTGCCACTGACGACTACTTTTTTACCTTCCGCTTACCTGTAAAGGAAGGTATTGGAATCATGCAAAAAATCGGGTAGTGAGTTTTTAGTGGATGAGCACGAATTAGGGTCCTTCCAATTCATTTTTGATAGTTTCTCGATGATGTCTGTATGTATGTGTGTGTGTGCGTGTGTGTGTGTGTGTGTGTGTGTATGTGTGTGGTCCGGGCCGATGCCGTCTGTCGGATAACTCAAATACGAATTACCCAAAAATTGTTATATTTGGTATTTTACAATTGTATACGAATAGGAAGAGCTCATTAGATTTTGGTACAAATATCTTTTCCGGAAGTGATATTTTTTTAAGATTGAAAAGATTAAGTGTCAAATTTTTTCATAAATTTGGATAAATATAGTATTTATTTGTAATAAGAATAAGAAGAAAAGTTATTTGCAATTTACGTTATAAAACAATTGTCTTTATCTGGTAGCATTAAAGAACTGCAGTAAAATTTAAAAAATAAATTTATTAAATAAAACGTTGAAATCTTGTAATCCATGTTCGGTTGATTTTTGTTTCTGCATAAAAAATATTGACAGATGAGACGGGTGACAAGTTGGCATGCTATATAAGTCATAAGTAAGCTATTAAATGTTGTAACTGAACGGAGGATTGCTTCAACACAGAAGAGTTTTCGTGTGAATGAATCTTTTGATTCAGGTGATACTAATTTCTGGGTTTGAATATTTTAGATTTTTATTTGTATATTTTAAATGGGCACCGGATTGTACGTATACATTTCTGTTTAAAGTCTAGATATGGCGGAAGGTTGTGTGATGGCCACATCAGATTTTTTTTCTTTTTTGTTATGTCAAAATAAATTTATAATTCATATAAATGTATGTATTAATAATAATTTCGTCAAAATTGAATAAAATATTGTATAAACCACGTAAGATACGAATGTTTATTCACTCGAAGAAATTATCCCACTCGCCCTTCGGGCTTGGGGGCTAAACTTTCTTCTCTTGTATTCATGTATCTCATTTGGTGTATAAATATCTAATAATTTAACTGATAAACAAAAAATTCATTATTTACAATTTCTTAGTCATCAATTTTACAAAAAATAATCAGAAACCAGCAAACAATCCCCGCATAATTTTCTTGTAGATCATCTTGTGCTGTGGGCTTTTTGTTCGGTGTGATAAGACATATTTTGCATGTAAATGTGTAACCGCATATGACGTTGTCGTTTGTCAAAACCATTTAAATAAATTATCGAACGAATGGAAGAGGCGGAGACAGAATGGAATGACTTTTGAAAGGTTGCGATTGACAGATTTTCAATATCAGCGCAGTGAACTGATGTTTTACGTTATTCCCTGGTTACCCAAAATGCGCCAGATTTGCTTCCGTCACAAAAATTTACACTCGAAAAATGTTATTAATTTTTACAGCAGGGGAATTGAAAATAGTTTCCACACAGGACATTTTATTAATTTTTCAGTAATTAAAAACAGAATAGTTATTTACACTTGTAAATTCAGAAGATTAACAATTTGAACGATTCTGGCTGTATTATAAAAAATTTCAAATTGAAATTTAACATGAAGAATCGTGACTCGTTAGTGAATCTATAAATGAAAATTATTAATTGCTGTGACAACAAATTGGAGCTAATTTTTATCCTTTAATAATCCATATTATACGTTGTTTAATGCACAAAAATAAAAATATTTTTTTGAAATCGATAATATACATTAGTCGGAAGACGCGTATAGAGAGATTTTTTAAACAGTTAACCCATTGACTGTAATAATTTATGTAAAACTCACATTTTTAGTAATTTTTAGAAATTATTTGACAAAGTAGGCAAGGTTTTTTGTAAATTTCATTCTATAGTCATGTAAGCACAACCTATAAGTACATCATTGTAAAATGAGGTAGGTAATCGATTTCAAAACCAAGCCACAAAATGATTTATTATAACATCCTTTTTAGATTTGCATTTGATAGCTAGAGAGTACGGCGCGAAGCGAAGTGATTTAATAAAACCGAACGATGTACAAATACCTAACGCACACTATGTATTATATTTTTTGGCCGACATACCTATTTATTTAAAATATCGTATTTTCTATCAGGTTAAGTGATCTCACAACCTGATAATGCATTTGACATTTCCAATAAAATTTCCGTCTGTAAAGTAGCCTTGAAACAACTGCTAAGAGATGTCGCTAGTAAGTGTCACATTTAAAATTAATCTGTTTTGTAATATTGACTGTAGATTCTATTGAACAATTAATTGCGTATAGTACCTAGTGTTTTGGTAGGCTCTCTTTCTTATTACAGAGTATTACATATGTCGGGATTAGCAATCATGTTGATTGTAATTATAATTAATGATATAGGAAAGCAAGTGTGCTAATGAAGTTATGACCGTGTTTGTTTGTTCGATTACGTTAGTACACTTGAGCGAAGTCTGGGATTACGTACTAGGTGTGGTGAGTCGGATATCGGCAGTCTTGAAGATACTCTGATACGAGTAACTCGTGTCCGGGAATTGCCATCTTTCCTTATCGTCACAGTTTGTATATCACGTTTAACTGGTCCATTACATGAGTGGTGAATGTGTGATTTTTTTGGTTATTCGATTAGTTAACTATTCAAATAATTAATTGTTCCTTTTAGTAGTTTTATTGATCATCACGTAACTGATCATCTACAGGGTTGTTCATCTACGTCTACACGTAAAGTTTGCGTAAACTATGTAAAATTTAGACAATGTAGACTTTGCGTAAAGTATGTAAATAATTAAATTTTCAGAAAATCTAACCTATAATTTTATTCGTTTTTGGTAAGATTTGTTCTTTGTCTACATTGTCTACACTATTTTATTGTTTACACAAATACTGCATGCGTAGATTACGTGTTTGTCTACGCGTAAAATTACACGTAATCTACGTCGCGTAGACTACGTGAACAACCCTGATCATCTATAGTCTGCTCCGCTCTTACTCCGACATATATAATTATTTACACATAATATGAACAACATTGGATTAATATTGTTTTTTTCTATATCAAGTTGACTGAAGCGACATACTTATTATTTTCAATTTAATTTATTATTGAAGTTATAATACTTCTTAAATTTGATAATATTGTTTTTCATTTTGGAATATTGATTAAATTTCAAACAAGCAAAATTGCTTTTTCATCGTCCTTCAAATAAGAATGACAGCAACCTCATAAATAAGATCCATGTAATGTTTACGTCGAAAATTACATGTGGATATACAGCATGTTCCACAACTTAGGACAAAAAATTAAAGGGTATATACTGTACGACGTGCTGATCATGAAACAAAAAGAATTTTTTTTAAATTTGCAATGTTAAGGGTAGTTTACTTGATGTGTGTACATTTTAAGTATCATTGTTTTGATGGTATATTTGATAAGTTGACATTTATTATTATTAGATTTAAAAAATGTTTGCTTGAAATACGACGCAATTTTTTGCGAATTTTAAAGAAATTCATTTTGTTTCATGATCAGCACGTCGTACAGTACTTATATACCTCTTAAATTTTTGTTCTAAGTTGTGAAACACCTCGTATAGATTCTTACAATACAACGTTACAACATTTAGCCAGAAGAAAGAGGTTTTAAAAAAGCGAACATTTACTTTGGCGTAATAGATATTTATACACCAAGTGAGATACATGAATGTTTATTCAAGAGAAGAAAGTTTAGCCCCCGAGCCCGAAGGGCGAGTGGGATAATTTCTTCGAGTGAATATACATTCGTATCTCACGTGGTTTATACAATATTTTATTCAATTTTGACGAAATTATTTCAAATATATGAATTATAAATTTATTTTGACATAACAAAAAAAACTAATCAAAGTAGTCGTTTGGCAAGTTGTCATTGTTTTTGTGCATTTTTGACGTAATAATAACAATAAAAGTAGAGAAGTTCTTGGAGAATTCAGTCAATTTATTAAAATACAATAACACACCAACGTCGCGACTCCAATTAAGTCCTCTTCCTCAGTAATAATAACAGTTTAAAACGTCAGAGTGATTTAAAAATGTGTTGAGTGATTTAAAAAAATTTTAATTCACTTGTGAATAATAATAATAATAGCTGTTTAAAACGTCAAAATTGAATAAATATAATTATATTACACCTAAATTTCTTTATGAAAAACAGTATATTATTTAACAAGAAGTGTATTTATTAAAAATAGTTATACATGAAACTTTTACGTTGAATACAAGTTAAATACCATGAATTTTGCTAACGTGATCTTTAGAAAAAGGTTAAATTATGACAAAATGTATATTTTTAGTTTAACAAGTTTGTTTTCTATTCAGTACTAATACCATGTAATTATTTTTTTATATAGAACATTCTAGTTGATTCATAAAGGAAAGTTTATAATATACGGCTAATGTATCACATTTGTTACTCGGTTTATAATACCGTATTGATCTTCAGACAGGCACAAAATGTATAATACATTGCACTTATTTTCACATAAATCACTTTAGCGGAAATTGATCGTACAAGCATTTCCAGTGTAGTTTACAGTAAATACGAATGCACTTGAATGAATTTAATAATAGATAGAGCGTAATTACATACCTTAACCTAGATATGAAGGTAACAATGAATTATCCCTTATCCAATTTGCGTATTACAAACTTCATGAATAATCTATAACGTACATAAATTGCTATTCTTCAACTAGATTTTCACTGTAATTTTCATGAATAGTACAGAGAGTATAATTATTAAGATTTACCAAAACTACAAAGAAATAAATAATTATCTAAAATGTATAAACTCTAGTTTCATACTGCATGATACATGAGTTTTATGTATAATTATGACATTATCTAATTTCTATTTATAGGTTTAGATAGGTACATTAATATTTATATAATTATAGGTACAAGGTGTTCATAACACACTTAGCTATCCATTCCATATCCAAATTTTTGTAGCTCCATTTTTAAAGAAATGTATAAATATATTATTAACTGGATTTGAAACTATACTATGTCCACCGAACAGATAGAGTAGATGCTCCTCCGACAAATGTGCGCGAAATTAAAATACGGTATTGCTATTGGTAAGCCAGTTTTACACTGCTAGGCAAAATCAACTGCTGAAATCGGTCATCAAAAAAATCGTTCGTAAATAAAAATTGTACTTCATATTTCTTTTAAAATTATGTTATACATAAATGATAAAATATATAATTTTTCCATATTTATTTCAAATGAAACTATTTAATTTTTCTGCTTTTTAAAATTTGTTGCTTGTAAAGCCTACTTCTGCGCACATTGCACTGCGCAGTTTTGGCTCTGCCCACTAGTTTTATTACTCTATGTGTTCGATGGACATAGTATAGTACCTAGGAGCCGAAATTTAATAAATTAAAATCTGACTGAATTCCAGTAAGCTTTTATCCTTCTGTTAAACGTATCCAGTCAAGAAGCACCATCGATTCATTTTTAAATGGATATAATGTAATAAGATAAGAACTAATTTGATGTCAATGCCAAATCGGAATAGGTACTTTGCTTGAAGAACTATAAAAAAGTACAAAAAGTAGCCTACCAAAAACCTAATTAACAGGGAAGGTTATGTGCTGGCTACATCAGATTTTTTAAATAATGTTTTTCATGTCTTAAAAAATTAAATTATATCCAGAACCTTATGCATACTCGTTGTGCATTATATTAAAATAAAAAATTCAATAAACTACAGATCAAAAGTATCCAAGTTCTGATCTTGATTTTCAATTTCCAGTTTAGTCTTCTTGAACGGAACATAATATTTTATTATAAACAGAAATATCTCCTGCTTTCGGTAATACGTTTTTTTAGCGAAACTCTTGGCAGGCCGCCCAATTCAAAAACACGTTTACCAAATCCATATCCTGCCAGAGTTGAAGACGAGAGCTGTATTACCTTGCGTGAACATATTCTATCGTATCTTTATCCAAACAAAAACTGATAGGTAAGGCACTACTATGAGTAGCTAGCTATATTATATAGCTACATATTGTTGGTTTTGTAAATTTTTTATGTAAAGAATTATAATTCCAAGCACACTGAATTAAATGATTTATTTATAAACATGCATAAAAGCCAAATTCCTCTTACAACAGTAAGCCATTAGTTAGAAAAAAATTCTTAATCCCATTTTACATTGAGCAAGCGCAACAGGCAACTGCAATCTTCAAGTCGAACAATTGCAGAAGACATTTTTTTCATTTTACACTGAGCAACATTAGCAACATGCAATTACTTATTTAATGTATAAATTTATTAATAAATTTACCAATATTTTGTTGCTATATTATTTCAACTTAACTTCTTGGATTTGTTGTATTGTATATTGTTGGAAAATAAGGATAGAATGGCATTATAACCACTAACGCACTAACTTTCAAACACAAATTAATCTTTTTTACGTTTATGTTCAGTTGGTAGCATTTAGAACTTGTTCTATTCCATGCAATCGTTGCATCAAGGTTGCTTCAAGATTGCTTCTGCCTGTTGAGCGTGAAATTTCTGTATTACACTCATGCAATATTGAATCAATTTGTCAAAAGTTGCACTTGCATCTGCTATATTGCTCAATGTAAAATGGACTTTATGAATTGTTGTCAATTTTCGCAAACCACAGGGGGTGAGGGAGGAACTTTTATTTGGTGCCATTCGATAGATCTTTCAAAAATATTTTGGACGTATTTTTTTGTTTCAATCCGTGAGATATTCGGTGCGTACGGGTGGTCTGAAGCACCCTGTATATAAGCAATTATGTTTAAATACAAATATGTGTAGAATAATAATTATGATCAGCATTCGTAAAACGTTTGTAATAAACCTAACAAACTAAACCATGTGAATGAGCGGTAAACCGTAAACCGCATTTCGAACATACAAAATATGTTCATGTTCAATCAGACCATCAAGCTTTCATTTGAATTAGTGACCTTTCGCATTATGTATTGTTGTAAACAACACATTCGATAATTTATTCACTCTAATTGAAATATTTTATAATCATATAATCACGCTAGTTGCGGTTTATTTCTATTTGTTGCATGAGTAATATTGAATTTATTTTCAAATGTTACATGTTTATACAGTATGCATGTCTATTATTTAATAGCATGTGGGAAATGCTACAACGAATGGTGATTATCTAGTCAGTAACATTTGACTATATTTATTTAATAAGCTACTGAAATTAATTTGATAAACATTTATATAAATAAACAATTATTGTTCGAAAATAAATTTCTAGGTAATAAATAATAACTCTTTTTATTTCATGTGTAGCACCTAGTAACAATTTTAGTTTATTTATATTTTTTATATAAACTCGAAATAAATATAAATGTTCCCAGGACATAAGACTATTAAAAAATTATTGTTAGTACTGTGATTTTTGGATAGGTAGGTTTACATTATTATTTAAAAAATTACTTAAATAATTTTTGCTATAAACTGTTACATTCGAGGTTATATTTATTGAGCTAGTGCAAAGGGTGCAAAGTATTGGCCTTCAGTGGCGGCACCAGCGGGCGGGTCAGAGGGGTCCGGACCCCCCAAAATGATCTGTGCCTCCTTAAATTTTATTCTGGTCCCCAAATTTAAAAGTCTAGCGCCGCCAGTCTAGCCTAAATTTGACGTCTCAATCACGTTATTCCAAATTTTATTATGTAGTTTTACTTTAGAATAGGTAATTTCGTTAAGGTAGTTACTAAAAAAATTTGGAGATCATAAATAATTAAAAAAAACACGAAGGTACACGTAGGTAGGTGTGCACTCAGGGCAAAATGCACTGAACTAGTGATGACCTGGGTTTATTTTCAGTGCGCACTAAGTGGAAGACGTAAGCAACGTTTAGTGCAGTTGCCTATCTGTCAATTGACAAAACTACATAACCTTAAAGTAATTAATAGTGCATTATCTAGACAGGAGCATACTCTCAGTACCCTGAAATGAAAATCAATGCAGAATATTTCAAGGTACTACCATATAGTAGAACAAAACATCACAGTATTTTACGTACTTAACATAGTACATATATTATTTCTTTTTATTTCTCCCAGTCGTCGTAAAAGTAGGTACTTCACTTTCTTCCTCTTCATCATCATCATTATCATCTTCATTCAATTCAATTTCTACTTCAAAAAAATCTTCTTGGTTTATATATAAATTATGCAGCACACAACATGATAAAATTAATAATGATATTTTATCTACATGATGGAATTGTACACGGGAAAGTTGCCTAAATCTTCCTTTTAAAATTCCAAAACTGTTTTCAATATAAACTCAGGTTCTACTAAATTTATAATTATTTACAACGTCACTAATATAATTCATCATTTTTGGTCTTTTTGTTTTCTCGTAATTCGCAAGAACTTCTTCTAGACTTCTAGAAGTTCTTGAATTACGGAAATAATTGGTAAACTTTTGACATTATTCGTCGCCATATTTGCACTAGAACTGTTGCACTTGCTCCTATAGTCAGTGCAACTGAGTGCGCACTCTACTTGCCCTAAGTGCAATTTTAAATGCAAGTGGAAAACGTAACACTAAAAAAGTGCGCACTGAAAGTAAAAGTGGAAAACGCTATGAGTTTTTGGAGCACTCATCTAATTAAAGAACTCGGCCTCATCCGTAAACACCTCGATGGTAAACACTATACAGATTCGTCTTCTAACATTCTATTTGTAACATAAATAACTATGGAAGATAATTCTTGACTGAATTTGGAATTTGAAGAAGGAAAAATAATGGGTGCACCAGTCACTGTGATTATTATTATGAGTATTTATTCATAATGTCGACGTTTCGGTCTTAATTGAGACCTTCCTCAGGACAAATGAATTTCACATAATATTGTCAATATAATAATAATAATTTACATTCGATCTTGTAAAATTAAATATTCGGTACCACATGGCAAACTTGAGACTTTTTATTTAAAATTGTTATAAAACAATTCAACGGAGAAAACTGACAGCAATAACTATGTCACTAGTTTTGCATCACATACTTTTGGAGAGACCTGTAGATTTATGCCGACTGAAACCAACCCGAAACTCGTACTTTGCCGCATCTTAATTATGCAATGTCATTTTGAAGTTGAAAAATACTATAAAAGTGTTTTCGTTGCTAGTAAACTGTCAGATTATTATTGACTTCAGGATAATGTTTTTATAAACTTTTAATAGAGAAAGAATGGATCTACAGATGAGCCTTTTTAAAAATTTAAAATTAATTTGTATCATGAGATATAACCGTGTAAAGTTGGCATAAAGTAGGCAATTTTTTTACAATTTTATATTCATGTATAATTTTTAATCAAAATTTTAAAAAGACACATCTGCAGTCCCATTCTTTGTCTATTAAATTCTTGTTAAAATAAGATTTTACCATTCTTGTACTGGCCACAAAACACTCGCTACGTTAGTACATTATATGCTGGATTTTAGGTAGTAGACGGGCCTCTTAAGGACATGAGACAAACCAATACTCAGCCGACGATATGTTAACCTGTCGGTATAGTAGAAACAAAAACACAAATATACGCTTCAGAAATCTCTTGTGTATGTTGTGTATAGCGAGCTTGTCTTCTTCTCTTTCAATTCGAGTGTTCAACCTTGAACCGCAGACCGACAAGCTTTAGTCTCTGGTGTTGCGCCGGAATCACACCGGATGTTGGTATACGCCGGAAATTTCTGCTATCCTGAGTTTTCGATTTTTCACTTCAGAAAATCCCACAAACGAATCAGTGAAAAGTGAGATCAAATATCATTTTTCAATTTTCGTAATGGATGGATTGGGTTTGATGAGATTGATGAGTGACTTTATATAAATTAAAAATCTGCTGCGGTCTATCTAAAGTACTCGTAACATTTTTTCAGATCAAGTGTAGGTATTTATAGGCCGCAAATTAAAATATTAAGATCCTAGGATTTCAATTCAAAGTAATAATAGTAATTAATAATAATAATTTTCTTTATTTCTGTGGACACATTGTACATGCGTACATATAGTATACCGGGTGTAGAATTTTTTTCTGATCTATAGGAAATACAATGTTAAAATTTTAATGTCGCTCTAAGTTTTACCCTATTGCCTTTAGAGCCAAACTGTAAATACAAAAGATTTTCAAAATAAAAAACTACATCGAATAAGCTTAAATTTTGCTTAATAAGCGGAATTTTTCACTAATCGTTATAGTTTCTTTGTAGTTTGTAAAAAAGTAAGATAAAATAGAGGAGGCTATTAGGGTGACCAAATTCTTTTTTTTTCAAGGGCAAATGCCTTATACTTAATAATTAAAAGTACCATTCCATTGAAGAATGTGAAGCTTTATGTTTTGCCCTCTTACATAATTACTTTTTCTGTTCAATGAAAAACGAGGTGAAAAGTATCTTAAAATGGAACTTTTGAAAACGAACACTGGCGTGTTTCTTTTAGTTTCATGTGTCGTATAAAAAAGTAAGTATACATTTAAAGGTGTACTTTAATGAACCTTTCAAGTACAGTAGGACAGCATTCAAAAAGTAAGTACTGTCCTATTAAAATAAGTATAAATGGTCACCCTAACTATAATGATAATAGATAATAAAGTTTATAAGTAGTAATTAACTGAAATAACTGAAATATTAATCTAGTTATAAAAAAAATTAAGTAAACTTTACTGATTATAAATTTTTTAAATTACAATGGGGTCGTTTACTCCGGAATTTTTTTAAAATAATTTTTACCAAATATTGAAAATAAGAACATAATTTATTTAAGCTTTGAAATAGGCGTTTTTTCGAACACAAACCTAGCGGCTCGCAGGTGTGGCGTCAAACATTTCGCAAGGCCACGCTGTTTTGTTCAGCGTTAGACGGAGACTTCACCGAAATGTTTGTCGTCACGACTCACGAGTTTGAGGTGTTTTAAACTGAGCGACATAAAACATATGTTTTCACTTATATTTAGCGCTTTTAAAAGGTGAAAAATATATTTTTGGGAATTAATTAAAAAAAATTTAAAAAAATTGGTAAACAACCCCATTACATAATGTTCTAAATTTAAAAAAACCTATATTTTCTTAAGTATTTCTAATTTGGTGCCTGTTTATTTGAACCATACATTTTATCAATTTTATATACGATTTTCAAACTTTATTTATAAGATCGTTTATTTTTCTGTTTATGTCAATAATCTTATAAACCTGATGTTAAACTAAAGCCTTTATAATCTACTTAATTATTTTTCTAGTGGGATAACAATATAAAGATATACAAACTGAGTTTTGGAGGTCTTAAACAGATTCGTCCTCTAAAACTCTATTTTGCATACTTGTTACTATACATAAATATTATAATTAAAAAAATTCATTTCTTGTCGAAAACATGATAAGTAGGTATTTATCTAATGTATTTATACAAATTTCGTACAAAAAATGGTAATAAAAGAAAAACGTTGCAAAAACTGACAATAGCAGTATCATTTCATAAATAATTAAATTGAATAGTATTGATTTAGTGGAAAGTAAAATAAAACAACAAAATTGCAAAAGTTTATGTGTTTCTCTTATCTCAAAGCTTTGAAAGTAACGGTGTATAAACAATTTGCATAAACAAAAACATATACACCATGTTATACTTTATGTTTGCTCCACAAGATAACCATAGTAAATCTTCCAAAGCACTCTACACAGCATTGCAACATTAGTGATTTTTTTAAGTACGCAGTACACGTACAATTAGTTTAAAAGCGCACATCACCGTAAAACGAGCATTAAATAAAAAGAAAGAATTGCAACAAAGTTAAGCACAGTTGAAGCAGAGGAGATACGTGTGTATAAATGGCATCCCCGATTTAACCAATGATAGTACATAAAAGAAAATAGCAGTCATTTACATAGTGTTTTATTTTTTACGCTCGATTTATTTTATATATAGCTCTTCAGATCTCGCGTATATCTTTTGAAAGAAAGAAGAAAAAAGTAGCTGGGAAATATGAATATTAATAATGAAGGTTGCTATAATATATTTATTTGATTTTCACTTTTATTTGTGTACATCCGCAAATTCATAAGCTCATAGAATTTAACTTCAACAGCAAACAGTGTTTTTACCTCCCGCCTCATATTTTTGGTAAATAAGCACGTTTTAGGGTCCCTTGAGTTAGAATTTACCATTTTCGAGATTATGTCTGTGTGTGTGTGTGTGTGTGCATTTGTTCGTTCGTTTGTATGTTAATATAATAATATGTTTGTATGTTAATAATGTAAAATATCAAACATAAAAATTTCATTAATATTGGTACCAATCCACAAACCGGAAGTAGTATATTTTTAAAATATTTCGATAAATAATTAATTTAAAACAATTTTTTTATTTTAAATGAAAGATTATGTGATTATTATCTACAATCGGTGTTTTATAATTTTTTTTTGTATTTGGTACCATTTAAGAATAATTAAAGTATAATCGTATAATACTTATAATTTCGGTATCTTGTAGTCCATGATCGTTCAACATTTGTTACTAAGGTGGGTTCGTTTATTCAGTTCTGTGCACACATTTTTAACATGTTGCACAGTAAACGTTCGTTTATTAACTTCTGTGCACTTTGTACTGCACTGGACGCGTTCGGAAAATACTCGGCTGTGCGCACTGTGCATGCACAACAAGCCCAAGCTCGGACTGTTAGGCACGGAGCGTGCATGTCACTTTTGGAGGTTAAAACAATCATAATTATGGAGAATGAACAGGACGAAGATTGTATGCTGCCTATTCGTCAGATAATGTATAATAATTAATTTCGAATATGCTTTTTGCTTTAATAAGTCTCTTGTCAATGTCTGAAAATTCGAAGTTCTTAATAAATAACTCATATCATCAGCATTGCACATAATCATAAGGTGTGACATGAGTATTATCCAAATTGTGAGTCAATGAATGATGAAAATCAAAATGGAACAGTAGATATGTCAAAATACTGCACACAAGTTCAGAGACCGTTCGTTTATTTCCTTTATACACGAAGTGCACAGTTATCACGTGACCGTAACACAGCTCATGCACAGCTCAAGCACACAAAGAATAAACGAACCTACCTTATGTAAAATTTTTAAATGATTGACATGACAATGACAGTGGCAATAGTAAAAAACGCATTACTGTAAAGTAGATGTGTCGATAGGTAAAATTTCAAATATTTAAAGAACTATTAACTTTTTAAAAACTTTTTTCATGGCAATAACTCATTTTTGAGGCCTCCTTTCAATATAATTGACTGGATTGCTAATTTTCTACTATGGTAAAGTACCCTATTATTATGAATATGATAGTGACAGTACAGTTGACATCTGTTGCTTGCATCTTGGTTTGCATTATCGTTTCCATATTACATGAACATGAAACTATTAAAATGAAAGTAAAAATATTTATTAGATTAGTAGAATAAGCAGAATTAGGCAAAATGTAATGTGCTGGCAGATTTTTACTTACAAACAAGAAATCTTGTAATATCCTCCTGATAAATGAAGCGTAATTCCTCATTAAACAGTAACTCAAACACCGGTTAATATCATTAAAGCGACACTTTAAATACTCGAGATAAAAGAGTTTGAACTCTTTCAAAGCGGCGTTTAGCGCCCTTGTACAAATATTATCTCCCCTCTGCGGAATCTAAATTGGTTGTGACTGGGGGCTGCACTTAACCGCCATCAGGAGATAATTATCAACAAGTCGCGTTAATTCCGTTTATAGCTGGCGTCTTAAGTGAAATATCTGGCAAATTGCCGATGCTGGAGATGTAGCAGGAATGCTGATCTCTCTAAAGACCCCTAGTCTAATTGTTCGCGTTCTAATGATGCATAGTGTGGTAAATGTAGTAATGTTTAGCATTTATATCCGTAAATTTAGATACTAGATTTGTAGCCAATCTTTCAGCCTATGTAATTGCGCAAGCAATATGAATAAATAAATGATTATGTATTAACTTATGCCAAAAATATATAGTGAAAAAGGGACGTTGCTATATATTACAAACTGAGCTCTTGTTAGTACACCTACACTGTCCATATTTTATATATAGATAGTTAAGAGATGACTCTTGAGTGCTAAGAAATTATATTTTTGAAATACTTAATGGTATTTTAGTATTATCAGTAAAAATAGTCAATTTGGCTGATTTTTTACAATTTTTTTCGTCAAATGTGTAATTTTCTAGACGAAAAATATTTTCTAGTACTCTCACGAACAATGCAAGGAATTGACTATTTAAAACAAAATTAATAAATATGCAATAATAAGGCCATAATTTGTAATATTAAAATGCATAAATTAATTCTTATTTTCTCTAATTGTTGTCCCAACGATGTATTGTATGAATTTTTCACAAAATTCGTTGCAAACAGAATATTCCAACTATTACCCGTACCACTTGATGTAAATGTTTCGGAGATTAGCCATATTCAGTAGCTCAAATTACATTTCCGTTAATTAAATACGATGATGATGAGCTGAATACCATGGAAAGGTTATGGTTGATAGCATACAACTCAAAGTGCAGAAGGAAGATGTACTGCTCTTTGAATTATTTGTATTTTGCATTCTTTTGCACATTATTATTTTTAAAACAACTGAAATAAAACGTAAATTATTATCTTGTCATTTTATTACTTGTTACATTAGTTTTTGGTTTTACAGTAAGTACTAAAGAATAATTAAATGATTTGTAGAGAAACATAATTGAACATTTTTTCTATATTTCTAATTATAATGATGTTTTCAAAAGTATTATTCTTATCAGAAAAAAAATCGAGTCGGTAGATTTAGAAAATTGTTTAGCATTTACTGCTTGGGATACTACTGTAGGTACTCTTATGTAAATTTTACCAGTTGTACTTCAATATTAAGAGAGTCAATTTACAACGAAGTTAACGAGATAAACTTTTAATTATGAGTCTAATAAAAAGTGCTAGCTACCAAAGTTTTTATTACAGTTTAAATATGAAATTATTCTCTGAGTTATCACGTTATCAGTACAAAATTTTAAGCTCATTTTACAGAACAAAGTCTGCATTATTAAAATACCCTGTTATCGAATGTTTTAAAATTTCCTTCATTTACGTACATTATTATTTCTATAAAAAACTAAAAGCCACTTACAACGTAGATAACTTCCGCTTTGCAAATAACAAAAAAAACTTCATTTCATTTTAAAGAGAGCACTTATGTGAAAGAACACTTAGGTACTTATTTACCTAATGCTTTAAATTAATAATAAACTACATTTTAATTTAACGGTAACGAGTTTTTAGTGAGGTAAAAAAACAAATGTTATATGAAAATGTTTTTATACTGATCTTAAATTTTAGTAACAGATTCTTATACTTATGGTGGTCTCCTCTTGCCATTACAATGGATTATTTTAAAATGAGCACCTAATGTTAAACCAAAAAAACACATCGGTTTTTCCCTAATAAATAAACAGTCAGAAATTCTTTGCTCAGAATTCAACCATTAATTACACTAATTTAATTCCCCTGACACAAAAATCCATTCTTCCAATTTCTCGAAAAGAAACAGGAGATACATTTCCAAGTTTGCGAAGAAAAAGCGCGGCGCAAGTTTTGCTGGCGGGCGGCAGATCTAAACAGAATTTATATTTGAGGATTTCGCGGTGAATCTACCACGTTCGATTTTTTCCTTCAGCTACACTTCTTCCGCTACTTTGCACCTGTCACAAAGCACCTGCCTTTTTGCCACGAAAACGGAAATGTCATTGTAGATAAGATCGAGAGGATTTTATGTGTCTCGCCTTCCATTTGTTTGTAAACGCCGGATCAAATACGATTTGAAAAGTCAATGAGCATTATTAACGCCCGCATAACTTTTTCACAAATGTTCCTAAACTTAAGCCTTGCTACATTATCTTATCAAATATCAGACATGATACTTACTTACTTTAAATTTTTGTGCAAAATAGATGCAAGGCGAAAGTCGTTTTCGATTTGTTTTTACTTACGTTTTGATTTGGTTTACTGATTTTCATTTTGTATTTCCGTTTAGTCAAATTTTATATGAGTAACCTGATTTTCTGTGACATGTATGAAACATGCAGTCAGTTTTTTTAGAGCTGAATATTATGACGAATAAGAACAAACCTCTTCCATATCCAAAGAAATGCATAATGGAAAAAACTATCAAGAACGGAATACAATGTTTGAAGACTGAGCGAAGCGAAGGCTCCAATTTATAAATGCGTTGTATTCTCTTCGTTGGGATTAACATTCGAGACATTTTCAAAATATTATCGATAATTCCACTTCTGTATAAACTAAGCCATAAACAAAACACAATTATATCGCTTTGACAGCGGATAAAAGGAAGGTAACTTTTTGCAAGTGATAAAACCTTGTTTACCTTTTTCTTAGCAACCAAAAAATAAACAAAACACTAAAATGTCATTAGCTTCATCATATTTCTAATATATGTTAGTAAAATGATTCGATTTTGGAAATATTTGTGAAGAAGAACCAAAGGAGTCGTTAAATTATCTCGTTGAATTACACTCGAGCATTTTATTTTCTAAGAATAAATTTCTGTTTGACATCTCAACCTTGTCACCTGACAGCAATTTTACTCGAAAAATTGTTTTAAAATAAAATCACTCCACCTACGGTGTCGTGATTTTATTAAACATTTTTCTTTTTAAATTGCTAGGCAACAAGGTTTCAATACAAACAGAAATTTATCCGGCGAAATAAAAAGCTCTTGTGTAATTATAGTTGACAATAAGCTTATCACTTGTTATATTAATTATCCTTGAGAATCACAGAATCAGGATCTTTTCTTAACACCCTGTATATCGTCTAACTGGTTAAAATTTTAAAACTTGTTTCACACTAAATTTCTTGTCAGCTAAAATAATTAAATAATTTTTAAAAAACTTATATTTCTATAACAAATAATGTGTAATTGTTAGTTGTCAGGTAATATTTCGGTATTTGAATCTTCCTTTGCATTCTATTAATTTAATTTAATTTAATTAAACTAGATACTACCTAACACTATTTGGACAAATATTTAACTTGATATAAATTTAATTAAAATTGTAAAGTCCGAGTAAAGTATGTACTGTGTATAGGTACCTAATTTCTATAGTTGAATCACAACATAATTGGAACATGAGAAAATAATTCACTTTACTGCTGAAAAATTGTGGTTTGGATATAGTTATGTGTTTAATTCATTGATACGATAATTATAAACATTTTTCCTTATCGCAAGTATAATAATATGTAGTGTAGACTAATACACTGAGAGTAAAAAAGCGAAAACGAAGATATAAAACGAATGGTTTGTAAGTTTCAACTTTGTAAAAAGAGTTGAACTCTATGTATTAAATGTCTTTATTTTCTATATAAAAATAAAACGTGGTATGGTAATGACATAAAATCGGTAGCAAATTAATCCTAGTATTCTTTACTTCATGGAAAGCAACAGTTAAACGAAACATTATTCTAAAGTGCAACAGTTTTCTCAAACTAGATGACGATTAAGGAAAGCAATTTATTTACGCTCCTTTCATGAGACATTGCTTGCCATCAACAAACCATTTAACGCGCGCTGCGTCATATTTATAAGCACTTTGAAGAAATTTGCAATTTGCAGTTTGAAAAGGATAATTCTAAATCTGTAAACACGGGACTTTAATTGGATACGCGTGGTTATTTTATACCGCAACTAAGAATTCGAATAAACAGTGCGTCAAATAAACAACATGCACATGCAAATGTCTATTTCCAGATTTAATCGAACGTTTATAAATACCTACATTAAACAGACCACTGTTGTGTTAGAATTTCACATTTAAATAAGTATCAAATCAAAGTGGATAGTATTTTTGTAAGTAGGTAGAATACTTTGCAATACTATTAAATCAGAATCAAATTCAACTAAAAATATTGCATAAAACTTTTGTATTAATATTTGTTCGATTTAGAAACTTTATTAAAAGAAAATTAAAGTTGAGAATCAGTAAACAAAGTTATATGAGCACAGAGAAAAAAATTGTTGATCTTGACTTTGAACTTTCAAGAAATAAACTCAATTTTCTACTTGGATATCAAAATTGACAGTTTTTATAATCTATGTGGGAAGTAAATAGTCGGGAATGCAGTCAATTTTCTTTATTTTCTACACTGCCAACGTTTCGACACCACTTGTGTCTTCTTCAAAGGCTCTACACACAAAAAGAAGACACAAGTGGTGTCGAAACGTTGGCAGTGTAGAAAATAAAGAAAATTGACTGCATTCCCGACTATTTACTTCCCACATCAACTTTCCAGTCGAATATTCATCTTTTATAATCTATACTTAAACATGAATTTTTACCATCGGTTTCAATCTAAATAAATTGATGTAAAGTGTGGTAAACTGTTTTCAGAACTTACGTATATTATGGAATTGAACTAAAAGTGAATTATGGCTTATACGTAAATATAATATCAACGGAAAATCGCATGACACAAATAACAGCCAATGGAAGAATTGATTACAGTAATAGTTGTTACGAGATGTAATAAGAGTACTACAAACAAATTAGATAACTCTTGCTCTTGATACAATAAAATTCATTAGCTAGCATCTTAGATTTCAGTCTAATGATAGTGTTCGATAAGAACAGATCCTAAATCAGTAATGTGTATATGGTTATGTGAACTAGATCCATGTTGATGATTAATTATAATATAAATTGTAATATGTAAGCGTTTATACTATAATTTACGGTTTGTGATTTGTGTATACGTTTCTTGTATGAAACTAATTTCTTTTAAGATGCGTACCTAATTCAAAAGAACGATAATACTGTCATCAAAATTTCCTAGTTATTTAAAAATACAATTTATAGCAAAATGACTCAGTCGCACAGTAAATTTTCTATTTTCAAGATGTAAATAAAATCTTGTTTATAAATCATCAAAGAAAAATAAATTCTTTTTTGTTATGCGATACTCAGTCACTGTATATTTAGTTTAAAAATCAATATACTTTTTTCTTTTACATTTACATCTACTTTTGACAAATTCAATACATTTTTAATGTGTTTTAAAAATATATTTTACATTACATTTTAGTTTAATACGAGTTTAATACATATTACAGACAAATAGTAGGTAGGCACCTAATAGAAAATAAATTTAAATAATTTTACTGTATGTAGAATATTTAACTAAATACATAATAATTATATAAATGAGAATTCGAAAAAGTTCAAAAATGATAATAATGAAAGAAATTTCATAAAATTCATATATAAAGGAAATCAAGCAACAAACCCAACAAGTAGCAACTAAACAAATGAGTAAATGATTTACATAAGTATTTCATTTGCATTTAATTTAAATAATTATCTCTATAAATTCCACAGACTTAATTCAAATTTGTTCATCCCTTAAATCTGTCCATTTTATACAAAGCATTATTAATAATGAAAAATAAAGCTCGTAGCTTGCATATAATTGAAAATATTTTGAATTAGTAACATCGTTTGTTGACGTTCCTAGTTTTAAACGTACAGTAAATCAAATATTAACACAATCTGTGGATTAGTGGAGTGTGCTTGTATCACGTTCCATGCATCCACATGACGCTCGCACGTACGGATTAAATTTCCATAGTGTACCACAAGTGTATCCAGGATAGAGATGTCGAAAAAAATAGATTTTTTCAAAAATCCATTATTTTTAATCGATTTTAAAATAAACAATAATCGGTGAATCGATTTTTTCCTTTCGATTTTTTTAGAAAATCGATTTTTTATTAGTTTTTTTTTCAATATTTGTTTAAAGTAGGTAATTTATTTTATTTTTACTTAGGTTCAAAATTAATTGCTACTTTGAGTCTATTACCAAGTTACCAAGCTTTCGCAAGTCGGATGATGCAACATTTGCAGTTAGATATCAAAATCAATTAATAGGTACAAATTACAATACGTCTCTAATCATATATTTAAAATGTTAAAATATTATTTTCAGACGACCACTATGGAAACTTGCCATAACAATGTTATAAACTACAATGGAAACAAACAAATAACACAAACTAACATGTTATTCTAACGCACGCTTATAACGTAACGCTTTGAGTTGCACTATATGACAACAGATGGCGTTACGAGTAAAAATCAATTCAAATAAATGGAAAAAAAGTATATTAATGCAATAAATTGACATTTTGACACAGTCTGTAATATTATATAGAAACAAATTTTCATTTTTCAATTTAATAATAATTATTTATTGGCTAATTGTGTATTCTTTAGTATTTTTGACATTTCAGATTATAGTTGCACAGTGTTGGTATCGAGGCATAACCTAACTTTTAAACGTCAGTGCTTCAACTTCAACAGATGTATAAATTTAGTTAATTGAACATTTTTTAAATATTTTGTGGTCGTCTGAAAAATAGTGTACATAACTCGCTCAAAAGTGAGATAACAGTGCTCGTGAAATTGAACCACTCGGCGCTATGCGCCTCATTCCTCAATTTCACTCGCTTGTTATCTTACACTTTCGATGCTCGTTATGTAATATACTATTGTAGTGTTATTTCTATTTGTTACTGTCAGTCTAATTTATTATAATTTGACTATTTCTACCTGAGTGACAGCCTGGGATGGGCGTCTACACGTCAACTTTAATTGTCTACGTCGACGTGTCAACAATACGTAGACTATAAATATATAAGTAGACAATGTAGACTATGTCAACAACGTGGATATTGATATTATACATAAATATAAGGTTATGTTTATGTTCGACTAGTTGAAACTGAAGCGAAAACTGGAGATTTTTTGCTTGTCTACATTGTTTACATTATCGACATGGTTTACCTTTATAAATGTGTCTACGTGTACGTCATTATCTACACGTAAACAATTGCATTGTCTACCTGGTATAGTCTACACGCCCATCCCTGGTGACAGCCGACAGCGCAATGTGATTTTTGTTAGACGGAGTGCTTTTTTCTTTCATTTATCATATTTTTCAAATTAAAAAAAATGAATTAAAAAAAAATCGATTAAAAAGAAATCTATTATAATCGATTTCTTTTAAACTATTTAAAAAATGTCGATTTAAAAAAATCTCTAATCCAGGATGATTCACAACTTCGTGAGTACCACATTCTCGGTTTTGGTACAGAAACTCTGATTGAACTGAACTAAATAAAGAATCTTATACCCTTAGAAAAAATTAGAATTAGAAGTACGTACTTACCGTGGCTTCGGTAAATGAACTTTTTCAATCACTGGCCCACAAAAATGTTCCTGCAAAAAAAAATACAAGTTAGATAAAATGTATCTAATAAATAATTAGACTATAGTAATTAAAGAATACTGCGCAAAGTAAATTTTCCGCACGCCTTTTCTCGCACGATTTTACTTTGCGCACGCATTTCCGTATACTTAGTTAAAAATTGAGGCACTTTGCGCACACAAATCAGTCACTCAAAAGGTTACTTTTTGTGCAGGTATGACAAGAAATATCGTATGCAATTGGTAATTTTTTAAATATAATTACCATGGTAGCGTTACTGAAATAAATTCTTTTACTGGTTATAATAATTGAATTATATATAATAAATATTGTTATTAAATTAGAGGTTTTTACTTTTATGATAAAATTAATATGATTGTAACCTTTATACTTATGTATTTATTTTTTAATAATAAGTTATATACGTGCAAGTTATAATGTATACCTACATAAATTCTATATTATATAAAAAAATAAAAGCTAATCGTATTTCGTTAAGAATGATTTAATATTTTCTGCATTTGACACGTAAATTTGAAATTTATAAAATTTAATCTAAAGTAAAATACAAATATTTAACCTGTTTTCTTTGTCCATAGACGCCGTTCAAATAATCTAGAAGTTAAACATACTTTTTAACTAAAATTTTAGCTTTGTTTTACCAGTAGATTTCGTGCTTGTAAAACACTCTAAAATAATCAATTTAATAATGTCTACAAAAGCTTAGAGAAATGAAACCAAACTAAAACAAAAGTAGGTATAACAATCTTTAAATAATGAATGTAAAGCTAACATAATTTTATCGTGTTTTTTGTTTGTAGATTACGTTTATTATTCTCTCAGTTTGAAATGTAAATCGACAAAACAAACATAAATTAATAAGAAAAATTATATTTAATTCTTAAAGCTTTTTTACTTTGTAAATATTTAGGAGGTACTTTATTTTAATAGAAGTTATACGTATACCTTGTATAATGTATTCATTTTATAGCTTATAAATAATCAAAATATAATCATTAATCACGTGTTATTGAATGATTTTTACCACTCGCTACTCAGTCCTATTGAAATCATGCTAAAATTTCGATAGTGAGTTTTCATTTGATAAGCACGTTTTGAGGTCCCTAGAACACGGTTTTGATAGTTTCGCGATGAAGTCTGTGTGTGTGAATTAGGGTTGTGAAAAACCCGGGGTTTTTCATGATTTGCCCAGCCCAGTGGTTTTTTTTTTAAATCCAGCCCACTACTGGGTTTTTCAAAAAAGCAGTTACAAAAATATTATTGTGTAATTTCTGCCTTCATTTTAATTTCAATGCACTTGTGTTTTATATCGTTGAAAAGAGAAAACAAATCTCTATTAAGACGGGTTATAGCCAGCTCCATATAAAAATTTAAATTTGGTTTGAATTTCTCAAAATCTGTAGGAGATAAAAAATTTGAGGACTGCTGTGCAATGTGCATTCCTCGTTAAAAACGTACAAATTAGAAACTTGTACTAATTCAAACAAAAAATTTATAGGTGAAAACTAAATTGGCAAATTTTACATTTTTGTGTATATCTAATCATCTATGCATTTTTGTGAGAGAAAAAAAACATTTCTAAATTGGCCCCCTAAAGGGGCAACTTTTGTCTAATTTAACCTACTTCGTATGGTTCTCGAGATCCCCATGCTTAAACAGTTTCATAGCACATCCATGTTAACAATTTTCAAATAAAATGGGTTTTTTCATGGGTTTTTTCGGGTTTTTTCAGGCGGGTTTTTTCGGGCTGGGTAAAATCACAACAACCCTGGTGTGAATGGATGGATGGATAGATGGGTGGATGGATATATGGATGGATGTTGGAGGTACGATAACTCAATACCGCTGAATTAAAAAAAAAAGAAATTTGATTTGATTGAATTTGATTACGAAAGTCATATTTCACGAAATTATTACCCGCAAATACGACAGAGACTCCTGAACTAATATAAGCTCCACCTCTGAGACGTAGTACACTGCTATGTAAAAGAAAATTTAACGTGTCTAAATTGAATGACACAATACGCCTGTTATCGGTTGTAATATTCTTGTCTCAGACTATACAAAGTGGACTGGGCATGTTCTTTTAGAAGTGGAGGTACACTTTCTAATTCCCCATGAACACCTACAAACCCTGAGATGGTTGTTGATTGGAGGTGGCCCGCCTTAAGTACCTACACTGTTTAAAATAAGAGTATTTGTTGGTACCCTTTTAAAAGAGCGTTCTAATTTTTGCTCTTATAAGTGTAAAATAATACACTTTATAAAAGAAACATTACTCAAAAATGTATTCTTATATAAGGGCAAGAGTAAAATTTTATTGAATTTTATTGAGTACTAATTTTTGAGTATTTATTATACTTTTTAGTATTTGATTTTACCCTTTAAATTATAATTTTGGTTATTGTATACTAATATAAGTATTAATTTACCCAAATTAGTGCATATGTTACACTTTTGGTGTAGATTGGTACCCCTTTAAATGTATTATGTTTAATGAGAAACACTAAAAACAGCACAATGTGCACCATGAAAGGGTACTAATTCCTTTAGTAAGCAAAGCAATTCTTCCCCTGGTCAGATCTAGTTTAGCAAAGGAACTGGAACTAGTCTGACTGACCTATCTAGAAACTTAAATACAGACAGCGTTGTATTGTAACCATACTAATATTGATAGTGAAATAGTTATTGTGTTTCTGGTTGATGAAGAATGATATTTAGTCTTAAATATAACTAAATTCAATTTTTGTGAAAAAATTTGCACGCCTTTGAAATAGTTAAAGATAATAATATTTCCACTGAACTTCATATGCTGCAAAAAATGTTATAGAGAACCATTTGAACTACACGATGCCAAATTATTAAGCAAAAGTTTATATTTAGTGCCCAAGGTACATATTTTTGTAATGTTATTAAATAATCAACTTATATTGATATTCTTGTGTAGTAAACTTTCATGTATAATAATGTAATCTTAAAAAATACAAAATTGTAATTTAATAAAGAAACTTATTACTCGAATAAGTGCAAATTTTATACATTTTTAAGAATACAAAGTACCTATAATTGATTAAACATAATTACATTAAAAGAATTACATTTTACCCATATTAGTTTAATTTAAAGAACCTCTTTTAGTTTACTATATTTTTATACAAAAAAGTATTATTTCGTGTTTTACCCTATTTATATTACTGAATTAAGTGCCCTTTTTATTTTACCCTTATCATAGAGCGTTATATGGCCTTGGTCTTATATAAACATTAATAAGGGTTAAAAAAGTGCTCTTTTTTTAAACTGTGTACTAGTAGTTAGCAGTCCTCTCTTTTCAACTAACCATTTGTTCGCATATAAATATCTATCCACCCTCTAAATGTAGCACACGGAAACAACAAACAAGTATATTTGCTAATAATGCATTTCACTTGTAATCTGTAATGCATAAGTTCCACTTTCAACGAGACTAGGTTAATTCTATCGGTTTTAACTGCGGTGTAGCGTCGCAACTGCATCTGGAGCTGTTCGGTCTTCTGCACCGTGGTTGTATTCTATTCCTATAAATTGAACTGTTCAACGCAGGACGTTGTTTGCTTGTTTGCAAGCATCAGATGTTCATGATAAGTAGGTACAAGTCAATATCAGATTGGAAACTTCCCAGACATATTATGCTCTGATATTGTAGTATTGGAATTTTGAAATTAGTTTACCTTTCCGAAGGGAAGTTTGGTCCTGAGAGCTGTATGTTGGTAAATTGTTTACGTGGTTATTTGGGTCTTGTGTCACTAGCACAAGAAGTTCCTGAAATTGCAAATTACCTCGGTTTTGCTTTTTGAATTAAAATATTATTTGAGTAATTTCGATTTTATAAATAAAACATAAAGATTTAGAAATCGAATAGCCCATGTTTCTCAATTGGTGGACATAATAGATATAAAACTTTGTTTGTAAATTACAATTTATTTTATTTTATACCTACTTTGAAATACCAAGGGCCATTTGAATTACATTCTATACACATTTTCCCTTTTATATTAACAGCAACACAATATTCATAAAAACAGTTTGGGTATCACTGATTTATTCAACTAAAATCAAATAATATTTTGAGAACAATGTTCTTATGAAGAAGTAAACTAAACCTGTTGAAACCTTCTTGCGCTGAACTAGGAACCGATGTTTGCAAGTTCAGTATTCCGTGGATTGTCGAAGTGCATGTGTCAATGTTTATAAGGTAAAATTAAAATTTGTGTGTATATGTTTTGATATATTTAAATGTAGAAATGTCTATAAATTGAACTTTTGAATGCGTAAAGTGATATAAAATTAATAACGACTATTTTAAATTGAAAGTGTAGTGCCATAAACAATTTAAAAACGCTCTGGGACACCTATACAGGATGCAGCATCGTCAGAGGTCAGAGTAAACCAAAGGTTAGCATTTTTATTTATCTTGTAAGCTAACCCATTGGGCAGAATCTCTTTTCAAACCATATATAAATTTAAAGGCTAATATAATGAACTGCCCTATTGTCTAATTTGAGAGAAATTTATTTAAATAATCATGAGTGTTGCCAACTTGTAGAATGGCAAAAAAAACTATTGAATAAAAATAAATTACAAAATTCAGTTTTTATTTTGCAATATAGTCTCAAGGGGGGGGGGGGCAATTGCCTTCCCCTTGGATCCACCCCTGGAATTACATGCATGCTGGTTCGTCTGTTACACGATTAATTTTGATCATGATTAAAACTAGACAAATATACACACCTAAATATCAATAATAAAATTTACTTCACGTCTGTAGGCCTTAAACACAATATGAGTCGAGTCCGATAGTCTCACTAATTCGTCCGCGTTACAAATTTTCAAATTGTTTATTTATAAAATATTAACAAGAAAATAATGTTTATCACCAAATACAACATAACACTAAATAAGAGAATTCTAAAAGCGGCATCGAATTATATTTCCGGATTATGAGTATAATAGCTAAATATGTTCAAATGAGTCCGTTGGATTCACTTTGCCCGGATAAGGGTTAATTATTATTTTATTATTATAATTATTTTTTCTTTGTTTCAGGTAAGTTGCTCCAGTTCTACATTATTCTAATCATAACAGCTGCGAGGCTATGTAAGTCATTTTTATTTTAAAAATATGTAATTGACGTGGTAAATTAATTATTTTTATCCATGACTATTATAATATAATTTTTTATTTTATACATTATCATTATTATAAGATAAATACTATTAGTTCTGTAATAATATATTAATAATTTACAACGCTTCGATCCAATAAACGTTAATTTTTGAAATTTAAATGACAAAAAGTACAGAACTTAGAACTTTAAAAGAATGGTCTTACTGATATTTTTTATGCAATTGTTTGCAGTGAATAATATTCCCCATAAATCACTAGCGACTTTTAAAAATAAATGTGAAATTGCACCACCATTTATAATAATATGTGGTAAAATATTGAAATATTTTATTGTAATTTTCATTCGCGAGATATCTTTAATTTTAACAATTTAAAATTTTATTTTTTCCGTATTACGGCAAGTACCGAATAATTATCAATTTAATAATTATCAGAATTTCTAAAAAGAAAACAATTTATAAAAAAAATGAAAAAAGATTCCGGACCTAAACATCTACCCTAAAAAAGAGGACATGTCCCGGAAAAAAGAAAACGTCTGGTAACCCTAACGCCAAGTGTTCAATTAGTGATTTTGTATCATAATTATAAGAATAAATAATAATAATAAAATTATATAATATTAATCTAATAATACACTGGTGGAAAAAAAGGAAACACTTGAATTCGTGAAATTTCGACCATTTTCAAACCGCCATAACTCGGCGTATTTTCAATCGATTTCGATGAATCTTTGCGGGCGAAAAACTTTCCGATTCCCTCTGGCACCCCTGTGAAAAAAATGTTTTTAATGGAAAAAATGTCCACCTTTGACGATGTGTACGGAGTTGAATTTTTTTTGACTCTATCCACAAAAAGGGCACTAAAATTTGTTCAATTCTCTGTGCAGGACTCAAAGAACGAAGTTCCTACGATGATTTGGCACAAAGTTATGGGTGTTTGAAATAAATGTGCATCGAGAAAATTTAAAAATGAAATTGGATATTTCGTTTGAATAACTCAAATTGACTAAATAACACACATTTTACTATTTCAAAACTCCTGATAGTTTTATTTTCTTAAATATTAATACATATTTCGTTAATATTTGCACAGATCTCAACTCAAAGTAGTTTTGCAAAATATAATTATAATATTTGGTATGATATGCAAAAATGCTTTCAAACTTAATTTAGCTTCTGCATACAAAAAACATAAAACAAAACGCTATATTAAATCTGAGAATTCAATAGATTCTCAAGATTTCTTTTGTTTCGTTCCTTAAATTTAAATTACTCTCATAAATGAAAAAAATATAAGAAATAGACTTCTTTCTTTTCATCTTTTGAACTGTACTGCGCCTTTGAGTGCAGTTTATAATTTAAGTGAATTGAATTGAAATCATCTGAGTGTATTTAGTGAATAAATTGTGCCATACTTCAATGATTCAATTAATTTTGTTTTATCAATGGCGTCTATTAATTAGTTGATTAACTGACTATAACAACATGAATATAAATTGGAAATCAATATAAGAGTGAGACCAGGTCCGTATCCAGGTCCAAAATTTAGGGTGGGCAATCCTAATTTCTTTCCCGTTTGCATATACCTATAGGTATCTCGGTTCAGTGTGTTTTGATCCGTGCTTATTCGTCCAAAGACGAAAATAGTGCACTTTTTTAAGTAGGTAATCCCTTGTCTTCTAGGAATCCACACCCAAGTAACATTAAATACCAGAAAACATTGTTGTATCGACGTCATAAAGTTCATCTAAAGTACGTCTTGACGACGTCTCAGCAAGTAGCTGTTTAACGTCTTTAATCGAAGTCAAGTTGACATAATGAAGATGACGTCTTAATTTAATGAAAATATGACGATTTTTGCAATTTAATTAAAAAATATAAAATATTGATTTAGGTATTTTAAAAATCGTAACACGAATTCTGTAAAGGTAATGATTTTAACTTGGTAATAGTCGAAAACATATTATAGGTCATAATTTGATATTTAAAAAAAAAAAAATTCTGTAACTCTAGTCAGCGTCACTTTAAAACTTTTACATGGCTCATTGTGCACATGCTTTTTGCATAAATTTTGGATAAACGATGTAACCTAGAATGAGTTATGTTACACAATGAAAATATATACATTACTAATTGCCTTATTCTAAAAATTATGTCTGTAATAATAGTTCATTTTGCAAATTCATTACAATTTGATGAATTTTGCTCCCTCTTCTTTCATTTCTATTGCAAATTATATTAATTTTCAAGTATTCTTATTTAGCATAAGGCAATCTAGAAACTCTAATGATTTTATTGCTTGTTCCTATTTGCAGAAATTTATGCAAATAAAGTGCATAAAAATGACTATCTGAAAACGGTTTCGAGCGCGACCTTAATAACATTTTAAAACATTCGACATTGTAGCTAGTTTTTTACTGCCTTTGTCTTTATATGGTATTTTTTAGATTTATAGGATTAATATGTTGGGAGTAATTTGTTAAATACTTTTTACCTTCCGCTTACCTGTAAAGGAAGGTATTGGAATCATGTAAAAAATCGGGTGGTGAATTTTTAGTGGATGAGCACGAATTAGGGTCTTTACAACTCATTTTTGATAGTTTCACGATGATGTCTGTGTGTATGTGTGTATGTATGTATGTGTGTGTGTGTGTGTGTGTGTGTGTGTGTGTGTGTGTGTGTGTGTGTGTGTGTGTGTGTGTGTGTGTGTGTGTGTGTGTGTGTGTGTGTGTGTGTGTGTGTGTGTGTGTGGTCAAGGGATGTTAGTCAAATACGAATTACCCGAAAATTTTGATATTTGGTATTTAACATTTGTATATAAATTGGAAGAGCTCCCTAGATTTTGGTACAAATATCTTCATCGGAAGTGATATTTTTTGAAGATTGAAAAGGTTAATTGTCAAAATTGTATACAAATTTGGAAAAATATAGTATTTATTTGTAATGAGAATAAGAGGAAAAGTTATTTGCAACTTACGTTATAAAAAAATTGTCTTTATCTAGTAGCATTAAAGAACTGCAGTAAAATTTAAAAAATAAATTTATCAAATAAAACGTTGATATCTTGTAATCCATGATCGGTTGATTTTTGTTTCTGCGTAAAAAATATTGACAGGTGAGACGGGTGACAAGTTGACATACTAGCGCTATATAAGTCCTAAGTAAGATATTAAATGTAGTAATTGAACGGAGGATGGCTTCAACACAGCAGAGTTTTCCTGTGAATGAATCTTTTTACCTTCCGCTTACCTGTAAAGGAAGGTATTGGAATCATGCAAAAAATCGGGTAGTGAGTTTTTAGTGGATGAGCACGAATTAGGGTCCTTACAACTCATTTTTGATAGTTTCACGATGATGTCTGTGTGTATGTGTGTGTGTATGTGTGTGTGTGTGTGTGTGTGTGTGTGTGTGTGTGTGTGTGTGTGTGTGTGTGTGTGTGTGGTCAAGAGTGTTAGTCGGATAACTCAAATACGTATTACCCGAAAATTTTGATATTTGGTATTTAACATTTGTATATAAATTGGAAGAGCTCCTTAGATTTTGGTACAAATATCTTCATCGGAAGTGATATTTTTTGAAGATTGAAAAGGTTAATTGTCAAAATTGTATATAAATTTGGATAAATATAGCATTTATTTGTAATAAGAATAACAGGAAAAATTATTTGCAACTTACGTTATAAAAACATTGTCTTTATCTGGTAGCATTAAAGAACTGCAGTAAAATTTAAAAAAATAAATTTATCAAATAAAACGTTGAAATCTTGTAATCCATGTTCGGTTGATTTTTGTTTCTGCGTAAAAAATATTGACAGGTGAGACGGGTGACAAGTTGTCATACTGGCGCTGTATTAGTCATAAGTAAGATATTAAATGTAGTAATTGAACGGAGGATGGCTTCAACACAGTAGAGTTTTCCTGTGAATTAATCTTTTTATTCAGGTGATGCAAATTTCTGTGTTTGAATATTTTAGATTTGTATTTGTATATTTTAAATGGGCACCGGATTGTACGTATACATTTTTGTTTAAAGTCTAGATATGGCGGAAGGTTGTGTGATGGCCACGTCAGATTTTTATTCAGGTGATGCAAATTTCTGTGTTTGAATATTTGAGATTTTTATTTGTATATTTTAAATGGGCACCGGATTGTACGTATACATTTCTGTTTAAAGTCTAGATATGGCGGAAGGTTGTGTGATGGTCACGTCAGATTTTTTTACTGTAAGAGAAGCTCCTTAATATAACTATTGTATAATATAACTATTATAAATATCTAACTTTATAAAAAATGTTTAGGTATCTAATGTTTTTTTAAATGCAACTAGTCGTAAAGAAAATAAAGTCTGCAGCAACAAATTTGAAATGGGTATTCGTCTACGGCTCATGTCACAATGTCACATAATTTCCACTCGAACTGAAAATGTTTCATTCTACACTTATTGCAAAATATACTATTATTAATAGGTGGCAATTTCACGTTTATAATTATTCAACTCATTCCTATCAAGTTGAGAAATTAATCTAAAAATACTATAACATTATAATTAATAGCAACACTTTAACAAATTACATAATAATGACATATAAGCAACTCAAACTAAATACTGTTTTATGTTTTTCATGGAAAAATATAATCAACAATATGCCGATGTGATGTACAAAAATACAAACCATAAATAATAATGTAAAAAAATACGTAAAAACTAAATTATTTTGTATTATGACTTCCAGACAATAATTGAAGATTAAACGAACTTACCTGTAAGTGAAGTTCAATCGAAATTATATGAGAGCCTCGTTCGAAGTAATTACAACTATGTAGTAACGCTTTGCCGGTACGATTATGTCACAATGTTTAGTAAAAACAAAAACGTAATGTGTTACGTCCCCCTAGATTCCTCTGTCTCCGATCTCCGTGATAATATTTAATCATTTCGTTTAGAGCTGAAAGAAAATTTCTGCTATTTTCCTATGGGGTTGGGAAATGGGTGGGAGGTTGTAATTACTTCGAACGAGGCTCTCATATAATTTCGATTGAACTTCACTTACAGGTAAGTTCGTTTAATCTTCAATTATATTTCGAGCCTCGTTCTCGTAATTACAACTATGTAGATGTTTAGATTTATGAAAAAGCTGAAATTTTATTGCTATATTTTGCCCTAAAACCAACCACATACTTAATAACAAACCAGCATTGTTATAGTTATCCATTTAGGATTGTAACCCCAAAATGTTCCTTATTATAATTAGACACTACTTGTCTATTATAACACTTTGCAATATCTGGAAATTCCGCGACCAGCCAGCTGTGTTTCTTATTACTTACATCCAAACTAATTCCTCTAATGCTAATGTTGACGCATGTCTTGGTACTATGCGCTGAAACCGGCTTTATATTAATTCCACATTCATCTGAAACTGTTTTAATTCATCTAGAAAAAGTTTGTGCACCTACAGCTGTATGTGGTTTATTCCAGGAAATAAAACCATTTATTGGTATGCCGCACTAATTTGGTTTTCTCTAAATAAAGGTTTAGTACTAGCTACGCCACACCTAAATTAGGTTTTTCTAAGAAAATCTAGAAAAAATTGATTTCGGCTTGGTCCTGAGGTTTCAATGAAAGAATTTATCTCAATTTCTGCTAAAATTTGGACTCTATGCACTGAAACTAGTGCAAATAAGGTACTTAATCTTTTTGTTAGATTTTTTAATGATAATTTATCTAAATGACTTTCAGTTGCTAATTTGTCTAATACCTACGATATTAGTATCCCATATTTTACTGAATCTTAGGAAATAATGGTTTCAATCTGAATATTCCCTTAAAAAATCTCTTTATAAAAGTGCTATTTCTTAATAGGCCCCAGAATATAGGAAATTGCACCGTGCTGAATTGGGGTTGCCGTAACCCGCACCCTGTATAAATTGAAATACTAAAATATCTAAAATATCAAAAAATCTAAACGTGACTCGAGTCACCGGGTATGATAGCTGTAGATTTTCCCTTTCACCGTAACTTTGAATAATAAAAAATATACATTTTTACCCAAGTTATTGGACTTTTGTCCGCCCGCTCCTGTGTAGATGCATGGAGCATGCTCTCCGGCATGCAGCGCAGAAGCTCAAAATCCAGGGTGCGCTTGGGCCCGTTTATCTCGGAAAACGGTCAAATTTTAGAGAAATATCATAAGGACCATTTTTTGATCCTGATTTTTCTCTAAACAAAAAATTCTCTAAATGCTATATTTTAGCAGATATTGGCGGAAAAACGATTTTTGGAACCTTTGGGGCTTTTTCTCCCCCGTACAAGAAAATTTTTTACAGAACTTTTTCTTATTTTAAATTACCTGTCAATCCCGACAAATTAATATAAAAATTACATTGGTGAGCGATTTTGTCAAGGTTGGACCCTTCATTTACTGGACTATAAGTTATAAGCAAAATTTAATTAATTAATTGATTATGTTATAATTTGTAATTATTATGTTATTATTATTATTATGTTAACTTTACGTTTTATTTTATGTTTATCTTATACTACAATATATAATTATACACCCTCTGTAATTGGGACGCTTGTCCTGTTGAGTGGTTACAATAAATATAAAATATATTCTGTCGTCATAAACAACTCATATCCGTGACTATTACAGAAAAAAATATTTTTGTTTATAAAAACCCCCTGATATTGTTTTAGCGTTGCGCCCGATAAAAAAGATATTAAAATATCAACAGTGACTGGCGAATCATTTAGAGTTTCGGTTTCGAACGCTTCCCACACAATCTTCCTGTTATTAAGGATAGATTGGTTGTAAATGGGTGAACTTATGTTCTCCAAGGGGATAACAATAATGTATTAGCAGAGTGACAAACTAATGGTTTATCTTTTAAACTAACAAAAAAAAAGAAAACCAGGTTGCTTACCAATATACTAATATTCCCTCTGCTTAATCTTCTATAATTTTATGTAAGACCTTTAAAATCATAGCAAACGGTGAAAACGCATAATTATAGAGGTTTTTCCATGATATAGTGAGTGCATCAACAATTAAACAATAAGGATCTCTATGCCATGAACAGAACTTTTCACATTTAGCATTTATTTTCTTTTGGATTGTATATATGAGGCGTAAAGCCAAATATTTTTCTGTTGGCACAATTTTGCTAAATTATGTAATTTGTTAAGTGGCGCTCCACTCATTTTATTAACATATGAGATCGCTGTTGCATTGTCTATACTCAACCAGCTTTCGCAATTTACTTTAACTCTAGCAAATCAGCGAAGGTCTATAAAATTGCCAGTAAATACAAATAGTTCATAATATGTTCTTTTCTTTAAGCACGATTCCAAAGACCCTGTGCAGTTTGACCTGCACAAAATATACCCGAACCATGCTTCGAAGTATCAGGAAAAATTATTAAATTCAAATCGAATTTGAAATGTCTTATGGGATTTTTAGAACTTAAATTATTTATCGCCCATTTAAATTTGTGTTTAATTTATCGGGTAAAAACATAATTTTATCCAAATCGCCGTTACTTTTAGACAGAGCTATGTTTTTATCTGTCTCCAACTGCTTTTGTATAAAGCCAGCTGTACGAAAGAACTGATTGAAATTAATTTATTTCCCAACAAAGATTTTATTTTGTTAATTAACATAATTTTCTTATGTTCTGGTAATTCCAACAAGTAATTACTAGAGTTTATAATAATTCTAAATATAATATTTAGTACTAGGTGTTGAACTACTTTCTTCAAATATTTAGTACAATCCCTGGTATTGTAAACGATCAATAATCTTTCGCAAATTAGATAAACAATGTTCAAATGAATTGACGAAATACAAAAAATCATCTAAATAAAAGTTATAGAACTCCTTGCTATCTTAAGCTCTGTACTACTATCCTCATAATTTTTGTAAAATGAAAAGGACTTGTACAAAGTCTAACGGCAAACCAGTGAACTGATACAATTTGTTATTGTAAGAAAAACTCAATATTTGCTGCTACTTTTAGCTACTGGAAATTTAAAAAAATATATACATCCTTTAGATAACAGTGGGCATCTAAATGAACCGGGACTAAGTAATTTAGTCGCTTTTCTGGTGTTCTCCATTTTCAAACAGTTGGTGAAAATAATTTATTGAATTCTGTATAGCAATATGTAACTGTGTTCAGTTATTTTTAGTTACCTTTGGCACAAATTTTTGCTTTAGCTGACTAGCGAAGGGCAACTCGTAACCCTTAATGCAGCTCAACTACAAAGGTATCCTTTGTAAACAATTTCCATATTTGTTAGAAACTTTAAGACAACCAGCACTTACCTCTGGAATTAATATTGCTGTGTTGTCCTCGCTGAGACTGCATGTTTACAGCAGACCTGCGTTAAGTTTTCGCTGAAAACTTGAACCTTGTTTGTATCGCTGCAGCTCGGTTGTGAGCCTGCGAAACTACAACTCGGTTTTTGGGCGTATGCTGTCGCACCTCGAGCGCCCATCTGCGCCTGTGTAGCCCTGAGGTGGTGAGCGTTTCCAGTTATAAAATATTTAACCCACTCCTCTTCTGACAAAATATTGGATAGAGTTTTTCCAATTACAGTTATTGCAGTCCCTAACTGGTTCTGCGAGTCCAGAAAATGACTGTTTCTTTTGAGACTAATCTGGCAAAAGAGCTTTTATTTCGGGTTTCAGTTTTGGTGCGGTAGGAAACTTCGCTAGACGCGTATTTTGTGAAGTTGTAATTTTTTAGTCGCCTTTCCGACCTCTGTCCTGATCCAGTTATTCTATTGTTTTTCAACATCTGGATGCAGATGCGCGTTTGTTGCATGAAGAGTGGTTCGATTTCGAATTTGTTAATGGGTAATTATTTCGGAGATACGAGAATCTCCGATGCTAATTAGTCTGACAAGGCTAGTAATTTACTTCTCGAATGACTAATTGCATATTTTTCTTCTTTTAAGAAGTTTGAAAATATTTACTTTTAGGATAAGTAATATACCTTTTGGGATGAGTAATATGCATAATGTTTTAATCTTTATAAAACTGAAATCGATAAGATCCATTATGTAACTGTTTCACTACTTGCGTGATTTTCAGTTATGTAATTGCAGATGTTTCACCTCTTCTGTGAACTCGTGCTGCTAACTAAGAAGTCAAATAAAACAGTGCTAAACTAAGACTTCGAAGTATAAGGGTTCTTGCCCCTCTATAAGAGTACTTGCCCCTTTATGCTAACTAAGAAGTCAAATAAAACAGTGCTAAACTAAGACTTCGAAGTATAAGGGTACTTGCCCCTCTATAAGGGTACTTGCCCCTTCATAAGGGTACTTGCCCCTCGATAAGGGTACTTGCCCCTTTATAAGGGTACTTGCCCCTTTATAAGGGTACTTGCCCCTTTATAAGGATACTTGCCCCTTTATAAGGGTACTTGCCCCTTTATAAGGGTACTTGCCCCTTTATGCTAACTAAGAAGTCAAATAAAACAGTGCTAAACTAAGACTTCGAAGTATAAGGGTACTTGCCCCTCTATAAGGGTACTTGCCCCTAGTTATGCTAACTAAGAAGTCAAATAAAACAGTGCTAAACTAAGACTTCGAAGTATAAGGGTTCTTGCCCCTCTAAGAAAAATACCGATTCAATATTATAAAAACAAAAACATATGCAAAACCGCAGCACCCTCAATTTAATTGTTATAGTTATAAGTGTATAACCAACTTTCGGACTTGTAATAAATGCAAAATCTACTTATTGAAAACAAAATTCGAAAATCATGACCACCACCGGTAATAATTTACCTTGTTTATTTTCTAAAATTTCCTCTGAGGAATAAGAATTTGAATTTGCCGAGGACTGCGCTATTTTCCTTTCGAGTTTCCTTTTTTCCTCATCCGCGAGTCTCTATCCTCCCTTCTTTTTCCAATCTTCTTAAATAATTGCAGAACACTGTACTCTAACTTTATAACATTTAATTAATCGGAGCCGATGTGACCACAACCGCACAAGAAAGCGTAATGATTAAATATTATCACGGAGATCGGAGACAGAGGAATCTAGGGGGACGTAACACATTACGTTTTTGTTTTTACTAAACATTGTGACATAATCGTACCGGCAAAGCGTTACTACATAGTTGTAATTACGAGAACGAGGCTCGAAATATAATTTGCTTTTTGTGTCTCATGTATATGAAAACATTTCCCGACGATAACAACTTTAGTTTGTGTATGGAACAAAAATGTAACTAGGCACATAATTACCTATCATTATTCCTGGCTTCGCATTTCTAAAAAAATTACTACACATACATATCTCATATCGATATCTTAATTCAAACAAAATTACCGCTATATACATTTATAGTTTCGGTATTTGACGTCTATATGATATTACTATTAAATCCGAGATTAAATCAATTGTTATATCAATAATTACTATAACACATTCATATATCAACCTACTATAATTTCCTGAATAAATATTTACCTCTGTATTTACGCGTCAAATGGCTACGTTTAATTTTAATCATGTGTGTGTAGTGTGTACTCGGACTGTAAAATGCATTCCAAAACTTTGAATAAGCGCGATTTAAATTTATGCATTTTTTTTTAAACCTGGTGAAAGCAACATCTGAAGTTAGGTATAAATTTTCCAAACATAGTGACATTCACAGTATTAATACAAGAAAAAGGAATGATTTTAGAGTGCCTCTTAGGAAATTAAATATTACTAAAGCCTCTCCTAATGTTCAAGGAATTGATATTGGTATTTAATAATTTACCCGCAGATATAAAGCAATGCACCACACTGCATACTTTCAAAACATCTGCTAAATAAATCTTATTATACTTTAAATGAATATTTCTCAGATTGTATCTAATGAAATTTTTATGTAGGTATTGACGTTTCCACATTGTAATAATCATGGGAAATAAATGAATAATAAAAAATAAATAAATATGTTTTTGTTTACAATTTACTTATACCTAATGTGAAACCATACACGAAGTAATTTATAGAGCTTTTAAATATAAATTAACAATAATTTTTTATTATTTGTGTTGTTTTTGACATTTATACTGCTCTTACAATTATTATTATTGATAGGTTGACAAAACTTTTAGGAATAATATTACATTTCAATGAGAATAATAATGTTCTGACCAAGAAAACGTTAACGTGTGGCATGTATGTATGAATATAATGAATATATATGTCGGGGTTAACAATCATATTGATTGTAATAATAATTAATGATATAGGAATGCAAGTGTGCTAATGAAGTTATGGTCGTGTTTGTTTGTTCGATTACGTTAGTACACTTGGGATTACGTGCTAGGTGTGAGTCGGATATCAGCAGTCTGGAAGATGCTCTGATACGAGTAGCACCCAGGAATTGCCATCTTTCCTTGTCGTAACAGTTTGTATATCACGTTTAACTGGTCCATGACATGAATGGCGAATGTGTGTTTTTTGTGATTCGATTAGTTAACTAGTCCAATAATTATTGCGCCTTTTAGTAGTTTTATTGATCACGTAACTGATACGAGTAGCACGTGGCCAGGAATTGCCATCTTTCCTTATCGTCACAGTTTATATATCACGTTTAACTGGTCCATGACATGAATGGCGAATGTGTGTTTTTTAGTGATTCGATTAGTTAACTAGTCCAATAATTGCGCCTTTTAGTAGTTTTATTAATCGCGTAACTGATTATCTATAGTTTGCTCCGCTCGTTCTCCGACATTAGATTACTCGTGCATTTGGAGTGCTTAATGTACCAAATTTTGGTAATATTATACAGCTAGTAAGTAATTTTGCTATTTATCATAAACTTATACATTTCATATTAAGTTCACAGCATTCCAACAAATTAAAATAATAAGGGTATCTAGTAGTACATACTTATTTATGTAAAAGAAGCAATAACAAGTAGGTACGTCATTTAAGAGGATTCATCTAATTAAAGAACTCGGTTTACGCCTCGTCCGTAAACAGATTTGCCCTGTAAAACTCAGTTTGTAAATGTTTAGTAACTATACGATATTATTGTATAATAAAATAACTATAAAATAAAAACGTAGGCAATGAAACAATGAAAATAATCCTATAAAATGTAAATAACAATTCATTGTGTAGAAAACGTAACGTTTTTGGAGAGCATAATTATTTTGGTAGCTGATAGGTAAAACCGCCGTAAAAATAAAAATGAAAATTTTATATTAATAGTCGATAAAGCCGAGAGAAATGAATTTACGAACATTTTATGAATACAACCTAAATAACCAATGAAGCAAACTGCAACCGTAAATATGCGATGAATAATAAATTATTTTTGTGCAGTTTATAAACTAAAATATGAATACTAGCTTAATAAAGTTTTTACATTCATAACTTCTGTGGAATCTAATGAATATTGCAAAAATGAACAACCGTTGATTCATATTTAAATTTTCAATACACCAGCCACTGAAATTGAATTTATTTGGTGAATTCAATCAATAAAGATCATTATCAATAATTTGAAGAGCTTCAGGTAAAATTTAAATAACGTTTCCTATTTTTTTCTTTGTCGCTTTTTAATATCTGTGAATAATAAAATGATAAATAACGTTACAGTTTACCTGTTTATATTATAACCATCTTAATTTAAAATGATATATTTCTTTAATTTATTTCGTAAACTTTTAATTAAATTTTCAGACCAAGTCTCATTATTCTATTTAATGCGAATAAGAAAACTTTTGGATACATTATAAGAATTATGAATAGAATGAAATAGTCTCTTTAGGCTAATGTAATAAATATTCAGGATTTGTTTATTTTTATTTTACTATTTTCAGTTTAGAAATTTTGATACAATAATAGTAATAATAATATTTTACGTCACTCGGGGGAGGAGTGTTTTCCTCTTGTTATTGGAGGGAGGGAAGCGAGTTTTCCCTCCCGTCCGGGAGGAAAGCAAGTGCATTCCTCCCGCTTGCAAGAAGGGTGATGTCGAGACTGTTTATAAATTACAAATTGAAGAAAAATTCAAAAATTAACAAAAAATTCAAACAATTTTTTTTAATTCAAAAATTATTATATAAATCTTTTATTTCTGAACAATGAACTGCATGTTCGGACAGTTCGTAATTGTAATATTCATAGGGCTGGTGGTCTGAATGTTCCCTGCCTGATATCCAACCGACGTGACGTAATAGTATTTTGTGCACCTAGGGCGGGAAGCGTGCTATTACTCCCGCGGGCGAAGCGGCAGTCCGAGCGAGGGCGCCGGCTTCGCTCAAGGGTGTAATAGCTATTACTCCCGCGGGCGAAGCGGCGACCCGAGCCGAAGGCGAGCCACAGACGAGTCCGAGCGAGGGCACCGGCTTCGCCCAAGGGAGTAATTGTTATTACTCCCGCGGGCCAAGCGGCGGCCCGAGCGAGGGCGCCGGCTTCGCCCAAGGGAGGAATAGCCTTCCCTCCCGTGGGACACACAATATTTTACGTCACGAGGGCCTCGAAATCACCTTTCTTGCAATGTTTTCCTCCCGCCAGTACCGGGAAGAAAACAGTGTTTTCCTCCCGCTCGGGAGGAAAGCAAGTACGGTTCTCCCGAGCGGGAGGGAAAACTCGCTTCCCTCCCTCCATTAGCAAGAGGAAAACACTGCTTTCCTCCCCCGAGTGACGTAAAATACTATTGTGCACCTAGGGAGGGAATTCTTTTACTTTGTATAGTAATCTGTGTTTGTGTGCGGCTTATAAAATCCCCCGTAACGAAAATGCTATGCGCTGTGCTGTGCTATGTTGTGCTAAATTATGTACTGTGCGCTATGCGCAGTTATAAATCCACCTTAAATAATGACACATGTCAATCATTATGCTTGTACATTACGCCTTATGTCTGGAGTTTGCCAAGTTTTGTTCTTATGCGTTGCTCTTAGTACTTATGCATTAAACATAGTTCTTAAGCATTAAAACAATCGGTGGAAATGAGGCTTTATACGTTGTGGTGTCACATTTGCGTGAAGATGAGTTGACTTGACAATTCACACAAAAGTTCCGCGAGTGCGAAACTGTGAAAAGTAATTAAATGTACCACAATGCGCCAACCACCTGTATCTAAGTATGTGAAGTTATAATAATGACGAACGAACACTCAGATGTCGGCTACATGAACACTATTTGCGAAACTTTTCGCCACAATTAAATTAACGTTTATAATTGTTTTAATTAGAAAAGTTTAATATTTTTAGTTCAGGTAGTAAAATTTGTTAAACAGTAAATTATGCATAAAAGCTAAATTTGCGGTATTGTTTATTTAATTTAACACGCTGAGCGCCAAGTAGTTTGCGGATGAGCCACGCTTTTGTGGTTGGAAATATGAATAAATCATATTTATTTGAATGACTGGCTTTTGGTCATGGTCATTTTCAAGCAGAGGTTAAGGGGCCGGTATACCTAGCGTGTAGTTGTAATAGTGTATTTGCTTATTAAATTAATTACTCGCTCGTTTTGATTAACTTATTTACCAAGTGTTGGTTACAGTTTACAATCTGTATGTAGGTATTATTTTTTCTAATTTTCTGTACTTTTTTAATAAAAATCGTACTTTACTAATATTCATGCTACGATTGAAATATCTTTTTCAAAAAAATTACACATAATCTAAATTAGTATCTAACATCGGATTGTCAATATTTTTTCAAAAACTATTCCCAATTTCTAATTTAAAAAAATCAAATTTTGAAATTTGTTTTTTTGAGAATTTTGAAATTTTTGAATCAATCCGATGTTAAGCATAAAATTATAGACATTTTTTGTAAATAATTTTTTTATCTAAAGTGTACCTGAATTAAGTTATTAGTAAAGTACGAACGATACTTTTATAGTACGTATACCGAGGCCTTAACATGTTGATAATTTGAAAAGTTAATTGAGTTACATTATATGAAATATTACTTAAAATTATAATTTATTTGGAGTGTGTACACACCCCAAGAGTCCAACAGTGACTCTCGCGCTTTTGCATTATTGAAATCCTTGCCTGTATATTTTTGATTGATTGATTCGTAGTCATATTTAAATAGATTATTATTTTTCTGGTAGTACCTATGTATTATACACTCATGTACTTTGTGCTTGCGAATATTACTCGTGCTGTGAACTTATAATTATGACTTATATGGCGTTAGTGTGCCAACGTGTCACCCGTCTCACCTGTCACTTTTTTTACGCAAAAACAAAAATCAATCGATCATGGAATAGGTACAAAATTTCAACGTTTTATTTGATAAATTTATTTTTAAAATTTTACTACAGTTCTTTAATGCTACCAGATAAAGACAATTATTTTATAACGTAAGTTGCAAAAATCTTTTCCCCTTATTCTTATTTAAAATAAATAAATATATTTATCCAAATTTATAGAAATTCTTGACAGTTCATCTTTTCAATCTTCAAAAAATAATAGATATTTGTACCAAAATCTAATGAGCTCTTCCAATTTATATACAAATGTTAAATACCAAATATCAAAATTTTTGGGTAATTCGTATTTGAGTTATCCGACCTCCAGAAATTCGGCCCGGTCCACACACATACATACATACAGACATCATTGAGAAACTATCAAAAATGAGTTGTAAGGAGCCTAATTCGTGCTCATCCACTTAAAACTAAATCCGATTTTTTGCATGATTCCAATACTTACCTCCCTTACAGGTAAGCGGGAGATAAAAAAGAAGTACATAAACATAGTACCTAATGTAGCTATTATGAATTTTAAATAATTTGATTAATTAATGTATGACATGCGCTTCTTGAAAGTGTTTCCTGCTTTTATAATTATAGGTATATTACATTTTAATAATTTTTCTTCCCATTTTATTTTTTTCAACAATTTAATAACCGAATTTCTAAATTCATGTTAAAACAGATGCTTTATCTTTAACAGTTTCTTCCCCAGTAAAACTAATATAAAAAATATTGGTTCAAGTTGAAAATTTTCCTTTTTGCATAGTTCTCAAAGAAGTTTTAAAACGAAGTTGAAAGACAATTTGCACAATGAATATTAACTCTTAAGTGCGATTTAAATTGTCATGCTCTATTAAACTTAAGGGTAGATAAGAAGTAATTATAACACTGTAATTAAACAATTTATTTTGAAAGTTTTTAATTAACCCTATATTAGAACAAGAAGTTTTCAAATATTGAAAACCGAGTTTCTACATTAAGTGAAAAAGGTAAATTAAATGTAAGTCGTTTGGTCTAATTACTGCTTCTACGATTATAAAAACTCGTACAAAAACAGACACTAAATGTTAACAACCAATTAACTTCAAATCTGGTTTCTTGCACCATGTCCAAAGAAAACTCAATTGTGTTTTTACGTTTACGTAAATGGAAATGGGTTTTATTTTTTACAGAGCTCTCAGGAGCCAGCTCAGATACTAATTTTCTTTGTAAACACAGTTTGAATACCGATTATTTAATTAACTTTTTTCATTAAATTACACTTAACGTGGAGACCCTACTCTGACAAGACAAAAATTCACGTGAAAAGGCATGTTACCACAAATGCTCGTGAATTTTTTCAGAATTTTATCTGAAATACACTGAGAAAAAATATTGTAAAAATTATGTTTACTGCCTGTGCAGTGGGAGGGAGGTTATTGAGTTTTTTTTTACCTCCCGCCTTATATTATATAAAGGGAGGTATTGTTACGGGTCAAAATTTTCGAGTGTGTTTTTAGTGAATAAGCACGTTTTAGGACCCTAATACGAATTTAACTTTTTCAAAATGATGTTTGTCGGTGGGGGGGGGGTCCGTGTGTGTGTGACCGTATGTTACAATTTTTTCGTTGAAGAATATGAATCTTAAGAACCCAGTAAATTTTGATGCAAGCCACAAACCCGAGGGGTGAACCACCAATGGGAATCACTGTACATTTTGGTCGGAATACATTTCGGAATACTGGAAATACTACGGAATACATGGGAATACATGGAAATACTTGGAAATACATGGGAATACTTGGGAATACGTGGAAATATTTCGGAATACCAATAGAATTCATAGAAATTTGCAGGAATTCTTGGGAATAAATGAAAATAACACTAGAAATATTCGGAATATTGGTTGATTTATCTGCGTATGCGATAATTATAAATGTTGCATTGGAAGGATGTAAGGTACTTACATTTAATATTTGTATTTTACTTTGAATTTTACTTGTACTATAAAGAAATGTGATTATAATAGGTGTTTTCTTTCAATTATGTTTTCAAATTTAAAAAAAGTCACTGACTTCTATTTCATAGACGTACACCAGTTCTTGTTCTTATAATATTATGATAAATGAGTTTGAATGTAATAATTACTTTCAGTTTATTTTTTGTTATTTACGATTATTAATAATAGTTATTTTTTTACTACCATGCTAATTTACACTCATTTCCATATAGATTTTCATTTCGTACCAGATTTTCATTTCGATACAATGTCCATTTTCAGGTAGCATGATACACACAGGTTAATTTCATACAAATAAATAGGTTTTTTTCTAATTAAAGCATTGAAGTACAAAAATAGTATGGGTACCATGCAACTATCTACCATTGTATTCCATAAAAAATGTCAAATGACAGGAATATATTTATTTATTTATTTCTCGATTTATTTTGATGGTATAACCAATCTACAGGATTAACAACTTCCAATTACAGAATGGTAGATGTTATTATAGTGGAGTCCAACCATTCGGGCTCTGTGGTATTATTGTCGGTTGTGCTGGGAATCGAACTGGAGACCGCTAGCATGTTAGGCGGTCCTTCTACCGCTGAGCTCGCGCTGAGCTAACCACTGGCCGTTTACATAAATAACCTTATCTAGCAATGACCAGTTATAAGACATTAATATTCAAATTATAAATATATAATCCTAAAAAAGTCACTATAGTAGATACAAGTATGAATAATAAACAAATTTAACAACGGATTTTTATTTTTTACAGTTCCTGTGTCATGTCATAACTTCAGAATAAAAATTACGAGTAGGTACATACATAATGTACTGACCGAAATTACAACGATTTTTTTTTTAAATTTTAAGTGTCGCTGGTGGTTATAACATGAATCAGTTATCAGCTACTACCTAATTTACTATTATTTTTATTAAAATTTCGTATCGATCAGTGGTACTTTATAAATTATACCCTTATAATTTAAAAATTTAAAAAAATTCTTAGGGGGTGCTTTACTATCTGTTTAGAGGGATCAAAACATGTTTTGATCTCTATGGGGAGAAAAGCACACCCGAGGGAGCAAAAACGTGTTTTGCTCCCTCTAATCAGGGAGTAAAAGCGTGCTTTGCGTTCACGTGTGACGCAAAATACTTTGGGAATACTGGGAATACACTGGAAATATTGGGAATACATTGGAAATACTAGGAATACTCACAAAATACACTGGAAATATTGGGAATACAAGGAATACTTACAAAATATTGGGAATACTATGGAAATACTAGAAATACATGAGGAATACAGGAAATACCGGCAATAAATGATAGGTATTCCCATATTTTCGGAATCACTGTACATTTTCATTATAGTGGTTCACCCCTCGCACAAACCGGAAGTAGTATTTTTATTAATTATCTCGGTTCATAATAAATTAATGATACTATTTTTTATTTCTAATGAAAAATTATATTATATTATCTGCAATTAGTATATTTCATATATTTTTCTGTATATGGTTATATTTAGGAATCAAAGTATTTTTGTATTTTACAGTTTGAAACTTCAGTATCTTGTTGTCCATGATTGTTATACATTTGTTACTTTGTAAAATTAAATTGATTATAGGACATAGACGACAGTAACAGTAACAATAGCGACACATCGTTTATATTTACTCGCGTGTAGTTATAAAATAATATAATAATAAAATGACTAAACTATTCTTGTGAGTATAACTATATTTATATTAGTAGTTAAAAGTGTAGGGTATGGCGGGTGGGTTTGTGCTGGTCACATCAGATAAAAAAAAATAAAAATCTAAAATTTTACATTAGTAACGACAAAGCATTGTTGAATTGAAAAATTCAAACTATATATTGTTCCGACAACAATTAGAGATAAAAATAAAATAAACACTAGAATTTCGTGAGGATCTCATGAATGAACTATAAAAGTTATCATTGAGTTTAAAGATAAAATGAGTAGAACATAGATGTAAAAAGGGCGGAAAATTAATAAAACTATAATTTTATCAACAGAATTGCCATAAATTCTATCTAAACTTGTACAATTTTCGCAGATTTTTGCATAATTATTAAAGCCAAACTAATTACATTAATTAAATATTTTGAAGATTCCGCCCTTTTAGTATGCTTCTTTAATATAAATACAAAAATTCAACATCATACGTATAACAGTATTAGATTGAGATCCTCATAAAAATTACTCGTTTTTCAATGCGTATTATTGCCATGCAATAGGCTCTTAATCTGAAATACCATTTTAATAGGAAAATTATAAACTACCTACTTTATTTTACAGTAAAATCTTAAATTTTACAATTCTAACCTCAAATTTTATATTAGGTAGGTACACTAAATATTTATATATTTAGACCAAAGCCTTCAATATACAATATAAACATTTTTTCCCAAAATTAGTGAAGGTTAAAGCGAAATATCATTTAAAACTTTTATTTAAAACAGCGCGAGCTAAAGTGAACCTGTTACCGCATCGTAGCGCCAGTGGATTTTAGCGTTGCACTGTAGTTGTTGATTGGCAATTTTGTGTTTTAAATATTAAAAATAGTACGGAAAATTGCGAAAAATAAACATACAAATACGTGAAAATTGTTCGTAAATGATTTGTTTATATTGTAGTGTAAAAAAATCCGGGTTCAATCTGTTAAAATAGTGAAAACGAAACGGTAGTTAATTAACTCTGTTAATATATTGTTCATCATAAAGGTTATGTTTACAAACATATGCATAAATAAGAAATATTACTATATTAAAAGATTTATGATTTTATAATTATTATAAAAAAATGCATGCTAATATTTAAAATTTCTTTCATAAAATTATAATTTTATAATACCTAATGTATAATGTGGTATAATAAGTTTAGTTTTTCGTTTAATTGTAAATTGTGCTTGACAGCAGTACCTACTTGCATCAATTTATCAAATATGGATCTACACAGGTATTTTTAAATATAAATGAAATTATTTTTTGGACAAAAAATATTAATAAATATTTTATTGTTCACAGAAGACTGCTACTAAGGTTTGTGTTATTTATTTTATTTTTATTTTTATTATTGTCAACAAAAATCGCTCATATAATGTTTTGTGATTTCAATGAATTCTCTAGCCTTGAGGAAATAGACATAAATTTAGTAATACTATATTGCATGGTATTTGCTCGCAATTTACGAATTCGCACTTTCTCGAATCAGGTAGAAGATTTAACTAACCAGTGATGACTATTAAATTATATTATTGAAATACTTAATAGTCTTTTTACTATATTTTCTTTAATGAGTTGTAATTTTTAGACAAAATATATTTTACCTCTTTTGAACAATGCAATTGACTTTTAAAACAAAATTACAAACATGCATTAATGAGACAATAATTTGCAGAAGTGTGCCACCTTAAAGGGTATTTCAACAATAAAAATTTAAATTTTAGGAACTGAAGATGTCAAATTCATAAAAATTTGTACTATACTATGTATTTGTATTGCATTAATTATTATTTACTTTGGTAAACGTATTTCTTTTGTGGTGAAACTAAAGACAATTCGAACCAAATCCAAACCTTCTTATTTGACTAGTGGCTTGACCATCAGCTTTAAGCATTTGAAGTGCCTTTTATAACCTATAAAGGATAAATATTTTATGGCCATTTTTCCGCTTCCACTTAAATTTTAAGTGTCACTTAAATGAAAAATATCGAATCTCATGACAGCAATGTTATTTTTACGTTTGACAATTTGATTTTGATTCGATATTATGCATTTAAGGAAAACTTAAAATTTAAGTGGAAGCGGTGCAACTGGCCATTAATCAGACTAAATACGATAGATAGGTGAACAAACCATTGTATGATTCAACCATGATCATACGATAAAACATTCAGAATCCCATTTACAGGCTAAAGTGGCCATAAAAATTTACGACCACATTCATATTTTCACCTGCAAGCTTTTATGTGTTTTGGTGGTTTACCACAATATTGATTTATAGACACGAGTATTCTACCACAGAACCAAAGTGTCACAAACGTGTATGATCATAACTGCAATTCGTAGAATACTCTCGGTTTTACTTTTTTTTCTATTCCACTCTTTTCCCCACTACTACATAGCTACCTAAAACCAGCCCGAAACTCGTACTTGTCGCATCCTAGCTATGCAATCTCATTTTGAAGTTGAAAAATACTGTAAAAGTGTTTTCGTTGCGAGTAAACTGTCAGTTTATTATTGATTTCAGGATAATATTTTTATAAACAATTAATAGAGAACTAATGGATCTACAACGTGATTTTTTAAAATTTTAATAATTAATTTCTATCACGAGATATAACCGTGTAAAGTTTGCATAAATTAGAATTTTTCGTAACTTTTATAATCATGTACAATTTTTTGATTAAATTTTTAAAACGGCATATATGTAGATCCATTATTTCTCTATTAAATCCTTGTTGAAATATAATTTTATCATTCTTGTACTGATCACAAAACACTCGTTACGTTATTCACTCGGGTGGTGCGGGTTAAGGGCAAGAGCAAGTGCTCTATGATCTTAATGTAAAAGACTGCAGGGTTACAACTTTTAAATTAAAATTTATTTGGAAAAATATGCCTTTATTTAAATATTTATTTAACTTTTAATGTTAATTCATTATCTAATACCTATCAACTTATTTCGTAAAATTATTATTTAAATTTAAATGCATTTAATTTTGCAATATAAATATTACTGAGACAACGGCAACAATGTAAAACGTAGTAAATAATGGTAGTTCACTTCAGGAAAGCATTTGTGTACCACTGAATACTATTTATTTTGACTAAAGACATAATTATGTGGCTGGCTACTTGAAACTAAATTCAATTATTGTATTGTGCAAACATAGTTATTAATTAGTTACAACGTATAATATTTAATGTTAAAACTACCTATTCAACCTGTAGCCTGTTTTTCTGCACAAACCTCAAAAATTAATTTTCGAATTTTGAAAAAAATCTTTTTGTTCCGTGACCAGTACGTCAATTCTATATTTACCTCAAGTTACGATACAGCCTTGTATATTTTAACTTTTTTTGTTTAAATAACAAACATTGTTAAAGTAATAGGAAATTAAAATGTTCGACTAAAGTTGTCTAGGTTATATTTCTTTGACTTTATTATAATAATTCATAATTTGAAAGTGTTTTTAAAAATTGTTCTACTAGTTTTGCGCTATTGGAAAAAATGCGCTATGCCCAGGAGTCCTGTAAATACCCACAACAATACATAATATTTACCAAAAGCAATGATTAAATTTCAATTATCTATATGTTGACGTTTGAAACAGTAAATAAAAATAATATTTACTGTGTGCGAAATATAAAATAATTATTTTCATTCAAAACATCATTAATTTCCAGCATAAGCTTTGAATTTTTGCAGGAAACTTTTTGTTAGCCTTTTCCGCCCACTGAAAAGTTTTCGTGGCACTGTTCTGAATGTTGGAAACAATATTTCATTTTCTGTCAACTAATTTCCCTCATTTTATTTAATAACAAATTGCACAAATATTTCATTTCGAATATATTCTTCGTTGTCAACAGAACAATTTGCGGTACAAAAAACCTATCATTAGTCTTATAATATTAAGCTTGAACTTAATAATAAAGGAGATATTTTATCCTCATCCGTTTCAGTTTCAGTGGTGGGTGTAAAACTAGCTTGAAGAGTAGGTAGTGCGTGTCATTTTAATAACTTGTTTACATAGAAACGTCACAAATATGAATAATTATTCTTTGAATTTTCCAAGAATTTTGTGCAGAATAATTAAGGCTTAATAATAGAAAATTTGCGTTTAAATCTACTAGAATATATTCTAAGTAGCTTACCTAGGTAGCAATATTAATATATAATAACTTTGTAGCAACTTATTATAAGTACACCCAGACTTAAAATCTCCAGTCTAATAAAATATTTAATAAACATAAGTAGCTCTCTAATGTATAAGTTGGCGTGAAAGAAGAAAAATAAAACACAACTGTATCCTTCGATAAAATGTAAAACATGCGTTTATTTCATATAGACCGGGAGCTCATGACAGGTGATGGTCTCCGATTTCATACAGCATGCCTTTTGGAGGATAGAATATTGCCCGTATGACAACAAAGAAAAGCGGGTATTAAATCCTTGCACGCTTTCCGGTCATATGGAAAATTGCATTTTTCCACTTGCACAAAAATTTTGTGTTTGTCTCTGACTCATGCTCTTTTATCAAAAGAAACTTAAACACTTTTAAAGTCCTAAAAATTATAGGCATGCGATTCGCAGGATCCCAAAGGGCTCAAACGGTCACATGATCTTGTAATAAAAAAATATTTTCATACAGCATACCGATGAAAAGAATTAATATTTGTGTCATAAAACACCTATAACCAAGTTGGCTTGCAGTCCTTGTTGGCTCAAGGGAAACGTTTTGTGCAAGTGGAAATGCAATTTTCCATATGACCGGAAAACGTACAGGGGTTTAGTACCCGTTTTTCTATGTTGTCATAGGGTCAATATGCTATCCTCCAAAAGGCATAAGTACTGTATGAAATCTAAGACCATCACCTGTCATGAGCTCTCAGTCTAAAGATACAGGGAGGTCAATTCTAAATTGCGTTTGGGAATATCTCGAAAACTACGCATCGTATCAAAGATCTAAAAAATCTGACGTGGACACCACATGACTTCCTTGTACGCCTATTAAACTGTTCATACTTTTCTTAATAACTAAAATGTAGAATTATATTATACAAATATATTAATATATAAGTACTACTACTACTGCTACTATACTCACAAATATATTTTAGTCATTTTATTTAAACTGCAGAAGAAGATATAAACGATATTTTACTATTGTCACTGCCACTGTCACTGTCATGTCATAATCATTTAAATTTTACGTAGTAACAAATGTTAATCAATCATGGACTACAAGATACCGAAATACTAAATTATAAATATATACTTTAATTATTCTTAAATTATACCAGATACAAAAATATTTATAAAATACCGATTGTAGGTAATAATCATATAATCTTTCATTTAAAAGAAAAAAATTTGTCTTAAATTAAATATTTATCGAAATATTTGAAAAAAGTATTACTTCCGGTTTGAAGATTGAATCCAAAAATAAGAGGTGCACAACTAGATGCTATAACAGTCCTAAATACAAAATTACAACTTTCTACGTCTAACCGTATTTGAGTTATGCGACACACATACGTCCGTACGTACGTACGTACAGACGTCACGACGAAACTAGTCATAATGGATTCAGAAAAGGTCAAAACGGATATTTCCGTAAAAATCTGAGAACCGAAATTTTTCGCGATTACAATACTTCCTTATTACTCCGTACAAGGAAGTAAAAAGGCATGTCAAATATTTTTGAGGGGTCATCCAATGACACCAAGTGTAACTTTGAAATCTTAAATAGGAACCCCCTTTTTATTGCAGATTGTACGGCTAAAATTAGGTAGGTTTTGTTCGAAACTTTTTTTCGATTTTTAAGAAATTACACTGAAAATTGGAAAATAAAAAGTACGTATTCATTAATTTGACAAAGGAGGCCCAATGGTGCTAAATTGAAAGCCCTCTCGCCCCCGGGGCAAAGTTTAGTATCATTCGATAACTTTTGTATAAATTCTATATCTCCTGGGTTCTTAAATTTTTTGAAAAGTTTTTCCTTTAAGATTCCAAGGTTACTTCGCCAAGTTATATTCCGCGTTGTCGATTTTTCAATGTTCATTTGCATATCTACTGAAGATGGAATGTCCAGTCTGTCTAAGTGGTCGGATTAGGTTTCCTCAAGTAAAATAATTATAAATGACGTTTTATATTTTCATAACTGTCAAAAATTTGCTTGTTTTCGGGTTATCAGCATGTATTGAATATTATTATTATTATTTTTGCATAGGGAAGCAGATAAACACTAATGACTAGCAAATTTTTGACATTTATCAAAATTTAAAATGTCATTTATTATTTTTACCTCTCGCCTCATATTCTATAAAAGAGGTATTGTAATGGGTCAAAATTTTCGAGTATGAGTTTTTGGTGGATAAGCACGTTTCAGGGTGTCTAGAATACGAATTTACTATTTTCACGATGATGTCTGTGTGTCTGTGTGTGTGTGTGTTTGTGTGTTTGTGTGTTTGTTTGTTTGTTTGTGTGTTTGTATGAACCGAGGATTTTTCGTCCACGATAACTTAAAAAGTATCAAACCGTTTATAACCAAATTTCTTATTTAAGGTTTTGATAAGTATCTTAACACCGGATAACATTTTGGTAGAAATCTGCAAACCGGAAGTAGTACTTTTAGAAGTTTGGAAAAGTTTTCCTTAAATATATTGGTACATTATTTATTTATGACAATTTTTGCAATTAAAAATAAAAGAAATTGTGATTATCTATGTGTACAGTTAATTATAAATACAAATTGCTGAATCTGGAAGTATTTAACAATAAAATAAAGTACAATTAATATTCTATCTTGTTGTCCATGATATGAAATTTGTTTCTACATAAAATTTGAATTATTATGACAGTGACAGTACAGTTGACATCTTTTGCTTGCATATTGGTTTACATTATCGTTTACATATTACATGAAGATGAAACTATTAAAATGTAAGTAAAACTATTTATTAGATTAGTAAAATAAGCAGAATTAGGCGAGAGGTCGTGTGGTGGCCACAGCAGATTTTTTATACTTGAGAAACCTAATCCGGCCACTTAGCAATGGCAGACTGGACATTCCATCTTCAGTAGATATGCAAGACCCAAGCCCTTCAATTTCACGATCAATAAAATATCCACACTAATTTGACCGCTAGCTCTCCGTCTATTATCTAAATACCTAGCCTCTAAATATAACATTAGATTTTATCTCTTCTATTCAAAAAAATATCGAAGATTGTAAAATTGTATTAAAAATTAATTTTAAGAATTTAATAATGCCGCCTGGCTAGTATACGACAGAAAATTTTAACCATTCAATAAAATAAGTATTCAGGCAACGAAAAAACCCTATAAATATTAAAGAATCTTAGCCTTGAAACATAGGGAGGGACCAAGAAGCTGTCGAATTTTCCACATCGCTGGAATACTCATTGTCATGCTCACGAAACGCGCTTTTTATATTCAGCTTATATTATTTCTCACAATTCAAATAATTTCAGACAGTTCTGATAATTAATAGTCTGAAAGCACATCAACTTGACATTCTGTACTTAGACTGGAACTTGTTGATTAATGAGTAAATTCAAGCCAGACGAAAAGAAATGTGACACGTGGCAGCTATGGACATATTTTTAGTATTTGGTGATGTGTTCTTTTGAATAAATGGAACACACATCAAACCACTGATTATCAAATTCAGAATATATAAATTCGAATAATGTTCCTTTTTGACAGTTTCGTATGTATGTATCAAAAATAAATTAGAACAAGTTTATTATTTACAAATAATTTCTCACTCGAGCTGCCTTTAGGCAAATGTATAGGGCTTACGAATATTTTAGGACTTAAAATATAATCTAATGTGGCCAGCACACTACGTCTAATACAAATAAATAACAATATAATAACAGATTACAGTATTCGTTATCTTACAACATTTATGTTCTGAAAGAAAGTAAGCAGAAACAAATAATATCAAACGATCATCATCGATCATTTACATTACAAGTTTTGAACATGTCATTTTTTTAATTTAAATTTTTGAATGTACCTAAATAAGAAATGTTTAAAGATAGATTTTTTTCAAGGGTATTGTTTTAAGTGGTGAGTTTATAATAATATTTTGAAAATGTCACGAATATGTAAAATCAACGACTGCGAAACAGGAGTTTTATTTTCTAAAGAACCAGGAGTTTATATTTAGGAAGAGAATACAATGAATATATCATTATGAAATTTAGTAATAATTAATTATATAATTAATTTAATAAAATAATTAATTTAATAATAATTAAATATTTAATTTAATTTAATTATTAATTATTATGAATTGAATTATTCAATTATAATTTTGAATATTAATTGTACAGTTTTGAAAAATATTTCCCCTGCGTTTTGAAGTTTGGAACTCATATTTGTGACAGTTGTCAAAAATAATATTTTGTTTATTTTAATGATTTTTGCATTGTTACGTAAGTTGCTAATGGATATAAAAATCTCAAAGCAGAAAGAAATACATAAATAAATATGTTATCAATAGTAATATATCAAGGGACCATTATTTTGCTGGAAAAATTTATTTCAAAAGATTGTTGCTTGGTAACATTTCGCAACAAATGACATGATGAAAATCCTGAGCTGAAGGCGAAGGATTTTATCATTCAATTTGTTGAGAAATATTACATATAAGCAACAATCTTAAGAAATAATTTTACCTGCAAATAATGAGACCAAGATATATTTTATTAGACTATTTCCCAAATAAACAGACAAAATATGAAATAAACGAAAAAATTTATATTATAAATGTTTTCTAATGCCGGAGTAAGCAAAATTTGACACTGCTGCAGACCGATTAGAATAATTAATTGTGGTTTTTCGTGTAAATATCTAAAAAAATTGGTTTTTAAAAATATTTATTGGAATCCTTTTGTAAAGATATGCCGCATATCGTTGAAAATATAATCTGGAATACGATCAAATTGAAAGAAATGAGACACATTCAAACGAAAACAAAATTTAATAAATTTTGTATAAATTTACGTTCTCTCTCTTGTTTCTTTTTTCTGTAAGCTCATAAAACTAAATCAGATACGCAAGAATGTAATATGAGATGAAGAAGAAAAGACGATAGACGAAATCTCACAGTTTTGTGAGCCCTGCTTAGAAGTTATACGAGTAGAGTCAATGGCATCATATAGTCTGGCGGAGTCTGTATCTTTTTGAATGTAACGCTTTTAATATTTCTCTTTTCTTGGCAAAGCTTCTACAGCGTGTCTATGACATTTGGAGAAATGCTTTGTATTGTATGTGGCAAAAACTTGTTTATAAGTGAAAAACATTAATAATAATACACATGTCACACTTTTTCTTTTGGGGAAATATTTGCTAAGCTGTTCTGAACATGAAAAATGCATTTTCTTTGTTCACTTTATCATTTGTGTGGGTGTTTCTGTACTTATGGATCAAATTTTAAGGGTATATGTAAAACGTTCTACTGATAACGGAACAAAAAGAATTTTCAAAAATTCGTAAAATTAAGGGTAGTTTACTTAAGGAGGTTCCCTAGACATTTTCAAAAATGTTCTAATGCAACCAAACTTTGAATTTATGTTGTCTGTATCATAAAAATGATACCTGAATTTTTTGGAAATTTTTGACCACGTAGTTTGAACGAAATTAATTGTTAAATTTTAATATTTTACATGGGCTCTTATGGCTTTCCATTAATTGATTAAATAAAAAGATGTTAGAAATGTTCTATTTACTTAATTTTTGGTATATAAACGTATGCAAGCACGGACATCAATTTCCCAAAATTTGAAGAAGGTTGACCACATAGTTGTAACAATATTGTTGTTGTTGTAAAAAAAAATTCAAGCATTTTTTGATTAGTGAATTAGAAATTATTGTAAAAATATATCACCGCAACTGAACGAATTGCAATATCAACTAACACCCGTTGACCGAATTTTGTTTTACATTAATAAAAATATTTTTATTAATTAAAGGCTGATATCTGAGTACGCCACTGCATGTGTAGGGAACCTCCTTAAAGAAAACATGTTGAGTGCTACTGGTTTCATTACTGTGAAATAGTGATGGGTCGTTCATGAACGAGTCGTTCAAAATGAACGACTCATTTTAGTGTGCCGTGAACGAACGACTCTTTAGTTCGTTCAGTACGGCACACCAGTTCACACTAGCACCGTGCTAGCTCCGCTCACCGCTCCGCTCGCTGAACGCAGAAAGACGAACGAGTGCGAGTGAAATGAACGAAACGAACGAAACATACAGACAGCGTACGGTACATAACATATTTCAGAGCACTATTGGCTTGACTGAGTGCAGTGTATTCTGAGAAGAATGCATGCGTTTCTGTTGTACGGCCAACAATGAAAATAATCAACAATATGGGAAGTGGGAACAATGTAGGACTGGACAACAACAAACGTTTTGTTAAATTTGTTGAACATTCTTCAAAATGTTGCCAGACAGTACTCCTTTTGCTAAATTTTTATTTTGTTTATTTTCCATTGTCAATATACATATACAACAACTATAAGCAACACAACTAAACAACTAAAATGCTCAGGTTCAGGTTCATACAGTTTGGCACATGTGCACATGCCACATCGCATATGCACACACGGCGAGCGCACACCGGCACACCGCACAGTGCTGTGAGCATGTGCAGAGCAGCTCAGCTGAGCAGCACACTAGCACGGTGTCATTTGAAACGCACAGTGCTCTTTTACAGAGTCGTTCGAATGAACGACTCAGTGTGAACGACTCACTTTACTGAGCGGAGCGAAATGAACTGACTCACTAAAAATGAACGAAAGACCCATCACTACTGTGAAAGAAACAGAATAATTGAAATTAATTTACTATCAAAATTGAATTACCTAATGTGCATTGTTAATATTTGAATAAAACAACACAAACAGCTATGAAAACAGTGGCACTCAACATGTTTCCTTTAAACCACCCTTATTTTGCGAATTTTTGAAAAATTAGTTTTGTTCCGTTATCAGTAGAACGTGTTACATATACCCTTAAAGTTTGATCAATAAGTACAGAAACGCCCTGTATAGTATTTTTGTGCCTTGTTAAAAAGATCACTAGTTGATGAAAAAATGTTGTTACGTTATTAGTTTTGGTTTTTGACAATTTTTACTGTTATATTCGACTAAATTTCAATAAGAGAAATAATGTAGGTACTTATATTGTAAACTTAAATTTATAATTATGCACATTTTCTCATCTTTAGCTAAAGATAATTTTTTTATTCTACTTGATTTTGTTAATCATAAAAATTGTTTAAAATTTAATTAATACATTATTTATTTCGGTTTAGCTTTGTCGCATTTTAAATGATTAGGTACCTATTTAAAATAAATTTGATTTCAAAATTGTATAGTTCCTGTTAGGAATTCACACAATGAATGATTCCTGTTATTGAGTGCAGTGTATACAATTTCAATTATTGGGAATTTTCATTTTACACATATTTGGAATTAAATAATTCAAATTGTCGCATGTTTGATGTTCAATTATTTATTGATTTACATTTATAGGTTATTCATAAGCATTGGCAATCTGGCAAAAAAATTTTACACCAAATAATATCAACAAGTAAAAGTAATCATTGAAATCTATCTGAGATTTACGTTTGATTATTTAAACCAGGGTGTTATTTTATTACTTGTATTTTACCTTGGCCAAAAAGTAAAGAATTTAATAGCAAAATAGTTTCATTTCTTAATATAAATATAAAATTATATACTTAGAAATTGTTACTACTTATTAAAAAAAAAGATTTTAGAAAAAACTTACAAGTTGATGAATTTATCCTTACAACAAAAAAGTCACGATTTCACCTACTGCTCGTCACATTAAAATAAAACATACGCAGCACATTTCACAATTAAGTACTCAACATTTACAGACAAAAAACACTCAAGCCTTAATAAGCAGCAATGTGATTTATAGTAGAGAATGGCCTAAACTAACACAACAGAGTTTTTCCTGTATAACGTGATACACAACCGTGTAACAGTTGCACGAGCAAAAACAATTGTAGTTCATTCTAAAAGCTAGTTTTGTATTGTTTTGTTTCTTTTGTAAATTGTATCCTGGGTCGGTCTTGCAGTCATGTTTTATTCGCTAATATCATCTGCAAACGTACAAACAACATGTTAAAGTCAAACATTTCAAAAATATTCATAATAACGTAAAAAAATTACATTTATTTATTTAATATGTCCATGTTCACGTTATTTTATTTGAAATAATGAAAAATAAACATTATGTTTTTATGAATTTCCGCAGGGTAGGTAAGGTAAACCAACCTATTTCAAATTTTCAAAACCATGTATTACAAAAATAAATAAAGCTCTTCCACCTGTCATGTAGTACCTAATGGGTTCAACACCGGAAAATAAAATTCTAGAATATTCACAATATGGACAAACAGATTCAAATCTAAAAAAATTATACGTAATAAAATACCTGAATTCAAAATTCATTCACAGGAAAATAATTCAAATCTGGGATTTTAGTTTTGGCAAAGAGGAGCGTTCGGAAAATACCGAACTCCTGAACGTCAGTCGTCATTTCCAAAGTGTGGTGGGTTCAGGTGACGTTAAGCCCTTCTTTTTGCAGTCAATCAAATAAAAAATGTAGGTAAAGAAAACTGAGCATAGAATGTACTGGCTAACTAGAGAATCTACTATTTCAACAGCGAAAACCTATCATCGTTGTCCCATCATATCTGATTTAATTTATAACGAATAATAATAAGTAATAGTTATTAACTTTACAAGTGGGCAAAGTAAGGAATTACCCACGAGGGAAATCTAATAATTTTCTCGAGTGGGTCATTCCTTTTTGCCCACGTGTGAAGTATAACGTTTTATCCAAGACCTCTTAATAACTGCTGAAAATATTTTAAAAATATTAAGTTTCAACCTTAAACATCGTTTCTATAGTGATTTCCAACAAGCTAAGTAACAATTTACCCACAAGTGAGTATAATTTTAATCACAGCCACTTGGGGGTAATTTTTTACTTTGCTTGTTTAAAATCACCATAGTTATGATGCTTTTATTAAGAGGTTGTGGATAAATAACTATTATAATATTGACATTGACAGTTCACATTCTTTTGATAAAAATACTATATTTGTGCCATGTATATAAACAGTAGGCAATTGTGTGTTGTTAATTGAATTATTTTTTTCAGTTTATAGCAAATAAATAACTTAATTGTTTAAAATGCAATGTGTATATGACATTTGCCGTCTAAACCGTGCAACGGAGACGACGGAAAACCCGGAATCATCGGCAACGTTCCACCAATCAAAATGCAAACCGTCCAAAACGTGCCGACGAAACCGTTATTTGTAACTTAGCTTTATACCAACGAAATAATTAATACCTCTGGCAAAGCTCCAATTCCGGCAAGTTTTTACAAGTGAGACGCCCCAACAAAAACTGTACGTTTTTATGCATTTGTTGCAATTAACTTCGGTAAGTGATTTTGCAGCAACCGCAATCATAGTTTGAAACTTAATTAAGAGCTACGATTGTTCTTTTTCTATATACCTACGAGCCAACTCTTTGTTTTTTATATATTTCATGTTGTATCATAATTAAAGTAGACTTCTTCACTTTAAATTATATTTGAAACGTAGACAAATAATGAATCCTGTATTTTGATATTAAGGAGGTTGGAGACTCCTGCAGTGGCGTACCCATACATTAGCCTTGGGGGCGGATATGAAAGGAAAATATTTTTGATAATGTAAAACAAAATTCGCTCAACGTGCGTTGGCTGATATTGCAATTCGTTCAGGTGCGATGATATATTTTTACAATAATTATTAATTCACTAATCAAAAAATGCTTGGCATGCTTTTTTTAAATAACTTGCAAATGCTTTAGAAAAAGCACACAAAATCTTCAGGAACTTATATTTAAAGGTTTATAAGAAATATTAATTCAAGTTTTATGGATTTTTCATCATTTTATCACATAGTTTAAAGCATGCAAAACAAAAATTTAGTGAATTGTCATAAATAGTCCATGTACAACGAGCGTAATTTAAACATTTACTCAAAAACCGCGGATAGACGAAAATAAAAAATACTGTATAAATTTCATCATTTTACTAGTCATCCACCACCTTAAACGATTCTCAATTTATCCCAATTGCAGTACACATAAATATGTCGGAGTTGAGCGGTGCGGACTAGATGATCAGTTACGTGATCAATAAAACTACTAAAAGGCGCAATTATTGGAATAGTAAACTAATCGAATCGCCAAATAAATCACACATTCACCACTCATGTCGTGGACCAACTAAACGTGATATACAAACTGTGACGATGAGGAAAGATGGCAATTCCTGGGCACGTGCTACTCGTATCAGAACATCATCAAGACTGCCGATATCCGACTCACACCTAGCACGTAATCCCAGACTTCGCCCAAGTGTACTAACGTACTTGCATTCCTATATTATCATTAATTATTATTACAATCAACATGATTGCTAACCCCGACAAATATTTTCGGATTTACTTTCAGTTTTTGTCCTGTAACTTTAAAAGAAACAAACAAGTTTTTATAATTTATTATTTCATTTCTACTGTACCATTGAAGTTGGAAATCGATATGCAAGTACCTAGGTAACATTCAGTCATATTTCGAAGGATATTTCAATTTATTTTTTTACAAAGCCAAGTTTTTTTCTGTAACGGATTTATATTTCAATACGTTTTTTCGTCAATCAGTTGAAGCATATTCTTTTTTGAGCCACATATATTATCAGAAAAACGTTGACAACGCAATAAAACAAAACTACGAGTGAAGTAATGGGCTGCGTATCCAAGTCGGGCCGTGACACGTCGATAAAAGTTTGACGTTTCCGTTAAACATGAAACGAATGTAAAACACTGCTGTCCGCAAAAAAAAACAAAGCGAATTGACCTGCGTTTTTCATATCGCAAATTTCGTATCAAACGAACAAAAGTTATATAAAAGTTCGACACATTTACAAAGAACTACAATCGGTTCAAGTAATTTATGCAGTTCTCAAAGCACTTTTAACTGGCAATCAAAACATTTTACTTCGACGGAAACCTCCACGAAATTTAATTAAAACTTTATGTGTAATGTATTTCTATGTTCCAATTCCATTTTAAATGTTTCTTTGTGTATTATTTTACGCACAACTATATTAAAATTGTTATTTTACCATGGCAGAAACATTTGCTTTACGCTCTTGGGCGGTAAAGTAGAAAATCGCGTCCATGGCCGGTAAAGTAAGGAATTCGTCCAATCAATAGTTATTTGTATCACAAGGTCAGAAACTGACCTTTTGCAAGAGCGAGTATTTTTGACACGCCGAGCCACAGGCGAGGCTTGCAAATTACGAGCACTAGCATAACAGTTTCTGGACGTGTAATACACAATATTTTATGTGCCGATTTCATTACAAAAATATAAAATAATTATACATAACCTAAAAAATTGTGCACTGAATACTTGCATTTGAGCTTAAAATATATTTATTTCAGTTTCTATTAACGAGTTACGTCTTAAATTTGTCAAAATCTTGTTAATTCTGGTATAAAAAATATTCAACGCATAAAATTGACATCTGCTTGACAACTGTAGTAATGTCAAGATGCCAACCTATAACTTCCGGTTGTTTGCCGGCCTAGGCTGGCAACAAAGAGTTTCTGGCGGATTTTGAGATATGGAAAACTAGCGATGTCGACCGGAGGCATATAAAATTAATTGATTGACACATGAAATGTTTTTTGTTACCATACGCCATCTTGTAATTTTCTAAGAATAATTATTTTTGCGTGTTTTCAAAAACTAATTACGAATAGTTCACAAGATTATTTAAATACGCCACCTGTACGTAAAACGCTGTACAAACCTCTGACCGAAAGACGAATAAAGTCCTTCGCAAGCATCGGGCCTCAAACTTCGTCCGCAGGCGTAATATTTTTCTTTCGGCCCTCTATACGTAAATAACTAATACAGTGAGTTTATTTTAACGTGAAACATGGAATTTTTCATATCCATGGTTACGACTTTGACAGCAATGTATTAGAGCGTTCTTTTTAAAATGAAACATAGTGAATCAATTTAACTGTATTATTCTTGAACAATATAAGATATTTGGGCAGCTGCAATAGTTCCAAGACTCGCTTTCAACATAAACTTTTAATTGTTTAAAGTATAAATCGTATTTCCAGCTATTTATTCCCTATGTTTCATTTTAAAAAGGACGCTCTATTACATTGCTGTCAAATTCGTAACCCTGGATATGATAAATCCCATGTTTCACGTTAAAATAAACTCACTGTATTATTTTACATAGAACGGTTTTCAAAGAAAATTCAACTTTGTACTTTATTATATTTTTTACTTATAAATTATAATACGTTAGTAACTGATAATATATTAGTTACGAACTCAATCCGTATTGCATACAAAATTTTATCTACTGGTGTAAATTAGTCAAAAAGTAAAATAAATTATTTCGTATTGAACAATAGCTATTTACGTAATAAATGTATAATTTAGGACTTTCATGAACGATTAAGCACGAGTTGCATACAAAGCTTTATGTTCGACTACCAAGATGAGATTTTCTTTTATAATATGTAAATATATTTGAAAAATTTGATACTTCGTTGAACGAGTTGTTTGTTATTTCATTATGGTCCTGAGTACCATCCTGGATATTATGGTCTTCAAATTGAGGCTTATAATGTTGTCATTATGACACGGTATCAGAAATAGTTATTTATTCTGAAGTCAAAAGTGTGAGTATAATAAACAAAGATTAGTCAATTTATTATTTGGAAAATAAAATAAATGAACGCTAAAACAGTCACTCATTGGAAAGATCTCAATAATCTACGATTACTATTAATCTTAATAACAATCTTATGATCACTAAAATGCTACAAAATAATATACGAATATAATTATTGCACTCTTTCATATAGATTAACAGCAATTTTAATAAGACAGACCTTTGATTCTTTGAAATGAAAGTAACATCATAGAAAAAAGCAAAGAATTGTATACTTGACACTCTTGACAGTTTAAATCAGTCGTATACACTGTAATAGATTGATTAAGAGGGTTTCTTAGGTTTACGTTTTATTAGATGACTTGCTTTGTAAATAAATAAATATCAGTTTGAAATTTTCAAGTTATTTGTCAAAAACTGTCGAAATATGATTGTTGATATCGGTAAAAGTCTTAGCAATACGAACTCGTATGTTATTGATGTAACTTTTACTTCAAACTTCTATAATATTTTTTTCGATTTCAACTTTTTAATATAATATCATATGTTGAACTTACCTACATTTGGCATCATTTTAATACTAAGAAACTTTATTGAACGTGAAAGTTCCCAAAAGAGATACAATTTTCTAGAAACTTTTCTTGGTTCATATTATAATGGATTTATATGGAGACAATAACTTCATTTCTTTAGTGTCCTGGAGCTAGCAGGCAATAATTCCAAACTTTTTGTAATTCGATGGATACAACTTTTTGGCCCAACTTGATCAAATTGTCATCAGAAAAAAGTTTTTCGGCAGAGAAGTTCACTTAGGACTTAAGTGATGAGTTATTTAGCGGTCGACAAAAAGTAATGAAGATAATCGGTAATGACTAAATGATGTTATTGAGTTCTCTTCGCGTGACTAAAGTTAAATTACATTTAAAAATTATATCGTTTCTGATATTAGAGAAGAATTTGTGGCATGTTATTTGAATCCATTATTAATGACATGTGATTAGTCTAATCTGATATTACAATGAGTGTAGCTATGTTATGATTATGAACAACTATTGGTTGTGTAGGTATAAATCGTAAAATTATATTTCGAGCCTCGTTCTCGTAATTACAACTATGTAGTACGCTTTGCCGGTACGATTATGTCACAATGTTTAGTAAAAACAAAAACGTAATGTGTTACGTCCCCCTAGATTCCTCTGTCTCCGATCTCCGTGATAATATTTAATCATTACGCTTTCTTGTGCGGTTGTGGTCACATCGGCTCCGATTAATTAATTGTTATAAAGTTAGTGTACAGTGTTCTGCAATTATTTAAGAAGATTGGAAAAAAAAAGAGATTTTTTAAGGGAATATGCAGATTGAAACCATTATTTCCAAAGATTCAGTAAAATATGGAATACTAATATTGTAGGTATTAGACAAATTAGCAACTGAAAGTCATTGAGATAAATTATCATTAAAAAATCTAACAAAAAGATTAAGTACCTTAGTTGCACTAGTTTTAGTGCATAGAGTTCAAATTTTAGCAGAAATTGATATAAATAATATTCATCAAACACAGACCGGCATTGAAATTGAGATAAATTGAAACCTCAGGACCAAGCCGAAATCAATTTTTTCTAGATTTTCTTAGAAAAACCTAATTTACGTGTGGCTAGTACTAAACCTTTATTTAGAGAAAACCAAATTAGTGCTGCATACCAATAAATGGTTTTATTTCCTGGAATAAACCACATACAGCTGTATGTGCACAAACTTTTTCTAGATGAATTAAAACAGTTTCAGATAGATGTTGAATTAATATAAAGCAGGTTTCAGCGCATAGTACAAGACATGCGTCAACATTAGCAGGGTGTAAGAGGAATTAGTTTGGATGTAAGTAATAAGAAACACAGCTGGCTGCTCGAGGAATTTCCAGATATTGCAAAGTGTTATAATAGACAAGTGTCTAATTATAATAAGGAAAATTTCGGGGTTACAACCCTAAATGGATAACTATAACAATGCTGATTTGTTATTAAGTATGTGGTTGGTTTTAGGGAAAAATATAGCAACAAAATTTCAGCTTTTTCATAAATCTAAACATCTACATAGTTGTAATTACGAGAACGAGGCTCGAAATATAATTGAAGATTAAACGAACTTACCTGTAAGTGAAGTTCAATCGAAATTATATGAGAGCCTCGTTCGAAGTAATTACAACCTCCCACCCATTTCCCAACCCCATAGGAAAATAGCAGAAATTTTCTTTCAGCTCTAAACGAAATGATTAAATATTATCACGGAGATCGGAGACAGAGGAATCTAGGGGGACGTAACACATTACGTTTTTGTTTTTACTAAACATTGTGACATAATCGTACCGGCAAAGCGTACTACATAGTTGTAATTACTTCGAACGAGGCTCTCGTATAATTTCGATTGAACTTCACTTACAGGTAAGTTCGTTTAATCTTCAATTATACCGAATGTGTATATACTAGAAATAACAACTTGATTCATTTTACTATACAAAATACAGTTAATTTATAAAAGAATAAAATTAGATTACATCGTCAAAAATGAATGAAAATGCGTAATAGTACATAATAGCTGTTTTACACTACACTAATATTGAACATGAAATTGCGTAACAAATTGAACAATATCTTGAGCAATAAATTGCTTTGTTTTTAAAGAACTCTGTTTATACTGAGACAATTTTATATACCTACCTACAATATTTAATTTGTGATTCTGCGCAGTCCGCATATAAAAATAATTTGACAGCCGCGCTTATCTATTTTTTACGAAGCAATGCAATATTTCACACAATTTGCTGTATAGTACCTACTACACAATTTAGATTGTATCAATAATTGAACAATATCTTGTTCAAGATTTAGTGTAATGTAAAAATATATTATTTCCATTAGTTCCGTGACCTCATTATTACTGTAATTTTAAGTAATATCGGAACCAAAATAATTTATTCTTAAAAAAATTTATTATTATACTCTTTTGAACAATAGTTAGCTTTTGTAAGCAACTGCCATAGACATCAAAGATGTGTAATTGTTATGTTTACACTTCAAGAGGCCAAAAAAGTACTATAATATACTTGATTTAATAACTAAACGGACAAACTTGAAGTTGTCTTGCTGATCCATAACTACACTGTATAAATACGAGAAAAATATCACTAGATATTTTGGCGACAAAATTTAATTTGACCTATCAGCGGAAAAACTCGATACAGTCACTGACAACAGCTGACGAGACAAGATGGAGAACATTCGTTTGTTTACATTACAAAGTTTGTGTGGTGTAAAACTGGTGTTAGTTTAGCCAATCAAAAACGATCAGTTTTAGCATTCCAACTTCAGATTTGTCCGATTAGTTTTTAAATAGAGTATAGTACCAAATCACAGCAATGTATATTAGATTTGAAAATATCGAATTTAAAATTACCTTATAGTGTTCTTTAAAAGTAATTTAGAAAGAAATTATTAGTTGCATCTGATGCGAAATAATTTTACATTTCGTTTGATATCTTAAGCATATTTCTACGTGAAAATGGGGAGCAGGAATCTAATGGTGGTCTATGCTGGTACCACCCGGTATAATTCTAATGATTAATTAATATTGCCTAATGTTTCTGATGAACAACTTGAACTTAAAAATGTAAATAAATATCCAAAAGTAATAGCTTGAATAAGAGTTCATGAATGACAGTTTGTTTTTAGACAGTCAATGTTTAGTTAGAAAGTTAGGATTAGTTTTAGCTTCAAAACCGGGTAACATTTCCGAAATACACTAATAATTAAATGCATCATCTGCTGTACATACATGCACAAATTCCCATGCCAACCCTGAAACTATTTGTACAAGTATGTTACTTAAGTTTCCAAACTTGTTCAATGTGCAGTCTTGTCGACATGTTGGCTTCGAAACATCAACTTTATCACCATACTCATCATGTAAAACCAAAGTATTTTTCAGCACTCCATGCGGAGAAAAAAACTTGAAATGCATTTCCAGATCATTTGCGGGCATTTTTAAATAATGTGCTTTTTGGCAGGTGTTCAAAAGTTCAAGGGCGTACTGGATCTGTGTATGTTAATATTCTGAACGTGTGGGTCTGAAGTCATTTTTTCCGTTATCTTTACACTAGGTTGGTATAGACAGAAACGCATATTTCTTCCTGGAGTATCAAATCGAAAATCAATAAAAATTATCTGATGATTCGCGTAAGTTATTGAAGAGAATCAGAGAGGTATTGATTGCGCTAATGACATTATAAATATCCTGCAATTTCCTCGTGGTACTTTAACTTTAAATTATTATATATTATGTTAAAGAAATCCTGACTGTTGAAATTTTGATGTTGAAAGGTCGAAATAATGATGTTATTAAGCCCTGAGGTTTTTTCTGACACTATTTTGTAACTTTCATGTAAGTAAATTTTGTTTCTTATATTTATTTTGCGTGTAAAAATATTTTTTGAGTAATCATTTGTAACCTAACTTTATTCATATCAGTGTTGTTTTCAATCATTTTTACTTGTAAATTATAAAATTTATCAGTTGTACACTTTATATTATATACGTTTTTGCATCACAATAGTGTGATATTGTATCTATGTCTTGTATGAAAAAATGTTTGTATGTTGAATATCGTTTCTTGATTGTAGTTGTCCCGATGAAGGCTAAATAAATAGCCGAAACGTCGACTTTTTGAATAAAGAACAATACAACTTCTACGACTGGTGTACCCATTATTTCGACCTTTCAACATCATTATATATTATACTTGTCATTTATTGGATTTAAAAATATATAAATATGATCAAATAAAATTTTTATAAAAACCTTTATTTTGGCTGTAAAAGTGAAATAGACATGTAGGTAATATAGCCAAAAAAAAACTTTTATACTGTGTCATTATGGGTATATTATAATGTCATACTGTAAAATACGAATTGAGGTTTAAGGCACTTGCTATGTATATGTACAGGATGGGCCATAATTCACAGACCATTGTATTTTTGATATAATCTTTTTATTTTTTATTGAAAAGGAATAATTTTGATTACAAAAGATAGTTTTAATCATCTTAATAATCTTTTAGATGCCTGCCATCAACCTCTTCGCAAGCTGCTGCTCTTTGCTGTACCTGGTCCATAATTGAAAAAATGTGGTCTCAACAAGACGGAGGAAACAATGAATTTGCTGCGAAAGCATTATTTTGAACAGGAGGAGAGAAACATAAGAATTATGTAAATAGGTACGTGTCCTAAGTTTTGATCTCTTCTTTAAATATTTAATAAAAACAATCATGCAAGTATCCCATTATTTTGAAACAAGGATAGAGAAAAATAATAATTCTTTATAGTGTTCATTTCTAAATTAACTTACCACACGTATTATAATGTAAATTACTATAAATACCGCCATTTAAATTAATTTTAATTTTGATTGAAATGAATTTTAAATTATATTTTCAGTAGGATTTATATAAAAGTTGGAAATCGTGAGGTATACCTAACAAGTATTAACAAGTTATTTGTTCCTTTACAATGAGAGTGTTTTGGATTAAATGAAAAATTGAAAAACCGTAATTAATTAAAGCAAAAAATGTTCTACCGATTAAAAAAGTCAGCAGTTGAAAAATAAATTGGATTTTTTCATTTAAATGAATCGGATTTCATGCCGTTAATTTTCGTTTATTAATTAATGTGATACATTCATAAATTTGATATCTGTAGGCCAGGTGAAATTCATGTTGAAGGACTCAAAGTCAAACATCAATGAAATATAAAACATTTTATAATTAATAAACATGCATTTATTAAATAAATATGTACTGTACTGTATAATATTATGGAAATACTAAATAGAAAATACCTACATGAAATATTTACCTAAATTACAAAAATATATACAGATGTAGGAAGGTAGTGAAACTAATTAAATTTTTGTGGAGTAGTATTGAAGTATAAATATATTATTTATTAATTAATAAAAACAGTAAACCAAAAATTAGTGACAAAATTATAATTATTGCATATACATAGGGGAGACCGGGTATGGTTTGGACACTTCGATTTAATATTTTTCTATTTCTTTCTAAATATACCACCACGATGTATAATATAAACACTGGGTGGACTCTGTATCAAAATGTAGCAATATAGTACAGTAAATTAGCTCCAAAACTGGAAGATGCCAGTTTTTAGCACATCTTAATTCGTTCACAAATTATAGTGGATTTAATATTGTATTGTATTGAAAAAAATACTAAAACTTGTTAAAATTATTGCTAAACTAGGGCCTCCAGAAGTTTACAATAGTATACTTTTGATAGAAAAAAGTCTGTGGAATCGAATGCTTGAAACCGAAAGTCGATATTCTTATCTGTTATAAAGTTACAGTCGTTTTTATATATAATGAAAAAAAAATTGACCAAAGAAAATTTTGATTAATACAAATTGTATTCTCTACAACTCTCATTTGAATACTTTTACTCTACGTAAGATGGTTTCCGTGATATTAGCGAAAAACTGAGAAATCATACGATTCTGGCAAATTTGCAAACAAAACTCTGATAGGTCTGTGTTGAACTTGGGACGTTTATGCACTATGGCTTTCGGCAGGTTCAAAATCACTGCGTATCAAGTCGTGTTGTGCCCGTATCTTATTATAGCTATTAATATAACAAGAATATTATGCGATTTATAATAACGAGGATGTTGCAAAGCGACGAGGTGAAACCGTCAATTAGTTGACAATTCGCGTATTATGTAAGATTTTGATGTTATTATGGTTGTATCTAACGAATTAAGTCCGTAACTAATGAATTATAAGTATCTAACGTATTATAGGTAACTAACGTATTATGTTGTTTATAATAATCAATAAATGTTGCATATTAAAAAGTAATAACAGTTGATGATACGATTAAGAAAATAATTGCTGAATGAATTTTATGGAGCGCTAGAAAGAATGCAACGCGACGATGTAAGTAAACGAAATAATTATTTGTAGCAAATCTCCAACTAAAAATCACGGAGTAGAAAATATTTAACTAACTTCTCATAAAAGTTTGCTTGTAATATGAAGTAAATTGAAAAGTTTTTACATCCATATCCGACAAATAATATTGACCACACACCACAATTTATGAATAAAATTATAAATTCAGTGGGAGCACAAAAGTTCGCATATAAAACTTCCCGCACTCGTGTTTCCCGTTCATCATATTCCAGTGGCAGTCAAACTAAAACTAAACTTTATACTGGGTCACATGGCTTCTTTCCCCTCTCTTGCCACTGCTCCTGCCATTGTGAAATAATTGGCCACCAGGAGGAGAAATTGCCGGCCAGCTTAAGTGAATAAATGTGCACAAAGGGTTGAAAAATTAGCATACGCGCTACGTAATTCGAATTGCTTGTGCCAACATAAAATATGAAAGGACCCTCAGTTCTAAATCATGGGCCCGCCACAGTAATCATGGCGGCAATTTTTAACTTGCCCTTTTACATACAAATTGTCTTCCATTATCATAAAATTGTCATTTTTGTTTTGTTAGAAATTAATGCTTCTTGTGTGGTACGAAGAGATATTATGCGGATATTTAAAACGGTAATTATTATAAAGAGCTTGTGCATTATTTCATTTTTAGTTAAGGCTTACGATCTACGGACCCTGTGATCCTAAAGCCTATTTTACATTGAGCAAGCGCAACGGGCAACTGCAATCTTCAAGTCAGAGTTGAACAAGAAAATTGCAGAAGACATTTTTTCATTTTACACTGAGCAACATGCAATTGCTAAATATATGCATTTATTTCACAAGTTTGCCAATATTTTGTTACCAACTTCATATTGTGTTACTAACTTTATAGTTTTTTATGTGTCTCGTAGCTGTTCTTTTTGAACACTCTTTTTTTGACGTATATGTCAGGTTGGTAATATCATAACAGACTTAAAATAACTAGAAATAACTGTGAATTGCCTTGCAATCTTGAACGAATTTAGAACAAGTTGTATTTCATGCAACCCATTGCGGGCAAGATTGATTCAATGGGTTGAACATGCAATAATTCATGTATTACACTCACGTAATATTGATTCAGCTAGGTTGAAAGTTGCAATTGCAGCTGCAATATTGCTCAATGTAAAATGGACTTAAAGGTTTGAGCAACTTTTCAAAAAACTTAAAAAATTTACAAAATAGCAGTGCACAGCATCAAAATGTCGTTGAATTAATAGTTATTTATATAACAAGTGAGATAAGAGCATTATTACAGTTGAATGTGAAGAATTGCACGACGAGTGCTGTAATATGCTTTAGCCCACATTTGATATACAAAACTTTATCCCGGATTGCTCAAAATTATTAAAATTAATATTTTTGTTTAAACATCAGATTTTGACAATTATTTATAGATATCAATTTCTATAATTTTTATTTAAAATCAATGCAACAGGGTACATACAATTTGTTTGAAAGCAGGACATCCTGTCAGTTTTATTTTCAAACAAATTTTTAATTTGTAAATTTATACGTGATATTTATTTATTATTTGTTTATAAATTATTTATTCTGGGACAGTAATTCAAAATTGATTTATTCCAGGAATATTTAAGCAATAAATAGGTAGACAAGTATATTATAACATTGCTGTCAAATATTGACAAAAATCTTATTTTTATTAATAGTATCCATGGCTACGAACGAGTGAAGTAGAGTAAATGCGAGAGGTAATAGATAAAAGCACATCATATTACTTCACTAGTGAGGTAGATTACCTCACTCTAATGATGAAAATAATATGACTATTATATCACTGGCGTGGATTAAAATTATTATCGCCATTGTCATGCTGAAAATGTCACTTTATCAAATGAATTAAATTAATTAAATTCAATGAAGAAAATAGTGTCTTGGTGTTGAGCTACGTGGAGTCGATACCCTTCAAGGGTTCGTGCCAATTCTTTTTAGGGAAATGGCGTGATTTTATGTATGTAGGTATGTCTCCTTTCATATAATAGGTACCTACCTACATGCTATATTTGGATTGCAACTATTAATAGTATATTATTTAACGAGCAATAATAATAATTATTGCCATTATTTGCGAGTCAAATACGACGTTTTATCTACGACTTTTTAAATAAAGCAACATTTCTTATTTACAAATTTGTATTCATATTAACCTAACCTCAAAAAATTTACAATTCATCCGAGTAATTTTGACAGTTCGGAAGAATAAAGTACTCATTATTTAACAGTGTGAAATAATGAATTCATTATTTCATAATGTGTCCTTATGGAGGGGTTTATTATACTATTTTCACGTATATAATGAATACATTATTCTATTGTTGTAGATAAAGTATTTTTTTAATGTTCAATCAATTTCAAAAACCAAAACAATTGTGTCTGAGGGTACACTCCTTCTCTGAGTGCGCTATTGAATTGATGATTATTCAGAAATAACGACACTGAATAAAGCTCCTACCTTTGATCGTTTTGTAATTTTCGTTGGTAATAAATTCGAGACAGTCGAATTGTATTTTAATGATATTTATGCATAAAATATATTCATATTAAATTGTCATTTTTTTGTATTCTGTTTGATGTAGTTTTGATTTTACTCAAATAAAAAGTACTTAATGTCAATGTTTATTTAATAAGTATCACCGAAACTGATTTGTTCAGTTTTTATTTTTTTAGATATGAAATGGAAAATGGCAAAGAAAAATAAGATAGTAAAGGCAGTTATGTAAATATTTACATAGCTTCTTAGCATTAATGATGAAGATAGAAAAAGAATACATTTTGATAACACTCTTTAATTAATATTACCTTCACAATAATTAGGCATTGTGTATCGAGAAATAAATTATATATACATTACTCAATATTCCTACTATTGATCAAAATTAATTAATCAAATGGAATTTTGTGTAAAATAATTATCTAAAATGGAAATATATGATTAATTTGAATATTTGAATTATTCGCTGCCTTAATTTTGATGACATTTTCCTTAAAACCGAAACAATTTAGTTTGAAATTGCTTGTGATGATGCAATTACTGCAAATTTTAATTAACCTATGTAAGTAATTTTAAGTTATGAAACTATAAGTATAAATCAACTAATTAAAGTTGTTGAAATTAGGTATGCCAGTGAAATGAGTAGAATTTTTACATCCCCGTCCTTATCTACAATAAAATAGTGATTTTCACTCACATTTTAAAAATCTCCCGAGAAAGCAGAACGTGTTAGAATTTTGTTGAAATTAAATTTTACCATTTATATTAAATTCTAGATCCAATAGCTCGTCTACTAAATTTGACATGAACTCGTTTTGTTTTAATGGTTGGTATTGTTATAGGTTACCATACCTTACAATAAATTTATTATTAATCCTGGTAAAATGGATCTTGATATGCGAAATTAAATTTCAACAGAAAGAATTGATGGCCAAATGCGAGTGCAGTATCAAAAGTCTTTAAGGTCGCGCTTGAAACCGTTTCCAGACTGTCATTTTTATGCACTTTATCTGCATAAATTTCTGCAAATAGAAACAAGCAATAGGCATACATAATATATCAATAGAATCATTAGAGTTTCTAGATTGCCTTATGCTAAATAAGAATACCTGAAAATAAATATAATTTGCAGTAGAAGTGAAATTCATCAAATTGCAATGAATTTTATGTAAAATGAACTATTATTACAGACATCATTTTTAGAATAAGGCAATTAGGAATGTATATATTTTCATTGTGTAACATAATTTTTATTGTAGGTTAGGTTAGGTTTATCAGATATTTATGCAGAAAGCATGTGCAAAATGAGCCATGTAAAAGTTTTAAAGTGTCATTGACGTGGCACTAGTAGCTACAGAAAAAAAAAACATTTTTAAACATATAAACATATTATGACCTATAATAAGATTTTGACAATTATCGGGTTACAAACATTACCATTACAGACTTCGTGTTACGGTTTTTTCAATTTTAAACGCGTCCTTAAAAGAAATATTTTTAAAAATAATATTAGTAGAAACACACACGTAGACCCTTTTAAAATGACCATCATTCACGATTTATTAAATTTATTATTAAATACAATCTGCTACCTACCAACCTACCCACTTATTACATTTAGTAGAATAATAAATAATGGTAGCGAAGGAATTTTCTTGGCTGGAGGGTTGATCAATAAAAAACAACTGCCTTGGGATTCAGCCACAAAAATTTATTGGTGAACTACCCTCAACGTTTCGGCCCTGCAGGACCGTCCTCAGGAGCTATAACATTTATTAATTATTACATTGCGCAACAGAAACTAATAAAATATAAATTATAAAAAGTATCGGTTGCGTTAAAAATTGTATGTGATACATATTAAAATACATTATATTTAAATAATAAATTTTTAAAAATTATTAGTTTATGTTGTAATGTAATAAAAATCTTATGTTATTGTTGTGACTGAATCCCAAGGAAGTTGTTTTTTAATGATAATAAATAATGTTAATCAGAAAACGTAGGAAATTTTGTATCCATATCCATAATTTGAATGAGCTATCATAAACCTAATTCCAAAGAGAAAATTTTATTATCATAATAAATTCAGTTTACGTTGGGATTTGTGGCAATTATTTATGACAACTATAATTATTACAAATTACTACTACTGCCTTTATGAACGCATTTTCTTGTAGTAATGTAATATGACAAGAAATGGAACATTTTTACATTAATAAATTTTATGTGAACTGAAATAAAAACTTTTGTAATAATGATTGGTACCTAATCAACATACATAATATGTAAGAGTATAGTATGGTTAGGGATTGTATTTCAATATATTAACAACAGTGTATATTGGGACAAAAATATTTTTCACATAAACACAGTTATGCGCTATTTGATTCATATAGAAAAATTCTTGAGAAAAGAGTAGTGCATTTTTGTAATTCTTATCTAAGTGATGCAGTGTTTTTACGGTGACCGGACAAAACAGAACAATGAAAAAACAGAACATGAAAAAACAGAACATGAAAAAACAGAACATGAAAAAAAAGAACATGAAAAAACAGAACAGTGAAAAAACAGAACAATGAAAAAAGAGAACAATGAAAAAACAGAACACTGAAAAAACAGAACAATGAAAAAAGAGAACAGTGAAAAAACAGAACACTGAAAAAACAGAACATTGATAAAACAGAACATGAAAAAACAGAATATGAAAAAAAAATAACAATGACAAAACAGAACTCAAGAAGGGATTTGTTAGCTTTGATTAGTTTATGTCAAAAAAACGGAGTTCTGTTGGACTCAATTAGGGTTTTGTTAGTATTGATTAGTTTATTTTTTAAAAAACGGAGTTCTGTTGGACTCAATTAGGGTTTTGTTAGTATTGATTAGTTTATTTAAAAAAACAGAATTCTGTTGGACTCAATTAGGGTTTTGTTAGCTTTGATTAGTTTATGTCAAAAAAACGGAGTTCTGTTGGACTCAATTAGGGTTTTGTTAGTATTGATTAGTTTATTTTTAAAAAAAACGGAGTTCTGTTGGACTCAATTAGGGTTTTGTTAGTATTGATTAGTTTATTTAAAAAAAACGGAATTCTGTTGGACTCAATTAGGGTTTTGTTAGCATAGATTAGTTTATGTCAAAAAAACGGAGTTCCGTTGGACTCAAGAAGGGTTTTGTTAGCATAGATTAGTTTATGTCAAAAAAAACGGAGTTCTGTTGGACTCAAGAAGGTTTTTGTTAGCATAGATTAGTTTATGTGTTCTGTTTTCTCATGTTCTGTTTTATCAATGTTCTGTTTTTTCAGTGTTCTGTTTTTTCAGTGTTCTGTTTTTTCAGTGTTCTGTTTTTTCACTGTTCTGTTTTTTCATTGTTCTGTTTCTTCAGTGTTCTGTTTTTTCATTGTTCTGTTTTTTCATTGTTCTGTTTTTTCATGTTCTGTTTTTTCATGTTCTGTTTTTTCATGTTCTGTTTTTTCGTGTTCTGTTTTTTCATTGTTCTGTTCTTTCATGGAATCGTTTTTACATACCATTATTCAAATAGTCGACTAGAAATCAACCTTTGCCAAACTTATCATATTTCAATCATGTTTACCGGAAGGAATTTTCTTACCTGTAACAAAAAAATTATATACATTAGAATTTGAAATATTTGGAATAACAATTAATCAGGTAAGTTGTATATTAAAACGCAAAACAAAATCTACACAATTATACAATAATCGATTCATTGTTTTTATATCAATAAATTCATAAATATAATATACAAGTTTATCTATGACCATTGAATAATACATTCATTATGTATAGGTTACCTTTTTAAGATAAGCACCTCCATAAGACACACTATTGTATTATGAATTCATAATTCAACACGATTGTATAATAAGTGCATTATTCAACACAATTGTTATCATACCAAAATTGAAGGGAAGTTTAATATCTTAATGAATAAAAATTTGTAAAGAAATGTTTTAATTAAAAAGTCGTAGATGAAACGTTGTATTTGACTCATAACTCACATAATGGCAATAATTCACTCGGATATGATTATACACTCGCCTTCAGCTCGTGCGCATAAACTTCTATCCTCTTAAATTATACCTATATTATGTGCTCGTTAAATAATGTACTATTATTCTAAAAAAATACAAAAGAAGACCCAGGTTTATAAAGAATACTTATTATTTTAGGTAGGTACGTATAACGTATTGAAATAATAATGTTGAGTGAATTGTTAAAATAAACCAAATAATGTCTGTAGCTAAGATACATTGAAAGCATAAAACAAATTGAAAAATGTTTATTTATATCAAACTACTAAGCCTCTTAGAAACAGAGTTTCAGAATTTACTTCAGTCGGAAATACTATGAAAATAGATTTCTACATTATTTATTTATAAATCTACGATATATTTATTTTACTTTTATTCCCATTTAATTGGCAACAGATTTGTTGCAATTGTACACTGATTATTTTTCTGTGTTCATAACATAAGAGCCAAGTCCGTTGTTATTCAAATGTCTGTTGAATTTCAACGGTTTTGTAATGAGGTTAGGATTTGGATTTGTAAGAAGAAAAATTGGTTTCTAAACTGATTTCAAATTAAATTTCCTTGATACACAGTAAAACATAAATGAAACATGAAACGTTTGCAAAACAAAACATGTAATACAATAATCTGCATTATTGTTTGCGCAAAGCGATTTTATACACACAAAGACTTTGTTAATAAAATTATACACTGGTAAACAAAAAACAATTTTAGGAAAACGAAATTGAATTATAAATTTACAACGAAGCTCAGCAAAATAATTCTACTTCGGTTTTATATTTATGGGTCGCGGGCAAATAGCTTTAGAAATGTTATTGTATAGTTCGGTTCATTTTCATATTCTTGACTTTATAATTCCATCATTAGAGGCAACAATAGGCCAAAACTATATATGACAGAATAAATAGCAAAGGAAAATTCTCCTAATTTAAGGCATCTTAGTCTCACCTTAGGTATAAAATTGCATGCACGTACTCAGAAGAAAGTTATGCTGAAAATTTGTACTTGAGAAAATGCGTTTCAAGAAGACCATTATACAGGGTGATTCATCATATCTTGCTTTTTTAAAATGCGTGCCATTCAGTCTGTAGAGATCGTAGTGGGGAGAGAGTGATCTCATTCGACAGGTGCACTTTTAAAGTTTTGTTCCCCACCCGGTCGGTCGCCATCATGCGTTGAAGCACGGAGCAGCGTGTGTTTTCAGTTGAGTCGTACTTTTCCAATGGATGTTTCGAAGGAGTGGCCAGCCCGCTCGCCCGATTTGACTCCTTGTGATTTTTGTGCGGTTTTTTGAAATCCCGCTTTTACGTCAACAGTCCAAGGACCTTAAGGCCAACATTCGGGCCGCGATTGCCAACATACCCGCTGCCATGCTGGAAAGGGTTATGACAAACGCCAAGAAATCGGCTTATTCAGTGTATAGACAATGGGGGGCGTCACCCACCTGATATGATTTTGAAAACTGGGTGAAAAAACTTTAGATATGTACCTACATTATAAAATAAAAATTAAAAGTTTCTGATTTCTGAACTCGTGTATAATGGCTATTAATACAGTTGTACGAATTACGACACTCGCCATGGTTCGTATCCTAAATTTTTTATTCGCGTATAAATTGTTATCATTATAAACTCATTGCATAATATATAATGTTTAAACCAAATAACAAATCATTTTCTAATTATCTTCAGAAAGTACAAATTAATCCCACGCGTTATGAAAAAAGTGCAGAACTTTCAAACACTTAATCATAAACTTGTGAACCCATTAAACATTTCGCTTCATAAGTTAAACAAAAACTCATTTAGAGTACGCGCACTGAGAGAAAAAGCCATTGGCCACCTGGCGGAATCTCAGGGAGCCTTTGCTGAAACAGTAGGTTATATAGTTCCCCTGAGCAAATAATTATAATTCTATATTCCATCTTTTGTAAATATACAATTATGGTGCGTCAATAAATATAATACTAGAGCATGGATATTTGACACTAGTAATACAAAAGCATAGCAGGAAAACATGAAAAATAGATTAATTCAATTTTATTACTATTACAGATTTAAAAATCTGAAGTGGCCAGCACACAACCTTCCGCCATATCTAGACTTATAAACATATTATGTATACGTACATTCCGGTGCCCATTTCACGTTTGATGTATCTATCTATTGTGGGTTATCTATGCTTAAAATGGGTAACTTGAGAGTGTGTATGTAAATTTCATAGCTGTGTGCGTATAAATTAAATACGTCATAGCAATAGACCCGCGAAACTTTATGAATGAAAAGTGCAAACTTTTAAAATAATTTTCACTCCAAAACTCATAAATATAAATATACTCATATATTTTATCTATGCAATAAAATCATCAACTTTTTTTTGGACAACCCTATTGCCTACTTTTCGCACTAGAACTACAATAATTATTACAAGTTAAACCTATGACCAGTGGCGTACCACATTATTTTCGAATTTAATACTGAATATCTTGTTTCAATTTAGTTTTAGAATAAGGATAATTTTAAGAATTATTTAAGGTTGCTATAGCAGTGACTAAAAAGGGTTTCTGCGTATATGACGTCGGTGACTTTTTCTCTCAGTGCGCGTACCTACTTATCAGTTCGCAGTTCTGCATCACTACGACAGAACTTTCAGCGCTGAAAATGTCCACTCTAAATCGACTCTTGTTATTTATTGCACTTGCGGCTTGTACGCTCGACCGCCGTCTTTGACAGCTGAACGATTAGCTTCGGCCAGTGCCGTAGATACCTAAGATTTCTCTGTATTATCTACTTATGTATTCTATATTCCATCATTTCCTGGGAAGGCTTAAATCTGTCCTATACATTTGATACATACATCATATCATACATCCGTACAAACACTCTCTTACATAATATACAAAAGCTTTACCCAATACGGGCTGTAAAAAGAACCAATAGTAAAGCATGCTTTCATTTTATACAGGGTGGTCATAAATTTAAGGATAAGTAGTATGGCATATGCAGATTTTTTTTTAATCGCAAAATTAATTTCCATGTTTCCCACTGCCACGGTGAAGTAATTATTGTTTTATTAAAAATAATTAAATTTTGTTTGTTTATTTTACTAGTATTTCGTAATTTATGATGTTGATTACTTACTTCTAGTGTTTGTGCTTAATACGAAAACGAATCCAGTGCAGTACTACAAAAATGCTGCAGGTAAACTACCCATAATTTTTCGAATTTAAAAAAAAATTGCGTGTATTCCTAATTGCCTTATTCTAAAAATTATGTCTGTAATAATAGTTCATTTTGCATAAAATTCATTGCAATTTGATGAATTTTGCATTGTATTTTTTCATTTCTACTGTAAATTATATTTATTTTCAGGTATTCTTATTTAGCATAAGGCAATCTAGACACTAATGATTCTATTAATATATTATTTATGCCTATTGCTTGTTCCAATTTGCAGAAATTTATGCAGATAAAGTGCATAAAAATTACTATCTGAAAAGGATTTCGAGCGCGACCTTAAACGATTTGTTTTCACATAATTTGTATGCATATACAAAAACTTTAGCTGGCATATCATTTATACAAAATATGCATTTGACATTATAATATTAGCTTTAATTATTACAAGTACAAATCAATAAAACTTTGCAGGTATTTATAGAATAATCTTCCATATCTCTTAAACAATTCATTTTTAACCCATACTTTGACAACTTCTGGGTATACCGCAAATATTAAAAATTTGTTTTTAACAGCCTGTATACATACAAATATGACAAAACCATCAAATTTGGGTCATAAAAGCCCTAATTTTTACTTCTCGGCAAAAAATTAACTGCTCGATTTTTGGCTTGATTCCTTTTTATATGTTTTTTCAGGTAATGACATACATGTTTTATCATATAACAAAATTTCAATATTATTTATAATAGGGTTATGCACCAACATTTTTTTTTCTTTTTCTTAAAATACAGGAAAAACTATATTGTACTGTGAAAACATGAGTGGAAAATTCCTATTAATAAAGAAGATATGAATTTTTAAAGTTTTAATATTCGAACGCTGACGTCATCCCTGTAGGTTTTTGATTGGTTGTGGCTTTCAAACGATGGGCCATACAAGGTCAAAAATTTAAAAGAAATAATTGATTAAAATATATATTTGAAGGAAGATACAACGTATCATAATGATAAAAGTAACTCAAAGTGAAAAAACAAAAACATTGTCAATAATAATGATTAAAATGTTAGTCCAGTAACAGAACAGTTTGATGTTATACTAGTGCTGACATCTAGCGCTATGTGCAGGTGTTGACAGCTGACAGATGAAAACAAAAACAAATGGTTTATTTGTACTAACTCGTCAAAAACCACCCAAAACTAAATTTGTATACGTGTGACCAGCAACTTAGAAGAAAGGAAGAAATGGTTTGCTGCTATTTTTGGTAATGCAGCAGAGTAGGAATTATATTTTCACATTCTCAATAGATTCAAACACTAATAGTAGAGGCAATATTAGACAAAATACGAAAAATATAATAAAAGACAAACAAATATTTCTAAAACACATATATTTAGACGTTTCTCTTATAAAATTCCTAAGCCTGTAGTTGACACTGACAGTTGATTAGGCATTCACCCCGCACCGCTCACCCTACGTCTCTTCTTTTCATCATGTTCTCTGCATCCAATCAAAACCTTACAGTTCTGACGTCATGGCTTATTACAATCAAAGTTTATTCGCTCGTAACTTTTAAACGAAATGGTTTTTAAACATTATTTTTTCACTATTATTCATGATTTATTAATAAGTTTGTATTCTATATACTAATATCTCTTACTTTGATTACGGTGCATAACCCTATTTGAATAGTAGTCCATTTAAATTGCCGCCACTGGTCTTGATCATCATCAGCGGATTTCAGCCCCAGTATCAGGCACTCCTCCGTCGATTTATGTTCTGTGAAACATGTCTCTGCTGCGTCCGGTTTCGACATACTTCCGGTAATATATCGACACTTTAGAACTATGTGACGATGGTTGCGATTAAAACGGAGAGCAAATGCCTGTTGTAAGCTTAAGCAGAATGATGCCATTTCTAAACGTTACAGCTCCAACTTTCAAGATTTCCCAGTTTCAAACTGTGCCGAGATTCTCAAGATGTCGTGCTGCAAACTCCTTTGTAAAGTTTATTATTTTCGGGTAAGTGACTTGGACAGCGGAATTGTTAAACTGTACTTATGTATTATGTTCATTGTGAGTAGAATCATTGTAGTTTCGAAATTTGGGTAGACTGGAATTTACGCTGGAATTCGTTTAAATGACATGTTAAGATTCATCGGATGCGATTAACAAGTATTTTAACTTTGGGATCCACTTAAATTATCTTATTGACGGACTGGAATTTCAATGAAGATAAGTTTTACAAATTATTTTTACCTCCCGCCTAAAAGGGAGGTATATAAACCGATATCGAGATTTTTGTCAATAAGCACGTTTTAGTATTCTTAGAACCTATTATAAATTGGATAATTTTACCTACGATTTGTAAATCACAAAATAGAAAAATAAATTGAAAACAAAAATTAAAACGGCAATGTGACAGCTGGACGGACGTGTCTGTAGAGTTTTTGAAATGTTAGTGACACCATGTGGGACCCTTTAACCGTACTGGCATCATATTTAAAGAAATATAGTAATAATTAGACAATCTTATGTAATTAAGGTATTTATAAATTAAAATATATCTATTCAACAAAGAGCTGAGCAGATTAATGAAATTTAAAGTTTATTACATAATTTAATTATAATTAAAGTCCATACTAAGTTCAAATATTACAATATCCATGCGGGAGGTTATGTGTTGGCCACATCAGATTTTTTATAGTGCATTAAGAATTACTTGCTTCAATTAAAAAATTAATTAAAAATTTTGTGAACCAAAATAAATAAAAAAATCTCTCGCTTACCTGTAAAGTATTGGAATCATGCTAAAAATCGGGTAGTGAGTTTTAAGTGGACGAGCACGAATTAAGGTCCTTACAACACATTTTTGATACTTTCACGATGATGTCTGTGTGTGTATGTGTGTATGTGTATGGATGTGATCAAGGGGGAACGTGTAAATCCACCTAACCTTTAACGCTTTAACTTTATTCATTTCATTTCAAAAACAAGTTTATTTGTATTTTTAAATCCTAATCTAGCTTAAAGTTGAATAAGCTTTTAAATGAGGTAACCAGGGGAAATAAAATGTAAATTACAATTGAATGACACTTGTAGGATACTTCAGAGTTTGCTCAAATTTTAAACATAATTATTTAGGTCTAAAGGGTCCTAAAGTTAGAGACTCATCATTAATTTAAATTGAGTCTTAGTATTCTTTAACTAAGAAAACATTTCTATTAGTACTTAACCAAATAAAGACAAGAACAAAAATAGATGAAAAATGCCAACCACCGCTTTTATTTTTAATTCATATATTTGAAATAATTTCGTCAAAATTGAATAATATATTGTATAAACCACGTGAGATACGAATGTTTAGTCAAGAGAAGAACTCGTCCTTCGGGCTCGGGGGCTAAACTTTCTTCTCTTGAATAAACATTCATGTATCGCACTTGGTGTATAAATATATATTAAACATACAGCTACCAGTTATTCAGTTTATTGTTTTTATATTACTCTTTTATAAATTAAGTACAAACAAACAATAGGGATGTTGCATAAAAAGTGTAATCAAATTTCATGGCTGGAGTGGATATAATTTTAAAAATAATGCACATACCCTATACTTATAATAATAATAATAATAATAATGCTTTTATTTCCGTTGACACAAATACAGGCGTATGTAATAAGTCAAAAAACAATAGTTGATACAAAAAACATTTTAAAATAAATAAATATAAAATAGTCACGACATCACGAATCTAGAAATTCTTTTACATTATAAAAGTTTAAAAAATGGTACTATTAGCTGATTTAATTTCTTCGGGAAGGTTGTTAAATATACCTACCAACACCTTTTGCATACTAATTACATCGAATGAATTTTCCATTCTAAAATGCGCGAACGTAGCATATAGGAAGAGAAAATCTGCGAAGAGGCAGTATTTCTTGTTTTATATGAACAGCTGAAACTGTCGACTTTGCATGGCAAGGGAACTTCCCATGCACGAAATATCTCCCTGCAAACCTGCAACGAATGCGGAAGTCTGGAGCAAAAATTTGCGACTCGCGAAATAAAGATAAAGTGATTGTTATAGCTCTATTGTAAGTTATGGTGCTTGGATGCTTTAATATTCGGCGAAAGATATGAATTTATGAATGCAGAAAACTCTAAATTTTACTGATTTTTCATGTAATCAGCTGTTTATTAGAGGAAGACAGAGGAGATTGTACAGTCGGTTCGTCAGCAACTTGTATCAATTTTCCGATGCGTCAATCATTACCTGAAAATTTCTCGAAAAGGAAAGAAATCTTTTGCAATTTTGTATTGAGTAACGTTGTCCCTTAATAATATCACATGTGCATTAAATCTTTCCGGTAATTTTTTGAGTGCTTTTTCCTACGTCTTAATTAGGCCGAGTGGTACACGAGAACTAATTACTTTGTTGGAATACCCACGATAAAAAATTTCCTGGACATGAATTAATGCGCGAGTGCATATTCGGTAAGAAAATCACACAGACACCGCCGCTCTATTTTAAAATTCTTTTTACAATAGAAACTTGAAATATTTACTAAATTTGTATTTAACATTAATAAATATGTATTATTTACCTTATTAATTGCTTATTTATACTCAAAATAACAATTTAACCAATATTTATTTTAATGTCAAAGTGACAGATGACAGTATAGTTTCCGCTTATTAATTTCAGTTACTCCAGTACTAGTAAAAAATTTCCGAGAAAATTTTTATATATCCATGGTTACTTACTATTATTGTAATCAATTCATCCATTGGCTGTTATTTGTGTCATGCGATTTTCAATAATATTTTTGCCTCTCGCCTAATATTCTATAAGGGAGGAATTGTGACGGGTCAAAATTTCCGAGTGGAAGTTTTCAGTGAAAGCACGTTTTAGGATCCATAGAATACGAATAAAAAAAATTCGAGATGATCTAAGTGTGTGTGGGGGGAAGGGGTGTGCGTGTGTGTGTGTGTGTGTGTGTGTGTGTGTGTGTGTGTGTGTGTGTGTGTGTGTGTGTGTGTGTGTGTGTGTGCGTGTGTGTCTGTGCGTGTGTCAGTCCGTGTGTTGACGCATATAACTAAAAAAATATCAAACATTTAACAACCAAATGTCATTGCGATTTTCTTACCGAATATACATTCGTGCATTAATTTATATCCAGGAAATTTTTTATCGTGCATGCGAACAATGTAATTAGCTCTCGTGTACCTACCACTGGGAGCTAATTAAGACGTTGTTGGAAAGCACTATAGAAAGAATTAATGCACATGTGATATTTTAAGGTAAAATCTCATTTGTTCCTGGAAATATTGTCTAGTAGCTGTATTTCCTAAAATATTTCTGTAGACATTTTTATAAACATCATTTTTTAGAAATAATGCTATACTTTTTTCAGAATATCTAGAAAATATTATTGCGGTGCAGTGCTGCAATACAAATTGACATATTGAACAAATTTTCGGATAGGTAGATAATAATCCATGCACTTGGGATATTACAAGTGAAATTATTTTGCTACCAATTGCATCAACAAAATTTCGATGAGTATAAATCCATTCATTACCTTCAGGTAAATAATTGTTTGTGTGTATAAATTTAATTTCCAATTATTTTCGTAATTGCCTTACAATAATTATTTACATATAATTTACTGTTATGAAACGCATCAGGCATAACTGTGTTTTTCAAAGATATAAATATTTGGTTAGCAGATTTTATATACATTTCTTGTACGTTTCTTGTACTTAAGCCATATCTTCTCGTATATTTGAAAATAAAATGTTTATTTTGTTGCACGTACCGTGATGGAATGGAACATAAACTAGAAACTTAGCTGCGATTTACTGAAAACAAAAAATGTTTTGCACTGTTACGAACGACTCTCAAGACAGTAGGAAATAAAATATCTTGTGTTAAACATAAATATACTCTTAAGCTAAGTTTACGTGCACCATTGTCACCGGCAAACGTTGCCGCCGTTGTTGTATTGCTTCGCCATTGCTTTTATTCCGTTCGACAGTTCTTAAATGGGGTACTTGCATGGTACTGAAAATTAGATTTTTAACACTATAATACTATAAACATAATGTTAGGTCTAAAACATTGGTAAAAATACAAATTTTATTTAAAAGAAATTATATGTTTTTTAGTAAATTGAGAAAGAAATTTGACTGTTTTGCATTGAACATATGGCAACTTTCTACGTCACACCATATTTTCATTTATTATTTTAGGGCTTGTTAAAATATAAAAATATGGGTCCCAAGTTTTTATCTCTTCTTCAAAAATATTCAATAAAGAAAATCATGCAAGTAGCCCATTGTCAATTGAACGGGTAATGTTGTTGTATTTTTATTTAAGTGCAATTGAGGTGAAACATATTTTTCTAACTATGTGACCTTGATCTAATTTCTATTTTGTTTCGTATTGACTTATCATAAATGTGTATACATAACATAATCAATAAAATTACATTACAATGACACTTTACTGGTATTATGAAGTGACATTGCGGGACTATTCTATCAATTGTCCTACTACCAACAACCTTTGATTATAATTTTTTTTTTAATTATAAAGTTTATCAAACACCTCTTAATAAAAACATCATTACTATGGTGATTTTAAACAAGCAAAGTAAAAGATTGCTCACAAATGGTTTTGCTAAAAATTTTACCAACTAGGTAATAGGTAAATTGTTACTTTGCTTGTTGGAAATCACCATAGTAACGATGTTTTTTGTTAGAATATTTTTTGACAGATGATTTAACCAATCATATTGCCTAATGATGACGTAATGCAACTAATAGAATACAAAATGTAAAATGATGTAGCTGACTACATATTATGTAGATTAGATTTTATTTCGTTACGTTAGTTACAATAAATAAATTTAGCAAAATGAGTCGTTTTGGTAGTGTTCTTAACAAGAAAAATATTCTTTCTAAATACCATTCGCGATAATAATTTTTTGAGAGAATTTTTGTCTATTCCACGGTAACTTTTATTGCAATTTAACTCCACAAAACATCACGGAAAATTTCCCTCAACTATACGTTTCGGGAAATTGTCAGATGATGTTTTGTATCGGGAGTGAAATTGTTAGAAATAAGTTGGCGTGGAAACGACAATTCTCTAAAAATTATCATCTCTTATAACGTTATAACATAATATTTTTAAAATATTTAAGCAATTATTAAGAGGTCTTGGATAAAACGTTATACTTCACACGGAGGCAAAAAGATAAATCTTAGCTCAAGAGGCCGAAGGCTGAGTGAGATAATTTTCTCTTTGCCTACTAGTATAAAGTAAATAACTATAATTTATTTTTTTAAAACGCTGGACAAAAGTGGAAATGAAATTATGTACGCGTCTCACTTGCAAATATGTTCTAGCTGCTGAGCTTATTGAGTTAAGGAGTCTCGCTCCTTCGTCGCTCGCCTCCCAAAATTTTCAGCTCACCCGTAAAGATTAATTTACTACGCTACGTAAGAAACTATTACGGTGCTGACGGCAGTCAAGACCGACAAAAATTAATAGTTAATTAGGTACATTATAAGTGCGAGGTTCTATATTAAAGTACGACGCGAAGCATAGACATTCGGCCAATCGAAAAAATTAGATAAAACTAAGAGAGAAATTAAATTACTCATTGAAAATAATAGAATGCACATTTAATATTGCAAGAAAAATTACATTTTTGTCATTTTGTCCCTAACACTAATTACATCTAAAATTAAAATATATTCTTAGAATAATTGGCAATGGTAGTAAAGTAAAATTATAACCTCTTCTACGGTGTAAAACCTCTTTACCGCTAATTACCGTTATGGACTATAGTATAAAATTTAGGTTAATTGTTTAGAAGATTTATATCAGGTTGCGATTCTTGCATCGCTAATGAAACGCTTTTGTATTGGATGAGCCATTCGGTAATGTATTCTCTCTAGTGCAAGTGCTCAACGATCAACGTTGCCACGCTGCACCACTTGATTTTATTCTTTCATCATAGAAGTAAAAAGACGAGCAAAATAAAATTTCAGGAAAGAGCAGCAGCGAATCAAATGGTTAAAGGTTAAAGGAAAGGATAATCCATTATCTAGAATATTTAAAAATATACTTTATGTAATAACGATAAAATCATGTATAATTTTAGTGTAGTCGTAGTGTCCATACTTTTACGTTGAGAATACAGTTAAAAGACATAGTTTTAAGAGGCCCGTCTATTACCTAAAATCCAGCTGAAAATATACTAACGTATCGAGTGTTTTGTGGTCTGTACAAGAATGGTAAAATTTTATTTCAACAAAGATTTAATATAAAAAGAATGGATCTACAGATGTGCCTTTTTAAAATTTTGATTAAAAAATTGTACATAGAAATTAATTTTTTAAATTTTAAAAAGGGCAAATCTGTAGATCCATTCTTTTTATATTAAATGTTTAGAAAAACATTATCCTGAAGTCAATAATAACCTGACAGTTTACTCGCAACGAAAACACTTTTATAAGATTTTTCAACTTCAAAATGACATTGCATAGTTAGGATGCGGCGAAGTACGAGTTTCGCGCTGGTTTCAGGGAGCCCTAGTAGTGGAGAAAAGAGTAGAACGAAAAAAAGTAAAATCAAAAGTATTCTAAGAATTCAGTAAATACGTAAATATTTTAAATGCCAAAAATTTTAAAAAACTATATACCTAAACCAGGCTCTGGAAAATAATTTCACCTACTTAAATTTAAAATTATTTTGCCAAAAAATGCACATTTCCCGTTTTTATGCAAAATTGTTATTTACTTGTGGGCAAAGTAAGGAATTATCCATAAGGGAAAACTTAATTTTCTGGAGTGGATCATTCCTTTTTGTCCACGTGGGAAGTATAATGTTTTATCAAACACCTCTTAATAACTGCTTAAATATTTTAAAAATATCAAGTTCCAACCTAAAACATCGTTATGGTGACTTCCAACAAGCAAAGTAACAATTTACCCACAAATGCGTACAAGTTTGATCAAAGTCACTAGTGAGCAATCTTTTACTTTGATTGTTTAAAATCACCATAGTTATGATGCTTTTATTAAGAGGTGTTGGATAATAATATATTATACAACGACGCTATAATGGATGCTATTATTTCTGAAGATGAAGTTTATAACACGAGCGAGTAAAGCGAGCGAGGGTTTTAATCATCTGAGGGAATAATCGTCATTATAGCGAGTTGTATACTGTACTTCATCTACGACTTATATATTTCGTACAAGATTTTAAATAAATAAACACCAATACGCAAAAATTTTGACATTTCCAAATGTCAATTCTCTATCACCATAGTTACATTTTTAAACCTTGCAATGTTCTAATAGTATTTTGTGCACCTAGGGAGGGAAGCGTGCTATTACTCCCGCGGGCGAAGCGGCGGTCCGAGCGAGGGCGCCGGCTTCGCTCAAGGGTGTAATAGCTATTACTCCCGCGGGCGAAGCGGCGACCCGAGCCGAAGGCGAGCCGCAGGCGAGTCCGAGCGAGGGCGCCGGCTTCGCCCAAGGGAGAAATAGCCTTCCCTCCCGTGGGACACACAATATTTTACGTCACGAGGGCCTCGAAATCACCTTTCTTGCAATGTTTTCCTCCCGCCAGTACCGGGAAGAAAACAGTGTTTTCCTCCCGCTCGGGAGGAAAACAAGTACGGTCCTCCCGAGCGGGAGGGAAAACTCGCTTCCCTCCCTCCATTAGCAAGAGGCAAACACTGCTTTCCTCTCCTGAGTGACGTAAAATAATAATTTGCACGGAGAAACTGATTCAGGCAAAGTAATTTTTTGATTTGTGCAGAGGAGGGAATACTGACTATTATTCCCTGGTATTATTCCCTGTGGAACTAATATATGGCGTTATGTAACAAACATCACACATTTAATGTTCATGTTATACATTAGTCGTAGATAACATAAATTAATAACTACAGAAATCAGAATCTATCAATTTCCCTCGCTCGGACTCGCCTGCGGCTCGCCTTCGGCTCGGGTCGCCGGGAACTAATATATGGCGTTATGTAACAAACATCACACATTTAATGTTCATGTTATACATTAGTCGTAGATAACATAAATTAATAACTACAGAAATCAGAATCTATCAATTTCCCTCGCTCGGACTCGCCTGCGGCTCGCCTTCGGCTCGGGTCGCCGGGAACTAATATATGGCGTTATGTAACAAACATCACACATTTAATGTTCATGTTATACATTAGTCGTAGATAACATAAATTAATAACTACAGAAATCAGAATCTATCAATTTTAATCTCAAGATAATTTAGTGGTAAAATTTGTTCCCTACGAAATATTGTATGGAATATGTAAACTAAATTTTGTTTCTTACCTACAATATATTATTTTTTAAATGTGTATGATTATAAGGGATGTTAGGGGATAGACAAACGCAATATATTTTCGTAAATCTATTATAATCCTTATTAAAATATTTGCATTGAATAACAACTTTAATCTATCTGTCGGATTCTACTAATCCTAGAATCCTACTGATATTGAGCGATTAGCAATAATCCTTTGTTCGTATAAAAATAATCCTTCATCCAGTTCCAATAGTTCAACTTATAAATGGCCTAATCATCTCCAATCACTTAAAACAGATGAACCAATAATGTGATTCAGCTTTTTGTTTTAGTATTTTTCTCTTTCGTTCAATTCTTACAGATTAATTTGAGTTCTGCTTTGTGTTTATGGGCTACATTACTCTTCGGGGGTAAAAAACGGAACACTTTTGTCTAAAAGTCTAACGTAACTCCAAGAATGGATTTTAAAGCTTACCATAGTTGCTGCCGTAACTAGACCATTTTTTAACCGCAGCACAAGAAATCCACTCAAATATATCACTTGCTAAAAATATTTGCGCTGAACAGTTTCTAAATTGAAAACAATCAAACTTAAACTTAGACAACTTTGTAGACTACACAATATTACTTCATTACTCGAACCTAGTTTTTTTTTTATGAAAAGTTTAAAACAAACTTAAAACATGACACTATTGTTTTACATAGTAAGTACTTTCTCATTTTACTGCAGTCGGCATGGATTTAATTATATTTAATCTGACTTGCAACGCAACTTGCACTTTAAAATCACTTTATTAATTTCCATGTATTAAAATTTGTTTAATTTTGCAATGAACTAATTTAAAATACTATATCAGTTTCATACAGAGCCAATCAAGTACATTTCTAAATTTAGGTTTGACAATTGGATTAATAGTTATTATTTATACTAGTAGTACTATAGTATGTACTATACTTCGGGGGGAAAATTGAACGTGACGTGCTGAGATGAAATAAAAAGAATTTTAGAAAAATTCTTTAATAGCATATTTTATTAAATCAGCATTATTAAAATGAATCAACTACACCAGACATTTTATTAGACGTAGTAGATTCAAATAAATTATTTAAAAAACTATCTACTCTTGATACCTACAACCACCCTACAACTAATAATGTTCACTGTACTCTAAATAAGTCAAATTATTCTTGCAAATTTTCCAAAAATATACCAATAATTTTGTTCCCGAAGTATAAGTAGTCTAATGAATGTCGAGAATTAGTTTTCGAGGCGCCTGGCGAAGAAAATAAGTTCGTAATTAATAAATGAGTATTTTAAAGGAATATCTCATTAATTAATAAATAATTAATTTAATTTTAATGTATGAAGTCTATCCGTCATCAATTATTAAAGAAGCAAAATTTCATAAAACGCAGAAACACGTAAATATTCGAGAAATATTCGACATAAAATCTCAGCTGGAATTTTTATACAGGTGTTTCAGGATTAAGTAGCCTAACTGAAAATTAGGCATTGTTCAATGTAATCATTAATAGTTTTAAAATATCATTTAGGACTAAAATATTTCGATAGAAAAATATTTTCTCTTGTAAATAATACTCCTAAAAATAGTGTCATAAAACAAGGTAATATGCAGTGGAACATAAAGGATTTTTACAAAAAAAAACTTTGTGTTTTTAAGGTTAATTTTGTTTTAAAATTTCATTCGCCTTTTGTTGATTAACATTATTTGTCGTGCAATTTAAAAATAAAAAAAATGTTGGCATAATATTTTTGTTGATATATCGACACGATACATTAACGACTATATAACTTCATTTTCAAAAATTCAGTGTACGTGTTATCCATTCAAAGTCCTTTAATTTGCCCTGATTGCCAAATTTTGCAGAAATTTGAATGAATTAATTACAAGCAGCACGTAGCACTGCAAACAAAAGGGGAATATTACCCTAGTTTTGTTATCTACACAAAATTTTGGCAAAGCTGAGCTAAATAAAACAAAACTTTAATAAGCTGACACCAAACGTAGGTTCATGTCACTGCTACCCTGTTACTTTATATCGCAAATACTGAAAAAAACACAAACTAATTGTAAGATTGGATTTGAACTATATGAAATATAAAACTGGTCCTGCATATACAGAATGTTCCACAACTTAGGACAAAAAATTATAGGATACTGAACGACGTGCTGATCATGAAACAAAAAGATTTTTTAAATTCGTAAAGTTAAGAGGCTCGTCTACCTTTTTGTCCAATTCCTAGAATACTCGCGATATTACTTTTTTTCTATTTCACTCTCTTCCCCACTACTAAGGCTGTCCAAAATCAGCCTGAAACTCGTACTTTCCCGCATAGTAGCTTTGCAATGTCATTTTGAAGTTGAAAAATACTGTTAACATGGCTCCAGATTCCCATAATAACTTCTGTATTTTTTAAAGAAATTAAGTAAAACAAAAATTATTCGAAAAAGGAAGCTTAGCTGCATGCTTCTTGTTTTTTAAATTTTTCTTGCCATTTATAGTGACCGAAAAAATAATATCAAATAATGACAAAAAACCGCAAAAAACGTCATTTTAAAATATTTTTTACTTCAAATTCCTAGGCCAAAGACAAAAAATTTAAAAAAAGACATTCTTTGTTAATACACTCATATGTAAAATCATCATATATTTCAATTAAAATTAAAGTAAACGTGGGAGACGTACACCTCTGTAACACTGTAAAATTTTAGGGTAGATGAACACCTTAAGGGTAGTTTACTTGACGTGTGTACATTGTAAATTGTTAGTATGACTTTTTTGATGGTATATTTGATAATTTGACATTTATTAGTATTAGACATTATGTAAACAATTACTTTCATTGTAGAAGATTTGAAAAAAAATATTAAAAATAACTATCGACCATAGTGGCAAAAAAATGTTTGCTTGAAATACGATGCAATATTTTGCGAATTTAAAAACAATTATTTTTGTTTCATGATCAGCACGTCGTACATTATACATCCTTTAACTTTTTGTCCTAAGTTGTGGAACACCCTGTACAACTAAATAATTCATATTTACATGGTTTGTTGTCGCACATATTTTAAATTCTATGGACTTGGACTAATATACGCTATAATAAAGTACGTAATATTATAAGCTACTTAGTCTTAGGCCTCATTTCCACCGACTATTTTAATGCTTAAGAACTATGTTTAATGCTTAAGTACTAAGAGCAACGCATAAGAACAAAACTTTGCAAACTCTAAACATAAGGCGTAATGCACAAGCATAATGATTGACATGTGTCATATTTATTATTTATTTCGAGTTGTCAGTTTCTGTCTATTTCTAAATTTGGAAAGAAATAATTTACTTACGAAATTAACAGTTCTTCCATTCCTTAATACCTCCAAAATGCTGATAATGATTAAATTACAAATATTCGACAACAAATGTCATCTCTGTCGAATTAGTCCTTAAACAAAATAGGTGGAAATGGCCATCTAATAAATAATCACTATGCATTACGCCTAACGCACTAATCATTATGCATTAAGCACTAAAACAGTCGGTGGAAATGAGGCTTTAGGCTACAACTATAATTATAATTGAAAATAATTAGTAAGATCATGTTGCATACATTAATTTTTAAGTGTATACGTTAACTGAATTGATTATATTATAGCATAATATACAATACATGAACTTAAACCCAAATTGCTTCACAGAAAAGATGCTTTTTCACCCGTCCCAAAGTCCAAAGATTAGCCCTGTCCGTAACATGGGTAACTACTTTCACCTAAATAGAAACTCGAATGGAATTTTAATGACTTAAGTTGAAAGGAAACAGAGCATCACACGTCGCATAATACATACTAAAAGAATCTTCTTGTTAAGAAAATCCTGCTTACCATGCAGAAAACTTTATCTAGGAAAATAGTCATTTTCCTTTTTTGTTTCACTTTGTTGTTGCCACGGTTGTTGTTACCTATAGTTAGCAAGATTTCAAATTTGTTTTATAAGTAATACATTCTCTTTTAATATTAAAACGAGTAAAAATAATTGATTTTAAAATTAAGATACTAATAAATGTAAAAAACATCTATCGAAATTTTTCATTTTTAAATTCGTGAGCATTGGTTGCAAAATATGATCGTAAATTTTATTTGTGTGCCAATGTGCCACAAAAAACATTAATAAACCAAATAGAACTTGGGTATGCCGTGAAATAGATACATGGATTTTTCTGTGCCCAATAATGTTCGTTGTTTCGATTGAAAATGCCAGAATTTAAAAAATAAGTGTCCTCAACTTATAGAATGCAATTAATAGGTAAAATTATTGATTTGTGTAGTTTGAATATTAACCCATCTACAAATTATTGATCTCCGCATATTATCATTGGGTCGTAAAACCTGAGCAATTTCGAGGGCCCAAGAATACAGTATACAGGATGTTTCTATACATCTGCACGCAACTTTAATAGGATAGGTATATAATTTGATGTACTGATTACAGAAAAGTAAGATTTTTTCAAAATTCGAAAAAATAAGAATTTAACTGTTTATTTATTAATTATTATATAAAAAGTGACTATTTGTAGATAGTCTGATACTATTTATAATTTTATTTTATTAATAATATAATAAATATACAGTTAAATAGACGTTCTAACCAATGGAACTCATATTTTCTCTACCCTTATTTTGCGAATTTTGAACAAATCTTTCTTTTCTGTAATCAGTATATCAAATTATATAACCTATTTCTTGCATGCAGAGGTATAGAAACACCATGTATAAAATACTTTGAAAATACAATACCTAATTATAATAATTCTAAAACTTTTTGTAGATATTTATTACAAAGTGAGCATGTCTTTTCATTAACATTAATGGTGTTTTATTAAAGCGAGTAATTAAATTAGATAGCAAACAAACAAATAGTAGGTATCTAAAAATTTAAAACTTTGTATGCTTACTTTTGTTGTGAACAGTCACATGAGATTAAAAACAAAAATATATTATGTTTTATCTTTTATTCATTAAAAAGAAAAATGCGGGATCAGGATTTTAAATCCGAAATTATATTTACCCTTCAAAAAAGTGTTTCCATTTTATTATTTCCTTCCCAAAAACGTCAAATAAGTATCTATTCAACTTAACCCAAACAAAATATTCGTGAGTAATTTGCAATTCAAATTAAAAATAGTACAGTACAGAGCCATATAACAAAGTTAATGCGGGTTTAAAAATTAATTAAATCCTTTCAATTCTGGCTATCAAAAAGGTTACTTCATTATTGTCTGCTTTTAATTAATGAATTTGTGATGAAATTATATTAAATTTAGAATGTTTTAGTTCGTTTTAGTTAGGATTGATCTTGTTATGTATGAAATAGCTCTGAATGTCTGAAAATTGTTTGTTAAAATTTAAATATAGTATTTAAAACTCCAACTGCGACCCTTGAATGCCAAAATTATCATTTTAAAGTATTATTCCTTCGCAAAGAAAATAATATCTCTTTTGTCGATAAAAGAGCATGTTATCTTTAATCAAATGTAATCTTTTAATCAACACGAATTATTATTTATATATGATGCTTTTACATATGAGTGTATTAACAAAGGATGTCTTAATGCTTCAATATTTTTTGTCTTTGGCATAGGAATTTAAAATTACATTTTTTGCGGATTTTTGTCATTATTTGATATTATTTTTTTCGGTCACTATAAATGACAAGAAAAATTTAAAAAGCAAGAAGCATCCCTTTTCGAATAATTTTTGTTTTACTTAATTTCTTTAAAAAATACAAAAGTTATTATGGGAATCTGGAGTCATGTTTACAGTATTTTTCAAATTAAAAATGACATTGCATAGCTAGGATGCGGGAAAGTATGAGTTTCGAGATGGTTTCGGGCAGCCGTAGTAGTGGGGAAGAGAGTTAAATAGAAAAAAAGTAATATCGAGAGTATTTTAGGAATTTGAAAAAAGGTAGGTAACGCTAAAGTTATACATACCCGTCTCGTTTTTGGAGGTTATTTCAGTATTGTCTATTTCTATTATAAAATCTTCTACCATATATTGTGTTCTTCAGTTTTTCAATATTAAATTTCAGCCCTATAATTCTTTGAAGCAATATATGAAATATATCGATGTAACAGCAGCAACAAATAAAAGCCAATCACTTTTTCCGCAAAGAGCAACGCGCAGGTGTTCAGTGCGATAGTAGCAACGAAGCATTTCAGAGCACGTGTTGCGTGACATATGGAAGATTAAAGTGGCGAGACTGAAAAGCCCCAAATCCTGGACGCCAAGTGCGGGAAAGGATAGTCCTTAAACCAGGGTCGGACTGGCATCATTTGACCCCGTATGGAATTAAATCCCTTCCTAAAATATCAATAATTACCTCTTGCCTCATATTCTATAAGAGAGGTATTGTAAGCACGTTTCAGGGTCTCTAGAATACGAATTTACTATTTTCACGATGATGTATGTGTGTGTGGTTGTATGAAAGTATGAATTCTGTGACGATTTTTTGTCTATGATTTTGGTAGAAATCCGCAAACCGGAAATTGTACTTTTTGAAGCTTGATATAATTTTCTTTAAATAAATTGGTACATTTATTTATTTATGATAATTTTGCAATTAAAAATAAAAGAAAATATAATTATCTATGGGTACAGTTAATTTTAAATACAATTTTCTGAATCTGGTAGTATTTAACTATAAAATTAAGTGCAACTAATATTTTACTTTTTTTAAATTCCAGTAGGTATCTTGTTATTCATGATCATATTAAATTTATTTTTACACAAAATTTGAATTATTATGACAGATGCAGTACAGTTGACATATTTTGCTTGCATCTTGATTTATATTATCGTATATTACATGCACATCATGAAACTATTAAAATGTAAGTAAAACTATTTATTAGAATAGTAGAATAAGCAGAATTAGGCGAGACGTCATGTGCTAGCCACATCAGATTTTATTTAGGACGTAAAGAAATCACTGATGAATTGAATATTGTAGGTACATTTTTATGATGAATTTAATAGAAAATGTTTGCAAATTTCCAGCTTCACACTATTAAATGCAAAGATAAAACCTAATGTAACTGAATATTAATCTTGAAAAGACGCCAAATCTTGAAAATGGGATGAGCGTAACCTACTACCCCCATCCCTTAGTTACGCTACTGCTTTAGGCTTATAAAACTAATTCGTAAAATCAAAAGAATATTATTATACCGTCAACCCTTTTTTTAACTAGTCATAATTATTATGAAACATAAATTTTATCTAATAATTTGATTTTTTTATTTTGAAGTCAGATATTCACATATCATATGTGAATATCTTCTTTAGAATAGTATAAAACAGAAAAAATTTAATCTCCATAAATTTCACCGTTTCATATAAAATAACGACAGCAATTTTAAAAGGTCTATATACCTTCATTTGAGAGCTTGTTCACATTTCTCAACCTATACTATAACACTATTACGCTCAATAAATCTACAGAATTTATGAAGTAGATCTGCAAAAGCCGTAAGAGGTAGGTACTATATTTTACATACACTTCTCGAAGCACTGAGTAAATAGCGTATTTTCTTACATCATTTAAAATCATGCCAATCCATTTACCGAGAGGAAAGTCTCACTTAAATAAATCTTGTTCGCAAGTTCTTCATTCCGTATTCGATCAATGTATTTCACTATCTTCACTTAATCGAATTTTTACGTCTAACATTTTAGTAGAACACTTGTTACTATCTAAAAATCACGTTTTCGATCTCTTGAATATAATAAAACTTTCAAATTGAAGAATAATTGAGTTTTAAAACTTAAAACTAACCAGTTGATTCTCTATCTCAGAATACGAGTAGTTTGAAAACTTAAAAATTGTAAATTCCCGTACACTACAAAATTTAAGACCATTACACTTAAACTTTTAATGACCATTTAGTTTTACTTAGAGGAAGTTTTGGTTAAATTACTACTTTAAAAGAATTTACTTTTCTAAAGTTAATAATGATTAAATTCTTAAATTAATTTTAATAGTTGATATTTCAAGTTTAAATTTAAATTACATGCGCTACTCTTTTCCTAATGGACCTTAGTAGGTCACGAACATAAAAATTAAATCTAATTATGGTACTGAATACAATAATGAACTCATTATAGTTTTTGGCCTATAATATACGCTTATATGTTCCTTAATTGACAATTATAATATATAATGGAAAGGTGTTCATATCGACTGGCGGAAGTATGATATAAAAAATTAGACAGAAATGCAAGATGTTTATTTATGTGTTAAGCCAACGTTTCGGCAACACTTATGCCTTCATCAGGGCGAATAGAAATAACTTAGGTAACAAAATACATTAAAATATAATTAATTGTCATAAATTTTAAACTGCAAGAAAAGAAGATTTTGGTATCGATAATTATCGATAATATCGAGTTATCGATACATCGTTGCCAAACGAAAGGTACTATTCACTGATGTTCATATCGATATTTATCGATATATTCCCATCCCTAATAACTGCCCTCTGCCGCATAACGTCTCAATGGTAAATTATTTAACTTTGTTCGATATTTCGGCAATCGATATATTGAAGGTACCTATCAATAATTCTATACATCGGTACCTAATTCCGAGAATAATTCGATAATACGATAAATCGATGTATGGACAATTTGATAAATCGATAATTCGATATATCGATAACTCGATAAATTGATATCGATAATTCTATATATCGATAAATCGACAAACCCGATCAATCATAATTAGCAATGCAATTATTCTTATACTTTTACGAATGCGATTACGATTATCAATTGTGACAATCACAGATTACGACTTACGTTTATTTAGTACCATAGGAAAATAATAGGCGGTTACGATTAACCGTGCAATTGTTCGTAATCAACTATTGTGATTAATTTTGATCGTAATCGTTGCATCAATCATATTAAACCAGACGACCACACAAACGCTATTTCCCCCGCATAAATTTTTTGCTTTACAAGCCTCTCGCATTCTAAATTTCCACCTACAGACGCCACTTTAAAAGAATGAAAATCCGTGAGCAAATCTAATAAATCTTTAAACAACATTACACGAATCTTAAAGATTTTTTTCTGCAAGGTGCTGTTACATTTAGAATCAACAAAGACATATAAATGCTTCTGTTTTATCAATGGAATATATAAAAAAACTAAGATCAAAGAAATATTATTCTATCCAAAGTTGGAATAAGAAAATTGGAATTCTCGTTTCGTTTGTCTTAAATTTAATCTAAGATTTATTTTAGATTACGTAGTCATATCTTCTTAGATGGAAGTTTAGTGACATTAGTAGGGATTTTCAGAGAAAATGGTGTTCAAATTCATTACAGTATAATAACATAAAGTTTAATAAGTTTTAGTATAAAAAATTGTTGATAGTCCATAAAAACGTAAAGTATCATGATAAAAGATTTTTGTAGGAACATCATAATATTTTTCTACGAAAGTGCGAATTCACATGTTTTCAGATATTAAAATTGATGGTGAAAGTAGGCTTTTGAAACATTGAGTGGTGAAAATAATTTCAACACTCATTTTGTACATTGAGTGCGAATTCTTCAAAAATTACATTTTTCATAACACTTTATTTGTTCTTATCTTATAAATGTTAAAATGAACGATTTTCACTTAATTTAAGACATCAATCATTTTGCTGAACTAGAAATTGTGCAGTTACTGAATACTGGAAGGTCAAAGCTTTCAGAATATTTTTCACTTCAGAGACAAAAGATTTTCAATTGTCGTAAAATGTATGAAGGGGTACAAATAAACTCACTTTTAATATCACTACAACATTCTGCATGAAATGTCATTATTTTTATCATAAATCAAACCATAAATGCAAAATTACATAATTGATCTGTCAGTTTTTAGATATTGTTAATGTTTTCAGCTCTGACAGCAAGCCTACCTGATTTATTTTTCTTAAATTAATTTGGAATATTTCCCACTTTCGTAGAAAAATAGTATGATAGGAGAACTCGCTAACGCTCCAACTGTCATACTAGTTTTTCAATGAAGCCCTTTCCACACTTGTATTACAATATACTATTGTATTCCACGAAAGTTGAACAATATTACCCTTTATGACATGTTTCATTTATTTGAAACGAATCAAATCTCAGATTTTAACAAAAGTTAAACTACGCAAATAAAAAATGACATAGTCCATCCATTCTACAAAAGGCCGTACTAAAATGTAAATTTCGGAGCATGTTTTAAAATTCAAATGAGATACTGTTACTGTACCCATTGACAAGTGATGGATTCGACTAAAGCAGTTTGACAGTGCGAATTGGGAATTATTTACATTTGTGTGTGTTTTAGTTCATTGAAGCCAATCGATTGTGATAATTCGGTGTTTTGTTTACTGCTACCGCAGATATAGAAAGATAAACCTGGAAAATGTAAATTTGAAGAGAGAATTTAAATTTTAATCTTCTTGATAGAGGCCTATTTTCCCCTACTTAAACTCATTTATACACTACTTTGTATTTAAAAGCTTTGTATTCCAATACAATGATCAAATTTCTTCCATTTTACAAATTAAAATTATTATGGTCTGCCAAGTTAGCAGTTTTGAAACTAGCTGATACAATCAATGTTTTAACTTATAACCCAGTTCTTTTAGCGTACAAAAAAAAAACTATTTTTACCAAACAAATAAATTGCTTCAAACTTATTCTTTGATGGGTCTTGAATATACTTACTACAGATTTTTCGGATTTGTTTTTTAAAGAGTCTTTCTTTTTAACAAATTTTTTCTACGTTACCTACCTTCCTATAAATATAGGATTGATTAATTTCTTTTGCAAGAAGGACTGTTTATTCTATTTTCTTTATTTCTTTTAAATACCTTCATTGTTCATGATTCAATGAATTTAAATTTATTGAAAGATAATTGTAATAAATGATTGAAACAGCTGTTTTATATTTTATGTAATTTATTAATATAATATACAAACGTACTAATAAACTGTACTGTAATGTAAAATAAAATCGTTACTTTGCGCACTGTTTTGAGTTCGCAAAATTGTATTTTAGGGGATCCAGTACTTTAAAATAACGTAACTTAGGCAATGAGCTATAATTTACAATTTTTAGGATTATTTTCACTGATTTTCATGGTTTCATTGTCTACATTTTTCAAAATTTTATTATTAAGTTATATTTTAGAATAATTTCGAATAGTTACTAAACAAATTTTGAAAGCATATACCTCATTACCTCTCACCTCATATTCTATAAGAGAGGTATTGTGACGGATCAAAATTTTCGTGTATGAGTTTTTGGCAGATAAGCACGTTTTAGGGTCTCTAGAATACGAATTACACATTTTTGAGATGATGTCTGTGTGTGTGTGCGTGTGTGTGTGTGTGCGTTTGTTCGTATGTTACAATTTTTTCGGACACGATAACTCCAAAAATATCACACATTTAAATACCAAATTTTGTATTTAAGGTTTCAATACGATTCTTAAAAACCCAATATAATTTTGGTTTCAATCTACAAACCGGAAATAGTACTTTTTAAAAATATGTCAATAAATAAGTAATTTAAGACAATTTTTTTAAATTTAAATGAAAGATTATGTGATTATTACCTACAATCGGTATTTTATAAATTTTTTGTATCTGATATCATTTAAGAATAATTAAAGTATAATACTTATAATTTAGTATTTCGGTATCTTGTAGACCATGATCGTATAACATTTGTTACTACGTAAAATTTAAATGATTATGACATGACAGTCACAGTGACAACAGTAAAATATCGTTTATATCTTCTTTTGCAGTGTAAATAAAATGACTAAAATATATTTGTGAGTAGTAGCAGTAGTAATAGTACTTATATATTAATATATTTCTATACCTAGGTAATAAGTAAAAAGAATAAAGTAGGTATGGCGGGAGATCTTGTGGTGGCCACGTCAGATTTTTTTTTGTATGTAACACGTACACAAACTGAATTTGAGAGGACTCACCTAATTTAAAGACTCTGCTTGCGCCTCATCCGTAAATAGATTCGTCATCTAAACTCTATTTTGCGTACTTGTTAGTTACATAAATAACTATTTTTATATTTTTAAAAATTTTCTGATAACTATCTTACTTCTTACAGCTTTACATTTTTGTCAGAATTTAGTAAATCTTCATACCTACACTGAACTAACAAAGACAGCATTTTCAATCTAAACACATTTTTAAGCTTGTCAGTGGAGACGATTTAATTAAATATTTCAGGTAGACGACACAGGAAGAATGTAGGTTGACATTCTTCCAATTACCGTTTTTCTCCGCAATTTCAAGTTCAAAGTTTCACCAATTTTCCAGAAAGGTCACACTTGTTTAACAAAAACCGATGAGAAATTTGAAATTAGAACTGTTGTTCAATCACAATCCTTTGTAGCCGGCCGATGCAGAACCTCAGAGCGCTGACTTGGCAAATGACGTTTCTTTGTTCAGTTTATGCATCTCTCAATGGAAACAAACAATTATAACTTGAACAAAACTCGCCGCTCGCCGCTAACAGGAAGTGATGTAAGCAACGCACAAATGCGGCGCGTGGATGAACTTTCAAGATGATAATTCATTATTGATTCAATTGAGCGTGGGCTGTAAATTAATTATTTGTTTATCGGAATCAACTTTTTTCCAGTATCGTATGTAATTATGAACAAAAAACAGGATAGCTGGATTTTCAGTCAAAACTCTTTAATTTATTCTATATTATGTCGACATTTCGTCCTTGCTGAGGCCTCTACATAACAACAAGAGTCCTGAGGAAGGCCTCAACAAGGCCGAAACGTCGACATAATATAGAATAAATTAAAGAATTTTGAATGAAAATCCAGCTATCCTGTTTTTATTCATCTTCCTGTACCAGTCACGATTACAACTTATTATGTAATTATGTTTATCTTCATCATGTCTTTACCGTCCAAAAAGAGTTTTTCGTAAAAAATCTGCTGTGGCCAGCACACGACCTCTCGCCTAATTCTGCTGATTCTACTAATCTAATAAATAGTTTTACTTGCATTTTAATAGTTTCATGTTCATGTAATATGCAAACGATAATGTAAACCAAGATGCAAGCAAAAGATGTCAACTGTACTGTCACTGCCATAATCATTCAAATTTTGTGTAAAAACAAATTTCATATCATGGATAACAAGATACTAGAATTTCAAAAAAGTAGATTTAAATTGTCCTATACGAATAAAGTATTTTCGAGATGATGTATGTGTGTGTGTGGTATGTTAGTTTGTATGTAACATTTTTTCCAAGTTCTATAACTCAAAAAGTCGTAAGAACCCAGTTATGTTTTGGAAGCAATCCTCAAACCGGAAGTAGTACTTTTCTTAAATATTTTGATAAATAATTAATTTATCGCAATGTTTTATTTGAAGTGAATAATTTCTGGAATGTTATAAATTGTTCTGTAATAGTACTTTAGGAATTAAAGTATTATCTTTAATTTAGAGCAGAACTTCAGTATCTTGTTATCCATGAACCATGATTGTTTAACAACTGTTACTACGAGAAATTTAATTGATTATGACAGTGACAAAGTGACAGCCAATAATGACACATCATTTAAATGACTAAAATATATTTGTAAGTACCTATATATTTGTATAGTAGTAAAAAGATTAGGGTATGGCGGGAGGTCTTGTGCTGACCACATCATTTATTATTATTTATCAATCAAATATTCGGGGTTCTCTTTTGTTTACTCAATTGAGTCCAGCTCTAACACCCCTCTAACTCCACTCCAACGCCACTCCATCATTACTCCAACTTCATTATGATTTTTCATTTTTCATTTTAAAAATCACTCTAATACATTGCTGTCAAATTCGTAACCATACACTGAAAAAAAAGAATTGTAGAACAAACGATTATTATAGTATACCTACTACTATAAACATTGTCATTATAGTGACAACAATATAGTACATTACTAATTACAATGCTATTATAGTTAAAATATTATAGTTAAATTAACTATAAATATTATAGTATGAAACTAATACTTAAGTATTGTCAGTTTTACAATATTAATGTAGTTATAGTGACAGTATTGATATTGTTTCTTTTTTTATATATATTATTGTATATGTAGCAATATAAATATATTTAATTTTACTCTATTTAGTATGGTATAGGTATAACAAAAAAGTATAGTTTATATTTCTATATAATATAATATTTATTTATAACGAAAACATATTACATTAGAAAGAGTGTGCATAAAGATGGACAATAGATAAATAAATATAAAGCATTTCTTAAGACTATAGGTAGGTACCTAATATCTGTCAATTATTGTCAGGAAAGTAACCAATTTTTAATCACATACATGCATACAATAATAATTTGTAGTGTATAGGTTATTGATATACAATCTCAATGAGTTTAATGTTTAATTACTTTAGTGCTCACATTCGAATTAGACTGGATATATTTGTCATACAGCACATGCAATTATTTAGAACACGTGTCGATTGTTTTCAATTAATTGTGTTTCAAAACTAGTGATGCGTCGAGACGAGACGAGACGAGACGAGATTTTTCACTTCTCGTCTCGTCTCGTCTTGAATTAGAAAATTTTGATCTCATCTCGATTATTTCTCGTCTCGATTATTGTTATCTCGTCTCGATCTCGATCTCGTCTCGATTTCTCGACCATTTTTACTAAAAAAAATTTTCGCCGATTGACATTAAAAGTGCTATTTTTGACAGCTGACAGTCTGTGAAATGTCATTTTTAGTGCCTAGGTAATTAAATTATTTTTTTCAATACCTCCACCGAAAACGCCACCTTTCTTCTCTATTACTAGAGACGAAATGGAGGTATTTCTGATCGATCAGTACCTTATTGTCCACCTAGAAGGAAAAGTACTTTTCCCCCCGATTATGCGGGATTCCAATTGACTTTTCCTCCCTAGGGAGTAAAAGTACTAACCGGTCGGAAATATTTCACTTTCATCCCTAATAATAAAATATTTAATCTAATAATTTCACATGGTCAATGCCAGTAAAATGATAGATCTATGTTGACAGGTTGACTTGACAATTTAATTGAGTTTGACTATGACAACAACAACAACAAAAAGGCGAATTGGTGGAAAAAAATTAAAAATTGTTGAATAAAGTAAATAATTTTAATAATTCGAGAAATCTCGACGAAAATGTCGAGATTCGAGAATCTCGACATTGTAATCTCGTCTCGATTTTTTTTTACAAAAACCAGTCTCGTCTCGACGAGACGAGAAATTTCGAGACGAGACGAGACGAGATTCGAGAAATTCTCGTCTCGTCTGCATCACTATTCAAAACTATATACAAAATATTATTGACACTTACGTTATGACGTAACTATATTTTCTAAATCATCTGCGATAAAAACTACGAGAGGCTGGGCAGTTATTTTCAATCTCACATACTTTTCCTTCCTTTCCTGTAAATATGGAAGTCCTTCTGTCTGGAAATATATCTAAATAAAATATATTTGATATTACCAATGTTGTTCAATTTGTTTAAACAAAATTTATATAACTACCTTCAAATGGAGAGGTAATAAATCTGCTATACATCAGCTTTTGATGGCCTCCATGATGCTATTATGCTCGTATAGACGCGGACACAGCAAGACATTAGGTAGAAATGCAGGGGCAATAAGATATTTGTAACATTTACAATATTATCGTAGATTTTACAATAATGTTATAGTGACAAATACTATGTCAAAATAATACAATGTAGTATGCTTAATATAACCATAATGTATTGTGCAACTTTACCCTTACAATAAAATAATGGTTACTATAAATATGATTATAGTTAACGGAACAATAATGAATTTACAATAAATTTACAGAAATATCTACTATATACATAGTTCATGTTATTATAGTGTATAGAATGAGTTACTATAATTATTATAAAATGAACGATACTCATTTTACAATTCCATTGTTTTTACTTTTACAATACCTATTTTTCTCAGTGTAGATATGAAAACCCTCATGTTTCACGTTAATATAAATTCACTGTATAGGAAAAACAATGCTATTTTTAAAATTGTAGTTAGTGATCCTAACATTTTAGACGAAAGTTGTAAATACAAAAATTAAAAACTACATAATGCTGGTAGTTAGATAGGTGTATGAGTATTCAGCGGTAAACTAATAATAAGAAGTATTAATGAAGGTTAATAAATTAAAGACACCTTATGCACAATGTTATATTAATAGATCTGGTTTCTGACTTATATTGTGTCAAAAATAAAATTTCCAAAAGCTTTTGTATACGTTTCGTACCAATCGAGATATTACATTATATTGAATTTTCCTTTACTTTGTAGTTTAGTATTATAAATATAAATATTACATTGTAACTTGAAAGTATCGACATTTCGCGAGGACTAAGCCCGTGTTGTATTTCAAATTAAATTTTAACTTGACTACTTATAGAAATTTTGATTAAAACTTGTAGCAAATCAATGCTATATGCGTACTTCCACCCACTTCTTATACAGTTTTAAAAAACTTTAACTACGTAACTTCTGATTTATTTGCGAAGAAAAACTTCTTTAATTAACTAGCAGAATAAACTAATTAAAATTTTAATTTTATGAATTCATCTTTGGAAAAATCGGAGCGTTGAGATTCGGTCAATATTTGAGCAGTAGCAGATTTTAAGATGTTTATATCTTTATCTTTATGATTTACTAGCTTCCTACCATTGTGCTTTGAGTAAAATAAATCACTAATAATAATAACAATTTTAATGAAAAGGTTGGTAAGGTTAAGTTAGGTTTAAATCCATTTATTATTTGTTTTCGCGAGTTACGTTGACCAAAGCACATGCTTTAATTAAGCTTTTTAACTTGAGAACGACTTGACCGATTTGAATATTCCTTTTTTGTTTTGTTCACTCTAATACAGGGATGGTTTTAAAAAGAAACAAATTGAGAAAGCCGAAAAGAATAGCTGAAAAATCTAAAAATTCAAAATTGTTTATTATTATGACGAAAATGTACAGTGATTTGTCACTTAATTGAACAAAATAACAAACAGATTAGAAAACCAGACATTTAATTATTAAACTACTATGTATTAGTTGTTGAACAGGAATTTCGAATTCAGTTGGTCTAGGTGTTTTGAAACAGACAGTTGTGGATTGTTAGTATTGGTTAGTATTAAGTTTTTTTTATTTATTTGATGTTTATAACGATGTCAAATTGCATTGTTGTCGGCGGCTATCTAATTCAGAGTTTACTGCACCGATTGAGTTCAAATGTTATGGTAATAGCTTAAGATGTAACATATGACATGAGCACAATAAAATGGCAGTAACCGATTGGGTTTAAATTTCATTTCTCAGGGTGGTCGGGGGCAAGTGCGTTCAAATTTGGTACAGTAATAGCTAAGAATCTGTCTTGAAACATAGGTATATTAAAATGTTAGCCCGCCATCTTGAAACAAAATGGTGGCTAGCTAACTCAAAATGTACAGCACCGATTGTGTTCAAATTTGGTATGGTATCATGGGCGTTAGTTAGAATTGTCCTTAGGTTAAAATAAAATTGATGGTGATACCAAATTTTGTTTATATAAAATCTTCATAATATATTTAGGTCCCCAGCTTTATAAAACCATTCTGACATTGAGAAATCCATTGAACGTAACATTTTTAATCATTTGATTAATCATTTTGTATTAGTTTATGAATTTTATTTCTCTGAGAATTACAAGTACATACCGACCTAATATCATTACTGTGGTATTCCATTGACATAATTATTGATTCTAAAATTCGTAAACGGCTTTCCAATCAAAAAGTTCCGCATCTTTCGTCTTCACATTGGGAAATTGTATTTTTTGATCTCGATAAAAGTCTAAATATAGTCGTATTGTAAAGTGTTCACAAAGAGAAAATAAAATGATCGCTTTCTTGTACCTACCTTGTGAATTTGTCCGGCTCGCAGCTCGTATTCATTTCTATCTATTTAAATTTAAAATGAAATACTCGCGCATTTCCTGAATATCCGAACATTTATTACATACGTACATCATTTCATAGTAAATGAGGAATGCTTATTTTATGATTTATTTTCATGCTCTATAAATTTTTAATATACTATTACTTTTATATGAATTTTAAAGTCCTTTTTACTACAAACTTCTAGTATAATGAAGAAATAATATCATTTTAATTTAAAATAGTACTTTTAATGTAAATAATTCAAATATAATGAACAAGTTTTAATTTTGACCATATAAAATCATTTAATTAATTATGAACTTATATTCAAACTTCATTGTATAAAGAATTATTCTTCTACCCGCGTTTTACTAATAATTTCCATGTTTTTATGTCTTGGAAATACATTTATTTCATTTTCAGAAAACAAAATAACTTCGTATATCCTTCATCGATTAATACATTAATACAAACTCTTTTAAAAACCATTAGACACCAGACCATGATACACTTAACTCGAGACTTAACCCTATAATGAAATCATTAATGAACGCAATTCACAAGAAAGTAATTCCCACTTACAAAAAAAAACAGTTATCGGACAATTTATTTACCTGTCTGACAATGTCTGAAATTCAAAAGGGCAAAACGATCAAAACAGAATAAATAAATAGTGCCTAAAGTACTCATATACAGTCTGTTTCATAACTTCAGGTACGTTAAGGGTATATGTAGTTTGATATGCTGATTACGAATCAAAAAGATTTTTTTTAAATCGCAAAATTAATTTTCATGTTTCCCAGTCAAAAACATTTTTTATTGCCACTGCCACTGGGTGAAGTAATTATTATTTCATTAAAAATAATTAAATTTTGTATATTTATTTTACTAGTATTATGTAATTTAAGATGTTTGATTACATATTTCTCTTGTTTGTGTTTAATAGGAAAACGAATCCAGTGTAGTACTACAAAAATGCTGCAGGTAAACTACCCTTAATTTTTCGAATTTAAAAAAAAATCTTTTTGATTCGTAATCAGAATATTAAACAACATATACCTTTCACGTATGTACTCGAAGTTATAATACACCCTGTATAAAATAACATTCTAACAATCCTCCACTGTGTCAAATTCCAATTCTACCTAAATATCTTGTTTATCTTTACGCTCAAAATGTCTAGATTGCACCATTACTAAACGTAAAACCAAAATCGTAGAAAGCTTAAAAGTTCTTACTTCTACATCTTACTCCAGCAAAATATATTTAAAAAGTTCTAAGAAATTGTGCGACTTTCTGAAGAATAAGTACGTGCTTTAATTTTATTTCAGTTGTTTGTGATTATTTGTAATGAAGTTTCTGCTTTTTCATCGTTCGAGCGACAATTAAATACTTTCTACTTGATACATAAATAGCTATTCGGGTTTTAAAATCTGTAATTATTTATTTATTTATTTACTGTATTAATATTCCTCTTGCACTATTGCAACTCTCGCCTTCAGCTCGCGCTGCAATTACCGTGCGCGAGTAACAAAGAGTCACTTTACGCTCTTCATACACAAATAACTATTTTCCACAATTAATCATAAAATTATAATTTTTTAATATATTTTCTACCTAGATATTCATAAATTGTTTAGTAACAAATTATTTAATTTACGTAAGTACATTTTTCTTCCTCCTTGTAAATATATAGCTATTCAAAGAATATGATCGTGAACCAAAAAATATATTTCTCCAATGTCGCATATTTTATTCAAAATATTACCTACTTTACTATTTTTACCTTCCGCTTACCTGTAAAGGAAGGTATTGGAATCATGCAAAAAATCGGGTGGTGAAATTTTAGTGGATGAGCACGAATTAGGGTCTTTACAACTCATTTTTGATAGTTTCACGATGATGTCTGTGTGTATGTGTGTGTGTATGTGTGTGTGTGTGTGTGTGTGTGTGTGTGGTCAAGGGTTGTTAGTCGCATAACTCAAATACGAATTACCCGAAAATTTTGATATTTGGTATTTAACATTTGTATATAAATTGGAAGAGCTCCCTAGATTTTGGTACAAATATCTTCATCGAAAGTGATATTTTTTAAAGATTGAAAAGGTTAATTGTCAAAATTGTATATAAATTTGGAAAAATATAGTATTTATTTGTAATGAGAATAAGAGAAAAAGTTATTTGCAACTTACGTTATAAAAAAATTGTCTTTATCTGGTAGCATTAAAGAACTGCAGTAAAATTTAAAAAATAAATTTATCAAATAAAACGTTGATATCTTGTAATCCATGATCGGTTGATTTTTGTTTCTGCGTAAAAAATATTGACAGGTTAGACGGGTGACAAGTTGGCATACTAGCGCTATATAAGTCCTAAGTAAGATATTAAATGTAGTAATTGAACGGAGGATGGCTTCAACACAGCAGAGTTTTCCTGTGAATGAATCTTTTTATTCAGGTGATGCAAATTTCTGTGTTTGAATATTTGAGATTTTTATTTGTATATTTTAAATGGGCACCGGATTGCACGTATACATTTCTGTTTAAAGTCTAGATATGGCGGAAGGTTGTGTGATGGCCACGTCAGATTTTTTTTTATTGAAAATCCTTTACAATAATTGTTAAAAGAATGTTCCACTTACATTTTTTCATAAACTCTTAGCTTGTTGCTCGATCCTTAATACTTTATCAATCAGTTTCAATTTTTGGTAGGCCTTTTGTTCCAATGAGAGAAAAGAAAAAAAAATATAAGAACTCACTTGATTTTACACAAAAAAATGTGAATACACAAGTTTCTTCTTTAACTTTTGCTTACTTTGCTTTCTTTGCCATCCGACGTGGGCTACTCGTGGAATTGGTTGCGGCTCGCACATTTGTTATTGTGATAGATTGCGGCCCAGAAGATGGAACGATCGACGCTGCCACTGAATATTGATTTCATTCCGAGCTAATTTATGACGATTCGTTGCATATGAATTATTAATTAGATGTATGTCTTGCGGCGCCGGTGTTATGTGCGTTTCAGTGCTACGTATATTGTAGTTAATGTGAATCGACATTAATCGTTTTTCTTTAATAACTAACCAGCTGTCTTTTATTTACATTTTTCCATAGATATATAAAAAAAATTGATTGATTGATGAGAAGCAAGGGCGGATGGATCCTATTGACAAAGATAAAATTCCCATTGGCTTGTAGTCTAGTCAACAAGTGCTTTTTAGGTCAAAATTTTTTCGCCTTCTCCGAAAATTATGATTAAGGTGTCATTCGATTCGGAATGACACCTTAATCATGTAGATAGTTTTTGAGAAAATGCTAAGGCCGCTCGCAAAAATTGCAAAAGTTATAAACAATTTAGTGAAAAAATAAAAGAAGGTTTGGTTTTTCACCAATATCTCAAAAACTATTCGAGATAATTCAAATTTGAAAAAATATTCAAAAAGAGGAGTAAATTTCCTAAAAAACGGAACTGTACGACCAATATTTATAATTTTCCCAGAGGGTTGAAAATACGCCCGAAAACGGGTACTCCGGTTTGCGCAAGCCACGCCTCCTTCGGACCTTTAATGAATAAATATTATGTAAAGTTATTAAACATGAAAATTAAAAATTGAAAAAATTCAGGCGCCTGCAGGATAGATCAATGAACAATAATCCGTGGTCCGAAAATTTTTATCGCGATTTTTCAATAAGTTATCCATTAGTTAATTAACAATTTTTTGTAGCACGAACATTAACATTGCAAGTGCGATAATTGTTAAACTAGTAATCTGAGAATTTTTTCCTTTCGTGGAGCGAAAAAATTTTGTCCTAAAAAGCACTTGTTGACTAGACTATTGGGCCGTAAAACATTGAAATGCCTTGTGCTTTAAGGTTCAAAACTGACATTAAATTTTTCTTTAATTGTATTTCTGACTTCATTTTTCTCAAAATAAGTGTAAAGGTAGTTATGGAGTTGTAAGGAACATTTTGAAAGAATGCGTTGTCATCGGGGACGAATCTATATATACACACAGGAGTGGACACTAGGGCGAATGAAGTGTAGCTTTTTTGTTAACGTTTTAGAGAGAGATAGAAAATACGGGCCAGTTCGAAACATGCATTCTATGACATAAACAGCTTCAACAACGGTAACGCACTGACCAAGTAGTGATCTTTCTCTGTCGCACAGGGTGGTGGCCCTTTTCGAATTTTGAGTGGCCCTTTACCAAAATATTTTTTGAAATTTAAAAATTTAAATTTAAAATTTGCCCATATAAATTTTTATGTTTATAAGGATGCATCTATTTGTATTTACTTTTGATTAATCGTAAATGAATTTTGCGATTCTTGCGGAGTATGTAAGTTCGCGCTGACCTTATTAGCTGTACCGACGTTTTCTTCCATGAAAATTTAAAAAAATAAACAAAATTTCCGATCCCGATGAACAGATGGTATAATATGGCAATTTAAAAAATTATTTTGCTCCTAATATTAGTTAGTTTCGAAAAAAATGTAAAGCTGTTTAATTTAAATTTTAAAATTATTTCTATTATTTTATTACTACAATAAAAATATAATTTTTGTATTATTTGTGTAATGAAATAATTTGGTTTGGAACCCGTCTATACTTATTTTTATAAAATCAAATAAAACAAATTTGGTATCTTGTCTAGGTGGCCCTAATCGCGGATACAAGGGATCAAATCGTTGCCTGACAAATTACAGATAAATAAATTTCCTAATTTTCTCTTTATATATAATCGTACATTCAAAAATTTAGCCAGTCTAACAATTTATTGCAGTCGAAAGAAAGTGATTTATATACATTATATTACTTTTTGATTATGGTTTAGATTAAAGTTATTTAGTACAAAAGTGTGTCAATATTTGTATTTGAATAATTCCAATTGAAACCATAATTATTAATGATAAATTTTCATATTTTTCACTGTGAACATAAATTTGTCATTTCACTTTGATATTTTGTCGATTCTTATCCATGTCAAATGATTTATTACGGAATTAATAACCATTTCATTTACCACTGTTTTAAATAAATGTACAAAATTGTGAAAAGTAAAAACAATTTTCTATACAAATTTTAATATGCAATATTGAAACACTTTCATAAAATTCAGTATAAATCAAACATAACATTTTGTATTTCAATTTGTTATTAAAATAAATTGCAATTCCTATTTAACACAAATTGAACAGATATTTATTCCAATCGAATAATTTGTTATTTTAAATAGTATTTTTTCAATCTGTTACTAATTTTGAATTTAATCGGAAACGCATTTAAATTAAAAATAATAAAAACAATGTTAAATAAACATTAAAACGAATTATTTTATACTACCTCGAAATAGTAAATTACATAATTAGCGAAGAAAGTGGTTGATATCGTGTGAGTGAGAATGTTGATGCACGAAGCTTGCTGAATATTCTAGCGAGTCATGTAGGTACAATATTTTGCCCACAACCATAAATATTAAACATTTTATTCACGAATGTATTTTAATGTCAACTGTCACTGACATAATTTTAATTTTACGATTAAAGAAATATACCACGATCATGGAATACATGATACTAGATTTTCAATTACAATAGTATAAATTTTATTTATATTTTTTTTAAATTTTATCTACAAAGACCTAATTGGATTTTAACGCCAATCGGAATACATATAATTTTTTTTTGCAAAAAGTAACCTAACTAAAACTAAATTCACATATTACAGTGTCAAGGCGGGAGGTTATGTGCTGGCCACATCAGATTTATATTTTAAACATTACATTCGCAACGTAGCGTCAGTTGCTTTTTTGCGTTCGGGCTATTCGGATATTAGGAGAAAATGACCATTGCTTTATTTATAACCCTAACTATATAGGTACGTCATCCGAACTATATACCTACATTTTCAATTAATTAAAAAATATTGTTCTTGGGAAAATCGAAGTTGAAGTGTCAAGAACCAAATGTTCGGTAATTATCACGAAAGAATTTTCTCAACCCTAGAATAAATCTGGCAGGTAGTCGACAGGCTTAACTTGTTTAAGAATTCAATTCTCTGTAGAAAACTACAGTTCTCTTGTAAGTATTTAACACAATTTTGGTGTAAATTAAGTTTAGAGTGACACCTGCCTCAGTTGAATAACAAAGTTAACTTTAATGACGACATTGTCGTTACCCTTTTTATTCCAGAACAAACCGTGCATAATTTAAATTTCATGTACACAACTCTGCACTTTCGGGATGCTACGTCTTTGTTAAAGTCAACTACGGGGAAATTATTTTACATTTAATGCGTTTGTACAGTTTATTAAAACAAGTTTGTTTACTTGTTAGTATATTTCTGCATTATATTCAATTATAATTAGATGTTTGCTTAAATAAAATTGTAATATACGGGATAAGTAACTACAGCTTATATTTTCAATTAATAGGTCTGCAAAAATTTCTTGAAGTAACTTTGCTTTAACCTTTTATAAATCTCATGAAATTCATTATAATTTATGATTTAATATAAATGCATGGTTTAAATAGGATTTTGCAACTAAGATTCCGAAAAAAGTATTATTCTTTGATCGTCAAGAGAAAAGTAAAATTCTGATATTCTATCTTCAAGTCTACTTGTTATCCTGTCTTATTAATTTTTTATTAAAGAATTTTTTCGTGAATTGTGAAGACTATCGCATTTTTTAATATAAAGATATTTTAAAATATTTCCTAAAGCAAAATATTTTAAATAATTTTGTGAACTGGTATTCTTTCAGCACGCTTATATTAAATGCAATTTTTTTCATAAGAAACAAATAAGACTCATAAATTTATTGGTAAAATTACAAATAGTTGTTATGCGTAGTAAAGGCTTGGTCACATAGCTTAGGTCATGTTTGTGTCATGTTATAATGTCGGGTACAAGCAAATCTTATAAGTGTGTCATATAGATTATGTCATATTCAGGTTTCTTTTGACTACTTCGTGCTTTTAACATAACAAATCAGTTGATTTGAACTCAATTGTCAGTGTAATGTCTATGTTTTCTAAGCTTTCGCTTTCGCTGTCGTATTTTCGAATGATAATTTCGTGAAATATGACTTTCGTAATCCTATCAAAATTATTGTAAATATTGAGATAATTGTACAAACTTTGTAATAATTTGGTAGAAAATTCATCACACTAGGCTTCTCTAATGAGAGTTTCCCAAATATTTGTGTCAAATATATGTTATATCCGTAATAAAAATGACATTTTTTAATGGAATAAATAAAAAAATGATGGAAAATAGTATATTATATATTGAGGGACTAAAGTGCATGATTTTAATCCTGAGGGTGAAGTTTATTTCACGAGCCGAAAGTGAGGAAAATAATCACCTGAGGGATTAAAGGTACTTTAGTCCTGTGGTATATACGCTATTTTTTGCACTTCATCCTCAAACGAATGCAAAATAGTTTAAAAGAATACACATTTTGTAATTTTGACAGTAAATTTTATGACAAATATTTATATTGTTACCATAGATACTCTATAACAAATAGCACGTATTTACTTGACAACGGGATTAATTAATTCAATTCCTTGACAACGGGATTAAATATGAGAAATAATCCCTTGGGATCAAATTAAGAACCTTAGTCCCTAAAAATAAAGACTAAAGAACAGTTTTAGTTCCGGAAGTGCAAAAAATTAAAAATCTGTCATTTAACAAACATAGAGAAAAATTTTATCTATCGATTGATATATTAGTTTTCATAAAAATCTTTTATTTACAGCTGATTTTAATAGGAATAGTAACAAGCTATTTTCGGTGTTTACAGTACTAGCAGTGAACCGCCTTTATATAATGTTTTATCCTTACTAGGAAACAAGATAAACTCCTAGGTAAAGATATTTTGACACATCACAATATTAGAATGACTCAAAATTAAAATGAGTATTCCAGTCCCATTTTCCAAATAGGTAAGGATGTAGGCATAATAAAAAATAGCGTCTTGCTGTTAAACCCGTCGTACTTTCTTCAAAAGTTTACTTATATTATTGTATTCTGGTATCATAATATTTGTTGCATTTTCTTGTTTGATACTCTTATTACAATATTAAATGAATTTACAAAAAAGTAAAATTTCGTGGAAAAAGATTCTGGTAACTAGAATAAATGAATGCCTAATATCTAAAAGGTTGCTGGTCTGTCCTTGTCCCAACGCATTAAATATGAAGGTGTCGACATTAAATCCAAACAGTTTCGGGGCTGTGTGTACCACAGGCTGTTTAAACTTTCAGCGACAAAAAATTTCATTCCGTGGTTATCCTAGCCCTAATTCCTTAATGCCGTTGTAATCTGTTGCCATGTGACCCGCAAGAATATCATTTTACAAAGGAGCCACAAAAAGTATTAAATGAATATCAAGCAAGGATAAAAGGCGGAGAAAACAAGCATAATGTATACTGGGATGCAGAAAATTTAAAATACTTTTCTTCATTAAAAACAAAATTTGGGTTTTTGTAATATGAGGTTTGAGGTGCTGAAAGTACTTAAAATTTTCGTTATTTTGGCTAAAGGGAAGCTATTCAATTTACAGTTTTTCTTTACATTTTAAATTAATTGTAATATTGTTGATTCTATGGAAGCTTTCCTTGGGAAAAAATCTGCGAATGGACAATTATTTGTGTGTAGGTATTAGATAATAATAATAATAAATTTAGTAATCATATAGTATGCTACATGGCATTTATGATAAGTCAAAATAGGATCGAAATAATACTTGATTAAATAACGTTACATTATCAATATGTAATTATTGCAAGAATATTTTATCTCAAGTAACATGCCGGGTGTAGTTGGCACCCCCATGTTGGAATTTCAAAACGAAAACTATTGCATAATTTTGCCCAAGTTATGCCCAGTTTTGCCCAATAGTCATTTCGTTTTGCCCAGCCACCGTTAACCCATGTTAATCAATAATCGAATTTCTATGGTGTGGCACCCCCATCTGTTTGTTAGCATAGATTAGTTTATGTCAAAAAACGGAGTTTTGTTGGACTCAAGAAGGGTTTTGTTAGCATGGATTAGTTTATGTCAAAAAAACGGAGTTTTGTTGTCAAAATTACTGGGCAAAACTGGGTATAACTTGGGCAAAACTTTGGCATATGTCATTTTTTCGGAGTCGCATATGGGGATACCACACCATAGAAATTCGATTATTGACTCATGGGTTATCGGTGGCTGGGCAAAACGAAATGACTATTGGGCAAAACTGGGCATAACTTGGGCAAAATTATGCAATAGTTTTCATTTTGAAATTCCAACATGGGGGTGCCAACTTCACACGGGTCAAGTAACAGTATTTGGATTTACTAGAAAAACAAAATTATATATGCAAGTCCGTTTCCAAATATTCCTGTACAGAATAAAAACAATGGTTGAGTAACAACTTTTTAAATTTAATTTTGAATGCTTTAAGTTCTAATTATTTCATATCAGTTGGTAAATGATTATATAAATCAACGTTAATTGAATTTCGTGCTGAAATTGCAAGTCTAAATCCATTTGTACGGAGAAGCTCACCAGATCTGGTTTTGTGCTGGTGAATGTCACATCCTCTAGTATAACGATAGATAATTATCTAAAAGAAAAAGTCAGTAATGTTATTTTACTCACTATAGAGTTTTTTATATTAAATTGGCTTTTTAAAGAATATACAGGATGTTTCTGTACTCATGGATCAAACTTTAAGGGTATTATATGTAACACGTTCTACTGATAACGGAACAAAAAGAATATTTCAAAATTGGCAAAATTAAATGTTGTTTACTTAATGGAAACATCTTCAGTCCCACTGGTTTCATAGCTGTTTGTGTTGTTTTATTCAAATATTAACAATGCACGTAATTATCTAATCCAACGCTGGTATTGTGTAATAAACAAATTTAATTTAAAAAAATCTGCTGTGGCCACCACACGACCTCTCGCCTAATTCTGCTTATTCTACTAATCTAGTAAATAGTTTTACTTACATTTTAATAGTTTCATGTTTATGTAATTTATGTAAACCAAGATGCAAGCAAAAGATGACAACTGTACTGTCAGTGTCATAATAATACAAATTTTGAGTAGAAACAAATTTCATATCATGGACAACAAGATACTGGTACTTCAAAAAAGTAGAATATTAGTTGCACTTTATTTTATTGCTAAATTCAGCAAATTGTATTTAAAATTAACTGTACCCATAGATAATTATATTATCTTTTATTTTTAATTGCCAAAATTGTCATAAATAAATAATGTACCAATTTATTTAAGAAAAACTATATCAAATTTCAAAAACTACTACTTCCGGTTTGCGGATTTCTACCAAAATCTTATCCGGTGTTAAGATCCTTATTAAAACCTTAAATGTGAAATTTGGTTATTAAAGGCTTAATACTTTTTAAGTTATCGTGGACGAAAAATCGTCACATACGTCCATACATACATACGCACACACACACACAGACATCATCGGGAAAATATTAAATTCGTATTCTAGAGACCCTGAAACGTGCTTATATACTAAAAACTCATACTCGAAAATTTTGACCCATTACAATACCTCTCTTATAGAATATGAGGCGAGAGGTAACAACACAAACAGCTATGAAACCAGTGGCACTCAACATGGTTTCTTTAAGTAAACCACCCTTAATTTTACGAATTTTTGAAAATTTTTGTTCCGTTATCAGTAGAACGTGTTACATATACCCTTAAAGTTTGATCCATACGTACAGAAACACCCTGTATAGAACTTTGTGGTCAATACAACATCCTGCACTTTTGCATTATGATATTCAGTAAGTAATAAATAAGTCTAAAGTAACATAGACAAATTTCCAAAATAATAGTATGTTCTGCAACAAGTATGGAATGAAGCTTATTCAGCTCGAGCGGAAAGTTTGTGGGACGAGTCGTAGGCGAGTTTCACGGTACCACGGTTCCACGAGAGCCACGAGAGCCATTCCACACGTGCTGCAGACTATACTTTCTCTACGACTTTAAATTTAATTGCATTAAAAACATAACCTAAAACTATTAAAACTAAAATAAATGTATTTATAAAATAATATTCTACATAAAATTAATAATTTAATAAATCTAAACGTATTTTAAAGCCACCCACCAACCAAAAACATTGAATAAAGTTAAATTATTATAACTCGCCACATTTCATTCCATCACTAGTGACGGAATGATTCCATTCCGTAACAAGTGACAGAATGTAACCATTCTATAATTGAAAATGATGTAAGAATTATAACATTCTATAACAGTCGTATAGAAAATTATTTATTTCAAATTTACGTCATAGAAAACCGAATTATTCTATGTACCTACTATTTTTCTCGAGTTAAATATGGTAATTAGATTACTAAACTACACTACACTACACTACACTAACTACAGCGTAGGGGGTGAACTTTATTTTTCGTGAATATGTACTTAACTTACCTTACTCTCATTAAATTATATACTACTTTTTCAAATAAATAATTTCGCAGTCTTTACTATTATAGTACAGCAAAAAATAATATTGTGGTGTTATAAATCAGCCTGTACATTTAATAAAATATAAAGGTGGCATAAAAAATACCTCCATCAAAATGTAAAATGATTTCGAGAGAAGCAGAGATTTCAGGCAACGTAACATGTAAACCTGTCACCTTATTTTATTGTTAAGATAAATAGTTCCTTCTGCTCGTGTGAAATATTACTTGCGAAGTTTGGTACATTTTGTCGAGAAGCAAGCGACCGACGAATGACGACGAAACACAAGGTAGACTTCGCTGACAGTTCTGACATTCTTAATATTTACTATTTGTTGTAATATTGTAAGATAAATATACCGTACACTACACGAAATTGAATGTTACCCGACCGTGAAAATCCTTACACAATGCACATATTGCACACTTTGCATTTGCATATGCAGCAGGGGAGAAAATTGAAACCTTTCAGACGATTCTCTCTACTCAAAGTTAGTTGACATATAGACATGAGGGCAGGGACGGACTGGCCATAAGGTCTACACGATATTGGACCGTTACAGAGGCCGACGGCCCCGATCACGCTTTACATAAATTCTTATAAATAATAATAAACTCGGCAACGTCATTAGGGGAACACTTGAAATGAGGTGAAATTTCACTCATTTTCAAGTCGCTGAGCTATGCGCGAAAAACCTCGAAATGCACTTTTTTCAAACACTCATAACTTTGTGTAAAATCAACGTAGGAACGTACACATCGTCAAAGTTGAACATTTTTTCGATTTAAAAGCATTTTTTTCACAGGAGTACTTGGGGGGGGGAGGGGTGACGCTAAAGGTAGCATGCATGTCTTGAAAGTAGACAATTCAGAGTTTTTCGCCCTCGAAGATTTATCGAAATCGACTGAAAATACGCCGAGTTATGACGATTTGTAAAATTGGTGAAATTGCACCTCACTTCAAGTGTTCCCCTAATGATGTTGCCGAGTTTAATAAGTCTCCGTATAAATAAGTTGTGTACGGCACTGTTTTCTAATTCCGGGACCTGTGCAATTGGGGCCGATTTCCCGCAAAAATCGATAAGAATTTAGGCTAAATTATGTTATGTCTTTAAAAAAAATTGACATGTCTGTCAGAAATAAGAATAAGGCGTAAAAAATTTTTGCATAAAGTTTTTTAAAAACATGTTTGATAATGAATTGAAATTGAAAATTACCGGATTAGGTTATAGTTTCACAGTGAACTTTAAATTAATTAAGACGATCCTCTACCGCGCGAGAAAACAGCCAAAAACATGGATTTCGCGCGCCACTCCACAGCGTTTATTGTTTTGTTAAGGCGGGCCACCTCCAATCAACAACCATCTCAGGGTTTGTAGGTGTACAGGGGGAAGTAAAAAGTAATTCATCCTACAAGTGTTCTGCCACTTCTAAAAGAACATGCCCAGTCTGCTTTGTATAGTCTGAGACAAAAATATTACAACCGACAACAGGTGTATTGTGTCATTAAATTTAGAAACGTTAAATTTTCTTTTACATAGGAGTGTACTACGTCTCATACAGGTGGAGCTTATGTTAGTTCAGGAGTCTCTGTCGTATTTCCAGGTAATAATTTCGTGAAATATGACTTTCGTAATCCCATCAAAATTATGGTAAATATTGAGATAATTGTACAAACTTTATACTTAATAATTTGGTAGAAAATTCATCACAATTTGCTTCTCTAATGACAGTTTTCCAAAAATTTGTGTCAAATCTGTTATAATCAGTAATAAAAATGACATTTTTTAATGGACTACCTAATTTAAAAAATGGTGGAAAAAAATTAAAAATCTGCAATTAAGTAAGCATAGAGAAAACTTTAATCTATCGATTGATATATTAATTTTCATAAAAATCTTTTTTATTTAGAGCTGATTTTAATAGGAATAGTACCAAGCAATTTTCGCTGTTTAGATTACTAGCAGTGAACCGCCTTAATATTGTTCATTTAAGGAAACCTTTAAATTTAAGTGGTTTTTTTAATAATTTTATGGAAAAAAAGAAAAATCTCAATATTTAAATAATGTGTAGGTAGGTAAACTACATGATCATCTATTTTAAAAAATTGGAAATTAATATTTAAATAAGCAGTTCACACTTCCATTATAATTAAACAACAATGCTTTTGATATTTAATAATTAATTCATCAAAGCTCTCAATCAGAATGATTTAAAATTAATTGCAAAACGAATTCATTTTAATTATAATTGACACCCAATAACTCAAAATATTTATGAATAAAAATGTCCATCATAATTTAAAATAACAAGTCAATCAGCAAAAATATCTAAAAGCTTTTGCTTTTATCATATTTTTACAATAATTATTATATTATAAATTATAATTGCCAAAATTTATGTAGGTAGGTATTTTACAAAAAAAACTTATTTTTAATTTAGAGTCGGCGTTAATAAATATGATAAGTTGTACTCGTGACTGGTAAGGAAGATGAGTAAAAAGCAGGATCGCTGGATTCTTAGTCAAAATTCTTTTATTTATTTTATTATGTCAACGTTTCGGCCTTGCTGAGGCCTTCGTCAGGACTAATTGAAAACATCAACAACAATAAAATAATACAATAAATTTATAAAAGCATATATTATACGAAAACACATATTTTTATAAGAAAATAAACCAACTAAGCCTTTTAGGATCTTCATGCTAGCCACATTTTACGGCAATTACATTGTGTTTGGTATGGTAAGTATCGCATTTTGGATGGTGTATTCAAAATAAATATATAAATAAATATGATAACTCTATTTAATATTAACGTATGTTCCCGAAGTTATATTACACCCTGTATAATGAAAATTATACATAAATTTTTTATTAGGTGTATGGTAAGTGCGTTATATGATAGAATGTTGTGTATTCTTCACTAATAGCTATATTTACAACAATATTTATGTAAAAGAATAATAAAACTAAATTTTCTTGTGCTATTAAATCAATCAACGAGCTATATCTCAAAAGCTGTTAGAGTTAGCTGAAAAATCTAAACGGAAATGAATTCTCCACCCCCGAAAGTAACTAACAAAATATTTTTCATCCATTTAGTATATCTGCTTTTAACATTTCAGGAGGGTTAAAAAAATTCTGCTGAAAAAAACTGAAAACCTTATAACTCGTAAACTAGCAAAGATATCGGAATGAGCGAGATACCATTGGATTCAGCATAAAATTTTGTATAACATGTGAAGAGTGTTGCGACCCATTTCTGGGTATAGATCAAAATATTTGTCATTAATATTTCACTTTCATAAATTTTTATAAAACTAGTGTGAATAAAAATAAAAAATTCAGATTTTTGTTCTTCGTAACTAATTGAGCAATTAAATTCAAAAAATTCAAAAAAATTATCCCTGATATACGCTTGGGTCCGAAGAGGATCTGGCAATAAATATTACAAAAATATTTCTACCCTTCTTCGGAATAATAAAATTCAAGATTTACATTAAAAAAAACTCATTACTCAGAATGACAAGCACAATACAAATCAAAATGATAGAGCAATTAAAATTAAAATTATCAGTTTACACTTCCATAATTATTTAACAACAATGATTTTGATATTTAATACTGTGTTTTAATTAATTTAAGCTACCAATCAGAATGATTTGAAATTAAATGCAAAGTGATTTATTTTAATTATAATTGACACCCAATAACTCAAAATATTTATGAATAATCATAATTTAAAATAACAAGTCAATTAGCAAAAATCCCCAAAAAGCTAACTTTTTGGCTTTTGTCATATTTTTTACAATAATTATATTATAGTTTTTCCACAGTTATGTATTCTACAAAAAGTAGTTATTTGTAAAAATATGTTATATTGACATGCACAATTCAATAAATTTACTTAAGGGGGTTTTATCGCTCAGCGCTGCTAGCTCACAAATCCCCGTTATTTCAGGTAACCGCGCTGAAAGCCTATGTTATATGAGCACATGTTGTCTCTATTCTAATTTCTATGTTTCGCTCCATTCTTGTTTAGACAATACTCAATTTTTAAATTTATTTAACAAATTACTCGACTACTATTTGAAAATTTTATATAGTAATGAGATACAAACATTTAAATTTACAATGCAATAAGAATTACGCAGAGTTTTTCTCAAAATTATTATTTAATTGTTTATAAATAATAATAATAACAATTTAAAAATTCGACATTGAAGCTAATTTTTTACTTCCTTTGTCTTTATACGGTATTTTTTTAGATTTATAGGATTAAGAGTTGGAGTACTTTTTGAAATACTTTTTTTACTGTGATAAAAGCCCCTTAACAGCCGTTACAAATGTTTTACTTCGCAGCCTGAATTGCGGACGTGAATGTTAACTTTATTTGACAAGTGCGCAAAAACTTATTTTAAATTTAAAGTCGCCTGAACTACATAAATCTTAAATTAATAATATATTATACAACCACGCTATAATGGATGCTATTATGAAGATGAAGTTTACAACACGAGCGAGCAAAGCGAGCGAGGGTTTTTAATCATCTGAGGGAATAATAGCCATTATAGCGAGTTGTATACTGTACTTTATCTACGTCTTAACTTATATTACGTACAAGATTTTAATAAAATAAAAACCAATATGCAAAAATTTTGACATTTACGAATGTTAATTCCCTTTCGCCATAGTTACATCTCGGAGAAATTGATTCATGCAAAGTAATTTTCTGATTGGTGCAGAGGAGGGAATACTGAATATTATTCCCTGTGGGACAAATATGCCTATGGCATTATGTTTCATACATTTAATGTTAATGTTATAAATTAGTCGTAGATAAACAATATTTTGTACTTTGTACAACAAATATTTATTTTACGTATACAGGCTGTTTCATAACTTCAGGTACATACGTTAATGATGTTTGATATGCTGATTACGAATCAAAAAGAAATTTTTTTAAATCGCAAAATTAATTTCCATGTTTCCCAGTCAAAAAATTTTCGTTGCCACTGCCACTGGGTGGAGTAATTATTGGTTCATTAAAAATAATTTAATTTTACTAGTACCTATTATGCTATTATGTAATTTAAGACTTCTATTGTTTGTGTTTAATAGGAAAACGAATCCAGTGCAGTACTACAAAAAATGCTGCAGGTAAACTACCCTTAATTTTTCGAATTTTAAAAAAATTATTTTTGATTCGTAATCAGCATATCAAACAACATTTATACTTTTATATGCCTCCGGTCGGCATCGCTAGTTTTCCATATCTCAAAATTCGCCAGAAACTCTTTGTAACCAGCCTAGGCTGGCAAACAACCGGAAGTTATAGGTTGGCATCTTTACATTACTACAGTTGTTAAGCAGATGTCAATTTTATGCGTTGAATATTTTTTATACAAGAATTAACAAGATTTTGACAAATTTTAGACGTAAATCGTTAATAGAAACTGAAATAAATATATTTTAAGCTCAAATGCAAGTATTCAGTGCACAATTTTTTAGGTTATGTATAATAAAATACAAATTAATTAAATTCATTTTATATTTTTGTAATGAAATCGGCACATAAAATATTGTGTATTACACGTCCAGAAACTGTTATGTTAGTGCTCGTAATTTGCAAGCCTCGCCTGTGGCTCGGCGTGTCAAAAATACTCGCTCTTGCAAAAGGTCAGTTTCTGGCCTTGTGATACAAATAACTATTAACGTATGTACTCGAAGTTATGAAACACCCTGTATACGAGTATAAATAAATATCGAAATATATATTGCAAAACCCGTACGGCGCATTACATTAAAGTTACAAATATCTCGACCCTTCGTTCGGAATAGTAAAATTCAAGATTTACATTAAAACATCCCATTAGTCAAACAGACAAGTCACAACAAAAATCAAAATATTTGAGCAAGTAAAATAAAATGTTGGTATGAAATTCCATTTCAAGTCGCGTGCAAGGTTTACTATTTCTAGGAATAGATTTATACTTTGAAAAGATTGCTAGCTGCAACATTTCACACTAGTACGAATACTTTCAGTGATAAATCTAAAAGATTTTTGTTGTAAAAATGCGCACATGCGAAGAAAACGAAATCCTCTCAAGGTATAGTCGAAGTATGAATGTGCACTTTCTAAATTTGCAAATCCAGAAAACTTGCAGTATTTTCTGCACATAAGAAATCTTTATATAAAATATTGGCCTTCGAACTTATTTCATAGAGTAGGTACTATACATTGGCATAATGGTAGAATAATATAAGTGCAAAATTTAATCATTTTTCAAAATTGTAACATATTTTTTGCAAGGTAGAGAAAAAGAACAGTAAAATCTTGAGTGAACATTTTTTTGAAACAATTAATTTTAACTAGTAAACTTTTTTACCACTAAAACTTTATATAGTATTTAATATACCATATCTAAAATTGTGTAAGTAGTTTGTTGCCTAGGTTTATAAAATTTTTCATAATAAATACGATATACGATCCTAAATAAAGTATAGAATTATTTGCTTATCATTTATTAAATGAAGAATTTATTTGTCTGCGGCTCTTGTTATGTAAATTATTAATTATCATTAATGAAAACTATTAGATAGGTACCTATTTTATATGAAATATTATGTAATACCTTAATTTTCTTAATTTTAACAATTATTTTCAAGAAATAGCATCTTTCATTAGTGTCAAGAATGTATAAGTTATTATTTTTTATATGTGTAGAAATACCTATGCTTGTTAAAAATATATTTTACTTGATCCTTAATTAGTTCGTTAGTCCTTTATCTTAAGTGAGGTTTTTGTTAAGACTTATGTAGTAAGTAGTTACTATTTTAAAATAAATTATTGATGTACCTATGCTATTATGCTACGTTATACCTATATGTAATTAATAATACCTAGGTATATAATATATAATGAATTATTTTTTTCATTTTATATTTTATTATAACTCTCGTAATACATACATAATATGTATATTAATGTTAATATATATGATAATAATCATATAATTTAAATAATTTTTTTTATATTCCTATATGGAGGTCAATAGCATCGACATCGTCTAATTCAAAATTTATTAAAACACTAATAAAAAAATCAATTTGATGAATATTTTACACTTAGAAATAATTTTATATACTTATCAGTTTAACAAACTGCCTATTACCTATAATAATTTATTATGCAACCAAATTATATAAGTACTTCTACTCAACTGTAATTTAAATTTTTTCCCTTTATTTGGAATTCAGTTTACTTAATTTTAAAAGACATTATTTTTCTTATGTAAATTTAAATGTCACAGACAATGTTTTGTAATTATTTTTAAAGTTATTTTCAAACAAAATTAATTAGTCATTAATAAATAGTCATCCTTATATTCAAATAAATTACTTCCTACATAAATATACAAAATTCACACAAGACTCAAAACTTGGAAGATATATTCAACACTTGTTGCGAAGTTACATATTCGCGACAAAACTTTTCCAACTTGTAAAAACATCAATAAATCCAAAAATTCTCTTACCTTACTTCACAAAATCGTCACCAACTTCAAAAATAAATCACAACCCACATTAGCAAGCCAACTGTAAAACAAAATTTAAAACAAAACAATAAACAAACTGACTGTCAAATTTTCAAACTACCTCACTCGATTCACAATTGTCTGAGGGGGGAAAAGTTTCATATCATGGGGGGTAATTATTTTTATTGAAAGTTCAAAATCGCGGAGGCGAACTTGAATCCGGGAGTTTCCGCCAGCGGAGTATGTCTTCGTTCCTGCAGCACGCCGGACGAATACTGACGCCGGTACGCCGAGCGTCGTGTGAAAAGCGACGCTGAGCGCCAAACAGCAAAGAACTACGCATGCGTGCAACGCACACTTTAAATTTTGTTTATATTAAAAAAGTTCAAGTGCAGAATGTGAAAAATTCACTTCATTTTCATGTGAACAATAAGGTTTAAAAGTTAAAAGAACGGACTCTGGCGTTGGAATACTGTAGGTTTCATAGCAGTAATGTTAGGTACCTTACCTACGATGTGTTGGTAAAAAAAATAGTTTTTTTTTGTTCCAAAGTTGAAATAAAATTTAAAATAGAAGAAAAATGTAATGTATCTATCTATACTAATATAATAAAGAGGAAAGATTTGATTGTTTGTTTGTTTGTTTGCATTGAATAGGCTCCGAAACTACTGAACCGATTTGAAAAATTCTTTTACACTTGGGAAGCTACACTATCCCCGGGTGAAATAGGTTATATTATATTTTCAACAAAAAATCAAAATTGTTTCTTCTTATGACGAAAATGTACAGTGATTTGTCACTTAATTGAACAAAATAACAAACAGATTAGATAACCAGACATTTAATTAAACTACTATTAGTTGTTGAATAGGTATTTCGAATTCAGTTGGTCTAGGTGTTTTCGTGTTTTGAAACAAACTGTTGTGGATTGTTAGTATTGGTTAGTATTAATTTTTTTTATTTTGTACTTAATGTTAAAAATTGGTTTTATACGTTCATTTTCAGTAGATAAAGTATTACTTTAACATCGAGGGTAGATAAAATAAAATTTGAGTAGATAAAGTAAAATTTGAGTAGATAAAGTAAAATTTGAGTAGATAAAGTAAAATTTGAGTAGATAAAGTAAAATTTGAGTAGATAAAATAAAATTTAAGTAAAATAAGAATATTTTTACACAAATTAACATTAAGTACAAAATAAAATAATATATTGTACACGACGATAAAGAGTCTTTATCGACACGTGAAAGATAGCCCACTCGTTCCTTCGTCACTCGTGAACTAACATCTTTCACTTTTCGATAAATGATCTCTTTATCGTCTTGTATAATAAATTACTATTATTTATTTGATGTTTATAACTATGTTTATATAACTTAAAATTACATTAAAGTTATAATAAAGTATAGGTACAGCTGGCAAATATTTTTGTTTTTTGCTTTAACTACTATAAACGACTATACCACTGTATAACTCCACTTTTATCTTTACAACTGCTTCAATTCGTTGTGAGAAAAGTTTCAAATTTTTTTCTTTTTCATAATTTTTTTATTGCCCTAACAGGACGATTATTCTAATTTTTTTTTATTCGGTTCCATAATGTTTCCATTGCGGATTTCATTTGAGATTGTATAAAATGTATTGCAGTTTTAATAAATATAAGAAACATTACATTTTACTTCTATTTTAAATTTTATTTCAAATGTAACTAAATTATGTAATTTTAATATAATGATAATATGAAACTTGGGTATATTTAAAACTTACTTATTTGTAGTAATGTTTTCCACAAAATGATGACGTATACCTCGACGTTTTCGGCGATTCTCCTGTATATTTTTTGAACAATTAAAGTGATTTAATACTGAATAACTTATCTACTGGGACTTTATTGTAGTCTGCCCTGAACCAGTGTCTGAAACTGCGAGTATGAAGTTACGCTCTTATAAAATCAATTTCTTTGTGACAACCCAAAAGAGAAAGTTTTATTTTTCGTTTCTTCTTTGCAAAATATAGAATAAAATTTTAAAGTGTCTGGGTGACTGTCCAAATAAAACTCAAATATAAATGGTGTAGGAAACTTTTTATACAGCGATTTTTTATTTCCAAGAAAAACAAGGTTAAAAATGAATGTCATTTTTGCTTGTAAAATGTATAAAAAATAAAATATGCCCACGTATCCTATATAAATATTCATTTTTTTAATATTATGTGGATTAATTTTACCCTATCGTATATATGCAAATTTAAAATTTGACTTTAATTCTGGATATTTAATAAATAAAATTTTATACTAAGGTATATTCATAAAGCAAACTTTTTCCCAACTTCACAGTTTTCTATGAATTATGCGAATAGGTATTACTTATGTACAAATGTGTATATCTATAATATTTATATTTCATGTGTTACTGTTACAATTACAAATTTTAATTTTAATGTGAAATCAATTTTTCTATGTATAAACTATAAGTTTCAGATTTATATAAAAATATTAGAAACTTTGTTTAAAAGAACATCGAACACCGTGCTCAAATAGATTACAGATTTACATTTTGCTTCTAAAGTAATAGAAAACTGTTGTGTAGAGAAAACTGTATTTCCTTCAATTTAATAAGAAAATTCAAATATCTTACAAAGTTTGTATCATAATTGAAATAGTATGAACTTGATCCTTATGTTTTAATTTTTGTTGTGCTAAAATGCATTGCATATATGGAGGTTAGCAGTAGATTTACTAAACGATTAGAAAATATTATTTATAACAACCCAATATATGTTTGGAAAACGAATTGGTAGGTATGTTATTCTTTGATATTTTAGATATTTATTAAAGAAATAAAAAATCTGATGTGGCCAGCACACCACCTCTCGCCTAATTCTGCTTATTCTATTAATCTAATAAATAGTTTTACCTACATTTTAATAGTTTCATGTTCATGTAATATGTAAACGATAATGTATACTAAGATGCAAGCAAAAGATATCAACTGTACTATCACTGTCCATAATCATTCAAATTTTGTGTAGAAACAAATTTCACGAGATACTGGAATTTCAAAAGAGTAGAATATTAATTGTACTTTATTTTATTGTTAAATACTACCAGATTCAGCAAATTGTATTTTAAATTAACTGTACCCATAGATAATTATATTTTATTTTATTTATAATTGCATAAATTGTCATAAATAAATAATGTACCTATTTAAGGAAAACTATATCAAGTTTCAAAAAATAGTACTTTCGGTTTGCGGATTTCTACCAAAATCTTATCCGGTGTTAAGATCCTTATTCAAACCTTAAATATGAAATTTGGTTATAAACGGTTTGATACTTTTTAAGTTATCGTGGACGAATAATCGTCACATACGTCCATACGCAAACACACACAGACATCATCGTGAAAATAGCAAATTCGTATTGTAGAGACCCTGAAACGTGCTTATCCACCACAAAAACTCGAAACTTTTGACCTATTACAATACCTCTCTTATAGAACATGAGGCAAGAGGTAAAAATTGAGTACATATTTTTCCGTTTGGCCACAGCAAACACTTTTCCACTCAAATGACAAATTTGCAGTTGAATGTGTTTTTAAAGCCGCGGCTGTGAGATCGCAAACGAGACGTTGTTTACTTTTCTTTCTGTGTTAAATAGTGTAGTTTGCTTATAATGTCGAGTGTCGGACCGAGCGAGTGTGCGTCATTGCCGCAAGATGTAAACGTTATTTGGCCACTTTGAAGTTGCATGTCGCCATTAGACTTGCGTTTATTTTGTGACTGTAAATGCCACTCGCAATTCCAATTAACGACATCGATATTCGAGAGCGCAGCCATCACTAGAAATGGTAAAATGAGTATACTTAAACTTTAAAGACAGAACACCTACTATATTTTCAACATACCAAACATAATGAAACCCCTATATTTAAGGCGCGACACTTTAAAACTTTTGCATGGCGCATTTTGCACGCTTTCGGTATAAATTTAAATAAAATATATTTTTTTCAAAATCGGCATGAAAATCTTCATTTCCTGCCTAATTTGAGTCTTGAAAGTAAGATTTCCATGACTAGGCATTTTTACTTTCCACTGTCTGTAGGTACAAACACTTGTCATGACAACTTTTTCTAAAATTTGTTACAGCTCTGATGATTTATACAAACCTAATTTTTTCTATAATTTTAAGCTTCTACAATTGCCGATTTAAAAAAAAAATACATCACGCGTCATAAAAATGTCTTTGCTAGACTCGGAGGCTTTGAAGAAACGCTCGGACGCTGCGCATCCTCGCATTCTTCAAACAAGCCTCCTCGTCTGCAATGAAACATTTTCATGACTTGTAATGTAATATACTATTTCTACGAAAGTGCTACTTCACATGTTTTCAGATATTAAAATTGATGGTGAAAGTAGGCTTTTGAAACATTGAGTGGTGAAAATAATTTCAACACTCATTTTGTACATCGAGTGCGAATTTTTCAAAAAGTACTTTTTTTCATATCTAAAACACTTCATTTCTTATTTCTGTAATACATGTTCAAATTGACGATTTTCACTTAATTGGAGACATAAATCGTTTTGCTGAACTAGAAATTGTGCAGTTACTGGATTGTCAAAGTTTTCAGGATATTTTTAACTTCAGAGACAAAAGTTTAGATTTACAATTGCCGTAAAATGTACGAAGGGGTACAAATAAACTCACTTTCAATATTACTACAATATTCTGCATCAAATGTCATTATTTTTATCATAAATCACACCATAAATGCAAAATTACAAAATTGATCTGTCAGTTTTTAGAATTGTTATTGTTTTCAGCTGTAACAGCAAGCCTACCTGATCTGTTTTTTTTAAATTTGAAAATATTTTATTTCCAATTTTTTTTAAATAATTTTGAATATTTCCCACTTTTGTAGAAAAAATTGTATGTAACACACTTGTGGAAAGGGTCATTGAAAAACTCGTATGATAGGAGAACTCGTTAACGCTCGTGCTCCAACTGTCATACTAGGTTTTCAATGAAGCTCTTTCCACACTTGTATTACAATATACTATTATGAGTATTAGTAGTTACCTATATATTAATATACGAGGGGTCGTTTTTATATTCCCGGACTAGACATGAAAACAAAAGACTAGAGCAACAAAACAAAATTATTTTTCAATATAGTTCCCCTGCTTTTGAATACAGGTATAACACCGTTTCAATAACATCTTTAATCCAGTATAAAAATATTCATTTGGTTTTTCCGCAAAATGGCCCTCAACAGCTGCTATAATTTCGTCATTGTCCCTAAATTTTGTCCCCCTTAGTGTTTTTTTGAGATTTGGGAACAAAAAATAGTCACTGGGTGCTAGATCTGGACTATAAGGCGGATGTTCAATTTCTTCGAAGCCACAATCAGCTACAGCAGCTTTTGAAAGTCTGGACTTGTGCACTGGTGCATTGTCGTGGAGCAACAAGACACCTTGCGTCAGTTTTCCGCGTCTCTTCACTTAGTCTTGCATCCTCCAGTACCAAACACTTGGTTTTTTCAACATCTGAAGTGATCACGTCAACAGGGCGCCCTGGACGGGGATCATCATCTCTCGACCATGTTTAAACAATTTTGACCACTCGCAAATAGTTGTCTTAGAAGGGCAATCATCCCCGTATACAGCCAACATTTCTTCAAGAATAATTTTTGGAGGTTTTCCTTGTTTTGTAAGGAATTTTATAACAGCCCGGTATTCGATTTTATTCATTTCGATAGATATACAACGCGCGACGACACAAACTGACAGATAATAAAATTAATAATGTTGCAATTGTTTTGTAAATTGCCACACAAGTTACCAAGACATATGTGATTAAAAAACAGCATAATGAAAAATTGCATCCAAATTCTAAACAGCCCAGTCCGGGAATATAAAAACGACCCCTCGTATTTGTATAGTAAATAAAAAGAATAAAGTAAGTATGGCGGGAGGTCTTGTGCTGGCCACAACAGATTTTTTTATAGGAATTCGGCTGGGCCGGCGAAATGTATTTCCCACTGGGCCGAAACTTTAGTCTCAGTTCTAGTATACGTAATTCACAAAACGATGTAAGAAAATTTCCAAACAACCTTTCCATTGGATATGTTGGCAGAAATAGTATAGAATTAGTTGATGAACCCATTGTATTTTTATGAGGGTGTGCAAGAACTTGAATTCGTAAATTATGTAGGTTTGCAGACAATACTTATCACATCTATACATATTCAGAGATAAAGGAACCGTCTAAATTCCCCTATCTCTAGCTCCAATCTTTAAAAAAACGTTTAAGTTGACCCCAAGTGTATAGGTCTACGTATTCCACACTCACTCACTTCTCACTTGACATTCGCAGAGCAGAACGACTCGCCGTAGTGAAAAGTGCTCGCTAAGATATATGTTGTCCATTTCCATGGCAACGTCTCCCTAAATACAAGCTCAAAGGAGGCTCAAGGGAGTCGCATCTCTCACTACACATATTTTCACATTCGGTGTGCCAACAACGCTGACGGCTCAATCAGACTGATACATATTTTATACTTTACAGTAGAGTCGTTGAAACAGTCGCGGTACCTACGTCCTACGTCATCAAAAAATCTACCTAACTTTAGGCCATTTGCACCGCCTCCACTTAAATTTAAAGTGTCACTTATGGCCATTTACACCGCTACCACTTAAATTTTAGGTGTCACTTAAATGAAAAATATCGAATCAAACTCATGACAGCAATGTTTTTTCTACGTTTGACAATTTGATTTTGATTCGATATTATTTATTTACGAAAAACTTAAAATTTAAGTGGAAGCGGTGCAAGTGGTCATTAATCACTTAAATGAAAAATATCGAATCGAATTAATGACAGCAATGTTATTTCCATATTTGACAATTTGAGTTTGATTCGATATTGTTCATTTGGAATACTTAAAATTTTAGTGGAAGCGGTGCAACTGGCCATAAATGGAATAACATTTTTTTATTTAGAAGAAATTTCTATTTGTGTGTAATATTCCACTTAAAAGAAGATGACTTCTCGCCTAATTCTGTTTATTCTACTAATCTAATAAATAGTTTTACTTACATTTTAATAGTTTCATGTTCATGTAATATGTAAACGATAATGTAAACCAAGATGCTAGCACAAGATGTCAACTGTACTGTCACTATCATAATAATTCCAATTTTGTGTAGAAAAAATTTGATGTGGCCAGCACACGATCTCTCGCCTAATGCTGCTTATTCTACTAATCTAATAAATAGTTTTACTTACATTTTAATAGTTTCATGTTCATATGTAAACGATAATGCAAACCAAGATGCAAGCAAAAGATGTTAACTGTACTGTTGATGTTATAAACATTCAAATTTTGTGTAGAAACAATTTTCATATGATCATGGACAACAAGATACTTTCAAAAAAGTAGAATATTAGTTGCATTTTATTTTATTAAATACTACCAGGTTCAGCAAATTGTATTTAAAATTAACTGTATATTCATAGAAAAAAAAATAAAATAAAATTCTCTAAATTGTTACATTTATTTTTACTTTATGTAGGACATTGACATGAGTGCAGTTTTGTAGTTAAATAATGTTACTTTAGTAGGTACTGTAATAGTTATTTACGTTATAAGTCCGGTAGATGAGTTTTTACGGTACGAGTAAGATGTTTCCGAACGAGGCGACGAAGGAGCCGAGTTAGGAATTTCGAAACGAGTACCGTGAAAATCCTCTACCGGACGAATGACGTACAACGTTTTATTTCATACCTGTGTTGCATTTTTGGACCAAAGTTTGCACCCATTCTTTATATATCTTTTCTAAATACAATCGTCTTGGTCTCAATACAAAAATTAATTTCAGTCCGGAAAATGAAACATTACGGTATTGTTCTACTTTACAATCCTGTAAAGTAGAACAATACCATAATGTTTCATTTTCCAGACTGAAATCAATCTCATAAAGAAGCAAATGCAACACAGTATGAAATAAAAGAATGTTATCAAAAACTTTCGTATTGAAAAATTTTAAACGTAAAATAAACAACTTTTGAATTGCAAAATTTTGCATAAACTCAAAATAATTAGCTTCCGAGATTCATGTTATTTCCTAGATTATTATGGATATCTCTTAGATATGTAATTCAAATTTTATGACCAGCAAATTTTTAATTGTTTTTATTGTAAAATTTTCATAAATTCAGCTTTGTTGAATTTTCATAATAAGATTTAACATCACCATAATTAGTACGCTAATTAATCTCTTGTGCATAATTTAAAGTTTACTTCGCACAAATTCATATTTCAAAGTTCCAACGTATAACGTATGCTTGTTACTGTTTAATATTCATAAATACACGTCTGCTAATTGGGTGAATATATTCTGTTTTAATGCCAAATATAACCCTATGCACTCTCCTTGTTATATAAATGAAAACAAAAACGTAACGTAACACAAAATTTGTTGAAAATTTAAATTGTACTTTAAAAGTTTTGTTACTTTTTTAAAATGTCCATTATTATAATGCTCGACATATTTTACCAAATGTAAACTATTTCAGGGCATGTTTCATAAATGTGTGTTTTTTTAAATCGTTTTATAAACGATTTTATAACTTTTAATGTCATTTTTACCTCTCGCCTCATATTCTATAAGAGAGGTATTGTAATGGGTCAAAATTTTCGAGTATGAGTTTTTGGTGGATAAGCACGTTTCAGGGTCTCTAGAATACGAATTTACTATTTTCACGATGATGTCTGTGTGTGTGTGTGTGTTTGTGTGTTTGTGTGTTTGTGTGTTTGTGCGTTTGTGTGTTTGTGTGTTTGTATGAACCGACGATTTTTCGTCCACGATAACTTAAAAAGTATCAAACCGTTTATAACCAAATTTCATATTTAAGGTTTTAATAAGTATCTTAACACCGGATAAGATTTTGGTAGAAATCCGCAAACCGGAAGTAGTACTTTTAGAAGTTTAGAAAAGTTTTCCTTAAATATATTGGTACATTATTTATTTATGACAATTTTTGCAATTAAAAATAAAAGAAATTGTGATTATCTATGTGTACAGTTAATTATAAATACAAATTGCTGAATCTGGAAATATTTAACAATAAAATAAAGTACAATTAATATTCCATTTTTTTGAAATTTCAGTATCTTGTTGTCCATGATATGAAATTTGTTTCTACATAAAATTTGAATTATTATGACAGTGACAATACAGTTGACATCTTTTGCTTGCATATTGGTTTACATTATCGTTTACATATTACATGAACATGAAACTATTAAAATGTAAGTAAAACTATTTATTAGATTAGTAGAATAAGCAGAATTAGGCGAGAGGTCGTGTGGTGGCCACAGCAGATTTTTTTCATTTAATGCACTGCTATACATTGACTAGGTACAGAGGTAAAATTTAAATATAAGGATTGAAGTAAATGGTTTGCAGTCAAAAAAGATATATTTTATACCACTCTACTGGTTTCGGCCCCACATGAGCCCTCCTCAGGAGTTGGTATTACTTATGTATCACTTATGTATTATTGCAATAACGGTTTTTCCGTAGTATTGGATGATTTCTGTTGTACTTTTTGACTATAATTATTGTATAATTATTTTAATGTGTTTAACTCTAACAATCTTTAATGATTGCACTACAAATTGTGATACATAAGTAGGTAATACCAACTCCTGAGGAGGGCTCATGTGGGGCCGAAACCGGTAGAGTGGTATAAAATATATATTTTTTGACTGCAACCCATTAAATTCCAACTTCATAAAATTTAATAAACTAAAATAATATTTCCAAACAGTGAAGCAAATTTTACAAATTAAATTGTATGTAAGTTATTTATTTGGATTAATTTATATTTATTCCTATTTTATTTTCTGATAACGGAAAGTATACACAAAAATAAAAACAAACTTATTTATTTGGTAGGTACCTTAACCTTATATCGTGCTTTAATTAGTATCCAACCATATTTTCATAATTTAATTCCTATTAAGGTAGTATCTACAATTTTTACCTCTCGCCTCATATTCTATAAGAGAGGTATTGTAATGGGTCAAAATTTTCGAGTATGAGTTTTTGGTGGATAAGCACCTTTCAGGGTCTCTAGAATACGAATTTACTATTTTCACGATGATGTGTGTGTGTGTGTGTGTGTGTGTGTGTGTCTGTGTGTGTGTGTGTGTGTGTGTGTGTGTGTGTGTGTGTGTGTGTGTGTGTGTGTGTGTGTGTGTGTGTATGTGTGTGTGTGTGTGTGTGTGTTTGTGTGTTTGTATGAACCGAGGATTTTTCGTCCACGATAACTTAAAAAGTATCAAACCGTTTATAACCAAATTTCTTATTTAAGGTTTTAATAAGTATCTTAACACCGGATAACATTTTGGTAGAAATCTACAAACCGGAAGTAGTACTTTTAGAAGTTTGGAAAAGTTTTCCTTAAATATATTGGTACATTATTTATTTATGACAATTTTTGCAATTAAAAATAAAAGAAATTGTGATTATCTATGTGTACAGTTAATTATAAATACAAATTGCTGAATCTGGAAGTATTTAACAATAAAATAAAGTACAATTAATATTCTATCTTGTTGTCCATGATATGAAATTTGTTTCTACATAAAATTTGAATTATTATGACAGTGACAGTACAGTTGACATCTTTTGCTTGCATATTGGTTTACATTATCGTTTACATATTACATGAACATGAAACTAGTAAAATGTAATAAAACTATTTATTAGATTAGTAGAATAAGCAGAATTAGGCGAGAGGTCGTGTGGTGGCCACAGCAGATTTTTTATACTTCATTTCATGTGCATGTATTAGTCATTGCATGTGTAGTAATTTAGGCTCCAACTAAAAACTAAAAATTATTGATTTTTGTTTCTGCATCTGTGCACTAATACAGACACACACCGCCCGTGTACGTGTGGCGAGCGAAGTTTGACTTGTTAAGATTCATTTAGTTTCCGATTCTTGCAATTAAAAGACGTATTTCTATGCAGTGGTGTAAATGTGATAAAATATACAGTGTTTTAATGTTTTTCGGCTGGTTATACCCATTTTGGGTAAGTGAAAATATTACCAAAAGGTGTAGGAATGATTGTAGAATATTGTGGTATATTTTAATTGCCGAAATAATTTAGTAATCATTATGAAATTAAATTTTTTTATATGTGAGTGGGTAAAAGGGTTGTTTCACACTCTTTTTAGGGTATACTAGGTGTGGGAATTTTTGTTAGAGTGTTTACAATAATATTTTGATGAAATTATTAACCAGTTTATTATATTTTATAATAAAATGTTTTAATATTTGAATTACAGATACCATCACTACAACTTTGATGTTGTAATTTCACAATGGGTCATCCGTGTGTGCGGTTATCAGCCATCGACTCAGGAGTGCTGAAATGAGTAAGTAATATATAATATTCAGTTTATTATTAAAGTTCAAACCTTGCTTCTTAAAAGTTCTTAATTTGTTGCTTTTTAACTTCAATATGAAACATAATTCATACGAAATGTTCAACTAAGCATAGGCGTATTTACGGGGGGGGGGGGGGTGTATAGACGATATATCCCCCCCAAGCTCAAAGAAAAATCATTTTTTTCTGTTATTATTATTATTATTATACAAATTCATCATAAAAATGTTTTTCTTTATTTTGCACGTAGAAGAGGGAAAACCCGTGCTGTTATGTAAGTCTGAAAATTCATTTTTAAAGTATTTGACCTTATAAAACATAACATTTTCGCCTGCAGCGCTTTTTCTTATAATATAATTTATAATTGTAAATAAACATCGTCACCACTGAAAGGACTGCAAGATATCCGATATCGCAAAATTTGTTTTAATTATTGTACAAAACATTTTTATTTTCATATCCCCCCTCCCCCTCCCAAGACTGATGTCTGGGTAGAGTAAAATTCAAATAGCTAGGACCCTGGACTGCGCGAGAAGGCAAGAGCTTGTCATGTACTGTCCGTTTTACAAAAGTGGAGCTAGCGAGTATATGCTGCGCTGCACTTCACTTAATTTTCAAAGAAAACTAAAATATGACTCAATCACAATCAATTACAAAATTCGCAGGGTTACATGAAGCAAAACACTACGAATGTCAACATGAGAATAACAGATATTGAAGCTGATGTTCTGTAGAACAGAGACGAGAATTCGTACTTCGCGCAGGGTTCTAACTATTTAAATTTTACTCTACACCACTGCAACTAAGCGTGGTCAGACTATACATAGAAACAGCCAGCACGGCGCGGGCAGACTGTACATTGAATAACCTTCCGATCTGTGAAGTAAACAACAAAGATTCCAAGTTTGTTAATCTAATTAGTCGGTTCAGTGTCGTCATATTTTATTCATTCGTAATACAATCGTTTGGGAAAGAGGTTTCGTATTATAATAGTGGAAATTTAGTACAGTTTTATTTAAAATCTACCGAAATCTACATGCTTCTAATATTGTTTAAAGGTTTATTTATATTTTACTAGTATATTGAGTTGCTTAAAATTATTTTTATGTTACAGATTTGCAGTCCGGTGTTATTACATCATTTTTTGAAGAACCATGAGGGGGACAAGAAATAAGAAATAGTGTAAGTTTTATTATATTACGTTCTGAAACATTGTTAATATATTTATGTTATTATTTATTCCAGGCTGAACTCACGTAAAGGTCCATTGTCAACATTTTGAGGGCCTCAGTTGAACCAGAATAAAAGTTATCTAACAAAGATAATTAGGTAACATTACGACTTTTAAATTTTTATGAATCATTAATAAATCATTTATTTCTTTGCAGATATTTCAACACTTCAGTAAAGGCACATATTTAAGAAGCATTGAGTCAAATTTTCAACTACGAGAACTAAGGTAAAATTGTTTATTAATTAATTTATACAAATCCGCATCTAATTTATTTTTTAATGTATCTTTCAGACTTGTTCCGGTTGTAGAATCTTTATCTCTGGCTGTAAGATCCGCACAGCCTGTGGTGTCGCCCATCCAGTTCCTGAGACGTGCGACCTGGTGCAAAATAACCGTTGAAGAAGGCCCAGTACTCCTTGACATCAAATGTAAGTGTTTCAATATTAATTACTTAAGTTTCAACACTTTCACATACTTTATAACGTGTGTGCGTTTACCAGCCGTTAATTGACTGAGACTCATGGTTGTTTAAGTCACAGGCGCCCAGTATAAAAATTTTAATAGCAAGCATTTTATACAAATATAAATTTTCTTCCTCTAGTAATAAAATAATTAATAATCTCGTTATGCGAGTATTTCACCCTCGTAAAACGAGGTCTCGTTGTCGAAACAGGTAATTTTCGAGATCAGAATTGAATTTTTCGGGTTATTTTACCCTCGGATACAAATTTGTAATATTCTAGTACGATTATTAGTAGAGTATTTAAATAAAAATGATGTATTAGTATAACCAGTATTTCACCCTCGTAACATGAGGTCTTGTAGTCCAGAAAAGTAATTTTCGAAGCCAGAATTGCCTTCCTTGGGCGTTTTTACCCCCGGGTACAAATTTTCGCCGGTTTTCTACGATTAATAACAGAGAAATTAAAAAGTAAAAAAAAATTGGCAAAGTAATTTTAATAATGAATTATTTTATTATTGTTGATATTAATGAAACGGAGTATAGCAATTTTCAGAAATTTTAAATGTCAAAGTTATACTGTTGGACGGCTTATTTTCTTATAATAATTCAAATTTTGCGATTTTTTTTCGAGCTTATTAAACAGGCTCCAACAAAAAACAAACCTGCAAACTTTAGGCCGAAACACAGATTTTCAACCTCTAAATGTCCACGAGAAACGTTTTATTATAAAGTTATCGTATTTTGAAAATTTTTGTGAAGTTATTGGTTTTTATTAAATTTTCAAAAAGTCGATGTACTCCGTTCCAAAATTATAAATACTGAGAATTATTACCAATTTTATTAGAAACCTTAAAATCTTGATTAGTACACATGGAATAAAGCTGAAAATTTGTATACTGACGTAAAAAGACCTGAGGAAACCATCTCTGGAGTCAAATTCAAAATCCACACGCCCAGTTTTGGGTAAAACATTTTTAAATAAATAAGAACAACAGAACAAAACTAAATTCTGAAAATTTGTATACTTGTAATATTAATTGTACCCATTTTTGGCGTCCAATTAATTTAAAGTTAAAGACAGCGCTCTCAGCGTGACATTTTTAGATTCCTCGACTCCAGGTCAAGAAAATTAATTTTAAATATGTTTTTTAGCCAAATGGAGCATTGTATCGTAAAACAAAAAAAATCGTGTTTATTTATTTTTATGTCGAATAGCATATTAAAAAATAAAAATAACCGAAATACCCTTTATGCCTTTTATGTGAGTCATCGGTATAGATGTTTTATACACCACAGGAAATATTTTGAGCAGATATTTTTGTATAAAATAATATTAAGTCATTCTACTCATGACTTTACTATTATACTTGTGCAGAAAACGTACATACCTGGCGGAAAAAAAATGAAACACTTGAAATTCGTAAAAATATCGACCATTTTCAAACCGCCATAACTCGGTGTATTTTCAATCGATTACGATGAATCTTCGAGGGCGAGACACTTTGAAGTGTCCACTTTAAAGTCATGCATGCAAACTTAAGCGCAACCCCTTCCGCCCCCCTTTTGCACCCATGTGCAAAAAAAATAATTTTAATTTTAAAAATGTCCAACTTTGACGATGTGTACGGAGTTTAAAATTTTTTTTGACTTGATCCACCAAAAGGGCACTAAAATTTGTTCAATTCCCTGTGCAGGACTCAAAGAACACAGTTCCTACGATGATTTGGCACAAAGTTATGGATTTTTTTTTTAAATGGCATTTTTTTGTTTTTCGCACATAACTTAGCGACTTTTCAACCAAATTAGACGATTTTTTCGGAGAAAAATCTCATAGTGGCTCTACTTTAAGGGGGTAAACTCAGATTAGGATGATCTCTTTTCGTACCCTTCCAAATCCGAACCAAAAAAACACGTATCCACAGTACATATACATATATAAAGTATATAGGTATTTCTAAAATGTATTTTTATTTTACAGCTCCCAGTTCCAGTGGCACACGTTGTTGAGGCCATCGTCCAGTTCCAGAGGCGTCCGGTTTTGGGGCCAACCGAAATGGTAAGAACCCCCTTTTTAAATCAACAATAAGTTGGTATAAAAAATAATTTAAAATGACCAATGAAATTGTATTTTATTTGATTTTGTATAACTGCACACAATTCTCGTCTGTGATGTGCTCTCTACTAACAAGCATAAGTTGATGGTAACCGCACACACGATAATTATATCTATACCGATGACTCACAATATGTGAGGTTGCCTTTAATAGTTATTTGTGTATTAAGAGCGTAAAGTGACTCTTTGTTACTCGCGCACGGCAATTGCAGCGCGAGCCGAAGGCGAGAGATGCAATAGTGCAAAAGGAACAAAGACACTTTACGCTCGTAATACACACATAATTTTATCTACGACTTAGTTTATGTTTTATTCGTAACCATGACGATACCAACAATATCGAAATAAATAAATAAAAAAAAATGTTTGATTCTGTCATTTTCGTTTATTTTATGTAATCAAAAAGTACTTTATTGCGCGTTGTCATAGGAGACGCACAATAAAATGTTTTTTTGCTTGGTCCTCAGTAACAATCAACTTTACGTTGACAATTGAAAGCATAAATATAAACTTTTCATTAGTCGTAGATAAACTATTTAATGATTTCAAAAATCACGATATTTTTTGTTTAAAGTAGTTCGGTCGTCGTTGACGCTAGTCAAATTCAGTCCGTTTTTTGTTGTCAATTTATGAACTGAAATTCGACTGTAACGGTTTTCAATATTTTATTATGAATTTTTATGCATCTGGTTCTCAAAACAAATAGTCGTATTTTACAAATCTTGTAATTTCATTCGCAACTTGACTAGTCAATCACCCGGTGTCATAACTCGGGCCAGGTTATGGCGTCGACACAGTTGGCAGCATTGTCCGAGGCATTCAAATGTAAACACAGGAATGATAAATGATAAATACGATAGTGTGTTATGTGTTTATAAAAACGAGTTCTTGATAAATGACTTAAAATCATGAAAATCATTGATTTTTCAATCCAATCTGTTTCAAGAAATAAAAGGTTAACATTCAAATCTGTGTTTAAATTTCCCACGCTACGCAGTTGGCAACCCTGCAGAACGTGACGCCCGATCGGCTTCCGCTTGGTCGTGATTTTGTCACATATTTTCCCATTTTTTGGGCTATTTACATCGGCAACGTAGGGTTTTGACTATGAATAACGAAGCCTTAATATAATACCTTTCCAAATATCAATTTGCCACTATTTATTCAACGAACTTTTACGCCGCAATTTCAATTTTTCTTAACCAAAAGTGTCGTTTTCCATAAGAGCCCATGTAAAAACAGTGAACTTCAAACTCATTTTTCTCAAAAACGAGTACCGCAAGAGCATGTTTTCTTGGCACTTTTGAAAATAATATTAAATTTTCTATTCAACCAGACCATTTTCAATACAAAATCAAAGACTTCAATTGACGACCGAACTACTTTAAATTGAATTGATTGTTGCCTTATTTTAATTATTTTCCTTTTTAAAAAATACATATTTTGTTTTAAAAGTTTTTATAAAATATAAAAAATAACTAATTATTGAATAATGTTTTGTCAACAATCACAATATTTTCCATTATTGAATTTTAAATAATTTTTGCATAATTTTATTTTAAATCGATAAATAAACATTTTATGTATTCAACGTAAACGTCCCTGTTGGTTACCTGACTACTATGATAACCTTCGATTGGAGTAAACAAAATTCCATTTGTTAATTTAATTACTAAGTTTCGTTTCTTTTTATTCGTTAAACATACGTTTTGAAGTGAAGATGTACAGTAAATATGTGCTCTTTTAAGCTGTTTTACTTTAAATCTACTGAGATCTGCATGCTCTACTGTTGCATATATGTATACACACATGTTTTAAGTATGTTGACTTGTTTTGAAAATTCTTCTGATATTTAAGTGTTGTGTAATAACAGAATTTTAATTTTGTTGTTGCAGATTTGCAGTCCATTACCATTTCATCATTACAAGTAAAATGGAGACAATATCAAAGGGAATACTGGAGCTGCCTACAAATTTGGGGCCCTACTTCGAGGAAAATTAAGAACAAATACAGCAAAGGTAATTACTATTTTTTATTATTATCTGTTTATAAAAATTCATTCGGAATATGATATTTTTGGTAATATTCTTGCATCATACTTGGTGGAATGCATGACGTCACATACTTAATTAGACATAATGTAATACGAAGCAATTTGCATCTTTGTAGATTATTTAACTGTATTTTAAAAACTAGTTGTTTAATTGCATAATGACAAAATGCTTAATTATTTTTTAACAAATTTATAATATGCAGTTTATGGACGGCATTTTCCAAACGTAGTATTCAACAAGTGATTTTGTTACAGGTAAACAGTTTCATGTGTGGAATAGCGACAATATCAAAGAGAATACTCCAAACTGCCTACACGTTAGGGTCCTTCCCATCATAATATGGTGTAAGACCACAAAACAAATCTATTTCTTCAGTATGACCATGTGTTGAAGGTAATTATTTAATTAATTAATTGTTTACTCGTTATTTACTTGTTATATTGTTACAGTTCACCAAACGTAGAACTGAGTTAGTGGCCACCTTCAGAAGCTAATAGATCCACCTGCTGTCTCTGTTACATTCGTGGACGCCTTCTTCAGACGCTGGAAGACTTTCCACAGCTCTTGATGAACCTGGCAGTTGGTTTGACCTCTCAGAGTATGTGAAACTCCTGGTCGTATTTTGCAGACGGCGGAGACCTAGTGCGTCTTGAAATTTACGGTAAGTGTTTTTTTAAATCTCATTTTCATTTATTTATCCATTCTTAATTCTTATCTATATTTCTTCTACAAAATGTTTTCACATTAACGAAAACTGATTCACACAAATGTATTTTGATTTCGCAATAATGAAAACCTAATTCACTTTGAAAACCTATTCCACAAATTTGAAAACCTATTCCACAAAATTGTTAACAGATTTCAACAATTTCGTAGTTTAAATTGTACTGATAAAGATATAAATTTTTTGAACAAATTTTCTACTACGAGAATTAAGGTAAATTTGTTTTTTCACGACATGCGGAGAAAACACAATTTTCTTCTCGCGAAATAGTGAGGAAAGTAGGTTTTCCCTCTCTAGAGAGGAAAGTAAGCAGTGTTACCACCAGTGTTATTTTACGATGAAATATTTTAAAAATTGTTAGTAAATTTATTATTTTATTGAAAATTCTGATTTTATAGTGATATACCTACTGTAAACTATTATTTTACAATTATTATGTTTTATACTTTCTTTTTCTACTATTTCACGATTTTACAACTTCAATTTAATTTGGCATATTGGCTGCATTTCGTTGTTTTCCAACGTCATTTTGACAGATGGCAGTTATAACCTAACTTCTAGTTATTTATGTTTCTTCTACATTTACAATGTTTTTAAATATGCCGTGAAAAAAATGTTGTGTCTAACACGAGAGGAAAGCTCTTTTTCCACTCTTGCTCGATTGCCTCACTCGCTTCGCTCGTGACCCAAACTTCGAGCTCGAGTGGAAAAAAGAAGCGCTTTCCTCTCTAGTTAGACAAATAACTATATTTTTCATTTATTTATCCGAATACACATCTAATATTAATTTTCTTGCATTTTTCAGACTGGTTCCGGTTGTAGCATCTTTACTTCCGGCTGGTGAACTCGCACAGCCTGTGATGCCGCCCATCCAGTTCCTGAGACGTCAGACCCGGTGCAGAATAACCGTTGAAGAAGGCCCAGTACTCCTTGACATCAAATGTAAATGTTTCAATATTAATTACTTAAAATTTTAATCGTTTTTACATATTTTATAACGTGTGTGCGTTTACCAGCCGTCAATTGACACGTACTCAAGGTTGTTAAAATCATAGGCGCCCAGTCTAAAAACATTATTTCTGTTAAATCCATTTTTGAGGATAATAATAGAATACTGTAGGGTCACCCACCCAAGGCGTATTTTTTGCTGTTTGCAAAATTTGAAAAATTAAAAACCATATTCGCAAATAATGACTGATAAGGCTATTTACTACATATTTAAATATAAAATCATTTTAAAATTTTTGTGCATAAAGTATAATGCATTGAGAGAATCCTGTAAGGTATTTTCGTAGGTGTTACTTACACATTTGGAGGATCTTGTAGAATATTCTCAACGGTGCTGATGAGTTAGATATCAAAGATTACTTTATAAGTCAACTCATTATATCGTGCAATTATAACTTTGAATTCTAACGTGATTTTCTTATTGTTACAGATAAATTATAACGCAAAGTACAACTTGCGTTTATTCTGTTGTCTTCTATGGAGCTGACGGCATCTTCAACGTTCTCCAGCCACCTGCAGACTCTGAGGATCTTCTGATGGACTTCTGGTACCGCTTGTGTAGAACATCACATTCCAGAGCTTCTCAAACTTCAGCTACTGTTGTATTAGAAAATGTAAGTTTAATTTGTTTTACATTCGCTGCGCGATATTCGACATAAATGTTAGAAATCCAACGTCTCAGATTAGCAAAAATTAACAGCCTTCCATTTTCCTCGAAAAAATTAAATTTGAAATGTCCGCATTTTAAAAATCTCTTATTTTATAGCTCGGTTAGCCAAGTGCGTTAATTCAGAATAAGTTTCGAATCCTGAATACAGTGTACTGCACACAAATTTTCTTGTGGTTTAATTTTTCCTAACAACGGTATTCCAATCATGCATTCATACATATTACTTATATATTTTGTATTGTGTCTGCATTTACGAGCCGAAAATTTACTCATGTTTATTAGAGGAAAGTACAGCACAGGGATGGTTTTTGTGCAGTCAAAATGAATTGTGTTCGTGATCGTGACTGACTTTAATCCTGAGTTTTTAGTACCTACCTTCGACCATATATAGGTATAGACAGATAATACTCAATACTGCAGTATACAATGTTGTGAAGGAAAGAAGTACGATAGCGGGGAGCAGCAGCTATAGGCGGGGAAAGGAGGTAAGGACACGTTAGAGTGTTGCACATTGCTAACTTCTGGTTTGTTATCATGGAACATAGAATGAAAATAGGCAAACAGCAACACTTCAAGGTGTCTGCAGGTCATAGTCCTCTTCACACCGCTACGCTAGTTCTTTGCTTCACAACAAAGGCTTGCGTTGTTTGTCTATTCCTATATATGGTCGAAGGTACCTACTATAGTTGGTCACATTACGCACTTAGTAGTGTACTGCACTTGGTATATATTTTTGCAGTTTAATTTAAATGTGTGGATTAAAACCTGAGCTGTTAGAATCGTACAAGTCTGCAAAATTCTTGTTTCTTATGACCTGTGCTGAAGCTGATCGTACGAATTGTCGGATTATTACACATTTAAATTATCTGAACACAAATACTTAATACTTACCAATTAGAAACTTGATTTGAAATTATAACAATAATTTATTAGTTCTTGATTCATTTTAAAAATAAATTTACTACATTTCATAGCATACAAACATAATATCTTTCTTACATTACAATCAATCAAATGAAGAGTACTAGTATTTTTTTATTTTCAGGATAAGCGTTAGTTTTTATCAAATGTAATTAATTTATTTGTCGTTCCTAGGTATTTGAGTTTATCATATGAACAAGTGGACCGAAAATTCGACAATTTCTTCAAGCATTCTTCGGGGGATTTCCTACAGTCGACGTCAACTCCAGCAGCCTTCCAGGAACTTAGTGATAAACGATTTATCAAAGATAGTTTTGCCAGTCTTTTGTCATAAATTTTGCCTTGGCATGAATCATTCTTTAACCCGAAATATATCTTTACTTAACTAATAAAGACTTGAATCTTCTATCTTTGATAATAGTGTTGAGATCGGATTTTAATGAATATAGGTGACACAGTCTTGGGTTCAATTCCCAATGACCATGTGAATATGATCTCAACAATTAATTTTAACTTAGATAATAGTTTGCAAAGAGTAAACCACTATTATTGAATTGTACTATTACTTCAATAGTACATATTTAAGGGAATTTTAATGAAGTTAGTGACATTATTTTTGATTGAAGTATTTTGTAATTTGGGATGATAGCGTTGCCTTTGCCATATTTTATTGGTTTTCTAAACAACATCCGAGATGTGCAATTGTAGAGCAACATCGGTTGTTCTTGGGTTTCAAATTCAAATCATCTGCGGTCAATAAGTATTTAACTCAGATAGGAAATGTTTGTAGTATAAATATAATATGTGGTTTGCTGCTTGTTTAATGGTCCTTTTTAACGAACAAAATAAATAAAGAGATACATTTGAAACTGCAAAGAAAATTGAAGATAATGTGACAAAATAAATATGAAATAAAGAACAACAAGAAATGATGAATAAAATCGTTGTTGCCAGATATTTAACATTAAGTTGCAAACACAATATGAATTAAATAAAATGTAATTGAAGTAACTGGCAGCTTCGAAACAGCAGACAGCATACATCTCTTTCTTTAATGAATTATGTACAGGACCATTTAGGCTTAGGAAATATTGGTAGGTGAAATAACTTACAGTGACATTAAATATTTCGGTTCGCGATTTATTTTTTTGCAATTATGTGTGGCATTGATTTGAATGGAAATTGAATTGAATTTAAAATTTAAATTGGGATTAGTATAGTTAAGGGCTTGTTATCTTATATAGCTTGCTTTTAACTTGACGGCGTTAGAACTTTTTTGGCTTTGCTAGACATGTGTGCGGCAGCATGCAGTTCTAGTTTTGTATACCCTCCCATACTCGTGTATGGGGGCAACGTTGGACCGCGTACCCCACCGTATCCTCTATCTGCCTAGGCGAATCCAAGCGCAGCTGCAAGCGGACGCCTCGCCCTTGCTTCAGTGATGGACGACTACCTAGTGTATGTATGATACTAGCGGATGTGGTGACGGGAAGCCAGTCGATGTTTACCTGCGGCTATCGAGCCGGTGCGCGCTGTCGGAAGGTTCATTCGCTAGGTATGTCAAAGGCAGTCGTAGTCCGCCTAGCGAATATGCTAAATCTGACCAGGACATGGTGCGTACGTCGTTGTGGGCCAGGCGTAATGGTAAACACTGGAATAGCGGTTAACTAGGCGGAAACTACGGGGAATCGGATAAGACGTCCCACGTAAACTTTTGAGCATAAGAACAACACTAGGCCGGCTTGTTCTTCAGGGTTAGAATCAATCAGCGACCGGGTAACTCAAAATTATGTACAATGATGTACTTAGGACAACGCCACACAGTAAATTCAACTAGAGTGGGTTGGGGGCTGGGAATGGCTTAAAGCCAATAGGAACCGTTAAACCGCATTTTAGTATTTGTATTTGTTTGCATGTCCTTCTGTTGAAGGGCCGACGAGAGCACGGTACACCCTGCATAGACCGCTTTTGGCACCCCAACCTCCTGGCACCTTCGTCATCGTGCCTCGGATGGCTTAGACGCCAGGAGGCAAGATGGAACCAATAAGTCTATGTTGTGGTCGGTGAGTCATTGGCGGGCAGTATAGTACTTGGTCGCAGATGACTTCGAACCGTACGTCCTTGCACGTGTAAGGATCGACGAGGGATCCGGTGCACTCCACGGGGAGTCGGGATGTAGCAGCTCGTAGGGTTTAGGTCAGTCAGCCTTCGATAGCTTGGATGAATTGAGTCACTAGAATGCAAAACTGAATCCATCCCGGCAATCCTGAGCATGAAGGTGGTGATGGACCGTGGAAAGTCTTTCCCTGGCTGTCTACCGAGCTCTAAGCACTCATCCGGGGATCGGCAAGAAGTTCCACGACATTTGCACAAGAACAACAAGCGGTTGTTCTTGGGGTTAAAATCAAAAAGCGCGCGCGGTAAATGTTAAATATTGGGTGGAGATGGATTAGGGCAATGTCACTAGTATTTCACCTATCATATATTTCAAACTTATAATATAAAATATGAAAGATACTTCAGTATATCCTCGGCAAAGGTTTTTATGAGCAGAAAAATCAGTCATTGCCATTAATAAAACTGATTATTCATGTATAACTTTTATCTTTGATACAAAATATTCAAAACATGAGTTAAGTATCTTATATGGGTGCAGTTACAAGCCGTCAACTCATGTTGTAATAACACTTGGAAATAAAATTCAATTGTAATGTAAAATGTAACTAATAATTTATTGTATTTCTTACAGGGCAAGTCATTTCATTGTTTTATATTTTAGTAAAATTACAAAAACTTGTATTGTATTTGAATATTTTATTTGTAAATGTGTTGATGTTTGAGAGAAATGATTCTGTGAGCTAATGAGTTTGTGAAATAGTTAGTGTGCGTTTTGCGAATTAGTGGATTAAAATGATTGATGGTTAATTGCGAGTGCAAATGATTTCGAGTGAACGAAGCAAATGAAGTGTGCCAACCCAACTTGGGAAATGGCACATTTATGTGTAATTTAAAGAGAATGTGTGCGGTTGAGATGAGCGTTTGTCCGGGGAATATGTTGATTCAAATGACTAATGATGAATTAGAAATACAAGTGATTTAAGTGGAAAGAATAAAAGTGCTTGACTGAAAAGTATAATAAATGTGGATGACGAGAAAGAAGTGTGTCAGGATGGGAATGTTTGACTGCTTGTTGAGTTTAAATGTGTGACAAGGTTCGTTCATCCAAACTCGGTATATGGCGTGATATTATTGCATGTAGTATGTATGAAAGTATATATTTCTCTTATGTATTTGTGTTGTATATAAAAAGAAAGAAAAATGAACAGTTTTTATTTTTTATTTTCCTCATGTTTCATTTTAAAATCAGTAAATATGCAGTATTGTTGCATGAATTGTTTAAATGAAATGTAAATTTTTTAAAATAAATAAATAATTTAGTTACAATAGAAAATTTGCTTTATTATATTTTATTAAACAACTTATCGTTGTCCTACGTCCCGTTATATAGCGTTTAATTTAATTTTTAGGGGTGAAATTGCTCAAAACGAGATTAGTGCTGCCATCTCTTGGTGTGACGTCACAGAATATTTTTGAGCAGTGGCCTAGAAAATGAAGCTGTTAATTAAAAATTTGCCAATCACAATATTTCTAATTATTTGCTAGGGAAATTTTAGTACTTATTTCTCGTAAACTAAGGGTAGTATGATAAAGAAGGGTAGTTTACCCCCTCAATTTGGACCTACTGAATCCAAATATGACCCCGATTTTGTTGTACAACCCTTCGATTTCGAGTTATAAGTCTTTTAAAATTTTCCTAGTGTAGTGTCAATTTTTTGACGATTATGCTAGCAAAATTACAACTACGCTAGGAAAATTTTAAAATGCTTATAACTCGAAATCTAAGGGTAGCAGGATAAAGAGGGGTAGTCTACCCCCTCAATTAAGACCTGCTGAATCCAAATATGTCCTCAGTTTTGTCGTTCAACCCTTATTTTTCAAGTTATATGCGTTTTAAAATTTTCCTAGCGTAGTTCCATTTTTTTATATATAAATATATCAAAACGGTAAGTAATTATGTAATTCTGAGGGTAGATTTAGAATCAGCGGGTTCTAATTAGGGGTATACGATATAAACAATCCACGAAATCAACTTATTTTTAATCGATTTTGGTGAAACTTTGCTGACATTAAATTATTATTATCTCGTAAACTAAAGGGCTAAGGGCCAAAAGTTAAATACAAAGGTTGCGTAACTTTTCATTCTCTATCTGGCTGTCTATAGATAAGGCCGTTTTGGCCGATTTTTAATGATTTTTTTGGTCTCCCACCATTCATGTTCTCCTGATACAAACTTGGTGATTTTTGTTCGATTCAAATCTGAAGTCGAGTGAGGGTGAAAATTTAAAAACGCGATTACGTAAAAACTAAGGGCTGGGGAGTGATTTACGGGTCATATTCGTACTCTACGCGTTGAAATACACCAGTATACATATTGCCACCCCTAAAAGTTAATTAGCACCAGAGATATTCAACCCTTATTTGTATCTCCGGTTCTAAGGGTCGTATCGAAAAAATCTACATTGCATTCGATAGGGGATGAAAAACTGAGCTTCTTTTACATTTAACTTTTCCCTCTACGACCCTTAGTTTAAGGGTTATGAGCAATCAAAGTGGTGAAAAAGTCGTCTAAACATAGTCATTAACTCTTAAACTAAGGGTCGTAGAGGAAAAAGTTAAATGTAAAAGAAGCTCAGTTTTTCATCCCCTATCGAATGCAATATAGATTTTTTCGATACGACCCTTAGAACCGGAGATAAAAATAAGGGTTGAATATCTGCGGTGCTAATCAACTTTTAGGGGTGGCAATATGCATACTGGTGTATTTCAACACGTAGAGTACGAATATGACCCGTAAATCACTCCCCAACCCTTAGTTTTTACGTAATCGCGTTTTTAAATTTTCACCCTCACTCGACTTCAGATTTGAATCGAACAAAAATCACCAAGTTTGTATCAGGAGAACATGAATGGTGGGAGACCAAAAAAATCATTAAAAATCGGCCAAAACGGCCTTATCTATAGACAGCCAGATAGAGAATGAAAAGTTACGCAACCTTTGTATTTAACTTTTGGCCCTTAGCCCTTTAGTTTACGAGATAATAATTATTTAATGTCAGCAAAATCTCACCAAAATCGACTAAAAATACGTTGATTTCAAGGGTGGTTTGTATCATATACACCTAATTAGAACCTGCTGAATCCAAATATGCACCCCATTTAGCCGTGCAACCCTTAATTTCCGAGTTATAACCAATTTAAAATTTTCCTAGCGTAGTGTCAATTTTTTTGACGATTTTGCTAGTAAAATTACAACTACGCTAGGAAAATTTTAAAATGCTTATATCTCGTAAACTAAGAGTAGCAGGATAAAGAGGGGTAGTCTAACCCCTCAATTAGGACCCGCTGAATCCAAATATACACTCCATTTTGTCCTGCAACCCTTAGTTTCCGAGTTATAAGCAATTTAAAATTTTTCTAGCGTAGTGTCAATATTTTTGACGATTTTGCTAGTAAAATTACAACTACGCTAGGAAAATTTTATAATGCTTATAACTCGTAAAGTAAGGGTAGTAGGCTAAAGAGGGGTAGTCTAACCCCTCAATTAGGACCCGTTGAATCCAAATATGCATCGCATTTTACCGTGCAACCCTTAGTTTTCGTGTTATTTGCAGTTTAATATTTTCCTAGCGTAGTTGCAACTTTGCTTCATTTTCTGGGCCACTCGACAAAAACTCTTGACGTTTGGACCGATTTTGGACTGATTTTACCCCTAATATGTTTTAATTCTAAATAAACATTTCAAGGGGGTAATTTATACTTTACCCCCTAATTCGAACCCGCTGAATCCAAATATGTACCTCATTTAGTCAGTCAACCCTTAGTTTAAGATATATTGTACATTTAAATAACTGCCTCCAACAGATGGCAGCACCTATCTCGTTTGGAGCTTATATAAACCTAAATAAGGGTCTTTATGTTAAAAATGTTTAATTAAGTTAATTTATTTATAAGATTGTGTATTGTATTGAAGTATTTCATTAAATAAATCATAAAATTTGTACTTACTGTTTATTATTTCGTATCCTAGGTTTAAGGCCGTGTACTCTCACCGTAGAAGTCCTGTAAGGGCTTAGGAAGTGTAAAAAGGGTTGTTTAAGAAATAAAATTAGTGCAATGATGTAAGTATTACTTTTTTGTTTTTATTAATAATATATACAGTTAAATCATCTCGATTATATAATTTTTATGATATAAAAACATAAATCTATCAATAAATACAATAAATAGCAGACGTTTCTTCATTGGAAGCCAGTGGTCAATTGAAGAATGGTAAGTAGGGTCTTCTCCTAAGAAGATAACCTCCTCCACGGATCGAATACCTAAACACACAAATAAATAATTAATATATGCCGCAAACCCCGCTTTGATAAGTTTTTTAGTTTTCGACATAATATGAGCTCTCAAAGTTTAGATTCAAAATCGAAAAAAACAAAGGTTAACCACTTAGTACCTACTTTTTTTTGTCAAAATTGAAATTTCTCTAAATTATACTAAGTAAATTACGAGGAATTCAATGCCGCTTTGATAAGACTTTTAGTTTTCGAGATATGAGCTCTCAAAGCTTCTTTTTATTTGTGCTCCTTTACGTCTTAGTCCAGTGATAAAGCATATTATTTAGAAGTACTTATCCTTAAAAAGGCAAAATGAAAAATTCCCATAATGTTAACTTTTGTGCTCTGACGTCTTTAAATTCAAAAATAGCTAAACTAAATTTCTATACATATTTCCTAATGTTCTCCTACGTATTTTAATTTTAGTCCAGTGATAAAGCAGCTTCAAAAAATATTCTCAATTTTAAATCTCACAAGCGTAAAATAAAATCGTAACTTGCTGATAACAAATTTTCAAACATAATGTAACATTTCTCGAAACTGCAATTTTCGTAACCCATTTTAAAGATCGTACGGTTTTAGAATATTCAGACAAGTGTGTAAATGTCTTGGGACGTCAAATAGAAATTCAATGATCGATATTAAACAGGAGAGACTTTGCATAAAATATGAATGACTTACAACTGATTTCGATGCCTGAGTGTTTGTTGCATTCCTGAAATTAGTTTCTCTTCAGTCTTGACTTATACTCTAAAAGGGTAGATGGATATTTTTTTTTAAATACAAACGATCATAAAATACCTAACAATGATACAATTAAAGAAAACCAAATTGTCAAGATTTTTATTTAATCAGAATTACTAAATCAACTTTATATAAATTTCTTACTTCAACAGTCAAATGATTTTAAACAAAATCGAGAAATAAGTTTTAAAAAACTAATCTTTAAGTTAAATAAAAAATAAGTACCTTAAATTTCGAGCAGTTAGGATTTAATAGTCTATAATATGGTTTACAATTTTGTGTGTTTTTATTTAACATAAATTGTGATTATATTATACCATTAAAAAAAGTTTGAATAAATAAGAAAAAAGTAAATGTGAACTAATTGTTGAAATTGTCAAAAGATAATCACAATTCATGCAAAAAAATATAAAGAAGCAATGCAATAATATAAGTGTCTAACTCTGATATTTAAATTTGGCTCTAAAAATATGTATTGAATATTATAATTAGAAAAATTTAAAAATATGCTCAATTATGCATTGCTAAGTGTATAATAAACTTAAAAACTAACTGCATAAAATCATAGTTGTTTTTATTATTTAAGAAATAGTCAAACAAGCAAAATGAATTCAAAATTGTGTCAGGAAACAATGCAGTAATGTAGGTGACTAACTCTGACTTTACAGAATAAATTGTTATTATAATATGTTCGCAACTGAAATTTGTTTATTACAAAAATGTTTAAATTTATGTTTCTTTACGATAAAAAATATCACTATTAAAATTTATTAGATATTAGGAAAACAAAAAAGGATGCACCATTATGCATTGTTTCATTGTATGTATTAGAAACTTTAAAGTCATACGGCTGGTAACCGCACACACGGTATAATAATCAATGACTCACTATATGTGAGGCTGCCCCACCCAAGCTGGATAAATGGCGTGATAGACTGGAAAATTTATTATTAAAATTTCATTTATTTTAGTCAGTCCTTTTAAATTAATTGTTGAAAAATTAATAATTGCAATAATGTAAATGTAAGTGTGAAGAACAATACAAAAATATAGGTGACTAACTCTGATTTCAAATAATATTGCCATTTTAAATTGTTCGCAATGAATCTTTAAAAATTACAAGTGTTACTTCTCCAAAAAATTGTTATTTGTTTATAAGTTAAGAACTGAAAATGTGCACCATTTTACATTGTATTGTTGTTTATCTAAGGCACTTTCTTGACTATTTGGTGTCTTTAATTCATCATTTTATTAACAAAACTACCTTAAATACTAAGTGACGAATGCTGAAGTCATGTAAAATCCAAGGATTTTTCGTTCGAATACGAATCTGTAAATAAAATAGAAAAATAAGTTCTATTTTTAAAATAATACTATTTTTGTTTAAACATTGATATAAGCTAATAATTTAGAATTAATAATATATTTGTAAAACAGAAATGTACTAAATAAATAAAATAAAGTGTTGAATTATAAGTAAATAATATTGAAACACTTGCATTTGATTCAGTCATTTGATTTAATTTCTTTTTTAAGATGTCGATGTCGAGAAGTACTGGGCCTTCTTCAACGGTCGTTCTGCACCAGGTCTACGGCTCAGGAAAAGACGACGGAATAGGAGCTGCAAGATACAAGAGTCTGAAAAATACAAGAAAAATTAAATTAGATGTGAAGTCGCATAAACAGAAATAAAGACAATTTTACCTTAGTTCTCTTAGTAGAAAACTTGACTTTGTTGGGCCTCAGGTCTCAGCAGGGCGGTGGTATCACAGGAAGTGCGAGGCCAAGAACCGGAAGTGAAGACGTCACGGCCGGAAACAGCGAGCAGCAAGCGATTTGAGCAGGAATCATTGGCCAAGAAGCAAAAGTCTGAAAAATGCAGGAAAAATATAATTAGATGTGTTTTTGCATAAACAAAATAAAAACTTTTTTACCTTAGTTATTGTGATTAAAAAACTGGACTTGTCGGACCCCTTAGACTTTAGTTCTTGCATGTAGAGTGCCTCTTCTGAAGTATTGAAGTTATACTGCAACAAATAATACAAAAAATTCATAAAAATTAACATTTTGTAATATTACCTATTTCTTTTCAGTAAACCTTCAAATTGTGGTCCCTCGATCAGAATGCTGACAATGGACCTCTGCATGCATGGTGTTGAATCTGGGCTGCAACAAATAATGTAAAAATGCCAAATAAATAAGAGATTCATAAAAATTAACATTTTATTATAACCTATTTCTTTCCAGTAGAAACCTTCAAATTGTGGCTCAACTGAGACCCCTAGAATGCTGACAAAGGATCTCTGCATGGAGTTGAATTTGGTGTTCGAATCTCTGTAACAGATAAAGCAGAACACATTCCAAATTAGTGTTTCGGTCGAGACGAGAAATTTCTCGAATCTCGTCTCGTCTCGTCTCGGCGAGACGAGAAAGCTTTTTAAGAAAGAAGGTCGAGACAAGACATGTATGTCGAAATTCTCGATTCTCGACATTTGGCTCGAGATTTCTCGACAAAATCGATCATTTTTAAAAATTATTTAAAATCATGTTTTATCAATAATTTTTTTAAAAATAATTAAACAAAATAATAATAGCTGTTGGAAACGATTTTTGATTAGCGTTAAATCTGACGTACCTTTTCCACTTTATATACTTAATAATAATGGGTGTACAACTATGAAGTTGAGTGAATAGCATTGTTTTTCTCATGTAAATAATTTCATGGGGTAGTTTAGTTTTGCTGACACGCTTGCGTTCTTGCGTATATATCTGGAAATTTTATCAAATCGTATACGTATACTAGTTACTGAAGAGCAAATTTTTAAATTTAAAAGAGATTTTGTTTGTGATATATTACACCTTCTTTTTATGAGAGTATTAATATTACTCTTCTACTTATATTCAATCAATCTTGGCAGGTATTTAAATTGAGGGTTATACATGCGCAAAAAATACAAAAGTTACTAAAATATTAACATTTTTACATATAAAAAATAAATATAGTAGGTATTTAAAAAAGTCGAGAAATCTCGACGAGATTCTCGGCCGAGACGAGACTTAATTGTTCGAGACGAGAAAAAATCGAGACGAGACTTGATTTTTTTTATTCGAGACGAGACGAGACGAGACAAGGTGATTTCTCGTCTCGTCTCGTCTCGACAGAAACACTATTCCAAATTAATAAATAATCGAAATTCAACAAAGAATACATTTTTATAATATCACCAATGTTCTCCGGCAAAGATCTTCAATTTATGGCCCTACTAGGTCCCCCAGAATGCTGACAATGTACCTCTGCGTAGGATTGAACCTGGATTGTTGAAAATACTGCAACAAATGAATTAGAAAAGATGCCACATAAATAAATGATTTAAAAATCAATTTTTGATAACTACATATAAGATATAATCAACCAAATTTATGTAGATATAGATAGAGTCTGCCCGCGCAGAAGGCGTCGTAGAGCGGCAGGACGGGAAACGAATGCAGCGTTGGGTAGCTGGAAGTGTCTACTATTGCGGTACGAAAAAACGTTTTTGTCGCTGTAGTAGTATTTTTTCTATAAAGGTTTAAACGAACATGTTTTCTTCTCGTGCCGATAACAATGTATATTATAACAATGAATTTTGCACCAGGACAACGCTCCTGCCCATAACGCGCTGTCTGTGAAGCGTTATTTAGCCGCTAGAGGTACACCAGTTCTCGAACACGCGCCGTACTTGCCTGATTTCCGAAGATCAAGTCTGTCTTAAAAGGAACCCGTTTCGAGTCGATGGAAGAGGTGAAGCGAAAATCGGCACGTGAAGAAATTCGTTTGTTTCTAACCTTTATAGAAAAAATACTACTTCAGCGACAAAAACGTGTTTTCGTACCGGAATAGTAGACACTTCCAGCTACCCAACGCTACATTCGTTTCCCCTCCTGCCCCTCTAGGACACCTTCTGCGCGCGTAGTCTCGTTATTTAATAGCCAGAATTCGTATATTCCCACATTTGAGTGCATATAATTCAGTGGCGGCTCGTGGGTAAGGGCTGCGGGGCTGCAGCCCCTAGTAGGAGATGAAACTGTTCTGATACATTATTTAAATAATATCAATAAACAACATTATCTATCTATCCATCAAATATATCTTGTAATTTAAAAATTTGCGCCTGTAGGCTTACTATTACTATACCCATTTTCGTTCATGGGCTGTTGTCCGAACAGCCCTCGAACTTAGGCAGAAGTATGTGCGCGGTGAGAGGAATGATAGCAAATGTGTGGGTTACACAGTGAGCATCGGAGCTGCCTCGAACGCAGCTCTGTCGCTCACGGTGAATATAAATGCGTGTAGTTTAAAGGTACAAAATAGTTTGCGTTGAAATTATAAGGCGTACAACTGTAAATTTTAAAGGTATATTGTTATTTTATTAAAATTGATTGTGATATTTGATATAATTATGTTTATAATTAAATTTGTATTTATTTTTGTACAAAAACTGGGATAAACTGTGAAGTTTCTCTTCCCTAATAAAAATTAACTTTAAATATAAAGGTATTTATTATTTAACCTTGAACAAAAAAAATTTGGCCTGCAGCGCATTTTCATTTAAATTGCTGCCCTTACCTTTAAAAAGTCACCGGCCGCCACTGATTAATTATAAGCTTTACAACTACTAATAAACTAGGTAATAGGTATATATCTTCCCCCTCAACTTTGTCATTTGTGACATACTCGTACATTATGGGTTAGCTAGGGTAGGTATCCATAAACAAGAATTAATTCATCGCGGTTTAGTGGCAGTATTTTTAGCGGTTTGAGCGAAGGTATTATCATTCCTGGCCCTTTACATTACATTATACACTTGTTGGCCCAGTCGTAACACCGTTGTAGTATCAATAATTCATAGAAACGGAATGTTCGATAGAATGAGGCATAATACGAGCGATTTACATACTTTCTATGATTAATGGAATTAACAAATAGCCCCGCTTTTGTCGTGTTTTGTGCTGTTGCATTCGTTGAAACAATAGCAGAAAGAATGTGACAGATGTAATGTTTTATCTCTGAGTGCGCAAATTAGCACTAATTTATGTGCGCACATAAATAATTGCGACTAACTAAAAGCCGGTGCAAAACAGAATACTGAATGTTTCATCCAAAATTGAGATTTTTTTCACATGTTGATATGAATAATTAATTATTCCATGAGTGTTGCGCTTTTGCGATTTAGTTTTTCGATTCGAATATTCTAGTTGAACTATGTAACAAATGAAAAAATCTGATGTGGCCAGCACACAACCTTCCGGCATATCTAGACTTATAAACATAAATGTGTACAATCCGATTTCCATTTAAAATATACAAATAAATATCAAAAATATTCAAACTAGAGCACTGCAAGGCCCGGCCCGGCCCGGACGGGCCACGGGCTACCCGGCCCGTGGGCCGGGCCCGGGCTTAATTTCTTTTAAGTATAGTGGGCTTCGGACCTGGCCGGGCCTACCATATCACGGGCTTGGGCCTAACCGGGCTTACTATTTATTGTACTATGACGGACTTGGGCCGAGCCGGGCCTGGTATGCTCCGGGCTTGGGCCGAGCCGGGTCTGTTATGGTACGGGCTTGGGCCGAGCCGGGCCTTTTATGTTACGGGACTGGGCCGAGCCGGGCTAGTTATGCTACGGGCTTGAGCCGAACCGGACCCGATATGCTACGGGCTTGAACCGAGCTGGGTCTTTTATGCTGCGAGTATATGCCGAGCCGAGCTTTTTAAATTAAAATCTTATTTCTAAGTTATATATTACAATAATTTCCTACAGTTACTAAACAAATTTGGAGAGCATTATACTAAAAAATTTTGTATGATATGTAACACGATAACACGTACACAAACTAAATTTTAGAGGTTTAGTTAGACCGAGCCAAGTCGGGCCGGGCCGGGCCGGGCTTCAAAAAATCATGAACCGACAGGGCTGAGCCGGGCCGGGCCGGGCCGAGCTTCAAAAAATCATGGGCCGGGCAGGGCCGGGCTTCGAAAAACCATGGGCCGGACAGGGCAGGGCCGGGCTTCGAAAAACCATGGGCCGGACAGGGCCGGGCCTTAAAAAATCTCGGGCCGGGTAGGGCCGGGCTTCGAAACATTATGGGCCGGGCAGGGCCGGGCTTTGTTTTTATTTTAAAATATCGGGCCGGGCCGAGCCGGGCCAAATAGCAGGTGGGGTTCGGGCTGTCCGGGCTTTGGTAAAATTTGAAATTGTCGGACCGGGTTGGCCCGGGCCTAATAATAGTCGGGCTTCGGGCGGGCCGGGCTCCAAAATTACGGCCCGAGCAGTGCTCTAATTCAAACACAGAAATTTGCATCACCTGAATCAAAAGATTCTTCTGTGTTGAAGCCACCCTCCGTTCAATTACTACATTTTAATATCTTCTTACTTATCACTTATATGGCGTTAGTAGACCAATAACGTGTGCACAAACAAAAATCAACCGATCATGGATTACAAGATTTCAACGTTTTATCTCATAAATTTATTTTTTAAATTTTACTACAGTTCTTTAATGCTACCAGATAAAGACAATTTTTTTATAACGTAAGTGCAAATAACTTTGCCTCTTATTCTTATTACAAATAAATACTATATTTATCAAAATTTATATAAATTTTTGACAATTAACCTTTTCAACCTTCAAAAAATATCACTTCCGATGAAGATATTTGTACCAAAATCTAATGAGCCCTTCCAATTTATATGCAAAAGTTAAATACCAAATATCAAAATTTTTGGAAAATTCGTATTTGAGTTATTCGACTTACACCCCGGCCTTGGCCACATACATACAGACATCATCGTGAAACTATCAAAAATGAGTTGTAAGGACCTAATTTGTGCTCATCCACTAAAAACTCACTACCCGATTTTTAGCACGATTCCAATACCATCCTTTACAGGTATGGCGGAAAAATCTCATCTATCTATCTCTCTATCACTTAAAATAATTACTACATTGTACCCATTTTACATTGCACTCTAACAACACACAAAATAAAATATCTGTTTATAAAATTAACACATTCCGCGGTGCGCTGTGTGCAGCCACAAAAGGAATAGCACCTTCACCGTGTCGGAGTGCGGAGTAAATGTAATTTTCTTTGAGTTTAACATGTGTAAATGGAAATGCGTAATTGGTTTTTTGTAAACACTTGTGGTGTTTAATCCGCTCTCCTACAAAAGTACAAAAATACTCACGAGGCGGATTGTGGAGCGGAAACACCGGATGAATTACATGCGATGAAATTAGAACAAACCACATGAAAAATTAAGTATTCATTGGGTTGTATCATGCGAACACACTTGCAAACACGAAACGTACTAATCAAATCTGCTGATACGTTGTAAATATTTATTGGTGTGATAAAAATTAGTAACTTTGACGAGTTGTATAATTATTTCCTATTTTAAAGGGTTTTTAGTATTAAAGAGTCGCCAGTGGCGGATTTAGGGGGGGAAGGCGTGCTCCTCTGTGTCTAGTGATGCAGACGAGACGAGATTTTCTGGAATCTCGTCTCGTCTTGTCGAGACGAGACTGATTTTTTTAAAGTTCGAGACGAGATTAAAATTTTCGTCGAGATTTCTCGAATTTTATAAATTTTATTAAACAATTATTTGTTAATAACGAAATTTTAAATTTTATTAGGGGCATTTTTATTTGTTGTCATAGTCAAACTCAGCTAAATTGTCAAGTCAACCTGGCAACATAGATCTATCATTCTACTGGCAGTAAAATTATTAGATTAAATTTTTTAAAGGTGATAATATAATTAGGTACACCAATCTGTAAAATATAGTATTTATTTTATATTATGTTCAGATTCATATCATAATAATGAATATTAATTAGGCTTAGTTCTAATTTTAACAACTTCAGTAATATAACAATTTACCAATAATTACGAATATTGCCCGCACCTCGCAGATTATGTAGTAAATTTATCAATTTTATAAAATATAAAAATATAAATATAAAAAAGGCAAAAATATAACAGAATTACTGCCGTGGTTAGAGTTTCATAGACGAAGAGCAGCCCTATTATTAGGGACGAAAGTGAGGTATTTCTGAATAATAAGTCCTCCCAAGAGAAGGAAAGTCAATTGGAATCCCCGCATAAAGCAGGACAAAAAGTACCTTTGCTCACTAGGTAGCAAAGGTACTGGTCGGTCAGAAATAGCTCACTTTCATTCCTAAGTAATAAAGACGAAAGGTGGCATTTTCGGTGAAAGTATTGAAAAAAATAATTTAATTCCCTAGGCACTAAAAGTGACATTCTACATTCGGTGCACTCGAATTTCAATTCGTGGAAAAGTATCCAAACTCCAAATTTATCTAGTTAATTTAGGGTTCGTTCTATTAATTGGGGAAAAATATACTTTATCGTCCAAACATGGAAATTTGACAATTACCTATATCGGCAAAATCTTCTTTTTATCACGTTTTCATCAACAAAAACAAACTGACAAGACAAACAGCAAAGACACAAATTTCGAGCTGTATGAAATTAATTTCTTCACATTACTGATACGATTTATCCAAATTTCGAGCTGTGAACGCGGCTTAAGCCTACGCCCCTGGAAATGGATAGTTCGTCTCTGACTATAATTACTACTACCACACAATGTCGACACAATGTACAGCATTAGGAACATATCCTAGCAGGAGCAGGTAATATTACAGCTTCAGCATCGGTTAATGCAGGTAACCAACACCACAGAAACGATTACCAAACCAGTAATAATTGTAAACTGGAAGTTATAGCGTAGGCTCAAATTTTCGAGACGAGAAATTTAAATACTCTCGTCTCGGTAATTTCTCGGCTGTTCAATTCTCGTTTCCTATGAAAGCTAGAACTGATTTAGGAATTTTTTATACATTTCTAATAAATTTGTACACAATTCTTGATTTAGAAATAATAATATTTTTCTTCAAACGTCAGAAAAACATAATATTTCTCCATAGAAACAGCTAAAGTTTTACTTTTCTGAGAGCGGCAGACAATAATATTACCTGCCGCTGTGAGCGTCAGATAATATTATCTGCCGCTGGTGAACCAATCAAATTGCAGCTGTCAATAAAATTTAATTCAAATTTTTATTAAACAAAATAAATCAAAGACGACTATATTATTTCAATCCGAATTATTTTAATAAATTTTCTTACACGAATATCAATTTTATTGTAAGGTTTCGACGTCTGAAGAAAAAATAGTATATTTTATGCGGAGCTAAGTGACTTTCTATGGCTCATCTGTAGGCAAACGCCTACAGATTCGCCACAAAAAGTTCCACTTTAGCTCCTTATTAAATAATATACTATTATCAACGCCAATGAGTAACAAAATTTGTCAATTTTGAATATAATATTTCGCTTTATTTTGTCTCCTGGTTCGACGTATTTCCGCAAAACACCTCTCGACCTCCAGGCTCGAGTTGTTTCTATGGAAATACGTCTCATCAGTCGGCAGTATTTTCGATTATTTTCGAAGCTCTTGTGGTATAATAAAGGAATATTTGTAAAATTATTATTTTATAATTTTTTATACTTATACTGCTTCTCCAAAATAATTTGTTAGTTCCTCATTTAAAACAACATTAAAGTTACCTACAGGTACCTACTGATATTTCTGGCAGATGATGAGTTTCGCTCCTGATTCAAGTATCAAGTGACAGCGTCTTAACCACCAGCACCAGCTATTCATATTCAAACTTGATGTCTACGTTTGATCTTAAAGGTCGTCTCGACAATTCATTTTGTACGTAGCAATATTTCACATGCGTAGGTCCTATGTATATTACCTTCTAAATCTACGTTTCTACATAATGACTAAGTTTAATAAGCTAAGGTTTAACTTTCACGTCTAGAATAAAAATTATGTCTATTTAAATAATAGTAGCTGTTTTTATTACAAAAGAAAAATATTATGTAATATATAGATCTGTCATACTTGCTATTATTACCTTAAGTGGCAGCTTCAAAGATCTCGAAGGTAAATATCAGGTCCGAATATATGAATGCGAAAACCAGTATTTACCCAAGAAGCACATAATATTAGTTTAAAGCCTACTCAATTATAAGTACAAGTACTATATTAAGTAATTGGCAGGTCTGAATCTAGCTAAACACAATAAATTCAACAATAATGATTATTTTCAGTATTTTAGAGACCAGTCAAAATTATAGGTTTTTAATTAAATTACTCGGTCAATAAGTAGGTACCTATAGTTTTTTTTAAGAATTCTGTAACTAAAAAACTGATTTATACTGTGAAGAACTTTCAATTAGTTACAAAATTTGGTGCTAAATTCAAATATAAAGATTTCAAATAATAATAGTCTTGTAAGTGCATTTGAATAAAATATTGGTAATTACCTTAATTATAAATATTACAAAATCGCTGAATAAAGACTAGAAAATTAAAATGTTTAAAAAAATTAAATTAAACAATGATATACGATGATGATGTAAACGTATGCTGGGAGTTTCATTAAAATGATATTTAAAAACTTACTTTATGAACAATTTTCATTATAGTAGTTACGACCTAATATAATTAAAAATTGTATGTAGCAGTAGCATGCATTGTCAAATAACTTGACAGTATGGCTTGAGAGAAAGAGATTACCTAATAGAAAAAGATGAGATGGACAACTAAATTTTGTCTGTGTAAACTTGCCCGCGATTTGAACCAATTAAATCATACTATGAAACGTTTGACATTAATAATTCTACATCACAACATAGTAATTTAACGTATTTTCAAGACGCATTTATAAAACTAAAACCTTTTCAAAGGTATAGGGAATTCAAATATATTTTCTATCTGGCAGAAAGTTAAATATTCCTCTGAATTCCAATCTCATCCATAAATAAAAAATTCATGCTGTATTTGCAAATTAAAATATATCGTCGACACCATTTGAATATCAATACCAAATCGCCAAATATTGATTTTATTAAAACGAGGGACATGGTATTTTACAAAAAGTATATTATTAACAAGCTTGTTTGGTATCAAATACGATTACAGGACTGAATACAAAATTAAAGTGGAAAAACTCCATATGATTCATGGGCCATAACAACATTGCCGCAACAGTATATAATTAAATTTTATTGAGTGAGGTATAGCTTTTTTAGATATCATATTCAATTTATGAAGGCTTTTATTTAACATTATACATGAATTTCAAAGCAATTTAAATTTGCTAATTTTTAATTAGGTATATCTGAAAAATCAATAACAAGTAAAAAAATTGAGTCAATATTAAATTTATTTTTCTGTTATTTGACAAAATGACAAACACATGAAACGTGTAGGAAAATGTATTACATGGCTACATGGGTAACTAATAATTACAACCGTGGCTCTTACTAAAATATATACAGGATGTTTAGTCATATAATATCATACATAAGTGATTAAATTTTGCTGGAATCAATGTTACGAAATAAATTGGCAACAAGCTCGCGTAAAACAATCTGAAAATTTAACCACGAATGATATTCGGATGACTATTTCACAAAAGAAATAGTATATTATATATTGAGGGACTAAAGTGCATGATTTAATCCTGAGGGTGAAAGTTTATTTCACGAGCCGAAGGTGAGGGAAATAATCACCTGAGGGATTAAAGATACTTTAGTCCTGTGGTATATACGCTATTTTTTGCACTTCATCCTCAAACGAATGCAAAATAGTTTAAAAGAATACACATTTTGCAATTTTGACAGTAAATTTTATGACAAATATTTATATTGTTACCATAGATACTCTGTAACAAATAGCACGTATTTACTTGACAACGGGAATAATTAATTCAATTCCTTGACAACGGGATTAAATATGAACAATAATCCCTTGGGATCAAATTAAGAACCTAAGTCCCTAAAAATAAGGACTAAAGAAGAGTTTTAGTCCCGGAAGTGCAAAAAAGTTAATTTTGACACTAATTAAATATCATGTTGCTAAGGAAGTTATTAAAACGTCAAAAAATTGCACTTATCAAAACTAGCATAGTTACGAAAATACAACAGTCTATTGGCTAGATAGGTGCGAAAATTTGTGTGAGGGTGTTTTGTCAAAATTAAACAAGGTAAAATCTTGAATTATTTTTGTTGTTTTAGAAATGTATGAGTGGAATAGTCAATTAAATCGCACTCGGGAAATTCAACCGTATTTAAGACATACATTTGAGAAGATTACGATTTGAGTAAAATGCGTTTGGCAAGATATTACGGTTATGCATAACTGCGATTTGACAAAAATAGGTACGTTTACGTTTTGGATAAATTCAGTGTTTAATTATTCCAGTTAGGTATAGTTACGTTTTTGCTAAATTACGGTTTAAGTGAAAACGATTTGACAATATAATATTAGTCGAAGTTGCGGTTTGGTCAAATTACGGAATGTGAAATTACAGTTTGTCTAGAATATAGTTTGGCTAAATTACGGGTTGGCATATTTACGGTTTGACAAAATTCCAGTTGAACAGTTTGAATAAAATACAGTTTGGCTTAATTATTTTTCGTCAAACTACGTTTTGACAAAACTATATTTGACTAAATAAGCGGACGCCAGTACCAAAATATTGGTAAATTTGTTGATAAATTCATACATTAAGTAAGCAATTGCATGTTGCTGATGTTGCTCAGTGTAAAATGAAAAAAATGTCTCCTGCAATTTTCTGGAGCAACTCATAAAAAATGAGAATTGATTATTGCAGTTGAGCGCAACTCTTGCTCAATGTAAAATTTGCTTCACAGACAATTACAATTTCCTGTGTTTTGTTAGATAGCTAAGTGTAGCATAGATGTTACATACGCGTTGATGGAAGATAGAGGACATAGATAGAGCAGCAGCCAACAGAACAGGCAGGGCGCACGTAAACTAAGCACTCTGCCATCAGGCGTAACTTGAAAGAGGCGGGCGCCGGCCGGGTGACTTGATGACGTGTCCGCAGTCAGCAGAACACGCCGGTGATGTTAGTTGCGACGGAACTTTGTAAAGGAGTGCCATTTCCCTAATGGACCAGACATACTTACTTTTATACTGGACATGTCATTTCCTTCGCACTTTATGTTCTTATTATATCATTCATTCTAATTATCCGTATAAGCACAGCTGTTTCTTATCAATTTTAAAAAGAAAAGCACTTAATTCTTTTTACGAAATGTGCAGGAAAACGAAATTCAAGTGACAGTTATGTATGGGAGTTTCATTAAAATTATATTTAAAAACTTATTTTATGGCCAATTTTCATTAGTTTTTAAACATTATTATTACGTCCTAATATAATTAAAAATTGAATGCATTATCAATAATAACATGGCAGTACGGTTTGAGAGAGAGATTAATAGAAAAAGTTGAGATGGACTAAATATCGTCTGTGTATCTGAGAACAAAATTAAATAGGTCCTACCTTCTCCAGACAGAATTCTTTAAAAAAATGAAATTTAATACTGGAAACTGGAATAACGCATTTTTCGAAGTAGAAACGCGTCGGTAGTATTTTCCGTTCGATCGGCGCAGGGCCTTATAACCGCCTAGGCCTAGGGCCTGCTAAAGCCCTGTTCGCACGGGGATCATTGGAGATTCTACGGAGATTCAGAATCCTGGAAAAGAAGAATTTTTTTTCTTTCTATTGAGAATTATCTATTAAATTGCGGTGTCGCTAAATTGAATCTTCAATGAGTCTTGGAAAAGAAGACATTATAATTTATTGATTGCTTCAATACCACGTAATTATCACTAGAAAGAAAAAAACCTTCTTTTCCAGGATTCTGAATCACCACAAGGTTTAGTCGAAATTTTGTCTAAAATTACTGGATTAATACACAATATACTATTTCCTCTCTGGTGAAATAAGTTTTTTCGTTCTGAACAGAGTAAAAATAGTACTGAAGAAACATCGCAATTTTACCACCCGAAAATGCAAAACCCTATAATGCATTTTCTGTCAAAGCATTTTCGAAATTTGCATCATTCGGTTTTTGCACTTTCGGTAAATGCATTTTCGGGTTTTGCATTATATAGTAAATACATATTTTACTATGCGCAGTTCAAAATTTGAACATAAGTTGTCAGAACCCAGTCGATCACGTTACGCACTGAGCTATGTTTATAATGTTCATACTTCTCAAAATATATATTTAAATATTTAAAGTATCAGTCTTGAGTCACACGAGCTGTGTGTCTATGTAATAGTGAACAATTTCTCAATAAACTATTTAAAAATTCGTGGAAATTCTGCCAAAACAGCTACAAATATGAAACTACGGTTATTTACTAACAAAACTACAAGGAATCCAATGGTGCAATCAAATTTTCGATATTACATTTAGTTCAGCCTGTACGTCACTTAGAAAAACTAAAAATCGATTTTTACCTTGTATTATTCATCGCAGGACTTTGAAATTTCTTCCAGGATTCAATGAGGTCCTTAGAGATACGCAAGACATAGTTTTGTAAATGTATATCGCGAAATAACTACAGATTTTAGTAAATAAAGCACTTCGAAATCACTACGTACTGAATATTATATCAGTGATGTTATTACTGGTTTATTTAGGTATTGTATAACAAAAATTCCTCTCTGGATTTCATCAGACGCTCTCTGTCCTTCGTAATAATTTCTCGAACTCTCGCTAGAGGCAGCATAGGACGGTTGTGAATAATTCGCATGTTTACCACTGAAATCATATTTTAGTTTGATTTCACTAAATATGAATATACCCACCACAAAGCACAAAGTAAATCATAAATATCTCCTCATTATTTCGCACTCTCAGAACATTAGTAGTAAATAAAAAAATAATCATTTAATATTTGCTTTAATAAATAAATTTTCAACTTAAGAAATATATGTATATCACTAGTATGATTTCCTTACTATATTTTTTAAATCCTTGATTTTGAGTTAACACAGTAAGTACTGAGAGTGCGATTTATGCTGAGGCAGGGACTTACTGAGATTGAGAGGCCAAGAAATCGCGCTGTGCACAAATTGTTGTAAAATTTAAAAAGTCTCCGTATAAATAATTGGCGTACGACCTTGATACCCAAAAAATGTTTTGCCTGCAGCGCAATTTTCTAATCCCAAAGCCTATACAATTGGGACCGATTACTTGAAAGCCCGTTAAAAATTTAAGTGTCAGTCCGCCTCTGGTTTAGGGTCGGTAGATAAAATAGTTCGGTCAGGTAAATTGGTAAATATAATCTAAAATTTATTATGCTAAATTTAAAAAGAACTATTCAGATAAGTTTGTCTTATAATAAACTTTATTCGAGATATAAATTAGTAGAGGTTGATGAGAATCGCATCATGAAAATTCACCACTCAACAAGTGAGTAAATAAGAAAAACTAACTGAAAATTTGCAATTTGTGTATTAAGATATTTTAATGTTTTGACAACGCATAAACAAGTTATTATTAAATTTTATCCAGTGCAATTTGATTTGAATATACGATACACTCAAAGATGATTTATTATATTGCATATGAAAATGAAAGATGATAGATCCTGTGAAATAAATAACCACAAAAACGTGAATTAAATATTTCGTATAAACTAAAATTTCAGTAAAAAATATTTATTCAAATTTTAAAGAGCAAATACAAAGTAATGTGTATACTATTAAACAAAGTAGAACAGTATATCAAATGCTATACTAAATATATGTTAAGGAGCCGGTATACCTACAATGTAGTAATAGTAGTGAAGTTACTTATTAGTTATTACTCATCCATTACTATTATTTTATAAACCAAAATTTGGTAATAGTTTACTAGCTGTACATATAGCTTTTTCCGACTTTTCCGTGATTTTATTTTTTTTCAAAAATCTGTTAAAGTATATGTCAACATCAAAGTGTCACCATCTTTTCAAACCTGGATTTTAATAATTTTATATAATATATTTTCTTTTTTGTAAATTTTAAAAACAATCCAACGTAAAGCATGAAATCAAAGAAAAATTTTAAAATAATTTTTTCTCTATACTGCAAATATTGTTCAATAATTTTTAATAAAATTTTCATATAAATTATGAGCACTTAAACTAATAATCCATATTCAAAAATTTATTAAATGTTATTTTGCAGGTATGTACCCAATAATACAAAAACTTAGTTGTGATTTTAACTATAAAATGCAATTTTTAGAAACAAATGAACTTATTTCTAAAGACTAGAAAAATAAAATCCATTTAATTTATTCAAAAACACTTGATCACAAGCAAATTAATTTTCTTACAATAGAAATTAAAAATGTGATTGAATTTTTAAATTAAAATTTCTTGACTAATTTAAAAATATTAATATATTTTAACCGCAATTAATAGGAACGAAAATATGCCGTGTTCAAGTACCTATTATTGTTGAGTAATATTTTAAAAATTAAACTCAAATTAAATTTTCCAATAGTAATTACAATAAATATTTATAAGGGTAATAAAACGCACGTTTATTCACTTATCAAGACACAATTATTAATATCAGCTTTTCCAAAAGTTTGGATTCTGCAACAGTCTCCTTTCAAATGTGGTATACCAGTTTTGTAAAGTGGAAAGTGGCACGAAATTTTCATTAGGATTCGGCACCATTTGACTCTGTGTCACGGCAAAACTAGAGATATAGTTCATAAAATTTTCTAACATCTTTTGACCAAAACTTAAATAGGAATTCGTGGTTGGCGATGGAACATCTCTAACATTTGCTATCGAATCTGTAAAAATGACAGCTTTGATTATTCAAAATGACAATTTCACAAAGTATTATCTTTCTCACCTATTGAAATTCCTATTTGTGCATTGTGACAAATATTCTGCTGGCCAAAAGTAGATATATTATTATGATCACCTATTTCGTGCAATTTCTTTATATTAGATATTTTAAAAATTGCCGAAGGCTTCGTATTAGATATATGACCCAGCAACTGCCAATTTGGAGGTGCATTTGGATCAGGCCAACTAAAATAAACTAGAAGAAGATTTAAACGAATGTAAGTTTTTGAAACTAAAATTAAATACTATTTTTATACCTAAACCAGCCATTCCTTCCGGCAATGGCGCAATTCCTGTTAAAAATATGACAATGTGATTTATGTTATCAGCATCCAAAATTGTGGTAATAAACTGAGTTTCAGTAACTTGTTGAAAATCGGTCTGCACCTAAAATATGAGGTTAGATTGAAATTCATGGTTGGAAACAAATAAAGTATTCGCTAAATTTGAATATGACTATACTCACTAATCTTCCAGACACTATAACACCTAACATTGCCATTTTTGTTAATTAGTTATTACTAAATTTAATAAAACTACTTTAACTGTAACTGTAAACAACGCACAGATTGTGAGATCGCTGATCTTCTAGAACTTTCAGGAAAAATCGAGATCACATCTCATGTTAATATAATATTTATTAAATACTAATTAAAGGACATATTTTTCATTATGTGATATGGAATCCTTAATGTTATAAATTATATATAAAAATAAGAAAAATATTTACAATTTGTCAATGGCAAAAGTCATAATTTTCTTTCTGTTATGTTGTCAAACTTGATCTTCTAACTGTCAGTGTCAAAACAGACATGCGTTATGTGAGTACGAAAGTAAAGGAATTTCAAATATTTTCTTTTTAATATAATCAATATAAGTACAATGGCTACGAATTTATTAAGAAAAACTTTATTGTAAGTACCTTTATGAATGTAAAATAAAAATATTTTTATATCATAACCTGAAAATAAAGTTTTCAGGGTTTTCAGTGTCGTTATAATCATATAGGAATTCAACAGATAAATAAGAGTAAAAGTAAATTATTTGACTTAAAATACATTCATGCAAGCAGATTTTGTAGCACAACCGCTAAATCAAAAACAGGTAATTATTCCTTTGTGTTTTAAAATCGAGCGTCCTTTAAAATGTTAACAATGTCATGTAATTATTAGTTTCCATATCTCATTAAGTAGTTAATAACAATATTTGGTTCATTTATCATTCAAAGTGAGTACGAAAGTATATTTGAATATTTAATTGTGTTAAGACTCTAGTGATAAAATTTTATTATTCTCTATTAACGAACGGCACTGGTTATCAACACCAGGATGTGATAATAACGTTTAAATCATAACATTGACCTTTTTAAATAAATAGATCTTAATTCTATTCCCAGCCATAAGAGCTAGATAATTTACACGCCTATAAGATACGTAGCGAGCAACATGTTTATCACTAATATAATATATGTGTGGTCAATAGGAACAGAATGGCGCGGTGTGGTGCGTGGAATGGTGCCGCTAGGGCTATGCCTAGTGGCGGTGATGCAATGGCGCGCATTTCGCCGGTACAATGCAGGGTCAATAGCAAAACCTTGGCAGATAAACCTGTATTGTGCACTACCGCTGAATGTATGCAGTCGCGCATGGGGCTGGATAGCGGAGCGCCAAATACCTGAAGTATTGCGACCCAAGCTGTTGGGATTATATGCCTCTTCGTTTGGCGTAAATTTAGATGAAGCTGAAACACCGGACTTACGCTACTATCCGAGCTTAGCAGATTTTTTTGCGCGAGGATTGCGCACAGGAGTTAGACCGCAAGATGCTGCATTTCTTACTGCACCCTGTGATGGTACAGTGTTATATTGTGGACCTGTTACTTCAAACTATTTGGATCAGGTCAAAGGTGTTACATATGCCTTGGATGAGTTTGTCGGTGATCCGGAAAGCACAGCATCGGACTATAGATTAACTTTACTTCAAAATAAATCCAACACATTGTATCAATGTATTGTGTATCTAGCACCGGGCGACTATCACAGGTATACATAGGTTTTATTGAGCTTGTTTGCGTAATATGAATATATATTTTCATAGGTTTCATTCACCGTGTGAGTGGCAACCAAGTATACGAAGACATGTATCGGGAAAATTATTATCTGTATCGCCAAGTATAGCTTCATGGATACCAGGATTATTTTGTATTAACGAACGAGCTGTTTACTTGGGACGGTGGTTACACGGTTTCTTCTCAATGACGGCTGTTGGAGCTACTAATGTAGGCAGTGTGCGAGTCTACGCGGACCCTAAATTACGTACCAATTGTTCACACAGCCAGTGTGGTTGTATTGATGAGGTAGCGTTGCCTGGAAGTTTAAATTTGCAAAAAGGCGATCCACTTGGTGAATTTCGAATGGGATCAACTATCGTATTGGTTTTTGAGGCCCCTCCTAATTTTCGGTTCAATCTGCATCCAGGACAGCGTGTTCGTGTAGGAGAAGCACTAGGCACTTCACATATTACATACGTTGAACGAGTTCTTGACGCACATACACCGTCACATACACTTAAAGACAATTGTTAACCGACTTATTGTCATTATTTTTATACAAATAAGTTTCTTAAATAATTTTATTGTATAATTGTGTAAATAAATGATTAATGTTGTTGACATTACAAAGATTTAATAAAAACAAAGTTTTAATTCGTATAAACTCAATTATTTTATTTTACTGAATAATATGGCACCAAATTATAAAGTAATTCATATAGTTGCTTATTAAATAAAATTGCAATTACTTTCACAACCCAATAACATACATTCCGGTAAGTAGAGAACTAACATAAAATAATATTTAATGAGTTGCATGCTTAACTTACAGAACAACCCAGTTATTCATCACAATAGTTTTTTGGTACAGAAAATAAATACAATCTCCAGTCCCCCTACTTCCTTAATATGTGGAAAAATATGAATCATTGCACATACGATTGCCTAAAAACTGCAAAATGCTACAATTCTCACTGCTTATTTACTAAATCCTGTGGGTTGCCAAGTTATTTACTCGTTAAAAACTAAAATTAAAATAAACAGCGCAGCGGATACAAGACGAGAGGTAACTTGAATATCATTCCATGATAAATAAAAACGCAATATAACACGTAAAGCTCCGAAATTTCGTTAACTTCGCGAAATTAAAATTCATTATACAACTAAAACAAAATAAATCATTATTATAAAACAAGCGATACAATTGTACAACAGAAATAAAATCGAATAAGGCTATATACAAAGAAAATAAATAAATACGTGGAGAAGCACAAATAACGAGCCCGCGAAACTCGCGGTACCACGATGCACATGCTTCACATGATCATCGGGTTGAGCCAAGTCATCTTGGGTTTCCAAGCAACGAGGCTGAGGCGGCGCGGGCTCACGTCACAGAGATTTCCTCCACTTGTATGAAGGAGCCGAGGCGAGATAAGCGCTTAGGTGTGTCCTGTGTTGCTGCGCTGTTTTTCTTTCGCATGCGCACAGTTGTGGTTGTTGTGTTAGATGTCGTAGAACTACTAGTGTTGTTATTGTTTCGTTTCCAGATGCTAGCAATGCGACTGGTTGCAGTACGGCTAGTACCAGTAGAAGCACTAGTAGGTTCTACGTGGCTGTTTGAGCGCGGCGGTGGCGCTGGTAATGATGACCGCTTGGCCGTTAGACTCTGACTGGATGCAGAGGAGTGTAGAGCACGCGGTCGTGCACGGTCTGCACTAGGTGAACGACTACTCGTCGCACTCGACGACACGGTACGACTCTGCAGGGGCGCAGCTCGTCTTCCTGGGGTAGGAATACGAGATTCTGCACTGTTAACTGCACTACGAGGTTTCTTTTCCTCTTTCGTAAATGTGCCTTGTCTTTCTAAAGCTCTACTTGGAGCTGGGCTTGCGGGAGCCGTCGCTGGACGTTTCTTTACCTCCGCTATTCGACTCTTAGATGCACCAGCACTTGCTGGTTTAGGAGGTATAGATGTTTTATTAACAGCCAATGAATTGGCTTTATTATTATTAGTATTTGATGAAGATACAGGCGTCTGTGGTTTCTTGATATTTGTAGGTTTAGGCGTAGTTAGTTTACTAACAGTATTTGTTTTAAGTGAACTGGTAACATTCTTAACAAGATTAGACGTCATATTTTTTATAGGTTTGGTAATAAGTTTGGTTGTAGGAATTTGTTTTTTGGTAGCAGTTGAGGCTCCGGCATATAATGGTTTACGCCGACCTCGTACTGCTTTGGCTGGTTCAGCTTCAGCTTCGTTTACTGTACTGGATTCTGCGGGTTCTACTTCTACCTTCTTTTCATTTGGTTTAACAATTTTAGGTTTGCCCGGAAGCGTAAGTGCTGGCGGTGGACTTGAACTCGGGCTGGGACTAGGACTTCGTGCAGTGTTTTGCTCGGATGATGGTGGAGGCGGTGCCTGTTTCATCTCGTTCCGAACCACTGGCAAATTCTTACTGAAACCCCAACTCTTGTGGTACGTTCTGTAATTCACAGAACTCACAGAATTGTGCTCAGAATCGTCCTCATTTGACACAAGACTAACAGTCTCACAATCAAGAAGCTCATCGGTTGCAGGGCCAGCCCGCAGCGTGTCTAATACTACAGCTGCTTGCGCAGCTAGAACTGCATGTAAATCTTCACCATCGCTATCTAGGCGTAACACACGAGTTTGGAAACGAGCACGATCTGCCTGCCGTCGCTCTTTGGGAGTCGGTCGTGGAGTTGCTGTTACGTAACTAGAACTAGATGATGATTTGGTGTCTGCAGTACTAGTTGTATCGGGTGACGCAGGTGGTTGTTCTTGTAATTGTTGTTGTTGTTGTTGTTGTTGTTGTGATTTAAATTCTTCTCGAATAACCATCTCAGCTGCCACTGTGTACGTTTTATAACGTTCTTTGGCCAGCTGACGACGTTGTTTGGGTGTAAGGCGCGCTAAGCCTCGACGCCGTGGTGAGTTTTCGGCGCTACTGGGTACCGGAGTAGGACTGGCGCTGGCTGCGTCTGACCATTCTGTTAACGTTACCTCACTTCCCAAGCATTCTTCCCATACGTCTGTTTCTGAGCACAACGTCTCTGAACTATTAACACACAAAATATGATTAGAAATCAGATTTAAATAAATATAGCATTAACAAGAAAATTAACAAAATATGAAATTAAACTATAATAGTTATTATTGTAATTTATAATAATTTTGAAAAATATGTATTTTATCAACGAAAAAATATAAGGAAGAAAAAGTTACATTTAAGTGATTGTTCTGTTATTTAATTAAAATTTGATCGCTTATTCATAATTTTTAAATAATAATATCAAAAATATGATTGACTTACTTTGGATCGGGTTCATGTTCAGGTTCAGGTAGTTTCAGATCCGCCACCTCGCTGGTAATGCTGGCAACACTAAGCATACTATTTTCCATATCCACAAGATCAAGAAAGTCGCCTGCCATAATGGATGGTGGTTGTATGTGGTCCAGATTGGAGACACTGTGAGATAATGCACGACGAACTAGCAATCCAACCGGCAACGAACGTTTACGTCCAGCCACTGGACTGTTACGTGCTGATACAGATACTTCAGCAAGGGGTGCGGCTTCTGAGACACTGGATGTTAATGACAGCAAACTGTCCATGACACTCGGTGGTTTCGTGTGCTCAAGTTCGACACTCATTTGCATATCAGCAGCTAGTCGAGCTGCTTCTAGAGCGATAAGCGTGCTGGTAGTAAGCGGATCGGGTGTAACAGCCGCAGACATATCACTAGGAAAAGATGCTGCTAATGCCAGTGGAGCACTCACAGACAAACTAGGAAATGATACATCATTGGGTGATGTGTCTTCATTCCATGTATCCACATTATCTAATTTAACGTCTTGTTGCGGTAGATGCGTTGATTGGGACACCAGTTCAGCTGTAAACCGATCCAATGATTCGATCATAGCATCGGGATCTAACATGCGGTTGCGGCTGCGTTCAGAGTCCGAGGCGTCTGGGCTACAGTTGTCCTCACAACTGCCGGCCAGCAGCAGATCTGAGCACTTATCCACCGTGTCGAGACTGCTCTTCTTGTTCCCATCCAGTAAGTTTTCCTCATATCCAATGCTCCTGCGGCCGGTTCTTCCGACGACGGCGATGTCGAGGGCGGCGGGGCTGCTCGGGGGGTGCCCCGCCGCGATCGCGTTTTTTGACTTGGGCGGCATGCCGGATGAAATACATTGTTCTAAAAGCGCTTGTTCAGCGTGTTCTGTAGAACTAAGCGAAGACAGTGAATCAGCTCTAGAGAGCGCAGGTTGCTGAATTTGCTGTGGTTGAGAACGCGAAGGTTGTTGAGAGGTGTGGATTTCCCTATCCACCGTGAGGTCACTTAGACTAGAGCGTAAGGAGAAATGACACGGACTGTCTTCAACAGCGAAACGATTCATCTCATCGTGAGCTGCAGCTGGTGCTAGTGCTGCTGCTGATTTAAAAATGCGTTGACGCAATATACGTGAACCAGGTTTGGCTGCTGGCATTCCAGACTGGATGCATTCTGCCAACATGTTATCTTGATCACCAGATAGATTGCTACTATCGTCTGATAACTCTGGTTCGTGGTCAGCACCAATACTGAGAACTGATAAGTCGGACCGGGAACCTGCGTGGCTCAATCCATGTGGTGTATCTTCCGTACAATATGTGCGCATGGTATCTGGGGCTTGAGGCATGAAAGCAGCCGGTTGTGCCTTCACTGGAATTCCTGTCCGTCGATGTCGTGGACTACTTTGTTGTTTCTTTTGACGAAGTCTGTTCAACACAAGAATATTACAAATACTAAATATAAAATAATATAAAAGATTCGTTATTTAATATACAATTATTCAATTAATATTTCATTTCCTTTAAATAAATTATATGGTGTCATAAAAGAGAAAGTATAATTAAGAGAAGTGAAATTAGTTTTGAATAATTAAATTTTTCTTTACCTGTTATTCTGCATGCCGATATTTATACAGGCGGCTAACATATCGTCTTCAGCTTGCTCATCAACGTCAGCATCCGCATCTACAACGACTTCGACTGGTTCTGGAATAGGAGCAGGTGTAGAAGAAACAACAGGAGGAGATCGTGGCGGCGGGGGATCATCTTCAATAGTTAGTGCACTTAAGCTTGTGTTAGCGGAGAACTCGACCGGCGTGTTCACCTCTTTATACTTGATCACATTATCTTCAAACACACTTCGAGGTTGAACAGGTGCAGGATGTACAGTAGCAACATGCACCGGGACTTCCACAGGAGCCTTTCGGGCTCGCGGACTAGGCGGAACTGTTTGTGTTGGAGAATCAGGAAGTTCACTAGGCGATACAACTCCACTCGTTAAACGACTGTAATCACACAAAACACAATATTTGAAAATACGCACTAAAAACCAGATAACAATAACCGCAATTAATCAAAATATAAAATATCTCACCAGCCCATATCTTCATTATTTTAATAGAAACGAACACAAAGACAAATACGAAACAAATGATTCAAACTTGACTAGCAAATATGTTTACTTCTAAGTAAGTTATGCAAGTGTTAATTGAATGGAAAAATCATGTTTTACTTGGTTACAAACCTGAAATCAGAGATGATTGAGCTCCGATCGTCGTGTATAGAATGTTGTTCCGCGCTAGACAAGGAACCTAGTGAACTGCAGCGGGAGAACATGAGCGGCGTTTCTTCCGCAGCCGTCGCTGCAGCAGTGCTGAATGTGACGACCTTGACGTCATTGGATCGTGGACTAGGAGATACACAACGCGGTGTACCTTCTTCGCAATATTTTATAGGTTTCTCAGGAGTGATTAGTCCTGAATTTGGTTTCTTCTCTGAAGGTGTCTCAGTTTCTGGTTTAGTATTAACCCGAAGATCTGACATAGACGTAGCAGTGGAAAAGTTGCGTGGTGTCTCATATGGTGTACCTTCTGTACAATACGTTTTTATGGTATCCGGTTCCTCTTGCTCTGCATCATTTTCAGCATAGCGTAACGAGTAATTGGTAGGTTGATCCTGATCTTGATCTAAGTCAGTCTCTGCATAACTAGGTTTAGGCTCAGCATATTTAGTGCTATAATCTACTGGTTGTTCTAATTCGAAAGCACAATCTCGAAGATTAAGTTTGTCAAATGATTCTGCCAATTGTAGTGTCGTATTAACAGGTGAAGATTGTGGCGATGTAATAGTAGGTGGTGGTGACGTAGGTTCAATGTTCTCACAAGTTTCGGATAAGCTGTTATCCAAATCTTTTGCAAGAGCGCGTTGTTTACGAGCCCCTAACGTAGGCAGCGCTGGTAAACCTAACTCACGGGCTGTGCTATCTACATGTGAAAATAGACTGTTGGGTGGTCGAGAAGCTAATAGATTTTTAAGAGCTGCCCGAGATCCTGTCGCAATCATAGCGTGTTTGGAGTGGTTGAGAGAACGCAGCATAGGTGCAGCACCTAGTTCCCATAATGAACGTTGATCACGTTCACATTTTGCAGAAAGGTTCCAAAGTGTACCACAAGCGTTAGCTACTACTGTGAGTGACGGTGATTTCAGCTGTTGCAATAACAACGGCAAGGCTCCACGTTCTCGAAGTACGGCGCGATAGTCCTCACGGACTGCTATGTGACTGGATACATTTCGCAAAATGCCGCCTGCATTTTCTACAATATGTAACGTACGAGAGGGCGCACGCCACGCTAACATGTCAACTAGGAAGCCCAGAGCCCCTGGAACAGCGCAGATGTCTGCTTTATTAGTAGAGCAATGTGCAGATAGATTCCAAAGAGCACTCAGAATAGCTTTCAATGTAGGTTCACGTTTAGCGCGTATTGCGGCGTATGTTAAAGCTGGTACAACTCCAGCTTGACGTAGTGCAGCGCGACTAGAGGCGTCGGCTCGCCATGATAAATTGCGCAGTACACTTGCGGTCACTTGGCGAAGTTCATCGCTTTGTGCATCGAGTTGCGCCACAAGACATCGTAGGAATGCGGGTTGAGCACACAACAAAGCCTTGTTGCGACCGTGGCCGAAAGTGAGATTAGTAAGAGCCATTCCAGCATAGCGTCGCAATGTAATGCAACGATCAGATACCGACGAGGCACCGTGACGCGCATGTTCTGCTTCTAACAGTCGCGCTAAAGTATAAATACCACCCAATTCACAAATGGTATGTCTATACCCTTCATCAAACGATAATTTAATTAGATTTTCAGTGGCTGGTGTCGGGTGTGCTGTGTCGTCATCAGAGGATGCTGCTGTTGGTTGTTGTTCTTCATCAGTGTTGTTAAAACAGTGTGAGCGGATGTCTTCAAGTAAACGCAGTACCTTGAGTTCTCGTTTACGTAGTCGTTCATCAGGTTGACCTTGTACGAGGTTTCGTAGAGCACGCGCTGCCTTGCCACCAGGATCACGTGCGTGTAACAGCTGCACCAGAACAGGGAGACAACCGGCTTGTCGCATTGCTCGGCTGCTGTCAGGACTAGCACTCAATGCCAGCAGCGTGTCGGCCATGTCAGGCTCTTCGCCTGAACCTAGCGCTGCCAGTAATCCATACACCATGTCCACTTTGACATCGAGACGGCCGCGTTCGCCCAGCACCAGGTCCAGCGGTGCAGCCCCAGAGCTAGATGCGAAGCTCATGACGCTCTGGTCGGATGGAGTGCGCAGGCCTTGGGGGCAAGGAATGCGTGGAGGCTCGCTGTGCCACATAGCCCGCTCGGCTGTCCACGCGTCCTCTACGTCGGCTCCCCCAGGCTCGCTGTGGTGCGACCCCGACACTTCGTCGAACCGCTGACCCAACAGTAGAGAATCCATGGCGCTAGCCGATCGCTCTCTACTTACTGCCACATCATCTATACCCTGTAAACAATATTTTCACATTATTGTCTGGAAATTCCATCGACTGAAAAAATCTAATCTATCAAACCGAAATATGAAAAATACAAAATAAAAAGCAAATTATAAAAGCAGTACCACATATTTTTTAAACATCTAATGAATATTAGTCACCAAGCTAAATAATTTTAAATATAACATATATAATATACAAACAGTGAAATACCAAGTGAGTTACTGTTACTTTATAGTTTATACTATAGAGGCACTCATTGAATTATAACTGAGATAATTAGTAGAATTTTTTTGTAACACAAGTTATTTTTAATTCGTAGCAATCAAAAGTTCTTTTCAAGCATAATACAAAAAAAAATTAAATCAAATTACTGGCTATACTGACTGGATATAATAAAATCGAAAGTGCTGTGTAATTTCAACATGAGCTTTAACATTACATTTCTTGAATATCATTAACTTTAGCGAAACAACGATAGTCTTCTTTTGTATCAAGTTTTAACAGTTATTTATATACCTAGGCTGCGAAATGATTACTTATTTAGCGTCCTGACACATAATTTTTAGCATAGGCCAAATTATCTTCAAGGCGCTAAACACATTTCGCAGACAACTTATACACAATATTTTTATGCAATTGCAATGTATAGGTAAGTAATAACAACCGTCGCAAAATTTATTGTACATAACTATAGTATTTCGCGGCCTGAAATTCGTACGTTATACGGATTGTACATCAACTTTTTTGATAGTTGCACAAAAAAGAACTTTTCATTGATGTTTTGAAACGAAACTTAAATATTGCGATTCATTAAAAATGCATTTAAAAAAATCTGACGTGGCCATCACACAACCTTCCGCCATATCTAGACTTTAAACAGAAATGTATACGTGCAATCCGGTGCCCATTTAAAATATACAAATAAAAATCTCAAATATTCAAACACAGATATTTGCATCACCTAAATAAAAAGATTCATTCACAGGAAAACTCTGCTGTGTTGAAGCCATCCTCCGTTCAATTACTACATTTAATATCTTACTTAGGACTTATATAGCGCTAGTATGACAACTTGTCACCCGTCTCACCTGTCAATATTTTTTACGCAGAAACAAAAATCAACCGATCATGGATTACAAGATTTCAACGTTTTATTTGATAAATTTATTTTTTAAATTTTACTGCAGTTCTTTAATGCTACCAGATAAAGACAATTTTTTTATAACGTAAGTTGCAAATAACTTTTCCTCTTATTCTCATTACAAATAAATACTATATTTTTCCAAATTTATATACAATTTTGACAATTAACCTTTTCAATCTTCAAAAAATATCACTTCCGATGAAGATATTTGTACCAAAATCTAGGGAGCTCTTCTAATTTATATACAAATGTTAAATACCAAATATCAAAATTTTCGGGTAATTCGTATTTGAGTTATGCGACTAACAACCCTTGACCACACACACACACACACACACACACACACATACACACACACATACACACAGACATCATCGTGAAACTATCAAAAATGAGTTGTAAGGACCCTAATTCGTGCTCATCCACTAAAAATTCACCACCCGATTTTTTGCATGATTCCAATACCTTCCTTTACAGGTAAGCGGAAGGTAAAAATAAGTCGTACACATAATCACATTAATTTTTTTTGCAGTACTTTGCCCATTTAAGTTGTAGCTCTCATAATTTTCGAGATACTTTGGAGTGATACTACAAATTGCACTCGTAGTTTTTAATAAGAAATAATTGCAATTATTTATTAATCAAATTACTCTCAAAATTGCTTGCAAAATTGCCTATTACATGCCTATGTGCAAGTAACAAAATTTCTCACATTAAGTAGGTACTATACATGATTGAATTAGCTGGGAGAGCTGGGACACCCGGTATGTGTGATGTCATCTGGCGCGGATAATAAGTAAATTAATTGTGGTCATACAAGTGTAAAAAATTTCCTGGTATTGGCATACGCGTGTTACGATACTAATGAGCAATTTTCCGGTTTACTTATTAATGTACCTATTTAGTTATGACCGCGTAAGTAAATTGAATAGAGAGTTGTGGGCAATAAGCTAAGCCATAAGCATCAACTTCGACAGATGTGCAGCATGCGAGCTCACGGCACGTTTTATTTTTACCCAGTGGCGGGCGAGAGGGGTGCGCACCCGTGTGGAGTATTTCGATGTTAAGCACGTCTGTCAAGATACAATGGGCACGTGTCACTGGTGCTTCCTGCTGTTATTTCAAGAGAACGGAAATATGACAAATGACAAATGTGCGAAGATGACACACCGTGTCGAGAAAATGCTATTCTTAGAGGCGCTAGATTTCACTACCGCATGGGGGCGCCTGTATGTGATATGCAAGTGATGAATATATGTCAGTGGCGCGGAAAACCCACCGAATCGAATCACACCGGCGCCACTGATTTCGATGCGATCGATACCGGGCTGCAGCCCTCGAGAGTCAAGGGTACAACGCAGCCTCGCGCTCTACTAACTTACCCAGTCACACAACAACACATTCGCACTCACTCATCATTTTTATATTAGAGAAATCTGGAACAAGACATCGTCGACACACATTTCATGAATGCGCATATACAATGAATTTCACTAAAAATTATCATTTTAACTATCTACTTAATTTCTAAGAAAACTAGGCAATGACAATATGTTTATTTACCTCTCTAATCAAAAATCTAGAACTAAATGACTAGAAAATATCTAATAAAAGGCACAAATCTATCACACACACACTTAGTATATCACCGCACCGATCCGTCCGGGAAAACAGACTAAATTTAATCACACTATTTCAAAGCACAGCCGTCTGGAGTATTAAATATAAATGTCACAAAATGCCAATGTACTTCCCAAAGGCCACGTTCGAAACAAATAATAAAAGAAAGGAAAACCAGCAAATTAAACTAGTTTGCGACCCATTTGACAGCGGATATTTGTGTTCGGGTGAAATGTCAAACGGAAGAGCGTGAACTGACCGCAATGCGGCTCCCGGCATCACTGAGCGTGAGCGTGAGTGCAGCAACGTGCAGCAAACTAAATACACGCGAATGGGGCACGAACTACTAACCAATCAGAACGAGCTATTTCCTAGACATTTGACAGACGCATTGACTAACATTCATGTAAACTTTCACCAAAATGACTATTTTCTATGGCAACTTTTTCATAAATTCTGAAGAAATCCCTTTATTAATGTACTTGAAGATAATGATTTGGCAATGAATGTGATTACCTCGCCCTTGACATTTCCAATTATGGCATTTTAACTAATTATTCATTATTAAAGACAAAATCGGTAACCTTCATATAAAAATTTCGTTCATTAGAAAAGTTACCTTATTTGGGCAAATCCTTCATAATAAACAAATAACAAACGAAACATTTGCTTCACACAAGAAACAAAAATGAAAAGTGAACAATGTGAGAAAGTATGAGATTCTTCTCACCAACATAATATAATACAAAAAATAATCCCGAATAATTCATATCACTTTCATTGAAAAATTGATTATTTATATTGCAGCGGTAAATAATAATTGGTTATTGTATTACCTGGCGCTGGCTCCAGGTAGCAGACTCAGAGTCACTGTTAGCGTTGATGATGGTGTCCAAGAGCGGCGAAGCTAGTTCCCGCACACGGATAGTCTGGTGCTTTAAACTTCGCACCGTCTCCAACAATTCTTCATACTTGGATACGGGCAGCGTCATGCTTGCCGTTTAACAACATCTGCACATTAACAAAACACCATCATGAGACATTACACTGGCATTCTTTTGTTTTAAATTCGTTGTTTTCGAAACAAGACACAACACAACATAATTTACAAGTGAACTTGCGAAGACAAGATCAAAGGGTGCGGGCGGAGAAGCCATAGCTGTCAAACTTCCTCGTATTTGTTTGTATTCAAAAACAAATCAAACAGTGGAAAAATAAACATAGAAATCATTGCACAAACATAGATTACCATTATAAAGAAAAATGCTGTCTTCCAAAGGCAAACAAAATTATAACAATAACAAAACAACGTCAAATACCATCAACAACATTACCCTTGCGAGATCAAAACATGAACTGACGTGAAATTTGTAACATACACCATGATAGAGGTTGTTCACCGTTGTACCAACTGCAAACATCTAGTTTGTTTGTTTAGTTCTTTAGTTCCTACCTAAATAGGAAAAGAAAAGAGGTTAAATTAAATTTTGAAAATTTAAAATAAATGTATTAAAAGTAGGTATTTATTGTTAAAACAATATATTGCATTTATAAAATTTAATTTTGTAGGGTCAAGAAATAATATCCAGGAAAACACATGTTGCCGTAAAGATTTCCTTATTTTACATTTATATGTAAATTAAATTGAATTAATTTATGAAAATCACTTAATTGTACGAGCAATATGTCATTTATAATTAGAAGTGAGTAAATGTTAAATATTTAATTTAATGCCGAATAACATAACCTCACTTTATTTTTACAGCCTTCTTATCCAACAGTGGATTAGCAACAAGATCTAATATTCCACTTGTAACAGCCATACAAACAAGAGAATATGCTGCACGTAAAGGTACTCGAGAAAAAGCAAGAAAGAAAAAAGTTAAAGTTGAAGAAAAGAAAGTTGGTTTCATTCCTCACAATCAAAGAGGGCTCGACAAGTAAACTCAGCTGTATAAATAGATGTCAATTGTTTAACTGTTATTTTGTTTGCAGACAACTATTGAGTCGTCCAAAGAGAAAATTTGACGATAGCTGGAAACAAGTAGCAACAGATAACGTATACCCAGCTAGATATTATCGCTGGCATGTCTATCCGTTTGCAGAAGCAATTCAATGCCACAGAGAAACACATCATCCAACTATGTACAATGAACCAGCAGCTCCAGTTTTAATTCGCATCGAACTTGATATGACTGCCGAGAAAAAGAATCGTTTTATAGATAATTTATACAGGGTTGCACCGATACCACATCCATTTGAACACGGCGAAGAGCGTACACTTTTAGCTTTCAGCCGTGATCCAAAAGTACAACAAAGCGCAAAAGAACTTGGTGCAACTTTATCAGGTGGTTCAGACTTGATCCGTCAGATACAAAATGGAGATATACCACTCCAAGATATCCAATACGTTGTTGCACATCCCGATATTCTAGCTGAATTAGTAGCACTTCGTGGGTTGCTTCGTCGAAAGTTTCCTAATCCGAAGAATGGAACCTTATCTTCTGATTTAGATTCAGCTGTTAAGAAGTTTCTGCATGGCGTGACTTATTCAGCGACAAAAGATGAACACGAACCAGACTTCGGGTTGATAGAAGCTGCGATCGGGCCGTTGAATATGGATGCTAAACATCTAGAAGAGAATTATGCTGCTCTAATAAAAGATGTAGAAAGTGCAAGACCTAAGAGATCTGGACCATTCATCACTCGTACTTTACTAGTCTGTCCACCATCTTCAGAAAAACTTAAAGTAGATCATAATTTGTATATCGAAACAAAGAAACAGGAGGCTGAAGAAGAAGTTGATGAAGATGTTGCTGTTGCTGCTTAAAGTATTGCACAGTTTGTAGTGTATTGTATTTTATATTATGTTTAATAAATTTGTTTGTTTATCAACTAAGATTTGTTTTATTTTTTTGCAATGTTACAAGAGGTGTTACGTTTTCTTTGTATCTATATAAAGCATATTAAATGTATTAGATAGTCTTGTGCCGTATTTGGTCTAATAAACGTAACTTTGAGCATTTTACTATCTTTATTACTTAAACTGAGGGTCAACAATAGAAATGGAATTTTAAAATTCTACAACGAAATAAATCTTAATCCTCTGTAGGTATATGAAAGTGTTATGGTATGACGTTTGTAGATAAAATGCCAAATTTTAAGAGATACAGGGAATGTCATTTTAAAAATGATAAAATTAAATGATATAGGTCACTAAAAGTTTTAAAGTGAGTGCCCGTGGGTTTTGTAATTTGTCTGCATTTTAATCTCATTTGTAATATGCAGGTGCACTATAACTTCAACAACAATAACAATAAGCTATGAGTTTCTGTAAAGTGATGATTCGTAATTATTGCTCAGAATGTATAAATATTTATTTTGTAAAATGAAAATGTTTTTTGCCATACCCAAATCATGGTATAAAGAAACTAAGGTATGTTCGTCCGGTGACCGAAAATGCGTTCGCTTCGCGCATGACGTCACGCGGCAGACAGAAGCCAGAACCAGTAGTGCCGTGGTATAGGAAATAGTACCTAAACTGCGTTTAATTACAATAATTTTGAATTTGTATGATACTGTGCACAATAACCAATAATTATTTATGTAATATATAACTGTAATATAAATATTTAACTGTATATTCGCTCTAAATTTAGTAATTTCACAGATATCTGTGGTAATATGCTCACAGAAACTGAATTTTTGAAACTCAATACATTTAGCAAGACTGAAATACATAATATAAAACTAAAAATACACGTTCTAAATTATTTAAATCGTGTAAACTAATGAATACTACGAAACTGAAAATATAAAATATGGATATTAAATTATTAACAAACAAATATTGGCAAACATGAATTAAGTTTTAAATAAATTACTGTTTAGTTTATAATTACAACTTTTTATAGTAGGTACAATATAAAACGTATCTCAATAAACAATAAACCAATGTACGTATAAAAAAATAACAAATTTAAATACAAATTAAAGTATTAAAAAAATAACACGTCACTTGTAAATGAAAAATGAATTTAGCAAAAAATACTAACATATAACATAAATTTAGAATATTAAAATACATAATTATATTATTAGAAGAAACAAATTTTGCTGATTTATTTAGTAAATTTCTTTAGCTTCTTGCTTTCTCTTTTCTTATCTGCCTTTTTAGTATATAATATATTTTTATTTATTTCCCGTATTCTTATATATGTTCTTACACGTACAAAACATGATAATACTTCTATAGGTATAGGTAAACATGTTTTTAGTTTTTTCATGTATTTCGTTGGCAAGACTTTTAATTATTGAAGTATCAGTATTAAACTTGTCTCCATGAAATCTTTATTTTATCTTCTCTGCCACACGCTATAATCCAAAGTTTACACATTTTTGGATCTTTTGGGAATCTGTGATATGTAACTCGATTTTTTTTACTATAATTTGTACATCTATATACTGCACAACACGACATTGTAAATATTTAAGTATACAATTTGAAGAAATTCGAAATAACCATACAGATAACTAAGTTTAACAACAATCCGTAATGCTTCTGCCGGCTTCTGTCTGCCGCGTGACGTCACAGCGAGAACACGCTGGTGGGGAGACATGCGCATGCACATACCTTAGTTTCTTTATACCATGTACCCAAATTGCCTAAATTTTTATGGATTATGAATAGCTATATATTACAGAAATTTATGAACAGATATTTAATAATAATGTTACTAACACAATATTTAAGCTTTCAATAAGTATGGTGTATGGGTATAAACAGATTTTAAAAGCAAATTGTGACATCAAAATTATTATTATTATGTAATATTATATACAGAATTTTCCAAATTAAACGAGCCCTTATGGTTCTACAGAATAAATAAATTGTTAAATGTATTAATTTCATCGAATCTAAACTATATATTGATGAAAATAAACGAATATTGATAAAGCATTATTCAATTAAAATTCAAACATCAATAAAATCAAACAATAATATATTACGACAGCAAAATAGAGAAGATTGGAATTAATTTTTGCATTATAATATTACAAATTATTACTTTATTATTGCATAATAACTAGGCTGAGGATTTTTAGGTTGTTGCCTATTTTTGTATCAAATAGAACCAAATGGATAGGTAGCACATATTTTTGTTTCTATCGTTTATATTTATATTTTAACTAATTTGGCTAATTTAAAGTTTCTTGTGAATTTTCAGTTGTCATAGTGTAGTGTGTAAGTATTAAACTGGCTTTTGAAAATTTATTTTTATTAAAATGCCAAAGAATAAATTCATCAGCATAATAGTTATACGAAATTTTTTTTTCTTTATCAATAAAATATTTTGATTTGACTGCTTTTTTAAAAAATTGCGGCCTATTTTAAATATTTTTTTGCCTATTTACCCTACTTTTCTAGATTTTTTGTGCCTCAAAGTCCTCAGCTTAATGATAACAGTAAAATTCAAACAATACATTTATTGCGACAACAATTTAGAGAAGATTGGAATTAATTTTTGCATTTTAATATTACAAGTTATTACTTTATTAATTCATAATAACAATTTAAAAATATTTTTTTTATAAAGTAGACTGAAAATCAAATAATTAGGAATTGGTTCAATGGATTACTATGAAGCTTTTATTCTATTAAAATTTAAACAATACATTTGTTGCGACAACAATTATTTAGAAATGATTGGAATTAATTTTTGCATTTTAAAATATTACTTTATTAATGCATAATAACATAATAAAAATTAATTTTTTAGGCAGTAAACTAACAAGTAATAATTAAAAATTGATTCAATTTACTACTTAATGCCCAGAATATTTAGTACTCGTATTTCAGGAATATAAAGTGTAGTGCTTTAATTTTTTTCACTTCGCGAAAGAAATTGAAAGTAAAATATTCTGCAATACAACTAAGTTTTGCGTGTTGCAGATTACAAAAATTAAAATTTGAAACTTCGCCTGACTATACAGCTACCAATTAAACATTTTTGCACTGTTAAATGTATAATCACTTCACAAATCATAATAATTTGTTTATTTTTGTGCAATACACTTTCTCGACGACGTATTGTTAAGAACAATTTTACTTTCATAAGTCCACAGTCAACAGTCTCGATCTTCGTCAATGATGCGACATAATTGCGTGATCAAACAACGGAGTGCGTAGTAGTGAAAGTGGCAATTAGCTGAGATAACCTGGGTGCGTTACCGTGGGGTGAAAGTGTCGGCAGCGGTGGGGTTTGAGTCTCGAGCGTCGTCTTGGGCGCTCAGTTGCGGTGTAAACGTGGTGCGCGAATGTACTAGTGACCTGGTGCTGATTGATATTGATTGACAGAACACTCACGATGCTGAGGCTCGCGCTACTGGTGATGGGCCTGACGGGGATGCTGGCGCAGGACTTGGATAACGTCACCGCGGCCGACGTGCCGGGTCTGGAACGGCACCTGGAGCTCTACAATCCGGAGACGCTGGCGAGGGCTTGGCCTGAGCTGCAAGGCGCACTTGGCACGGCTTGCCAAGCGCACCTCTCTGCCTACTTGATGGGGTTGAAGCAAGGAGCGAAATGGGCGCTAAAGAGTGAGTTTTACATCCGCATATTTTGTAGTTTATGTTTATGTAATGGATCAGTGGCGGCGTTTCTTTCATTTAATAATGATAAATCTGCTTGAAACAAAATTTAAATTAAAGGTAGTTTTACATTTTAATTTCAAATTTCTGTTTACGGATATTTAAAAAAAATTAAGGACTATTCTAAATACAGAAAATTTTATAAAAACAACAATATTTTATTGTTATTTACAAAATTAACACATGTTTTCTTAAATAATAAATTAAGAATTAAAGTACCTAAATAAAAAAAATTTCCTTGTATTATGTATTACCAGGTATGTACTTAAAAGATGTATAAATAACTCGTCTACCTATTTTTCTAATTCCTAAAAATACTCTCTTCCCCACTACTACGGCTGCCCGAACCCAGCCCGAAACTCGTACTTTGCCGCATCCTAGCTATACATTTTGAAGTTGAAAAATACTGTAAACATGGTTCTAGTATTCCCATTATAACTTTTGTATTTTTTAAAGAAATTAAGTAAAACAAAAATTATTCGAAAAAGGAAGGTTAGCTGCAAGTTTCTTGCTTTATTTTTCTTTCCATTTATAATGACCGAAAAAAATCATATGAAATCGTATCAAATAATGACAAAAACGGCATTTTTAAATATTTTTTACTTCATATTCCTAGGCCAAAGACAAAAAATTTAAAACTAGAGGTATTAAGACATCCTTTGTTAGTACACTCATATGTATAAGCATCACATATTTCAATTATAACTATAAAGTAAACGTGGGAGGCGTACACCTCTGTAACGCTGTAAAATTTTAGGGTAGACGAAAACCTTAACTAAAGTTTGGTACTACTGTTTTATAAAAATTTAGTACCTAATCATAATAATTATTAATGCATGTAACTGATGTTGAATAACACTCTGTTAAACTGCTCAATTTTGAGAACAACAAATTAATAATTCTAATAATTATTCAGAAGCAAAATTAAAAGAGAGATAGTCAGTTTTCGTTTCGGTCAGTGGAATTAAAAATAGTTTACAAAACCTTCACCTTAATTTTGTGAATTTAAAAAAATCATTAATCGAGACTAATAAATTAACAAAATGTGCATAGTTGCTCCTTTTCCTAACATGTATAATTTAAAATTAGTCATTTAAATACTTATACTTGTTTTCCTTGTTCTGATTAAAAAATTTAAATGTTTATATCTATAATTTAATAATAATTTATTACTAATGAAGATATATTTCATAATCAATTATCCTGATCTTCGAAAATTTTATTTAGGTAATACAGTAGGTACATTATAATAAATTTTATTTAGGTAATACATTATAATAAATATTCTGAGACATATCGACTTTATTATTTTACGGTTTTATACTTTATATTAACATAAATAATGACTGACTTAAACATAAAAATATTTCATTATGTAAATGAAATAGAAATTTCTATAAATAACATATTATTTAACTGAATAATACGCTTATAAATTAATTTGTACACTTTTACGGTTAATAAAATTATTGGTTTGATATACATTAACAAACATGTGCATAATTATAATGAAAATTATCTGAAAGTAATGGAAGATACAAACAGCTGATTAAGAGCTATTTGTAACGCTTGTCCTGTTGCGCCGGCTATGTCTTGTCCACATTATGGTAGAGGAGAAAGTTCGATCGAAATATTATGACATTTCGTTGTTGTTGTTGTTGGTATTTTGGTATTTTAGGATCCTTATGAAGCGATCTATGAATGAAACCAAAATTTTTCATTGATATTTTTGATAAATCACTATGCAAAGTTTTTTATTATTTTAATAATATTCTTAAGATATAGGTCGAATATAGGAACTAAAAGGAAATAGCCAAATGTGTCAATATTGCATAACTCCTTGATATGAATTACGATTTATGATAATATGTAACGCCGTGATAACATGATATTATGTTTTATAGGAGATTTCAATTTGTAATTAGTTCTGGGAGTTTTAAAGTAACAAGTGGTATTATTTCTTGAAGTGACATGAGATATATAAATACACATTTTTACTTATACTTTAAGATTATGAGTTATATAATATAAATTAATATTTGTATGGTTTAAGGTAGTAAATCCATGGGTAGTGACAACCCAAAATATGACTTAAATTAATATACCGCATTCATTACAAGTCGTAGAATTTGAATAAAAATTAAAATTTATAGGTAACCGTTGAAATAACGAAGATAATTGAATTTAAAGTTGACACAAAAACGCGCTAAAATACATTGCGTATATGGAGGTTACCAGTAGATTTACTAAACGATTAGAAAATTTTATATCATAACAACCCAACACATATTTGGAAAACGAATATGTTATTCTTTGATATTTGAGGTATTTATTACAAAAATAAAAAATATGAGTCACCGCAATAATGGTTGAGAAATCGCATGCAAAAGGTTCCAGTCTCAAGAAAAATTATGTTTTTGACGTACTACTACTGCATTTCAGTGTAAACTTAAATTTCAATTATATTTTTTATTTAATTGGATACCTATGATTTGTAATTTACATCCAAATCTACGATTTTTAATGATTTATTTCTGATTATTTGACTGCTTCGGCCTCACCTCACACCGAAAGCACGCACGCTTATGACCGACGGATTTTCTACCTTAAGATATGACGTAATGAATAATATTATAATTTACAAAATCATGAATTTTATATTTTTACAATAGCAACGATCAATGAAAATACATATATTCAAACAAAACATCATTCAAAAGAAATTGTTAATCATAATTTTTTGTCATATTCCAACTGTAAAAATATGATTGTCCCAATGGCATAGGGCAGGATAGGGTACTTAAAGGCGATATTTAAAAAAAATCTAATACAATTAATTTGATATAAATTAAAACGTTTCATATGTTAAATTATATAAACTAGCATCTTGAAACTAGTTTTCTTTGGCACCGATATTTGACACTGTTCAAAATAATACAAGGAATCGGTTATGCAAACATAAACTTTAGTAATTATTATTATTTTTTAGGTACTTTTAGTTGTCGCAGTAATAATTTTCAATTAACAAATGCATAATAATTATCTTTGAATAGGTATTTCAGTCTTCAGTTTTTAACTTAATAATCGAAAATCGTAGGAATTCCGATAGTGTGTAATGATAACACTAATGCAATATTCATATTTTTATCTTTAATGTATTACAAACAAATTCGATATTAAAAGTTAAATTTGAAATTTTTGGTTTACAGTGTAACCCCTTTGTGATAAAATTAAAATGATTTAAATATATAATTTTAGTAACTGGCACAGTCTATAAAGCTTTTAAAATATATAATAATTTGAAAATAATTAGTAGGGAATAAATGACTACTAAAAAATATAGCCGGAAGATATAACAAAAAAGTAGTGCAATATTGTTGGAGCGTTGTTAACGACTACATTAAAATAATATAACATGTATTTAATTCGTTTTTTATACTTTCCAACACCAATGAAAATAAAAGTGTTGCAAGAAATCATTAGTAAAAGAAAACATTTTCCTTGACTTATTATTAATTCGTTTAAAAAACTAATAGCCAACTGCAGCAATTATGAAAGATTTGGACATAAAAGAAACAAAAAATACATATTTAATCTCAACGGAAATGAGTTAAAATTCAATGCACTGACATACATATGTTTTTTCAAACGTATTAAAGAACATCACATCACAAGGATAATTGTTTGTTAATTAGTGAATATTTATATTAGAAATCCTTAATTTTTGGACTGAAGGTCTAAAATTTAGTGTAAATACTGTGCAATATTTGGCGCTAAATACAAATCAAACAATTTTTGGCAACTCAGGGCCACTGAAAATAAATATTTACCTATACGGTCCTACCTAAAATACAGATTCTTATTAGTAAATATGATAATTAATATAAACAAATGTTATTTAAACAAAAGTTGCGCAGAAATTTCGCTTTTTAAATGCCGAGATGAAACGAGAAAGTGATTTACTCGATGCTGCAACATTCACAAAACGACAAACAAATGCACAATACGCTAGTATCTCCATCTATAAGTAATCACAATCAGTTTTAGAAATATTCAATACAGTTCAGAGAAAGTGAAAATACTTGCGCCGTATGTTCATACGTGATGATAACATTTAACGTTCGTTTGTTTGAAGAAAGTTTTTTTTTCACTTACGCTTACTCGTAAGTGTTAAGAGTGCTCTATAATAAAATTTATTCTGTAATAAAATTATTATCAAACTGTTACATGAAGAAAGCTGTTTCCAGAATATTTTATTCACACATTGTGCACATATTGCAATAAATTGTTCAAGTACATTTACATAAAATTTGCAGCTTTCTTTGTGAAATGGCATTTAATAGTTTTGGGTTCGGAACAAGCTGATTGCGTAATTGGTTTCGGATGAAAAATGCAGAAAACCACTTGTCATGTTGTCATGATCAAGATATCCATGAAAACTGCAACTTAAAATACGTGCTCAATTGTTTTTACAGACATTGTTTGCAATATGCAATAACACACTAATGCTAGTGTGTGATTTATAATATGTAATTTCAATAAACTTATCTGCAAAATATTAATAATAGTATATTATTTAACGAGCATATAATGTAGGTTATATTACACGAAGATGAAAATTAGAACACGAGCCATAGGCGAGTGTTCGAATCATCTGAGTGTAATATAACCATTATATGCGAGTCAAATACTATACTTTATCTACAACTACTTGTAAATGAACTTGGTGTTGTATAATCTTACGTACATCTGTCATCGATTAACAAGCAACAATCATTACGCTTACTACAACTCTGACAAAATGCTTGCTAGAATAATTTATTTACTTACAAAATTAATGTACAATTACTACAATTTGTGAAATTCATAAAAATATCAAAATTTACTGTTTTTAGCAATGGGTGAAACACTTAAATGAGCAACAAATCTAATGACACCGCTTTTGCTGCTTCTCGTATCTCTAGAGGTGAACATATAATTTCACTACTTACAATATCCATAATTTACCTTCTTTACGACAATACGATACTATTTGTTGCAGTTAAATGGTTTGTTGTATCAATGAACCACACATAACCTTACTTATTATCTGTCATCGACCAACAAACTTCAGACAAATGCTTGCAACTCTAAGAAAATACTTGCTTGTTATTGGTTGAATCAAGCGTGGAATATGAAATTTCATATTATACGCTGTGTAATATGAGGCACATTTTGTATTTGGATTAAATATAAAATGAAGCTATTATTTAATAGTTGTAGATAAAGAAATTTCTTCTATTATTTTTACATTTTGCGTAATGCTTTACAAGATTCAAGATTTATGACAGCTGAGGAAGTTATACTTTTAAGGCGGGCCACCTCCAATCAACAACCATCTCAGGGTTTGTAGGTGTACAGGGGGAAGTAGCAAGTATGCCATCCTAAAAATGTTCTCCCACTTCTAATAGAACACGCACAGTCTGCTTTGTATAATCTCAGACATAGTCATATCAAAATTATGGTAAATATTGAGATAATTGTACAAACTTTGTAATAATTTGGTAGAAAATTAATCACACTAAGTTTCTCTAATGACAGTTTTCCAAAAATTTGCGTCAAATCTATGTTATATCCGTAATAAATTTTTTTGAATGGACTAAATAAAGTAATGTCGAAAAAAATGAAAAATCTGCCATTAAACAAGCATAGAGAAAACTTTTATCTATCGATTGATATATATTAGTTTTCATAAAAATCTTTTATTTACAGCTGATTTTAATAGGAACAAGCAATTTTCGGTGTTTAGAGTAATAGCAGTGAATCGCCTTAAGCCTCATTTTAAGGTTAACATTTATGTTTACGTTTAAGAAAGTATAAATTCATATAACTAAATACGAGCATTCACTCTTGCTCATATTCATATTTAGTAAGACGTATTGAAACTTTCTTAAACGTAAACATAAATCTAAATCTTAAAACTAAATGCTAATGTGGATGAGGCTTTAACATTTGCATCATGCAATAAAATTAACGGCCATTGAAACGTACAAATAAACAATAAAATATTTAGATAAAAAATCATAGATAGATCATGAATTATTATTACAAAGGTGACACAATGATTGTTGAATACATAAAAAGTAATACAGGTATAATATTTATGATTAACATACATTAAGAGGCTCGTCTACCTTTTCTCGAATTCCTAGAATACTCTCGATATTACTTTTTTTCTATTTCACTCTCTTCCTCACTACTACGGCTGCCCGAAACCAGTCCGAAACTCGTACTTTCCAGCATCCTAGCTATGAAATGTCATTTTGAAGATGAAAAATACTGTAAAAATTAGTTTTTAAGAGTTTATAGCATTATATAGCATGGTGTTTATTCTGAAAATAATTAAGAACTAGGAGTTAAGAAAATTATTATTGTTACGTGACCCTGCGCTGAATGTAAGGAAATAAAATATAATTTATTATAGTATGTTATACTAGATTTATAGAATATGTATCTACTTATAAAGTAAAGGTAATAAATAGATTAAAACTAGAAATCTGTTATTGATGAATTTATAGTAAGTACATTATTATATAAACATTTAAATAACATTTATTGTTATAATAATTTATAATTTTTTTTATCGAACTCCCCATTAGTTCCAATAACTATAGTTGCCTCATGTAAATTTAAATTTATCGGTTCATAAAGTTAGTGCGAAATTGCTTCTACTCCAATTTTACGTTCTGTTTGCAGTACTTAGTTTCGACAGTTTAAATATCAAATGACTTGTCAAATTGTTCGCAACAGTTTGTTGTGAAATGAAGTAGGTACGTGCCATATGGTTTACAGGTATATTTATTTCATTTAAACTTTTCGCTTGATATCCTTTTAATTGCAATTTATTGTAGAATAATTCTACTAATTGAAAGAAAGTCATGGATGCAAACTGTCTCGCACATAACTCCAGTACATGCGCTCACATTACACAACGCCGGAATTTCTATTTTCTCGTTATGTCATTTATTATGTGCGAATTATAAAATTATATTTATTATAGTCTTTCTTTTGTCTTACACGCTTGTGGGTATTTTTGTAATGCTGCTGGGGGTGTGTTAAATAGTAGCAAATTAGCAATCCAGTCAATTATATTGAAAGGAGACCTCAAAAATGAGTTATTGTCATTAAATATTTGAGATTTTACGTACTACGTATCGATACATCTACGTCACAGTAATGCATTTTCACGTGTATTCTTCTTTACAGTAACCAAATTGTATTTTATATTTTGTAACATTTATAGAAACAGTTGATTTTACATGAAGTACATTTTAATTCCAGCCCCATTGTTTGAGAAGATTTTCAGCTATATGTACATCTACGTCACAAAAACTTTAAAAATTACTTACAGCTTTATTAAGAACAATTAAGGCTTATCAGTACTCTCAGTCGCTTTCAAGTAACATGAAGTTTCAATAAAAAACTTTTTTTTTAAAAATGGTAAACTACCCTATTGTGACATTGAATTGAAAGATTTTTAAATTTAAAATCAAGTTATATTGACATTTTGGCAACACTATGATTGGTAGATTCGTCAAAAAATATGATAATATAAAATATAATATAATAATAGTAAAAGGAGCGGAGCAGAGCTAAAGAATCTCATTATTCTACGATTTAATAATAAAAACAATTATTTTTGTATGTTAATCTATGAGAAATAATATATTATTTGAGTACTTAAATTTTTAAAATCTGCATTTTTGGTCTCTACGTGCCTACATATTGTAATTTTTTGGGAATAGAATGACCATTTATTTTTTTGATAAAATTGACAAAACTTATGTTTCATTGATGTAATAATATGAAGTGAAATATTGAAAACAAAACAATACCTTATTTATATTCTTTGTGTATCTAGTATTATTGAAAAAAAAGAAGGACTAAAATAATTACCTATAAGAAGTATACAAGAAGAAAATGTGCCGCAGGCGAAATTTTGTTTAGAAACGTATCTTATAATTATGCGTTTATGATAAATTTAAACAATAATATTTGAAAAACTATATTTACTTAAATATTTAAGAAAAACGGAATCCATATAAGAAAATCAGTACCTACACTCAGTACAGTAGGTAGGTCATAAACAAACAGAAGTAAGAGATACTAATAACCTTTGTTGTTGATGTATCATTTTTTCTATAAATAAAAAAAAATTGTCTATCATAGTACAAGGGTCTGAAAATCAGTGCTGTACTGACAAAATCAATACGAATGGTCACTCTGAGTATATAGGTAGCACTTACTACAAAAATATGAACATAATTACTTGATTTTGCAATAATGAAATCTAAAGTTTAAAATGCTTTAGGTCTTTTTCTAATCAGAATCTGCTTTACGTAATGATTTTTTTATGTGTTCCATGATTTAATATCGCAAATAGCAAATTGTCAAATTGTAAGACAAGAGAAATTCGAGGCGTGCTCATCATCATCAATATTCAGCGTGGTTTGTCTGTGTGTTCTTGAAAACCGGGCCTAAGATTCAGGCCAGTATCTTGCGTCATATACGCGAGTTTCAGTAAATATTGGTTTTATAGAGAATCTGCTACGTGCAAATGTCTTATTCTTCATCCGCATTCGTCATTGTTGGGTGTAACCATGTAACCAAATTTTGCTAACTATATCGTATAAGAAATTATTGATAGTTCGATAAGCAAAAAGAAACTATTGATAGTTCGATAAGCAAAAACAAACTATCGATAATTAAACGATAGTTTTTGTTTATCAAACTATAATTGACATAATTATTAAGTAACTAGCGGACTCGTCAGTTTCACTTGCTTATATATTATCTTTGACTTGCAGCATTGCGAGTTCTTCGACCTAAGTTGGTACGTCTAATTAGTAGCATTTTGAAGAACCAAAAGTCAATTAATACTAATAATCCACAACTGTCTGTTTCAAAACACCTAGACCAACTGAATTAGAAATTCCTATTCAACAACTAATACATAGTAATTTAATTAAATGTCTGGTTATCTAATCTGTATGTTATTTTGTTCAATTAAGTGACAAATTACTGTACATTTTCGTCATAAGAAGAAACAATTTTGAATTTTTAGATTTTTCAGCTATTCTTTTGGGTTTTCTCATTTCTTTTTAAAATCACCCCTGTATTAGAGCGAACAAAACAAAAAACGAAGAATAAAATCATCCTTTACGATGAATTATGTCGTTTTTTAAAACGATAAACTATCTAGTTTACATGTCAATTAAATATAGTTTAAAATGTCGATAAATTATTGTTTAACTTTCTATATATCGATAGTAATTTTTTGTTGAAATTATCAATATCAATCTATCGGGAATTTTTTTTTCTAAAAAAATTTTCGCCTGCGGCACATTTTCTTGTTACATTTATTTTAATTATTTTGGTGCTAAATTTTGTTCTGATTTCATCAAAAAAAAATAGATGGCCAGTCTAATTTGTAATTCATATTAGTAATTTTAATACTACATGTATTATTTAGTGCTGTGTGAATGAGACTTTATCAGAAAATTCACTGTTATGCATATGTTTTTGTTTTTTTCTACATTTTACGATGTGTATACATCTTTGTACTTAATTACAAAAAGATCAAGGATGGTATACATTTGATTGATGATCAACCAATCAAATTACTGAAAACTAAATCCCTGTTTTAAATAAAAGATCAGTACACTATTCTTCAACATTCATTGCTTGTTTGTGGTAATTTTGTTTTATGTTTGCGTTGTTTCTTGCTTTTTATTTTCATCCATCCAGAAAAACACTTAAACTAATAAACTGGTACCAAGTATGAAATTAAAGTTTTTTTTAACTATAATATTAATATAGGTTTTAGATTATGATAGTTTCATTCTATTATTGTTTGTGAAATAATAATAATCTTAATATATATATAATATTTATTTGCTGCTAGGGTAACATAAAATAGAAACAACATTTAAATAGTTAAAACCAAATGCCATATTTGAAAAGTCAATTACATTATATATATATATATATATATATATATATATATATATATATATATATATATATATATATATATATAGTGGCTTTACACTCCAGTGGAGTATCGCCGCTCGTAGAGCTCTCTAAATCCGGTTTTTAGGTAGGATCAGTCCCTGTTTCTTGTTTTATATGTTTTCTATTGCTTCTCTCCATATTTTTCTATGTTTTGTTTTTTCTTGCCAGTTCTTTATTACATTAATAAATGTATATCAATAAGATATAAAGTAGGTACTGTTAATATATTAATACTCCTCGCGTTATTTACAAACCATGAGGTCAGATGTTTTTAGCCTTATAAACTTTTATTCTGTATAATGCCCTTTATACATAAATAAATACCTATACTGTAAAAAATTGAAACAGAAAAAAATAAGACAAGTGGTTTTAAAAGATAAAAATTGCTAAGTAAAAAAATGTACAATGTATATTTCGATTTAGATTGATCCTACCTAGCTGCATCATCTTTTATATTTAAAGTTTTCCTTAATGATTTAATATGAACATATAACTTTTTATTGAAAAATATTTTATACAGAAAATGATCTGATCAAAGGCATTCAATTTTAACACTCGTATAACTTAAACCAGTCACTCTGCTTACGATATATTCGCGAATTTTGTATGTAAAATAGAAAACTGGCGTATTGTGTATTCAAATTTTGATTCACATCAAACACTCTCATCTTATTGTGAAAGGCAGTCGCTAATAGCCAAAAGCATCTTAAATCAAACATGTAATCATGCAAATTATTCAAACTTAAATCTTGCTCACTACTCAGTTATTCCATTGTGGTTATTGTTACATAGAAAGGATCCAGTAAAAACGAAAGTGAAGTTTACTATACTATATCCGGAAACAAACAAAAAGAAACAGTTCGTATTTTAACTTTCCTAAAAACAAACAGTTGTTTAGGACAAAGACACAGAACTTGTCACTTGGAGATTATAATATCATTACCAACAGGAGACAAAAGTGCAATTTAACACCGGATGATGATGAGTAGGTATATTATCTTTACGCTACAAATGAAATTACTGCGTTTATTTCATTATTTCAACACTTCTATGTTTCATAAAATGCAAAGATCTCTTAAGAGGTGCGTCTACTACCTAAAATTCAACATAAAATATACTAACGTAGCGAGTGTTTGTGGCCAGTACAAGAATGGTAAAATTGTATTTTAACAAGGATTTAATAGAGAAAGAATGGATCTACAGATGTTCCTTTTTAAAATTTTGATTAAAAAATTGTATTTGATTATAAAAATTCCAATTTTTTTTAAAAAATCATGTTTTATGCAGACTTTACACGGTTATATCTCATAATTATAAATTAATTTTTAAAATTTTAAAAAGGCACATCTGTAGATTCATTATTTCTCTATTAAATGTTTATAAAAACATTATCCTGAAGTCAATAATAATCTGACAATTTACTCGCGACGAAAACACTTTTACAGTATTTTTCAACTTAAAAATGACATTGTATAGCTAGGATGCGGCAAAGTGCGAGTTTCGGGCTGGTTTCAGGCAGCCCTAGTAGTGGGAAAAGAATGGAATGCAAACAAAGGAAAATCGAGAGTATTCTAGGAATTCGGCAAAAACGTAGACGACGCTTAAGAAATACTATTTAATTGTTAGTGACTTGTGACCAAAAACATTTTTTTCTACGCCTATCACCGAAATTCACATTTACTGCACTGCACTCTTCGAATATGTCAAATTACAAACAGTAGAACGACCGTGTGAAAATTTTAACGAAAACGCATCATATCATAAGCGTATCGTAATGATTTTCAAATGCATATGTTTCCTATCTGTTGCTGTGTATTCATCAAAAATAAATAAATAATGTCAATGTGTCACAGTGAAATGTCATACAGTGCATATTAATTAAAAAATGTAAGTAAATATGGTAAAAATAGTATATTCTAATACAAGTGTGGAAAGGGTTTCATTGCAAAACTAGTATGACAGTTGGAGCACGACCGTTAGCGAGTTCTCCTATCATACGAGTTTTTCAATGACCCTTTCCGCTAGTTTGTTACATACTATTTTTTCTACGAAAGTGGGAAATATTCAAAATTAATTTAAAAAAAATTAAAATATAAGGGTGGGTTTATTCTCAACAAATGTGAATTCGCATTTTCGTAGGAAAAGTATAATGTAAAACACGTGTCGAAAAGCTCTTACATGCTCATATTACTTGCGGAACTTCACTTTCATTAGTAACAGCATCAGAATGCAAACAAATCGATCTACACCAAATATTACTAAATTATATTGGGTGTAGGTAGTAAGTACCAATCGTGAAAAAATATTATAAGCATCATGGTCACGAACGTTAGTGCATTTTGTACCGGTTTCAAAGAATTTAAAATCTTAATACCTCCAAACATTATCCTCAGCCGGTAAACTGTATTTACTGACCTTGATACAATAATATTTACCGCCTTCGGATTGAAAAAATCACTAGGTACTTACCGATTAGTAATTTAAGATCAAAACAAAACAGAGACAGTTCTGACAAACACGTTGGAGATTACACGATCGTTCAATAAATTAGTAACCTATTTATTTCATCATTTTGCTGGTAAAGTAAAGCTTTATTAAAAACGTGCTTCTGGCTATGTGTCAAAGTTTTTTGTTGTCATAATTATTTGTCTATAATTTTTTGCTAAAACTAATTAAAATATCATTACTGTTTCAATGTTTGTGTTATTTGTTTTTTGACTAGACTAGTGATCCAAATAATGAAGATATATTTAGATATACCGTATATCGGTACCTACGATATATCTTAGATGTTTTCGTTTTAAGTACGTACGCGTTAAAAATTGTAGACAATAAGAACAGAGCAATAATAAGAAAATAAAATTCAACCATACAACAATCTAATTAATTTTTTTCTAAATAATATATTCAGTTGAAAACTGAATTCATTTGAAAAACAGATGTTTTAGAAGTTGTTGAATTTGGAAGTAAATATCTTGCGATAGATTTTTAAAAGTGCGTTTTTTGATACAAATATATAAAATGTTGAGCTTTATGCTTCTTTGTAAAATTAAATTTACTTGACATTTTAATAGTTCGCTTCCGTGCATATTACTAAAACCAAACCGCAATTAGTGCAATCTTTTATAATTTAGACTTTCATCTAGTAATCTTTAATAACCGTTTATTGAGATTTGGTTAATATTAATCATATGAGTATGTAGCAATAGTGTGTTGTAATTTTTTTCTGAAGAAAGTAGGTAACAAAAATGTTTTATTCAAAATATACCAAATTAAATCACTCTTCAGACACTTATAAATGAAGTAACATTTGATAGAAAATTAATAATTATCCATTCAATAGGATCGAGAAGTAATGAAACTGGTCTGATCCATTATGTATAAATAATCGAAATTGGTTTATATCAACACGGCTGTCATACTTCTTTTGTATATTTATAACTTACTTCTTGTTCGTACTAAAGATGAAAATGAAAGTGAACATGAAAGGTGTTATCGAAGAAATTGAATAACAGCACCTACTAGAAGCAATGACAGATATAAATTATAAAAGATAGGTACCTATATAAATACGTGCGTATGCAAGAAAACGAGTAAACTTAACAATTTATATTGCCACATTAGGCAAATCAAATGTATGTGCAAATTAGAAAACTAATATTATTAAATTAAATCATCATTAAAAGTAGGTATTGTTTTGAAATTTTGTTCCAGGCCCTCTTAATAAAAACATTGTTATTATGGCATGGCGATTTTAAACAAGCAAAGTAACATATTATAATATTGCCCACTATTGACTTTACTCAATATCAGTGGCGCACCCAGGATTGCATCTTGGGGGGGGCTAAGAATAATTTTTTTATGAAACCTGTAGTACGGCACAAGAAAGAAATGCGCCGCAGGCGAAATTTTTTTAGAGTTCAAGGTCAAACACCTTTAAATTGAAAGTTTCATTTTTTAAAGATAACCAGTTACACGTTTTACTCTCTTTCTTGTGCACACACATTGTTTTTTCGGCAGCTCTCTTGATATAATTTCATAAGAACGACTCTGAGCAGAGTCATGTCAGTTAGGTATATAGAAAAATTGAATTTAAGTAGGCGTGCATATTCTATACATGCTAAATAGTTATGAATATGGCGCAATATGTTAGTTAATTCAGTTGGGAGTTGGGAGTTCATTGAAAAATTAGTAAATTGTAGTTATTTATTGAAAGTATAAAACAAAATATTTATCACAATTTTAGTTCATATTTAGTGTATCGGTTCTTTCTTTCATCTTTCTAGTTTAACTCCCAAGTGTACCGTTGTTTAAGTTCAAAATTTCACCACAAGGTTCGCATTCATATTAAAATATCCCAATAATCGTACACATGCGTTATACGGAGTGTATATTATTGCATATTTGAATTTAAGATAATCATAAAAACAGAAAAAAGGCGATTATTTTTAGTCTTCAGTGAACTTAAATAATCTTACATAATGTTTAAAATGTGTAATAAAAAAATTTGAAAAAAGTCCAGTCGTCTGGGGGGGGGGGGCTCAAGCCCCACGAGCCCCCCCCTTGAGTGCGCCCCTGCTCAATATTATACCCAATAGTGGGTAATTTATTACTTGTTTAAAATCGCTATAGGAACGATATTAGGTGTAAATGAAATATTTTTAATAATCTTGAATTTATAAGAGGTGTGGGTGAAACATTATACGTCACACGTGGGCAAAGAGATGACCCACTTGAGAAAGTTCGGCCTCGTGAGCTAAAATTTCTTTCGTGGGTAATTCCTTACTTTGCACACTAGGAAAGCAGGTAAATAATTATTACTTACTTACTTACTTAATCCCGAGCCTTTCTACCATTTCAGGTGTAAGGAAAGCAGGTAAATAATTATTACACCTCAAAATATGTTTTTTTTTGCTTTTATATAATTCAAAGTGTTCCTGTTCGTAAAAATGTGCCAATATTCTATGCAAATAAGTTATAGGAAGTAAATTTCCATAAATCATAACCATTATTTATACTTTTGTTTTTACATGACGTATAGATAGGAGTTAGTTTTGCTATTTTATGTTACTATATTACTATAATGATAAAAGTTGTAAATGAATTAAGCGGCAAGATGAAAGGGCATAAGATAATTAGGAAATACTCATATAGATAGTTGTTACTTGTATTTTTATTTCCAATATTTCTCTACCAAATTTGGTGCTTCATCAGGGAAACTAAAACGGTTCCAATGTAAATTTACATTATTAAATTGATACTTACAATAGTTATAACATATTAAAATTTTGACAAAGTTTCTTGAATTTTCAATTTTGCAAGTTCCAAAAGTAAAATAGATCAAATAATTTTTTTTTGTCTGCAACCACATGCTGTTCTTACGAGGTTAGTTGTGTAACCAACCGTAGAAGCATGCAGCTAAGCTTCCTTTTTCGAATAATTTTTTTTTACTTAATTTCTTTAAAAAATACAGAAGTTATTATGGAAATATTGGAGCCATGTTTACAGTATTTTTAAACTTCAAAATGACATTGCATAGCTAGGATGCGGCAAAGTACGAGTTTCGGGCTGGTTAAGGGCAGCCGTAGTATAGTGGAGAAGAGAGTGAAATAGAAAAAAAGTAATATCGAGAGTATTAAGAATTCGAAAAAAGTAGATATTTTATAAAGAGGTGTACTAATTATATTCTTCAAGTGAAACGTTATATTTATTTTTCTACAAAAAACTGACTTCATCAAACAACAATAATTGAATGCACATACTGCAAACGTAGTACAGTTTGTTGGAAATGCACTATTCTCCAGCATGCAACTCGTAAACTTATATGGCGTGTAATGTTGTATGCGGACGTACAACTTGGAAAGTACCAAGTGATATAACAAAAGCAGTTATGAACATTTATATACGTTTGCATGCGCACATGGCTCGGATTAAGAAATCGAAATTTTCACATTTGTCATTAGGTAATTAAAACTCTCAGTGCGCATATATACACCTTATCTGGTGCTTTTGGTCTTTCGCTCAATTTATACAGCTACTGCCATTTTATTGTTACGTATTTCATCTTACCGGATTTTATCTATTCAAGAAGTAATCAGTATGATATTGTGTGTTAACATACGTGTTAACATACGTGTTAACACTATAAAGGAAGATACATTTTATCGGGGTTTTATATCCTCAATCTAATTTGTTTATTATTCAGGATTTGCTAATCCACTTCCTAAAGTTATAAAAAAATATTAGGTATATTTCACACCTTTCTTCATCGTATATACAGAGTGTTTCTATACCTCTGCACGTAACTTTAATAGGTTATATAATTTGATATACTGATTACAGAAAAAAAAAAGATTTTTTCAAAATTCGCAAAAATAAGGGTAGTGAAAATATAAATTTTATTGGTTTGAAAATCCATTTAAATGTTTATCCAACACCTCTTAAGCTTGAATTACATTATACTTTTTTCGGCTAGAAAAAAGAACTTTTATTTAGATACTTAATTCGGCTAGAATCTAGATTTAAAATTTGTTCTTGCACTGACATATTTTATTTAGCTCATCGACCAATACTGCCATTGAAAATTTAAAAAGAAATGTAATTGTCAGTTGAGGTTGTCAACGTACTCGGTTAATGTGTTAGTGATGAAGTTTTATGTACCTACAATTCAGTTATTCTGCTGTCACTAACTTTATTATTTTTGAGGTTATATAAAAAGACGGTTTTAGTATGAAACTTGGATCGAAATTTTCTTGATTTACATTATCCAAGTGAGCATTCTAGAATTAAGTATGAAAATTGTCAAAGTTTCTAGCCGAAAAAAGTATAATGTAATTCAAGCTTAAATAAAAGCATCATAACTATGGTGATTTTAAACAAGCAAAGTAAAAAATTACCCACAAGTGGCTTTGATCAAAATTATACCCACTTGTGGGTAAATTGTTACTTTGCTTGTTGGAAGTCACCATAGTTACGATGTTTCAGGTTGGAACTTAATATTTTTTTAAATATTTAAGCAGTTATTAAGAGGTGTTGGATAAAATGTTATACTTCACACGTGGGCAAAAATGAATTACCCACTCGAGAAAATTATCTCACTCAGTCTTCGGCCTCGTGAGTTAAAATTTCTCTCGTGGGTAATTCCTTACTTTGCCCACTTGTAAAGTAAATAACTATTATTTATTAATTATTACATAAGAAATGACTATTTGTAGATAGTCTGATACTATTTATTATTTTATTTTATAAGAAGGAGGAGAAGGTAAAATATCAAACAAAAATGATTGATTCCTTCGTAACATTTTGGAAAATTTCAATGATGAAAAGCGCGATATTCACTACTAATCAATAGTAGGTACTAATCTGTAAAAGTGAAATACTAATACGTGTCAATTTGTAAAATTTAAGAAAATTTTAAAGTAGTTATGTAGTAGTAGAAAAAATTTAGTATTCTTGTTAGGTTTTGAGGAAATATATATATCGTGTCGTGTCACAGATTAAATTAAACACACCATTGGTAAGAAACTTCACACTTGTTGTTACACAATATATTATTAGTTGCAAGTTCACAAGGTCCTTTTTTCATTTTTACATTTATATGCAACTGCACGTTTACTCTCTGACTTGTGTAGACAGAATTGTAGAATGCTCGCTGTAAATCCAAGTAGTAATTTGAAAAATTGGATTACATAAAAGTAAAGTTATAGTATCAATAAATATCGCAAATTTACTTCAATAATATGTATGTAGTATGTAGTGGTGCGTATTAATTTTTATATTTTTTATCAATTGTAACAATTATTCTATTATGAATTCGTGTTTTATACCTCACAGTGATAACAAAAATTCGGAACTTAATTTAATCTGTAAGACAGAAAAGACAGTTTTTTTTATATAGGAGTCCCTCCTTCCTGTTAGTATATCCAGTTTAAAGATCATATTTTGTAATTATTAGATATAGTAACTTCCGCCACATCAATTATTATATTTGACGTAAAAATTCTTGCCATATCATTTATTTTATAATTTATTCTGTTATTTATTTTAAATTAGCTCGGGCTTTTAAAAGGAAAATCTCCCTTCAAATTACTGCATTAAATAAACAAAACCTACGTACCTGAAAAACCAAATAGATATTATAATACAGGCTGTTCCACAACTTTGGACAAAAAATTAAAGGGTATATACCTACTGTACGACGTGCTGATCATGAAACAAAAAGATTTTTTTTTAAATTCGCAAAAAATTGCAAAAACATTTTTTTGCTACTGGTCGGTAGTTATTTTTCATATTTTTTTTCAAATCTTCTACAAGGAATGAAATTGTTTACCTAATATCTAATACAAATAAATGTCAAATTATCAAATATACCATCAAAGCAGTGATACTTAAAATGTACACACATCGAATAAACTACCCTTAACTTTGCGAATTTAAAAAAAAAATTGTTTCATGATCAGTACGTCGGCCTCGTACAGTACCTATATAGATACCCTTTAATTTTTTCCTGTATATGCTTCATTATGCTATCCAAAGTTTTAGTTATTTACAAACAGTTTTTCTAATAAAACAGGAAAATTAAATTAAAAGTAAATTTTTATTGAAAATATAAATGATTAATTTATTTAATACTTTTACCGGAAATAATAATTTGTATAAAACAGATAAATTTAAAAAAATAGCATAAGCTATATTAATTTATAAAAGTACAACAAGAAACAACGCGGAAATAAAACATATAACACACAGGTTCATACGCAGAAAATACAAAACATTGAATACATTATTTAATTTTTAATTTTTTGTCCTGTTTTGGAACACCCTGTATAAATGAATAGGGGAAGGGGTATAAACGAATCAATTAATACATATTATAAATATCTACTATTATAGCAATAACAAGTTCCAAAAGTTTTGCAGTCTTATACTGTATAATACAACTTCTGTTTTTAAACTCAAACCCAAATGAACATGTGTGCATGTAACATAGTTTTCTGCATAACATGCTCATAAAATTACTGCTACACGTGAATATTCATCTACATTATTTACACATTCTCAGGGATCATTGTCAAGTGAAACCTCAATCACATCATAACAAAACAAATTACTAGTTTTTGTATGAGCTTCGTAATGACAACAATTAGGCATACTTGTAGATGTCATCTTTCTTGAGAGTGCAGCGAAATGACAGATTATTATTTTACTGAATAAGTGATATGTGTCATGCGTAACGTTTTTCTATTACATCGACTTTGCTTCGTTGAAAGTGAAACTGAGATTAAAATAAAAACTAAAGAAAACTGGAAATTCTCACGGTTCTCGGAAGTGCAGAGGTAGTTGACATTGTCAGTACATTCTTTCAATTATACAAAAGAATTATTCAACCAATAACTATGACAATAAATACGTAACGACAGTACTTATTTTATTATTTTAATGGTAAAGGACTACTTTACTAGTGTGTATTGATCAACGTTCAGAAGTAAAATTATCTCTGCACCAAAATTAATTTTTTTTTTAGAAAAATTTTCGTACGATATTATGAACGTAAATAAGTACCTCCTTGTATTATTTATTGTGCAATTTTTTCAGAGATGGTTATATCTTTCGATCTAAGTTCATAAGAAATTTGCTAAATACAGGTAAATTATACTAAAGTATGTACTTCAGAGAATGTTTTTGGGTTCAGTTAACTTTAAAAATAACTTAAGATAATAAAGTATACTTATACAGCTGGCAACAATTGTATTGGTTGTGGGGAAAATATCCTAAATATTCCTCGGTTTGTGTCATAATTCTTCGATTATCCTTGCAGGAGGATTTTTCATTTTCTTTTTCAATCGGTTCAATAAAGTTTCCATTGTGAATTTTATTTGAAATTGTATAAAATATATTACAGTTATCAATAGGATACATTACATTATATTTGTATTTTGATTTTTATTTAAACTTTGGTACAACTAAAATCGATTTTTTTTACGTACGGGCGAACTCATGTGATTTTTGGCTTATAAGGAAAACATATAAGTTGGTTTATAATGTACTATACAGGGTGTTTCAGGGTAAAATGTATTCGATTTTTACCTTTCGCCATTCAGCATTCAGTACTACTGTCCCTAGAACACGTTTTTGATAGTTTCGCGACGATGTCTGTTTGTGTGTGTATGTGTGGATGGATGAATGGATGGATGTTGGAGGTACGATAACTCAAATACCACTGCAGACGGAACTACGTCATTGAATACAAAATTTCAAAATACCTGCATAAAATTTTTTGAAAGCTCAGTATCTCTCCGAGTCAAATCATATCTCATAGTTTGATATCCACCCCTAAAATTTTATGAGAAATTTTAATGAATATTACAGTCATCACCATATGCATCATAAGTACTTGCAGTATCAGTTCGCTGGTATGTATTTAACATCGTGCGTTGCGCTGCAAGTATTTCCCGTCTCAAGCTCAGGGAGAAAGTGTTTCATAACGAAAGCGTTCGTGCTTCACTGCCAGAGCTGGAGTCAGGGGTGTTTAAGGGTATCGAATCCACGTAGCTCTACACCGCGTTTGTCCTATAGTAACGCATGGAATCATTCGCCTAAAATACGTAAAAGCAGTCCAGCAATTTTTAAAATGCTCAAGAAGTTTTACATATATAGTAAAATATCATAAATTTATTTACAGACGAAGAATAGAACTAGGTTTATGCCGAGTTACATTTTTTAATAAATCTCTTATAATCATAACATAAAGCATGTAAAAATTGCTTTAAAACACACCTTTTCATTAATTTTTTATATGGATCCCAAAGATTTTTTCAGAATTCTAACTGGGCATAAACTTAGATCAATTCTTTCACAAATCATCTAGTACCTGTTTTTCCTTCAAATTTTTAATATGCAAAGAGTAAAGCAGAAATTGCTACACCTCTAAACACGCAATATTTTGATACAGAGACGAGACCCTTAATGTGTTCGCCCTTAGCTCTCATGAAGATCACGCATGTACGCAGTCAATGTTCTATAAAATATGAAGTGTTGTTTGCTAGCCATGCAATTACAATGCTAAACGGCGAATTTCTATTCTCTTGGGGAAATTGAAAAACTCCGGAAAATCTTAGGTAATATTGCGGAACAAAATTATAACAAATTAGTTGAAGAAAGTGAGAATGAATGTGCTCGAAAGTATTTCATAAATGATGAAATGTGGCATGACAAGTAATTATTTGTTTATCAAGACCAGAAAGTAGTCTACTGCAGTTTGTGCATAAATATTTATGATCAAAAGTCAGGCGAGACCTCCAATCATGCAAAAGAGACAAGAATGCTTTCTTATTAACAGTATAAGCGAAGAAAATGCTGCATATTTATATTGCACATATTAACATTGAAAGTTGAATATTTATCAAGTGCAATTACACAAGAGTTTTTTATTTTGCCAGATAAATTTCTGTTTGTATTGAAACCTTGTTGCCTAGCAATTTGAGAAGAAAATCTAATCATTTCGCTGACAAATATTAGAAATATGAAGCAAATGACATTTTAGTGTTTTGTTTCGTTGCTAAGAAAAAGGTCGGAAAAAGGTAAATAAGGTTTTATCACTTGCAAAAAGTTACTTTCCTTTTTATCCGTTGTCAAAGCGAGAAAATTGTGTTTTGTTTATAGCTTACTTTATACAGGAGTGGAATTATCACGAAAATTGTATTTCAGCTTAGCAAAGTAAGTAGATAGTATTGTTTTTATTTTTAATTGTCCTATAAATGTCTAGAGCAAGTTGCAAATTAAAATAAAATTAACTAGTTGCTCTTTAATATAGGATGTCTCCCCTATATAATGCTTTTCTATCTATGACCATTTCGATATCTAAATAGTATCTAATTCAGCAAAAATTTATTGCTTAGAAACAATAAACTTCTATGTATTTTTATATGTTGCTGCACAACAACAAATAACAGTAGAGAATAATCGTTGTTCAAGGAAAGAAATAAAAACACTAGATCCAGAGTATATTTTCAGCTTAGATAATGTTTTTTTTTTATTCTGTTGCATTTATTTTCGATAATCGCAGCTATTAGGTCACCTCGAAATATTAATATTATTTTTGTATTTTTTGGTCTAATCGCCATAATATATAATATAGTATTGAAAAAATAATAACAACAAAAAACTGTATGTATGAAATTTAAAATCAAAATCATTTAAAGAAAGTAAAACTACGTAGTTAACAACCAACAAACCGGTTTGTAATCCGAATTGAAAAATGAAATAATAGTTCATTCATACAAGAGCACATAGTTATTTAATCTTCTAACGTAATCAACGTTCCGGTTTACTTTTGGCCTGGTCTATAAAGATGAAAAGATCCTCTTCAACTGTAACAAGAAAAATCTTGCAACATCAGTCATTTATTTAAAAAACGCTTGTTGTTGTTTAAATTATCTTGAAACGGCCCTGTTAGATTGAATGCTCTTACAAGAAAGTGCAACAACTGCATAACGGACTGGTCTTTAGTGCATGGATGATTTCATAACAACTAGTTTATTATTTAGTTACACTACGGTACACAAACCATAAAATAACTGGATTTGATTTCCTCTAAATAACTCTGAGTATAGGAAACTTAGTGTGCGAAACATCAAAACTTAAACAATTTCACTATTGTCTCGATGTTATGTTTGAATTGTGGTCGAACTAGTGCTCTCGAAATGTTGAAAATTTATGTATGTAACAAATAGTTATCTAAGAAATCGAATGTTGAAGACCGGAAGTCGATATCTTGATTCATTCGAAAATAAAAGCTGTTTTTGTTTGAAAAGACAAAATTACGCTTTTGTTGAAAATGACTAGAAATTGCTCAAATATATTTTCACGATTTTCTCGGGAACTGTACAACTTACAGAAAAAATGGATATACCATTTTATGTTCTACGATATCCTATGTAACAATTTTTCTCGTAATATTAACCATATGAGATAAATACAGAAAACTAAAAATGGCGGACATTTTTTCAAAATTGCGGCCGTCTCTGGTACTTAACACTTTAGCACCACTTCTTATATGAAAGATAATAGTTTAATTGACATGTATGCTAATTTTTATACTTTAATCACAAAATGCATAGTTTTGTCCTATAACCGCCGGACTATAAGTAGTATGATTTATCCAAGAAAAATAATTTTGGTAATCAAGAAAATTTTGGAAAAATCATCAATTTTAACTTTAAGCAAAGGCAAATTTTCTATAAATCCCGTCTCCAATAACTATAAATACACACTTATCAAAGAAATATAAAATTTGAAACTTTGAGACTGGATACGTGCTTTATAAAACGATTTTGTTTTCGACCGTTTAAGCGATCGGTCATAAATAGATAAACAAGCTCCGGGCCCTAGCCTCTATTCCCCCTTAGTCCACAACTGTATGAATGTCAGAATCATACTTTGCGGTCTGACGTCACGTTCAGTTGACGCGCACCGGAAGTCATTGCTTTATATCTGTTGCAACTTTAATTGGTGATATCGATACTCATATTGGAGAAGGAACGAGAACTTTTCACAAACGCACTTGTCTTCCTGCAGCATGCACGCCTGCAGGTGTTACGATACTAAAGATTAGCGATATAGAATATGAAAGTGAAAAGATAAAGATGAAACGCTTACATGCCTACTCTACTTTAAATATGAAACATTTATACATTATTATTACTATAATTACTATGAATGACGATGGTAGTATTTGTTTTTTTCGCAATTATTTGAATAAATGGAGTAGCACAAATCGAAAAAAATCATTTATATATCCTTTTCATTTAATTGGTTGTGTTTTACAATTAATTGTATTTGCGTTATTAAATTTCCAACATTACTGTTATTATATTATTTTTAAATAATAATACAAGGGTGCAGTGCAGGTTGTTGTGCAGTAAAATCGATGACGACAGAAATAAATAAAATAAAAATTTTATACCTAGGAAATTTATTTGATAATATACCTACAAATAAATCATAAGCACAATCGTCAGTTTCGTACGGTATAATAATTATTATGTGTTGTAAAGTAGACCTCTTATACATTCCAAGAATATAGACTAAGGTATGGCTTGAATTAGTGCGATATTAAATTAGGTAGTGTATATTAGTCAGATGGCAGATTTTAACGAAAAACTAGCATAATGTTAATAGAAAATAGAATAAGATTGTATTAAATTTTCAAGGGAATCATCAGATATACATATAAATATAATATTTTATTTTGACATTTAAAAGTAAAACACAAAACTTATTTCCTCACTAACTGAACGATATAGTTTTAGAGGTGTTTACTCTTCAGTTTTATCTAGAAAGTAAATAGTTTACTAAGGTCATCATAAGTCTGCTCCTCAATCGATAATGTGTGGAGTTCCACAAGGATCAATCCTTGGTCCTGTTTTGTTTACATTAATACATAAATTCCATTAGAAATGTTTTAAATTCTTCTACGTTTGCGGCCTGACCCCTGACGACATGCTTATCCACCAAAAACTCACACTCGGAAATTTTGACCCATCACAACACCTCCCTTATAGAATATGAGATGGGAGGTACAAAGAAACAAAAACTAAATATTATGCAATAAAGGATATATTGGATTGGAGGTATTTAAATTTTTATATTCTGTTTCCGTGGGATATGATTTGTATTTTTATGTTTTTCAGTTCGCATGCAGTAGGTATGAAATTACATAGATGGTATGGCACAAATTTTTTGGAACTAAAAAGTAAAAACCAGATGAGAAAAAGATGATCACCCAGAAACATAAAAAGAAGCGGAAGGCATAAAGTAAATGATGCATGGAAAGTTAAATTCGTAATAAAAGAAATATGAAATGGTGCATTAGCCGCTAGAACCGGATTAACTAGATCTTAAGAAAAACTTAAGATGAGAACTTCAAAAATACGTAGTAAATGATATTTTAAATTACTATACATAGAATCATAGAAAGTTGCCTGCATAATTCTTTGAAATATTTATGTACAAGTTCAAGACACCTTTTTCATAGATTGCAAGAAAATGAGAAGCTAGGAAAATCGTTAACGATTTTTTTTACAGGAAAATGAATGAACTTTAAAAACCCCCAAATGCACTTTTTATTTAAACTTTTTTCATGGAATTTACAGGAAATTGATTGAGCTTTATTGCTCAGATGACGAATCAATTTGAAATTTTTTTCCTGCTCCGTACAAATCGCCAAAGTTGGATGAATTTTTAACAAAAAATATTTTTTTCATAGGGGTGGTTGAGGAAGTTGAAAGGGGTTAACCTAAGATCAAATAATCGTTCAAATTGGTCAGAAACACGCAGAGTTATGACGGTTTGAAAATTTGCAAAATTTGACAATTTTGTTTTCGTTTTATTGCCGCCAGTGTATACTGTGAGTTTATTTTAACGTTACGAATTTGACAGCAATGTATTAGAGCGTTCTTTTTAAAATACAACATACGGAATAAATTTGAATTTGTTTTGGTGTCACACTGCTGCTACCTGGAAATACGATTTATACTTTAAACATTTAAAATGTCTTATATTGTTCAAGAATAAAACTAGATTCAGACCTACCTAATTATAAGTAGTGGTAAATTAACCAACCACCACAAAATTTCAATTATAAATGCGAACGTTGAGCACTGGTTGGTTAAATTAGCCACTTATAATTGGGTTGGTCTAAATCTATCTTATTACAGTTAAATACCTACTCCGTTTTATTTTAAAAATAACGCTCTAATACATTGCTGTCAAAGTCATAATCATGGACATGAAAAATCTCATGGATAACATTATTCTTTTTGTACCATATTTACCTTTTTCCTATAAAAATCTAATGTTTAATGTTCAAGTAATATACAAGTACGTTCTTTGTTTTAAGTGATTTTGGAATTCAGTAAATACACATTTGATATAATTTCAAAATTAAATGTAATATTAGTTTATAATACAAATTTAAAAGTAGGTACCCATCAAAAATGAGAAATGAGAACGAAAGGAAGACCACAATTACTTATATTTATTTATTTATACTACATGCATAATTGCTTCCAGATTTCGTGTACGATAGAAACCATTACTTTATTTATAAAAAAGCGTACGAGTATGAGCCAACAGTGAAAACTGCGCTAATCTTGACAAGTCAAGGTTTTATCCAAATTTCAACACTTGCATATACATTTTCATTTCACAAACGAACCCAAGCTAAAATTTTTACAACTCTCGCATTGCCAAATCATTAAATCCTTTTATAAATAAACACTTTTTCTTTCTCATCGCGTATTATAATGATATTTACTTCACAAAGACAAGTTACCCGCAGTTAGAGTGAGTGACATAACATATGCTAATCGCGAAGATGAGTTTCGCTTTCATAATACGATGAGCCGTTGAGCGCTTTCTTCTACGAGTTAAGGCGCGTTTACATTGGAGGAGTAACTGAGACAGTTACTGGTACAAGTAGCGGGCTATACTAGTATACTCAACTAAGCGCTAGGTTAGTAGGTGTTTACACCAGAAATACAATTTAGACGACTAGCTTTAGTTCTAGTACCAGTACAAGTTGTTCTGTATGTGACAAAATGAATTCTTTTCTCGTTCAAAAACTATTAAACGTAATCAACTAAAGCTTTATTTACAAGTTTCGGAATGCATAATAAAAGAAATTAATAATGAGATCGAGGAAGAACAAAATCGACCAAAAAAATTGTGGGTTAGGAAATGGATCAGCAGAAGAGGTACAAGAGGAGCGTCAGCACTTCATTTTAATAAAGTAAAAATACCGACTTTAACTATAAAACAATTCTCTTTAAAATGAGACGTCAAAACACACTAGTATATCCCTAATCACTAGTGACTGTTTACATTGGTATAGTGCAGAGATGAGTGTAGTGGATAGTGCAGAATATATGTGGAAGGGGAAGGCTAGTAGGTGAGTAGCTAACCCGGGAGGTTAGTTACTTCACTACCCCAACTACTTGTACTAGTACTAGTACTGGTACTAGCTTCTGTTGGCTACATTGGATTAGTAGCGGTCTGGCGAGCTAATAGTACTAGTAACTAACCCATTTACACGACCAATGTAAACCCGCCTTTACTGTAAGTGATCCTCATTAATTGCAACAAGCAAATGTTCCGATCGCGGGCAATTTCACTTTTCAGGTTATGTTAGCTTATAATGTAGAATTGTTTGAATTTTTATTGTTGAGATAACTGGTAATCTAAGAGAATGTTATAGATATCAGGAAATAACGGCAGTTTCAGGAGGTCATGTTGTCATAGGCATTGAACATTCTCTTATTAATTGTTGATTTAAATATTAATAATTAGACTATTTTTAAAATTATGTGTCTGTATTAATTTATCGATGCATTTTTTGTAATAACGGAAATAATAATAATACTTATTAATAGGTAACAGGTAACACTGCAAAAAATCTAAATGTCCCCTATTACAATTAATTGATTCTAATTTGTCAAATTTTTTTAACAAACACTTATACAACTGGACATATTTTTTCTTTTTATCATGTATAAAAAATCTGATGTGGCCAGCACGCAACCTCCCGCCGTATCTAGACTTATAAACATAAATTTATACGTTCAATCTGGTGCCCATTTAAAATTATCAAATAAAAATCTAAAACATTCAAACATATAAATTTGTATGACCTGAATCAAAAGATTAATTCACAGGAAAAGTCTTATGCATGTGTTGAAGCCATCCTTCGTTCAATTACTACCATTACTACTTATGACTTATATGACATTAGTGCCAACGTGTCACCCGTCTGACCTGTCAATATTTTTTACGCAGAAACAAAAATCAACCGATCATGGATTACAAGATTTTAACGGTTTACCTGAAAAATGTAATTTTTAAGTTTTACTACAGTTTTTTAATGCTACCAGATAAAGGCAATTTTTTTATAACGTAAGTTATAATTAAACTTTTTACTTTTAAGAAAATATCACTTCCGGTGAAGATATTTGTACCAAAATCTAATGAGCTCTTCCAATTTGTATACAAATGTAAAATACCAAATATCAAAATAATTTTTGGGTAATTCGTATTTGAGTTATCCGACCTCAAGAAATCCATCCCGGACCACACACATACACACACACACATACACACATACATACAGACATCATCGAGAAACTATCAAAAATGAGTAGTAAGGACACTAATTCTTGCTCATCCACTTAAAACTCACTACCTGATTTTTACATGATTCCAATACCTCCCTTACAGGTGAGCGGAAGGTAAAAAAGAAAATTATTGAAAATAAATTTTTATTGAAAATATTAATAAATGAATTTATTTAATACTTTTAACGGAAATAATAATTTGTATAAAACAGATAAATTAAAAAATAGCATAAGCTATATTAATTTATAAAAGTACAACAAGAAACAACGCGGAAATCAGGTTCAAACGCAGAAAATTCAAAACATTGAATAAATTATTTAATTTTTAATTCGCAGCAAAATAATATTAATTAATTGGTATTGATAAACAAGGAAATACCACGAAACTATTTATTAACATATCCAATTAGAAAAGTTTTGAAAGTGTAGCACAATATTAGACTAGACCCGTATAAGACACCATTATTGGTCTAATTCTTCAAGACTAGACACACGCACGAAATATCAATCAAGTTCTTGAACTACGCACTAACACTAACAAATAAATAAACACTAACACAGCAACACGCACGTCGATTGCTTTCACGTCAATTTACACGTTACTGCATTTAGCAACACTATCATAAAACGTTCACAGACAAAATACAAAATGCCAACTTAAAGATTGCGATTAGTTTCATTAAAAACTGATAACTTTAGTGCAATAATTACAACCATAAACGTCGACACAGGCGGGGCGAGGGGACAGTTCTACCCCTTGGAAGATTCCTTTTTGTTCTGAAAATATTTTCAGTTGCGATGTTACCTATAGCATTTTCTTTAGTTACCTGAAACAGGGAACTATTTTGGCCTGAATAGAGTAACGCTTCCATTTTCCATGTGCGCATTGTCGTAGCATAGGTTTAGTTTACAATACATTTGGCATTTCTACCCATGACAGAAAACCGTCAAAAGCTGGATTTTACACGTTAATCTACAGCGTTCATTGTTTTTACCTCTCGCCTCATATTCTATAAGAAAGGTATTGTAATGGGTCAAAATTTTCGAGTATGAGTTTTTGGTGGATAAGCATGTTTCAGGGTCTCTAGAATATGAATTTACTATTTTCACGATGATGTCTGTGTGTTTGCTCGTATGTATGTATGAATTATGTTACGATTTCTCGTCCACGATAACTTAAAAAGTATCAAACCTTTAATAACCAAATTTCATATTTAAGGTTTTAATAAGGATCTTAACACTGGATAAACTTTTTGTAGAAATCCGCCAACCGAAAGTAGTTCTTTTTGAAACTTTATATATAGTTTTCCTTAAATAAATTGGTACAGTATGTATTTATGACAATTTTTGCAATTAAAAATAAAAGAAAATATAATTATCTATGGGTACAGTTAATTTTAAATACAATTTTCTGAATCTGGCAGTATTCAACAATAAAATAAAGTACAATTAATATTCTACTTTTTGGAAATTCCAGTATCTTGTTGTCCATGATATGAAATTTGTTTCTACACAAAATTTGAATTATTATGACAGTGCCAGTACAGTTGACATTTTTTGCTTGCATCTTGGTTTACATTATCGTTTACATGAACATGAAACTATTAAAATGTAATTAAAACTATTTATTAGATTAGAATAAGCAGAATTTGGCGAGAGATCGTGTGCTGGCCACATCAGATTTTTTTGTTATAATTTTATAGCAAGAGATGTACCTAAAGATTTGAGATTATTTTGTTTGTGTTAAACTTTTTCTTAAAATTGCTTGCTAAAATTTTAATCCAATAAAAATAGATAAAGTAAAAATCAAAATATTAATAAATGTTTAAATTTTCTTAAAATTAAAAATGTGTATTGGTCATTTGCTTTTAAAAAATTTTAAGGCCCCTCATGCGAAAATTCTTGCTCACGCCTTTGATTAAATGTACCTACATGTAGAAGCGTAGAGTGCAATCACTAATCGATTGATACTAGTTAGCCAATCGAAATGTAACAATGTAAATTCTGCATGCAAAAGTGTAATATTTTAAGTGCAATGTTGCAACTATACAAATGTAGTGTTGAGGTACAACTACGTGTAGAATCACACAGATAACATTAAAGTAGAGAAAACTCAACAATCTGTGTAGAATCTAGCGAAGGAATGTGACTAGTGAACCACAACTTATGAGCTAATGAATGGTTGTTACTTGTTACTTGCTCTGTTAAGCTATTGCTACATTCAGAATTTATTAAAATGCATTGTTCATGGTCAATATTATGTACTTGAATTACACAGTTATTTACACAACAATCTTATTTCAATATATGTTCAATTTTCAAATTAATTTTAAAGGGACTACTTAATAAAAAAAAATGCTAACCGTACACATTCGATGCTATTATGTAATTGTTTTTTTTTGTAAAAAAGGCCATTTAGGGATTGTTATGATCACTATAGCAACTGTACAAAAAGTAAATCATTTCTCGGTCTAATAGAAAAAATGATTGTTGTCATGGTAAAAACAAAATGGTATGTTTATATTTTAATTATTGCGTAATATGAGGATATGCCAATTTAAATGAAATAACATCTATTTAAACTGTTAGCGAAAAAATATTTTGTTTCATTCCTACAAAAAATGTTTGTCTGAGACTCGTAAGATCACTGAACTCCGCTGCGCGTCGTCCGACAACCGCCTTACTTGTCCCAAAATCATATGCATATTTTGTATTAATGAAACAAATTAATATTATTTTGTCGATTATTGTAATAATAATAATAAGATTTAGGTTGGTAGTATATAAAACTAAGTCAAAATATTTATTATGTAGGTAGGTATATTAATAACCAATCAAGTTAAAAAAAACACACATTTTATAATTTATAACTACTTAAAGAAGCTATTGAGAAATTATTTTCTATGTAAGTTCCTATATTAATGTTTAAATTTTGTATCGTGGAGTTGATGTGCAAATAAAATTAATGATTGATAATTTCAGGGTTGTAATTAACAACCGAACCACTAAATCATTTATTGCTAGGTATAGCCTTGTTATTTGCATTGATTTATTTAAATTTTACCTCAAACGTATAAAATAAATGAAACTAATCGGCTAGCGCTAGATGGTTTTATTTAATATTAGTGTCAGTGGTATAACCTTGCAATTACCAAATAGTCAAAATTGCATATAATTTTCTGAACAGTTTCATTTTAAAATTAACATGAATATCATATGTTTAAAATAAATCAAAATATTATTTGGTTTTATTTCAAAATTTTATAAATTTCTAATTATTACTGAATACATGACTCACCGTTAAAACCTGACTTATATTATTGTAGTTTTAATCTAACGTGTGTAACAAAATTTAAGGATTGTATAGTGTTGGACGCACTGATCATGAACCAAAAAGAATTTTGTTGAAATTCGTAAAATTAGAGTAATTACATTAATGTAATAATAATTTTATAAACAGGAAAATTGATATTTGAACTGATACTGACATAATGTCTCATTTGCTTGGACCAATTTTTTAAATTGCGAATTTCAACAAATTCTTTTTGATTCATAATCAGTGCGTCCAATACTATACACCCTTAAATTTTGTTACACAGGTAGGGTTACACCCTGTACACAAATACGAATGAACAATCATAAATCATATTACTTTATTTATTACATAAATTATTACATTGTATATTATAAAAAACACGATACAATACAAGTCGAATTGTAAAGAAATTCTTCTCTAGTTATTATACTGTCAACTTTATAACATATTTCATAATATTTATGTCAAAAACTTTCTTTACAAGAGCAGTAAAAGTAGAAAACAACGACGAGGAACGGGGAAGTTGGAAGTAATTTACTGGTAGACAGACATCATTATACTTTTTGGTTTATTATGATCTGACTGCCATCTGCCATTGAGAGATTTTAATTACTTTCACACAGCAATTTATTATTAATTCAATTAAACTTTTACCTTCTAGAAACAATAAAACAATTTGCTTTTATGTTATAAGTAAACAATACAATAATTGACTAAATAAACATAGTTTAGTGCAGTAATTAAAATTATGTGCTTATAACGCAACAAGAAACAAATTCATTATGCAAAATTATGAAATACAAATAATAATGGAAAGATATTCTTGTAGGCTGGCGGAAGGATGAAATAAAAAAATCTGACGTGGACACCACATGACTTCCTTGTACGCCTTGTGTGTTCATACTTTTCTTAATAACTAAAATGTAGAATAATATACAAAATTCTTTTAACTTATTATACTAGTACTACTACTACTGCTACTATACTCACAAATATATTTTAGTCATTTTATTTAAACTGCAGAAGAAGATATAAAGCATATTTTACTATTGTCACTGTCATGTCATAATCATTTAAATTTTACGTAGTAACAAATGTTAATCGATCATGGACTACAAGATACCGAAATACTAAATTATAAATATATACTTTAATTATTCCTAAATGATACCAGATACAAAAATATTTATAAAATACCGATTGTAGGTAATAATCACATAATCTTTCATTTAAAATTAAAAAATTTGTCTTAAATTAAATATTTATCGAAATATTTGAAAAAAGTACTACTTCCGGTATATAGATTGAAACCAAAAATAGGAGGTGCCCAACTAGATGCTATAACAGTCCTAAATACAAAATTTCAACTTTCTACGTCTAACCGTATTTGAGTTATGCGACACACATACGTCCGTCCGTACGTACAGACGTCACGACGAAACTAGTAATAATGGATTCAGAAAAGGTCAAAACGGATATTTCCGTCAAAATCTGAGAACCGAAATGTTTCGCGATTACAATACTTCCTTACTCTGTACAAGGAAGTAAAAATTAGAGAAGAATGCAGTCAAGATCTTTATCTTTATTTCTTTATCTATTAAGCCAACTTTTCGGCAACACTTATGCCTTCATCAGGGATTACACACGAAAAATGATAATTGGAATGAGGTTTAAGAATGTGGAGGCAATACTTACAATAAAAATATCTTAAGTAATAAATAAATATATAAATAATTGTCATGAATTTTAAAATACTTTCTCTTGTAGAGGCGTCAAAAATTAACAATTTCCAAAAATACGTCAAAGGTACGACCATATTCTGGAAAAACCAACTAACAATTGATTAAGGGACAGTATTTTACTAGATGCGTCCAGTTATAACTTGTACTGTAAATGTAGTTCCTGGGGTTGACTGCGACAAAATTATAAAAAAATCTGATGTGGCCAGCACATGATCTCTCGTGAAATTCTGCTTATTCTACTAATCTAATAGGTTAATAATTATACCTACATTTTAATAGTTTCATATTCATGTAATATGTAAACGATAATGTAAACCAAGATGAAAGCAAAAGATGTCAACTGTACTGTCACTGTCACATTAATTCAAATATTGTGTAGAAATAAATTTCATAATAATCATGGACAACAAGATACTGGAATTTCAAAAAAATAAAATCAGATTCGGAAAATTGCATTTAAAATTATTTTTACCCATAGATAATAATAATTATATTTCATCTAATTTTTAATTGCAAAAATTGTCATAAATGTAATGTACCAATTTATTTAAGGAAAACTATATATCAAGCTTCAAAAGTACTACTTCCTGCGACTTTCTACCAAAATCTTATCCGGTGTTAAAATCCTTATTAAAACCTTAAATATGAAATTTGGTTATTAAAGATTTGATACTTTTTGAGCTATCGTGGACGCCATACGCACACACACAGACATCATCGTGAAAATAGTAAATTCGTATTCTAGAGACCCTGATACCCTTATAGAATATGACGCGAGAGGTAAAAAGGGAGTGAAATAAAATGGTGCATTATAAGGTAAGGTACTGGAAGTTATCCTTTGAATATCTTTAGAGCATTAATTGTTTTTCCAGAATATGAAAGGATATGGGGGCAGGGTCACCAAAAAGTATTTCCCACTGGGCGGACTATCTCTGGATATGTGACGTCCTTTGTTTATTATATAAATATTATTGTATTAGTAAAATAGTAGGGCAAGAATTGATGTGTTATTTGGTAACGTATGCTCTTATCACTCACTACAGAAAGTATTAAATAAAAATATCCTTTCGTAAAAACTAAAATCCTACTAAACTCCTTGACAGTTGCATTTTATAGAATGCATTTGATATCTTTAATCCAACACAAAATCCTAAGCCTCTTGAACAGCCTTGCTCTGCTAGAAGGCCGCAGTAGAGAAAGCCCAAGTACACCTTACTTATCTCACCGCGTTGTCGTGTCGTACCCAAGCATTGAAGTCGCCGAGCTATTCAGCCGCGGCAGCGTATTTCCGTTAGTGGGTCAGTGAGATGAAAGTGTTACGCAATTCTATCACCAGACTCAGATGATACACACACACGCGGGAAAAACGACCGAGTGACGAAACCAAGGAAACCAGACAGAGAGAGAGAGAGAATTTAACACGAAAAGAAATTTTGTTTCATAATATTATGCTGTGTATAATAGTTGTTCGAGTATAATGAAAGATAATTTATATTAAGGACGAAAATGTTTATTCTTATTCTAAATTCCAGATGTATTGTTCATTTTCTAATTCTAATTTGTTTATTAAATACAGACTGCTGGACTGTACTTTAACAGGCCCGTCTACCACTTAAAATGCAGCATAAAATGTATTAATGTATAGCGAGTATTTTGTGGCCAGTACAAGAATGGTAAAATTTTATTTCAACAAGGATTTAATAGAGACGGAATGGATCTATAGATGTTAGTCCAAGCAAAGCGTGCTAAAAAAGGGGGTAACCGTGCATTTTGGGTAGGCAGCGATTTTATTTTTTTGTATCGTAGGGAGGTCAGCCGTGATTGTAAAACCGAGTTTTCGGGACGGGGGGTGTTGTCATTCGGCCGCCATCTTAAAATTAAAGGTGTAATTTATTTTTTAATTTATCTCCGTAACCTTGAGGCTGACAAAAATTTTGTAGAGAGCATTTTTGTAGCTTATACAATTATCTATAACTTTTGTTAATAACTTTTTCGCATAAGATCAATAATAAAAAAATCTGCTGTGTCCACCACAGTACTTTCCCGACTATAAGTTTTAATAACTTATTTTCGTAACGCTTTTAATTTTATGCTTTATTCAGCAAAATTTAAATAAATTTATCTTTTTTTCCCAAACTATTTAAGTTGATACCAACTTCGACAAAATTTAAATAACATGTGAAAAAATCTGATGTGGCCAGCACAGAAAAAATTTGAATAATTTTTTGAGAAACAATTGAATATCGCATAAATGTCATTTTTTACAATTTTTACTAAACTTATCTCCCAGAGAGCTTTAAATTGATATCAAACTCGGTATAATTTGAATAATGTATAATAAAAAAATTGACGATCGGTTAAATGATATTTTATTTTTCTACTAGAATTATTTTTCCGAGAGCTTTAATTTGATACCACACACGATAGTATTTTAATAAAAATAAATACCTAAGTTACGTTTATAAAGTTGGTACCACTGGTTGAATAAAAAAAAAATTGAATAATTTTTTGAGAAACAATTGAAAATCGCATAAATTTCATTGTTTACATTTTTACTAAACTTGTCTCCCCGAGCGCTTTAAATAGACACCAAACTCTACCTCGACGGTATTTTTCTATTTTTCGTCTTTTTTTGCTCATAATTTTTTTATTATTAATCTTATGCGAAAAAGTTATTAACAAAAGTTATAGATAATTGTATAAGCTACAAAAATGCTCTGTACAAAATTTTTGTCAGCCTCACGGTTACGGAGATAAATTAAAAAATAAATTACACCTTTAATTTCAAGATGGCGGCCGAATGACAACACCTCCCGTCCCGAAAACTCGGTTTTACAATCACGGCTGACCCCCCTACGATACAAAAAAATAAAATCGCTGCCTACCCAAAATGCACGGTTAAATCACGCTTTGCTTGGACTATGTGCCTTTTTAAAAGTTTGATTAAAAAATTGTACATGAATATAAAAATTACGAAAAATTCAAAAAATTTCCAATTTTATGGAAACTTTACACGATTATATCTCATCTCATCTCAAAGGCACATCTGTAGATCCATTCTTTCTCTATTAAATGTTTATAAAAACATTATCTTATGAATTCAATTTATTTCGATACAAAGTAGATAAAGTAAACAAATTTTTAATAAAAAAATCTGATGTAGCCAGCACAAGACCTCTTGCCATACCCTACAATTTTTACTTACAAATATATTTTAGTCATTTAGTCAACTGTTAAAATGTAAGAAGATATAAATGATATGTCGCTATTAACACTGTCAATCTGTCACTGTAATAATCAATTAAATTTTTCGTAATAACAATTGTTAAACAATATCATGGTTCATTCATGGACAACAAGATACTCTAAATTATAAATAATACCTACTTTAATTTCTAAAGTACTATGACAGAACAATTTATAAAATGCTAAAAATTGTAGATGATAATACGAGTATAAGTACCTAATCTTTCATTTGAAATAAAGAATATTGCGATAAATTAATTATTTATGAAAATATTTAAGAAAAGTACTTCTTCCGGTTTGGGAATTGCTTCAAAAAAATAACTGGGTTCTTAAATTTGTTATTTAATATTCAGTTTTCATAACATTTTCTTTTCTTTATTGAACAATAAATCTATCTATGTACCTACTCATCTATTATTTACTTCCTACTCATAAATTGTTGCTAATAGACTTACACATGTCATGTATCATAAATTAATTCAAAATATACCTTACAAGAAATGATAAACAAATTGTGTACATCTTTTTCACAACAGATGTATCTCATTATACAATAATCATAAATTTGTTATGTGCAATTATGCAAAACAATAATGTTAATATTATGGACATTATGTACATATTACATGCCTCTTGTAGTATAATAGTATTTATATTTTATAATAAAAAATATCTGAAACAAGATATTAAGTAATGCTCAAAATTTATTTAAAAACAGATGTAGGTATCTCATTATACAATAATAAATTTGTTACGTGCAATTATGCAAAACAATAATGTTAATATTATGTACATATCCATACCTCTTGCTCTTGTATAGTAGTAGGTATTCTTCGTAGTATTTATATTTTACAAAACAAAATATCTGAAACAAGATATTACACCTATATACACGTAATGTCAAAATTTTATTTAAAAATCATTGGGTCATTGCTCTACCTTTTAAATTTATTGAGATGACGACTGAAGGTCGTCTGTGCCATAAACAAATTAATATCTTTTATATATATATATATATATATATATATATATATATATATATATATATATATATATATATATATATATATATATATATATATATATATATATATATATATATATATATATATATATATATATATATATATATATATATATATATATATTTATTTATTTATTTCTAATTTGTATTATTGAAAGACATAATTATTTAATACGTTTATAATAATAACTCTTCTTTAGTCTTTATTTTTAGGGGCTAAGGTGCTTAATTTGACCCCAAGGAATTATTTTTCATATTATTTAATCCCATTGTCAAGGAATTGATTTAATTAATCCTGTTGTTCAAACTATTATGCATTCGTATGAGAGTGAAGTGCAAAAAATAGCGTATATATACAACAGGACTAAAGTACCTTTAATCCTTCAGGTGTTTATTTCCCGCACCTTCGGCTCGTGAAATAAACTTCACCCTCAGGATTAAATCATGATGAGTCGCAGTATACAGGTTGGTGGAGGTGAAATGTGAACATAGGGAAATATAATATGACAATTGACTTATCATGCTAGGCATCTTGATATACGTAGAATACTGTCAATGTCAAAGTAGCTGTCATATTATTGAAATTTTTATGGTCTTTGCATGAATGTGTACGAGCAGAACGAGAAAGTGTCAAGAAGAAAGAGCGACAACCCTGGATGAACTGCAAATTAAAATTTTAGTTGTATTAGCAACAATTACGTCACAAATGTAAAATAATGTTAGAACTGGATTTTACAATCGTTTAGGCTCCTGTTTGGCAGAGGGAGGAAATTTGTTTGAATATTTATTGTAAATTCTAGTTAAATTATTATTGTTGTTTTTGCTTTATAATTTATTTAACAATTAAAATAAATATGTTCCTGCTTTCTTTTCATAATAATTACTTTTACTATACTAACATTCAACATGCACTTTTTGATTTTATTATTATTTTTGCACTTCTGGGACTAAAACTGTTCTTTAGTCTTTATTTTTAGGGACTAAGGTTCTTAATTTGATCCCAAGGGATTATTTCTCATATTTAATCCCGTTGGCAAGGAATTGAATTAATTAATCCCGTTGTTAAGTAAATACGTGCTATTTGTTATAGAGTATCTATGGTAACAATATAAATATTTGTCATCAAATTTACTGTCAAAATTACAAAATGTGTATTCTTTTAAACTATTTTGCATTCGTTTGAGGATGAAGTGCAAAAAATAGCGTATATACCACAGGACTAAAGTACCTTTAATTCCTCAGGTGATTATTTCCCTCACCTTCGGCTCGTGAAATAAACTTCACCCTCCAGGATTAAATCATGCACTTTAGTCCCTCAATATATACTATACTATTCTGTTATTCATTACTCTTTTTGTCAGACAAATTCACATTACTTTGTTTTGTGACACTACTACAAGATACCTGGCATGAAAGTTCGATTGTCATGTATGTTCCCAGTTCGCATTTCACTTCCATTTCACCTGTACTTCATTACAATTAGGAGAATACATTATAAACACCCTTTATGTGACAACACATTGAATCCCAATCGCAAATATGTAATTATAATTTATTGGTTAAACTAAAACAAATAGGTAGCAAATGATAAAATTTAAGCAATTAGTTATCCAGCAAAACTTAACACTTCATGCGGTCATAACTCAAACTGCTTTACTCTTATTCAATCAACGCTTTTACCTAAATGATTTTTGAATTATTCAGTGATCTGTTAGTTTATTGATTGAATTCAAGAATTATATTCTTTATTTTATTATTTAATAGATATTTATACACCAAGTGAGATACATGAATGTTTATTTAAGAGAAGAAAGTTTAGCCCCCGGACCCCGAAGGGCGAGTGGGATAATTTCTTCGAGTGAATAAACATTCGTATCTCACGTGGTTTATATAAAATCAAAGTAGTCGTCAGTGGCAAGTTGTCATTGTTTTTATGCATTTTTGACGAAATAATGACATCAGAGTGATTTAAAAATGTGTTGAGTGATTTAAATAGTTTTAATTCACTTGTGAATAAACAGTTGTTTAAAGTTGTTGCTATGGAGTTTGGAGTTCATAATTGCAGTTTAAACGTCAAAACTGAATAAAAGAAATTAATGTACAAACAAGAAGTGCATTTTAGTAAAGCAAACATCCAGTTTCTCAAAATTTACGATGAATGTCACAGTTAATACATTAATTATGTTACTAACAATAGCAGTATAATCCACTAAACAGTATTCAAGCAGTTTAATATAGTTTTTTCGCGATTAGCATAATACTTCGCAAACATATGTTTAAACTAGACCTTTCACTACATTTACTACATTCAAATGATTTTAATTATTAGCTCTACGTACACAACCTCCACCTTGAGTAGAAACAGTGATTTATAATTAATGTTCACTTTTACCACCGAAGTAAAAAATCCATCCGCCCTTTCACCACATAAGCGCGAAAGAAATGTGTTGTTTCCATTTCATTACGGTACCCCTTTCTCTGATTTTACTTATTAGATGTACAATCTTTATTATTAGCTTCTTGTGTCTGATATTTAACTGATACACAAAGGATAAATTAACTATAGTTTATAAGGATAAGAAAACTCGGCTAAAGATCAAATTTGAAAACTAAAAATTAAGCGGCTCGTCTACGTTTTTACCGAATTCCTGGAATACTCTCGATTTTACTTTTTTTCCATTCCACTCTTTTCCCCACTACTACGGCTGCCTGAAACCAGCCTGAAACTCGTACTTTGCCGCATCCTAGATATGCAATGTCATTTTGAAGTTGTAACATTTTGTAAAAGTGTTTTTGTTGCTAGTAAACTGTCAGATTATTATTGACATCAGGATAATGTTTTTATAAACAATTAATAGAGAAAGAATGGATCTACAGATATGCCTTTTTCAAATTTTATAAATTAATTTCTATCATGAGATATAACCGTGTAAAGTTTGCATAAAATACGATTTTTTTTTGAATTTTCCGGAATTTTTATATTCATGTACAATTTTTTAATCAAAATTTTAAAATGGTATATCTGTAGATCCATTCTTTCTCTATTAAATCCTTGTTGAAGTAAAATTTTATCATTCTTGTATTGGCCACAATAATACTCGCTACGTTAGTACATTTTATGCTGGATTTTAGGGGGAACATGCCACAGTGTCGACAAGTCATAGTTCCGACAAGCCACAGCATCTAAAAGTCATAGCGTATAAATGTCATAGTATCGACAATTACCCCCACTCCTGAGTTCATAGTGTTTAACTGTTAAACAGTCATAGCGTATAAATGTCATAGTGCCGACACTTACCCCCACTCCTGAGTTCATAGCGTATAACAGTTTTAAAAGTCATAGCGTATAAATGTCATAGAATCGAGTAAATGCCACACCACGGAGTTCTGTTGGACTCAATTAAGGTTTTGTTAGTATTGATTAGTTTATTTTTAAAAAAACGGAGTTCTGTTGGACTCAATTAGGGTTTTGTTAGTATTGATTAGTTTATTTTAAAAAAACGGAGATCTGTTGGACTCAATTAGGGTTTTGTTAGTATTGATTAGTTTATTTTAAAAAAAACGGAGATCTGTTGGACTCAATTATGGTTTTGTTAGTATTGATTAGTTTGGGTACAAATGTGCAAATCGAAGTGTGAAAATTGGTATATGGGTAGCGTGACATTGTGGTGGGGGAACTTTTATATGCTGTGGTTTTTCGGACGTGTGGTTATTAGGCGGTATGGTTTTTATACGCTATGACTTTTAAAACTGTTATACGCTATGAACTCAGGAGTGGGGGTAAGTGTCGGCACTATGACATTTATACGCTATGACTGTTTAACAGTTAAACGCTATGAACTCAGGAGTGGGGGTAATTGTCGATGCTATGACATTTATACGCTATGACTTTTAGATGCTGTGGCTTGTCGGAACTATGACTTGTCGACATTCTGATATGTACACATTTTAGGTAGTAGACGAGCCTTTTAAGGTTTTAAGATGCTAACACTGCCGGTATAGTCCAATTCTGTATTCTTGAATAAAAATTGTATAATTAAAGAACTAAAGCGCACCTACCTATTATTATTTTTAACTATAAATAAATCACTGTGCTTATGCTTATGAAAATAATTTCATGCAAGTATAAATCTTTAGTGTCAACTTATTGCGATTTATTTCTTTGTTTACATCAATAATAATAAGTTAGTATTGTATAACATAAACGGAGTCACATATTACGATCTGCAGTGCAGACGGCAGAAGAATACGCATTCCAATCTATGTAACTAATTACAACTAAAAGTGATGTAATTGCAATAAAAATAACGTAAATCCAGCAATTGTTGAAGAATTAATTGAAATTAAAAAAGTACCAGGAAACGACATATGTAGTAGAGTAGGTAGGTATTCAGCAGAGAGATCGCCTTTTACGTAAACTGAAATTACAGCATTTCGAGTAACACTTGGTCATTGAAATGGAATCAACAAATGAAGAACTACATTTAATTAAATACTTTATCGTTTTTGTATTTCCTTTTGTTTAAGTTCGGCTTTTATTAATGTTTTTCTTTTGTTTTTAACGTTTATTTATTAGAAATTTATTACCAGTTATGAAAGTATGAAATATTAACTATTTTGCATTTCTATGAAATAGAACGTGTTTTATTTGCCATGACACATTAAGTTTACATATATGCGCTAAATTTGACTGTTTACGAATTACGAATTTTATAGTTTTCTGTATTTTGTCTATAAATGTATAATAATTAAACAAGAGTAGAAAAAATAGACCAAATATTATTATTATTAGTTTTCTAATAATTTCTTGTTGTTTAAAATTAGTGTCTTTTTTGCTTAATTTAAATTCAGTATTATGGATTGTTACTAGCTACAATTTTGGGCAGTTTAAAGATTCATTAATTTTAGCATAAACTTCTTTAGGTTTTTTAGGGATTTTGGCGTGATTGTATGCATATATTTATGTATGGTACATCTTTATTGTAACAAGCCTTTCTTTTTTTAAACGCCAGAAAATGTCAGAGGTCTCAATTTTTATATTTTTAGATCATAGAGTAGGTAGTTTTCCTTAAATAAATTGGTACATTACTTATTTATTTATGACAGTTTTTGCAATTAAAAATAAAAGAAAATATAATTATCTATATGGATACAGTTAATTTCAAATAAAATTTGCTGAATCTGGTAGAATTTAATAATAAAATAAAGTACAATTAATATTCTACTTTTCTGAAATTCCAGTATCTTGTGTCCATGATATGAAATTTGTTTAAAATTTGAATGACAGTACAGTTGACATCGTTTGCTTGCATCTTGGTTTACATAATCGTTTACGTATTACCTACATGAACATGAAACTATTCAAATATAAGTAAAACTATTTATTAGATTAGTAGAATAAGCAGAATTAGGCGAGAGGTCATGTGCTGGCCACATCAGATTTGATGTTGTAGCAATATGAAATTATACTCAACAATATACAACTCAATATATTGTGAACAAATGTTAAATAGTTTGTTTTTTTCAGTGGACGACGCGAGTGGTCGCTACAGCACCGGATGGTTCTGGGGAAACAGCTACTGGATGGGTTCGAAGACACTTTGTGATAACATCGCGCCAGACCAACAAAGCGAGGTAAATCATACTTAGTTTTCTTATTTATGAATAAAAGGTCATATTTGTTATATTGTGAATAACGATTTTTTTAAATTCATAGGGTAGTTTACCATTTTTTAAAAAGTTTTTTATTGAAACTTCATGTTATTTGAAAGCGATTGAGAGTACTGATAAGCCTTAATTGTTCTTAATAAAGCTGTAATTAATTTTTAAAGTTTGTGTGACGTAGATGTATAGCTGACAATATTCTCAAACCATGGGACTGGAATTAAAATCTACTCATGTCAACTGTTACAAAATATAAAATACAATTATTTGGTAGTTTCTTTATTACTGTAAGTAAAACGTAAAACGCATTATTGTGACGTAGATGTATCGAAACGTAAAATCACAAATATTTATAGAACTATTAACTTTTTAATATGCAACATTTATTAATAATTATAAACAACATAATATATTAGTTACTTATAATATCTTAGACATTTATAATTCATTTGTTACAAACTTAATACGTTAGATACAACCATAATAACATCAAAACCTTCCATAATATGCAAACTGTCAAATAATTGAAACATAAAATTGTTGATTTGTTTTAACATCGCTGTCGTTGATGATACGATTAAGCTTTGAATATAACGCGAATATATGCGATTTAAGCCCTCTTAGATAGTCAATGAGACTCGGTTTCACCTCATCGCTGAGCAACATCCTCGGTATTATAAATCGCATAATATTCTTGTTATATTAATAGCTATAAAATGATTGTCCAGTGAACATTAGTCGACATTCGACAATGAAGAAAACAATAAAATATTACAACATATATTTAATTAAATTTGTTTTTGTTTAACGAATAAATATTTAAATTCTGGCATTAGGATATTTTTTGAAATATTATTTTCTATTCCTCGAAACATTATATTTATGCCATAATGACAGAAAATTATACACGCTTTTTATTTTATCTTCTTGTCTCATTTTGTCGTTTTGCAATCTTTGACATATCCAAAGTACACTGACTCACTGACTTAACAACTTTACTTAGCTATATTTTATAAAGTCTGTGTTATTACTGTTTCTAGATCAAATATGCACTTATTCACATTCTCGTACCTTGTATCAGGACAAGATCACGATAATGACACAGAATGCAACGCGGTCGAGCGATAAAAGATTGGGAAACAGAAACATTCAGTAACTTGCACTTGCTTATGAAATTCAACGTGATTCTGGTTTCACTAAGTTGGACCACTTTGCTTATAATTTCACTCTCGGTTATAGTTTAACCGTTAGGAGTGTTAATCTAGGTATTATTTAATTATGTTGTTAAATGTTGATAACTACTCAAGCTCGGCTGCTTTGAGTGAAAGAGAAATGTTACAAAATAATATCATGCAGTGGCGTAGAATGTAAAGAAAGAGCAAGGAACAAAATACTTGATAAATACAGGGTATTTCACAACTTCGTCATATATTTCAATTCACTTATGAGGCCCTTCTACCTCCTAAAATCCAACATAAAATATACTAACGTAGCGAGTGTTTTGTGGCCAGTACTAGTACAAGAATGGTTAAATTACGTTCCAACAAGTATTATATACTTAAAGAATCAATTAACATTTGTGGCTTTTAAAATTTTTATTAAAAATTTGTACATGATTATAAAAATTCTGAAAAAATTCATGATAGAAATTTATTTTTAAAATTCTTTCTCTATTAAATGTTTAAAAAGCATTATCTTGAAGTCAATAACAAACTGACAGTTTACTCGCAACGAAAACACTTTTACAGCATTTTTGAACTTCAAAATGAATTTGCATAGCTAGGATGCGGCAAAGTACGAGTTTCGGGCTGGGGTATTGTAAATATATATTTAATAATTTAACTAGTTCTGTACCGATATTTCTCTAATACTGCACAAACTGCAACACCCCTTCAGCCATGAAATTTCCCTAATTCCTAAATCTATAACTTAAATTCGCCGCTTCCAATAGTGGCACAAAATTAGTAACTTGTAATAAAAATGGATATAAGATATAAATAAATAATTATTATTAAAGGATAAGGCTGGGAATAAAATTTGGGGCTAAAAAAAACGTAAATACGTTTAACACAAAATTAGTAAATTTAATACAAAAGAGGCACTGACCTTTAACCCGAGGCTACCTGTTTACTCAAAGTTCACAGGACCTGCAACAAGAGAAACACAAAATTAATAAAAAAAATATAACAAGACTTCTTAGGAGTTAAAGATCTTATTTTTGTATAATTTGCTATAAATGAACATAAATTTTTCATGACCTCTTTATCAGCTGTTTTAGTAGTATCTAAACTGAATTCATAGCATAACATAATTTTGCCATTAGAAGCCATTGAGGCAGCAAAGCTGCGATTTTTCTCTCTACTTTAACATATTATAAAAACTATCTATGTATTTAAATAAAATGCTAACCTATCTTCTCCATGGTCCATGCTGTGCTCCTTGTGTGTCTCATTATAGAAATTCCTTTATTTTGACATGGAAACACACATTAAGTTCAGTCACACACTATATTATATCACTAAAACTATTTTCACATATGTATTTCACTCAAATTTTGATATATTTGATGTATTTTTAAGCATACATTTCACTTGACATCCATATAATCTCACAATCATCACACTATACTGTCGATTTTATTGATTTTTTCTGCAACGAACAGAATTGAACGGTTCGCAACCAACTTAGATTTTATGAAATACCAGTGACCCTCAAACAAAAGTTTAACGTAATTATTTTTGGATGAATATCAATAAAATAATTTTTATAAATAAATGTAAATTATGACTTATGAGTTATTTTAAAATTACCTCCCGTCTTGCAACAATGAAGGGAGGTATTGTAATGGGTCAAAAGTACCTTTCTTAATATTTAAAATATAAATCTAGTATTTTTGAGATGTGTGTATGTATGCACATTAACATTACTGTGTGCATTTGTTATGACGTTATGAGTACCTGTACCTATTTCGTCAATTAAGTAATAATAATATAATAAACTACGATACGATTTCCTATTTTCAAAAAATAAGTAATATAATTTTGTAAGGTAAAATGAATCAATTTGTAAAAAATTGTTAATAAATAAGCATAAAGACATTTTCAGAAGTCATAATAAATAAATAATTGAAATAATCAAATAGTTCAATTTTCCAAAATGCTCATCTCTACTTTGAATACATAACAGTAAAGTGAAAAGCCGAAAAATTTCAGGGAATTGGGTATTATTTTTATTAAGTAAAATTTTCTTCACTGTGATTATAATCCAATAGTAAATTGATTTTATTTCAAGTTTAGCATAAAATAATATAGGTATTACACAATTTCTATTACCGCAGAAATATATATTTATTAATTTGTAGGTGGATAATATTTTTTTTTTAGATCTTGGCTGGTTTTATTTTACAAATATGTAAATATAAGAATGAGTAATAATTTTAGACCATATTATTACTTCATAACTTTCACATAAATGATCAATAAATTATAAAAATTTTATGCCATTAATCGTTTAAAATTCTTTTTGGTGAAATCGGAAGCTTAGTATAAAATTATTAGGTATCTGATATAATGTAGATCATCGAAATTTAATTTCCTTAGGAAATTAATTTTCATTTTGCAGATTTCAAAAAATATACACTGTCAAATAGCTTAGGCTTTTCCTTTTGTTATTATAAATCCAAACTTTTAAACACAAAAAAATGCATTATATCAAAGACTTTTTCATAAAAGTTATGCATCTCGAATTGCCTGGCTTTTTACACTAATTACATTGTACACTTTAACATTTTACATAATGTTCGTGATAAATTACTTACAACATAGGTATATGAATATGAATATTAATATATTACTAGGACTATAAAATGAAAAAGAAACAGTAGCATAGAGTCAAGACAAGACAAGGAATATGTATTACTAGTTATTAAAATTTGTATTTTTACTTTGAAGGATACTTACTAGTATACATCATTTCACCAGTTTACGACTTATTTTTTGTTGATCAAACAATCGAATACGCCTGTGTAAACTGACACAGACAACCCGTTGATCGTTGCAGCAAGTAAAGTTGCCTGTTTCTCTTTTACAGATTACAGATGATAATAAACCCGTTTATCGTTTCAGCAAGTATAGTTGCCTTTTCTCTTTTCCAGATGATTCTAAACGGCAGCGAAGTCGTCTACGACGCGGGGCGAGTGCGTCGCGACGCTCGTGCCAGTCTGGTGTCCACCTCACCGTCGCCTACTTCGTGGCTGGGATACGACCCGTCCAGAGGCCTGGAGAACGAGGCTGCTCTACCATTCCCAGTGGCGTTCTTTTCTCTTAGGATCAAGATCAATGTCTCCACCACGGTAAGGAAATATATTTTTGTCACGACTTTTTAGCTAACTTGGGTGTGGCAGCCTCACATACCTACCGTGTTATTAACAGTCAATTGATGGATACCTGAAATGTACTTTCACTGTCATCACTGGAGACATTAAGATTAATAATTAATTGTTTAACATGTCGTACACTATATTTTTTCAATTTTTCACTGATATGTTATCAACTTGTTCTCTAATCAACTCGTTCACACGTCCTGAATTTGTTGATGCACATAGTTTTTTTTCTTATACCGGTTTTTAGTTGACCCCATATCAATTCAATTGGGATGAAAATACAATGTTACTAATTGTAGATAATATAATATAATCCTTCATCTTTCATTAGAAATAAAAATATTTTCATAAATTTGTTATGAATCGAGAAAATTAATAAAAGTACTACTTCCGGTTTGTGGGTTGCATTCAAAATTTAATGAGTTCTTAAGATTCGTATTAAAAGTTTAAATTAAAAATTTGGTTGATAAATGTTTGATAATTTTTGAATTGTCGCGCAGACATTATTTAGAAAAAGTTAAATTCGGATTCTAGGGACCCTAAAACGAGCATATTCGCTAAAAAATCATACTCGAAAATTTTGACCCGTCACAATACCTGCCCTTATAGAATATATAGCGGGAGGTAAAAATTTAGATTACTTCAAGACATAATAAATGTATAAGATTTTACATTTTTCTTATGCTTTAAAAATATTAAAATACAACAAGGCTTTCGAATATTGTGAACTCATAAAATGAATGGAAATTTCAATTTTGGCCTTGTACAATAATAAAGGAAAGTAGCTATAAAAAGTAGCTTGATATTCTTTTAAAGCTATTTTAGTAGCTTGTAGCTTAGCAACATTTTTAGAGAAGTAGCTAAGCTATTCAGTAGCTTAAGATACTTTTTTGCAAAGTAGCGAGTAGCTTAGATAAGCTACTTTTTCCAAGTTGCTTGCCCAGCTCTGTATCCATCCAATAATCGTATTCAGACTAATTTATTTTGTATTAACTTTTAAACGTTTTTCTTATCACATCACTCATTCTGTAAATCAAAATGTGTTAAAAATTTTTTGTTGCAAAGGTCAAGCAGTTCATGATGAAATATTAATTTGTTTTGGAAGTTAATGGTTTATAAAATATTCGAAAGAAATTTTTGCTGTGGTCATTGACTGAATCAAGGTTTAAAAAAATATTAAATTGAAGTTTGTATCACAATTTAAATATGTTGCAATATTTGTAAAAACCACAAACCTATTTTAATTAGAATGTTTTTTTCCTGTTTTTAGTTGGAAACTCTAAAATATGAATGACCTAATTGCAAAATGTTTCATTGAACAAAACAATTTTATTTCATTTATTATTTATTTTGAAGGTAGTTTTCATTTGACAGCTGCAAACATTAATGCCCAGTTGCGTTAAAGTTTCTTTAAAATTTTAACAGCTTGATTAAATTTGAATCCATTGAAAAAAGTAATACCGAAGAAAAATTAATTTTTATTCAATAATTTTAGCAAATTTCAATTCTACGCAAACGTTTATGAAAAAGACATTAGAAAAATATTTACAATTTATAATATGCACGTTAACTAGCTCTACAGTATACAGTGCTACAGGGCCATCCATAATATTGTATCCACTTTATATGTATGATATAGAACCTCTTTTAGCCAATAATTCTAATGAATTGTACTGTTTGAAAATCATTGATATAATCAATTTATTTCACTGCTTCAGTTTATGCTGAAATATGTTGCTTTATTTCTGTAGGGCTATGCAACCAGTTTAACTCAGTAGTTATACACATTTAAAAGATTTAAATTGCCCTCTTTTTGCCCTAATGCCACTTTCTAGAATTTTTATGTAGGATTGTATTAAAATACACATGAAATATTCACAAAATTGTTTACATTAAAAAATTGAAAAAAAAAAACTAAAAAAACTGGCATTAGATCAAAGAGGGAGATCCTTATACTTTTCAAAAATATCTTAGGTAGTTAATTCGATAATCTCAATTCTTACTTCAATTTTAATGGGAAAACTAAATATACTTTTCACCATTTTAACGGCTAGAAGCCAACCACCTTAACTTCATCGTCTTGTCGTCGTGCGTACGTACGGCAAAAACAAAAGTAAAAAATGACCCACTTCCCGGAATCCTATCGAGCTGAAATTTTGCAAATAGACTTTTGTCACCTAACAATTTGGTAAAATTTCAGAGTATCCGCCATCTTGAAACAACATGGCGGCTAGCTATCTCAAAATTTACTGCATCGATTGCGGTCAAATTTGGTACAGTAGTAGCCAAGGATCTAACTTATGATATAAATATATTAAAATGTCAGTCCGCCATCTTGAAACTAAATGACGGACAGATATCTCAAAATGTACTGCAACTATTGCGTTCAAATTTGGTACAGTAATAGCTAAGAATCTGACTTGAAACATAGGTGTATTTATATGTTAGTCCGCTATCTTGAAACAAAATGGCGGACAGATATCTCAAAATGTACTGTAACTATTGCGTTCAAATTTGGTACAGTAATAGCTAATAATCTGTCTTGAAACATAGAGGTATATTAAAATGTCAGTCAGTCAGTCAATGATAATGACCAAAACACTGGTCGAAACGTAAAAAAGCCCTAAATCCAATATCTCTGTTCGGGCTTCGTTAATTTTTAATTAATTCTATAAATAATTCCTCATCTCTGTCTAGGTATGGTCTCCCGGCGAGCGCCTCATCTCCGTGGGCGCCTGCCTCCCGCACAGCTGTTCCGAGTCCGACGCCCGTCTCCTGTACTCCCTGCTCCCCGCGCGCCCCACCGTCGTGGCCGTGCGCTCCCCCCACCAGCACTACCGCATGCAGGACGACGCCACGTTCCGCGTCCTGGCGGGCGCCACCATCGCGCTCACCATCCTGCTGGCCGCAGGAACCACGTACGACCTGTACCTCCGCCAGGACAGGAAGCACCGCAGGCAGGACAAGGATAAGAAGTATGATCTAGCCACGCATGTCAAGCTGGATATGAATTTAACGGAGTTGAAAGGTGGGTTAGGCGGGGAATGGGTTCGATAGAAAATAATAGTGGGATATGAACATTATTACAGCAGTTTAATATGAAGAATATTGCATGAGGAGGTCGTAGACCGAGTCGTGTAATCACATGAGTGCTTATGCTTTAGCCCACATGTGATATACAAAATTTTATCCTCGACTGCTCAAAATTATTAAACTTCAGATTTGAAATTATAAAGATTATTTTCGTTGATCATTATTATTATTAATGAGAATCATTCATGTAAAAATATCATACATTAATGACCCCTATTAATGTATGATTTTATTAATCAACGATTTTTTTGGATGCGTTCAGTACACGTAATATAATTATAATAGCCACACGTTCGTTGTAAAAATTGGCAAATAGAATAAAATGAAATGATTTTGACAGTTCTAACTAATAATATTCACGTAATATTGATGCTCAACAATATCAATTGTGACTAACCTAACATATTTGTCATGAAATGAAATTAGTTTTTCTCCAAATTAAAAAGGTATGATCTACGGAAAAATATTGTAACTAACTCATCAGGTGTTAATAAGCCATTAATAATCTCGATAATTAAATGTTTCAATTATTAGTCGCCCTCATTAACAAACTTGATTTAAAATCAAAGCAACAGAGTACAAACAATTTGTTTGAATGCAGGACATTCTTAATTTGTAAGTTTATACGTGATATTTATTATTCGTCTATAAATTATTTATTATGGGACAGTAATTCAAAATTGATTTATTCGAAGAATATTTAAGGAATAAATAGGTAGACAGGGATTCAGGAGTCCCGAGAATTTGCAAATTTAAACAAGGTATTTTAGCATTTAATTTAAAAATTACTTTCTTTGCAAAATTAATAAGATGAACAATAAACAATAATTCTTCAATAAACTATTTAAGAATTCTGCCAAAAGAGCTACAAATATTAAACTACGGTTATTTACTAACAAAACTACGATTTTGCCCAATTTGGCTGTGTCAACTTTACATACTGTGAGTAAACATACAAATTCATATTTTACTAATCGCAGTTCAAAATTTGAACCTGAGTTGTCAGAACCCAGTCGATCACGTTACGCACTGAGCAATGTTTATAATGTCCATATTTCTCAAAATATTATATTTAAATTATAAGCCTTGCGTATTAGAAATATTATTGCCTGTACAAGACGAAGCGAGATACTTGAACGTACACGAGCTGTGTGTCTATGTAATAGTGCACAATTCTTCAATAAACTATTTAAAAATTCGTAGAAATTCTGCCAAAACAGCTACAAACATGAAACTACGGTTATTTACTAACAAAACAACAAGGAATTCAATGGTGCAATCAAATTTTCGATATTACATTTAGTTCAGTCTGTACATCACTTAGAAAAACTATAAATAGATTTTTACCTTGTATTAAACATCGCAGGATCTTGAAATTCAATGAGGACCTTAGACACACACTACACATAGTTTTGTAAATGTATATCGCGAAATAACTACAGATTTTAGTAAATAAAGCACTACGAAATCACCATGCGTTAATTTGTTATATCACTGAAGCACCACTGAAGTTCTTACAGGTTTATGTTTTGCACATTCTTTATAGAGATGGCGCCAGTTTTGATTCATGTTTTAATATTTAAATGTTTTAAATGATATTCTTGTAAATTTATGTTTCTTATTTATTTAGATAGGTAATGTAAATTTGGAAACTAAGTAATTATTGAATGAAAAGAACATTCTTTATAAGTGCTTTGTATTTGGGGTTGCAAATATTTCAGGATTTATTAAAATTGGTTGAATATTTAATTTTAACAAGATACTAAAATACAGTGTCTGAAATTTTAACATATTTAACATTAGTAATAATTATTATAAAATCAAAAAACTATTTAAAAAATTATTCACTGAGAATATCACCTGAATCTGAATCCGCCACATTTAATTATTGATAATTTAAATTTATAATTTGATAGTTATGATTATGAATAATCCTCAATGCTAGAATTATAAAACATCTACTTTTAACTTGACATTTTACCATTTTAGCGAAAAAGCAGACTTTTTTGAGTCTGTTATATTTGATATATATTGATATTATTTAATAATAATTTATATTTGAAAATAAGTGTATATATTTAGCTCAAAATAATGTGAATACGAAATGCTTCAAAACTTCATATTTGTACCTACCACTGTGAAAATATATTTATTAAATACTGTTTTTAGGAAAATCGGCTATGTATGTGGTGAACAACAACAATCAAGGATCAGAAGAAAGTATTGGGGAATCTTCCTCAGAATCTGAAGAGGATGGTAATCCAGGTAATTATTTACGTATATTTATTATAATAATTGTATTTAATTTTATTTTTCTTTGCTAAATTTTTAATGAAAAGAATTGTTTAATGATATTTCCTATGTTTTTCTCAGTTAACATCTGTCAGACATATAATATGAATAATCGAACCCTAAATTTAAAATCACAAATCCTAATAATCCTATTAAGCATATTTTGGCCATATTGCATGCATATTTTGATTATAAATTTGCCTGCATAATCTACTCATAATATAATGGGTCCAATTGATTTGATTCATAAATAAATTCTAATACGTACCTATTTTATAGTGAAATATCAATTTCAAAGATGGTACACTATTGAGGTTTGCTATTTATGTGTTTCTATAATATTTGTTTCGGTTGCAGATGTAACGAAGATCTTATCGGACATGTTGTTATCCTTCTCCGTACGCACCAACTGGCGCCAAATCTGCGACAAGTCCGTAGGAAGTGACACAGTGTCCGTCATCCACGGCCTCCGCGCCATCTCCATGGCTTGGGTCATCCTCGGTCACACCTGCATCATCGCCTTCAAGTACAGCGACAACATGGATTACCGCAAGCTTGTAGAAAAACAATTCCTGTTCCAAACAGTCGCCAACGGCGCCTACAGTGTAGACACCTTCTTCTTCATCAGTGGGTTGTTGGTGTCATTCTTATACTTCAGAACAAATGCCAAAGGAAAACTTGATCCCTTAACTAGAGGCTCAAAAGGTTTTACAGCTGGATGTCTGCATTTTGTTGGGTTATTAAGTTATCGATTCGCGCGTTTGACTGCTCCTTATTTGTACGTGCTAGGCATTGTTGAAGTCAGCATGAAATGGTTCCATTTTAACAGTATATTTGATCCTCCCACTCAAGATCATATCAATTGTCCTAACTATTGGTGGAGAAACGTTTTATACATCAATACTTTGTTCCCTGTTGATCAAATGTGCATGTTATGGAGTTGGTACCTGTCAGATGATACCCAGTTCTACGTTGTTGGCGCTATAATTCTGATTTTAGCTAACAGTCATTTCAAAACAGCTTGCGGTTTGACAGTAGTGCTTTTACTTAGTTCTTGGGGTACAACAGGGTACATCGCATACGCAAACAACCACAATATAAGAATCGACGACCCACTTGCTCTGTTTGACAAAATTTATGACAAGCCATGGACCAGGTTAGGTCCTTATCTCATTGGAATGGCAGCTGGTTGGGTGTTGTTCAAATGTGGCGGGAAACCGAAACTATCTTGGGCTTGGGCTATCGTAGGCTGGACGGCATCTTCAGCGATGTTGTTGGCGTTGGTATTCGGTCTTCACGAGTCAACTCCTGGACCAGTTGCAGCTGCAGCTCACGGAGCTCTGTCTCACAGCGCATGGGCTGCAGCCCTGGCGTGGATCGTTTTAGCTTGTGCAGCTGGGAAAGGAGGCATTGCGACTAAGATACTGTCTTCTCCGGCTTTGTATCCGTTTTCAAGAGTGACATATTGCGCGTACTTGGTGCATCCGGTGCTGTTGAGGGGTCTAGCGATGCAGTTGGATGCTCCGCTTCACCTGGACGCCGGCGCCATGGCTGTCATGTTCCTTGGCCAGGTAGCGGCGTCGTACGGCCTGTCGTTCCTCATTTCACTGGCCGTGGAAGCGCCCGTTGTTACCATGCTCAAGATTCTCACGCAGTTCAAAGTTAAAAAGTAGCGATAGTGTCTTTTGTTACCTGCCGGAATGTATGCTGTGTGAATGATGAGTGTTTATAATTTAGTTAATCATGCCTGTTGTATTATATTATGTATAGTTATTAAGAATGTCATAATTTGATATTATTGTTACCAGTTCGAAGTAATGGTTAAGTAAATAAATTAAATGTTTATGTTATTAAAAGACTTTAAGAAAAGAAGTAATGCAATAAGAGCAAAAGTATTTTTATACAAGGTATTTGTAAAGCATAACTAGCTTAAATAAGTATAATTATTATTAAATCTTAGCTGTAATTTAATGATATTTTTATAAAATTATTTAACATAAACCAAATTTATAAATAAACAATTAATAGAACAAAAGCGATGTGTTTGTTACAATTTTTTAATGTTGAATGAAATAGGAAAGGCTTTTAGGATCGATTTATTAATAAAACAACCAAGTGCCTTCATTAATTTATACCTAGCCTAAAAGTTACAATAAATAAATATCATGCTACAATCACAGAAATTCTTTTACAAGAGAGATCAGTACTTTACATCATCTTTGCAAGATCGATTGTTAAAAATGATAAACAAAATGAAAATTTTCTAAAAAATAACGGAATATACTAAATAAAATACGAAAAATCTAATGGCGCAAATCGCGCTTTGATACCTCTTTTAGTTTCCGTATGAGCCTCGATAGTTTTGATTTAAAATCGAAAAAAAACTATGGCTAATCCTTGGATTATCCATTTACTTTTTTTTTTTTAATCGAAATTAATTTTTTTAAAGTAACGGAAAATTCAATGGAATTCAATGGCGCAAACCTCTTTTAGTTTCCGAGACATGGGCCTCGAAAGTTCAGATCCAAAATCGAAAAAAAATACTATATTTTTGAAACAAAATTTTACTAATCGAACTTTGATACCTCTTTTAATTTCCGAGTTATATGGGTCTTGAAATTTAAGGTATCTATTTTTTGGGACTAAATTAAATTTATTCTAAAAACTACCAGATTATACTAATTAAATTACGAGGATTCTAATGGCGTAAACCGGGCTTTGATAACTTGTTTTATTTCTGTCATAGTTTGAATTCAAAATCGAAATAAACTAAGGTTAAATACTTGCCATTTTTGGGTCAAAACTATAGTTTTTCTTTAAGAAACGAATTATACTTTTTACTTTAATACCACAAATGCACAAGTCGCACATTGACTATTTTTTTAGTTTGTGAGATATGAGCCTTAAAAGTTTGAATCCAAAATCGAGGAAAAATATAAAAATGGTATACTTCTCATTTTTTTTTTGGGAAAATTAGTCAGGAATGCTTTTCAAAAAGATGTATTGTAAATGGTAATGGGACACAAAAAATAACAATATTACCTATAATTTAAAAATTTATTTAAAATCTGCCTAAGTACATCCTTATTATATTTACAAACTAAAATAAAATGCGATGACATGATTTTTATGGATATGATCAAATTAAACAATGATCGAATGAACTGGGTGATTGCATAGATATTGACGATGATGGATGATGAATCAATGAATGTACAAATGATGTATTAAGGTGGCGTACGTATGGCTTGAAAAAAGTATCAAAATAGAATACAACTTTACCAAATAATGCCGTATTGGACAAAAGTTTCAACTAATATTTATCTAAAGAAAAATTAATTAAATAAAACAACATGTTTTCTCCAATAATACAGAGATGTTTTCTAAGTAAATATGAACATTTAAGTAATTAAAATAGTTTATAACGTATATTTTTAAAACCTTAAATAGTTATATATTTTATACAGTACGATAAAATTATGTTTTTTCGACGAGAGAAAAATGTTAATTCTCAAGCGACGAACGAGTAAGTGAATTCTTTTTCTCGAGTCGATAATATAATATTATCGTCGTTTATAAATTTATTTCTATAGCTGATGTTAAGAATACCAATATTAAATTAACTTATTATTAAAACACAATTTCGGAGTTTGTACTGTTTTTATCCTAAAACGAATTTGAAGAAAAATTGTAAAAACTCTAATAGTTTATTATTTTTGTATTAAGAGCGTAAAGAAGCTTTTATGGCGTGAACTCAAGCGTTAGCCGGTGGCTAAAAATACGTCATGAGACATAAAAGCAAGTTACGCCCGTGGTACATACACAACTTTATGCCGAATCGAAGATTTTCAAATAAATCGATTTATTACAATTATAACGTTGTTCAAAGGGTATGAAGCCACGTTTATGTTAAAACAATTAGTGTATAATAAAATTATGATACGACCGTGCCTGAAGTACCTGCTTTATCTACCTTTGCTGTTAAGTTTTACTTTATCTACTTCTTCGACCATATCGACACCTCTCGGGTAAAAGGTCGTAACCATCATTTACCTAGTTTGGCATAAATTAAACTTTACTCGGTTGAATTTTTGAATTTTGAGGGTTACTACAAACTAAATATCTAAATAATTTTTGTTTGGTGTCAGGGAGGGTTGCACCATTTTACAAGAAAGTGTAGAACTGTGTAAAATGTATTATGAAATAAAAATCTAAATTTTTATATTTTTGAGGGTTACGACCTTTTACCCGAGAGGTGTCGATATATAGGTATAGACAGATAACATTCAATTCTGTAGTATACGATGTTGTGAAGGCAAGAAGTACGGTAGCGGAGAGCAGCAGGTATAGGCGGGGAAAGGAGGTGAATAACTGGGTAGAGTGTTGCACATTGCTGACTTCTGGTTAGTTATTTGTTGTAACAGCTGATGGCAAACTGCAACACTTCAAGCAGTTATGAAGGTCATACTCCTCTTCACACTGTTACGCTAGTTCTTTGCTTCACAACAAAAGCTTGCGTTGTTTGTCTATACCTATACAAGATGTATCATAACTTCGAGCACATACGTTAATGGTATATGTTGTTTGATATTTTGATTACGAATCAAAAAGAATTTTTTTAAAATTCGAAAAATTAAGGGTAGTTTACCTGTAGCATTTTTTGTAGTACTGCACTGGATTCGTTTTCCTATTAAACACAAACAAGAGAAATAGGTAATCAAACATTTTAAATTACATAATACCTACTAGTAAAATAAACATACAAAATTTAATTATTTTTAATGAAACAATAATTACTTCATCCAGTGGCAGTGGCAATGAAAATGAAAAACTGGGAAACATGAAAATTAATTTTGCGATTTAAAAAAATTCTTTTTGATTCGTAATCAGCATATCAAACTACATATACCCTTAACGTATGTACCTGAAGTTATGAATCACCTGTATATGGTCGAAGATCTACTCTAATTTTACTTTATGTATCCTACTATCCTTGTGGTAGAAGTGTTATTTTAACGACTTAAAATAGCCAATAAAGTAGCACTTTAACATCAGATATGGAGAAAATAATACTGCTGATAAAAATTGATATCACTTTCTGAAGAAAACTCGAGGACTCTTAAGTGTCCATCGAAGTACTGGATTGTTACGACAAATACACAATATTTGAAGCCATTCGCACGCCCCTCAATAGAACTTATAGTAACATGAATGCATTTTGGAGCAGCCGCCATGGCGACGAGTGACACAGCGCTCTGGACCTAGGGCAAGGATAACGCGCCAGGCACTCGGACAGGACGCGGTCGCACTCGCAGAGTCGCCGCGCGCAGGATCCTCGGCCGCCGTACTCGCCGTGCTCCAACGCTGAAATTATTTTTTATTATTATAACTAACGTATTATGTTGTTGATAATTATCAATAAATATTGCATATTAAAAGGTAATAACAGTTGATGATACAATTAAATATTTTAAATCATAAACATACATGTAAAGTTTTAAAAAACTCGAAATAATTAAGGCTATTTGTATAAATTAACCTAACCTAACCTTATCTAACTTCGTGTAGGTATTGTCTTCAAAACTAATGGTTTGGTTAGGTTAGGTTAGTTTCCAGTTTTTACTAGTTAAAAATTCGGGTTTTAACGGTAACTTTAAAACAAATTTATACACAGGAATGCAGTCAATGGTTAAAATAGTTTTATTTAAGTTAAATAAACCAACGTTTCGCCACCATTTGTGGCTTCCTCAGGGTTAGACTTAACATTAATAATCAAAATAAGTTAAAAGTTTTATCATAAAAACCGATGTTGTCAAATTGTAAAAAAGCACATAATTAGAAAAAACACGTAGCTTCTGTTCGGCGTTCATCACATTTTGTGACTTAAATAAAACTATTTTAACCATTGACTGCATTCCTGTGTATTAATTTGTTTTAAATACTGACTCCAGTCGCTTAAATTATTACTGCAATTTAACGGTAACAACTGTTTATTACTATACTATAATAAGAATCACAATAAGAATACAAGAATCACAATAAGAATACGTAGACATACCGCAGATCGGCCGACCGTTCCAACACTTCCAGTAGTATGGTTGCAGGTACTCGAAGAATGGTGGGCATCCAGCGTTGTTGTAACACCAGTCGTGCTTTTTACAGCACCTTCACAAAATTCAAACAATTCAAGTATTAATATACTATGTGACATTCGTGGGCATATCATGAAGGAGTATAGGTGAAGGATAAATTATTATACTGGGTGTTAAATCTTATTAATGGACTGGGGAAAAATGCATTTAAGGTCAAATGCCTCATAATTAAAAGTTACATTTTTTAAGGAAAGTGAACTTTCATGTTTTTTTTTGCTATTTCATGCGCAAAATTTTTTCTTCAGTCCATTCAAAGAAAAATTTTGGTAATTCACTTTTGGATATAAAAAACTACATGTTTTTCTCTCGTTTAGGTAGGTATAAATGTCATGTAACTCTGTGTTAAAAATTATACCCATTTAAATAAAAAATTCAAGGCAATTCAATATGATTAAATCAATAATATTTTTAAAATTAATAATAATAACAGACATATAATTTTATATTTTACGTTTCTATTCTTTTGAGTGATTTTTTTGTCAATACTCTTGGGCGGGTGGGGGTTTCATGACCCCCGTGACCCCCCCACTGGATCCGCGCTTGATGTGGGTATAATAAAAATATTACTGTTAAACTTCACGATGTTATAAGTATAACATAGATAGGTAGATATCTAATCTAAGAACTAAGGTAGGGAAAAAGAAAAACAATAGCCATTACTGTATTACTAGGGTGAAAGCACAACTCTGCATCATTATGCTAACATATTATACAAGGAAAAAATGAATGTTTACTGTCTTATTGATAATCCATTATATACAAGAGCTACGCCATTGTTTCTAGCAGAACAATGAAGAGTCAAGCAGTCTGCCCACCTTGTAATTAGCTATTGTTTCAACAAGTGGATTTATTTAAAACAGTTGCAACTGCATGCAATCTTCATATTTACCTACCTTTTAATATTTCATTTATAATAAAGTTAATGCAGTTTTCTTTTGTGCAACGATTTTTTCATTTTAACTAGATATTATTTACAGATAAATAAATGTATTGTAATTTATTTAAAATTGAAAAGGCGATATGGTGTAAATTTGTAGGAAGGTATGCCAATAATGTATTTAAAATTTAAGCAAGATATGATAAATCCTGGGTTTTCAATACAGTTGATACAAGTAATTTCATGAATAATGAAATAATTTTACATTCGACTTATGCATCATTTATGTACCTACTATTTTGCTTTGTATACAACAGAAAACAAACTAAACAATCTAATTGACGTCTAGACAGGAACTGGTGTTATGGTTTTTAGTACGTGCAACGTGCGTATACATGAATACATTCTATATTTCCGTAGACAAAACTTCATAAAAGTTTACAAACTTGTTCTGTTGTTCTGTACGCCGGTTGCAAGCAACATTCATTGCATTAGTATATTGCTAGTTGCCGCAACAGAAGCGAAAGCAGCAAAAACCTAAATAATTATTATAATTTTTGTAATAAATCTGTAAATTATTCCATGATTATGAAAATTAAGATAATAAGTGAAACGATGAGCATCATTTAATAGAAAAAATAGGGGAAGGGTTACAATGACCAATGACCAGTAAATCTGGTCACGAAAAAGATACCGGGAAAATGTTTTAATAAAATTATGAATGAAAAATGTTATAATCTTGGATATTCTGTAGCGTAATACTCACGGTAAGAGTTATAGATTTTATTTTTGCAAAAAAATCGGTGACTTTTTTGGGATGACTCCATTTATTACTATTTTAATTTATAAAATATCAATATAAAAAGTATTTTTCATATACCTACACTGGCGGAATTTTTTTTTAAGTAAGCAAATCTTACGAGTTTAAAGTTAACAGACCTGTAAGCAGACCTTCAATATAAATTGGATATTTCGTGTGAATAACTCAAATTGCCTAAAAAATTAGAAATTTTGAAAGAAAATTTCATTCGTAAAAAAACAATTTCGTCGAAAAACTTATGAGTCAAAAAAACCACAAAATGCACTTTTCTTCAAACGCCTATAACATTGTGTCAAATCGTCGTAGGAACTTCGTTTTTTGAGTCTTGCACAGGTAATTGAACAAACTTCAATGCTTTTTTTGTGGATCGAGTCGACAAAGTTTTCCCAACTCTGTACACATCGCCAAAGTTGGACGTTTTTTTGCCCAAAAAGGTGTTTTTTGTTCGGGGTTTGAAGTAGAGCCACAATGGGGTTTTTTCCCGAAAAAATCGTCTAATTTGGTTGAAAAGTCGCTGAGTTATGTACCTAAAAATGCAGTTTAAAAAAACACCCATAACTTTGTGCCAAATCATCATAGGAACTTCGTTATTTGAGTCCTGCACAGGGAATTGAACAAATTTTAGTGCCCGTTTGGTGCTTCAAGTTAAAAAAAATTTGAAACTCCGTACACATCGTCAAAGTTGGGCATTTTTTAAATTAATTTTTTTTTCACATGGGTGCTTAAGTTTGCATGCATGACTTTAAAGTTTTTCGAACTCGAAGATTTATCGAAATCGATTGAAAATACGCCGAGTTATGGCGGTTTGAAAATGGTAGAAATTTGTACGAATTTAAAGTGCTTCATTTTTTTTTCGCCAGTATAGTTTGCTTGATGGTACTGCAGTGTCGCAGCGTTTATGATCAAGCCGCCATTGGCCTTAGTTTTAGCTTAACTATTACAACTATATAAATAAAATAAATAATCAGTAATCTGTGTACCTATCGATGGCGTCAACAGGTCTCCCACTGCCCAGGAATCCGCAGTAGCAGCCGTAGCCTTTGTACTTCAGAGGATCGCAGCCCGTGGCGCACTTCACCATGTTGTAGAGGTGGATGACGCCGCGCTTAGACCGGCCCTGCTGCCTCTCGTCCCCGTGGGCCCAGTCCTGCCCTGTGTCCGACACGTCCACGGAGTTGCTGCCCATGTCTGCTGGGAACGACATGTTGGCTGGCGGCCTGGGAATATTCAAATCGGTTATAACCAAGAGATATTTTAAATATAGATTGTTATTTTATATGAATAACCAAAAACCAACTTTATATTTTACATGTCTTTTTGTCTTCATTCCTCAATGATCGGTACAATAATAATCTTACACTTATCTCAACTTCCCGAGTAAACTAACAATCACATAACATCCTGTAGTAAATAATTAATAAACAAATTATGAATAATTAATTGTGTAACAAGATACAAAAATATTTTGTAGGTTAGTTTCTTGTTTATATGATTATAAAATCCAAAGCAAAAATCTGCTGTGGCCCCCACAGTACTTCCCCGACTATAAGATTTAATATCTTGCTTTCGTAAAAATTTTACTTATATGCTTTATTCAGCAAAATTTAAATAAACCTATCTTTTTTCACGAACTATTGTTGATACCAACTTCGGCATAATTTGAGTAACATGTGAAAAAAATGTTGTTTTTGATTCTTCGACTAGATTTTTTCCCAGACAGCTTTAATTTGATAATACACTTGAAAAATTTGAATAATTTTTGGAGAAACAATTGAAAATCGCTTAAATGTATTTTTTTAAATTTCTACTAAACTTATCTCCCCGAGAGCTTTAAATTGGCATCAAAGTCGATATGATTTGAATAATTTATGTAAAAAAAATTGACGATCGTTTAAATGTTATTATATATTAGAATTATTTTCCCGAGAGCTTTAATTTGATACCACATACGATAGTATTTTAATAAAAATAAAAAAGTTCAGTGTATAAAGTTGGTACCGGTTGAATAAATTAACGATCTTGGTCAAGTTTTTGATTCAAGATCTTAAATATAAAATTTCAGCCCAAAATTCAAACACGTTTTTAAGTTATCCAACTATCCCCTATTATATAGGTCGGGGAAGTAAAAATGCATGTAACAATATGACATTTTGTGACTTTTGTCTTCTAAATATTGCTTAGGAGAATGTTTCACAATTTCATCAAATTTTCAAGTAAGTGCCACTTTCACCACCAAAATCTAATCAAACCTAATCTAGGGTGTCAGAATGCTATTTTTAAAATTATTTTCCCCCCAACACATCTATCCACATGCATTCTATTCGTATTCTAGGGACCTTAAAACGTTGTTCATTAAAAACTCACTATCGAATTTTTTAGCATGATCAAAATAACTATTTTACAGGTATGAGTGGCAAGAGCTAAAAATAAAGTTAATTATACCTACTATATTAAACTTTTATTTATTAAAAAATCTGATTTCAATTTATGACATCTACCTGCATATAGGGGTTGTTTGCGCAAACACGAATTCTGCGTTCATAAAAAAATTAAAGTTTGCATTATTCATAATTAACAGGTAGGTAAATATTATTCCAATATCCCAACGCATTGTATAAGTTTAAATTAATTAAAAATTCACCACTTTATCTTTAATGAGACGCTTTTTATGATTTTATGTTACAAAAAATGTTTATATACAATACCTTTATTATAAATTCAGGAACCTTTAATTTACGGGTTTCCAATAATAAATAAATTGTGGGCTGAGGTTGCCCTAAGCAATAAGTAACCAACGTTAACGTTTACATAATAAATTAAATGAAAAATGTGGTACTTGTTACAAATATAGCTTTTTATATAAAAATTAAATTAATAATCTACATGTGAAATGCAGTAATTCTCCTATTTATCATTTGCTAAGTATTATGAAATGGAATGTGAAGCTCATTTTAAATTATTACATTTATCTATTTTTATATATTATTACTATTTAAATGTTTTATTGCTAATTTATTTATTTATGTATTGAAAAAGTAGGTAGGTACATAAATAAAGTTTTGCACCGTATAAATTTAGTGTTAAAAATGAAAGTATTTTGAATAAAAAATATATGTCCGTAATAACAGAAAAGATACACAGAGAAAGTTTTGTTAAATTAAAAATTTTGCAAATTAAGAAAAAGAAAAATGTTTCAATGTGCATAAATTTCTAAACAGATGTTTAAAGCCAATACTGACAATGTGCATACAAGTAGAAACAGCATCTAAACGTTTTTTAACATTTCCTTAAATTACGAGTAGTTTATAAATGCCAATGTCAATAACACACATAATCACTTTCAGCTTGTTAAGAGAGCAAACAATGTAAACAATTGCCTGTTTTCACTCTTCTCCCTGACCTTGGAGTGAAATTAAAAACGAGAACACACACGCACACACTCACATCACGCACCCATATGAGCGGGACAAGGACAGCAATACAACACGGCAGAAACAGAAGAAAGTGTCCAGCAAGTGCTCGACTTGGATTCGTTTAATTACGCGCAAAACAAAGAAGCAATTATTTTACAGCTGACAAATAATGTTAGGGCAATAAGTTTATTGTTGCTAATTAGTCAACAGGTGCAAAATGACCGCTAATTTTAGAATAGTTTAATGTAAATATAAATATAAGTGGTAGCGATAGAAAGTGACATTTAGCGATTGACATTGATAATGAAATTTGTATTTTATCGGTCAAGTTCTGGGTCATATAACTGGGAGATCAAATATATTGAATTCAGAAGATTAGATGGACTAGTTTATTTTTTATTTTTAGAGACTTTTTCAACGCATAATAATTATGTGAAACTTAAAACGGTACTGATTTTGTTATGACAAAAAGTTAATTTATATTTTTTAATTATCTTGAAAATCGCATGACACAAAAATAGAAGCCATGGTCTTTACGGGAACATGCCACAGTGTCGACAAGTCATAGTTCCGACAAGACACAGCATCTAAAAGTCATAGCGTATAAATGTCATAGCATCGACAATTACCCCCACTCTGGAGTTCATAGCGTTTAACTGTTAAACAGTCATAGCGTATAAATGTCATAGTGCCGACACTTACCCCCACTCCTGAGTTCATAGCGTATAACAGTTTTAAAAATCATAGCGTATAAATGTCATAAAATCGAATAAATGCCACACCACGGAGTTCTGTTGAACTCAATTAGGGTTTTGTTAGTATTGATTAGTTTATTTAAAAAAAAACGGAGTTCTGTTGGACTCAATTAGGGTTCTGTTAGTATTGATTAGTTTATTTAAAAAAAAAACGGAGTTCTGTTGGACTCAATTAGGGTGCAAATCGAAGTGTGAAAATTGGTATATGGGTAGCTGGCCATTGTGGTGGGGGAACTTTTATACGCTGTGGTTTTTCGGACGTGTGGTTATTAGGCGGTATGGTTTTTATACGCTATGACTTTTAAAACTGTTATACGCTATGAACTCAGGAGTGGGGGTAAGTGTCGGCACTATGACATTTATACGCTATGACTGTTTAACAGTTAAACGCTATGAACTCAGGAGTGGGGGTAATTGTCGATGCTATTACATTTATACGCTATGACTTTTAGATGCTGTGGCTTGTCGGAACTATGACTTGTCGACACTCTGATATGTACTCCCTAGGTACTTGATTTAAGAATTAGGAGGAGCGATTGGAAGTTCTCTCGCTGAGCCATATTTACACTATGTAAATACGAGAAAAAATCACTAGATTTTTTGCGGCAAAATTAAATCATTTTCACTTTTATTTTGTCTGTTAATTGACCACAAATATTATTTCAATAATATAAATTAATTTGTTATATAATTTATGACCAAAAAACCTGATGTGGCCAGCACAAGACCTCCCGCCATACGTTATTCTATTTACTTATTATACAAATATATTAATAGGTACCTACTACCAACTACTACTACTACTACTACTACTACTATACTACTTCTACTACTATACTACTTCTACTACTATACTACTTCTACTACTATACTACTTCTACTACTATACTACTTCTACTACTACTCACAATCATATTTTAGTCATTTTATTTAAACTGAAGAAGCAGATATAAACGATATTTTACTATTGCCACTGTCACTGTAATGTCAATCATTTAAATATTACGTAGTAACAAATTATTTATTAATTAGGCTATATTATAATAAAATACCTAGTTAAAATATATCAAAAAACATTTCTGAAATAATTAATTTGAAACGTGTTGGGTTGTTTCAGAAACAAAACATTTTTACTGGGTATATTACCTACTTAAAATAGTATTAATTAATTTAATAATAAATTGTGTTGGACGTATATAGGTCGCGATGAAGTATAGTGTAGGATGTAGTTACATTTGCTAATAAATATTAGTTTCTGCATAAAAATATTGTACTTGACTAATTTCAGTGCATTTAAAATTTTGCTAGAATTATTACCGCAGGTTAATCCTTCAAATTTTTCTGATTAAATCTATATAAATGTTGATTAAATCACGAATACAAATGAGATGATAAATCATTTGTAAAAACCGGTCATCCGATAATAGAACGAGTTTTTTTTTCGAAGAGGATGAAAGTGTTTAAAAAGAAGAAAGTTGTGGGACAGGCGAAAATCAGCCCACACGAAAATAATAGATTTGCCATTACGAATCTCAAACAATGAATTAATTTATAATAAAACACAAAGTTTCACTTACGTTCTTATAATAACATAATAGTGTAAAACAAATTGGTATGGCTCAGTTATTAAATCTCACTTTTGGGTGTGAATCTTTATGAATAACAAAATAATTATAAAAAATCTGACGTGGACACCACATGACTTCCTTGTACGCCTTGTGTGTTCATACTTTTCTTAATAACTAAAATGTAGAATAATATAAAAAATTCTTTTAACTTATTATACTAGTATACTCACAAATATATTTTAGTCATTTTATTTAAACTGCAGAAGAAGATATAAAGCATATTTTACTATTGTCACTGTCATGTCATAATCATTTAAATTTTACGTAGTAACAAATGTTAATCGATCATGGACTATAAGATAAAGAAATACTAAATTAAAAATATATACTTTAATTATTCCTAAATGATACCAGATACAAAAATATTTATAAAATACCGATTTTAGGTAATAATCACATAATCTTTCATTTAAAATAAAAAAATTTGTGTTAAATTAAATATTTATCGAAATATTTTTAAAAAGTACTACTTCCGGTTTATAGATTGAAACCAAAAATAGGAGGTGCACAACTAGATGCTATAACAGTCCTAAATACAAAATTTCAACTTTCTACGTCTAACCGTATTTGAGTTATGCGACACACATACGTCCGTACGTATACGTACGCACGTACGTACGCACGTACGTACAGACGTCACGACGAAACTAGTCATAATGGATTCAGAAAAGGTCAAAACGGATATTTCCATCAAAATCTGAAAACCGAAATTTTTCGCGATTACAATACTTCCTTATTACTCCGTACAAGGAAGTAAAAAGAAATGTGCTACAGATCATCCGCACAATACAACGCAATATATTACTTTAAACCATTTTGAGTTTCATAGTATATTATTCAAATTCAATGAAAGTATATCCATAACGAAAGTAATAATGACTCATAAGTTGATATACCGGCTGTCTACTTGAAATCTGTTATATAGCAAAAACAATGTTATTTTATATATTCTGCTATTGATTTGAGATGAAAGTTGTAAATACAAAACTTTAGAATTAAAAACTACAGAATATGAGACTTCAGTTGATGATATATTGCTTTGTTAGTTCACGGGAAAAACAGTTGCGTAAGTAAAAAAGTAACTAGTGAGTAATATAATAAAAAATTAAATTTACTCACTGAAAATAAAAGAATAATGAATGTTTTTTCTTTAATTGATAATAATAAATGTTCGAAGATATAATCGGTGAGAAATTATTTTTGCAATTCTTATTAAAAATATTTACGGAAGATTTTAAAAGGGAGACACTTTAAAATAATGGTTACTAAGATATATTGGAGTCAAAGGTTACTTAAATATAACAATATCTGTAATTTAAATCCAAGTTAATTAAGTATGATATGATGTTATTGTGATATATCATATATCCTCACGGGTCAATTTCGCAAATATGATGAAATTTTTAATGATTAGAGTAAGTACGGATTATATGCATTTGCATATATTGTATTAATGTGCATATTGGTATTTTTTCATACAAAAATAGATCAAAATATATTTATTATAAATGCACAAAACTGCATATTTTGAACGTTATTCACTTTAAAAAAAAGTGAAATGTATAAAATTTATAATCGCTCCAATTTGACACTTACAATAATTTTTACATTTATTTTAAAGGTTATTTATTGTTCACAGAATGTAGTTTTTTTCTGATTTATAAAAATAAATTATTAGTAAAAATGACTAAAATTATGTTGCATATCTGCATATATTTGTAAAATATTGCAATTTATTATTTTTATTTTCATGCATATAATCCGCACTCTATTAATGATTATGACTTTTTCATCTATCGGATAAACTTTCTGATTTTTTATCTGTGAAATATCTTAAACATGTCATTATTACCTATAATAATCTAATTCTATATTTCTTACTGGTTAATCAAATAAATTGCTTGTTTTCCTGCTTTCCGCAGGAAGATACATCTATCCGGCAGACATCAGTTGGCATACCTAGGTTCAAAATCAAGAAATATATTCAAATGAGAAAAGTGAAATTCTTTCCCTTGTGGGAGCGAGTCAGAAGTCAGAAAACCACGTTTAGTTACGAAACCAAATCCAAATCATATAAGATTATCCGTTGCAAATCTAAGAAAGTTGCAAAAATCTAATAAGTAATAAGTCACTCAGTTTCACTCGCATTCTTTGTTAATAATATAATAACTTAGTATTTTCGTGAACGTGTATTTTGTTGCAGTTTCGCGTGATGCCATTTAGTAAATCTTTCAAAATCAATTTTCCATATGCTGGGAACGGCGTTGCCTAATTATACTTAACCGTGCAATTATTTACTTAATACACATTTTCAGATAATCTCTGATATAATAATGAAAGTAAATCATTTACATATACTTATAAGCTGTTTTATCAATCAATATGTTACGAAATTTTCAAAGAAATATATTCTCACAATTCATTTAAATGCCCCTGTTGCTTAAGAACATACTCGTATAAGTGTTATAAATTTAATAATAAATAATAATAATCTGTTGACTTATTGGAAAATGTTAAGTGATTTAATACGATAAACTTAAGTAAAAGTTAGTATGCAGTACAATTTATTACCTATGTACCAGAAGCAATATTACATTTGGTTTTAATCTTAATGGAATGCCACAAACAATCTCAGTCGAAAACAAGAATTATTATCACTAAACAGCTCAAGTTATATTAACTGGTTCCTATAATAATTTATGTCGAATGCCTATCTCGTTCACGGTTATAACTTTTGACATATTTTATGATCGTTATAAACTTTTGTATTAAAATTTTGAACCAAATCATTCGGTTGTTGTCCAATATATAGAAATGTTTAAAAATACATCAAAAGTGGAGCTCAAATTTTAAACTTTGTATAATTGATGGGTGCATGTCACTGCGCCAAATTGCCACTGTGCCAAAGGCGTCCGCTTATTTAGTCAAATATAGTTTTGTCAAAACGTAGTTTGACCAAAAATAATTAAGCCAAACTTTTTTTTAGTCAAACTGTAATTTGTTCAACTGTGATTTTGTCAAACCGTAAATATGCCAACCCGTAATTTGGCCAAACTGCATTCTAGACAAACTGTAATTTCACATTCCGTAATTTGACCAAACCGCAACTTCGACTAATATTTTATTGTCAAATCGTTTTCAGGTAAACCGTAATTTAGCCAAAACGCAACTATACCTAACTGGAATAATCCAAAACGGAATTTATTCAAAACGTATTTTTGTCAAATCGCAGTTATGCATAATCGTAATCTTGCCAAACGCATTTTACTCAAATCGTAATCTTTCCAACTGTATGTCTTTATATAGAGTTGGGAAGATTACGATTTGAGTAAAATACGGTTGGCATCAAGATTACGGTTATGCATATCTGCGATTTGACAAAAATACGTGTTGGATAAATTTCGTGTTGAATTATTGCAGTTAGGTATAGTTGCGTTTTGGCTAAATTACGGTTTACCTGAAAACGATTTGACAAAATAATATTAGTCGAAGTTGCGGTTTGGTCAAATTACGGAATGTGAAATTACAGTTTGTCTAGAATACAGTTTGGCCAAATTACGGGTTGGCATATTTACGGTTTGACAAAATTACAGTTGAACAAATTACAGTTTGACTAAAATACAGTTTGGCTTCATTATTTTTGGTCAAACTACACTTTGACAAAACTATATTTGTCCAAATTGTGTGCTCCCTGTGCCAAATACCCGCTGTGTCCAATTGCCGCAATGCCAAATTGCCACTGTGCCAAAACGCATCCCCACCACTTACATACTTGTAATAACGTATGTCGAGAGACAACTGCAAATTTATTTCGACACAGAGGCAATTTGGCCCAGTGGCAATTTGACTTAGCGGCAATCCAACACAACAGCAATATTTAGACATACTGACAATCGGGCATAGCGACAATTGGGCATAACAGGAGCATTTTGATATACACTAACAAAGCTAACAAAACCGTACTAGAGCCCCACAAACTCGGTTTTGGTATTTACTACTCTAACAAAGCTAACAAAACCGTACTAGAGCCCCACAAACTCGGTTTTGGGCGCTATGCCCGATTGCCAGTATGTCTAAATATTGCTGTTGTGTTGGATTGCCGCTGAGTCAAATTGCCACTGGGCCAAATTGCCTCTGTGTCGAAATAAATTTGCAGTAGTCTCTCGACATACGTTATTACAAGTATGTAAGTGGTGGGGATGCGTTTTAGCACAGTGGCAATTTGGCATTGCGGCAATTGGACACAGCGGGTATTTGGCACAGTGGCAATTTGGCGCAGTGGCGTGTTCCCTAATTTATTACATATAGATGTGGAGACAACTCAATTTTTCTTCTCGCGAAATAGTGAGACAAGTTAGTTTTTTCTCTCTAGAGAGGAAAGTAGGTAGTGTTATTATATAATTACATTTTTTGTTAAATTGTCATCAAATTCATTATTTTATAGAAAATTATTTAATTGTGGTAATACTACCTATATAAAATTATTTCACAATTTATATCTTAATATATTTTTATTCTACAATATTTAACAATTTGACAACTTGGACATAATTTGACACTGAAACATTTCATTGTTTTTAAAAGTAATTTTGACAGTTATAACTTAACTTCTAGTTCTGGGTTCCTTCTACCAGGACACAGTTAAAATGTTTTTAAACAAAAAAAAGTTTTGTCTAACACAACAGGAAAACCTTTTTTCCACTCGCGCTGGAGTGATAAAAAGAAGCGCTTTCCTCTCTAGTTTACCCGTCATTTATAAAGAATTTTAATTTTTTACAATTTGACAATTTTTGACATACCTACTGTTGCTTACAAGTCAAGTTTAATTTTCCATTTTCAAGTAATGTTCTAAGATAAACAATAAACACTCCCTGTGAGAGCAATAATAAATTGTTATTTAATTACGAACATTTCAATTTAAAAAGGTTTAATTCTATTTAAAAATCATAATAAATTACAGGTTAAGTCTTTGGAAAAAATGATTTAATTCATAACCGAAAAACTTTCTATCCTAAAGTAATAATAATCTAATCAAAAGTAAATTAGCATTTTGAATTTGACTTTCCAAGGTGTGCTCATCTATTAATATTGTCAATGAAATATATCAATTACTTTTTAGAACCTCTTTTTGTATTGTTATTTTTTAATTTTCACTTTCTTTACATTGAAACAACAATGTTATTATTAGACAGTTTTTCTACAAGAAAAATTCGGATGATAATTTTAAATTAATTAACGAATTAATAGTATAAAGTATGCAGCAAAAAAGGCAGTATTTTGTTGTAAAAAAGCATACGACATGCGGTAGAAACTTTTACGACAAATTAATGTTTATTTTTATTGATTATACTCGCATGTCTATCCCATAAAATGAGTTACAAATCATTACCATTATTTTACTGAGTCACGTATTCGAATATATTTTTATGGCTTATATTCTCATATTATTTTATATCAATTTTATACCTGTTATGTTTCCTCAATGATGGTTAGGTAGAGGTATTACACAAATAGGTATTTATACTTGTATTTAAACAAACATCGATAAAGTATTAGATATAAAATAGAAGACAATATTATTGTCTTCATTATTTTGAAAACTAAGTTATGATAAACTAGTGTCATAACCAGGGAGTCGAACCATACTTAAGGTTCGGATCCATAATTTTAACTACAATAAACTATCAGTAATAATTTAATAACATCAATAGGTATTGCTTGTCAGTGGTTAGCTCAGCGGTAGAGGGTCCGTCTAGCATGCTAGCGGTCCCCAGTTCGATTCCCAGTACAACCGACAATAATACCACTGGGTCCGAGTGGTTGGATTCCACTATAATAACATCTACCATCCTGTAATTGGAAGTTAATTCTGTAGGTTGGTTACCATTAAAATAAAAATTTGACACCAGAACCTGTCAAAACATGGCAGTTTCTCAGTGTTGGAAATAAAACATAAACGATATGAAAATTAACATTAAAAGTAAAAAAATTCCGGTAATATTTAAGCACCTATTATGAGTTTCTAAATATAAATCATATGATGAAAAACCATAATGTATTTTGGGTAACCGGTTAAGAAATTGTAATTCGAATTCGGTTTCAGCTCTTTAAAAATTAACAATAAAGATTCAAGTTCGGATTCAAGCTCTTAAAATTTTATTTTTATCCACAATCCCAAATATAATAAATAAAAATCGAATAATATGTGATGTGACGTAGAATGCTGTCATATCTCCGTACAAAATAATGACGTCGCAGCAAAATTTCTTTCTCAATTTACTAAAAACATAATTATTATTGTTATTAAATAACATAATTAAGATTTTTGTCAGATTATTTTGTAATTACAAGAAACTCTGCGAGATTTTGATGTCTGGAATCGTTTTGCAGGTATAAAGAATATAGAAATATTAGTTTTTATGCACGGTCATATCATAATTTGACACTTATACACGAATTTCTTTGACGTAAACGTTACTTTATAGCCCACGAACCACTTTATAGCGCAGTGCGCTATAAAAAAACGTCAAATGAATGCAAACAATTTAGATTTTAAATTTTCCTCATATAAACTACTAATAATCCTACAAATATCCATTTTCTATAATCAATTGTACCATTTTTTATTTAAATAACATTTATTGTCGGATTGTTTTTGGTATCTTAGCAACAGTCAAAGAATTTGGATATTTGGTAATTTAAACAAGTAAATTAAATTAATCAATTTATTAGAAAATATTGAACCGTGCATAAAGTTGGGTACCACGGGCGTAACTTGCTTGTATGGCTCTTGACGTGTTTTAACCCTCGGCTGACGCTCGAGCTCAAAATAACGTCTGAAGCAATAAAAGCTTCCTTACACCCTTAATACATAAATAACTATTATCTTATATTCATAGTTTTAAATCTTGATTATTGCATATACGCGAAAATATAATTATGTGGCTAATATTTTTACTTACAAAGCATCACTGGGAACGAATTTGGTACTGGGTCCGAAGGGGTTGCTTCCAAATCCCAAATAAACAGCCTCCTCCCTTTCCCCGCTCCTCCTTAAAGTCTTCCTCATCAGATAATTGGTAACTGCAAACGATAAAAAAGTTAATGTCCATGAACTCGATCTACCTCTCTCTCTCTACCTAATAGCTACGTGACGATTTTCTATTGTGATTAATTTGGTGCAAAATTCGTAACAAGAGAATTGCTAACAGCCAATCGCGGCCCATCAGCAATCACAATTAGTCTAATTGACCGGAGAACCAAACATCTTCATTATGAGGCATTGTATCGACCTTTACCAAACATTGAACATTATCAAAAATATGAAAGCTGACATTGGATGGGTTATCTTAAATGCTAAACTTTTCCCATATTGATTCTAATTCATGAGTAGTGATTGTCTAGAAAGTTCTGCAAAAATATGAGGGTTATATACAGTTCATAAAAAAGCTAAAACTTTCCAATTATCAAATTTTGTATTAAAGTTTATTTTTAAATAGTACTCATTGGTTTGTGAGAAATGTATTTTTAATGATTTAGTTAATTATGTTTTTGTAGCTTATGGCGATGACATTAATCCGGTAAAAAGGTTGTGTGAAAAATATACAAGGGTAAAATAAAATGAAGTTTAAAATAATGACTAGGGATTTATTATAAATTTGATATAAGTTTACTGTAAGTACCTACCTACCTACCTACCTAGGTAGAATAGTATATATTCTGCAACAAGTGTGGAATGAAGCATATTATTCAGTTCGAGTGGAATGTTTGTGAGACGAGTCGTAGGCGAGTTTCACGGTTCCACGAGAGCGGAATAGCCATTCCAAACGTGTTACTTTCTCTACCACTATAAATTTAATTGCAATAAAAAAGATAACCTAAAACTATTAAAATAAAAATCTGACGTGGCCATCATACAACCTTCTGCCATATCTAGACTTTAAACAGAAATGTATACGTACAATCCGGTGCCCATTTAAAATATACAAATAAAAATCTAAAATATTGAAACACAGAAATTTGCATCATCTGAATAAAAAGATTCATTCACAGGAAAACTCTTCTGTGCTGAAGCCATCCTCCGTTCAATTACTACATTTAATATCTTATACTTATGACATATAGCACTAGTATGTCAACTTGTCACCCATCTCACCTGTCAATATTTTTTACACAGAAACAAAATTCATTCGAACATGGATTACAAGATTTCAACGTATTATTTGATAAATTTATTTTTTAAATTTTACTGCAGTTCTTTGATGCTACCAGATAAAGACAATTTTTTTATAACGTAAGTTGCAAATAACTTTGCATCTTATTCTTATTACAAATAAATACTATATTTATCCAAATTTATAGAAATTTTTGACACTTAATCTTTTCAATCTTCAAAAAATATCACTTCCGGTGAAGATATTTGTACCAAAATCTAATGAGCTCTTCCTATTCGTATACAATTGTAAAATACCAAATATCAAAATTTTTGGGTAATTCGTATTTGAGTTATCCGATAGACGGCATCGGCCCGGACCACACACATACACACACACACACACACACACACACACACACACACACACACACACACACACACACACACACACACATACATACAGACATCATCGGGAAATTATCAAAAATGAGTTGTAAGGACCCTAATTCGTGCTCATCCACTAAAAACTCACTACCCGATTTTTTGCATGATTCCAATACCTTCCTTTACAGGTAAGCGGAAGGTAAAAATATATGTATTTATAAAATAATATTCTGCATAAAATTAATACATTAATAAATCTAAACGTATATTTTAAAGCTACCCACCAACCAAAAACATTGAATACCTACAGTTAAATTATTATAACTCGTCACATTTCATTCTATCATTGGGACGGAATGAATCCATTCCGTAACAAGCGATAGAATGTAACCATTCCATAATGAAAAATGACGTAAGAATGATAGGTAACATTCTATAACGCTCGTATAGAAAACTATGATATGGTCCAAAAACTTACGCGTATACCGGTGCCAGCTCATATTTTTTATATTAGGTAATGAAAATATTTAATTAAAAATTTATAGGTAGATATTAAACAAGAAAATATCACTTCTAATTCAATCAAAGGAAATATTTATCTTATTGCAAATATAGCATCTAAATACAAATCACGAAGTATAATTAAGACAGGAGATGACAAAGTAAAATTGACAGTATTCTAGGAATTCGAGAAAAACGTAGACTGGCCGCTTAAATAGCTACCAAAATGGTTTAGTAAGTTAGTGATTAGTTTCAACATATGTGGCTGTTTTCCAAAGAGTTTGATAGGATTGCACGGAAAAGTACTGAGTACCTACCTACATTCATAGGGTCGACCAGTTGAGTGATGAATGAAATACTCTACGTGTATGGAATGGAACAAAAACTATACTACTATATATAGTTGTTACACCAACTGTTAGTGCAATTTCTCGTACGACTTGTATAGTAATTGTTACGTCCATGGACTGTTTTAAATTATTGTCATAATTGTATCCACAGTCTGATTGACTGTATACTAGATACTTAATTAAGTACTGAACTGCAGAATTTTGGAAGACTTTTTGAAAATTTATTTCGTAAAAAATGTTCCACATAATAGTTTTACTTGTTCTTGAAATAACAAAAATGTTGTAATAATATTACATTATATCTAAACACAATAAGGTCCTGGTGCTTTTCCTTATTTGGAAAAATAGGACAGAAATTTAATAGAAAATTTATACATTATAAGTATAATAATATTTTGATATATATATATATATATATATATATATATATATATATATATATATATATATATATATATATATATATATATATATATATATATATATATATATATAGTCAGTAACCCCTTTTTATACCTTTCGGTGTAAGGGGGCCGGGCACACCGAGCCGCAGTGGGTATTACTATTGATAATTTGTCAAATTTGTGAAAAAAATGTTCTAGTTCTTCGTTCTTCGCAATTAGCTCAATTTCAAGATATGCAATCCAAGAAATTGAACAAGATTCAAACAAAGTAAAATAAATTATATATTTAATTCTATAGAATGCATTCAGTTATATCATTTATTTTGACATGATATTGACAGCAGTACAATTTTGCATTTTTATCGTATTAGTCCAATAAAGTACCTACCCGTTTATGGACAGTAAACAGTGTCACAAAACAGTCGAACATAAAGATGATTACAATTACAAAATAATTTTAATAAATTGTTAAGTTTACTTTTTCAATTTCATTTCATTATTTTGCTTTCTTGGCAGCAGCAATTAAACACTTATGTGGAAGCTTTCCGTATACATACACTTACACTTCCAGTTAAATTATTTTTGTATTTCCACTAAAAATTTTGTGTTCAGGATGAGGTATATTGATACAAAAATCTAAAGTTACTAATGACAGAAAATAAGGAAGTGTGAATAGTTATCTATAATTTATATTAACAAATACTTTTAACACCTCATTTGTACCCAGTGACATAACATTACTAATCATTAATTTATAATTATATACATTTGCCGCACTTTAATCTTTAATGATTCAGCAATAAACCAGAGCACAAAATTATTTAATACACAATTAGTTCGCCTGTCACCGAATTGCTTTTACCTCTAGTAAAATATAAATATTTACGTAGAACTTTAAACAAAAATTGTTATTTTCCGTTACGAAATAAGGAAAAATAATATACTTTCCTCTTCCTATTATAATAGAATCAAAATGAGGATATCCGTTGTATTCTGAACTTTCCTTCACAAATCAAAATTACTCCAAAAATTTAAATACTGATTAGTATACTCAGTGGACGTTACGAAATACGTAATTAAGTATGCATTTGACCACTGGAAGCCAGGAAATGCATTAACATCAGTACTAAAAAAATTCTAATTAGCATAACGACATCGAGGGAACATCGCTAAATGACTGAGTTTTGCAAAATCTACCTGTAATTCATGTATTGAGCAATGTGGAACATTTATACAATGCTTTGTAAAAGTGTAGAATGAATCAAAAGTTGCAAAACATTGAATTGCATTTAGTGTTAAGGATCAGATCAGCATTAGTTAGTGCTGTTCAATTGTTTCAATGAATTTTATTAGATTGGCCAATTGTCGCTCTTACAACATGTTGTGGTACATATAATTTCACTTTTTACTCAGGATGTTTAATGAGCATTCTTGAATAATAGATTTACTTTAACTATATAATTTAGTTACTCTCATTTTTCATTTAAACCTCCATTGGAAGTATCTAAACAGTAATTTTGAGCACACAAATCTTTAAAAAAGTATTGCATTTTATAATTTATACTTCTTCAACTTAGACTTTCGAAACTAAAAACATAGTTTTGAAAAAGATCAAACGGTTAATCGGTTTGTCTCGATTACTAATAAATTCCGAACGTATTAAAATTTTGGCACATTAATCAAAAAGATAATTGTACATTCTATAATGTATGTATAATAAGTAAAAAGAATAAAGTAAGTATGGTGGCAGGTCTTGTGCTGGCCACATCAGATTTTTTTTCGAAAAGTTGTGCTTTATTATTATATTATTTAAGCATTATAAAGTTTATATAATATATTAATATGGTTTGGGACACGGGACAGTATTGTACATTATATTGGCAGATTTTATCAGAATATTGGTAAAATGGTTATCCTGAACCCTGAGGGAAAATTTACTTACACTTTCTATGTGTAGGTCCAGGCACACTAACAATAACGGTGCAATCGCCAATCACTATTTCTTTAAACATAATATAAAACCATATTTGATTACTGACTTCAGTATTTTATGAGATATTATTTCAACATACTGCACTGCATTATTAGAGCATACAAGTAAGAGAAAGAGTATCAATATTTTAAAATCTTTTCACATGAAAAAGTAATATTGCTAGCGGTAGATAGTTGTTATTTTACGGTCAATAATTATTATCGTATCTTGGAATATTACATTTCCAGCACAGTTAAATGTTACTGTGGTTAGTGCACGAATTTGGAAAGATTGAAAGTTATTGTAATATTATTTTAAATGTTGCATGAATCCTATCATATTGTTGCAAAATTTAAAAGCTATTTATTTCATTGTTAAAGTTTAAATAACTTTGATTAATATTTCTGTTCTAGTTCTTTAATGTCGAATTAGTAAAAGTATTTCGTCACTTCAACTGAATTATAAAAGTTCATCTAAAATGTCATCTTGATTATATTTTCTAATTTGGCAACGGAGATGAAGTGAGAGTTTTCCTTTTAGTAAATAATTCGTTTTTAAATCATATATGATTTGCCACTTCACTTAATTGGTAACACGGAACATTACAATGCAATATTAGAGATGCTCGTAGATGCAAAAAACTGACGATAATTGCAGTATTGTAGATAACGATAATGAATAACAATGTAATATGTACTTATTAGTACTTATCTTGTTCGGTAAATGTTAGTCGCGAATAATTTCTCGTAATAATGTCTTTTCTCCAGGCTAGAACAACAATGTTTGCATAAAAAATCATGTTTTAAAGATTTACATAAAGAAAGCAGACTACTAACTTATCTTTTGAAATGTGAGCTAATTTTATACCTATGTAAATTTAAATTAGTTGAATTTTAAATAATTTGTATCAAATATTTTTTTACTACTAGTACTTAGTACGAGTTCTACTCTACCTAAATAATCATAACTATGCGTTCTGTAATTCAAATTATTTTTATTATTGCTTATTTATTTTTGACCGATGTTTCTAGTATTTTGTAGATTAAGACGATCCTCTTCCGTGCCAGAAAACAGCCAAAAACATGGGTTTCGCGCACCACTCCACAGCGTTTATTGTTTTGTTATGTATAATAATCTAAAGATATTGTTGAAGATAAAAGTACAATCTACAAAATGGTCGATGCGGAATTTTAAAATTTTGCTTTAAAATCGAAATATGTTAATTTGAATTTTTACAATTTTGGTTATTTTTTAACACAAATATCTTCTATTTTAAAACGAATTTAAAAAATTTGATCGGTTGTTTCGCAAATCCAAGCTTTGTTAACAACATATTACAATTTGAAGTTAATTCACTTATAAATAAAAGCTGTACAGTGGCGCGCGAAAACCTCCTTTTTTTAAAATATTGCAGTTTTTTTACAAATATGGGGCTCTAAATTATTTTTTCCTGTCAAACATAAATTACTTGTTATTATTAAGTATAACTAAACAATAAACGCTAGAGAATAACGTGCGGAATCAATGTTTTTGACTGTTTACTGCCATGGGTAGAGGATCACCTTAACACCGTATAAAGTCTTCCTGTTCACACGAGGAAAGTTTGGGAGCGCTTTATTTGACCAAACTTTTTTTTACAGTCAAACGGTCATTTGACTGAATTTTTATTCTTATAACCTGTCATTTCACCAAACGAAGTTTATCTTACACCGGTATTTGGCCAAACTGTTATTTGACCAAACCTGTATTTATTTGACCAAATTGCCAAAAGCGACAGACGCTAGTGATATCTTTAGTAAGTACACTAGATGTGGCTGTATCGTAATATAGTGTCAATCGTCAATCCGTCATTTGCCCAAACTGTTTAATTTTAAACTTGTTATTTCACCTAACCAAATTTTAGGGAAATGACAATTTGGCCAAACGACGTTTTTCAAATGTCAGATGAAAAATAATATTCCTAAAATAATACTGAGATGAAAAGTTTTTGAAAAAATTGTTTACTCTACAAAACATTGCAGATAATTGTCCTGAACTTCATTTTGTAAAATTTACAGATAATGTTTTATGTCGTGAAATAAATTTACAATAATTATTATGCGTTTGTATAAATTTTGCATTGAACATATTCACACAATAAATTGTGAAAGTTAAAGACATAAATATTGTTCAAAAATAAAAAATCCTACTTCATCTTCGACGTTATTTCAGAGATTCACTTTAATCGTACCTTTTACGGTATTATTTTCATATTTTCCTTTGTGATTGTGTTTGCAGAATATGTTTTGATTCGTAGCAATGTAATCACGGAAAGTAGCATCATATACCTGTGTATGTATGTATGTATGTATGTATGTGTGTATGTATGTATATATGTATGTATGTATGTATGTATGTGTAAGTATGTGCAGCGCTCTCATCTGTGTAAACAATTGTTCGTGTTTACGAGAGAAAGATGAATGAGCAGATAAGTTCAATTCAAGCAAATTCTCTTTCTTTTTTCACTTCGCGAACTTTTAAAATCACTCTTCGTGAAATGAAACAATATTCGCTAATTACTTTGTAAAGTTGGTGTGTTCAGGACCGGCTTTGTTTTTTATTTACAAATTACAAATAATTAAAGTCCAGTTCGCACGACGATTCTTTGAAGATACCAAGATTCTGAATCCTGGAAAAGAAAAAGAAGAATTTTAAATTGCGGTGCCGCTAAATTGACTCTTCAATGAGAATGAAAACAAGAATGTATAATTTATTGACTGCGTTAAAACCATGAATTTTTTTGAAGATTCATAATTCAGAACCTTGGTAGAATTTTCAAAGAATCCTCGTGCGAACAGGACTGTGGTTTTGACAATAACTTAGTTTGAATCCAGTCAGTCACACGTCTTGCGGTTGACCTACGACCAGTGTTGTAACTAATCTAGATAAATCATCTAGATAATATGTTTTTATCTATTATCTTATCTAGATGATTTTTTATTATTTATCTATTATCTTATCTAGATAAAATTACAAATTATCTTTAACTAATTTATAAATATGATCTAGATAATAATTTTTGTAAAATTTAGAACCAATTTTTTCATTGGTAATTTTAATCGAACTCAAGTGTAATCAAACTGTAAAAGCACCTGGTACCGCTTATGCTTTAGAATATGTCATTTGTATTTTTTGTATTATCTATGAATTATCTACTAAGTATCTAGATAATAATTATTTATCTTTTATCTATTATCTAGATAATTTCTTATCTATTATCTTATCTAGATAAATGAAAAGTAAGTTATCTTTATTTTTATCTAGATACAAAATATTGTTATCTATTACAACACTGCTTACGACTCGATGATCCCGAAGAGAGATTCTGCAGCAAACAAGAGCATATAGGAGCAGTTCCACACACGTTTTACACTACTTTTTGTACAATTATTTTATATTTAATTATATTTTAATTAAATGATATGTATTGTATAACATTTCAAGTTCACACATTGAATTGGTTTGTGGTGAAATACGTGGTATGACAGCAACAGATAGGTAAGCGCGTACACGTACCAACGCCCAAATAAGCTGCCGGCAAAGGATTTTCATGCTTCATCAGTCTAAGCCTAATCAAGGGCAATCTGCATCAGAGTATCCACCAAAATTGATTGTCGGACTTAAGAAACCAAGAAAGGTAGATACTATGGGATATTCATTTTGTTCAGTTAAATCCAGGTAAACTTAAGATAACAAATAAATGTTCAACTGAATATTATAATTTTTTGCTAATTGTCACTACAGATAGTTATTCACATTTAGACTCAATTAAAATTTGTAAGAAGGGAAGAGAAAAAAAATCTACCAAAACTGAGTATGTTGGACTCAAGGAAGGAAGATAGTTGGTTCTTCATCTGATTCAGTTAAAACATAAGATAATTATTATCTACCAAAACTAAGTATATCTGACTGAAGGAAGGTACTGGGGTGGTTCATTTAGTTGAAATAAACTTAAGAAAATTAAGTGAAAAGCAATATTCTTTCGGTCATCACTGATGCAAGTTTTTTTAAATTATGTTATCGCATGCATCTTTTGATGTTTGCAAGAGGGTACTGAATTACTGAATACCAAAAATTTGTACATTGTAGTAATACTATTGTAAGAAATACAGGAACGTACTTTATAGTGCTCTATTACTGACTACTGCGACAACACCGGATATACTGACTACTCAACACTACAACTCCAGTTTGTATAGTAGTTCTAACAACAACATCTTACATAAACATCACTTATTTATAATACATTCTTTAAATATCTTATAATATTTTATTTGGTTATGGCTCAGCTCACCCATTTATAAACGTAGGTAAAAATGTAAAAAAATGTTTTGTCCTCCTCGGGATCTATATTGGAAAGTATGAATATCCACGGATTAGGGTACACTTTTTACCCCCTGGTAATTTTTCCCCTGCCATTTTTCCCCTGTCCCATTTTTCCCTTAGTTCATTTTTCCCCTGCCCAATTTTTCCCTGTCTTCCTCCATCCTTGTAACCTAAACTAACCTAACTTTTTAAAACTAGAAAATATTCTTGCCAAACATTTTTCTGAACTTAACCCATCATACTCTATCATACGGTAGAATTCAAATAAATATTATTTTCTGACAGGATTAAAAAAATGAATAATTATTTTTTAAAAATTTTTAGTAGTCGTGGGAAAAAATTAGGGAAATTAATAGTCAGGGGAAAAATGACCAGGGGGAAAAACAGCAGGGGAAAAGTGACCTTCAACCATATCCACGATCCAAGAATATAACAAGAGACAGTGCAGTGAGAACAATTATTTTAGTTTCGAATTAAGGTAGTACCAAACAAAATAATTATAACAAAGTAAATTGCATGCAAGTGGTATCTAGTTCAACGTTAACAACTGTTTATAATATCACTAAGTGGTTGGATCCCACTGTTATTAACAAGCACTCTGTTATTACGCTATTGAGATTAAATCTTGTTGGATTGAATGATTAATAGAAAAAATAATTCAAATTAAATGACTCTATGTGACTGTACGAATAACCCACAAAAATGTATGAAGCCGGGCCTTGTAGTAAAAAATAAAAATTCAACTCACGAGATGATTTTTAATCTTTTTCCATCTATTTGTATTTCACCTTGATAAGCATAATTTGTATTCTTCACAAAAAATTTGTTGAACTAGTTTGACATAGTTTTAACAATGTATAAATTTGTATTCTTACCATTGACTGAATATGAAGAGCACTATAAAAAACTAACAGTTTTTCTCTTTTTATAAATTCATATTTTACATTGTTGAGTGCTGTATAATTTCACTTAAAGTTGTTAGACCGTATTATTAAAAACTAATTAGCGAATTTTCTTATTCAGACACTATTGAAGTTATTAGTATGTTGGGAACTTTGCTAAACGTTTTGCAGTTTGATAATTATTGGTTCTAGTAAATTATAGATTATTATGCAAATAAGTATACAACTAATTAATATTCTGTTTTTTGTACTTTTTTTCGATGAAAAGTAATAATAGGTACCTACATAAATTTACCTTTAGATTTAGATCAATTTTTGTGTATCAAATAGGGATAGAGCATTGTTTGTTGCACGCGGTGAGAAATTTGTTTGCCAAGGGCAACAAAAAAAGCTCTATCCAACGAGGTGCACACAATTTTTTTTTTTTTACAATCATATAACGTCAATATAGGTAGCTAATTTTAAATCCTGGTTATCGATCATCAACCATGACAACGTTTATAAACAAAACAAAAAATTTCAACCAAAATGTTCAGAATCGTAGTGTGCGTCCAATTTGACACAATAAATTTTACAGTACCTTGTTACACTAGTGCGACAATTTTGTACATATCTTAACCAAAAATTGAATAACAATGTTCATATTGTACAACGATTGTAGACAAAATAATTTAATGCATATTATTATTTTATTATGTAGGTAGGTACCTATGATTTTGTTCTGCAAATACAAGGTATTATGTTGGTATAAAAATAAAACAGCGCAAATCAATAATTATTAACTAGTAAACAACGTCAATCATTTGTAAAATACACTAATGGCATAAAAATTTGTTGGTGCAATTAGCAAATTTCTATTCCACAAAAAATTAATTGAAGCTATAATTTAACAAATAGATGTTTAACTGAATATTATAATTTTTTGCTAATTGTCACTAGGTAAAACCTGAAACGGAAACGATAATTTATCGTTTACCATCCTTCGCGAAATCATCTGTGCACAAATAGATTTCGCGTCCGTTACTATTAGCAATGGCTGCGAAATTAAATTTCGTGGACTGAATTGTCAATGTCAAACATTTTTGACAGTTGTACTCAGAAAATTATGGATATGGAAAAAAATATTATGTATACGTCGTCTGTGAAATGTGTTTATTGTCCTCGGTAATTTGTATGAATTTTTCAACATTTTGAAAATCGTGTAGGTACAATTTTTTTTAATAAAAAAAAACAACTGTTGATCCTTTAAGAAGTATATAATCCTTATTGGAATGGAATTTTACCATTCTTGTATTGGCCGCAAAACACTAGCTATGTTAGTATATTTTATGTTGAATTTTAGGAGGTAGACGGGCCTCTTAATGGAATACAATGATATTTCATTAAATTTCAAAAAAAATTTTTGTATATCACAGGCAAAATGTTGACCTCGGCAGTAAACTACTTGCTTGTAGCTTAATGCTTCACTTTTTGTCCTAGATAGATATTCATAGGGGAACGTCACACATTTCAATTCATTTTTTAAAGGTGCATTTTTATGACGAAACATTTGCTTCGCATCAAACAACGCCAAAAAAAATTTGCAAAAAATCATTTTATTATTTAATTTTTTTTCATTTTTCAAAGCTGTATTTTTTTACTATTAAAAAAAATGGTTGCACCTATCCACTATCCAACCGCATTTACCTTTAAGTTCAGCTAGCTGTAATAAATAAATGGCACTAACAACAACCCACCAAACTTTGCACAAATCCATATTTCACTGCACTCAGTCAGTCACTCATAACTTCTCTACCCTGTCCGGTAGAGTCACGATCACGATCACGTTTACGATCACGAATCACGAAGCGAGAGTGACTCGGCTGACGCGCTCATGGCGGCCGGGCCAGTGATAGTGAATCTGGTGGCCGCCGATGCTGACTATGTCACTCGGTTGCACTAGGTCCCCACCTGGGGAAAGAAGAAAGAAAGACCAACACTTTCAGCTTCGAATTTACTGACTGAGTGGGAATTACTCTAGTGAGTCTGTGCGGGCAGAGAGGAAAGCGAAAATGTGTAAGGATTTCCTATTCTTATTTTCCAAAACCAATTCAAAAGAATATAATCGTATTTATCTTCCGGCATACCTGTAAATGAAGGTATTGGAATCATGCTAAAAATCGGGTAGTGTGTTTTTAGTGGATGAGCACGAATTAGAGTCCTTACAACTCATTTTTCATTGTTCATGTATGTGGGTGTGTGGTCAAGACCGGGGTGTAAGTCGCATAACTCAAATACGAATTACCCAAAAATATTTGGTATTTAACATTTGTATATAAATTGGAAAAGCTCATTAGATTTTGGTACAAATATCTTCATCGAAAGTGATATTTTTTGAAGATTGAAAAGGTTAATTGTTAAAATTGTATATAAATTTGGATAAATATAGTATTTATTTGTAATAAGAATAAGAGGAAAAGTTATTTGCAACTTACGTTATAAAAAATTTGTCTTTATCTGGTAGCATTAAAGAATTGCAGTAAAATTTAAAAAATAAATTTATCTATTAAAACGTTGAAATCTTGTATTCCATGTTCGGTTGATTTTTGTTTCTGCGTAAAAAATATTGACAGGTGAGACGGGTGACAAGTTGACATACTCACGCCATATAAGTCATAAGCGTCATAAGTAAGATATTATAATATGTACTAATTGAACGGAGGATGGCTCCATCACAGAAGAGTTTTCCTGTGAACGAATCTTTTGATTCATTTGATAAAAATTTCTGTTTGAATATTTTAGATTTTTATTTGTAAATTTTAAATGGGCACCGGATTGTAAGTATACAGTAATGTTTATAAGTCTAGATATGGCGGGAGGTTGTGTGCTGGCCACATCAGATTTTTTTGTTAAGATCTTATGAATTTGTCATAGGTAGGTATGGGTACAAGTTAGAAAGAATAATAAGTTACTTATTTAAACAGTTATTTATTTGAGTTTTTTTCTTTGTATCTTCAACATGAAATAATACGATTTATTATTTTTAAATATTAGAAGTCAGGTATTTACCAACTTAAAATTACCAATTACCAATTTTTTTAAAACTGTACTTATCTACTAACTTGTCCATTTCATTTAAATAGTACGAAAATTTGCTACTGAATTGTTCACTAAATTTGCATCTTAGTTGAGTCGTGTTGTTAATAATTTTGATTAATTTTTTCTATTTTCATATTGAAAAATGTCTGGAAATGATCGACCCGGCTCTGTGTGTGGGATTTATGGGCTGATGATGTGACCGTGACGGGTGATGAGAACAGAGAAGTAGGATTGTAGTCGTAAATTGTGTGATCGAATGATGTGTTTGAATTGTTAATAGTATTAGACTTTTATGGATTTGTTCAACGATGAACGTCATTGCATTGAATTCGTTTCCTGGGATACCTGCTGTCATATAAATAGTCAAATGGATGAGTTTCCTGTTTTGTGCAGTAGATGCTAGTCAAATTGAGAGGATAATGAAAATTCCTCAAATTCTTCAAGTAAATGAAATATATCTACACGAGCACATGTTTAATGTTTCCACATGGGGAAACAGTTTGTTGCTTTTTATTTATTGTACAAAAATTTTGTACTGCATCACTGCATGTAACTTTTAAACGATATATATGCTTGTAATTCAAAATTGCAAATCGAATTCTTAAATTTGATTAAATAATCCAAAATAATCTAAAATATTTGTACCTATCTAATTATTTATTATTATTTTTTAACAAGTTTTTTAAAATCATTATTCTTTAAATTGATAATGTAGTAAAATATTAAAATATTATTATACCTTTTAATACCGTGAGTTTTATTTAACGTGAAACATGGGATCTTTCATATCCATGGTTAAGAATTTGACAGCAATGTATTAGAGCGTTTCATTTAAAATAGAACATAACAAATGAAATATGTATGTATTTTTAATCATTTTAGATATGAAAAAAGTTGCAAGATTTATAAACATTTAATAGATCTTTTTTCAGAATACAATTTATAACAAATTCTTAAATACTTACACGAAATAAATCAGATAGGTACATGTCTGAGGCTAACATCTGCATTATACCAACGTATCATTTGCACCTTTTCTTCAATTGTATAATACCTTATTTTCAACAACACAACCCTAATTGACAGGTAATATTTACTTGATAATGACAGCCTATGTTCTATTTTAAATGAATCGCTCTAATACATTGCTGTCAAATTCGTAACCATGGATATTGAAAGATTCCATGTTTCACGTTAAATAAAACTCACGGTATAACAAGAATATTATGCGATTTATAATACTGAGGATGTTGCTAAGCGACGAGGTGAAACCGAGTCTCTTTGAACATCCAAGGTGGCTTAAATCGCATATATTCGCGTTATATTCAAAGCTTAATTAACGATAGCGATATTAAAACAAATCAACAATTTTATCTGTCAATCAGTTGACAGTTCGCATATTATTGAAGGTTTTGATGTTATTATGGTTGTATCTAACGTATTAAGTCCGTAACTAATGAATTATAAGTATCTAACTTATTATAAATAACTAACGTAGATAGTTGTTTATAATTATCAATAAATGTTGCATATTAAAAGGTAATTACAGTTGAAGAGACGATTAAGTACATTAATGAATATTTTAAATAGGTTAATACTCATGTTTGTAACTTTGTGTGGTACCTAACGTTACCTACCTAATGCAAAATAAATAAATAAGAATCGTTTACATAATAAAAAGTGCCGTGATAACTTCTCTGCTTAAAGAAATTAATGTAAATCTACAAATAGTGTTTATGATTATTTAAATACTCATTTTTAATTTTAACTATAGGCTGTCAAATTAAATTATGCGGTTTACAACCTGCTGCCCATAGCACTGCACAGTGCACAGTAATTCAGTTGATGCTGATGCATAGATCAAGTCTAGCAAATAACCTTCCATTTTGTATTAGTTTACAATATGATGTTAATGTTACTTGTTTCATAATTTTAATTACCTACTGCAGATAGAAGATAGAACTAATTTAATATACGTGATTCATCTAACACTTACATACCTACATTTTCTCTACATTTAAATAATAATCAGAATCGGCATTGTTAGGCTTATACAAGGTAAATAGATCGAGTTTCAATGAAAAAATCGATAAAAATGCTAATTTTCATTTCCTTTGTATCTTTCTTATATTTACGCATTAGATGACCAATGCATATTTTTCCTTGTACTTTTATAAGTGCATCATATTTCCGCTTCCCGCATTAATAAGCACTGTTGTTTATTTCAAAATAATTTACCAAGGATAACAATTTATTGACAAACAACCATGGATCAAAGGAATACCCTAGTTCTTAGTTCATATTACACGAAACAAAATATAATACACAGTGTGCATTTTAGTTTGTTTTTACCACTCGCTTTATATTCTAAAAAGCCCTGTTCGCACGGCGATCTTTGGAGATTCTACGAAGAGTCAAAGTCACGGCAAAGAAGAAGTTTTTTTTCTTTCTAGTGAGAATTTTTTATTGAATCTTCAATGAGTCTTGGAATTTATAATTTATTGATTGCTTCAAAACCACGTAATTATCACTAGAAAGAAAAAAACTTCTTCTTTGCCGTGACTTTGACTCTCCGTAGAATCTCCAAAGATCGCTGTGCGAAAAGGCCTTAGGGAGGTATTGGACGGGTTAAAATTTTCTAGTATGAGTTTTTAGTGAATAAGCACGTTTTAGGGTCCCTAGAATACGAATTTAACTTTTTCTATATAATACCGTTGTGCGCGTGTGTGTGTATGTGCGTGTGTCCGTATGTTAAAATTTATTCGTTGACGATAGCTAAAAAATATCAAACATTTAACAACCAAATTTTATATTTAAGATTTTAATATGAATCTTAAGAGCTCATTAAATTTTGGCACCAATCCACAAACCGGAAGTAGTACTTTGCTTAAATATTTCAATAAATAATTAATTTATCACATTCTATTTTAAATGAAAGATTATATTTTGTCATACATAATTAGTATTTCACATTTTTTTATTTATTTTGACAGTGTTAGTGACAATAGTGACAGATTGTTAATATTCTTCTTCTGCAGTTTACATAAAATATCTATAGTATAGTAAAAAGAATAGATAGAGTATGGCGGGCGGTTTTGTGCTGGCCACATCAGATTTTTTTATTACAAGTTAGCCTATCTATATTGTAACTTTTCAGATTTCATTAGATAACATTTTTATGACGTGTACCATAGCTGTTGAATTTAAGAAAAAAGGAAACAATTCACTTGAAAATTAGTATTCGTGTGTCCTTATTACGTGATGAATACGTGTTAGAATTTCACAAGTCTCGAAATAAACAAATATTGTATTTTACTTTACTTTACAATTTAAATTACCTTCATTCGTGAGTCTTCCATAGAAATTAACATTGTTCTTTGAACTTGCAAAACAATTTAATTATCATGTTTTTATAAAACAATAGCTTCTAAAAATCAACACGGAATGCTTATCGTAATACACCAAAATGTACTTAATTATGTGTATGTGAAGAACGCAATATGTGAATCTGACATGACACAATATGATGCAGCAAGTGTTACAAGGATAGGTCAGTTGAATTTGGGGAACTGAGTCTATTAACGAGAATCTCTTAGTAGTTATTTTTTTTGAAAATTCTTTAGTATTAATCATAGAAACTAATTTCTATTATAAAAGCGACAAAAGACACAACATATTTTATATAAAACGAATTTTTTGTGAGGTTTGTGGGGCGAAATTGCAATTGCATTTGCATTAATTCTGTCCGGAAATTTTTTTAAGTGCTTTCCAACAACATCTTAATTAGATCGAGTGGTACATGAGAGCTAATTACGTAGTTGGAATGCAGGATAAAAAATTTCCTGGACATGAATGAATGCATGAGTGCATATTCGGTAAGAAAATCACAATGACACCGCCGCTCTATTTTTGAATTCTTTTTAACTTGAAACTTGAAATATTTACTAAATTTGTATTTAACATTAATCAATATGTATTATTTACCTTATTATTTCTTTGTTTATACTCAAAATAACAATTTAACCAATTTAATGTCAAAGTGACAGCTGACGGTAAAATTTCCGCTTATTAACTTCAGTTAAGTTACTCAAGCTACTAACAAAAAATTTTCATATATAATACCACTAGTGTTCCAAGTTATGTCGACAATTTTTGTTGCTGTATCACGAATGGTTATTACGCTTGATTGAAAATTGCACGAGTGCGTAGCACGAGTGCTATTTTCTCAAGCGTAATAATCATGAGTGATGCAGCCACAAAAATTGTCTACATAACTTGGAACACGAATGGTATTCGGAGGACAATTCACCGAATAAAAATGTATTCTTTCTTTATGAAAATGATTTATAAATAGCTTCACTTCCATTACAACAGTTATAACAATAGGATTTTGATTAATAAAGATATATTCAATTGTTTAAAATTGTCGATTGGATCACTAGTGAAAATTGTCGAAAAGTTATGTCGCTGCGAGCACTAGTGATAAATTGTCGAAAAAATTCGTTTCGATTGGTGGAAAATTTATAAATCCTCAAAATTGATTGGTCCATTTTTGACAGATGACACATGAGTTGAATTGTCGACAAAATTTTTATATAACCATGGTTACTATTATTGTAATCAATTCATCCATTGGCTGTTATTTTTGCGATTTTCAAAATAATATCATGAGGAGTGGTATCTTAGGAGATTCTTTTATATCTATGACAGATGTTCAATTAAAAAATCTGACGTGGACACCACATGACTTCCTTGTACGCCTTGTGTGTTCATACTTTTCTTAATAACTAAAATGTAGAATAATATAAAAAATTCTTTTAACTTATTATACTAGTATACTCACAAATATATTTTAGTCATTTTATTTAAACTGCAGAAGAAGATATAAAGCATATTTTACTATTGTCACTGTCATGTCATAATCATTTAAATTTTACGTATAGTAACAAATGTTAATCGATCATGGACTACAAGATAAAGAAATACGAAATTAAAAATATATACTTTAATTATTCCTAAATGATACCAGATACAAAAATATTTATAAAATACCGATTTTAGGTAATAATCACATAATCTTTCATTTAAAATTAAAAAATTTGTCTTCAAATTAAATATTTATCGAAATATTTAAGAAAAGTACTACTTCCGGTTTGTAGATTGAAACCAAAAATAGGAGGTGCACAACTAGATGCTATAACAGTCCTAAATACAAAATTTCAACTTTCTACGTCTAACCGTATTTGAGTTATGCGACACACATACGTCCGTACGTACGCACGTACGTACGCACGTACGCACGTACGTACAGACGTCACGACGAAACTAGTCATAATGGATTCAGAAAAGGTCAAAACGGATATTTCCATCAAAATCTGAAAACCGAAATTTTTCGCGATTACAATACTTCCTTATTACTCCGTACAAGGAAGTAAAAAAGTCAGAAATAAATTTTAACTATATATGGCACTACCTATAATGAAGAAATGGTTTATTAAAAGGCATCAGTTAAGAATAATTAAATATATATGGAAAAAGCTTAGTTAACATGTTTACAACGGTTCATTGAGTGAGAGCTAGTAGTTCTCGTAACAGCTGCTTATTGTTATTGGAGAGCAGAGAGCAGCTCTTTTGAGAACGGTTTACACGTTTGTAATCCAATGTTGCAACTGATCCAATTTCAATCTTCACTGTAAATGTAATTACCATATCGATATTATAGTTGCATTTCGACATATTGAAATTACTACTTTGTATTTCTATGAGTGAAGATGAAAGATAACAGTGCATTATTTAATTTACCCTTTAGATCTGCTCGTAGTAGAGTAATATTTGTTAATTTGCTGTCAACAATTCAATTGTTGAAATTGGTTCCTGAGGTTTGGCACGAAAGCTTTATTCGTCATTGTCAAGTTTTATCAATTTAATATCATCCAATTCTTCAAAAAGAGTAAAAACCTTTCTGGGATTTAAAAAAAATAACACAAACATTATACTTATTTAAAAAAATTGTAACAAGGAATTTAAAAAATGTTTAGTCTAGAAAACAAGTATGTTACATAAAAATAATTAATATTATCTTTAGCACATCACTGAGAAGAAAAACCGAGTAATACTTATAGACCGGGAGCTCATGACAGGTGATGGTCTCCGATTTCATACAGCATGCCTTTTGGAGGATATATAGAATATTGACCCAATATGACAACAAAGTATCAATCACTTGCACGCTTTCCGGTCATATGGAAAATTGCACAAAAATTTATCAAAAGAAACTTATGGTGGGATTCTGGGCATTATCTTAAAATTCTATAAACTTATAGATCTATAAGTTATGGAAAATCCGTAACTGACATCCTTATAGGTTTCGCTAAAATGGTATTCAGACTGCATGTCTATAACTTTTGACATCTGTAAATTTCTCTTATAGAATCTTAAAAACAGTATTACCAATAGTTCCATACTATTATTTTTGTAATATGTAAAAATAATGAATTAATTGTTGTACCTTGCTTTTCTTGAAAAGAAATAATATTTTAGTATAAAAATAAAGACACACTTAACAAAATTTGCAGCAAAACATGCAAAATCGTATGAAATATTTTCTTGTTATTTCTATTTTGTTATTAATTTTGAAGAAGGCCATTGTCACATTGACGCGACAAATGATTATAAAAATTTGACACAATGAAATACACATGACACGTGCTGATAAAATTTGAGAATATATTTCGAAAATATGAGGTAAAACATAATATGCTACATAATTAAATATTTTTTTAGAGAAGAATTAAAAATATAGCAAACAAAATAATAAATTAATTAATCTTATTTACAGTTAAAGGAAAATAAAAATTATAATTAAAGTTTTCAAGCCTATACTACACACTCGAAGACAAATATACCTAGAGAATAAATTAAATGCAATAGGGGATGGTGCAAGAACCTTGTAAACTACTACTACTGATATTTTATCACATATTTTAATTAATCAAACTACGAGTATGTTTAAAATAATCATTATCATTCATATTGAATGAATTCAGATGAACTCCTTAATTATTGTACTGTGATATTTCCAATCGATTTCCAATCATGATGACATTTTTATAAACTATGAAACAAATTTTAAAGAAAATATAACATATTCTATACACTATACTTGTCTGCAATAATGTTCTTCTGATAATTGGTTTGAAATTGTAAAATTTGCTAGTTATGATTCATTTTTCAATATTTTAGACAAATGTCAATATTTTCATAACGTACTTATGGTGAGTCAGTAGCTGTCTATAAATTTATAGAAATCTATAAGACATTTATGGAAATCTGTAAGCTATAGTTTTGCCCAGAATAGCATTTTTTAAGATCGGTCTATAAGTTACTATAGATACGCTTATAGAAGTTATAGAACTGCCTAGAATCCCAATATTAAACACATTTAGGCCTAGTTGTACAATTCAAGTTTAGTGTCAGCTTAAACATAAACTCAAGCTTAGTTAAACGGAGTTTTCTCAGCCAATCTCCAGCGTTAAAATAAAACAGCTAACCAATGAGAAGCCACAATACAACAGGAAAACTTCGTAACCATGGTTTTAAATTAACTTTGTTTAAGCTGAGATTGAACAACCGGCCCTTAAAGTCTTAAAAATTACGCTTTGCGCAAATTCTTGTAAAAATAAAAAAAATCTTGTATAAATAATTGGCGTACGGCTCTGAACCCAAATATTTTTCGCCTGCGACGCCATTTTCTCTTCCCGATGTCTGTACAATTGGGGCCAATTTCTTTAAAGCCCGGCAAAATTTAAGTTCCAGTCAGCCCCTGCTCATATTCTCGGACGAGATAAAATCATATAATATATTACTTAAAGTGAGAATTGTTATAAATTTTAAATTTGTTCATTTAGGTCTGACACGTTATTTTTAAGAAACCTTAATCAAAGAATGAAATATGATTGAGTATAAGAACACAATATTTAATTAATTAATAATAATACTAGGCTTTTTATCTATTTGTGTTTTTATCCTTTGTGCATTTAAAAATGAAATAATCCTACAGCATAGGAGTTTTATCTAGATATATGCACTTTGTATAATCAGATTATCCTCAACAGAATTTATTTTTTAAATTTAAAATAATAACAAATACACACTCCCACTTTAAATTCAAATGCTATTCTAAAAATCTATACACACGAGAAGAGAGTGAATAATTTATGAACGTTGTTAAATTTAAAAAACTAGGTTACTGCACATAATCTGTAAAGATTTAATATTAAATAATTAAAGAATCAAATAATTAAAAAATTTATTTATTCATAAAGCTGTTCCAACATAAAATATTTCATTCTAAATGACATGATGCCATGAAATGTTAATATCCTATTATTAATTTCGTCGAGTTCAAAATTATTTTAGAATAATTTGACATGAATGTATATTAATACTAAATACGAGTGAATGCCGGGCGGCCTAAAACCACTCCGCCTAAAACCCACTCCGCCTAAAACCCACCCGCCTAAAACCTACTCCGCCTAAAACCCACTCCGCCAAAAACCCACTCCGCTAAAAACCCACTCCACCTAAAACCCAGCCGCCTAAAACCCACCTGCCTAAAACCCACCCGTCTAAAACCCACTCCGCCTAAAACCCACTCCACCTAAAATCCACAACGTCTAATATTACCCCCACCACAATAGAAGTTGACTACGACAAACCACGCCGCCTAATGCCTCGTTTTCATGTATCCGGAATCCGCAGATTTCTTGCGGAATAAAATGGCCGCCATGAATTCCATCTCCATATTCAACATAAATAAACATATATTTGAAGTTATAACAACTGACAGTTTAAACGTCAAAACTTGCGGAGCTTGCGGAGTTCCGCAGAAAGTTAAAAATAATTTAACTACTGACGAAATTCGTGGCGGCCATTTTATTCCGCAAGAAATCTGCGGATTCCGGATACATGAAAACGAGGCATAATACCACAACGTAGTGTGGAAAGGGGAAGAGACGGAATTAGAAAAAAAGTAATATCGAGAGTATTTTAGGAATTCAAAAAATAGGTAGACCAGCCCCTTAAGGCCGGAATGTAGCTGTCCACGATTTCGTTGAGAAAAAGGAGAGATATATACAGATTTAGTGTGTCGAACAAAGGCAGCAATAGCGAACGCGCTCTAAAAGTGGCATCGTATTTGTATGATATTGTATTTATAAGACAAAAGAAATAATCAAATGCGTTATTTATATACTGTATAACATGTTACCTACAGTGCGACGCATGAATTTTAATAGATTTTGTATTTAAAATGCCCTAAATTAAACATGTAAAAGTAGTATTTTTCTCTTTATTTGGCATTTTTTTAAAACAATACTATGAAAAAATTTGGAAAAATCGATGCGTCGCACTGTAGAATGAATATTAAATATTGTCGTAAAGAAATTTCAATGATCTTACGTTCGTATTAGATTCAATATTATACAAACCGTAGAGCACTGTTTTACCTCTTTCTCATACAGCTACATTCCCGCCTTAAGTTTAAGTATATTGAAATAACTTTTTGATGTGTAAAATCAGAATCAGTCACCAAATTTTGGACTTCTGCTTTATAAGCACATTGTATAGTATCCAATTTGTTGATTGGCATATTGCTACATTTCTGTCCTCGTCTGTAACTACCACCTCTTTAGCAGTAGCAGTTCACAGGTTCATTTAAGATAATTGAAACAAATTATTGTTTTGATCTTCATTGCTCAATATTTCCCAATCCCTCGTAACGACATCTGTAATTATTATTACTAGGCTAATAATTAACGAAATATTTCACGATTGATTGCAATTTATAATGATGCTCTTGCCTAATTAAACCAAACACAAATGTTTCATTTCTCGAAAAAATTTCACTTTTTCTTTCATTGAATTATATTTCCTTAAAATTGTCAACGTTGAGATTTCTTTTTTATTATTGATTCCGTGCGTAACATGTTATATAAACCGGATAATAGAATAATAAATATGTAAACAAAAGCTTGGAAACGGAAGGAAATTGAAATTGTTTTATTAGGATAGACTTTCATTTGTTGAATGAGAAGAACAGTTGCGAGTGCGAGTGTGGTAGTGCGTAGAACGAGCAAGAGCGGTGATCTTGACTCTTAGCGACCATGCAGATTTCGATTTCTGTGCGTGAGGTTAGTATGTGGGATAGCGGCATTGGCATTAGTTGGGGACAGTGATTCACAAACTTTTTACCTTCCGCTTACCTGTAAAGGAAGGTATTGGAATCATGCAAAAAATCGGGTGGTGGATTTTTAGTGGATGAGCACGAATTAGGGTCCTTACAACTCATTTTTGATAGTTTCACGATGATATCTGTGTGTATGTGTGTGTGTATGTGTGTGTGTGTGTGTGTGTGTGTGTGTGTGTGTGTGTGTGTGTGTGGTCAAGGGGTGTTAGTCGCATAACTCAAATACGAATTACCCGAAAATTTTGATATTTGGTATTTAACATTTGTATATAAATTGGAAGAGCTCCCTAGATTTTGATACAAATATCTTCATAGGAAGTGATATTTTTTGAAGATTGAAAAGGTTAATTGTCAAAATTGTATATAAATTTGGAAAAATATAGTATTTATTTGTAATTAGAATAAGAGGAAAAGTTATTTGCAACTTACGTTATAAAAAAATTGTCTTTATCTGGTAGCATTAAAGAACTGCAGTAAAATTAAAAAAATAAATTTATCAAATAAAACGTTGATATCTTGTAATCCATGATCGGTTGATTTTTGTTTCTGCGTAAAAAATATTGACGGGTGACAAGTTGGCATACTAGCGCTATATAAGTCCTAAGTAAGATATTAAATGTAGTAATTGAACGGAGGATGGCTTCAACACAGCAGAGTTTTCCTGTGAATGAATCTTTTTATTCAGGTGATGCAAATTTCTGTGTTTGAATATTTTAGATTTTTATTTGTATATTTTAAATGGGCACCGGATTGTACGTATACATTTCTGTTTAAAGTCTAGATATGGCGGAAGGTTTTGTGATGGCCACGTCAGATTTTTACTTTTACTTTTCACACAGACGTTGTGTTCACTTGTCGAAGTTTAGGCAAATGTTGATTTGTCCGATATTCGTTCCAGTTCGTCCACATTGACGAATCATTCATAGAGACGACGTGTGTTAATCTTTAACACTTAAGATGGAGTCGACGGCGTGATTACCGACATTTGCAGTTTTGCAAATATTTCGGTTGGAAAGTAAAATCAACTACTGCAACTCATTCATTACATTTTCTCACTTTCAAAACATCTTTTGAACCTGGGCAGGTTAAAATTTGTAAAGTATTGTGGGCACTGGGAATGCGTTTGCGAGGTACTCTCGCTACGTCCACAATTGGATATACAAAATAATTTTGTTTATTGCAATACATTCTCCCATGACTAAAGAATCTAATGAATCAATCTGGAATGATTATGTAATCTTATGTTGACCATAATTGAAAACACCCTAACTCCGTGGCAGCAGGAGCAGACCTTCGACATCACCTTAATTTAAAATTAAAAAAATTATAAAACATTGCTAGTGTTATAAATTACCATTATAATTACATAGAGAAAAATTCATCTATTGAATAGAAGATATTGTTCTTAAGAAATTGTTTAATTTTGTTTTTAAATATGTTAAAACTACTTGCTTCTTTAATTTCACAAGGCAGATTGTTATATACTTCCAGACCAACTCTGCAAGGTGCTAGGTGCTTTGGTAGTCTTCAACACAAGGGGATACACAAATTAGGTTGAACCTTCCAACCTTCGCTTGAACAGAACGAAATCCACAATTCAATAATACCATTTATGAGTCCCCCACATTCTATTTTTCTAGATTTGACTTTTCCTGTGTTTGCATTTATGTCGAATGTAAAATTCTAGGTTTAAGGCCCATCTCTTGCTACCAAAAAATGAAAAGCAAAAAAGCATGTTACAATAAATCATTTTGAGACTTTGTATGTATTTATAGGTGTGCTTACATGGCTATAGAACGAAATTTACAAAAAACCTTCACGTATTTTGTTAAATAATTTCTAAAAATTACAAAAAATACGAGTTTTACATATATTTTTACAGTCAATGGGTTAACTGTTTAAAAAAATCTCTATATACCCGTCTTCCGATTAATGTATATTATCGATTTCAAAAGAAATTTTTATTTTTGTGCATTAATCAACGTATAATATGGATTAGCTCCAAGTTTTGCTAATTGATATCACAGCAATTAATAATTTGCATTTATTGATTCATTAATGAGTCATGATCCTTCATGTTAAATTTCAATTTGAAATTTTTTATAATACAGCCAGAATCGTTCAAATTGTTAATCTTCTGGATTTACAAGTGTAGCGCCTTAAGTTTTCCTGTGAATTAATCATTAATGCAGGAATTTTAATACTTACTAATTTTCTAGATTTGCAATGCACCTTCAGTTGTTGCATTTTCTTGTGTATGAATATTCAATATATTTATTTTATAGTGTTATAAATGCTATAGTTTTGGTATCACTGCACACAAAGTTAGAGAGAGTAAAAGAGGAGCGTACAGCATGCGTGTGAAAGCACATGAGATGTGATGTGCTGTACGGACCTGCAACACAACAAATCGACCTGCTGACCGGTCGACCGCGACCGACTTCTGCTGGAGATAGAGTCAAAGTTTTCACTGTTTTTATACCTAACAATAGCTGTATTCCATTTGCCATATCTTACCTACACTTTTGAATCAGTTTCATTTTCGTTCCGGCAATATACCCGGCTATATAACATACGCACCTGTAAATTATGATTCAATAAAAAAAATAGTGGTTTTCTAATATTAAATAATAAATTATTACGGTAGTAAGTATGCTTTTCTTATTTTTTTGTTAATTAATAAGTTAATGCTGCCGTCAATAATTGTATTTCAACGCAAATACATATACAGGGTGTTTCTATACCTCTCCACGAAACTTTAAAAGGTTATATAATTTGATACACTGATAACAGATTTTTTTTCAAAATTCGCTAAATAAAGGTAGTGAAAATTATAGTTCCATTGGTTTGAACGTCCATTTAACTGTTTATTTATTATGTAATTTATAAAATCAAATTATAAATACTATCAAACTACCTACAAATAGTCACTTCTTATAAATAACTTGTAGCTTACAGTTTCTCGTAAACGAATTATAAAATATTTACCTACAGTAGTGGCAGTTTTCTTCGCTGTAAGTTCTGAATGCTACAATTTTATGTGTTTAATAGTAAAACAAACTATATTATTCTTGTGTTTTATTTATTGATTCTATTGGTGTGTCTTGTCGAAATAATTTTGTAAAATGTGTTGGAAAGTAGCAAAATAGAAATGTTATGGAATGAGATAAGGAATTTTGTTAGATTAATGAAACAAATCATCTGTCAATCAACTGAAGATTGTAAAATGAACCCCTGCCTCGAACATTTTTTACGTGCGGCATTAAAACATATGTAAAAGGGGGTCCAAACCACCTGTAAATCCCCCCCCCCATAAATACGTCGCCATCATCAATTTAACTCGGACTCTTAATTAAATTATTTTTTGCACTTCCGGGACTAAAACTCTTCTTTAGTCTTTATTTTTAGGGACTAAGGGTCTTAATTTGATCCCAAGGGATTATTTTTCATATTTAATCCCGTTGTCAAGAAATTGAATTAATTATTCCCGTTGTCAAGTAAATACGTGCTATTTGGTACAGAGTATCTATGGTAACAATATAAATATTTGTCATAAAATTTACTGTCAAAATTGCAAAATGTGTATTCTTTTAAACTATTTTGCATTCATTTGAGGATGAAGTGCAAAAAATAGCGTATATACCACAGGACGAAAGTATCTTTAATCCCTCAGGTGATTATTTCCCTCACCTTCGGCTCGTGAAATAAACTTCACCCTCAGGATTAAATCATGCACTTTAGTCCCTCAATATATAATATACTATTAATCGTAGCATCAACTGTTATTACCTTTTAATATGCAACATTTATTGATAAAATTATCAACAACATAATACATTAGTTAGGTACTTGTAATACTTTAGAGTTTTTAGATACTTATAATTGATTAGTTACGGACTTAATACGTTAGATACAACCATACTTACATTAAAATCTTCCATAATATGTGAACAGTCAACTAATTGACAGATAAAATTGTTGATTTGTTTAAATATCGCTGTCGGTGATAATACGATTAAGCTTTGAATATAACGCGAATATATGCGATTTAAGCCCCCTTGGATGTTCAAAGGGACTCGGTTTCGCCTCGTCGTTTATCAACATTAATATTAATAGCTATAAAAATTCTGGATTTTATACGTTTATGGTGATAAAAGTATCTATACTTCTATTCTAAAAGCTGCAGAATTGGACTAAAACATCTTTTAAAAAATTTACTTTTATACATAGATGGTTTCATTTAAAATATACATACTTATCTACCTACGCATCTTGGCGTCTTGTTGCGTAGGTATTGGTACTTTCCATACAATTTTTAGTTGTTTTGGAATTCACATTCATTGTAAACATTTCGAGGAAAACTGTAAAGAAGATGATTGGAAACATTGATCTGTTAGAAATTCTATAACATAAACAAACCTATAATATATGTCTACTATAAATATTGAAACTAGTACGTTTATATTTCAATTTATTATCAACGGAGAAAATTTGTCAATAAAAATTTATGCTCTTTTATTCAAATATATTGCATAGGTATTGTAACATTTATGTCCATTAATAATTCACTTTTATCTTCTTTCTTCTGAGACAAGAGTGAAATTTACTAATAAAAATATATTCACTAGCAGTCAGAAGCCTCTTAATTGATAATAGTATTTGTTAATAAAAAGGAAAGTTTAAAGAATAAAATTAAATTATATGGGATACAAAAACGATATAATTTGATGTTGGTATAGTTAATATAAATCTGTTAGGAGTCAATGACATTTGACTAATAGCTATTAAAATAACAAGAATATTATGCGATTTATAATACCGAGGATGTTGCTAAGTGACGAGGTGAAACCGAGTCTCTTTGAACATCCAAGGGGGCTTAAATCGCATATATTCGCGTTATATTCAATGCTTAATCGTATCATCAACGACAGCGATGTTAAAACAAATCAACAATTTTATCTGTCAATTAGTTGACAGTTTGCATATTATGAAAGGATTTGATGTTATTATGGTTGTATCGAACGTATTAAGTTCGTAACTAATGAATTATAAGTATGTATCTAAGGTATTTATAAGTAAGTAATGTAATGTTGTTTATAATTATCAATAAAAGGTTGATGATAGGATTAAATATTTCAAACACTTGATTTTGTTTTAAATAAAGGTAACATTTCATAACAAAATTGAAAATTGAAATTAAGGACGCTTCATGCTTAAATAATTAGTTGGATTCAACAAGGGCTATATAGATTTTTTAAGCTGGCACAAAAGTAATCACCCTATTTACTAAGGCTATAACTTTGTAAATAAAAATAATTAGTTATATTTGTTGATTATGTATATTTAACCGAGTATTTTTTTTTACAGTGGCCGTCGCCACAGTTGATGCAAATTTGGGCTCGTTTTACAGCATTTTTCAAGAATAGTCTCAATATTTCTCTACATCGTGTCGGATGCTTTCTTTAAGGCCGCCCAGAGTCACACTCATAAATTTTTTTCGGGGGTGTTAAAATTTTTTGGGTTCAAGGTCAACGGCTGTTTCATTTAAAGTTAAATTTTTCCATATAGGCTAAATTACGTATATTTTACCACCTTTCACGAGTACAAATTAATATAAATCACAAATTAAAAAAATAAATGAAATGAAAATTGGGAAATTTTGTTATCTGTAATTTGTCAGCCAACAATTTCTTATACTTTGAAAGAACAAACTCTCTCAAGTGGTGCGATCGCCCCATCGTCCTACCCTGGTATGTGAATATTGTAATCATTACATTAATTAATTTAGGGAGGGGGATGTTTTTTTTAACATCCATTATGATGCAGATGTAATAAATAAATATAAAAGCTTAAAAATAAAACATAATTAAATAAATGCTTATGAGTAGATAGGTTAGGAGTAAAATTACTTGCTTTTGGCGCATTATACTACATAAAATGTTTTTAGGGATGAAACAGTCGGCAATTGTAATACGTGCTCAATTTCTGACGATTTCATCTTTATAAACTACTTCATCTGGACACGAAGCACTACACTACAAAATAAAATATTTTTATGTATATATGTGTAACATAGTCCTATATCATGGTAAATTTTACTTTAAATGTACTTTAATAATAGGAAATATTTTTGTATCTCTCTTTCCCATTATTTAGTACCTAGGTACCTATCCTACAAATTGTTAGTATATTATGAATAAAGCAGAAACTACGACACCTGTAGTTGAACTTGTAATTTTTTTACAGTGTCTTCTATTGTTCTATTACTGTTTTGTACAAGATTTTTATTTTAATATTGCATGTTACAACAACATTTAATTCGAAGTGTTCCACACCACCGAAAACCACAGCGTATAAAAACCATACCTCCTAATAACCACACGTCCGAAAAACCACAGCGTATAAAAGTTCCCCCACCACAATGTCCACAGCGTATAATTTACTCCTACTTAACTTAAGTTCTGTTGGAGTCAATTAGGGTTTTGTTAGTATTGATTAGTTTATGTCAAAAAAACGGAGTTCTGTTGGACTCAATTAGGGTTTTGTTAGTATTGATTAGTTTATGTCAAAAAAACGGAGTTATATTGGACTCAATTAGGGTTTTGTTAGTATTGATTAGTTTATGTCAAAAAAACGGAGTTCTATTGGACTCAATTAGGGTTTTGTTAGTATTGATTAGTTTATTTAAAAAAGTTCTGTTGAACTCAATTAGGGTTTTGTTAGTATTGATTAGTTTATTTAAAAAAAACGGAGTTCTGTTCGACTCAATTAGGGTTTTGTTAGTATTGATTAGTTTATTTTAAAAAACAGAGATCTGTTGGATTCAATTAGGGTTTTGTTAGTATTGATTAGTTTGGGTACAAATGTGCAAATCGAAGTGTGAAAATTGGTATATGGGTAGCTGGACATTGTGGTGGGGGAACTTTTATACGCTGTGGTTTTTCGGACGTGTGGTTATTAGGTGGTATGGTTTTTATACGCTGTGGTTTTCGGTGGGGTGGCATTTACTCATTTAATTCACACAGGTATTCGAATCTTGAACTATTTTAATTTATTATAACTTATACTCATACCCGACTCTTTCAAAACTAAGACAATGATTTCCCCTCTTAAAAAAAACAACGCAGCATTCAATAAAAAACACTTATCATAATCTTGAAAGAAAAGCATGTCCATTGTTTAATTGTAATTGTAATATGATATATGATAATGTAACAATACTTTTGACATTATGTATGATTTTTATACATAATTCCAAAATTACATATTACGTGAACAGATTACTTATCGTCTAATTTATTATTATCCTGTCAAGTTTATTACAATCATTACACAATACAACAAATAATTACACAGAACACGAGCACAACAAGTCATAAAATCACAAGATTCAATCTGGCTGTTTTGTATTCTGTAATCAGTAAGTCACAGAGTTTGATTTTCAAAAGCGGAGAGTTTCACATTTTCGGAAACACACAAAGAGTCACTTCCGAAAGAGACAGTCACAGTGCGCAACATTTCTACGTGGCCAGATGGCTAATTGGTGAAATTTCGCGCATTAACTGCCGCTGCGCGCTGCCCTTATGCTGCGATCTTGCGTTATGTTTTATGTTGGAGTATTGTTTGTGATATTGTGGCGCTATATGGCAATTAACGCATAAAAATAAAGAGAATTAGAGAATGAGATGAAGGACGAGAAGTTGACTGTCGCTAGATTTTTTAATTAAATCATTTGAAATGTTGTTGCATAATGAGACATGAATCTATGTAGTGATGCCGTGAGACGAGACGAGACGAGAAATAGTCAATTCTCGTCTCATCACAAATTTTCGAGACGAGAATTTTTAGTATTCTCGTCTCGGTCATTTTTCAGCTGTTCATTTCTCGTCTCAAGGAAATCGATTCTCGTCTCGTCTCAAATTAAAAAATTAGAGCAACGTAACGATTTTTACAAGAATTATTAGATTTCACGTCATGCCCATGTCACACATGTAATACTTGTACAGAGTGATCGGAGTGATCAAAACAAACTGACAGTCACGTGACCCGCAATTTTCTTAAATGCTATTAAAACGAGACTTCTAGGAAGAAAAGTTTGATTTCCAAGTTCATGGGTGTGCGACTTAGGATAATAAAGATTTTTAATTTTATTAAACTCAACAATATTTTCTAAATGAATAATTAAATAAGTTACAATAGCCAATAATTAGTGATGACCACCGAAAACCGCCAATATTTAAAAATAAAACTTGTGTGCAGCACGCCATCTGTCGGTAGTAGTGAGTAGAAAAAACATCGTAACCTCAAATTTAATGATCTGACTACAAGACTACAACTACAAATTGAATGTATTTGATTATAGTTTTATTCGTTACAAAAAACATTGTACAAACCACTTGCGGGAAGACACCATCCCAGCATTCGCGTAAATGAAACCCTCGCTTCGCTCGTATTTCAAAAAACCGCTCATGTGGGATCAAAATCTTCCCGCATTTGGTTCGTAAATAACTATTCACTATTCTTGATTGTTCTTTTAATAATGTAGCTCCCGATGATGACGTATGTGACGTCGAAACTAGTCGACTGAGAAATAAAATATTGTTGAGTGCATCCCAGTAATTTTTCTTCATTCTTGATTAAAAAAAGATATTTTTAAGTAAAAATTTCGAGAATTCTCGAGTTCTCGAGGGTATTTCTCGTCTCAAAATTATGAATTCTCGTCTCACCCCGAAAATCCGAGACGAGAAATTTACTGATTCTCGTCTCGTAATTTCGAGACGAGACGAGAATGAGACGAGAAATTTCTCGTCTCGGCGGCATCACTAAATCTATGTTAATAAGTACCTATACTACAGCTTTATTGCTGTAATTCATATCTATTCTTGTTTTAAAAGTGGGTAATGCCATAAAAAGTGAATGAATTAGAAGAGTTTTTGCAACATAAAAAAGTTACCTACCATTAAGCCGGGGCCAGACATGCGGCATTCGGCGAATCCCGAACGTTCGTGATTTGCCGGTGTTTGCCTTTGTGTTTACACATGCGACATTCGGCGAATAACGAGCAAAAATATGGGAAAAGGCCGAACGTGTGCCTAGTTGAACATTCAATTGCAAAACAAACATTTTTTCATTTTTTCGAATCCATGTCAAGGGACAAAATGGCTTTATTTCTTTCATTTATTTATACAAAATATAGGACTATAAGAATTTAACGAGATTATAAACCTTTTGTAAAATCAAACACACAAATTAATAACAACAATAATAGATAATCGATTAAGGCCGTGTGGGAATCTAGACCTTTTAAAAATTGTTTATAGAAATATTTGTATTTATAATAAGAAAAATTGCTAACGACGAATAAGTTTAATAACTCGCTACTGAGCAGGAACTAAAGTAAGTGATTCGACAGTTCGCTGTTCGCCGAATCCTGAATGTGTGATCGGTTGCTCGAACCCCATCTAGGAGAACGTTCGCCCACTTTGATGTGTGCTAATTTAACGACTCTGAACGAAATGAGGCGAACAGTTCGCCGAACGATTCGTCAAATCACGAATTTCCCGTACACACCGAGCGAAGTTCAGCGAACAGGTGTTCGGAATTCGCCGAATGCCCCATGTCGGTCCCCGGCTTTATATTATAACATTTAAAAAAATATAAAAATACCTACCTATTTGAGATTATTACTTACGGTAATTGCATAACTTCTAATTGGTTTTCGGTGTACAGTAGGTATTATTGCTTCAATAAACAAAGAATTAAATTATGTGCTATCTGAATAAATAAATAAAACTCCTTTTACACTTTATAACACAAAAAATTGAACTAAAAATGGATCAACGCCAGTCGTCAAAATGGCGAAAAACAATATAAAATTGGAGTAAATAATTTATCAAACAAATAACACAAAGTTGGTCTCTTTTTGCTCTAATGCCACTTTTTTACTTTTTATACAGCATTGTATTAAAATAAAATACACATAAAATATTTACAAAATACGCGCGCTAAAGGTTTTTTATTGCTTGCATAAAATAAAATAAAATAACTGAATCAAGCAAAATTTTTTGTTTTTTTATTTCGATATTATTGGTAATGCCACGGTTACAAATAAAACATAAATTGGATGAACGTAGATTGAATTAACTGAATGCCATTATTTTTAATAACAAATAACTTCAGTCGTAGATAAAATTATGTGTGTATTACGAGCGTAAAGTGTATTTGTTCCTCTTGTACTATTGCAACTCTCGCCTTCGGCTCGCTCGGCTATTACCGTGCACGAGTAACAAAGAGTCACTTTACGCCCTTAATACACAAATAAGTATTTAATAAAAATAATTAGTTTTCTCGTAGGGCCTAGCACATGTTTTATTTTCAACTTTTTAGGAAAAACTTTCCTCGTGTTAACAGGGCATTAAAATAATAATAAAAAACAAGTAGGATAATTTAATTTTATTTTGATTAGCCTACTTTTGTGGACAGCCTTTGTATACCATTATTGAACAATTTTTTAGAAAGAAAACACATTTGCAACAACAAGCATAAATTTCGCGAAATAAATTTTGTAACACACATTTTGTGCAACTTTTCATCTAATGTTAATTAACTCCATTTAAAATAAAATCCCGAGATTTGCATAAACGTAGTCACACAAAGCGTGGATACTCGCACTGTTTGCACAATCCTCACGATATTCGACGCAGTTTGTTGCCAAATTTTCATTCCCACACCTTGCGGGGCGACATCATTTAGCAGGGCCGCCGCGTGGGTATTAGCCGCCCGTGTGCAATATTTCATAAATCCGCTTTTTTACTTCCTTGTACGAAGTAATAAGGAAGTATTGTAATCGCGAAAAATTTCGGTTTTCAGATTTTGATGGAAATATCCGTTTTGACCTTTTCTGAATCCATTATGACTAGTTTCGTCGTGACGTCTGTACGTATGTACGTATGTACGTACGTACGTACGGACGTACGTATTTGTGTCGCATAACTCAAATTCGGTTAGACGTAGAGAATTGAAATTTTGTATTTAGGACTGTTATAGCATCTAGCTGTGCACCTCCTATTTTTGGTTTCAATCTACAAACCGGAAGTAGTAAATTTAAAAACAAATTCGATAAATATTTAATTTAAGACAAATTTTTTTATTTTAAATGAAATTAAATTTAATTATGTGATTATTACCTACAATCGGTATTTTATAAATATTTTTGTATCTGGTATCATTTAAGAATAATTAAAGTATATATTTATAATTTAGTATTTCGGTATCTTGTAGTCCATGATCGATTAACATTTGTTACTATGTAAAATTTAAATGATTATGACATGACAGTGACAATAGTAAAATATGCTTTATATCTTCTTCTGCAGTTTAAATAAAATGACTAAAATATATTTGTGAGTATACTAGTATAATAAGTTAAAAGAATTTTTTATATTATTCTACATTTTAGTTATTAAGAAAAGTATGAATACACAAGGCGTACAAGGAAGTCATGTGGTGTCCACGTCAGATTTTTTCTGTTTAGATTAGAGTTTTAAGCAGTGACGGATCTAGAAATAGTACTTGGGTTGTGTTTTTTAAAGAAAAAGAAGAAATAGTGCCGCAGGCGAAAAAAATGTTTGAGTTCAAGGTCAACGGCTGTTTCATTAAAAGTTAAGTTTTTCCATAGAGGGGAAATTACATTATATTTTACCCTCTTCTCTCATTCACGAGTAGAAATTAATTTAAAAAATTATGAAATGAAAATTGGGAAATTTATTTATTTGTATTTTGCCAGGAAACGATTTTTTTTAATTTTAAAGAACAAATATCACAAAGAGGGGAGGGAGGTCGTCCCATCGCCCCGCCACCCTTGGATCCGCCACTGGCTCTAAGACAAAGTTTTATTTTTTTCAGCAGTATACTTTTATTTTTATTGAAGTCATAATGCTTCATAAAGAAAATTTGGTGACCAGGGGCGGACTTAAATTTTTACCGAGCATTCGCGTTATCGGCCGGTCACAATAATTAATATTGTACTGACTCTTGCAGTAGAAAATAGCGCCGCTGGCGAAATTTTTTTAATTCAAGGCCCTACGTCAACTATTTTTGCGGAATCTTATTAGAGAGATCGTTAGTTTAGCGGTAGGTTGAATTTGTTATAGGTCATTGACAATAACGTGTAGTATAGGTACTTGATAAAAGAAGATGTAATAAAATTGAAGACAACGAAGAAATATAAATACCTAAATTAAGAATCATAATTAATAATTATAATAATAATTTTTAACAATGAATTCTGAAAATTATTGTCAAACATTAAAATTAATTTTGTTTAGAAAAATAAAAATTTAATTTTCACCCACACTCGCACGCGGCGGCCCTGTCATTTAGTATCGCATTGAATATTTAACTCCTGCATTCGCGAGCACCCACTGAACGAGAATCAGACCGGAAAATTATGCATTTTTACATTGCAACGTTTTTGTAAACGCTGTTTAACTGCTAAATTATGCTATGCTAATGAATACACTGAAAGTTCCAGCAAAAAATTATCTACCCTCTAGCTGTAATTGTTTATAAAGTTTTGTTTTGTGATTTTTCGGGAAATGTCAAATCAGCTGTTTGAGTTCTGTTGGGTTATACAAGTTTTTTATTATGTTTTGAATATAACGGTAGAACTAAATATATATGAAGTTTTCTTACCTTACCTCTCTATGTATAATTGATATAAGATTATAATAAGTTATAATAATAAGAAACAAAAAAATATTATTATCCTAGATTTTTATGGTTATTCACATCATCTGTCATCTGACGAAAAAGGACAAATAAAAATGCAGAATATTAAATTTCACAGTCAATCAAAATCAGTAGACTTAATAATTTTGTACTACTTTGTAAGGTTGTGTGTCGACACTGTCGACTATTCACTACTAGCACTTTTATGGTCATTTGCACCGTCTCCACTTAAATTTTAATTGTCATTTAAATGAAAAATATCGAATGGAATTATTGACAGCAATAATTATACCTACCTACTTATTTCTACGTTTGACAATTTTATTTTGATTCGATATTGTTAATTTAAGAAAAACTTAAAGTTTTAGTGGAAGCGGTGCAACTGGCCATTAGGTGACTAATGAACATTTTTATTATAATCAATATTTCCCATTTTTATTGCACCATTTCTGTCTCTGGGTTTTCTTCAAAGGTCTAGAACATTTTTCACTTGAAATTCACTATTTTATTTGTAAAGAAACACCAGAATAACACATTTTATAAAAATATTTGTTTTTTTGCCATTTTAATTTAAAACTGAATCTGATTCAATGAATAATCTCTTGAATACCATTCGTAGGCATAATTATAGACAACAACTGAAGTTGCAACTGTAAACTGTAATGTCCAAAATGCTAAAGAATACACAAATATTAGGCAATAAATAAATTAGAATACACAAATGAAATAGTCACTTATAATACCATAAGTAGTCGTAGTTATGTCGATTTTTTACCTTCCGCTTATCTGTAAAGGAAGGTATTGGAATCATGCAAAAAATCGGGTGGTGAATTTTTAGTGGATGAGCACGAATTAGGGTCCTTACAACTCATTTTTGATAGTTTCACGATGATGTCTGTGTGTATGTGTGTGTGTGTGTATGTGTGTGTGTGTGTGGTCAAGGGGTGTTAGTCGCATAACTCAAATACGAATTACCCGAAAATTTTGATATTTGGTATTTAACATTTGTATATAAATTAGAAGAGCTCCTTAGATTTTGGTACAAATATCTTCATCGGAAGTGATATTTTTTGAAGATTGAAAAGGTTAATTGTCAAAATTGTATATAAATTTGGAAAAATATAGTATTTATTTGTAATAAGAATAAGAGGAAAACTTATTTGCAACTTACGTTATAAAAAAATTGTCTGGTAGCATTAAAGAACTGCAGTAAAATTTAAAAAATAAATTTATCAAATAAAACGTTGATATCTTGTAATCCATGATCGGTTGATTTTTGTTTCTGCGTAAAAAATATTGACAGGTGAGACGGGTGACAAGTTGGCATACTAGCGCTATATAAGTCCTAAGTAAGATATTAAATGTATAGTAATTGAACGGAGGATGGCTTCAACACAGCAGAGTTTTCCTGTGAATGAATCTTTTTATTCAGGAGATGCAAATTTCTGTGTTTGAATATTTTAGATTTTTATTTGTATATTTTAAATGGGCACCGGATTGTACGTATACATTTCTGTTTTAAGTCTAGATATGGCGGAAGGTTGTGTGATGGCCACGTCAGATTTTTTCTGGTAGTATTACGAATGTTGCGTGCGTGTGTCTTCTATGTGTCCGTGTGTGAACAGGGCTTAATCTTACATTTTCAATGCTCGTTATGCAATATAGTTTTAGTTCAGCAGTAAGATATCTAAATGTACTTTTTCAAATATTCTAAAACTAATTAAATTATTAATTTCTACTTAATTTCATGTATTGTCCATTCTTAAAAACAATAATAAAAAAATAAATACTTGCAAATTATAAAGAATAATAATAATTCTTAATTACTGAACGCCAAAACTTTTAATTAGATAATTAGTAGGTTAAGAATCATTTGTAGATATTTCGCAAAACTAGTGAAATTTGATGATAATTAGTTTTCACTTTATAATACAAGTACAAAACACAGCAGCCATTACAATGTAATAATTATAATAATTTAGTATAATATTTTACTAGTAACTGTGTGTAAGTAGGGACAAAATTATTGGAATAGTCAAAACGTCAAAAGAATTAATCTGTTTTAACCATATTTTACGACTAGATAGAAAATCAGTACCTATACGCTAAATACAAAATTATTTTGAACATGAACTTTATTCTTTTCACAGTTATTATTCTCGAAGTTAATAGATAAAGCCAAATTCTGCATTCTGTCTATAATATTCTATTTTCTATACTAATATTATTATTATACTTACTCGTATACTTACATAACAAAAGGATTTCACCCATTTTTTCTACATATAATAAAATGGATAACACTTATTTTTGTTTCCATCGTTTATATTTATTTTAAGACAAATTTAATTTTGCCTATTTAGCCTATTCTGTACAATTTAACAAATTTTACCTTTTTATATATTTTTTTGCCTATTTTGGCATACGATAAAACTTTGAACAAAAAGCCCGTTTCACATTACACTAAATCTTGAACAAGTATTGTTCAATTTTTGAAACAATCTGTATAGTATCATACAGCAAATAGTGTGAAATATCGCATTGCTTCGTAAATTGTCTGAAAAAATAGATATGCGCGGCTGTCAAATTATTATTATATGCGAACTGCGCAGAATCACGAACTAAATATTGTAGGTAGGTATATAAAATTGTCTCAGTATAAAACAGAGTTCATTAAAAACAAAACAATTTATTGCTCAAGATAGTGTTCAATTTGTTGCGCAATTTCTTGTTCAATAATTAGCGTAGCGTAAAACGGCCATAACGCGAATATGCAATTTAACCCCTCTTGGATGTTTTAAGAGACTCGGTTTCACCTCGTCGCTTAGCAACATCCTCGATATTATAAATCGCATAAAATTCTTAATAGCTATATAATTTATCACAATATTTAATTTCATATTAAATTCATATTTATGTCACTAACAATTGAATTTATGACATAAAATTAATTAAATCGTAAAATGATTGAAAATACTTGCAATTGTTCATAAATAAAATATTATTCAAATTTTATTTACTGCACCGCTACCCCCGGCTATAATTATAAACTTTTATTAGTATGCAGGAAATATAAAATAATATTTTTTATTTATAATAAAAATTGCTAACGTTTAAATCAATTGAATCCCGTTTAATACGGTAAGTATTTTAAATAAAAATTAGGGTAGCCACAGATACTTTGAGACTGTGACTGTCAGTAATTTTATTCGTGTAGGTAATTATGGATTTGAAATTAAAAGTAGAATGTGTAAAATGCTGTTTAAACTGTTAGAAATATTATTATTTCTTTATAGGCAAAACAAAAAATTCAGTGACGTTTATCTGACTATTCAATTTGAGAAGTTTGAAAATTCGTATTTTGTGTACCTACTAGGAGGAGTTTTCAAATCACATTTACACAAATAATTTTAGTTTTATCTTACCTACACATACATATCTAGAAAAATTATTTAAAAAGTCTACTGCGCGGCGCGTGGTAAAAAAAATTAGAAAGAGATCGGTAAGAAATTTTTCAAGACAAGAAATTACTGAGCAAGACAAGAAATTTTATTTTGTGCACCAAGATCAAGACTTCTAATGTATGTAACGTGCATATATTTCTCAACTAACTGAATATAAAATTGAAAGAATTTTTCAAAATTCACAAAATTAAATAAATGTCGATATGAACATCAGTTGATATTACTTTTCGTTTGGTACCGATGTATTGATAACGCGATATTATCGCTATTTTCTCATAATTATCAACATATTAACAAATATCGAGTTATCGATACCAAAGAAAAGTGATAGCAACTGATGTTCATATCGATATATCGATATTTTCCCCACAATCACACATCGTTGACGTGTATGGTAGTTGCGATTTTACACATAATGCCATAACTTTCCTGCTAAAACACAACTATACACAATTTATTGTTCAATAGAGTCTAAAATATTATAAAACATATTAATTTTAAAAGTGACACTTACTTTTAGCAGTTTTTTCAAGGCTACTAAGACACAAGGAAATTTTAGTGCAAATGTCAAACCGACAAATTTTATAAACTAAATTTAATTATTTTTAATATGAATTTACTCTGAAATGTCTAGAAAAACTAGTGTTCTTTGCATTTTTTCCGATTGACTACACTGGGAAATTGACATTTCCGATTGTCAATAGCGTGCTTAATATATCATTTCCTAGGTGATGAGTACAAAAAATATAATAGGTACATAATGTGTGCGTAAGGTATTTGTATCGCTCGGTTTTATTAAAGCACCTCGCGTTGTAAATAACTATTTTGTTTTATGGTCAGGAAATTGATTTCCTACTGCGAGTTGTGAATTACCTGTATATTTTCGAAGAGAGCAGTGTACACCGAAAATACAGTAAAATAAAATTTTGTAAACTAGCCCATTTAGATTTTCTCGTAACGCACTTTCCTCGTTGCAGCACGCACGTTATGCAAATACCGCCCGCTACGCAGGATATGACTATGAGTGTACGTGCGTAGGCCATGAGTTCTCCGCATGGCCCTGTGAACTTTTCAAGCTTTAGCTTTGATGAGCCGAATTGGCGTAATGGACTTTTTGTAACACCTCCACTTCCGCTGTTGCCGCTGGTTTATATTCATTGACGAATTTATATCAGGACCGTTCCACCAATGGTTTCACGTTGAGTATTTTCACTACGAGAATAGCAGAAAACGATTGGGCTATAGACGATTCTTTTTACTGACCGGGTAAATTAAAACTTGAAAACTATGGAGATCAGGACTTTAGACAAAAAATCTGCTGAGGCCAGCACACGATCTCTCGCCTAATTCTGCTTATTCTACTAATCTAATAAATAGTTTTACTTACATTTTAATAGTTTCATGTTCATATGTAAACGATAATGTAAACCAAGATGCAAGCAAAAGATGTCAACTGTACTGTCTCATTTATTTTGTCACATTATTATAAAATATAAATATAGGACTATTCCTACTACGGACAAGTCATGTTGTTTTTTCTTTGACAGCAAATATTCCAATGTATTATTTTATTTTATAATTTACCTGTATTTTATCAAGCTGATGATGGACATAGTTTATGTCCGAAAAGTCCTACATGTACGTTTTTTTGTAATATGTGATAAAATAAATGAATAATTATTATCCTTAAGACCTTAACTTCAAACTACATATTCATTTCGGATCCCTATTTTTAATTAATTTTGAATATTTAATGAAACATATATTATCATAAATGCTTTAGTTATCGAGATAATTTAAGAAAAATCATATCATATCATATCTATATGGAAAGTCTAACTTCCGGTTTATGCATTGGTACCAAAATACAATTGGTCTATTGAAAATCGTATTTAAACCTTAGATACAAAATTTGTATTTAAATGTGTTATATTTTTGGAGTTATCGCGTCCGAAAAAATTGTAACATTCAAACGAACTCAGACACACACGCACATACACACACAGACATCATATCAAGAATGTGTAATTCTTATTATAGAGACCCTAAAACGAGCTTATCTGCCAAAAACTCACACTCGAAAATTTTGACCCATCACAATACCTCCCTTATAGAATATAAGGCAGAAGGTAAAAAGTTTGACCGAATTATTGGAATACTTTTATCATTTTGTTGGTCCCCTAAAGCTAGAGATTGAAAAACTATCGGGAATTGCGTTCAATTATCAAGACGTATTAGTAATTAATAATACTAAAAGTTGGTATTCCAATATTTGCGTCAAATATTAAAATTCTTGTTATTAGGTTTGTTAATGAAACTAAAATATTTGTTTTCAAACTTAGAGTTTGTAAATTATTAATCATTACTCATAATAAAAACTGTAACATCTAAATATTGTTGATTTAACTTACGCATACAAAACTTTTGTTTTTGGTACACTTAAAAGTAAAAGTAGTGCAATGCGCTATTTGCATAACTTTTTTTTATTAAATATTTTTGAAGAAGAGATAGAAACTTGGCAGCCGTATTTTTGATCAACAAGCCCAAAAATAATTAAAATTTATTAATATTATGATGTGACATATAATGCTGCAATATCTCTTATACAAAATAATGACGTCACAGCAAAATTTCTGTATCAATTTACTAAAAAACATCAGCAATGTTTTTGGCCTAACATTAGGATCATAGAGTTAAATATCTCATTTTCAGTAGCATGCAAGTTACTTGGTTAGTAAAGTTTCCTATTATGCTTCTTCATTTGCATTATATCATCGTTTTAATCCAAAACAAAAATATAACTCAAACACAATCAATTACAAATTTTACAGTATTACACGAAATAAATACTACATTCAACTTACGTAGTAAGCAATAAGAAAAGTAAAAATTGCCCTCTTTATTGAATCTAACAGCAAAAATTCTTGTTCTGATATAATTATAATTTACATATTGCATTTTATTATAAGTAAATAATATAATGTAAAAATAAATTCATGAGCCAAGGGGGAGGAGCTGTAGCCCCCTTAGCCCTACCCCCTTGGCTGCGCCACTGCATTATATCAATCATAACTGCGTATTTTCTTTATAAAGTGTCCCTCTTCTAAAAGTAACCTGATCCTCTTAGCGTGCAGTGTGTAGTGTACATACGATCTTTCATTCTTAGTTAATTAAATAGATTAAGTACCTTGGTTCTAGTATTGCGCATAATGCATCAAGAAAATTAACGTGAAATTATGTATCAAACAATAATTACGATTACGTATTGTTACATAATAAGATTATTCCACACATGAAACGTAATTTTTGACAAATTAGAATGCTCCATTTGTTCAAAGAAGGCAGTTATTAGCGAGAATATAATAATTCATAATCAAAACACATTATCGCTTAGACTGCGGATAAAAACAACGGTAACTATTTGCAAGTGATAAAACCCTATTTACCTTTTTCTTAGCAACCACCCAAATCATTTAAATTTCATTTGCTTAATTTTAATTATCAATTGAAGACCACATAGAAAGAACGATCAAAGTGCAAAAAAATAAAAAAATGAGTTTTTGGTAGGTACCATCTTGTAGCAAAATAAGTAAATTTTCATAAAATTGCAGTAAAAACGATCTAAGGCACGATTTTCAGGCATTGAAATAATTGTGGCCACTGAAAGAACGATCCAAGTCAACTTTGTTTAACGAAATATCGATGTTAGTTAATTGTTTATAACAAATTAGTTTATTTTACAAGAACATTAATGTTATTATTTTTTATTATCAATACCTATAATAACTGTAAGTTGGAATAAAATAAACCGTTAGTTTTAATAAACCATATTACCATATACGAGTCTTCAAATATTAAAATTCAATTATCTCGAAACTATCAAAATGTGACTTTGATCGTTCTTCCTATGAAGTCTTCAATTATTATCATTGTTTTAGGTTTGAAAAACATGCCAGCGTATTGTTATGTTCGGTTAATCTGTGTTGAAATCCCACGCAAACTTTACTACACATTAGCACTGTGTGAAACTAAAGGAAAAGGGTTCTAGCCCGCATGGCATTAGGCATTATTAACTTATTCATTGAAATGTTCAGTTTTAGAATTTGTTTTCGGCGGCCAAATTAATTACTACAATTTATTTTGCGTAAAATTAATTCGAATAATTTTATTTGAATATCAAAATGATGCCGGAAATTATTTTCTGATTATGAATAATATTAGCAAATATTTTACAGAGAAATTTCAGTTAAGAACTTCGAGCATATACTGACTAGAGGCCGCCTTACGGCGTTTGTTGTGATCGGAAGATATGCGGCAGGGGAGATTAGCGGGGTCGGAAGCCGTGATGTATTGAGGGATGCGTAATTTCTTAGTATTATTCCACAAAGTAAAATAACACTCACAAAACCTCATAAAACTATTCACAAAGTAAACGCAGAACTTAGGGTTATAGTAAAATGACATGTGTGACAAGAAGTAACAAAGAATAACAGCAAAACGCTGCCCGCAATACACCATGACTTCCAGCCCCGCAAGTCCCCCCTACTGCATATCTTCCGATCACAACAAGCTATGCATTGGTATAGGGAATTACTTCTCTAGTCAGTATATGCTCGAAGGTTAAGAATCCAGCCTAAAATATTGTTTTGTACCTACCTTCAATTAATATATTCCCATTAAAATTTAATTAATTAATTAATTTATAATAAATTTCGTAAATTATCAGTTCCCATTATCATAAATAAACACGAATCCTAAAGGAAATATTTAAGAAAAAAATAACAACACAAACAATAACAATAAAAATATCGTAGTTTGTTTTTCATCAGTTTTAAAGCAGAAAACAGAAAGTTAATTATGAAGCTATATTACAATTGTCTGAAATTTTTCAGGGCGGGGCTCAATAATTGATTTATTATTCACCACCAAATATCAATTCAGAAAAATCACAGTAGTTACACATTACATAATTGCACAGGGCATGAGGCGTGATTATGTGATTATTACGTGTAATCGGTATTTTATAAATTCTGTATCTGGTATCATTTAAGAATAATTAAAGTAATTTAGTATTTCGGTATCTTGTAGTCCATGATCGTTTAACATTTTTTAGCCGGATTTATGCAACATCTTCATAGTCACTATCATAGTCACAGTCTTAGTCATAACATCTGTTTATGCAGCATTGTCATAGTTACAATTCATATTCATAGTCATTATGATTGAATAGTTTCAATTCTTCAGACTTAGACTGTGACTATGAGGATGCTGCATAAACCCAGCTTTACTACGTACAATTTAAATGATTATGACATGACAGTGACAGTGACAATAGTAAAATATCGTTTATATCTTCTCCTGCAGTTTAAATAAAATGACTACAATATATTTGTGAGTAGAAGTAGTACTAGTATCTATATATTAATATATTTGTATAAGTAAAAAGAATAAAGTAAGTATGGCGGGAGGTCTTGTACTGGCCACATCAGATTTTTTCTAGTATATACGAGTGACTCTATTTTTCCATTCGAGATTTGTACTTGAGTTGTCCACACATGCTCAGTTCAGTGTGCAGTCAGTTTGAACAACCTTAAAAGTGTTGGCTCGGAAAAAATCTAAGATTTCCGATTGAATATGAATTGCTCTGAAATAAAGTAAGAAACTCGAACGAATCTCGGATGGAAATTGAACTTGAAATCTAGCATGAATCTAGATGAAAAAAGTATAATTTAATTCAGCCCTATTAAGAGGCGCGTTCGGAAAATACCGAACTCTTCACCGTAAATTGTTATTTTCAAAGTGTAGCGGGTTCAAGTGATGGCCTTCTTTTTGCAGTCAATCGAACAAGAAATGTAGGTAAAAAAACTTAGCATAGAATGTGCTGGCTAAATTGAGAATCTACAATTTCAACAGCGAAAACATAGCATCGTTGTCCCATCATATATTACTTAATTTATAATACAAACGAATGAAAAATGAACTTCTTGTTAACAAAGCTTCAATTGGTATCACTCTGTTTTCAGAATTTAAAAATTACTTTTTGTTCACCAGAAAAAAAATAATTAAAAAAGATAGAAATGGCTCATTTCAAAGTAATTTTTTCCAAAATCATAGGTAAAAAAAGAAAATCAGAGAGACCTTTTAAGGTAGTAAATCCATGGGTAGTGACAACCCAAAATATGACTTAAATTAATATACAGCATTCATTACAAGTCGTAGAATTTGAATAAAAATTAAAATTTATAAATAACCGTTGAAATAACGAAGATAATTGAATTTAAAGTTGACACAAAACCGCGCTAAAATACATTGCGTATATGGAGGTTACCAGTAGATTTACTAAACGATTAGAAAATTTTATATCATAACAACCCAACACATATTTGGAAAACGAATATGTTATTCTTTGATATTTGAGGTATTTATTAGAAAAATAAAAAATATGAGTCACTGCAATAATGGTTGAGAAATCGCATGCAAAATGTTCCAGTCTCAAGAAAAATTATGTTTTTGACGTACTACTACTGCATTTCAGTGTAAACTTAAATTTCAATTATATTTTTTACTTCCTTGTACGAAGTAAGGAAGTATTGTAATCGCGAAAAATTTCGGTTCTCAGATTTTGACGGAAATATCCGTTTTGACCTTTTCTGAATCCATTATGACTAGTTTCGACGTGACGTCTGTACGTACGTACGTACGGACGGACGGACGTATGTGTGTCGCATAACTCAAATACGGTTAGACGTAGAAAGTTGAAATTTTGTATTTAGGACTGTTATAGCATCTAGTTGTGCACCTCCTATTTTTGGTTTCAGTCTACAAACCGGAAGTAGTAATTTTTAAAAATATTTCGATAAATATTTAATTTTAGACAATTTTTTTTATTTTAAATGAAAGATTATGTGATTATTACCTACAATCGGTATTTTATAAATATTTTTGTATCTGCTATCATTTAAAAATAATTAAAGTATATATTTATAATTTATAGTATTTCGGTATCTTGTAGTTCATGATCGATTAACATTTGTTACTACGTAAAATTTAAATGATTATGACATGACAGTGACAATAGTAAAATATGCTTTATATCTTCTTCTGCAGTTTAAATAAAATGACTAAAATATATTTGTGAGTATACTAGTATAATAAGTTAAAAGAATTTTTAATATTATTTTACATTTTAGTTATTAAGAAAAGTATGAACACACAAGGCGTACAAGGAAGTCATGTGGTGTCCACGTCAGATTTTTATTTAATTGGATACCTATGATTTGTAATTTACATCCAAATCTACGATTTTTAATGATTTATTTCTGATTATTTGACTGCTTCGGCCTCACCTCACACCGAAATCACGCACGCTTATGACCGACGAATTTTCTACCTTAACATCGTTTGGTAACATATCCATATGTTATAATTTATAATAAATAAAAAACCTCTAAATATCAATTGATCATGGGACGCAATGCGCACACGTTTATTTTGCTATAAATTTAACTATCAAGCGGGCCCCTTAATGCACATCAACATTCCGTCGTTCGAACAGAGAATAATACGAGTATATTTGTATTATTTCTTTATACAAAATATTGAAACTCTGGACAGTTTTACGTTAATTTTTGCGTTTCTGTGTGAAATGAAAAATGATTTAACATCTCCGCTGAAAGTAAAAGCGGTGCTTAGTGCACAGATAATCAGCTGAGATAATTAAAAGGTTAACGGCGAGTGTGGGATCCGATTGAGCTCGGTTGTGTTACTGTAGCGTGCAGTTTGCGTTAACATTACAGCTGCGTAAAGCCGTGGGATCCACAATAATTTAATTAAAATCAGAGCATTAATGTTTACAAAAGCCGCGAGTTTTTCAGCACTGCTCTTTGTTTACTTCGTTTTAACTTGATTTGAAGAACGATTTTTAAATAATTTTTCTAATGGTTTTTATTTTTTGTGAAGTAAATTTTTAAAAGAATTAATTAGTCAGTTTCACGTTTTATTAACAAGTTCATGGTTCGGTATTTTTTATGTCAACAACGACGTATTTATGTTTTGTTATGAATTATTTTATTTTCACACTTTCTTTTTTTTAAATACTTCCAAAAATGTTCCAAAACATTAGTAAGATGTTTTGATTATTTTTGTGTGTGTTATGATTAGTAAAATGTACCTATTGTAAAGCAGGCAGTTAATCTACGAATTTTGAATTTATAGTAATAATAATAATAAATTTGTTTATTTAGCTTTAAGCTAGTTTACACAAAATATGAACAACAATAAAAAGCACTTACATTATAAAGTGAGTAACAAAAATAGAAATAGAAAAAATTATTGATTGTGAATTATGTGAATAATGTTATATACAGTGAGTTTTTTAACGTGAAACATAGGATTTTTCATATCCATGGTGACGACTTTGACAGCAATGTATTAGAGCGTTCTTTATAAAATGAAACATAGGGAATCAATTTTACTGTTTTTTTCTTGAACAATATAAGATATTTGGCAGATGTAATAGTTCCAAAGGAACGCTTTCAACATAAACTTTTAATTGTTCAAAGAATAAATCGTATTTACAGGTAGCAGCAGTGTGACACCAATTAACAAATTCAAATTTCACTGTTTCATTTTAAAAAGAACGCTCAAATACATTGCTGTCAAATTCGTAACCATGGATATGATATACCCATGTTTCACATTAAAATAAACTCACGGTAGAAATCACTCGTGATTTTTTAAAATTTCGTTCACTTGACATTTTAATCAATTTAAACATTTTGGTTTTTAGCTCATAAGACTTTAAAAAAAATTTAATATATCAGGTTGTAAAATAATTCAATTATTCAATATACGTAGTCTAAAATAAAGTACAGTATTTTATTCAAGTTTAACATGGAAACTACGGATTCAAATTATTTTGTTTTGGGTAATTACCATTCTTAAACTCTAACTCTAATTGAATATAATAATATACTATTTAATTATTTATTTAAAAATAATTTAAAAGTAGTAGGAAGTTAAAAAATTAAGTATGCGTCTTAGCATCAGGAACGTATCTTAAACTATACAAACTATTATTTTTTGTAGCACTTGGGCAATTTGAATAAATTTCTACCCATGGAGTCTCGAATCTGTCTCATTTAATGCATTAGGTAAGTTTATGACAAATCAATGAAAAATTGATAAATTCGAAGATCAAACAAATATGTACGAATTGTAAATTTTATTAACAATTAAGTTTAGTTCATTAAACTTCAAATAGACAAGTTCAAATTCTCCAATAATTTGTAACCAATACCAAAGTTTACAGTTATGTTTAGACTTTAGAAACACATTCATTTACATTAAATGCCGATATAAAAGCTTATGAGGCAAGACAATTTGATTAAATTTTCCTAAATATATTACACGAAATTTCCATATTTAATACATGGCTTTTGAGGCAGAAATCGTCATTACTTTATTTAAATAAGAAAAACAAATAATGCAGGTTATTAAAATTATTATACTAATATTATGTTTTACAATTAGTACAATCGAGGTTCTATTGTTTCAGTAAATATTTTAATTTATGAATAAATTAACAAATTTCATGCAATGTTTCACGGCAACATAGAATGTTACATGAAATTAAACAAAAACTATATTTTTATTTATCTAACTCTTAAATATTCGGTAAAACGAATAGACTAGTTTCTAAAGTTTTCTGGGAGTTATCCTTTCCAAAACTTGAGCACGCAACCAGACTACCACCTATGTATCACCTATCGTTTACCACAACTTTATTATTTATACCTACTTATAAATTCTCAGGCTTGGATATTTACTATAATTTACTTTTATTTTTCTCTGTAACAACGCAATATTTCATAACATCTTTTTATTTATTAATAACTTCACACACTTAAACGAAATATTTAAAAGTATGTGATAGATGTATTAAATTAAATGTGTTAAATCTATCCGAGATCTAGGTGTTATATTCGACGAAAAACTTACTTTTGTCGAACATGTTTCCAAAACGACGTCATCTGCGTACAAAATGTTAGGCTTCATAAAACGAAATTCAAAGTCCTTCACCAATATCCGTGCCATTATAACACTTTACAATGTTTTCGTAAGATCTAAGTTAGAGTACTGCAGTATTATTTGGATTCCCTTTTATGATAAATATATTGACGTAATCGAATCTGTGCAACGTAAATTCTTGAAGTACCTATATTTTAAACTATATAATACATATCCTTCTATGCATCACTCGTATTTATCCTTACTTAACACCTTTAATCTACCCTCGCTCTCAACAAGACGTAAGTGTGCTCAGTTGCAATTCCTATATAAACTAATTAATAATAGAGTTGATGATCCTCAATCATTGTCTCTTATTTTATTCCACACACCTAGAACGTCGTCTAGGCATAATCGGATTTTTTATCTTCCTAAAGCATCGTCAAATATGCTTTTGAAATCGCCGTTATATTCTATGTGCGCACTATATAACATAATTCATTATGAAGTTGACATATTTTCGGACTCATATAGTTCTTTTCAAAGTAATTGTCTTCGGATTCTTGCTGATTTCTAAATTAAGTAAATACTGTTTACTACTCCAAGTGTACTTTTTTTTCATGTTGTTTTTTTTTTCGGATCGTGTTAATATAATGTAATAATTTTCTCTGTATATATATTTGTACTGTTTTTCTGTATTTTTGGTCGGTAAAAGGGTCTTTGACCTGTTGACCATTTATCCTAAATAAATAAAATAAATAAATAAATAAATAAATGTATTATAATTTGCTAACTTAGGCACATAAGAAGTTAAAATTTTAAACAAGAAATGTGAAAGTAATTCCTAATTCAGAAACAAATTTCATATGTCCGAATTAGCGAAACTATTATTCTGCCGTCCTTAGGAAAAATGTCCTATCTGCAAAAATTTTGTTTTAGCTATTATTTTATATAAAAATTTGTGTGGAAACACCTATGCGGATTTTTACTATTAAAATTGCTTTATATAAATATAATAACCATGAATAATAAATTCTACCTTTTGTTAAGGCAGCTAGACATTCTATTTTGGTATATTTGTAATAATTTATGCAGATTACAAAAATCTCAAAATTTGCAGATAGGACATTCTTCCTAAGGAGGGCAGTATTGTAGTCTGTATTTTAATTTTTCTATGTCTGAACTATGTACATCCAGCGCCGATGAATCGTGGCAAACTAGATGGTGACAAGTTTCGATTTAAGTTGGCAACCCAGCGCCGATGAATCGTGGAATACTAGGTTATATTGTCATGGTTTTAGTTTGACACATGCGGCACGCCAGAAGTGTTGCCAACTTAAATCGAAACTTGTCACCATCTAGTTTTCCACGATTCATCGGCGCTGAACCTATGCAAGAAAAATATTCCGCAACTTTTATTTTGTTTATTGTTTTCGTTTAACATGTTTAATACTTGGAAATGTCAAGTTGAAATAAACATTAATTTTCAGAAGAAAAACAAAGTACCTACTATGGCCCTTGAGGCCTTGAGGACGATTAATTTGAGGTTGAAGTGTTTTTTAGCTCATAATCAGCGAACAGTGATTTTACAGGTGTAAAATTTCACACATTATCATATTTATGTAACATTTTATATTGTAACCCACTACGATAACTCGATATTAATTTTGTAGTAATCTATGTGCAAATATTTGTTATTAACTGCAGTTTGGCTGTGGATTTCCATCATGTGTAAATTTCCAGTAAATGTTTATCAATATCACATGTGCATTAATTCCTTCCGGATTTTTTTTGAGTGCTTTCCAACAACGTCTTAATTAGCTCGAGTGGTACACGAGAGCTAATTACGTTGTTGGAATGCGCGATAAAAAATTTCCTGGACATGAATTAATGCACTCGTGCATATTCGGTAGGAAAATCGCAATGACACCGCTGCTCTATATTTGAATTCTATTTACAATAGAAAATTGAAATATTTACTAAATTTGTATTAAGGCGGGAATGTAGCTGTATGAGAAAGAGGTAAAACAGTGCTCTACGGTTTATAATATTGAATCTAATACTAACGTAAGATCATTGAAATTCTTTTACGACAATATTTAATATTCATTCTACAGTGCGACGCATCGATTTTTCCAAATTTTTTCATAGTATTGTTTTAAAAAAATGCCGAATAAAGAGAAAAATACTACTTTTACATGTTTAATTTAGGGCATTTTAAATACAAAATCTATTAAAATTCATGCGTCGCACTGTGACTGTAGGTAACATGTTATACAGTATATAAATAATGCGTTTGATTATTTCTTTTGTCTTATAAATACAATATCATACAAATACGGCCACTTTTAGAGCGCGTTCGATATTGCTGCCTTTGTTCGACACACTAAATCTGTATATATCTCTCCTTTTTCTCGACGAAATCGTGGACAGCTACATTCCGGCCTTAAACATCAATAAATAGGTATTATTTACCTTATTATTTGCTTATTAACACTCAAAATGACAATTTAACTAATTTTTAATTTAATGTCAAAGTGACAGAGGACGAAAAATTTTCCGCTTATTAATTTCAGTTAAGTTACTCAAGCTACTAGTAAAAAATTTCCAAGAAAATTTTATATAACCATGGTTACTATTATTGTAATCAATTCATCCATTGGCTGTTAATTGTGTCATGCTATTTTCTCGTGTATTTTGTGTTGTATACTCTGTGTATTTAATAAATAAATGGATACTTACTACGTGTTGGGTTCGAGTGTTTATTTGATGCTGGAATTTAACATACATTACATACATACATACATACGTTTGGTCCCTAAAACATGTGAAAATATGATAAGCATTTTTTTCGTTTCACCCCTTTATACGTCATCAGTAAATATTCATAATTATCGGAATGGTTTCGAATGTCGCTACTCGCTAGTCACGCATATCGTTATTTATGATACTGTGATACTGAAAATTTTAAAGTAGAAATGATTACCATAATCGTAATTTTCTCAATTTTACTATTTTAAATGGGCTCATCAACCATAATCAAATTTCGTATTAAAAATAGTAATTACATACTAAATAATTATGATTAGTAAAAGAAAAATGGTTAAAAATTTATTTAGTTCAGATAAATTTTATTTTCATACTAGTACAGATAATTATTATTAAACAACTGTAAGATTTAATATATATTTACAGTTTTAACAAAAAAAGGAGTAAATACAATATAGATTAAAATAAAATGGTTGAGTGCCACGCAACGTTAAAAATTAATTTTAAACTTAAAAAATCATATCTGTTTTAATAAAGAGAATCTTCAAAGCGGATTTTCACTGATCGATATTGTATGCAGTTTCATACAAAAATTTAAAAAGAAATGGTTGGTGAGCCCAATACAATGGAGTTTATTGGATAGCAGTCCTTTATTCTTAAATAATTGATGCCAACGTTTCTGCTAGTACTTTAGTTTTCCGCAGGTATAAATTATTTATTAAGTGACTACTAAGTAGGTTAACAAAAAATCCAATGTTATTCATTTCTAGCCTACTATCACCATCTATCATCTTATCTATAGCTATAATATATTTGATAGAAATAATTATAGTTTCCCCGTATGAACGGCATTTGAAGATTTTGATGACAGTTTCTAGCACTTGCTTTTTTTTGGAGAGAACTTTTAAGAAAAACTTTCTTTATGTTAACTAGGCATTAAGTACTTTTTTTATTGGTTTTAATCTTACTTTGTCGCAAAAAATAATATATTTATCTCAGACGAAAATGAATTTTTCCTTCGTTTTTTTTTGTATTTCGATTACACCTCATGAAAAATCATTATTTCTCATTCTTCCTCTTGTACAATATATACCTACTATTGTTTCCTACACAATTGTATCCACTTCTTAAATTTATTAGCTCACAACTGACTTGTTCCTAAGGAATCAATCACAATATGAGCAATTCAACATACAGGGTGTATCATAACTCGAGTACATACGTTAAAGGTATGCATATATGTTGTTTGATATTCTGATTACGAATCAAAAAGAATTTTTTTTAAATTCGAAAAATTAAGGGTAGTTTACCTGCAGTATATTTTGTAGTACTGCACTGGATTCGTTTTAATATTAAACACGAACAAAAAAAATCTGACGTGGGCACCACATGACTTCCTTGTACGCCTTGTGTGTTCATACTTTTCTTAATAACTAAAATGTAGAATAATATAAAAAATTCTTTTAACTTATTATACTAGTATACTCACATATATATTTTAGTCATTTTATTTAAACTGCAGAAGAAGATATAAAGCATATTTTACTATTGTCACTGTCATGTCATAATCATTTAAATTTTACGTAGTAACAAATGTTAAACGATCATGGAGTACAAGATACCGAAATACTATAAATTATAAATATATACTTTAATTATTTTTAAATGATAGCAGATACAAAAATATTTATAAAATACCGATTGTAGGTAATAATCACATAATCTTTCATTTAAAATAAAAAAAATTGTCTAAAATTAAATATTTATCGAAATATTTTTAAAAAGTACTACTTCCGGTTTATAGATTGAAACCAAAAATAGGAGGTGCACAACTAGATGCTATAACAGTCCTAAATACAAAATTTCAGCTTTCTACGTCTAACCGTATTTGAGTTATGCGACACACATACGTCCGTACGTACGTACGTACGTACGTACGTACGTACAGACGTCACGTCGAAACTAGTCATAATGGATTCAGAAAAGGTCAAAACGGATATTTCCGTCAAAATCTGAGAACCGAAATTTTTCGCGATTACAATACTTCCTTACTTCGTACAAGGAAGTAAAAATAGGTAATCAAACATCTTAAATTACATATAATACTAGTAAAATAAACATACAGAATTTAATTATTTTTAATGAAAAAATATTACTTCACCCAGTGGCAGTGGCAATAAAAATTTATTGACTGAGAAACATGAAAATTAATTTTGCGATTTAAAAAAAAAATTCTTTTTGATTCGTAATCAGCATATCAAACTATATATACCCTTAACGTATGTACCTGAAGTTATGAAACACTCTGTATACATACTATTGCTATTGCTAATTTAGTTATATTAATATTAAATGTTTTAATGTTTAGGTGTTAAAAGGAAGAGAGTTAAAGGTGAACGATTTCTTGGTCTAGTGCGTTCCTTAGAAAGCAATTTCGCGGAGCGGCGCCGTCGCTAACTGCGATATAACTTCGCACTCACCATCGACAACTTTAGGAAAATAGATTTTCCGAAGGAGTTATTGAATTTTCCAACCTGGAAATAGGTTTATAATTGGTACAGAAGCTAATGATGACTTGCGCTTCACATATTCTTTTTCTTTCAAAGAATTTCTAACAAAATTCACATCGGTACACTTATAAAGATAAGATAAATGATCTCGTGGAACGTTTGAGGTGCTGGCATTTGACTTTCGACGGATGTTTTCATCCTCTATAGGAATTTATTCACTGTTCACTTGAAAGTAATTGAGTTTAGAATATTTACCTTTAACTTGCAAATCAATGTTTTTATTTCGTTATTAATGTTACTTTTTTAGCTTTACAGTAAATTAAATTTCCCTTGGTTGCCTTTTATTTTTGTAAACGTTGTATTTAAAAAAGAACGAAATATAAAGGGCAAAGTCCTTTAGGCTAACAGAATTTCTACAAATTGTTGAATCAAAACTGATATTAAATAATGAGATTTTTAAAATAATGACAATTTAAGATTTAAGATAACTGTACCTTTATTTAAACAAAATGTGACAACAAACTTACTTTGTCTCATACACATACTATGTACCTGCTCGGAAAAAGTACAAACAAAATTTAGTTTTGTGTTTTTTGTGACAAAAAATATTTGTGTCTCAAATTTAGTGAAAATCAATCATTTTAGTACTTATTACTTATTACAAAGTGATTTAGTTATGAAAAATTCGCACTCAGTGCACAAAATGAGTGTGGAAATTATTTTCAACACTAAGGGCCGGTATTTCAGATACAGTTTAAGCTATAGCTTACCGTTAAACTCCGTTTAAGAAAAATAAGGTGTATTTCAACATCAGTTTAACAGTTAAACTATGGTTTAAGTTAATCCACGGACTGCGTACCGTTTACTGAGATAAACGTCGATTATCTTGTAACTGTCAAATTGTCACAAGAATTCACTTTGCTTTAATTTTAATATTCAATCTGGTACATTCAAAATGCCTATCTTTACGAATAACGAATATAGACATTAGTGTGTTAACTAATACCGATAGTGAAGCTCTAGGGAACGCTGTTCAAGCCCAATAATTTACATGGAGCATATTTCGAATCTACATGTGCCTAATATTAGCACATTTGTAAATGTTGTACCTACAACATTTTCAAGTCTGCAACTCAAGAAAGATCGTGGTTATGTTATATCCATACTATGTACAAAAAGTTCAACATTTTCTACAAATAGATATACCTTTCAGACGTCAATAAATTTTATGGATAGGTTCTCGCAAAATACACGAGCAGCAAAAATGTTTATCATTTGTATTGTCAACTGATTATCTAGGCTGGAACTGGAAAACTGGATTTACTAAAAACAGATCAGCATCAGCTGATCAGTTGCTCGAGCATTGCTCGCAAACGTAAGCGCAACAATAGCAAGCAGTTCCAGCACCAGCACTGAGCAGAATATGCGCAATGCGCAACAAACAGACGATAACATAACAGCGCAGCACAAAAATGATGTTAACAGTGAACTTCTTAGTTGTTCGCCAGTTCGCCTTGAATTTTTTTCATTATTATTGTACCAAAGTAAATTATTGTCTATACATACATACATAAAATCATTTATAATTCAAATCTTGAAATAAACCTTTGTTATACACAATTTTATATTTTATTTTTAAAATATACTTAATTTTTATCAAATGTCAAATGTCAGTTTATGTCAAAAAAGCCTCAAATTTAATACAAACATTTCAAAAAACATAGGCATAAACGTATATGAAGACAGCTATTATTTGGCGGCAGAGTACCAACTTAAACAAGACTGCAGTTTAATAAATCTATAGAGTTTAATTTTTATTGAAATACGCGTATATATTTAAACGTCGCTTAAAATTTAATCTTTAGTTACGTAAACTTTGGATTAAGACAAAACTGAAATACCGGCCCTAAATGTTTCAAAAGCCTACTTTCACGATCTCAGAAATCATGTGAATTCGCTCCTTCGTAGAAAAATAAAGTTCCAATACATTCTTGAAGACAATTCAAATAAAAAATAATTTCCAAATCCAGTAACATACTACTGTTCATTTTTATTCAATTTAAAACTATTTTATGACCGTCTGACCCATAACTTTTATGTCAAATGGTTATTTGATCGCCTTAAAGAGTACCTCTGAATTGCATGATTGTGGGACACCCATCAAAAAATCTTTCACCGCAATAAATATCACATTTCTTTGACCGCATCCCGTAATCTGGACAGGGCTGGCTTCAGCCGATAACCCCTACGCGCCCATAACTTTGCATTCGTCTGCTAATAATAGTCGTGGGATTGGTTCATTCATGCAGCTCTCTAAAGCGAAGATATTTTTTTGTGGTGTTGAAAGAGACTTGTAGTTTTTTTGTAGGCGGGTAAATTATGGCCAGTGCGGACCTGCAGTCATTTCGATGTGGTCAAAAGAGAAAGACGTGTGCAGAGCGTACAGCACAGCAGAGCAGCTGAACGGACTGCCAACCGTTTGAAAACGAAGGCGTAATTCAGAACCGCCGTTCAAACGGAAATCGGTTTTGAACATTGGCGGAGCATAACATTTTTATATCATGAAAGAAATCATACTACTTAAAAGTGGGTTTCTCCTGTTTTTTTCTATAGTGGGTTGCAAAATTAATCTTAAATATGGACTTTATAATTTTTGTTTTTGTTGCCAATGACTTTTCAAAAATGAACTGAACCTCTTCGAAATATTGTTATAAGCTAAATGACAAATATAATAAAATTTCAAAGTAACGCCAAAATAACAAGATTTTTTTTCTCGTCCTACGATCATTATTTATCATCTGGAATTTTTACAAATTATTCTTCTGTATAAAAATTTAACAATTTTGGAGAAACAATTTGGACAATTTACTTTACAATTTAAATAAACTCGAAAAGTTTTCTATTGTTATCAACTGTAATTACACAGGAGCTTTTTATTTCGCCGGATAAATTTCTGTTTGTATTGAAACCTTTTTGAAATGAGAAATTGTTTAAACGGTGTCGTGATTTTATTTTAAAACAATTCTTCGAGTCAAATTGCTGTTAGGTGAGAAGGTTGAGATGTCAAACAGAAATTTATTCGGAGGATATAAAATGCTAAGAGGTAAATAAGGTTTTATCACTTGCAAAAAGTTACCTTCCTTTTTATCTGCTGTCAAACCGATAAAATTGTGTTTTTTTTATGGCTTACTTTATACAGGAGTGGAATTATTATATTAATTTAACTGTTTTATTGGGTTCTATTAACCGTTGGCCTTCATTAGAGTAGGTACTTGGGTTTATTAGTTTTGTATTTTCGAGTATGAGTTTTTGGTGGATAAGCAAAGCACGTTTCAGGATCTTTAGAATACGAGTTTACTATTTTCACGATGATGTGTGTGTGTGCGTATGGGATCTTAAGAACGGTTAAAATTTTATTATATTAGCAGAATGAGCTGAATTAGGCGATAGGTCGTGTGCTGGCCACATCAGATTTTTTATTGTATTTAATGATTTTGATTGTTCTTATCTAAAAACAAAACACTGCAACTCAATTATAATTTATAAATAATTAAGGAAATATATCCATTTAACTCTATTGAATATTGTAGCACTGTTATATCCTCATCTAAAGTTGCAACTTTTACGACCCATTTCACATTTTTCTTAAAAAGCTCAACGACGTACAACTCCTACGCCACTGTCTTACACAACCGGCATAAAAATCGCACAACACAAGGCATGAGTTTGTGAATCGCGGGCAAATTGTTTTGATTGATTTGATATACAACGCAGCAGCAGCAGTCGGTGGATGGTTCCGTGAATGGGCGCCAGGAATAACGGATAACCGCCGGGGATTTGCAGCTTCCGTATCCGGTGTGTTAGCCTCTAGGCCGCCCGCCTGTCATCATCGTCTTGAGATTCTTACCAAGCTTTGGATTTAAATAACGAGATAAGGTTAGGTGATACGCATGGCGTGGGTGCTAGACTGGTTGTGAATTCATGCTTTATTATTAGAGTATAGTCCACTCATACATCAAATACCTAATAATCGTTAAATGCTTATTGCAGTCACACAATGCCCAAAACCGCAATCGTTTGAGATTAGCCCGCAGATAAGAAATATAGTCGAACAGTTCAGTATTTGCCATATTTATTAACCCGAGTATATATTTTACCCCCAGTGTTCCACTGGTAGAGTAAGAGTTTTTCGAAGCTTATTACCAGGGTTGTATTGTATGCTCTGGCGCTTCCCAGTCTTGTGGTTTTGACCATTGTGACTGCAATAACCCCCTAATAAACGATAATGGTTATTAGGTAGATGAAATGTATTTGTACTATACCTAAATAGATTAAGAGTACGGACAAGGCCATTTCTATTGGGTAGTTCAAATTGTGTTTGCACTTGTTTTTCAGCTTACTTAAATCTCAGAATTTATTTTTTTATGTCAATAATACATATTGTTTTCTAATGTTTCTCTTTGTGGTTACTACACTGGTGGAAAGAAAAGTGAAACACTTGAAATTCGTAAAAATTTCGACCATTTTCAAACCGCCATAACTCGGCGTATTTTCAATCGATTTCGATGAATCTTTGCGGGCGAAAAACTTTGAAGTGTCTATTTTAAAGTCATGCATGCGAAATTCAGCGCAACCCCTTCCGCTCCCCTCTAGCACCCCTGTGAGAAAAAATGTTTTTAATTTTAAAAATGTCCAACTTTGACGATGTGTAAAGAGTTGATTTTTTTACTTGATCCACCAAAATGGCATTAAAATTTGTTCAATTTCCTGTGCAGGACTCAAAGAACGAAGTTCCTACGATGATTTGGCACAAAGTTATGGGTGTTTAAAAAAGTGCATTTTTAGGTTTTTCGCACATAACTCAGCGACTGTTCAACCGAATTAGACGATTCTTTCGGGGAAAAAACCCATTGTGGCTGTACTTTAAGGAGTAAACTCAAAAAACGAAGTTCCTACGACGATTTTGTACAAGTTATAGCCGTTTGAAAAAAAGTGCATTTTGTGGTTTTTGACTCGTAAGTCGAAAGTTTTTCGACGAAATTTTTTTTTTTCCACGAATGAAATTTTCTTCCTGAATATTTTTAAGTTTAAACAGTCTTAGGAAGAAACTATTCATTTTTAACGTCATCATTGTATTTTATATTATATATTTATTTAATTTAATTTATTATCACATCGTGTCGGGGGAGGGGGAGATATTCGATCTGGGATAAGTATAGCAGAATACGAACTGTATAAATTTTGAAAATTCTCAAGGTTTACTTTGATTCATCAAATCAAGATATCGAAAAATAATTGCACATTGTTGCAAAATAAAATAAGAGTAAATTATTCATACAATTTACATATATTAATGAGTATGGCCTTGCCTACAATAATTGTTAGTCGCATTTTGCTATAGATATTAATAATTGTTAATATAATTTGCCCTTTCCTTTTTAAATAGCAATTTTTGTTACTGTATTGATTATGATTACACTATAAAAATTTTAGTTGCGAGTATTACAATGTTAAAATTTGGAATAACATACATATTTATAATAATTATATTTTATGATATATATTATGTAAACTGTACTTTCTTTGTAAGTATTATTCGCGTTTATGATATTATGATTCTCTAACAATATTAACAATTTTTCTAATTCCAGGGAAAGGGAGTAAAAGTAATTATAGATATAAATTATTTTAGGACTTGTGAACATGACGAAGATACACCTATAATTCTTTTCATAGATTTTAAAAAATTTAATCGAACTCATTCTGGTTTTAACATGAATTATACGCTATTACTTCCATTTGATGACTCATTCACTGTAAGTGGTTAGAGAAAATGTTATAGAAAGCCGTAGGTAATGTACCTGAAATCATGCCAGATTTTAACAATTTCCAGAAATTACTTTTTGTGTTAATTCAAGTCTTGCCTTTAAGAAAATGTGAATATAAAATTTGCATCTCGGGTATTTCAAACAGGGTGCTATTTTAAAGGAGTATAATAATTTCTAATTAATTCTTAATAAATTTCTCGAAAAATTTATAAATTTTTCTCAATTAATTCATATTTATAGAGACATCTGGACGTTATTATATACCTTATAATATTGAATAAATAATTATTTATAATAGCTAATGTAGAAAAGGAAGATAAATATAGGGAATTTTATTTCTTTTACAATAATATTGTATTGTTTTGTTGTTAGTCAACAAATAATTGAAATCCTGTTTAAATGACTTCTGGATATTCATCTGTATCTTAAGGTTGTTGCCTACCAAAACCGATGATGACTAGACTAAAATCTAAGAGACTAGCTAATGAGTTTTATTGTGTCCAGAGTTATCTAATTTGTTTGTACTATTCTTATTAAAATAACATCTCGTAACACTAGTTTTGATAGACAGCAAAACATGGATTTCGCGCGCCACTCCACAGCGTTTATTGTTTTGTTAAATATAATAATCTAAAGATATTGTTGAAGATAAAAGTACAATCTACAAAATGGTCGATGCAAAATTTTAAAATTTTGCTTTAAAATCGAAATATGTTAATTTGAATTTTGAAAATTTTTGTTATTTTTTGAACACAAATATCTTCTATATTAAAACGAATTAAAAAATTTGATCGGTTGTTTCGCAGATCCAAGCTTTGTTAACAACATATTACAATTTGAAGTTAATTCACTTATAAATAAAAGCTGTACAGTGGCGCGCGAAAACCTCCTTTTTTAAAAATATTGCAGTTTTTTTACAAATATGGGTCTCTAAATTATTTTTTCCCCTCAAACATAAATAACTTGTTATTATTATGTTTAACAAAACAATAAACGCTATAAAATAGCGTGCGAAATCAATGTTTTTGACTGCCATGGGTAGAGGATCACCTTAAAGCCTTCAAATATTTAAAACGCAAGGAGTTGATTATAATCTTAACTGATTAGATGTTTGTATTTAACTATGTTTTTAAATGAAGATTTAATATTTGTTTTTCAGTTACAAATAGAAATGTGGAAATGGAGTGACGGCGGATGGAAGAAAAACTTCATAAACACAAAAAAAGATCGTGCTTGTAGCAGTTTTTATTTATTTTTGGGTCCTGCCTATGATGTTATGTTAGACGCAGCTCATGCAAAACATGGATGTCCAATAAAACCGGTAGGTATAAATAGTAATTATTCCCACTTGACAAAATAAAATCCCCAGAACATTTCAAGAATGTGAAAATCCCGGCTTGTTACTTACTATATTTGCCCATTAACATCCTAATAATATCTTTGCGATTGCTAATGTCCGCCCTTGGTAACATTATCTATGTTACATCCTAATGTTGTAATTTGGTAATAATATCACAATTATGTATCCCATGTAATTCTCTGGGATGTTTGTATTGAGTATGTAATTTTTGATCGTACTCAGGATGTGGCTAGGATAGACTTACGTAACATCACTTAAAGTACAAGAATAAGATATTTATAAACATCCCATGGACGATTCATGTCAAGTGGGTCATTATGCAATTTATTGACAAAGTATTGAAATAATAATGTAATTGGCGTAAAGTTGGCGCCAATTTATTGTATTAGATACTTTTTGTTGTCAAATTTATTTAACACCACAAAGTGGTAGGTGTCCATTTTTATGCATGTATAAGTAAATGCTTGTATATTATTTTAACTTATTTTTCAATAATTTAAACATAGTTTCAGAATTATTGCAATTTGATTGTAGTACTAATTTCACCCTGTCCCAATTTTCAAATTAATATAGGTAATGAATATTATTTTATTTTAGGGTTTCTATTACGTAAAAGATTTGTATTTAGATTTCTCAAACAGTCCGCTTATAATAATGCCTGGAAAATTTTTCAGTCGATATCGTGTAATAAGAAACAATAAAATTGCAGCTTGTATAATGGCTGAAGCAGAAATAAAACAAGATTTAATATCCGAATATTTAAAATAATACCTATAAGTGTAAGAAAATTAAATGAGATTTTTTCATTTTATGAATTGCCCTTTATAAGTACATTATAAATTTATTTGAAGTGCTGCCTTTAACATAATTTATATCTATTCTTTATTGAATTATTTACTATTTTAATTTTTATTTGTGTACTGTTCCAATAAGTAATTTGGATTTTCAGCTTTTTTTATGGGTATATTATAATTAAAAATGTGTATAAAAAATTATTAGTTAAAAAATTTATACTTTTATCTGGTTTCAGGGATTTCATTATTTCATTATTTTTACATCAACAATTTAATATATTTTATCGAAATGTCCTTATTATCATAAATGGAAAATACACAAGTTGGTTTCAGGCAATTCAAAATAATAAAATATCTATATGCATGCAGTTGCACAGTAATGAAAATCCAAGTTTTTTATTTAAATGGGGAGTTCTGTTGCATGTAATTGGATTTAATCGATATCGTATTATAAAATATTTATGTGTATTATGAATTATTTGCTGTAGAACGTATAAAATAATGACAAAAAATTATAAAATTTAAAATATATTATTTTGTTATTCTGTTTTACTATCCTTATAGGCATTTGCTATCAACCACAAACAAAAAGAACTTCTCGCATGGATATGTACAATTGAACAAGTTTATTTTTGAAAGATTATGCTTTTATTACAGACATACTTTAGTTTCATATGTTGAATGGTTTCCAATTTTTGAATAAGTACTAAGTTATAAGAGTAAACTAATATTAACAAAAATTATCTTAAAAACTGGCTTATTTCCATATAGTGTCCAAATTTAATCTATTGATAAAAACTGTTTTTTGTTGTAAGTTGTGAGCAAAATTTAGGTAAACCATTCAGGCTGAAGTTGCACCAGAGCAGTAACCTGTCGTGATCTTATTGAATCAAATTATCGTTCTTATTATAAATGAAACTCAAAGACGCGTTTAAAAGTAAAAACCGTAACACGAAGTCTGTAATTGTACTGTTTTTAACCCGATAATAGTCAAAATCTTATTATAAGGCATAATTTGATTTAAAAAAATCTAATGCCACGTCAGCGATACTTTAAATTAACAATTATTGAATTTCTTTATATTCTCATTTACCTTTCGAACAAACTATTTAAAATGCTACCATTGAGTTTGAGAGTTGCGTATAAAAACCCTCAGTGATTGCACGTTGAGCTATCGTCCGTTAATAAAAAGACTGTCATTTGCGCCGCCACCTTGATTCGCAGCCGACTCCTGCCAATATCCTCTTTGCATTACGCTTGAAATATTCGCACTGATTACATACTTGATTAAAATTTTTCGAAAAGAGCAACAGAAACGCGAATCTGCTAAATCCGAAACGAAAGAAGTAATCTCTTGTACACACCACACAAAACGTGTTGGCGACAAGTTTACAAATAAACCCTATCAACCGCAACGGCAAAGGTATTTTTATTTAATTTAATGGTAATGAAATATTGTTAACAAAACAACAGAAGTATTTCTGATATTGCGAAGTCTGGAATTATATTTATGTAGTTAATTAAATCGAGGAAATAAAGAAAGAAACTTGAATACCTACTCGTGGAAAATTATTTGTATTGTAAACAATGATATTTAATTCAAATTGCAATCATTGTTTTCTTTTAAGTACAACAAAACTAAAATTGTGTTATTAAATGTTGAATGTAACAGAACATTGAATAATAATGTCTTATTATTTAGAATTTATTCACAACTTTTCTATATTGTCAGTCGTCAGTTGAATATTTCCTACAATTAATTTTAAAGCAGAATATTGATTAAGGGCCGAATGTAGCTGTCTGCGAGAAAAGGATAGATTTATGCAGACTTAGAGTGTCGAACAAAGGCAACAATAGGGAACGTGCTCTCGTAGGGGGATTAAAATTGGTACTACATTTGAACGTATCATCACAAACAAGGGTTCATTTGAAAGATAAAAGTTCAATCTAGATCCGTCTAGTGTTGAAATTTGCAATTTTTGTTGATATACTGAGTAACAGTTATATGAAGTAAGGCAAATTATGACAAGTTTATGGCATTGTAAAATTGAAACAAAAAATAAAACTAAAATTTCAACACTAAGCGGATGCGGAGTTCATCTTTATCTTTAAATGAAAAAAAATTAAATCGATCCGACCAAAATTAGTCTCAATTTCAATCCCTATTCAAAAGCATGTTTTTGCTGCGCGCAACTTCACTGCGGTGCAAAAATATGACGGTATTAAGTTTCTAACGTTATCGCTGGCGATATGTAAGTTGTGATTAGGGATGGGGAAAATGTCGATATATCGTTAAATATCGATATGAACATCAGATACTTTTTTACTTTACTTTACTTTTTAATTAGTATCAATGTATCGATAACTATCGATATATGTCGATAATTATCGAAAAATATCGATAACATCGAGTTATCGATACACCGATACCAAATGGAAAGTAATATTGACTGATTTCAATATCGATATTTATCGATATATCGATATTTTCCCATCTCTAGTTGTGATTACTGAGATGCGTTACATATCTCCGTCAGGCGATATGTAATTGTTGATGACAACACCCAGGGTTGGTAAAAATTATGATTTAAAAAATAAATAAAAAATCATTGATTTTTTTGAATTAAGGAGGTTCTCTAGACATTTTAAAAAATGTTCTAATGCAACCAAACTTTGAATTTATATGTTGTCTGTGTCATAAAAATGATACCTGAATTTTTGGAAATTTTTGACCACGTAGTTTAAAAGAAATTAATTGTTAAATTTTAATATTTTACATGGGCTCTTATGGCTTTCCATTAATTGATTTTAAAAAAAGATGTTAGAAATGTTCTATTTACTTAATTTTTGGTATATAAACGTATGCAAGCACGGACATCAATTTCCCAAAATTTAAAGAAGGTTGACCACATGTTGTAACAATATTGTCGATTGAAAAAAAAATCTTCAAGCATTTTTTGATAAGTGAATTAGAAATTATTGTAAAAATATATCACCGCAACTGAACGAATTGCAATATCAACTAACACCCGTTGACCGAATTTTGTTTTACATTAATAAAAATATTTTAATTTTCATATCCGCCCCCAAGGCTGATATCTGAGTACGCCACTGCATGTGTAGGGAACCTCCTTAATCATAATTTCTTGAATTTTTTTGATTTTTTAAATTATCTTTAATTACAGCACTAAATATAGTTAAAGTAAGTAGTACGGTTTTCTGTCGACAACTCACAGATATAATAATGATTGTCAATGGAGAGTTGTAGGAATCTAATATTTGTGCAATTAAATTGGAATGTGTACCAGACTGGAATCGAACCTAAGTTGTAAAAACGGAGGTCAGTCACATAATGCACTCGGCTACCCACCATATAACATTCGCTGTAAATAGAACCCAAAAAAAAGAAAATTTGATTTTAAAACATGTAAAGTCATTCATCAAAACACAACGACAGTTTTACGCTACAATAATACGCAATAAAATAAAATACAACTCAAACGGAATATAATTCGCTCATCATTCACTTCTACACTCTGACAGATAAAGTAATACAACGTATCATATTTTAACCTGGTCCAAATTGTCCACATGCTATGCGGAGTTACTTATTTAAAAGTTTCAACGCAAAAACTTATTTAACTATTGGCGAAAGAAAGATTTTTATAACGTATGTGGAGTATTATGTTTTGAGGCGTAAATCGAGGAAAATATCTACGTAATTTTTTTTAATTGTAAAGTTACATACTAAACTCGTCCACACAATTAGGGGAACACTTGAAATGAGGTGAAATTTCACCCATTTTCAAATCGTCATAACTCAGCGTATTTTCAGTCGATTTCGATGAATCTTCGAGGGCGAAAAACTTTGAGTCATGCATGCGAACTTTAGCGTCACCCCTTCCGCCCCCCTATGAAAAAATGCTTTTAAATCGAAAAAGTGTCCAACTCTGACGATGTGCACGGAGTTGAATTTTTTTTAAACTCGATTCACCAAAAGGGCACTACATTTTGTTCACTTTCCTGTGCAGGACTCAAAGAACGAAGTTCCTGCGTTGATTTTACACAAAGTTATGAGTGTGAAAAAAACTCAGCGACATTTTGGCTTTACTTTAAGATTATAGGATTATCCCTGTTCGAACTCTTCAACACCCGAACAAAAAGAAACATGTTTTTGGGCCACAAAACGTCCAACTTTGGCGATATCTACGGAGTTGAAAAAAATTTGTTGACTCGATCCACCAAACGGGCACTAAAATTTGTTTAACTTAATTTGTTTAACTCAAAGAACGAAGCTCCTACGACGATTTGGCACCAAGTTATGGGTGTTTGAAAAAAAAGTGCATTTTGTGGTTCTTTGACTCGTAACTCGGAATTTTCTTGACGAAATTGGTCAATTTATTGAAAAAATGCATTCTTTTATTCTCTAGAAATGGTTTAAATAGTGAAAAAAATTTGGTTGAAAAGTCGCTGAGTTAAGTAAGCGCAAAAAACATCGAAATACACTTTTTTTTCAAACACTCATAACTTTGTGTAAAGGGAGTGTCTATTCGTACGCTACCGGTCCACCGGTGCACCGGTACACCGGTGACTCGGGTAACATCGGCTACCGATGCGCACTGGTGGCACCGGTCGTCGGCACCGGCGCACCGGTAGCATCGGTGGCACAGGCGCACCGGTGGTACCGGTAGCATTGGTGGCACCGGCGCACCGGTAGTACCGGTAGCATCGGTAGCACCGGCGCACCGGTGGTACCGGTAGCATCGGTGGCACCGGCGCACCGGTGGTACCGGTACCACCGGCGCACCGGTAGTACCGATGGCACCGGCTCACAGGTAGCACCGGTCATAGGCATCGGTGGCACCGGCGCACCGGTAGTACTGGTGGCACCGGCGCATCGGTAGCATCTAACAAATAGCAAAAGTTATAAACAAATGAAGATGAAGAAAAAAAGGTATTTATTTTTTCTCTAATATTTCAAAAACTATAAGAATAGTATTGCAACCTTAAGACGATCCTCTACCGCGCCAGAAAACAGCCTAAAACATGGATTTCGCGCGCCAGTCCACAGCGTTTATTGTTTTGTTAAATATAATAATCTAAAGATATTGTTGAAGATAAAAGTACAATCTACAAAATGGTCGATGCAAAATTTAAAAGTTTTGCTTTAAAAGCGAAATATGCTAATTTGAATTTTGACAATTTTTGTTATTTTTTGAACGCAAATATCTTCTGTTTTAAAACGAATTTAAAAAATTCGATCGTTTATTTCGTAGATCCAAACTTTGTTGACATTAAAATTTATTTTTTACAAATATTGCAGTTTTTTTACAATTATGGATGCCAAAATTATTTTTCCCCTCAAACATAAATTATTTTTTATTTTTATGTTTAACAAAACAATACACGCTATAGAATAGCGTGCGGAATCAACGTTTTTGACAGTAAGTATAAACTATTAATCTATAAAAATTTGAAAAAATTCGAGTAAAATTAAAAAATTTGATCGGAAAATCTATTTACTTTTAAACAATATCATCAAAAACTTTTTTGGAAGATATTTTATTACTGAACAAAATAACACAGTATTTGCATTTTTTAACTTATTAAGCCATAAGAAGATTTGAAAATGTCAAAAAAACCTTTAAATTTTATAAACAAATGCATATAATAGCTGATCAACAATAGTAAAAAACTTGGTTAATAACTCATTTAAAAGTCCAATCAATCCTATATAAAAACGACTTAAATGTTTATTTTCGTATCTCGAATAGTTTAAAAGTTATAGCAGTTTTCTTGAAAAATCAAGTGCTTCTTTTATAGCACGTAATTTTTTAAAGTACAATATAAAATTAAAATAAACTTTTTTCGATACTTTGCAATAGATGTTTGTTTTTGTAATTTTTATTAGTTTCAGGGAAAAAATATAATGAGGTTTGAAATTTGTTTATAACAAATTGTTAACTTAATAAACAATGAAATTATCAACACAAATTTTTTTTTTTTGTTGTTCTATTGAAAAGTGCCAATTATGATTTTTAAAGATAAAGTAATTTCTTAACTTATTATTTAAAACAATGGAAATATGGAAAAAATTATTTTAAACAATAAAAACATTTTTTTAAGAAAACTTATTTTTCTTAAAAATCATTATTTTATCAAGACAACAAAATATTTAAAAAAATTTCCATTAGTATGAAACTAGTACATTTGTTTATAAACAATTTGTAAACAAATGAGATAAAAAAATCCTTAGGTACGTTATTTAACGTCATTGTTAGTTGCGAAAACAGTAATAATCTAACGTTAGTTTAAGAAAAAGATTTTTTCAATATTTAATTTTTTGTTGACTTGCAAAAATTATAATAAACAAAATATTGAAATTTTAAAAACTTTCATGACGTGATATTGTTAAGTATATATAAAAGAAGGGCTCCAAGAAGCGAAAAATTTTAATCCGATTATTTAAACATTTTTTGTTTCTTCAATGACAACGAAGGTCCGACAAAATATTGTTAATTAACAATTGTATAACTTTTCGAAAAATTAACTAAATAACTTTTCTCCAACGGGACTAAATTCTTTGAAGTGTTGACAATACACCATAATTTTTTTCAAATTTTTAAATTGATATTTGATACTCTAAAAAAATTATTTTACATGATGTACTCGCTTTAGAGACGCCGCTTGGAGCTCTATTTTCAGCGTTAAATTACTATCATAAATAATGAAAGTAGAGTTCCGGGAGTTGCCTCATCTTTAAGAATCTTTTTTTTTAATTTCTTAATTATTTATAGTAGTCCAGTCAACGAAAAGGTATAGAGGGAAATGCTTGGAACACAATTTTTGACTTTGTAACTTTGTTTGGTCTAGTTAGGAGGTGAACATATCAAAAGTCCCCGCCCGTAGCCCTTAAGCCGAGGTGTGGCGGAGGGTTTGAAAGTCTCATTTTTCGGTTTTTTACTTATATCTCGGAAGCTATGCGTCCTACCGACATGACCACTCTATACAATGAAAGCTGATTAAATTTGCAACAATTTAAGTTCAACCGCAGCTCTGTATGTCCATTAGTTTCCGAGATATAACACTTCAAAACTTAGCAATTTTTTCAAAAAAATGAAAGTTGAGAAATTTTAACTTTTTTCGTTATTTTTGTGTTTAATTCACTGTAACTTCTGAATGAATAAAAATATTGTCTTTCGGATACTTTCATTAAATTTCACGAACATTTCTCTATAAAATATGTTATTTTAAAAACTTTTTAGGGCGTTCATTAAGCCAAAATATCAATTTTTTTTCGACAGAAGTATTCAAATATTTTGTGTTTATTGTGTTTAATGAGCTGTAACTTCTGAACGGATAAAGTTATCGACATCCAGTTTCCTGCATTAAATTCTACGAACATTTCTTTCATTGTATAGAGTGGTCATGTCGGTAGGACGCATAGCTTCCGAGATATAAGTAAAAAACCGAAAAATGAGACTTTCAAACCCTCCGCCACACCTCGGCTTAAGGGCTACGGGCGGGGACTTTTGATATGTTCACCTCCTAACTAGACCAAACAAAGTTACAAAGTCAAAAATTGTGTTCCAAGCGTTTCCCTCTACACCTTTTTTTCAGCATTCGTTGCCTGGACTATAGTTATTGAAATATTAGCGAAAAACGAAATACCTTTTTTTCTTCATCTTTATTTGTTTATAACTTTTGCAATTTGTTAGATGTTGAAAAATGGTAGCACCGATATATCGGTGCTATTTACCGGTGCCAACGGTACGTCGGTGCTACCGGTGCCACCGGTGCTACCGGTATCACCGGTGCGCCGGTGCCTCCAGTACTACCGGTGCGCCGGTGCTGATGACCGGTGCTACCGGTGCGCCGGTGCTGATGACCGGTGCCACCGGTGCGCAGGTGCTGATGATCGGTGCTGCCCGTGCGACGGTGCCACCGGTGCCCCGGTGCTGCTCGTGCGACGGTGCCACTGGTGCGCCGGTGCCGATGACCGGTGCCCCGGTGCTACCGGTGTGCCAGTGTCACTGGTGAGCACCGGAAGCCGATGTTACCCGAGTCACCGGTGCACCGGTGCACCGGTGGACCGGTAGCGTACGAATAGACACTCCCTTGTGTAAAATCAACGTAGGAACTTCGTTCTTTGAGTCCTGCACAGGAAATTGAACAAATTTTAGTGCCCTTTTGGTGAATGAAAAAAATTCACTCTTTGAAGCAAGTTCAAAATTCTTCTTTTCCAAAACTCATTGAAGATTCAATTTAACGACGTAACTATTTGACAGGTAATCCTCATCAGGATAATTTTTCTCAAAATTCAGAGAAACATAAAACACTCTTCTAAGAATCCTTGTGTGGACAGGGGATAAAAGTATCAAATTTTGGTTTCAATTTTCAATTACTTAAAACGACTTTCAAGTTTCAGTGGCGACTCGTGATTGAATTCTGAACTTTTCAACTTTTATGTATTTGTCGCTCAGCGCACCGGCATTTGTTTGAACGTTGCAGCGATTGTCGTTTGTGTTTTGTCCAGAAACAAAAGTTAACAACGTGGCAGGCAATAGGGCAACGGCCAGTCCCTCGAGTAAACAATTGCCACTCACTACATGGATACTTGCTTGTGTCTACATCTACACAATGTCTGGAATTTCATTCTCGGTCCCACGTTTCTACTGAAAAGAGTTTATCACTAAGTTAGTTTTTGTAAGTGTAAACAAGTGTTTATTTGTATACTCACTTTGAGGTTTGACAATTTTTTGCCAAACTTGTTTTACTTATCAAGAGATTTGCTTTAGAGGGATGTGTTTGCCCGGAAACGTAATTCACATGAAGGTTATTATTTAATTAAATTACTTATTTTTCTACGAAAGTGCGAATTCACATGAAAGGTAGAAATTGTTCAGGACTGCAGTCACGTTATTCTTTATTTAACCAAGAGCCAACACTCTTGGCTTCTTCAGGGCGATGATTAAAAATAGTTAGTAATTCTTGTTGTATTAGTATGCTTTAGCCCACATGTGATATACAATATTTTATTCACGACTGCTCAAAATTATTAAAAATTGATAGGTATTTTTGTTTAAACATCAGATTTGAAACTTTAAAAATTATATATTTTGACAATTGATAGATTTTGATTTTCAGTTTTATTTTCACTTATAATATCACATGTGCATTAATTCTTTCTGGAAATTTTGTTGAGTGCTTGTTGGAATGCACGATAAAAAATTTTCCTGGAATGAATTAATGCACGAATTAATGACACCGCCGCTCTATATTTGAATTCTTTTTACAATAGAAAATTGAAATATTTACTAAATTTGTATTAAACATCAATAAACACCTATGTATTATTTACCTTATTATTTGCTTATTTATACTGAAAATTACAATTTAACCAATTTTTAATTTTATGTCAAAGTTACAGATGACGAAAAATTTCCGTTTATTAATTTCAGTTAAGTTACTCAAGCTACTAGTAAAAAATTTCCGAGAAAATTTTTATATAACCATGGTTACTATTATTGTAATCAATTCATCCATTGGCTGTTATTTGTGTCATGCGATTTTCAAACAAATTTTTAATTTTTAATTACGTGATATTTATTTATTATTCGTTTACAAATTATTAATTATGGGACAGTAATTCAAAATTGATTAATTCCAATAATATTTAAGGAATAAATAGATAGACAAGTATATTATAACCTCAACACTACTGTCAAATATTAACAAAAATATTATTTTTATTAGTAGTATCCATGGCTACGAACGAGTGAAGTAGAGTAAATGCGAGAGGTAATAGACACAAGCATATTATATTACTTCACTAGTGAGGTAATGTAACTAACTTCCTCACTCAAATGATGAAAATAATATGACTATTATATCACTGGCGTGGATAAAGTACCTAACCTACTCGCTATAATGGCTATTATTTCCTCCGATGATCGTGATCTTCGGGAATAATAATATTCATTATAGTGCGTCGTGGTATTATTATCTCAAGTTCTAATCTAGTCATGTAGGTACACTGTTAACAATAAAATAGTTTTCTGTGTCTGTTTGAAATTTGTATAATTTTTTAAAACTGTATATGCCATTATAAAATAAATGCAGTTAGGTTTCTTAACTAGACAATAGTGGTGAGTCATTTTGCCATACCTAATAATGCTGAAACACTAGAAAAGATAAGACCACCGGTAACTAACCTACCAACAGCAAAGAAAATAAGCGAAAACGTGCGGACGAAACTGCGTAACTTATTTAACATAGACATAATATTTTAATCTCACCACTGTAATGATGTAATGAAATGATACAGTAGGTAAGCAATAAGATTTCTTTGCCATTTTTTGTCAAGCATAACATATCGTAGTTGATGCCAGTTTGCAAATCACAACTTGCGTTTGATTATGACCAATAATTAGGTATTTGATTAGCAAGCTAATAACACTTTTTATAAATCATATTTCAAATACATGTACCAATTAATGTATTAACAACCATACATACATAAAATCACGCAAAATACAAGTATTACACATACTAAGAAAATATGTATATTATGTGTCATTTCTCGATACGTATGATTCCAAGTCATGCCCATTTTACATAGAGCAAGCGAAACGTATAATTGCAATCTGTAACAGACATATTTTCATTTTACATTGAGCAACATGCAATTGAAAATATTATTATTTACATTTACGTCGTATATAGGCAATGGTGTACTACTATGTGTATAAGATATAATTTGGATATAATAAATTATAATAAGGCTCTACTCTACACTACTTGTTGCACGCAATATTGCTGCAATACAATCAGAATTCTTTTGAGTAGGTAGGTACTGTCAAATACAACTTTATCTTTTTTGACGTAAAATTAATTGCTTACAATTTTTGTGAGAATAAGGACTACCTAATTCTAATTCAAGCAAGTCGTTGCTGCAAGATTGCTACTCATGTGCGGATACAAGAATCCTAAAGTTAGATCTTAAAATCGAATACTATTCCAATTTCTACTTAAGTTAATACTATTTTAACTTACGTGGAAGTAAAAATTAAGTTTTTATTTATTTTACACATAAGAAAGAGTGTTATTCAAATCCGAAATTTCATATAAAGGCATTTGACTTTGAACTAAAAAAAATTTCGTCTGCGGCGCTATTTTACAATTCCATTTTCCAAAATTACCCCTCCTGAGAAAATCACCTGGATCCGCCCTTGTTGCTACTGCCCTTTGGCCTTTTGCACTGGTTGAAATTTGCAATTGCACTGCAATATTGCTTAAACGGACTTTAGATTTGAATGCAGTCATCATTTTAATTTACTAGTTAATAATTTATTAAAACACAAATACAAAAACGTAAAATCCAACCTATTAAACCCAAAGAAACAAGCAATACAAGAGTTACATCAAATGTCTGGAACGTAGTACGTTTACAATATTGATTAACTATATTAAAAATGTCAGTATTGTTCTCTCAGATGAGTTTAACTCAATACCGCGGTGGGTTTGTGATTTTAGAGGCAACTAAATTACATTATCTTGGGCGGCGCAAAGCGAGGCAAAACGTCAAGGGTGGCTCTGTAAGTGGGGGTGTATGTGTGGGTGCGCTTGAGAACGTGTGTGTTGATTGTGAATTGTCTCCATAGATGTTTAAAGATAGAAGTTATTTCCTGTCAACTTAATATTTCGTTTTTATCTCCCGCCTCATATTCTATAAGGGAGGTATTGTGATGGGTCAACCTTTTTGAGTGTTTTTGCTGGAGAAGCACAGGGTCCAAAGAGTAAGAATTTAACATTTTCGAAAAAATGATGTATGTGTGTGCGTTCGTTCGTTTTCCGGAAACGATAACTCAAAAAATATCAAACATAAAAATTTCAAATTTTATATTTAAGGTTTTAAGCCATTATATTATTGGTTTCAAAACCGAAAGTAGTACTTTTTTTAAAAATTTGTTAAATAATTAATTTAAGACAAATTTTTTAAATTTTGAATCAAATATTATGTGAATATTATCTACAATCGGTATTTTATAAATTTGTCTGTATCTGGTATTTTTTAAGAATAATTAAAGTACCTACTTATAATTTAGTATTTCGGTATCTTGTAGTCCATGATCGTTTAACATTTGTTATTACGTAAAATTTAAATGACTATTTCCCACATTATAATTTAAGGAGGTACACTCGAGTGGTGGGGGGTTAGGGGCATCTCCTATACTCGCAATGTATTTCATGTCAGGGTTTCAACTTATAAAAAATAAAAATAATTTTTTTTTATTGTATGTAAACGCAGTCTATTTGAATTTTTGCTAATAAAATGAGATTTAAATATCTTAATTAAGAATATTATTTATTTTTGTTATGTAAAAATTGTTTATTTTATAAGATTTCATTCAGCTAAATACCAGTGTAAACTATGGCAACGCTGTGCTGTACATGTCATTTTTCACGGTCTTATGTCAATCTGACAGATAGTAAAAATTGAAGGTGAAGAGAATTCTGCACTTGAAATTTCATTTAAATCGTCGGGTATGAATTATTTATCATTTGTGCATATTACCTTTCATTCTTGTGAAAAACTTGTGATTATAGTTAGATAATGTTGTTTTTTTCTGGTTAAATTCTAATTTTGCGCTTTTCAACGTTGCCGGTTCTATATTATGTTCTCGCCAATATTCTCCAGTAGGCATAAACGTCAGTCTTTCGATTAAGAATTCTTGTAAATTACGTGGTAAATGATGCTTCTATTACTTTTATTCGGTATATGAGATAATAATGTACGTTTTAAAAAAGCAATTGGAATTTTCTGTCATTTCTGTAATGCTTTTTACGTTGATTTAAAAGTAGTCCCATAAGAGGCTATGTAAAATGAAGTTTTTTAATATTTATTTTTGGACAATCGACGTGGTGAAAAATTATGAAAAAATTAAGGTAACATTTTTACAATGTTTTGATTAATTTTGCAAAGTTTCATTAAACTCTATCATTATTTCAAGTGTCGAGTGTACCTCCTTAACCAATTAAAATGCATTATTTTTTACAAAAACCATAGAAACTATTTTATAAACAACTATTCCAGTGCATATTTTTAAATATTGACATAGTATGCGTATATTCACTGTAACCATGACACAATAAACAATAATAAATGATTGTTTATTAATTTTTCACCAAATGTCAAAATATTTAAACTCGATCATCAAAAATAATAGAAAATACTTTTGCCTCCTGGTTCGACGCATTTCCGCAAAACACCTCTCGACAATTATTTTTTCTAAAACCACTAAATATTTAAAAATTAAGTAAAATGAGCAAAATATGACGTATTTTTCAAATGAATTTTAGAATAGTAGGCCGTTACTTGTTCTAATGTTATAGCATTTGTCAAGCGTTGATTGGTGACAAATAACTTCTCAAGGGGTAGAAGTATATCTATCCCTGGAGATGAAAAATGACGTTTCAGCAACTGACAGCAGGTATGAAATGTCATCATTTTATATAGGTTATAGAAAAAAATTGTTTTCATGCGTATACTTCGAATTTACCATAGACGTAAACAAAAAATACTCAATTTAATTCACATTTCTCATATTCATCCATTCCGAAAAAAACAAAGTAAATTGGTAACTTCATTGTGTAAATTTATTTACAAATTCTATACATTTGTTGCCTTTGAAAGATAAATTTAGTTATTTTTATAAGAAGAAAAAATAATGTCTTTTTTATGTAGTATATTATTTTGTGTATTAATCTCAACACAAAGACAACAATCTTCTTTCCAAATATTTTGCAGGTATAGAAGTATACAGATTTTGCTTAGTTAATACATATTTTAGAGTTCAGTTTTTATTGCATGTCAACATATTTTATTCAAATAAACAATAATAGCTATTAATATAACAAGAATATTATGCGATTTATAATACCGCGGTTGTTGCTAAGCGATGAGTTGAAACCGAGTCTCTTTGAACATCCAAGGGGGCTTAAATCGCATATATTCGCGTTATATTCAAAGCTTAATCGTATCATCAACGATAGCGATGTTAAAACAAATCAACAATTTTATCTGTCAAACACTTGACTGTTCGCATATTATGGAAGGTTTTGATGTTATTATGGTTGTATCTAACACATAAGTATCTAACGTATTATAAGTAAATAACGTATTACCTACGTTGTTGATAATCATCAATAACTGTTGCATATTAAAAGGTAATAACAGTTGATGATACGAATAAGACAATTAAATTAAGAAGTCCGATTTTTTCACACATTTAACTTTTACCAGTCCGCCTCGTTGGCCGAGCGGTCTAGCGCGAGCTTGACTTGCGCTGAACCGCTCAGCTAGCAAAGTCGTGGGTTCGAATCCCACAGAGGGCATGGATGTTGTGAGTGTCCTAAATTTGAATCGAGATTTGAATACATATATGTTAAATTGTTCCAGGCCAATAGACTACGTTCTTGAGGCCGAAGGGGGTTCCCCCTTAAAAAAAAAAACTTTTACCGAGTTGTTGTTTTATTACATTCCTATTTTACGAAACGATTTGGTCCCATAATAAACGAGTGGCAAATGGTAATTATTTAATATTCGGTTTGTATCATAAAAAGCAGCTACTACTATATTCAGCATTGAAAAGCATAGTAAAGGCTCAGTCATTATGAATTCATATCCCATTACAGACAGACGCAAGATGTTGAACATTTATTATGAATAAAACATAACTGAATTCTCAAATTTGTACGCAATGAAAGACACATTGAAATCTTCAAATCTATATTAAGCTAAATATATCAACAGTCTATATTGACTCCAAAAATGAGGTGTTATCCATTATCCCACACATGACGTTGTCTATAATCAAATGTTCATTTAATATAATTACTACATAAAATAAAGTCTATGTCATGTGTTTTGATCTTAAAATAGTTATTTATGTAACAAGTACGCAAAATAGAGTTTTAGAGGACGAATCTATTTACGGAAGAGACGCAAGCCTAGTGTTCTTATCAATCGTGAACCAAGTTTACAACAAAAACTATTAAGGTTGCGCTCCAAACTGTTTTCAGATAGTCATTTTTATGCACTTTATGTGCATAAATTTCTGCAAATAGGAATATCTAATATAGGTATGGAAAATATATCAATAGAATCATTCGAATTTCTAGATTGCCTATGCTAAATAAGAATATCTGAAAATAAATATAATTAGCAGTAGAAATTAATTTTATGCAGATTGAACTATTATTACAGACATAATTTTTAGAACAAGGCAAATAAGAATAAATACATTTTCATTTTGTAACATAATTTTCATTGTCGGTTACATTGTTAATCCGAAATTTATGGAGAAAGTATGTGCAAAAAGAGCCATGTAGAAGTTTTAAAGTGTTACTGACGTGGCACTAGTTATATATATATATTTTATAAACTTTTTGGTTTGTCAAATAAAAATTCACGTACTCGTACTGCACACGCTGCCGACTCAAATTTTTATCAGACCAATTTGTTTCATCAAATTACTAAATATATCTACCTAACCAAATGATCGTTAACATCAATTATCTAATAAAATAAATAACTCTAGTGTCATAAATAATGACAGCCGATAATAATATAAACAAAAACTCTTAAAACACATAAATAATTTAATTGTAGTTAAGTGAATGTAAGAACAGGAGAAGGTGCATCCTACACTACACATGTACACATGTTCGGTCGTTTGCATCGCTTAATGTCGTCATGAGTGAATGTTGGGGACGTGTTGTCTTTAGTGTAAATTATTAAGTTACCGTGTTCACAGCTTCAATTAATGACATGCAGTTACAATATTATCATACGCAGTTAGTTAGCAAGTTCGACAAGAGTCAGGAAGGAGTCAGTAAACTGATAACTTACACTACACAGCATGAATGTGAATTAATCTCTTCTTACTCTACAACGAATTATCTCAACAAAAAAAATTAAAACATACTAATTTGGATAATTTTTAGGTCAAAGTCAACTATGTAACTTAAATACATTCGGGATGAGTAATTGTGATTACCTAATAATTGTTTTTTGAGTAAAAAAAGAACTGAAAAATGTAGGATTGGCAATAAAAGTATAGACTTTTTTGACTTCACTGTGTTACTGAAAAATGAACATTTGCAGTAGCAGACTAATGTTTCTTTGCAGACCGTTACTAATAATGACAGCTAGTGATACCGCCGAAAAATTACGAGATCAGAACCAATAAATTTAAAATTACGCGACGAGAAAGTTCTCGAGAAATCGAGAATTCTCGAAACAAAAGCATTAAAAAAAATGGATATTATTCTATTCGAAAATGTAAATTTTTTCTATTTGTTCGTAGCAATTTTTGTTTTGATATAGATATGGTAATCATATTTTTATTTGTAGAACAAAAATTTTGTGCAATGCAAATTTATTAAAAATGTACAAAAAATGCCTCAATACACTTCTTTAGCATTTAAAATAGATGACATTTTTTTCGAGAAATTGCAACGAGACGAGAATTGTGTTGTTTAAGACGAGAATTGAACAGCCGAGAAATGACCGAGACGAGAATACTTCAAATTCTCATCTCGAAAATTTGAGACGAGGCGTCTCGTCTCGTCTCACATGCCGTGAGACTAATGACAGTTTAATCAATCATAATTTATTAAGATTTGGTTAACTTTATATTAATATTAGAATTATAAATCAAAATTCTTTACAATAATTACTTTTTAATTATTTTTTTTAGTTTTTATAGATATGATGATACAAATTTATTACAAAATTTATGTTATGTTTATAATAAAAATAAATTAATCGTAAAAAATGCAGTCCTTTGAATACAAATAGTATTGTGTTTTTATTGATACTGTCAAAATGAACTGGTTGCAATTGCTTCTAAAGAACAACATTTATCAATAATAGGCCATCAATTTTGTCCTATGATTATTTCGCAAAGATCTAGTACTTAGCGAAGAACAAGACGTTATGGAAAAGGTAGGCCTACTTACAAAAATGCCGTAAAAGGCGATAATAGGAATGCTGTCTTAAAAATGTTTAACTTTTGCATAGAAGCATTCAGTCAATCTTGCATGTATCAAACTTATGGTACCTAAAGTAGTACTAAAAATGTATACTAAGTAAAACACCCTTAATTTTGCGAATTAAAAATCTGACGTGGCCATCACGCAACCTTCCGCCATATCTAGACTTTAAACAGAAATGTATACGTGCAATCCGGTGCCCATTTAAAATATACAAATAAAAATCTAAAATATTCAAACACAGAAATTTGCATCACCTGAATAAAAAGATTCATTCACAGGAAAACTCTGCTGTGTTGAAGCCATCCTCCGTTCAATTACTACATTTAATATCTTACTTAGGACTTATATAGCGCTAGTATGCCAACTTGTCACCCGTCTCACCTGTCAATATTTTTTACGCAGAAACAAAAATCAACCGATCATGGATTACAAGATATCAACGTTTTATTTGATAAATTTATTTTTTAAATTTTACTGCAGTTCTTTAATGCTACCAGATAAAGACAATTTTTTTATAACGTAAGTTGCAAATAACTTTTCCTCTTATTCTCATTACAAATAAATACTATATTTTTCCAAATTTATATACAATTTTGACAATTAACCTTTTCAATCTTCAAAAAATATCACTTCCGATGAAGATATTTGTACCAAAATCTAGGGAGCTCTTCCAATTTATATACAAATGTTAAATACCAAATATCAAAATTTTCGGGTAATACGTATTTGAGTTATCCGACTAACACTCTTGACCACACACACACACACACACACACACACACACACACATACATACACACACACATACACACAGACATCATCGTGAAACTATCAAAAATGAGTTATAAGGACCCTAATTCGTGCTCATTCACTAAAAACTCACTACCCGATTTTTTGCATGATTCCAATACCTTCCTTTACAGGTAAGCGGAAGGTAAAAAAATTGTATATATAATTTCGTTATAAGTTCTTAAAGTTCATTTAATACCGTTTAATACCTATTAAGTTTGATCATCAAATTTAGAGATATTATTTACTTTTTGATAAGCACGTCTACTCATAAAATGCTACTATTTCAGTCATTTGTGCTGTAGTAATTCCAATTGAATGATAGAAATCAACTTGTTTATGTAATTTGGTTTTAGAACGTAGTAATTTCCATCTTCTTAATCTACTTTCTTAAGCTAAATCCACCGTGGTTTCGTGGGTGTAAAATATCAATTGGAAGTCCTGAATGAAACGATTTTAGCAACCCTCGCATTCATAAATTGTATAAAAGGTGATTATAGTAAATAAATCAAACGATCCAGCGCTCGATATTAGCTAAAAGAACCAGTTTTATGAACGTTTGAAAGAATGATATATCACCACAGCTCACTAGACGGAAATTACAGTATGCAAACTGCCCCCATCGTGACGTGGAGAATCACAATTAACCGCAGTCATTTCATCTTTGTTTATATTCCAGTAAATGTGAAGGTTATACGACACCCTTCTGATTTGTATTGCATTTTGCATTTAAGTGGCACTTGGAACAACTAACAACGTAATATGGTGATGCCCATGTCACATACTGAGTAGAGTGCGGATTATATGCAGGCAAATATGATTAAATTATGCATGCAATATGCATTGAAATAAGGCCAAAATATGCTCATATGCACAAAATTACACAAATATGCAATATTTTACGAATATATGCAGATATGCAACATAGTTTTATTCATTTCTACTATTAATTTATTTTTATAAATCTGAAAAAAATACATTTTGTCAACAATACAGAAAAATGTCATATAAAATAAGAAAAACAACGTATAACTTCTGGAGTACAACTTGTGTACCTACCTGAATTTACAATAAATGTAAAAGTTACTGTAGGTGTTATCGAATTTGAGCGATTATAAATTTTATACATTTCAAATTTTAAAACACATGAAATTTTGGGTTAAATGGTACAAAATATTGAAATATGCAAAAAATATGCAATATTTTGATCTATTTTTATATGAAATGCAAACATTTGTAAAAAATACCAATATGCACAATACAATATATGTAAATGCATATATAATCCGCACACTACGTATGAGAATATGATTATGTATAGTTATCAACTAATTAACAAAAACAGCCTAGCGATATTTTCGGGGGTAATATAACAAGTGCTATGATTATCATCGGTGAAAATTGACCGAGTACGCAGCACGAGTTCAATTTTCTGAAGACTTACTAATGCTATCACCTATGATTAATCATAGCCCGAGTTATATTTGGGGAGAATATATAATGAATGAGACCAAAATGTTTGGTTATATTTTTTCAATAGCTGTCAAAAACGTTTTAAATTATGTTTACCTTTTTCAATTTGGTGCGTTCTTCTCTATTATCCCTATCCTGCCACATTTTAAGATTGAATTTTGACAAACAGCAATTTCAAATTGAGAAACTGACAGTTTGTAACTAATAAACAAAACAGTTGACATGTAACAGCGGTGATAAAAATATCTTCGATTTGATAGCCTCTTACTGCCCTATTTCAGCCAATCAAATTAGTCAAATATGTACCACGTGATACATGAATTATATATTCTACAAAATCATCAAATTTGAAAGTTACGTATATGCAAAATATAGTGTAGGTGTATAAAAATAATTTAAACGTATTTTCATATAAATGATTACATAATTTAAATTAAAATATAATATGTTAATTTAGTGCATAATAATAAAATAGCACAAACAAACATAAATTGCGATAAAGCATTCAATAAATATCTACTTTGTGTTTGATAATCAATTTTAAATTAAAAATTAATTTAGAAAAACAAGAAATTCTATTAATCATTTGATAATAGAAGGTAGAAATTACTCAGGATACATGACATCTAGCATGCGTTTATTGTAAGCAAATACAATTGAATTTTAGTAGAATGGAATCATTTTAATACGCTATTTAAACAGTTGACGATCAGTGTATTCATTATTCGAAATTTACATATGAAAACAAGAATGTATTCATGCACGTGGCTAACTTTTCAAAACAAAAATTGATGTTGTTTTCCAGATTTTAATTTCTGACGATAAAGCATTGTTTTAGATCACTTTGCAGAGATAAAACATGTTTTAATTAAAATATACTAACAATTATTTTAAATTTTATCGTATCGAAATTTTGAACTTAAAGTATATCCATCACCATTTTGTTTACTTTATACTGACGTCCATAACTTGTACTACCCCAGGGATCATCGAGCTATCAAATTTCTAGAACATAATTTACCATTATAAGATCATTATCTTAAACAGTTCGACCTAATTGTCGTCATTCTTGTAAAATTAAGTAAGGCAATAACGGTATGGGTTACGTATGACGAAATTAGGTGACAAATTATTATTTATAGATAATTCCACTCATCCACTCCTACATAAAATAAACCAGAAAACCAAAAGAAAATTTTATCGCTTTGACAGCGGATAAAAAGGAAGGTATAACGTTTTACAAGTGGTAATACTAAGTCTAGTATAATATATTCAATGGTGTACTTTCGGGGTGGGAATAAGGAGGGTTTGATCCCTCCTGCCCCAAAGATCTAAGAATTTGTTTTTTTTATTATTATTATTCAAATTCATCATAAAAATCTGATATGCCCAGCACAAGACTTTCCGCCATACTCTACTCTTTTTACTACTGTACAAATCAAGATACAAATATTTTTGCTATATTAATAAAAAAAGTTATTTCGACATCCGGGTATCCTGTATAACAAGAGAGAAAAATGATTTTTTATGAGGTACAAAATTTAAAGCCACAGGGAAAAGCGAAACGAAGCCAGAGGGCTAAAAGGCACTGGAGGAAAATAGTGCTCTATCTTGGTGTTGATTTTTTACGACTCAGTAAGATTTTAAAAACCAAAGAAAGCAGATTTAAAACCTAACTTCGGCATTGAAATACTTCTTAATTTTAAATTTTTTAGTAATCCTTGCAAAAAAGCTATAATGTCATGACAACAAACAATGCGAAACTTTTTCCTTTAGGGATAAAATGTGACGTTTCTATCCCTATTTTGATGTCATAGAAATCAACTTCTGTTTCCGGTCCCGGTTACTAAAACAATTTGAATTACAACCCAATACATAGGTAGGTACTAATTTACCCGCTGAATTTAAATTTAAGATGTCAGAACCACAATCTCTCACCTAACCATGAAGTATAATAACGACAGGAGATGACACTCGATTGTTGACTATGTCACATTTTTTGACTCCACGAGCAACTAACTTGGAGGGGTGAGGAGGCCACATAATCTAAAATTAGAAACATGAATGAAAATTCAATTAAACTTGTATTTTATAATAAGTTTCTTTATTCAATATTACCGATTGAAACTATTATTTTTGACACGAACATCAATTTTAAATAAAGATTTATTCACTTGTGTACTAGATAGTTTTAAAATTATTGTGACGTTTCAGACTCGCAACAATAAATTTATAACAAGTTATTATTATGTCAAAATTAAATAAAATATAATATAAACTACGTAAATAAAGTTCATAAATACCTATGATAATAGAGATAATTGAAGTAATACCTACTTACAACTGACAACTCGCCACTAACTTCACTGCGGCCTCCTCACCTCACCCAATTTCATTGTTTCGGAGTAAAATTGTGTGACATGGAAATACATATAAAATCAACAGAGTATCATCTCCTGTCTTATTATATAGGGTCTTTCATTAAGAGTGATAGGATTTTAATTTTAAATAATACGTCAACGGTTTGACATATCAATTTAGTTTTTGCTTTATTTGGAAGCTTAGACAATGCAGTTATGTTCGGAACAAGATATCGTTCAAATGTCCACCACGGTTTTGTTGACACTGATCACAAGATCGCTCCAATTTGACAGAATTTGGCTCATTTGCAACACTGGCCGCTACAGCTGTGATTTTCTCCTCACTTCGAACATTTCGTTGCATTCTTGGTGGCTTATTGTCTTAGTAATGTTAACTCAAATTTTATCACAGTCTTATAGCCTGCGCAGAGTAACGGTGAGGGCGACCCAATACTGGGGTGAATAAATGTTGAGCACCCACAACTGAGCTCGAACTTTGGTAATATTTTTTTAATTATTTCCAACCGGTCTAGAGGCGTCAAACACTGCATCATAAAACTTCACACTATACTAAATAATTTGACACCTAGAAGTAAATAAAATATATATCAGCAACCGAGAAATCTTTATTGAAAAAACTATCACTCCTTTTGAAAGACCCTATACTTCGTGCACCTAACACAGTCTAATTCTAAATATAAAACGAAATGTTTATACTCTAGTGTACTTTACATTTATTGTGGAATATATTTTCCTTTGGCTAATGTTTGCCGTGAGCTTAACCCCTGAAGGGATGTGTCAAGAATAGGAAGGTAAACATGAAAGAATTTTCGAATAAAAACAAAACCCACTCCTTACGCCTTTTGGTTTTATCATAAAACTGAAAAGCCGAAGAAGAGAAAAGAGAACAACGAGCTAATGCTATGAAGAACGACTGTGCAGAGTTTGATCGCGTATTATACAAATACGTCAATGTTCGTCTTACTTCCGACTTAATTAACACAACTCAAACATTCTGCTTAATGAATTTTAAAGTGAATGTTTCTATTCGAAGTTGCACTGAATGAACAATAACTAACTTCGTTACGTTATGCATGTGAGGAAGTATGTGATAATGAAAACTGAGAAAATACAAAGGTGCATAGACAATATTACACTTATATCTGTTATTATGCCTTCATCATTTTAAGTTTATGTAAAGTTGTACAGTACTCGTATATAAGAGGTACGTACAGATGGTTTAACCAATCATATTGCGTAATGCCTGTGGCACACCGTAACTCCTCGATGAAACGAAAGAACGCACCCGTCCGCGATGGATTTCTATTTCATCGGTGACAAATACATCAAAGTTTTACGCGAAATCAAATACAAAAGATACGTCTGAAATGAGATACATTCGTTTCATCGAGGAACAACTCGATGAAAATAGCGGCGCCCCTATTTTTCATCGAGGACGGGGTGCGTTCTATCGTTTCATCGAGGAGTTACTCGATGCTCCTCGATGCTTCTCGACCGGTGTGCCATAGGCATAATGATGACGTCTGATAACGTAATGCAACCAATAGAATTGAAAATGTAAAATGTACCTGACAATAAATAAATGTATTTGTCAAATTACACGTCAGAAATGTTTTGCAAAATGAGTCGTTTTGGTAGTGTTTTTAACAAGAAAAATATTCTTCCAAAATGCCATTCGAAATGCCAATAATTTTTTGAGAGAATTTTTGTCTATTCCACGACAACTTATTGCAATTTCACTCAACAAAACATCACGTTTCAGAAAATTGTCAGATGATGTTTTGTGTCGTGAAATTGTTAGAAATATTACCCCTGATAACATTATAAAAGTAAAAGTATTGATTAAAATATTAAACACATTATACAAATATTACCTACCCTACAAGGTGATAATGTCTTATAAAATAAAATTTGTGTGTGCTAACTGTGCTAACAATCCTGCTCCTTTTTACCTTCCGCTTACCTGTAAAGGAAGGTATTGGAATCATGCTAAAAATCGGGTAGTGAGTTTTTAGTGGATGAGCACGAATTAGGGTCCTTACAATTCATTTTTGATAGTTTCACGATGATGTCTGTATGTATGTGTGTGTGTATGTGTGTATGTGTGTAGCTATGTGGTCAGGGCCGGATTTCTGTCAGTCGGATAACTCAAATACGAATTACCCAAAAAAAATTATATTTGGTATTTAACATTTGTATATAAATTGGAAGAACCCATTAGATTTTGGTACAAATATCTTCACCGGAAGTGATATTTTTTTAAGATTGAAAAGATTAACTGTCAAAAATTTATATAAATTTGGATAAATATAGTATTTATTTGTAATAAGAATAAGAGGCAAAGATAATTGCAACTTACGTTATAAAAAAATTGTCTTTATCTGGTAGCATCAAAGAACTGCAGTAAAATTAAAAAATTAATTTATCAAATAAAACGTTGAAATCTTGTAACCCATGTTCGGTTGATTTTTGTTTCTGTGTAAAAAATATTGACAGGTGAGATGGGTGACAAGTTGACATACTAGTGCTATATGTCATAAGTAAGATATTAAATGTAGTAATTGAACGGAGGATTGCTTCAACACAGAAGAGTTTTCGTGTGAATGAATCTTTTGATTCAGGTGATACTAATTTTTGTGTTTGAATATTTTAGATTTTTATTTGTATATTTTAAATGGGCACCGGATTGTACGTATACATTTCTGTTTAAAGTCTAGATATGGCGGAAGGTTGTGTGATGGCCACGTCAGATTTTTCAATTTTGTAGCGCTAATCATATTTGAGACACAATTTTTTATTTAATTGTATTGTGACAATAATTATTTAATTAAATAGGTGTAACTCTCTAGTTATAGTCCAGTCAGGAGAGGTTTTGACTGAAGACTAATACATAACCAAATGAAATTTGGCATGTGAGTAGTTAAGAACATGCAGAAACAAAAAAAAAATTCGCTCCACCTCGGTATGCTCCGCTTCCCACAAAAATTTTCAATTGAAACTCAAAATTTTCTTGTAACGCATTTTCCTCGAAAACTATCAAAGATTTTGGAAAACTGTTTTAACAGGATGAAAGCTGAGGAAATTTGCTATCAAAATGGCCTTTGAAAATTTTTCATAAGTAGCACCGTGTAGGCACCAGCCGTTTAATATGCGAATGACTTGAGAATTTTCTGTATAGCAGGCGCTACATTGCGAATGACGTAATAAATTCGCCGCTACAGAATGAATGTGGTATAACTTTGTTAAAGAACATCATTTTGTAAAGATACAAATTGCATTTTATTCGTCGAGGATTCCACTTTCAATTGCACTTATAACATTTGAATTTCCGACCCCGTTTATACCGAGAAACTTGCTCTTTAAAGAATCATAACTCAGTATTAGAAGACGTTCAAAGAATTCTCAATATTTTCAATATCTATGAATGAAATTGTAAACTCGTAGAGGATTATCTTCATCAAATCATCCCCAATCACATGCAACTATTTGGAGGGTTGTGTGTTGTACGTCCGAAAAAAAAACTGGTTTTCGCTATCTCATAGATTTATTTATTTATCGCGGGCACGAGCATTTTTGAAAATAGACCACTTTTTGGCCCCGTAAATTGATTTTTAATGAGCTTATCGTTAAGTACAAATCCAAATCAACAAGATTCTGTAATTTGTTTCATCAATTGTACTACTACGTACATGTAACAGATGTTTTCCTAAAAAAAGATCATAACCTATAAATAAAGAAGGTCGCGAAAACCAGTTTTCTTTTCGGACGTACAACACACAACCCTCCAAATAGTTGCATATAATTGGGGATGATTTGGTGAAGATAATCCTCTACGAGTTTACAATTTCATTCATAGATATTAAAAATATTGAGAATTCTTTAATACTGAGTTATGATTCTTTAAAAAGCAAGTTTCTCGGTATAAACGGGGTAGGAAATTCAAATGTTATTAGTGCAATTGAAAGTGGAAGCCTCGACGAATAAAATGCAATTTTTATCTTTACAAAATGATGTTCTTTAACGAAGTTATACCACATTCATTCTGTAGCGGCGAATTTATTACGTCATTCGCAAGTAGCGCCTACTATACAGAAAATTATTCGAATATTAAATGGCTGGTGCCTACACGGTGCTACTTATGAAAAATTTTCAAAGACCATTTTGATAGCAAATTTCCTCAGCTTTCATACTGTCAAAATTTTTTTCCAAAATTTTCGATAGTTTTCGAGAAAAATGCGTTACAAGAAAATTTTGAGTTTCAACTGAAAATTTTTGTGGGAAGCGGAGCATACCGAGGTGGAGCGAATTTTTTTTTTGTTTCTGTATGTTCTTAACTACTCACATGCCAAATTTCATTTGGTTATGTATTAGTCTTGGGTTTCAGTTAATTTTTGACTCTCCTGACTGGACTATTACTGTCATAAAATATACAGTGTTGTAATAGATAACAATATTTATTATCTAGATAAAGATAACTTATTATTTAGGTATCTAGATAAGGTAATAGATAACCATTGAAGAAATTATCTAGATAATAAATAAAAGATAAATAATTATTATCTAGCTAATTATTAGATAATTTATAGATAATACAAAAAAATTAAAATGGCATGTTATAAAGTATAAGCGGTACCAACTGGAGAGCCCGATAAGGGTTAAATTTAAATCTTTTGATTGAATTATATTAGAAAGTAGACACACCTCGTAATTCTCCATAATGTCAATAGAGGGTTACTCTCTAGGGTCATGATGTAGCAGTTCAATATTATCATAATGCACAACCTGCAATATGACTGGATCTGGTTTAGATGATATGCTGATGCATTTTAAAATCCTCTCCCTCTCGTGTGAACGAAATATTCTTTTGCACTATGACTGCTACTGAATATGTAAGCATAGATTTTCAAATAGATTGAAGGTGCGATCGGGGTATCTTGGACGGATTTTATTTTAGTATGAGTTACAGATAACTAAACTAGACGTGAAAGCTCAAACAGTAGCGTCTAAAATTATCTTTAAGTAACTTTGGAACAAACACTAAGGTGTTGGACTATAAGTAAGTGGGAAAAGCACAAGAGAATTTAGGAATGTACACAATAATAAATTATTGATTTACGTAGAATTTTTACTTTAATTTTTTACGTAATTCAATACCTACTTACGAAAGCACTAAAATTTAGCTTAAAATGAACAAAAAAATTGGTTTACGTGCATACCCAAAATAGATACAAATTTAATTTCACACTCTATTTTTCAGGGCGATTGTAACGATAATTTCACTTTTGTATAAAGTAAACCATTTAAAAAACATAATTTAATCGCTTTGACAACGAATAAAAAGAAAGATAACTTTTTGCAAGTGATAAAACCTTATTTACCTTTTTCTTAGCAACCAAACAATGAACAAAACATTGAAATGTCATTTGCTTCATATTATTTCTAATATTCTTTAGTGAAATGATTAGATTTTGGGAATATTTGAAAGAAGAACCAAAGGAGTCGTTAAATTGTCTCGTTGAATTACAATCGATCATTTTATTTCCTCTGAATAAATTTCTGTTTGACATCTCACCTGACGGAAATTTGACTTGAAAATTGTTTTAAAATAAAATCACTCCACCTACGGTGTCGTGATTTTATTAAACAATTTTTGTTTTCAAATTGCTAGGCAACAAGGTATCAACACAAACAGAAATTTATCCGGCGAAATAAAATGGTCTCGTGTAATTTCAGTTGATAATTAAATATTTTTCAGGAAATTGGCAATACCGGCTAAACTAGAAGAAATTACATTTGAGTAATTTATGTTTTCATAGAAACTCGCTCTTCTTAATCTCGCGTGGTCGTGGCATCATGGCACTATATTAAGCCACTAAACTTTATAAACTGAATCTCAGTGAGACTATTCTTGGAGTTCTTCTTCTTAAGACCGTGATATCCAGGATAAACCTTTTACAAAAATAAACAGCTTGCTCAACTTAAAATTAAGGCGAATTTTTAACAATGTCACTTCTTGTTTATTATATAAACAGCTCACGTTCCTCATCAGTATAAGAAGGAAATGAAATTAATCGTTTATTGAAATTAATGCAAATTGAAATAGAATTCGCGACACAAAACAATTTCAAGTTGCTAATGGAACTCTTATTTTATTGTTGAAAACTCATTTTTTTGTTTCTAGTAAGTTTACGTTGCAAATGGCAACTGAACAAAATTTAATTGCAATTTAAAATATTCACTATTGTCATACGAATTACGAGTGCAACTATTTGAATTACCTATTATGGAAATACAAAATTCTTAATAGATACTAATGATACAAGTTTGATATAGCCAAGGAAATGAAACGTGTGTGATGTTCTGATGTTAAATCACGAGGCTAGTGATGGGTCGTTCATGAACGAGTCGTTCAAAATGAACGACTCATTTTAGTGTGCCGTGAACGAACGACTCTTTAGTTCGTTCAGTACGGCACACCAGTTCACACTAGCACCGTGCTAGCTCCGCTCACCGCTCCGCTCTCTGAACGCAGAAAGACGAACGAGTGCGAGTGGAATGAACGAAACGAACGAAACATACAGACAGCGCACGGTAAATAACATATTTCAGAGCACTATTGGCTTGACTGAGTGCAGTGTATTCTGAGAAGAATGCATGCGTTTCTGTTGTACGACCAACAATGAAAATAATCAACAATATGGGAAGTGGGAACAATGTAGGACTGGACAACAACAACAAACGTTTTGTTAAATTTGTTGAACATTCTTCAAAATGTTGCCAGACAGTACTCCTTTTGCTAAATTTTTATTTTGTTTATTTTCCATTGTCAATATACATATACAACAACTATAAGCAACACAACTAACAACTAAAATGCTCAGGTTCAGGTTCATACAGTTTGGCACATGTGCACATGCCACATCGCATATGCACACACGGCGAGCGCACACCGCACAGTGCTGTGAGCTGTGAGCATGTGCAGAGCAGCTCAGCTGAGCAGCACACTAGCACGGTGTCATTTGAAACGCACAGTGCTCTTTTACAGAGTCGTTCGAATGAACGACTCAGTGTGAACGACTCACTTTACTGAGCGGAGCGAAATGAACTGACTCACTAAAAATGAACGAAAGACCCATCACTACACGAGGCGATTGGCTATATCTAACGTGTATCATACAATATTGTAACAAGTCCTACTCATCACAATGAAGTATGTGCGACGTCAGTCATTAGCAAAAAGAGTTACCAAATAAATATAAATAAATATGTTTGTATTTCTAATACTAGTTTTGCTGACTAAGGACTTGTACATGAATATAAATAAGATACACATAGGGTAATAGGGGGTTCCAATTCAGTTGCGTTCCGATTTCAGTATGTGACAGCATAGAGATAAGTGGTTAACGTAAGATGGGATTATTATAATAATATTATTATTATTATTTTTATTATTATTATACATTAATTTATTAAATATACTTTTGTAACCTTTGAGTATTAATTGGTACTAGTTGCCCAGTCTCGACAAGGACCCAACAACTTATTATTTGTACACCCAATTTGGGTGGTACAATATTTTATCTACGACGGTCTTTATATTATTATTCGACGTATTGCCAGTTGGAAACACCACTCGACATTTTGTCTCGTGATGTTTCCATAATGTCTCATATAATCAAGAATTCAGTAAATAAAAAATTTTAGCTATAGGTACAGTAAAAAACATAAACAAAGATATAATTTACATTATTAATTTATTGTACATTGTATTTTATTGTATATTTTAACCTGACTTTTTCTATGTGTGTCTGTACATGCCAACAGAAATAAAATATATTATTATTATTATTACTATTACTAAGTTAACATGCAGTTTTGAAAATGGTTTGGGTTTTCAGTCAAAATTATGTAAAACTGTTTACATGCAGTTTTCAAAACAAGTGATAACGAAGGTTCGAAAACAGTTTCGGCGCAAGCGCATTTAGATCATGTAAATGGCAGATGAGTGACAGATCGGAAAGAAAAATATAACCTCTTCACTCAAAATGTTTCGTTTTGGCATTTTTATTTTCAAATTTACGAAAACACTAAATAAGAAAACAACTCAGTTTTAAGTCACAACTGACAATTATTGGTGTTTGTACTTTGTAGGTTAGTAAGTACGTTCAAAAAACGGCAGAAATATCTGTGAAGTACGCATGCGCAATCTCAAAACTTAATTTTACCTGTTTACATGACTAGTTTTGAAACTAATTTTCAAGTCAAACCCAAGAATTTTAGTTTTGGTTTGAGTTAACTCAAAACCGTTTTGACACTGTTTACATGGAGATTTTAAAACTCAAAACGTTTTGGAAACGGTTTCAAAACTGCATGTAAACATAGTATATATGAGGTTAACTTACTGAGCTACAAAATGATATAGTTTTATTTTATTTGTACCGCTGTGAACATAGTGTAACTCTAACGGTTGTCACAGGACAACAGCACGTGAGGGAACACAGCGGAGCACGAGATACGAAACACGGTTTGCCGGAGTGTAAAACTGTAAAGCCGTACATCCCGCACCGTGGACACAAAGTGAGTTAATCACGAATCACTGGCGCGGCGCGGCGCGCTCACAACTGCACTATCAGAAAAAATCTAAATGCTCAGATATTGATATTGTATTATTTTTAGTAATGACCGAAATGCTTAACCCAGAAATTAATTTGTTGTATAAATACAACGTGAACGAATGATCAATGACAGAATAATCTAAATATAATTGTATTCTCAGAGTTTGTACTAAAGAACAACGAAATTCGGAATTTGTTTACTAATTAACAATGTTGTCAAATAAGTGATAAGGCTGGTACAAGTTTATTATTTCTTTTCTGCGCTATGACCTGTAGCATTATTGTTTATTATTACGATTTTGCAAAATAATAAATGTAAGGATTTATTGATTCTTCATAGTTCAATATACTGATTCTACTTTTCAATTAAATATTAAAATTTATAATGTATTTTTGAGAAAAAGCTACGGGATTCATTAGGTAGACCAATCAAAATGAAGAATTTAGTACTACTTAATAGTACTTAATAATGTTGAACGCCGACTTGTTGAATGATTTAAAAAAATAACAGATATGGCGGCAATTTTGTTTATTAGGCTAAAGTCATGATTTTTCTTGTTAATTTTATTTAAAATCTAATATTTCGTATCAATTTTGATACTTTATCAGGTATAAAAAAGATATAACTTATTAAAAAATTTGCAAATCACAATATCAATATGATTAATTTTCTTGGTAAAAAGTAATCAAAAAACGCAAAATAAAGCGAGTTTATCAATGATGAAGTATCAAAATTGATACGAAATATTGTATTCTAAATAATAAAAAATTTTCGTATTACCCGTATCATAGGCAATATTGTATTTGTATTTCCAGAAAATGAGGACTAGAGATAAAAATTTACTAGACAAGTAGTACAACGAACTATGCTGAGAAGTTTGGAACCCACTATACGTTGTAGGTCCCTTGCAGGCTGTGAGTTAACGCAAGTAGAGTAGCAAAATTGGTCAATGGAACCGGTTATATTTCTACTTAATCTTTAAACAGTTTCACAACTTCAGGATAAAAATTAATTTAAGTTGTTTGACTTTTCCATATAGTAGGTTTTTTATTTTCAATCAATTATAATGTTTTTGTACTCAAAGAAAAGAATATATTAAATAAAATTTTAGATAAAACCTTAGGTTAGGTATATCTTTGGTAAAATTAGGTAGACAAATTTTAAAATATGTTTTGGAGTTAATAGTGGTGGTCAGTCTTCTTTAATTTTTGTTTTGTTTCGTGAAATGAAGTTTTAGACAAATTATTTCATCTGCTTCTGCATACCTACAGATTTGTATTAAATATATAATCATTTAAATTACGTTGGAGTTTAGTTGGTGGGTTTTAATTTGACGAATGTACATGAGCATGAAAATATTTTAATATGTGCTTTAGAAATTAAAGTATTAAATTCATGGAAAATATCCTCCACTTGCTCTTACATTATGTATATACATTTAATAAACTTATTGGAATTTACTGCAATAGCTTTTCTGCTTTACGTTATATTGTAATAATTATATTACCTAAATAGAAAATAGTGTGTAGGTTTTTAGATTGCCTTTGTGAACTATTATATCTTGTAAAACACTTTGAAATAAATGAGATAATTTCTGACTAACCTTACCCAACAGCTTCCCTCGGTAGTCCCCTTAGATGTTTGAACATTACGCCAACTAGAAAAAATATAAAATAATGAAACTAGATATATTCTTACAAATAAAATAATGACATTATTAATAACCAAAGAGTTAACCTCGTTTATCAAATAAAAATATTTCTGGTCATTTGACATTTATTGAATAATGCTTAAATAGTACAGTACCTATTACTCGAAAATAAAGACTATGAAATAAAAATTTGTAGTAGTAGAGGCTATCAGAAGCAAAACGGCCTAAGCCACAAATTTTAAATTTCGCGCTGAAATATAGAAATAATAATTTTCTATCTATATTTTCATATGCACAGTGGCCGAAGCCTCCTTCTTCAATAGTTTAATAGATGTCACCTATGTTTAGTTATGCACCTAAACTAATCGTCATTTTCATAACGTGCAAGAGCGGCCTAAACTAGGGTTTAGGCCAGTATTCCACAGAAAAATCAACGAACTTTGTGGGTTAGGCCAGTATTCCACAGATAAATCTTGGGTTAGTATAGTATTGGTCAGATAATAGAAGGTCTTTTATCTGAGGGTGAAGGTATACCGGTATACCATTCTTTTTATTTGAATCTTAGAACAACAGATGATGTTTCCGAAGAATTTAAGAATTTGTCGGAAAATGCAGATTTTGGGGAATAATATTATTTGAAATATAAAATGTTTATTTTTTTGTTTTTCTGTGTTAATTCTATATAAAAATAAATTAATTGATCTAATTGGAAATATATCTTAACATTTGAATTATTGAATTTGTAGCCTATCCCACGTCATTTTAATAAAATTTAAAAAGCTAAACGGCCTAACCCACAAAATTTTCTAAAATAAAAATTTTTCGTTTACATTTAGTAGTGTTTCATTATACATACTTTATTAAGTTGAATGACGATATAAATTTTTCTAAAATTGATTATAGAAAATGAACAAACGAAATTAAAATTATGCAATATTTGAAACCTCGTTTACTCAAATCTAGCATATTGAGAGGTTGAAACTTATACTGTGCCTTTATTACAAAGCGACAGTACTGCTTTTTTCTGCAGGTAACTTTTCTTACTGTATACACATAAAGTAATTATTATTTAATGAAGATGCTTTAATTTTATCAACACATTTATGTATTTAAATCCTTTATATTAACTTCACCGTCGTACGGCAAAAAAACAAAAGTCAAAAATGACCCACTTCCCGGGATCCTATCGAGCTGAAATTTTGCAAATAGACTTTTGTCACCTAACAATGCACTTTAGCAAAATTTCAGATTATCCGCCATCTTGAAACGAAATGGCGGCTAGCTATCTCAAAATGTACTGCACCGATTGCGGTCAAATTTGGTACAGTAATAGCCAAGGATCTAACTTATGATATAGATATATTAAAATGCCAATCCGCCATCTTGAAACAAAATGGCGGACATATATCTCAAAATGTACTGTAACTATTGCGTTCAAATTTGGTACAGTAATAGCTAAGAATCTGTCTTGAAACATAGGTATATTAAAATGTTAGTCCGCCATCTTGAAACAAAATGGCAGCTAGCTATCTCAAAATGTACTGCACCGATCTGGTTCAAAAACAAAATTTTTAATAAATATCGATCGAGTCTCATATTATAAAGGATTTAGTGAAAAACTTTGTTTTTACGGGTTCGTTTTTTTTAATTATGTAAATAATTTGATTTTTCAAATGTTCAACAAGTTATTTACACGCTTTTCTATCGTTGGAAGAAAATTCCAATTCTCATTGTATTAAATTGTTTCAGTAAGTACCAAGTAGTGTTTATTTTCGCAATTTTCTTTTGTACGAAAGTTTCTTTGTTCTTTAGTGGTTTGATGTTCATGTTCCCTCAAACGAGTTCCATTCAGATTTGTTTTAACCACTTCAATAGTTGTTACTTTTTTAGTAAGTATAGCTATTGGAATTGTTTGCTATGCTTTTAATTCAATTATCATTAAGGTGATATTTAGATTGAAGATTTTGTTAAGCTTATTGAGGACTTGGCAATTTATTTCATTAGTAAGTAGCTTACATTATGAGATCTTATTCCATTATGTAAATTGCAAATATTATATTAATTAATTATTAACCACAAACGTTGTTTACCATTTTGAAATTATTTTATTTCATGAAATAAAAAAAACCTATAGGTTATGAAACTGCCCACATGGCATAAATCATCCATGGGATGTTTAAAATATCTTATTCTTGATATTACGTAAGTCTAAAGTAGTTACATCCTGAGTACGATAAAAAATTATGAAATCAATACAAACATCTCAGAGAATTACCTACATGGAACACATACTTTATTGGAATATTATTACCAAATTACTAACATTGGGATGTTGCATAGATAATAATGTTACTAAGAAGCAGACATTAGCAATAGCTAGGATATTAATAGGATGCAGGAAAATATAACTTGGACCATTTCAGAAAAAATCGAAGAATTCCGATTGTATATACGAATAGTTTGGAAATAAAGTATGAAACTTGAACGAATCTCGGATGGTAATCAAACGAGAAATCTAGCATGATTCTAGACGAAAAAAGTATAATGTAAAACAGGCTTTACATGGCAATGGTAATTATATTTCAAAAGAATTTTTAATTTTAATATTTCTTTTTAACCTGTTATGCTAAATGTACAAAGACGACAAATACATCCAGAAGATAGTATGTGCGTAGGTGTATCTATGGTGTACGAAACTACCTTCTCTAAAATAGGGACAAATTACCGTTTTTAATTATTGTTTTCATTTGAAAATAACAATTAAACATTTTAAAATGAACATAGCATATTTTTATAATTATAATATAACTAAAGCCCTGTTCACACAAAGATTATTTGAAGATTCTTTCATAGTTTTGAATTTTGAGAAAAATAATTCGTATGAGAATTGATTATCAAATTGCGACGACACTTAATTAAATCTTCAATAAGTATTGAAAAAGAAGAATTTTCATGTTTTTTCCAAGATTCAGAAGCATGTAAAAATCTTTAAAGGATCCTTGTGTGAACAGGCCTTCACGTATTTAAAAAATTATTTTGTATGTTATGGTATTAGGGTATTACCATTTAGATTTAATAATAAATGTAACACAAGCTGCTTATAGAATTATTTTTAAAAACAACTGGAAATAAGTATGTAAATATAAAAATAATTAATAATTTTTCCTCATATTGTCATATTTTATGTAAAACACTATTAACAGTTACTTTGCTACTTAATTGCTTGCAAACCAATTTAGACAAAGTGGAAATATAATAATTCGCTGTTCCGTGGCGTTGTTACTAGTTATATTGTAACATGGCCCTAAATAATTAAATAAATTTATCTACAACTATTAAATAATAGCTTCATTTTATAGCTATTTCATAATACAAAATGAGCCTCATATGACACTAGTGGAATATGAAATCTCATATTCCACGCTTTATTCAACCAACAGCAAGCAAGTATTTTCAGAGAGCTGCAAGCATTTGTCTGAAGTTTGTTGGTCGATGACATATAGTAAGTAAGCAGGTTATGTATGTTTGATTGATTCTTCGACCATTAATAGGATAGACAGATAACACTCAATGCTGTACTATACAGTGTTGTGCAAGAAGTACGACAGCGGTGACAGCAGCTCTAGGCGGGGAAACGAGATGAATAACTGTGTGGAGTGTTGCACATTGCTGGCTTCTGTTATTATTGTGTTTGTTATCACAGCCGATTTACATTGATGTGCTTGGTTTTATTAATTTGAAGGTTACTTAACTGATTGTAAGTTTTTGAGATAGTTTTTTTCAAAATTTGTATAGTGATTAAGTAATTGTAGTACGCGTAAGCGCAATGTTTGTTGATTGTTAATCGATGACAGATGTAAGTAAGGTTATGGTCATATTCAACAAGTAGTTGTAGATAAAGCATAGTATTTGACTCGCATATAATGGTTATTTTACACTCGGATGGTTACAACACTCGCCTACGGCTCGTGTTCTAACTTTCATTTTCGTGTAATATAACCTACATTATATAATCGTTAAATAATATACTATTATTTTTCCATTTGCAGTAAAATATTTACTCTGTTTCTGTAGGTACCTACTGAACAAAATGTCATTATTAAAATAAAATTTATTTTAAAGAAAATATTTCAATGTTCCAATAAAATTTAATTTTAAAGAAAATATTTCAATGTTCCAAAGTTTGTAACGATTTGTACGTAGTATATAGCATCCTTAAATTTTACTAACAAAATTTAGATTTTGTCCAATTTGAGTGTGTCAGCCTTATATAAGTACAGTGAGTAACCATATAAATTTATATTTTACTATACGCAGTTCAAAATTTGAACCTGAGTTGTCGAACCCAGTCGATCACGTTACGCACTAAGCTATGTTTATAATATGCATACCTCTCAAAATATTATGTTTAAAGTATCAGTCTTAAGAATTAGAAATATTATTACCTGTACACTGTACAAGCCGAAACGAGATTCTTGGACGTACACGTACACGAGCTGTGTGTCTATGTAGTAGTGAACAATTCCTCAATAAACTATTTAAAAATTCGTAGAAATTCTGCCAAAACAGCTACAATTATGAAACTTCGGTTATTTACTAACAAAATTACGAGGAATCCAATGGTGCAATCATATTTTCGATATTACATTTAGTTCATTTAGAAAAACTATAAATCGATTTTTACCTTGTATTATTCACCGCAGGGCCTTGAAATTTCTTCCAGGATTCAATGAGGTCCTTAGACACACACTACACATAATTTTGCAAATGTATATCGCGAAATAACTACAGATTTTAGTAAATAAAGCACTACGAAATCACTAGACGCGTTAATTGTTAATCCACGTTATATCACTGAAGCTTGCACTGAAGTTTTTACATTTACATTCTTCATAGAGATGGCGCCAGTTTTGATTCATATTTGAATATTTAAATGTTTGAAATGATATTCTAGTAAATTTATGTTTCTTATTTATTTAGATAATGTAAATTTGGAAACTACGAAATTATTGAATGAAAAGAACATGATTTATTAGTGCTTTGTATTTGGGTTGGAAATACTTATTTCAGAATTTGTTATAATTGGTTGAATATTTCATATTTACAAAGTACTAAAATAAATTTTAACCTATTTAAGATCAGTTATTATTATCATAAAATCAATAAAAATGCTACAAAATCATTTTTCTAAGCCTACTTCTGAAAGTTCATGTTTTTATACATTTGTTTTCAATGTTGAAAGCAGCTGTTTGTTGAAAGTGTGTTGCAAAGTACCTAAGTGTGCGACAAAGTATTAGAGTGTAGATATTAAAGTGCGGAATTCTTAAAAAAATAAAATATAGCATAATGACTGTTATTTTCTATAACACTCCGTTGAAAATGTTACAGCTCAGTTTTTACTGCCGAACTTGTTATTGAACATGCATTTTTTAATTTTTTACCTACCTACCAAAAGTATAATTTAAAACTGCCAGTTTAAATAACAGGCAATTAAAATTATGCCAGTGACAGTTCATTTCAAAATATATTTATGAATAAAACATTTAATATGTCTGATCGTGGGAAAAATTGTGTACATGACTCTCCTGACAGTGTCTATCGAATGTTCGTGACATTCCCACTCACAAGATATCATTGCTTTCTTCGCACATTATGTAATAGGTATACTATTAATCCAAAATTTAAACTCCTTATATAAATAACAATTCTTTCAAATTTGGTGAAGCATAATTAGTTATAAATGTAGTAAAATAAATAAATAAATCATTACTACAATTATAATTAGTTATATTTTAAAATACAGAAATTAACTTATTGAGTAGTTCATAAGTAAGTTCCAATTAGCGGCCCGAATAAGAAACACTAAAGGTACATATTTTGGAAGACAATTTATTCCACAAAATTAGTCTCAAATAAGCCTATAGCAGCAGTTCTGTTCCATGTGCTGATTGAGTAGGTTGTCATCTTACAAGAAGTCTGTCGAAGCTGATAAATTTAAAGTTATTGGGAGTCAAACTTCTAAATGTTTGTTTGTCAAGTAATTTAAATTAATAAAATTAATTAACATCGAACTGAATTATTCGAAAACAACCTTTAATCACTTACTTGGTAATTCATTCAGTTTGTCGCAGGAATTGTCATTAAATAAATAAGTTAAACAATGCAAAATAATGAAATAGTATATTGTACAACAAGAGTGGATGTGATGCCTATATCGCACGAGAATGAGTTTGCAGTCACGACCCCATAGGGGGAGTGTCTGCAAACGTTCGCGTGCGATATAGGCAATCCACTCGAGTTGTACAACTTATGTTTTCTACGATCAAATAACGAAATATAGTTTTTGCAATAAAATGCACTCAATATTATGCCAAAAATTATTTAAAAGTAGGGTTACATCAGTTATTTTTTGACATATGACATTTGAATAATTGTTGCCAACGTAAAATCTCTTAATTTGATTTGCTTTTTGAGCAATAAAATCATGCTTTTAAACATAATTAATTATTAAATAACAGTTGATTTAATGTTTTCAATAATTATTTGTCATAATAAAAACATAATATGCACGCATTAATAATTTTTTGACGTATTTGACCTTAAATTTCATATCCACACACGTGTAATAATATGTAAAAAACACGTAAGCTTATAAAGTAACAGATAAATATTGTTGTGCAAAAATGAAAAGGGTTTCAGAAAAACTGTCAATGTAGATATAGGTTATTTTAATTTTAGAAGAATTGAGTAAAAATCTACATGATTTATAAACTGAACAATGAGGATAAATAGATGCACTACGAGACTGTGTTCATATATTGTGAAATTATTTTTTATTTATAACGACGATCTCCCTCAGGATTTTGCAAACACACGTATTTGTCATAATATTTTTGATCTAAAGATAAATTATGGCACATAGCCGCTTAGATATATCTAAATTACAATTTTAGTTACTATTTTTAGTATATTAAGGCGGGCCACCTCCAATCAACAACCATCTCTGGGTTTGTAGGTGTACAGGGGAAAGTAGCAAGTAAGCTATCCTACAAGTGTTCTCCCACTTCTAAAAGAATATGCTCAGTCTGCTTTGTATAGTCTGAGACAAAAATATTACAACCGACAACCGTCGTATAGTGTGATTCAATTTAGACACGATAAATTTTCTTTTACATAAAAGTGTACTACGTCTAATAGAGGTGGAGCTTATATTAGTTCAGGAGTCGTATTTGCGGGTGATAATTTCGAGAAATATGACTTTCGTAATTCTATCAAAATTATGGTAAATATTGAGATAATTGTACAAATGCTTCTCTAATGACAGTTTTCCAAAAATTTGTGTCAAATCTATGTTATATCCGTAATAAAAATGACATTTTTTTAATGAACTAAATAAAAAAAATGGTGGAAAAAATAAAAAATCTGCCATTAAGCAAGCATAGAGAAAACTTTTATCTATTGATTGATATATTAGTTTTCATAAAAATCTTTTATTTAGAGCTGATTTAATAGGAATAGTAACATGCAATTTTCGGTGTTTTGAGTACTATCAGTGAACCGCCTTTACATTTAAATCAGTGTCAATATAGTATGACCTGAGACAGCCAGAGACTCCTAGATTTAATACATATTCTGACCGCTAGAAAAGATCACGTTGGCAAACCTAATTATTCTTTAGCCGTGACCGTGGTCCATCGTGACCCGGCAAAAATCACGACCATCGCCCAGCTCTAGGCCGGGGAAGTAAACATGTAATAAACTAATGGGGTACTTGCATGGTACTGAAAATTAGATTTTTAACACTATGAACATAATGTTAGCGGTGAGCTAAATAAGCGCATTTGGCCTTTATCAGTTTTTGCTTATCACGTTGGAAAAGCGCATAAAATAACATTTGAAAAGCGCATAAATTTTAGTTACATAAGCGCAGAAGTGCACATTTGAAAAGTACAATGGTTTTCGGGATTGTACGACAGTAGGTACTCGAAGAGTATTTTTAACAATATTTTTTGAATTTTTTAAAACTAGAAAATTTTCTTGCCTAACATTTTTCTGAACTTAAACACATCATACTCGAAGAGTATTTTTAACAAGATTTTTTGAATTTTTTAAAACTAGAAAATATTCTTGCCTAACATTTTTCTGAACTTAACCCCATCATACTCGAAGACGATCTGGACTAACTTGTTATGGTCAGAAATCTCATTTTCGAAAAATGCGCTTATTCAATGTTACGATCTGCGCTTATTGAACATAAATTTACTGATTATATTTCTGCACTTTTCAAACGTTTTGATGACCAAAAATGCGCTTTTACAACTCTCCGAATGTTAGGTCTAAAACATTGGTAAAAATACAAATTTTATTAAAAAAAATATATGTTTCTTTAGTAAATTGAGAAAGAAATTTTACTGTGCGGTCACTATTTTGCATTGAACATATGGCAACTTTCTACGTCACACCACATTTTCATTAATTTATTTTTGGGCTTGTTAATAAAATTTTTGTAAAAATAAAAAATACAGGTTCCAAGTTTTTATCTCTTCTTCCAAAACATTCAATAAAAAAAATCATGCAAGTATCAAATTAATAAAATAGTAATAAACCTATCTTTGTATCATCCCAGCAATGTTTTGACAATCCTTATTACAATACCCCAGCCTACAACCCCTCCAACAGGTACTCACCCCGCTCTCACACTGTTGCTCGGCCCACCCACGTGGCGGCGGCGGCGGTGGCGCCGCGGCGCTTGATAAGTACGGGGCGTCGGGTCGCTACGGCCATTCCGTCGCCTGCCTCCAGAGTACAAGCACCAGACAACACGCAGGAGACGACGTCCAAGTGCAACATCAACATGCGACGACCTGAAGAGCTGCGCGCCGCTGCCGTGGTGAGCCTGGCGGTGATGCTGACCATGGCCGCTGTGCAGACTACACATGCTAAACGTGAGTTGGAGTTTTTGGTATTTTTGTTATTTTTTGCGCAAATAATAATAATAATAATAATAGTTTATTTAGGTGGCCATTGGCTTATAACAATACATAAAATTTACAAGTTATTTGACATAATTAGTAATATATTCAATCTTAAATTATTTACATTGTTGTTGCTTAATTATTTGACATTTTAGTTTTCTTTTCATTTCACTTATATTTTTAACATCTTTTACATCACTTGGTATCGCGTTATACATAATTAAATTTAAAAGTTTACACTGACGTGCGCAATTCAGGCCGCGAATTAACATTTCGCGGCCGTTGGTATTACAGTCTGTAACGGCTGAAAAGTTTCGCGGACTAAATTGAAATGAGTGTTTTATATTATGTAGGAACCAGTCAGAAAAGATTTCACTGACGTACGCGAAGTCGAAATTTCGCGACCGTTGCTAATAGTCAGTAACGGCTACAAAGTTTCGCGGACTAAATGGAAATGAGTGTTTTATATTATGTAGGGAACCAGTCAGAAAAGTTGCCACTGACGTACGCGAAGTAGAAATTTCACGACCGTTGCTATTACAGTTAGTAACGGCTGAAAAGTTTCGAGGAATAAATTGAAATGAGTGTTTTATATTAGGAACCAGTCAGAAAAGTTGTCACTGACGTACGCGAAGTAGAAATTTCGCGACCGTTGCTATTACAGTTAGTAACGGCTAAAAAGTTTCGCGGACTAAATTGAAATGAGTGTTTTATATTATGTAGGAACTAGTCAGAAAAGTTGACAGACGTACGCAACTCAGGCCGCGAAGTAACATTTAGCGGCCGTTGCTATTACAGTTAATAACGGCTGAAAAGTTTCGCAGACTAAATTGAAATGAGTGTTTTATATTATGTAGGAACCAGTTACACAAAAAGTATTGTGTATAACTCGTCTACGAAACGTGTTTAGTGTCCTACAAAATTGTTTAGACTCGGCCTTCGTCTCGGCCAAAAATTATATCGGATGCTAAACAGTCATTTTTCCTAGATATAATATAATAATAATAATAGTATTTATTTGCTTGAAGATATTATCTTATACAAATGTAAATTTTTCCTAGATACATACGAGTATAACTATACAATTGATATTTTCTATTGACGGTTTCTTTTATGTTAAATGATAACCTAATGAAAACTTTTTAGTTTGTTTTAAACTACGCGGCGTTAAGAAAATTTATCAAAAGTTGTCTAAAACTTATCTTAACAAATCAATCAAATCATATTCTTATCACTGTTCTGTAACACAATTTTACGAATAAATTACTAAAAATGTAGAGCAATATATAATATTATTATATTATCTTCAGTATCAGTTATTTTAATTTATAAATAACTTAACTAAATAAAATAATTTATCAGTTCTGAAAACTTCTATCAATCTATAAAAATGTATTTATCTTTTTTGGCAGCAACTTAAACTTTCTGAAAACTATCGCATTTCGAGAAGTAAATCAAATTTCAAATTTTTATTTGTTCATAAATTTAAGACGTCCTTCATAAAATTCTCACGAAAGCTATAAATTAAGTAGGATAATCTATATTTTTATGTGTATTTTTTGTTTCAAAATTATTTATTATCCACTAGAAAAAACAGGATGTTTCTAAACTTCGAGTACATACGTTAATAATTTTTAAGAAATTCGAAAAATTAAGGACAATTTACTAACAGGGTACATTTTTGGTACCACTGGATAGTTAACAATTACAAATAAATTTAATCAACACCTAAATAACTGGTGATTCATTTACTTATTTATATAACATTAATTGGATTATCAGAAGTTTTGTAATAATATGTTAAAACAAGATTGTAATTCCGATTTGTTTTTAAATCGTAATCAGTGTATAAAGTTATATATACCTACCCGATATTCCCTTAACGTATTCGAAGTTATGAAACATTCTGTATATGATCACTTTTTATGTTATTCTTTTAGCGGTAAAAGTTTTTATCAAAAAGTAATTATAATGAAATTATTAGTATAGGTAAAGGTATATATTTTTTCATATTTCACATTTGATTGTCCAGAAATTCGCCCTCCATATATTTGGAGTTGAAATATATTTAACTGTTTATGCAAATTATTAATATTCCTAACAAAAATTTTAGGTAATAATTGAAAAATGCAAATAAATACTATTTGGATATAACTTTGAACGCGCATACACTTATTTATAAAAATTCAATGGCAGGTAAGAGAGGTTACCTTTTTAAAAATTAAAGATGGGAAATGTGATAAAACATAATAAATGCGGCTACTCTTATACATTCGCTGCAAGTTGTACAAGCGCCTGGTTTGTATTTTTATCGCAATTTTTACATTTCCAGTTTCTTTAAAATTAAATGTTCAGTGCGACAAAGTTAAATTGGCCGCTACATTTTAGGTTGATTAATTATTTTTTTCTCTGTGTAAAATGACCTTTAAGTAAAAAATACCAGAAAATAGACGGTTGAAATAAATTTTTAGGTTCAAAACCAAATTAAAAGCCAATAATAAAATTGATTGCTTGATTTAAGTAATATCCCAAAATTTATGTGTGCCATTTTTATAAACTGATATAATAAAATATTAAAATTGGGCTTAAAATTTTTGATTTATAGTGAAAAAATTAAATCTATTTATTTACAAACAATTTTTTTTCTGTAAATTTCATTGGGGTTGTAGTATTCTCCTAGAATCTAAGAATTAAATGTGTTTTTTTTTCGAGTAAAAGTTATATAAGAATAGTTATAGACTTTATTTTATCCGAGAATTTGTTATAAATAGTACAAGAACAAAAAAAACTTTTAATCCATAATAATGATAATAAAATAAACGGGATTCAGTCGATCATCGTTGTTAGTAAAGTTGATAATTATTTGCTTTCAAATGTAAGAAAATTTGCGCATCTCTTCGTCAATAACGCGAAACGACGTAACTCAAAAAATCTAAAATTGAGATAAGTCAGGCATGGCGAGATTTTCAATCCTCGAAGCGCCGTATGTCAAATTACTCATAATTTTTATTACCTATACAGAATAAATTTTACAAAAGAACGTATCTCAATAATGCTTTAAATTATTGAACTTTTAATGAAAAAAGTTATGTAAAAATGATCTTACTGCCCGAAATTAAATAGGTAGGTATATGCGTTCCCTAAGAGCGAAAAATGCAAAAGACATACTTTATTACTTATTAATGCTTATTTAAAATCTATGAAATACCTTTGCAAAATAAAGAAAACTGAGTTTCGTAATATTGACGACGATATACATACATTTTGTTGACAATATGCACCGAAAATTACAATATGCACTATTTTTGTTTTTAAATAAATAAGTAGATACCTAGATAAGAGTAGGTATTTTAAATAGTGTGAAAATTTTAATTATTTTGTATAGGTATTTTTATTTCTCTAATTTTTATTCAAATATTGTATTATAAATAGATATATTTTTTATAAATAATAATAAATTTTTAACAAAATAAATGAAAGAAGTTAATTTACAGAACGTGTATAAAAAAATTAAATTAACTTATACATTTTTGCTGCAGTATTTACAAATCAAACTGACATTGTCAAGATGTTTAATTTAATTGAAAGTAAGATTTACAAAAAAAATTCTCAAAAAGTAGATTATGTTAAAAATTATTGCCAAATATAACCAAATATGCAAAATCCAGAAAGTATGATTAAAAACGTATAAATATGCAAAATATTAAAAATTAAACGATTTTTTTTCACATAATTTGTGTGCATATGCAAAAATTTTAGCCGGCATAATTAATAATTATCAATTATACAAAATATGCATTTGTCATATAATATCTACTTTAGTAATTAGTCGCACGCGATACTAGAATTTTTACACAAACAAGGATTCCAGAGCTTTGAAAAGCTATGAATAATTTATAATCAATTTTAAAAATTCATATACGTCTCTATAATCTATAACTATAATAATATAATATAATCTATATCTATAATTCTATCTAGTTTTAATCTGTATCGTTAAAAAATAATGTGTTTATTGTCTTTATTCAACTGCGCTGGCTTGACACTTTGAATGATTGTCCTTTGTTTGTATCAAAATCCGAGTATAAATTATTTACAGTCGATGATGGAAGACACATCAATTATTATTAACTATAGAAAAAATATAGCAAATGGTTAATAATTTTGCCGGTCACATACATGAGGGTTACAGGTGGAAAGTAGTTTTGAGCACAACTTTGAATTTATGGGGTAACTAAACAACGATTAAATTTTCTTGTGTGGTATTAAATCGTATTTTTATAATTTCTGATTCATCTTGATTTGTAAAATATTATACTTTCGTGGTTCAATTCTTGTCATAAATCCGCCTTATTATTTATTTAATACATAAAATTCATACAATCACGAGCTAAATTTCCAATGCAGTTTTCGAAAAGTAAAAAAAATAGTTTTCTTAAATGTGAAATTTGTTAACTTTTACTTAAATATTACAAAAGATTAATCATTGTTTCTTCTTATGACAAAAATGTACTGTGATTTGCCTCCTTAAGAGGTCCGTCTAAGTCCTAAAATCCAGCATAAAATGTACTAACGTAGCAAGTGTTTTGTGGCCAGTACAAGAATGGTAAAATTTTATTTCAAAAAGGATTTAATAAAGAAAGAATGGATCTACAGATGTGCCTTTCTAAAATTTTAATAAAAAAATTGTACATGATTATAAAAAGTCCGAAAAATTCAAAAAAATTCCAATTTATGCAAACTTTACACGGTTTATCTCATAATAGAAATTAATTTTTAAAATTTTAAAAAGGCACATCTGTAGATCAATTCCTTCTCTATGATAATGTGACAGTTTACTAGCAACGAAAACACTTTTACAGTATTATTCATCAGTTCATCTTCAAAATGATATTGCAAAGCTAGGATACGGCAAAGTACGAATTTGGGCTGGTTTCAGGCAGTCGTAGTAGTGGAGAAAAGAGTGGAATATAAAAAAAGTAAAATCGAGAGTATTTTAGGAATTGGGAAAAAAACGTAGGTACTGGCCAAAGTTCCTGAAATAAATACTGTAATCTTGAATACTATTTCAAATTTGTATTAATTAGGTATTAAAATATATATGTAATTATTTGTAACATTTTTACAAATGTTTATTTATATTTTTTAATTCGTACAAATTTTAAATATTATTGCATGCTGTTTCCAAACTCATATTTATATATACAACTTATGCTCTTTGTAATACTCGAGTAATTTAATTATTATTATTTAAAAAATAAACAATACAAAAATGTTACATATTATAGTGATATAGATATTTTAATACTAAATACAAATTTGAAAACCGTGTCTCTCTAAGTGCAATATTTCCAAGATTTGTATGCTTGAAATTTCGGACACTTTGAACACAGTCTTAATACAAAAGTTCCATTGAGATGAATTATTATTATACTAGCTACCACCCCCTTGACAAAATAACATCCCCAGAACATTTTAAGAATGTGAACATCCCGCTTTGTTACTTGCTATATTTGCCTATTAATATCCTAGCGATTGCTAATATCCACTCTTGCGCCCTTAGTAACATTATCTATGTAACATCCTATTGTTAGTAATTTGGTAATAATCCCAATTGTGTATTCCATGTAATTCTCTGAGATGTTTGTATTAAGTATTTAATTTTTGATCGTACTCAGGATGTGGTTAGGATAGATATACCTAATGTCACTTAAAGTACATGAATAATATATTTTTAAACATCCCATGGACGATTCATGTCAAGTGGGCAGGTACCTACTAGGTCGGGTATAATTCATATTTTGCTTCAATATTGGGAACTCGTTGACAAGGGTTATATTATTAAAATGATACGAACTACCTACAATATTCATGTTTGTATATCAAATACGCTAGTTATCAAAAACTTTGTACTATGGAGATTATTAGGTACTAATCAAAAACTATGTTCGAGCTTAATACTAAAGTTCATCATCAATATGTCTCTATAGTTAATGACATTGGAGATAATTAATGGTAAAGTTTGTATTATTATTTTGCTTATTTTGTTTAGTATATCATATAACATTACCGGCTGTTTTTGTTTGCCTCCGTTTTCTTAATTAATTAACTTGAATTTTATCTATCTCAAAATTTTATAACAAGCAATGCGATACAAATTGATAAAAACGTTTTACATTAAATAAGCATTAATTGTTGATAATAAATAAGTATACATAGATGAGACGAAAAAAGTGTGTGTGCTAGGATATTATGTTTGGCACCGTTTGATTTGCTTCTTGAAGGTATTTGTTTATCCTACAAAGCCTTTTTAGAAAATTACATGACATATTGATATGTATTTACGTTTCACTATTGTTTTTAAATATTTATTTAAGAAAATTTGTGGTATTTATTTTGTTAGTTTATAGTAATGTACTTTATTAAAAATGAAGTCAAGTAATAAGAGAACATCTTGTAAATTAAATTCTGTAGGAGAGTTAATAAGATTTGCTTCCTAACTGCGTTAAAAATTCCGTGTTTTAAATCTAGCGGTGTTATATTCAAAGAATTATAAAACACTCTTTGAGATTTAATTTCGTCTTAACGATAATCCTCTAAACATCGTTGCATGAAACACGAGAATAATATTCGAAAAAGGATCTATGAACGCGGAAGTTAGCAATAATGTAGTTAAAAAATCTCCCCTGTGGTGTATTCTCCACTAACAACAATTAATAATTGTGATTTGACGACTGATAACCGCACACACGGTATAAAATATATCTATACTCACAGTTATGTGAGCGTGCTACCCCAAGTTTGTAATAAACTTATGGTTGTATATAAGAATAATGGGAAAAATATTCTATTTATGGAAAATATTCCTTACTATAAGAATGGCATACCTAACTCTTTAATGTAATGCATTTTATTACTTTTACATTCTACAATTATTTACCAAATACCACATGAATGGGAAATGCGGCAAATGTAGTTTATTTTAATTAGTGTAAAAACTAATACCTACATGTCTCTAACATATTAAATTCTTTAAATTTTCTTGGGTGTCGGGATACGAATAAAATTATTAATAGAAGATATAAAATTTTCAGAAAAACCATTTTACTTTTTAATGTGACTTAAAGTTCTGTTTTTAATATAAATTCACATATCCGTAATTCAATTTAATATATCAGAAATTCAATTTCAGATAGGTATCACAAATTCAATTTTTGATATCTCAAAATAAAGTATAGATATCTTAAATTTGTCGAATTAATGATATCAATAATTTATTTAGTGATATCAATAATTAATTCAGTGATATCAATAATTCATTTTCAGATATCAATAATTCTATTTAAAATATATTATATTTCACATTTACATAAATTGAATTACGGATATGTAATAAGGATATGTACATTATACATAATTCAGTTTATATTGTTTAGTAGGTTATTTTTGAAAATTACTAAACCAATTATTGTGGATATCACTAACTGAATTACGGATATCACTAAACGATTAACAGATATCACTAACCGATTTAAGGATATCACTAAATAGAGCTATCACTAAATGAATTGAGGATATCATTAAACGAATTATGAATATCACTAAATTAATTAAGGTTATCACTAAATAAAAAATAATAAATAAAATGTGGGGAAAATTTAACTTAACGAAATTAAACCAATGATATCTGCAATTTTATTTCACATATCTCAAATTGAATTAAAGATATCGAAAAATAGAATTTTAGATATTAAAAATTTAATTTTAGATATTTGAAATTTCTTGATTTAAAGATATCGTAAATTCAAACAGATAAAATCTATAATCGTTATAGTTACTTATCTACATTTATGAGTTATTTGTCACTTAACTCACTTATTTTGAGTGAGTTAAGAACTTCATTAACGCACTCATTTTTGTTATCTCATATAAATTTATTAAAAATAATGACAATACGTTAAGTAGATTAAATAGAGTTACGTTGTGTTACTAATTTTAACTAATTTTCGATTTACGAATATACCAAATCAATCAACAAAAAATCATGAAGTCTAAACAATTAAGTCTAGTACTGTTTTATTAATTATTAAAATTGTGGCATTTTGATGTTTTTCTTTGGCCTGCGAAGTTTATTATTGCGATAATGTTTTAAATTTTTTAGATTTAATATCTTGCTAGGTAGAAAAGAGACTGCATCCCACTTGACATGAATCGTCCATGGGATGTTTAAAAATATCTTATTCTTCCACTTTAAGTGATATTACGTAAGTCTATCCTAGCCACATTCTGAGTACGATCAAAAATTACAACTCAATACAAACATCTTAGAGAATTGCATGGGACACATAATTGGGATATTATTACCAAATTACTAACATTGGGATGTTACATAGATAATGTTACTACGGGCTGACATTAGCAATCGCTTGGATGTTAAAAGGCAAATATCGCTAGTAACAAGCCGGGATGTTCACATTCTTGAAATGTTTTGGGGAATTTATTTTGTCAAGTGGGATATTATAGTAAATAATAATAATAGGTATTATTATGAACTCTTTGCATACTGTACCATTTCTGGTGATCTAGCAACCGTTGAAAATATCGCTCATAAACATTTCACACAAAATTCGATCACAAATTCCATACACTATCATTTCACACCTGTTCGAGTAAAAATAGTTGCTTATCTCGGGTTGACAGAAATAATTTTTTGACGCGCTGAACTGCACTGCCGGCAATCAACCGTGCGCTCCTGTGACGGGGGCTGCATCGAGGCATTGGAAACTGCTATTCATGAAACCTGATTCAGTTTTAACCCAATTAAAAACTGTTTGGCACACTTTAGTTCACGGTGTAGATTTTATTGGAAGGATAAAGAAAATTACTGGAATTCAGTCAGTATTTTATTATTTAAATTTCGGCTCTTATTAGTTTCAACCCCACTTGGGCCTTCTTCAGGAAGTGAAACTCAAAGTCCCTGAAGAAGGCCCAAGTGGGGCTGAAACTACTATCGGAGTAATAAGTATAGTCACTCGGATGTAAAGTTGAATAACTTGTTTAAAAATAATCCAAAATTTTTAAATAAAACTTTATACTAAAGTATGCACATTTCTACGTTATTGTATAGAATTTCAAATTTTTAAATGTATATGTGTAGAAATAACAAAAATTTATAGCAAAAATGAGCTATGATTTTGACCCATATTTAGAAACTGTTAACTTTAGTCTACTATCAATATACATCATGCAAAAAAAATCAAATTTTGGTATAGTATAGTTATAAGCTTAGTTAAGTTATTTGCTACTGTAATTTTTTTTTATATTTATATTTTGTTTATAATAATAAAATAAGTGAACATGTAAAATCTTTGTTATTGGTAATCTTATAAGATTCAAATTCAGGTTACCGATGCCTTATATAGTTATAAAAAAGAATTGTTAATCATTTTTATTTTGAACTTATTATATGAATTATAATAATTGTTTTCAGAAAAAGTGATACCTCAGGATTCATAAATTTCAGAAAAAATGTAATAATAAAAAGTGTAGAGCTCAGTAAATACAGTTCATATCTTCGTAATTAAATATTTTACAATAGTACCAAAAAATGTTGTTCAGTCATTTTTAGTAGTTCATACTAATTAAACCAAATTAAAAATTACAAAGAGATTGCCGAGTTTTGCAATAATTAAGTGAATGTTTCATTTTAATTCTATTCGAATCGTATCACTTTTAATTTATGAAGATGTTAATTATTTTAGTGACAAATAAAATAAAATATAAAATTATAGCATCGGTCTACTATGTATATATAAATCAGTATACATAAATGGGTAGCATAAAGGCCTTTATTTTAGAAATATGTCAATTTATTTTTCGCCGGACGTTTCGATGTCATAAACGAGCATCATCCTCAGCGGCTTGTACAAAACGCAAAATATTTTGCAAGTCATATTAAAAAGTTACAAAATATAAAAGTAACAAAAGGAGGCATTTATATGCCTCATGTCAGAAACATTATATAATTATATCGACCGCGATTTAAACATTATATAATAATAGGAGATAAAACTTTTTGATTACATAAAATAAAATGACAGAGTCAAACAAATTTTTTATTTATTACGATATTATTGGTATCGTCATGGTTACGAATAAAACATAAATTGATTAAACGCAGATTGAACTAAATGAATACTATTATTATTATAACAAATAATAATTTTAATCGTAGATAAAATTGTGTGTGTACTACAACGAGTATAAAGTGTATTTGTTCCTCTTGCACTATTGCAACTCTCGCCTTCGGCTCGCGCTGCAATTACCGTGCACGAGTAACAGAGTCACTTTACGCTCGTAATACACAATTATAAATACTTCAGATAGGTATTCGTTTTTTAATTTTGATACACCGCTGATCGCTGCGCTCGTTTTTAAAAAAAACTCGTGACTAAAATGACGTGTTTGTAAAACAGCTATTATTACCTACTTATATTAAAATGTGGAGAATTATTCTAATCTTATCCCCCGGTATTGTACATTCTTGTTTTGTTTAGAAATTGCGAGCGTATAAAATCGCGGTCGATATAATAACAAAGTATTAATAATTTATTTTGTTTACTTGTTATTTGTTAGCTACATTTTTGGGTTTAATAGCGTATAAAGTTTTAATTTCCACGTATTGAAATTCGAAAATAACTAAAAATGAATAAAACTGAATGTGATATGGAATCCATATACATAAAATCCATACGAGTTTGCTAACATAAAACGGAAATATGAAATTTGAAATTTGTATTTTTATTAATACCACAAACTTTGAGCATAATGAAATCGGACGTTAACAATAAATTGCGTAGTTTTGTTTTTGTAGCATTGAATTTTAGCATACGTTGAATCACATTGAATTATGTATAACAAGGTATAACATTTTAACTGTATTGTGGTGGACATTCAATTTAGCTGTAACTATAAAAAAAAATTCAAATAATACTATTTCCAGTATTTGAGTGACGTATATCTGCCCATTTTTACTGTCCCAATCTATTACATACAGTAAGTTTATTTTAACGTGAAACTTGGGATTTTTCATATCCATGGTGACGACTTTGACAGAAATGTATTAGAGAAATGAAATTTTCTGCCTACGCCCTTAAAGTTCTATTTTGCGACCAATAAATAGTTTGAAAAATGTCACAATATAATTTATTTGAAATTATATGTCATCAAAGTGATTTGTGATTAAGTTTATAATAGTTTATTTATTATCTATATAAGCCCAATAATTTAAATTAGAAAACATATTTGACTAAATATTTATGTACTTTGTATCTATTTTCGGATAAAACAATTATTCTATAATTATTGTGTTCTATACCTATACCAACCGATCCACGATATAAATTACTTTGATTAATGTTGTATGTAAGTAACAAAAGTTGTTTTATTTTTACCTCTCGCCTCATATTCTATAAGAGAGGTATTGTAATGGGTCAAAATTTTCGAGTATGAGTTTTTGGTGGATAAGCACGTTTCAGGGTCTCTATAATACGAATTTACTATTTTCACGATGATGTCTGTGTGTGTGTATGTGTGTGCGTGTGTGTGTGCGTGTGTGTGTTTGTATGAATGTATGGACTGACGATTTTTCGTCCACGATAACTGAAAAAGTATCAAACCTTTAATAACCAAATTTCATATTTAAGGTTTTAATAAGGATCTTAACACCGGATAACATTTTGGTAGAAATCTGAAAACCGGAAGTAGTACTTTTTGAAGCTTGATAAACTTTTCCTTTAATATATTGTTACATTATGTATTTATGACAATTTTTGCAATTAAAAATAAAAGAAAATATAATTATCTATGGGTACAGTTAATTATAAATACAATTTGCTGAATCTGGTAGTATTTAACAATAAAATAAAGTACAATTAATATTCTATCTTGTTGTCCATGATATGAAATTTGTTTCTACATAAAATTTGAATGATTATGACAGTGACAGTACAGTTGACATCTTTTGCTTGCATCTTGGTTTACATTATCGTTTACATCTTACATGAACATTAAACTATTAAAATGTAAGTAAAACTATTTATTAGATTAGTCTCGAGGTTAATAGAATAAGCAGAATTAGGCGAGAGGTCGTGTACTGGCCACAGCAGATTTTTAGTTATAATTAAATGAAAAAAAAACTGATTAATGTATGTAAACATCCATAAATATTGGAAACTAATGTGACTTTCTAAGCTCACATTATGTAGCTATATGTTTTACATTAATTTGAAAAGCGTAAGTATACATGTTTGCTTACTTCATTTTCATTTCGTCTTCGAAATTAAATAATGTTTAAAAACAGGATGCTCATTAAATTATTTTGATTTTCAATCAAATTTTTGTTTTTAATATTTCGCCATCATATTCCTGAGAAGGTTTCTCAAAGTGGACTATTTAATCAAATCTCGCTAACGTTCAATAACAAATAAACCAAAAGCTTTAATTAAAGATTTCCTATCGACGAATGGTACTAAACATCATGTTCACTGTGAAAAACCTTATTCTTAATTTTGCAAATTTCCAAAATATTATTTCAGGATATCTAAATGTACAAGGTGACGCAAAAGTAATCACTCTATTTCTTAAGCAAGCATTAACTTTGTTTGTATATAAAAAAATAGTTCTGTTTGTTAATTATGTTTACTTAAACGTGTAAATATTTTCCCATTAAAGTCGTGAAGATCACATTGGTCAAGTAAAGGGTTCAGCTATGCAGATTTTTAACCCTTTCCGAAAATACAAAATTTACTTTAAAAACAAAAACATTTAGACAGGTTGTTATAATGACAGCTGATTTAAACTACATGAAACTAGAAAACAATAGTAAAATAATAATAATTACAGCCAAAGTTTATGAAAACTGGTAAAAATACGATATTATTATAAATAGCCAAAAATAAAATAATAATAATAAATAAAATATAAGTATTGCAATAACATGTAGCATGTACTAATAATGATGCTTTATGTACCTACTAAGTTGAAGTTAGGTAGTACATTGTTTAATGGGTACCTCGAATTTATGAAGAATCGTTTACAGTAAAATATTTTTATTTCCTAATCCGCAAGAAGGCGCAGGAGAAAACAACTAAATAAATATTTAAATGCTGTCTAAATTTATTTCTTTTCTTCCAGAAGTTCTTTTAAGTACTGTTCAATAAATTTTGAGTTAAGAACTGCTAAATTGACTAAATTACCCAATATATCTCCTGGGGAGCAATAAATAAGTACAATAATTAAACAACTTTCCAAAATACCTATATTGAATTTAATTCTCTATAAATAATATAATAATGTCTTCTAGAAACAGATATAAAATTATAATAAAAAACAAAATCTTTTATTAGTAAATAGTTACGCATACAGAATATAAAACTTTGTGGGTTAGGTGTGCATTTACATTTTTTCTTTTTTATTTGTTTACGTCAGCATTTTAAGTTTAATTTTCAGATTTGCTTTGATCCATTTTAATAGATATTATTTTCATGTTTTCTAGATTCGAAAAGAAACAAAATTTAAAAAAATACCCTGATTGCTTTAGTTTACTGATTACAATATGCTTGACCGTGGCTTGGCCATAATACCTAATACCTATATTATGATGCCCTGATCAAATTTGTGTCGACAAAGATCATCATTGGAAAAATTGAATATTATAAAAATATCTATTAAATATTCGACTTGGAATATACAAAATAAGATAATCTTAGAATATTTGTATTTCATATTCCAGGAATAATTTTAACAGAATATTTCCAGATTATTTATAGATTATAGGAATATTCCATAAATATTTATTTTAGATATTCATAGAATACTCAAAATAAGATATTTTGAGATGATTACGAGGCTGTAGGAACATACCATGTATATTTCGAATATCCAGGGCATTGTCAGGACAACCATAGAATATTCTCAGGACTTTATTGCTATCTGGGATGTACGTATACGATATTTATAAGTCAACACAAATAAGAACAGGAGGATAGATTCGAAATAAATGTTTGAAAATGCGCCTAACTCTTTAATAGCGAAGCTTTCCTTTGTAATTTGAAAATTCTTATTTTATTTTATTTCTGCGTTACTTTTCTTGTGTCCTGTAACTCGATTTATTTACTAGATTTTGATTTCTAGTAACTAGGTAAAAATGAATATATTTGCACCAGGAATTTAACGTTGAATGTAAATTGCTTTCCCATATCTTGAGTATTTGACCTGAATATCTTAACTCATATTTGTGAATTTGTGTCGCGAGTTTTCAGACAAGCCTTCACACAAAATCCCGTCATTGCCATTGCCCAAGAGTATTAGCGAAATATGTGACACAAGTTTCATTTCAGCGGAGAGAGATGTTTGGATTTTGGACACAAATATCAAGTAGTATATTTTGCAATATGTGAGATGCAAACTTTGCAAAATAGTATATTAAAGAACAAATTTTTTACACACGTTCAAATTTAGTAGGTTTACTAAAGGACAAGTGTGAATTAAAGTATTATATTCTTTATACTATTTTTTCTATTTGTTGTCTTTTTACCTTCCGCCATACCTGTAAAGGAAGTAGTGAGTTTTAAGTGGATGAGCATGAATTAGCGTCCTTACAACTTATTTTTGATAGTATGTCTGTATGTGTGTGTATGTGTGTGTGTATGTGGTCAAGGCCGGATTTCTGGAGGTCGGATAACTCAAATACGAATTACCCAAAAATTTTGATATTTGGTATTTTATATTTGAATACTAAAAGAGATGCTAAGATTTTGGTACAAATACCTTGACTGGAAGTGGTATTTTTAAGCATTCAACATTTTTTGCAAAAATATAGGAAATTCTGCGATAACAAATTACATCTTACAGTAAATAGGTATTTCTCGATACGGAATATATTTTATTTAACAGGCCTAAATCTATCCTTTATTTATATTGTTTTTGTTAATAACTGCAAATATTTGTGATAGTAATCAATTTATCAACGCTTTGTAGTCGCATCAAAAGCCAAATATGCCGAAATTATAGCATAGTATGCTTTTGTCATAAACGTTCTAAACTAATAATTATTTAGTAGCCAAATAACAAGTGATTTTTAAGGGATTGCAGATTCTTTGGAATAATATCCAGGTATTTAATAACGCTTTAATAATAAGATATTATCTACTTATTTCATTATGTAGCATTAAAAAAATCTTCAATAAATTATCAAGTTCACGACATGTAAAGTATCGTGTCATTTTGTTGCTAAATCAATATTTAAATAAAAAAAGTATGTTATTAAATACGTAGTTTGTATATTTTATTTTATTACAAATTTTGTATTTAGAATGACGATAATTTTATTCAGTGAATTTTTTTGAAAACCAAAGTTAGTAGTAGAACTATTTCCGGAAAGAGAGACCTGGAGACCTGCTGAACTTATGGATTTATAAACCAGGTTAAATTATAACACCTACTTCCTTCATTTCTGCAATTCAATTACACTTAGTTCTAGAAAATATCTGCGAATTACCAAAAGTAAATAAGCAAATTTGGTAGGCTGGAGAAAATTCATTTGTTTTAATAATGAACTCACATACAAAACAATAACATCTGAATAATGTCACTGTCAACATTATTCCGACAAGGTAACATATTCATACGCGCGATATAAGATTGAAGTTCCGCTAAAGAGAAAAGTTAAAATTACATTTAAGTTTGTCATGCAGAAAGCTCAGTGAAAAGAGATGAAACCCTGCATTGTGTTATGAAATTACTTTGCGACCGAAACCGAATTACTGCCGACAATAATCTGAAACTGCTCGTATAATTTAAGCGCCTTCCTGGATTAACTTTCAGTTTCAAAACGGTTTATTTATTCGATAAGATGTCACAATTCCTTCTAAAGATGGCTGTACTTCAAAGCCTAATGCTATTAATGTTATTCTGTTGTTAATCTAGCTAAACAAGCATTTCGTTTTAATATCACATAAAAGAACAACTTGTAAACATGTTTTATTTAATTGCTCTCATCAAAGACAACTTTGTAATATTGTAATTGTATTTATTCTTTTATTTTCATAAAGATGTTAGAGTAATACATTTCAACTATAATGATACTTTCAGTAAACCTATACGTTTTGTTGATAATTTTATTTAGTATACATATTTACAACATTGCAACAAAAATTCCCATCAATACATAAATTGTTAAGATATATCAGAATAACTGTTCTATATCTTCAAGAAATTATTACTTCCGGTTGCACGATTATCACCAAAATCTAATCGGATCTAATCTAGCTTGAATACCGTAAAATGGGGTGTATCGGGTCAAGTTTAACAGTTTATTGCAATTTTTCAAAAAACAGGGTCGCTATAGAATCTATCAAACTATCGTCTAATATTGGTCTGTCCTTCCTCTTTCGAATGACGTATATCTCATTTTGAAAAAAATATCCCGTAAAATGTTATATATTTTTTTATGCTCTGACCTTATTTACCCGCAAGTCGGGGTCAATAGTACTGCGTATGTTTTTATACATGAATCGTCTATTTGGTACAATCTAAGGGTTAATAGGGTCACAAAATAACAAAAAAAATGAATTCAACAATTTTTTTAACTAAATAATATATATATATATATATATATATATATATATATATATATTTGGTTCTGCGAAGAACCGTTGTTTAGACGACGTTTCGGCAAAGTCTCACTTGCCATCTTCAGGTCTTGGATCGAGAACACGGAATATATATAACTCAGCTTTTGTAAAAAATACTCGTACTTGTAGGTAGTATTATATTAGGTACCTACTATTAGGCCAGATTAATTTTATAATAATTAAAAATAAAATAATTATTGTAGGTATTGTTTTTAAACCTACATCCAAAAAGAAGGAAGTTTTACTTGTTTATGTTTCTTTGTTTGTTTGTATCTATCTTCGTAATTTTTTGTATGACCGCGATTTTTTCGAAAACGGTTAAACCAATTAAAACGAGTCTTCAGATCTAGGTTTTAAGCCTGATTTATAGATTGACGCTCCGTTTACGCAACGCAAACGTTCCCGCTAACGCAAAACATAAACTAATTATATCAGATGGCATCATTTATAGTATTCCGTTACGTATGAGAAGTTGACCCACCCATACTAGCCCACCCTGTTAAAATCTATCGCAATCGTTAGTTTTACGTTAGTTGAGTTTAGTTTTGTAGAAAATTGCGTTAGTTTTGAATGTTTATACTTATTTTAAAAAAATAATATTTGGGTGGGCTAACTTCACAACAGCCCAACCCTTAATTCGAAAGTGCGAGGAAAACACATTAATACCTTTTAATTGATTAGTTGATGTTAGTTGTGCTACATATTACGTTTGTTTTGTTATTCTAAGCTGTCAAATTTGAGCCGAGTGGGTGGGCCAAAATCACGGTTCTCCAGCCCATTGCAGAATTTCACGCGTAGATTTTACATACGTTGTCACCGTGGTTAGTTGAGAATAGTTTTGACGAAAAATACGTTAGTTGTGCCATAATTTGCCCGCCTTAACCAAAATAACCATTTTCGCTAACCGTACGGACTTGATGCTATTATGTCATTGATTGCTGTAATTTTACAATATAAAATTGGAAATAAAATAGAAGGCAACAACCGGCAACAACCAACAGCAGTGTTGGACATTTACCAGATTTTTTAAAATTTAGTTTATGATTGACAAATAATATGGTACAATAGTTTTCAAAGTGAGGAATTCTTAAAGAATGCAATAGTTGGACGTATTTACCAAAATCTAATTTACCTTTTCTTTTTCAGTGTGCATGCAGTAAGCCAAACGGTACTGAATAAAAACAAAGAAGCAATTTATTAAAATAAATTATTGCAAAATAAAAAAATTGCAATTTTACAATTTATATTTAGGTATATTTGTTGAAAACAAGAAAAAAATTTGGTATTAGCAAATCAAATTGAGAGATATTCTTAAAACTCTAAAACTATGTAATTATCCGAAAACAATTAAATTAGTTCCTAAAAATAAAATATTGAATTAATAAAATAAAAATCGCATGACACAAATAACATCCAATTAGAAGAATTGATTATAAAATAGTAACAAGGATTATATAAAAATTTAGCGGAAATTTTTTACAATTAGCTTGAGGAACCTAACTATAATAATTAATTAATGGATAACTTTTCTGTCACATTCCAGTTTGATTTTTAAATTAAAAATTGGCTAAATTGTCATTTTGAGATCAGATTTTTTTAAAAAGATTTTTGCAACAAGTATTCAAGTAAAGTATTATTTCCGGTAACAGAATTTTACAAAAATCTTATCAGTTCTTCTTTAAGACGTACAAATGTATTATGCAAATTATTATAATATAATGTTGGTGTAGAAATTGAGATTATAATAATAAAATTATAATGACAAATAAAGTGCGCAAAAATTCATCCATACATAACCACATATTTGTTTCTACCATGACAACAATAATTTCTTGTATTAGTTTAAAAAATGATTTACTTTTTGTACAATTGCTATAATAATCATAAACAATTCCTGAATGGCCTCCTATTTTTACAGAAAACAATGATATATAGTAGCATCAAGTCCGGACGGTTAGCGAAAATGGTTATTTTGGTTAAGGCGGGCAAATTATGGCACAACTAACGTATTTTTCGTCAAAACTATTCTCAACTAACCACGGTGACAACGTATGTAAAATCTACGCGTGAAATTCTGCAATGGGCTGGGGAACCGTGATTTTGGCCCACCCACTCGGCTCAAATTTGACAGCTTAGAATAACAAAACAAACGTAATATGTAGAACAACTAACATCAACTAATCAATTAAAAGGTATTAATGTGTTTTCCTCGCACTTTCGAATTAAGGGTTGGGCTGTTGTGAAGTTAGCCCACCCAAATATTATTTTTAAAAAATACGTATAAACATTCAAAACTAACGCAATTTTCTACAAAACTAAACTCAACTAACGTAAAACTAACGATTGCGATAGATTTTAACAGGGTAGGCTAGTATGGGTGGGTCAACTTCTCATACGTTATTCACGTTCGCGTACCGCTAACGCACCCGTTCACGCAAAAGATGATCATGATTCATGTTTTGCGTTTGCGGACTGAACGGTAGCCAATCAAATGCATAACACAAAACAAATTATTGTGACAGTCAAGTGACAGTGACAATAATTTCAACCATGTCGTGTAATAAGTAAATTAGTAAATAAATATTATAATATTCTAGATGGATAATTTAAATGAGAAATATAACGAATGTAACACAGAACAAATCGCGCCAAAAATGTCAAACCTGTACGACAAACAATGTAACATAACCTCTAAAACGCACGTCAAGTTGCGTTTCTAACGTAAATTTATAAATTGATGTAAAAATATCTAACGTGAACAGAACGGGGAAGTTTGCGTTGCGCAAACGGAGCGTCAATCTATAAATCAGGCTTTAGGCTACTTGAATCTTAGGCCGCCATCTTGAAAACAAAATGGCGGTTAGATATCTCAGAAACTGTATGATCAATTTGCACAAAATTTGAAAACTAGTTATACATTTGATTAATATGAATCATGAGAACAATATTAATCGGCCATCTTGAATCAAAATGGCGGTCAGCTATTTTAAAAATTATCTGCTTGATCTATACTATACGAAAATATTTTCTCTAACCTTTTATTTATTCTCTCTGCTAAATATTTAAGCTTTGTTTTTTTAAGCAATATTCATATATTCGGAGGTGAAGAAAATACAATTCAAAATACCATGAATTTATTTTAACATGAAATTTAACTGTATTATTCTTGACTAATATAACATATTTGGGCAGCTGTTATAGTTCCAAGAGAAGCCTTCAACATAAACATAAACATAAACATTTAATTGTTTAAACTATACCTACATCGTATTTCCAGATAGCAACATTTGAATTTGTTAATTGGAGTCAAACTGATGCTACCTGGATAAAATAACTGAATTATAAACCCATTTTGTCAAACATCAATAAAATTAATATTATAATTTATTACACAATAACCATATCTGATATTTCATCATTTGGATGGGTGTAGTTATGATGAACGATTGTTAGCAATTTCAATCACCGGTATGCAAATAAACATTTGTCTTGTTGTCTCTTGTCTCGCCCGAAGTAGGTACTTGCAGCTTTGTCAGGTTGGGACAACTGGCCGTAAACTTCGACTTAATCAAGTAAATGTGAATCAATTTAAAGACTAATCGAAACTATTGTTTCATATTGAAATTCTGATAAATCTTTATCCCTATCCTTGATCCCAAAACACTTATTCGGGATTCGAGAAACATGTTGGCCCTACAGTTTGTTGACAGCAGATTTATCAGGAACAACTTAGAATCTTAAATATTTCTCGAAGTAGTCAGGATATTTATTACAATGAAAAATTTATTCTGCTCATACTTACAAACTTTAACTTAAGTATGTGGCAACCCAAGTAATCGGTAATAGTAGGTACTCGTATATTACATAATGAACGAGGAAATAAGGAAAGTAAATGAAAAGGCCCGTCTATTACCTAAAATCTAGCATAAAATGTACTAACGTAGCGAGGTTTTGTGGCCAGTACAAGAATGATAAAATTTTATTTCAACAAGGATTTAATAGAGAAATAATGGATCTACAGATGTGCTTTTTTAAAATTTTGATTAAAAAATTGTACATGAATATAAAAATTCAAAAATTTCAATTTCATGCAAACTTTACACGGTTATATCTAATGATACAAATTAATTTTTAAAATTTTAAAAAGACACATCTGTAGATCCATTCTTTCTCTATTTAATGTTTATAAAAACATTATCCTGAAGTCAATAATAATTTGACAGTTTACTCGCAACGAAAACACTTTTACGGTATTTTTCAACTTCAAAATGACATTGCACAGCTAGGATGCGGCAAAGTATGAGTTTCGGGCTGGTTTCAGGCAGCCCTAGTAGTGGGAAAAAAGAGTGGAATGAAAAAAAAGGTAAAATCAAGAGTATTCTAGGAATTCGGTAAAAACGTAGAAGGGGAAAATTGTACTATATTCTATCGGGGGAAAACTTTAAATTCCAGCTCAACCAAGGCCATTGAAAGTTTCTGACCCACTATAGAAAAAAGTTCGAGAAATTCAATGCTGCAAACCGGAAGTCACTATCATTATTCTTTCGCAAATTATATTATTATATCAATGAGACTTAAGATTACTATATTCAAACGGTATTCTCTAAATAATTAAATTATACACTACGCAGTATATGTTTTCCAGATTCAAACTCAATTTTTTTAAAAGACCATAAAATTATACCGATATTCTAATAATCGACAGAATGCAGTTTTTTTTATTTCATAGACTATTTAGATAAGGGTTAATATGTAAAGTTCCAATTTTTCCTACAAATTTATTAGTTGCAGTTGCACTACTGCATTCGATAGATAAATGAAAATATTGAGTCAGAATCTAGTCAATATCACGTACAACTACAATATTTAACAAACGAATCATATTTGAATGACATTTTTGTTGGTGACTGCATTCAATAGTATAAATAAAAAATCTGACGTGGACACCACATGACTTCCTTGTACACCTTGTGTGTTCATACTTTTCTTAATAACTAAAATGTAAAATAATATTAAAAATTCTTTTAACTTATTATACTAGTATACTCACAAATATATTTTAGTCATTTTATTTAAACTGCAGAAGAAGATATAAAGCATATTTTACTATTGTCACTGTCATGTCATAATCATTTAAATTTTACGTAGTAACAAATGTTAATCGATCATGGACTACAAGATACCGAAATACTATAAATTATAAATATATACTTTAATTATTTTTAAATGATAGCAGATACAAAAATATTTATAAAATACTGATTTTAGGTAATAATCACATAATCTTTCATTTAAAATAAAAAAAATTGTCTAAAATTAAATATTTATCGAAATATTTTTAAAAAGTACTACTTCCGGTTTGTAGACTGAAACCAAAAATAGGAGGTGCACAACTAGATGCTATAACAGTCCTAAATACAAAATTTCAACTTTCTACGTCTAACCGTATTTGAGTTATGCGACACACATACGTCCGTACGTACGTACGTACGTACGTACAGACGTCACGTCGAAACTAGTCATAATGGATTCAGAAAAGGTCAAAACGGATATTTCCGTCAAAATCTGAGAACCGAAATTTTTCGCGATTACAATACTTCCTTACTTCGTACAAGGAAGTAAAAATTAAAACATTGTATTGGACAAATTTATTATTCATTAAAATAACCGTCAAAAATGTATGTTCATATTTTATTAAGTTAATAATAAACAAGTTTAACAGTTATGTTGTTAGTAACTCAATATCCATTAACAGAATTAAACAATTTTAAATATTGAAAGGTTGATATGACATGAATAATATGTTCCCTAATGCCCTGTTCACACGAGGAATGTGTTTACTAAAAGTTTCTTGAAAGTAAAACAAGTGGTAGGAGCTATCATAAAAAACTGTCAATACCGGTCGTACGGAAAAGCCGTGAGGGAAACTAATTATTTCTTTAAAATATAGTAAAGCTAGTAATCACAATAGTGATTTGTGTATTAAGAGCGTAAAGTGACTCTTTGTTACACGCGCACGGTAATTGCAGCGCGATCCGAAGGCAAGTGGAAATACAATTTACCATATGATCGGAAAACGTACAAGGGTTTAATACCCGTTTTTCTATGTTGTCATATAGTCAGTATGCTATCCTCCAGAAGGAATGCTGTATGAAATCGGAGACCATCGCCTGTCATGAGCTCCCGGTTTAAAATATGTAGTAATAAAATGCTTTTGTTTTTTGTTTTCAATTATTTGGTCAATAGAACTTCAGAAATAATATTGTAACATGCGAAACTATTGATTTTTTAAAATGAATATAAACAAACATATTTAAATGAAAACTTCTAAAGATATTATGATATTAAATATTAAGAACATTTTTACTTCCTTGTACGGAGTAATAAGGAAGTATTGTAATCCCGAAAAAATTGGGTTTTCAGATTTTGATGGAAATATCCGTTTTGACCTTTTCTGAATCCATTATGACTAGTTTCGTCGTGACGTCTGTACGTACGTACGTACGTACGTATGTACGTACGGACGTATGTATGTCGCATAACTCAAATACGGTTAGACGTAGAAAGTTGAAATTTTGTATTTAGGACTGTTATAGCATCTAGTTGTGCACCTCCTATTTTTGGTTTCAGTCTACAAACCGGGAGTAGTACTTTTTAAAAATATTTCGATAAATATTTAATTTTAGACAATTTTTTTTATTTTAAATGAAAGATTATGTGATTATTACCTACAATCGGTATTTTATAAATATTTTTGTATCTGCTATCATTTAAAAATAATTAAAGTATATATTTATAATTTATAGTATTTCGGTATCTTGTAGTCCATGATCGATTAACATTTGTTACTACGTAAAATTTAAATGATTATGACATGACAGTGACAATAGTAAAATATGCTTTATATCTTCTTCTGCAGTTTAAATCAAATGACTAAAATATATTTGTGAGTATACTAGTATAATAAGTTAAAAGAATTTTTAATATTATTTTACATTTTAGTTATTAAGAAAAGTATGAACACACAGGGCGTACAAGGAAGTCATGTGGTGTCCACGTCAGATTTTTTGTTTTCAATTATTTCGTCAATAGTTACCTACTTCAGAAATAATAAATAATGTAACATGCGATACTGATTCTTAAAAATGAATATAAATACACATTTTTGAATGAAAACTTCTAAAGATATTAATATGGTATTAAATATTAAGAACATTTTTTATTTATTATAAGCAGATTTGACACATTTTCCGGGTTCAAAAATCTCTCGCATCTCTACCACCAACAATGTCATTATAAATATTTTCTTTATAATATCCAGTAATGGAGAATTAATGTGAATAACCCATTTTAAACAAATTTGACCCCTCTGGCATATTGTAATATATTATTATTACTTGCAAGCCTAAACCCTTAAGCTGTTATCGCGTATATTATACGTTTAGATTTTGGAACAGAACTTATGTTGTGATGTGAATACATCAGCATAAGTTCATTAATTTGAACGCATACGTTTACGCATCATGCTTCATTAGATAGGTCTGCATAATATAATAAAATTACTAATGCTTGCTTACATAAATAAAGTTATAATTAATCAGATGTGTGTATATTAACTTTGCGGTGTATGTGGTTTTATTACAATAATCTACTACGTTCAACAGGTGGTAAGCTTTCAGTTTCTTTGTCCCTTTTAAGGCGATATCGATCGAAAAATAAACTATACGAAAACTGCAGCTTTCATTATAAAATACTTTATATTTTTATTATTGAAAAAGATAATAGCTATGCAGATAATTCACTTGACAAAAAAAGAGTTTGTGGATTTGAGGGCACTTATAAATAAGTGTGATTATTGCCTGTTTTAGATTATACTTTTTTCGTCTAGATTCTAGTTCGAGATTCATCCGAGAAGTTCCTAGCCAGTTCTATTATAATGTAAATTGCCATCCGAGTTCCGTTCGATTTCCATACTTTTTATAGAATAGAAATATACGTCCGGCTCTATTTTTCTATTCGAGATTTATACTAGATTTGTCTACGCATGCTCTGTTCAATCTGGAGTCAGTTTGACCAACCTTTAAAAGTTTTGATATTTTGTTTTGATTTGTTCAAGTTGTATTAATATTTTTCCGTTAAATTATAACCTCAAATCTTAAGTTCTCACTTGACAGAATAAGTAAGAATAATATTTATTATTTTGAAGTTGCATAACTTGGACCATTTCGGAAAAAATCGAAGATTTCCGTTTGTATACGCATAGTTTGGAAATTTTCTAGTAATAAGTATTTTTGCGTGTTTTCAGAAACTAATTACGAATAATTCACAAGAATATTTTTATACACAGTTGTGCGTACCTCTGCGTCGGACCTCAAACATCGTCCGCAGGCGTAATCTTTTTCTTTCGGCCCTCTATACGTAAATAAATATTTCGACACTTTTCCATATTAATTTTCATTTATTCTACTTAAAACTTGGATTTTATAACTTCACTTGTTTTTCATCCAACTAAAAAATAAAATAATACTTACGTAAGTTTTAATTACGGTAACTTTCAATTATATTTCTAGATAAATCCTTAGTAATTTTAATTATCAAACAACCAAATTCTAAAATAAAACTTACAAGGAATTTTCCCACAATAAAGCGATCTTCAAGTGTTTCAAGCTTAAATCAATAAAGGTTCGATCAGCGAAAGGCGATTACTCTTTCTAAACAAAAGTTTTCCGGGGATTCTGCATGACATTTCAGCTGTTTTGCGGCGTAGGCGGGGTCGTTGTTCAGATGTTTTGTCTTGTTAATTGATATGATGCTTGTAAGTTCTTTATCGGGACAATCGTATACCGCATACCGACTAGCAAAATGCGAAAAGAACAGAACTGCACTACTGCCTAGTGCACACGGAGAAACATTTTGACATGTTTCCAGAAAAAAGTTTCCGGAAACTTCAAAGTTTTAACGGCGCCTATAAAAATGAGACGTTTTAAGAAACGTTGTGAAGTGCAACTAACTTCTTATTTGTCAAATCGTTAAATGTGACATGTGATCATAAACATATTTATTTTTTTTCAAAAATAATCTCCATTTTCTGGAAACTTTTTTCAGGAAACTTGTCAAAATGTTTTCCGTGTGCATTAGGCATACTACACTTGTAGACTTCCAATACGTTCAGATTGTGTGATAACACAATTTATTTTGCATGCATAAGTCAAATATTTAGTAAACATATATGCCACAAAACATATAACATAAACAATAATAATAATAATAATAAAGTTATGCAAATCACAGGAGCATACAAATACGATACAGCAAATATCAAATAAATTTATAGCAAGCAAACAAAAAGTAAATCAGTTTTGCAATAGAGTTGATTGATGATTCGTTCGCCAATTTAAAATTGTAAAACACGGTAAACAAAGTGTGCATATTTTTATAGCCAAGAACTATTGGATTTCTGTTTGTTTTAATAAACAGTGCATTTAAATTGCATGTCATTTAAATAGAGAATTAATTTAATTTACATTATTTTCAGCGAATTTGAGAAATATGTTCTTATAAATATTAAAGATTATCATCAACAATAGCAACCTTGATCAATAGCATAAACAAAACTTACAGAACGCTTACATAGGCAGAAGTTGCTGACCAGGTATAAAGAGTTAAGAGGACATAATTCCACTCGAAAAATAGACTATTTTTCTGGAACAAATCCTGACTGCATGGTACAACATATAGTATTAATTTTTTAAATATTATGTGCATAAGAGATAAAAATAGTCCGCTAACTCCAAATTATTCATTTTTACTTCCTTGTACGGAGTAATAAGGAAGTATTGTAATCCCGAAAAATTTCGGTTTTCAGATTTTGATGGAAATATCCGTTTTGACCTTTTCTGAATCCATTACGACTAGTTTCGTCGTGACGTCTGTACGTATGTATGTACGTATGTACGTACGGACGTATGTGTGTCGCATAACTCAAATACGGTTAGACGTAGAAAGCTGAAATTTTGTATTTAGGACTGTTATAGCATCTAGTTGTGCACCTCCTATTTTTGGTTTCAATCTATAAACCGGAAGTAGTACTTTTTAAAAATATTTTGATAAATAATTAATTTTAGACAATTTTTTTTTTAAATGAAAGATTATGTGATTATTATCTACAATCGGTATTTTATAAATTTTTCTGTATCTTCTATCATTTAAGAATAATTAAAGTATATACTTATAATTTAGTATTTCGGTATCTTGTAGTCCATGATCGATTAACATTTGTTACTACGTAAAATTTAAATGATTATGACATGACATGACAGTAGCAGTGACAATAGTAAAATATCGTTTATATCTTCTTCTGCAGTTTAAATAAAATGACTAAAATATATAGTAGCAATAGTAAGTAGTACTTATATATTAATATATTAGTATAATATAATTCTACATTTTAGTTATTAAGAAAAGTATGAACAGTTTAATAGGCGTACAAGGAAGTCATGTGGTGTCCACGTCAGATTTTTCAATGCTGGAAAAATGTTTAATTGCATAAAAAATACACCCATTTTTGACAATAAATTAAGTGCATAAAATACCTAAATATTAATATATTACTGAGATAGCGGACTGTACACAACCGTTATTTAGAAGTATACAAAATTTCAAGCTTGTAAGTTTGTTTTTGCGGCTGTATTTTGTTCCAGAAAATGATCACTTTTTTAACAAATCTTGCCTATTTTACGGCGTAACTCATGACAGTGTCAAAAAAGGGCAGGGTTTCAACTTATGTTTATCTCTAACGTAAATTTCTGACCGTTTACAAGAGGGGGATGGCGTAAACTGAATTCGTCAGAATGAAAATTCGGGATTCATGTTAGGAATAATATCCTCAAGCGATTCGTTCGAAACTTTATATCCTAGCTAAGGGGCACCTGTTACGTCATGCACCAGCATATGAACTACGTAGCCTTCTTCAGAAGGCTCCTTTACTCTAGTGAAATACCACAAAACCTTGCTGACTTGCTATATAGAATATAGAAGTCGGTGGAGGTTTAAAAATCTTAAATTAATTTGTACTGCTCAAACGGCCAGCCGTCTTTCTTATTTCATAAACTACTAGAAAAAAATAAAGTGTAGAATTTAAAGTACACTAGTGTCTACAATTATTTTTTTATAATAAAGCTTGAATTACATTATACTTTTTTCGGCTAGAAACTTTGACAATTTTCATACTTAATTCTAGAATGCTCACTTGGATAATGTAAATCAATAATATTTCGATGTAAGTTTCATACTAGAACCATCTTTTTTCGTCTTAAAAAAAGTGCTCGGGACCTATATTTCATCCAATTTTCATACTAGACTTGCGCAGTAGATGTATATTTTGTGTTCCCAACCTTATGTAATAATAAAGTTGAGTGGCAGCAGAAATAAAAGTAAAAGTAAAGTCTTGACCCGTAATGGCTCCTAAGAGGTATAAATGGACTCCTGAAATAACAAAAACTCTTGTATAATTGTATGAAATGCAACCAGTACTTACCAGGTATTAAACCCTCAACAACTGACAATGAAAATTACATTTTTTTTAATTTTCAGTTGGCAGTATTAGTCGATAAATATGTCAGTACAAGAACAAATTTTAAAACTAGATTCTAGCCGAATTAAGTATCTAAAAAAAGTTCTTTTTTCTAGCCGAAAAAAGTATAATGTAATTTATTCAAGCTTAAGGTGATCCTCTACCCATGGCAGTAAAAAGTCAAAAACATTGATTCCGCACGCTATTATGCTATAGCGTTTATTATTTTGTTAAACATAATAATAACAAGTAATTTATGTTTGAGGTGAAAAAATAATTTATAGATCCATATTTGTAAAAAAACTGCAATATTTTTAAAAAAGGAGGTTTTCGCGCGCCACTGTACAGCTTTTATTTATAAGTGAATTAACTTCAAATTGTAATATGATGTTAACAAAGCTTGAATCTGCGAAACAACCGATCAAATTTTTTAAATTCGTTTTAAAATAGAAGATATTTGTGTTCCAAAAATAACAAAAATTGTCAAAATTCAAATTAACATATTTCGATTTTAAAGCAACATTTTAAAATTCTGCATTGACCATTTTGTAGATTGTACTTTTATCTTCAACAATATCTTTAGATTATTATATTTAACAAAACAATAAACGCTGTGGAGTGGCGCGCGAATTCCATGTTTTTGGCTGTTTTCTGGCACGGTAGAGGATCGTCTTAAGAAATGCGTTTTACATTTTAAATTTTAAAATGCATATTTTTCATATTTTGCTTAACAACTCTCGGTTCAAGGATCCAAGGATGCACAATAAGATTAATCGTGTGTGTAAACATGTAACGCTTATCCTTACATCCTTACACCCTTCTCTGGCTTGTAATTCGGTTCAAAGTCGTTCAGGATCAACAGCATTTGTGGCTAGGCGGAAGCTGGCGAGGTGACAAGAGCGACGCTACTTTTCCGCTGTTGCTGTTGTACATTGAAGCTTACATCGCATAGTCGCATAAAACACATATTTATTATAAGTATGTTACATAGTTAATTTACATAAAATATTAACTTTACCAACCAATTCAAAAAATAACTTACGGTTCAGGGAATATAAAACTTTCATTTATAAATGCCCAAAATTTTAAAAGAATGCGTTGTCATCGACGACGAGTTTATGTGCCATGTTTCAGCTCGATTGGATGGCGGGAAGCAAAAAATTGATTTATTATGGTGGGAAGGAGTAATGGGGGGGTGCCCAAATTTTTATATAATGTGTTGTCATCGGAACCGAGTTTATGTACCAAATTTTAGCTCGATTGGATAGCAGGTAGTGAGTGGAGCCAGCTGCAAGACAATCCAAGGGAATATAAAAGATTTAAAACGTGTCCCTAATTAAAAATGTTTACGTAGACTACTCGGTAAATTAATAATTCTTAAATATTTTTATTTTTAATGGTTATTACATTTTAGGTTGTTTAAATTTCTATAATAATTAAGTACTTTATAATTTCATACTTACAATCTTTAAATCCAATCTCTCATTTTCATACAAGCAGAATCTGTTTTTCATACATTTACAAAAATGACAAAAATGGACAAAAATGAAGTAATTAAAAAGCAGTGTATCCTCGCAGATGATTGCAGATAAATTAATAATAGTGCGACGGCGGTGTGTGGTGGGTGCATGAAAGTTAGATAATCCTGGTATACGACCGTGGAAGCTCTAGTAACTGCCAGAGAAGATGCTTTACGTTCAATATCGTGTGACTTTACGATTATCCAACAAAGCACACATAATCACTAAATTTTCGCAATTAACGACTCTGATTATAAGAAATTATTCAATAATTTTGTTTGTAATAAATAAATTATACCGGGCGTTTCCTGAAACAGGCACACCCATCAAAAAAATTGTACTTTTAAGTCAATTACATTTATATTATAGGTTTATAATCTACATTCAAAGGCGCATTAAACTACATAAATATTGAATTTTTATTACTTCCTGTTTAGCCGGAAGTGACATCAACTTCCTTATTTTAAATGGAAAATCCCGTATATTTTTTAAGATTTTGATTCTACATAAAATTCTGAATACAACCATGTATAATAAATTACTTTTTTGTTGTATATTACTAAGTAAAATAATAATTAAAATAACAGAAACAAATCGAATCATTCCTAGTTAGCTATGAAATAATTTTTTTTAAACAGAAATTATAGGAAGAGTTTTACTAGTGTTCAAGAAAATGGAGACCATTTTGAAAATTTACTATAAATAATATAATTGAATTGCAATTTCTTATTAAATTATTTATTTTTGTTAATAAACTGACATTTTTACTATCAAAATCTGTTTTTTTTAATCATTTATTTCATAGCTAACTAGGAATGATTCGATTTGTTTCTGTAATATTTAAATTATTATTTTACTTAGAAATCTACAACGAAAAAGTAGCTTTATTATACAAGGTTGTATTCAGAATTTTATGTAGAATCAAAATCTTAAAAAATATACAGGAAGTAATAAAAATTCATTATTTATGTAGTTTAATGCGCATTTGAATGTAGTTTATAAACCTATAATATAAATGTAATTGACTTCAAAATAAAATTTTTTTGGAGGGTGCGCCTGTTTCAGGAAACGCCCGGTATAATTAAAATACATTATTTTACAATAAAAACATTAGACAAAAAATAAAGCGACCACAAGTATCGAATAATATACATAATTGATTTACTTATTAATTATTAATATTAAATATTGTCAAACAATATTCATCAAATTGTCAAAATAATTTAACTGAAACTAAATACATTTTAAATGCGTTGATGGCACTCGGCGGCAATGCCAATCATATATTTTATTGTATGAATTATTTACATAACGATATTATTTGATAAGGTGGATAAATTCGTTATTTATTCGAATGAAACAAATATATCATTACTACCGTTGACACTAATTTTTTAATGAATGCTGTAAAACGTCAAATAAAACGAATTAATTTATATTATATTATTATTAAAAATTATAACGTGTGAAATATTTTATACAAATTATGAATTCGTCTATAATAAAATTAATTATAACGTTTTATTATAAACGTATCCATTTATAACCAAATTTTTAAATTATTTCACAAAATAAAGCAAAACTGCTTCTGTCAATATGAAAGGTATGTATAATAGTTATTTGTGTATTAAGAGCGTAAAGTGACTCTTTGTTACTCGCATTCAGCTAGCGCTGAAATAGTGCAAGAGGATCAAATACTCCTTACGCTCGTAAAACACACATAATTTTATCTACGACTGAAGTTATTTGTTATTAAAAATGTATTCAGGTAGTTCAAACTACGTTCATCCAAAGTTATGTTTTATTTGTAACAATGACATAATACCGAAATAAAAAACACATTTTTTTGTTTGAATCTGTCATTTTCTTTTATTTTAGCAATAAAAAACTTTAGCGCGCGTTGTCATAGGAGACGCGCAATAAAGTGTTTAAGAATCTCATTTTATGCACAAACTATCATTTTATGCATGAAAAATCTAATTTTTTTTAAACGAAAAAGAAATTATTTACGATTTTTTATTGCACAGAAAAAAACGAGAAGGAGAATTATATTACAGTCTGATTGACATATCTTTTTAAAAATACTTATAATCATCTTTACGTTTAGTATAAATAATTTGAAACCTGAAAAAAAAAATTTACATACCTACTATTACTATTTTCATTTTTATCGACGTTATAAACTTAAAATTTCTCTAAATTCATTTTAGTAAAAGTATTATACTTTATTCCAAAATTTTGTACTTACTTATATTTTGCATCGTAGAATCGTATAATATCCAGAATAATTATTTGCTAATATAGCATATTTACGTAAAATTTTAAAAATATTTTTAAAAAATTACTAAAATATGCGGAAAATATGCACAAAACAGAAAATATGTATAAAAGTATGAAATATACACGAAATTGTAAATTATGCATTTTTATGCACTATCAAATAGGCTATAATATTATGCATAATTCGCCCAGATTAAACTATTATTGTAGTACATAACCAAACAAAATATGCATTTGAATAAAAGTGTCAGCTTTAGTTATAATGGAGACCAACACAAAGGTTCATAGAATTTTTGCTTCCGTTTTAAAATGTATAAAATACTCATGCTATTTTACTATGTAAATGAAAAAATTCAGTGATGCTTCATTATATTCCTCAGAAATTTGATGACATTTTGGACTACATGAAAAAACCATTATTTATTTAATCTCCGGTTTTACAGAAGATCAATCAATAAAGTACTTTTTACCATATAAAGTAAAATTTAAGTTCATACGCACATTGATATGTTCCTAAATAAATTTCCTACGCCTTTATAAATTTGGATATATGCAACTAATACGTACTCCTCGCTAGGATAAAGTTAGGTTAGGTAGGTAGGTGAGAAGTTAGGATAGGTTAATCTAATCAACTTTTAATCCTGTTGAAAACTAGTGTACTAGTTGCTTCCTAGTTTGCTAGCTTAGTAATTTTTAATAGTAAAAGCTTTGCTAAAGTAAAGTGGATAACTATTATCAACAACTAAAACTAGTTATTTAATACAAAGTCGAATTTTAAAGAGAACTCTGTCACTACGGTGTTACTAAAATCATGCTAGAGATTATATTCCGTACTCGCATTTTATTTTAAATGAAGCACATTAAACAATATTACTGAAGTATTAACAATATTTTATATTTTCTTCCTTAATTATTGTCCTTAAAGCAATTGATCTTTTGATTGTTAAATTGTTTCTTGTTAATTGCATCTGAGAAATAAATGAACATTAGCTAAACCAAAATTAGGTACCTGGGCTTAAGCGGCTCGCCTATGTTTTTACCTAATTCCTAGAATACTCTCGATTTTACTTTTTTTACTATTCTTGTACTATGGCCACAAAACACTCGCTACGTTAGTACATTTTTTGCTGGATTTTAAGAGGAACGGATACTGGTGCAATTTACAAGTGAAAACAATTTTTTTAATTTGTAGAGGAAGGTTGTTTGTATGACATTTGTGTATTATAATTTTAAATTTTTGCTTGATTTGTTATTATAGGCGTTATAAACATTGGCAATTTTGTAATTCATTTTAAAGTGTATTATGTTTTGAATTTTAAAATTTCAATACAGAAATGTCACAGAACCAACTTTCTTCTACAAATTAAAAAAAAAATTGTTAATTTTTTTTTTAATTTAGACTAAATTTTACGGTGAAAACTAAACCCCTTTATGACACAAAAATAAGGTCAGGCAGTGTAAATATTCGAATAAATATTCGAATTTCAATTTAGTTCCACCTCCAAACTAGAGTCGTATTGGGTACTCTTATTAAAATTCTAAGAAATTGACTCTTTTGATAATAACCGACCCGGACCGATAAATTTTGGTAGTGCAGTAACCGTTCCTCTTAGACGGGACTCTTAAGGCGAGTTTATAAAGTCCGATTATGCACGTGTTGCATACAAAGCTTTATGTTCGACTGCCAAAATGAGATTTTCCTTTTATGTTAATATATTTTTAAAAATTGCATCTCATAAGTTTGTGAATAAAATGTTCTACTTCTTCGTTTTTCGAAGTTAGCTCAATTTCAAGGTACGCAATCCAAAAAAATAGAACAAGATTCAAAGAAAGTAAAAGAAATTATATACCTATTTAATTTAATAAAATGCATTAAATTATAACATTTATTATGCTATTGACATTGACAGCAATACAAATTTGCATATTTATCGTACTAGTTCAGTAAAGTACCCGTTTATGGACAGTAAACAGAGTGTCATAAAACAAGGTATAGTTCAAGTACAGAACATCTACCTAATAATCATAAAATGCTTATTGCAGTCACACAATGCCCAAAACCGCAATCGTTTAAGATTAGCCCGCAGATAAGAAATATAGTCGAACAGTTCAGTATTTGCCATATTTATTAACCCGAGTATATATTTTACCCCCAGTGTTCCACTGGTAGAGTGAGTTTTTCGAAGCTTATTACCAGGGTTGTATTGTATGCTCTGGCGCATCTCAGGCTTGTGGTTTTGACCATTGTGTGACTGCAGTAACCCTCTAATAAATGCTAATGATTACTTATTAGGTAGATGAAATGTATTTGTACTATAATATGATGCAGTCGAACATAAATAGCATTATTTACCTAATAATACAGATTCATTAAAGGTATAAAATTCTGTGCCAAAAATAAGCAAAAATATCATACAACCTGTATACGTGTGCACGTATCTAAAATAGTATATTATGTATCAAGTTTTATAAACGTTATTTTAATCACGAGTTTTTTAGGAACGAGCGCAGCGAGTGTATAAAAACGAGTCACTACTATACTATACTTTTTCTACGACCACAAATTAAAGAACATAAATTAATAAATATGTAAAATTCCATTTATAATAATTTTAGGTTAAATCATTATGATATTATTCATAGCAACAAAAATTCTACTTATCCAAGTGTAATTAATTTTTATGTAGGAAAAAATTGACAATGTTTGAAAGAAATCATTAATTTCCCTCAGCTTTTCTCAAAAATTAAATGCCAAATATAGAAGATAACTTCACCCCGTGCTTATGTCCAGTTGCTAAAAGCGGCCAAAGCCTCGGCTTGTCGAGATGTGTTTAAAATGTTATTTAGCGCCATGGAAACCAGTTCGTTATGATGTTTTAATACCAGAAGTAGACAAAATATGTAAGAACATCAATCGGTACAATTTACGGAACATCGCAGCATCGGTACCTACACAAGTCACTTCAATTTGACGAGCTAACCTAACCCTAAAATAAAGTGACATATCCTTTCAAGCACTGACTGAACCACAGACGCACTTTCCGTACATTCGAAGACATTTCATTAACACTCGAATATGTGTCCGCTGTGTTGAAAGGGTTCAAAAGATGTCCAAACATGTCAATCATCACAAAATCCAATTCACACCAAATGTGCAATATGAGACATGAGTTGATGAACACCGCTTCACGCTATACAAATGTTTATTTATGTAATTAATATTATAATTGATCGTGTTTTGTTGTTTTAATCATTCATCTCACATAGCAAATAATAGTTGTATATGAATATAATATTAAATATAATATTAATTTCATTTGAATATTACAATTATATTTACGTAGGGGAAGGATAACTGAATTGTTAATGTTTTTTATTTGAATAATTTATCATTATTCGAACTCAAAATATTGTGAGCTATAACCTATGAAAAAATATATAAACTACAAACGACAAGAAAAATTAGGTACCTTAATAAATCTGAACTTTTAATATTAATCCAGAAGATTAACAATTTGAACGATTCTGGCTGTATTATAAAAAATTTCATATTGAAATTTAACATGAAGAATCATGACTCATTAGTGAATCTATAAATGCAAATTATTAATTTTTGACAACAATTAGCAAAATTTGGAGCTAATTTTTATCATTCAATAATCCATATTATACGTTGATTAATGCACGAAAATAAAAACTTTCTTTTGAAATCGATAATATACGTTAGTCGGAAGACGGGTATAGAGAGACTTTTTAAACAATTAAGAATGAAAAGATTAATTGTCAAAAATTTATATGAATTTGGAAAAATTATTATTTGCAACTTACGTTATAAAAAATTGTCTTTATCTGGTAGCATTAAAGAACTGCAGTAAAATTTAAAAACTAAATTTATCAGATAAAACGTTGAAATCTTGTAATCCATGATCCATGTTCGGTTGATTTTTGTTTCTGCGTCAAGAATATTGATAGGTGAGACAAGTTGACAAGTTGGCATACTAACGCCATATAAGTCATAAGTAAGATATTAAATGTAGTAATTGAACGGAGGATGGCTTCAGCACAGAAGAGTTTTCCTGTGAAAGAATCTTTTGATTCAGGTGATGCAAATTTCTGTGTTTTAATATTTTAGATTTTTATTTATATATTTTAAATGGGCACCGAATTGTACGTATACTTTTATTTTTATAAGTCTAGATATGGCGGAAGGTTGTGTGTTGGCCACTTCAGATTTTTTCAAGGTTTAAATTCAATAATTAATTTATTCACTTAGTTAAATTTGAAATAACGAGAGTATCAAAAAATGTATAATTGAAAATGAAGAAATTTTCCATTTTACCAACACCAAGCTTACAAAACGTTTGTATCCATTTTTAAAACCAGATAAGGAAAACGATGGTGAATACAATCTTTATATCGTTTTTTTTTCTGAAATAACGGCTGTGAGAATGTTTTACACAAATTGTGTTAGCTTTAGACACTAACCTATTTTGCGTATCTAATCTTAACAGTTAACGTTTAAATCCGTAAACACGGAGTAAAAAGGTATTGAGGTAATTCGTATGTTTCTCATAGCAGCAGGAAGGTTTCCGGCTGTATTCAGATATAGTGGATTAGAGCTTTTTCATTCTACTTTTAAAAGAAAACTAAGACTACAATATGCAGTTCAAGATTATCATAGTAAATTTTCCGTAATGTAAATGTGTAGGTATCTGTAAAAAAAAGGTCAACTAATAATTTGGAAGCTTTAAACTCCTCTAAGGTCATGTGATATGTACTATCTTCTTTTTAAAATTAAATTAGAGACTATTTATTTACATTCATGAATATCAGTTATGGCTTTTTCCCTAACGGAGGCAAAACAGACTCAAATAGTTATCAATATAGGAATATATTTTATCATGTTTGTATTTACCAGCCATCAATTCACGAGTATTCATGGTCATGAAAAGTAAAAATATAACACAGGAGCGATTTTTATTCAGTTAAACTGAAATATCTGTCAGGCTAGATTCAAACCTGAGTTATACTTCAAACCGCTGTCCATACCACATTCTATAATCTCATAACATCATAACATTCATTCATTCTTGTCAATCGTGTTTCGCTTCAAATTCGGAAATATTTGAATAATATCACTCAAATGATTTATAATTTACTTACAATTTACATAAAAATTAAAAATTGGAAATTCGTTATATTATGTAATTTTTTCACGATATGTGGAGAAAACATAACTTTCTTCTCGCGAAATAGTGAGGTGTAAGTTTTCCCTCTCTAGAGAGGAAAGAAAGCACTGTTACTAACACTGTTATTTAACGATGCAATATTTTTTTAAATGTATTTAAATTGAAAATTTTGATTCTGAACATATATATTACAAATATTATGTCATATTTTATTTTTATACAAAATATGTCACAACTTTACAACTTAAATTAGTTTGGCATATTGGCTGCAGTGAAACATTTCATTGTTCCTAAACGTCATTTTGACAGACAACAGTTATATATTTTTTTAAATATGTGATGAATGAAGATTGTGTCTAACATGAAAGTAAATAAGCTTTTTCCACTCTTGCTCGTTACAGAAATTTCGACTTCGTGTGGGAAAAAGAAGCTCTTTTCTCTCTAGTTGGACAAATAACTATTGCAAATATTTCTACATATCCTATTGAAATATTTCCACAATACCTATTACAGATCGATTATAGATCTGTATTTTTTTAAATTTTATTTTGATGGTAATTATTTGTAACAAGTAGCAAATAATGAGCACTATTTTACATAAAAAGGTGGTTACAACATTGGAGGTGTTTGGTTTGGTCTATCAGGCAAATGATTGCGGAAGCAATTTAAAATCTTACGGAGGACGGATGAGATGCAGCAGATTTCCTATTTTCCATTTGCCGCACTGAATCGCTCCACGATGCTACAAAGAGGAGAGAATTGTCCCCAAGCCGTAATTTAAAAGTTTAACGAGGCTGAATCACCAAGTCAGTCAAGTTACTCACTATTGAGATAAAATACAAGCAAATAAATACAAATACAAATAATTACGCCTCATTCGTTGTCTCGCAATATGAAAAAATCTGCTGTGGTCAGCACACGACCTCTCGCCTAATTGTGCTTATTCTACTAGTCTAAACAGTTTTACTTACATTTCAATAGTTTCATGTTCATGTAATATGTAAAAGATAATGTAAACCAAGATGCAAGCAAAAGATGTCAACTGTATTGTCACTGTTATAATAATTCAAAGTTTATATTATTGTTATGTCAATTTTGTCAAACAATCAGAAGACTACAAGATTTGAAAGATTCAAACACTACATTTTAAATTTTCCTCTAGTTTAACTTTCTGTGTTTGCTATTAAATAAAAATACTAAAACCGTATCGTCGTGTGAAATCGACGATTTTTTTGAATTCCTAGAATACTCTCGATTTTAATTTTTTTCTACTTCACTCTTTTCACCACTACTACGGCTGCCTGAAACTTTGTGGCATCTTAACTATGCAATGTCATTTTAAAGTTGAAAAATACTGTAAAAGTGTTTTCGTTGCGAGTAAACTGTCAGATTATTATTGACTTGATAATGTTTTTATATTTAATAGAGAAAAAATAGAACTACAGATGTGCCATTTTAATATTTTAAAAATTAATTTCTATCATGAGATATAACCGTGTAAAGTTTGCATAAATTGGAATTTTTTTGAATTTTCGGAATTTTTATAATCTTGTACTATTTTTTAATCAAAATTTTAATAAGGCACATCTATAGATCCATACTTTCTCTATTAAATCCTTGTTGAAATAAAATTTTACCATTCTTGTACTGGCCACAAAAATCTAGCTATATGTTATTACATTTTATGAATGCGTAAATATTTTTTTTAATAGTTATTGTAACATTATTATTATTGTAATACAATGTGAGAATATAGTAGATGTCGCTGTAAGCTGTAGTCCCGCTGACAGATTAATTTTGCTTACAGCTACATTACCCCCTTAATATCATCTGTAAAATTTCTGTAGAATTTTCAAGTTATTGATAAGATTTAGTTACGTTGTGACAAAGATAAATAACGAAGAACTGGGGCGTTTTAAGAAGAACAAACATAAAGTAATAATGTTATTATTCTTGGGTAAATAAATAAATTTGAATGGCAGAGACAAAGTGGACCGGGCGACGCTGTCTGCGACAAACGCGACGCGGGAATGCCGCAATCACGGGATTAACATTTTAATAGGCAGGCTACATCGCGAGCAGGGCCGAACTGACAAATAATTAGTTTAAATTTACAATAGGTACACATAGATGTAGTGTTTTTACTTAGGGTAGGTTTATGCTCAAAAATTTAAGAATTCGGAATAAGAATAAGAATAATTTTAAGAATATTTTTAATTTAACCGGAGTTAAACGTGCTTATATTTATTAATCTGATGTTGTTGCGACTTCGACAATTGACATTTATGTTTTTATATGTAGACATGTATCCAGACCCGCAAAATCGATTTCAAGCTACTTTAGATTATGTCATGCAAAAAAATTGACATGTCTGTCTGAAATAATGAACAAGGCGTATAATTTTTGAGCATAAACCCACCATTATTCTTTAACCAATTTGGGAAAATTATAAGGGAAGGTATACCGTCAACTGAGGATACTTTAGACTAGTGATTCCTAAAGTGGTTCAAGTGGATCCACGGAAGAATCAACGGGGGTCTACGTTGGCATGAAAATAAAACGGAGTTCACAAGTTGTAAGTGGTGGTTCACGAAAATGTATCTGGTTTCGATAGTTAAAAACAAAAATGTTGGCTTGACTTTACCTATCAATGTAGGCAAATAATACACTACTCAAAAAAATTAAGGTAGCAAAAAAATCCAAATTTTTCGGTGATTTTTGACAGGTTACGCTGAAAAATGGTTGTATTGAGACTTTAAAAAAGCATTTCGATGCTTTATGATTGTAATTTTTAGATTTTTTGGCTAGGTTAGGATAAAAAAAAAGATTTATCAATAATTGATATTCAGTTATTATACCACAAGAGCTTCGAAAATAATCGAAAATACTGCCGACTGATGAGACGTATTTCCATAGAAACAACTCGAACCAGGAGGCAAAAGTATTTTCTATAATTTTTGATGATCGAGTGGTATACGCATTGACTATTTCATGAATAAATCAAATTTTAAATAACACAATTTTATTTATTAGTATAATTTTTAATTTCATTTTAAATTCGTTTTAAATATTTTGACATTTGGTGAAAAATAAACAAACATTTATTATTGATTGTTGTGTCATGGTTACAGTTGAATATACGCATACTATGTCAATATTCAAAAATATGCACTGGAATAGTTGTTTATATAGATAGTTTCTATGGTTTTGTGAAAAATAGTGCATTTTAATTTGTTAAAATATAATAGTCATGTTTATCCCTGACTATTAATAATAATTCAAATAGTATTGTTTTATTCGCAACCAGTCCACTATCCGACTATTCCATCTCTAAACCATATTTTGGACACAAAATTCATCCTTACATTAATAATAATAAAACTCGTAAATTACGAACGAACGAATAATGTTACGTTATTTTTTAAAATACTCATTAAAAATATTTGTAAATATTTATACTATGCAGAAATACAAATTTTAATAAATATGAATTAAATACAACCCTGTTTCAAAATCTACAAGGATAAAACAGGTGAAACAAAGCTGTGCTTGCTGTGTCTCTTTCTAGTGTATACGTAACTGAGCCTTAACTTAACTTTTTTTTATAAAACAAAAAGTTATGGTTGAGTGTTGTTGTAATTAATTGTAAACAAATATTATCACATTAAAAAATTGTTTTGTACATTTTTTGTTATGTGTATATAGTTAAATTTCACCTGAATAAGTAAATACCTACTTAACGTGTAAAACCAAAAGAAATTTGATAAAACACAAAACTATGTTATTATATTAATTATATAAGATAAATACATAATATTCCATTATTCCAAATTTTGTGTAGGTTGTATGTGTTTATTTTAGGAGAAAGAAGTAGGTATTTACTTTATAATATACATGAACACATAAATAACACGTAAATAAGTAATTTCTGATTATATTTATGTGTGGGGTCTCAATTAAAACATTATTTATATAAAAGAACGTAAAAATAATATTGTTTTTAATTTTTCATATCGAATTAGATATCTGTCATTCTATACTATATTTTCTAAAGAAAACAAAGTTTATATTTCCATAGGTAATTTTTATTGAAGATCAAATAAAAATATACCACCTACGTAGCTTCCTATCAAAGTTCTAAAATAATTTTTATTATAAATACAAAATAATGAATGACTAATAAAAATGAAACATCATCAATATTAATTTTTAATAAATTTACGCTTCGATTAGCTCTGCGATCTGCGAGTAACATTGATTTTTAATTATCATGGGAAATTCAGTTTACAAGAAAGTGTAAAATAAGAAATGTATTTATCAAGTGATTACAAAAATGTCACAAGATGTTCAGTATATTTTATTGAAACTAAGGTGAAAAGGTCAAAGTAGGTATAAATTAGGCACTTAATTATCGTCTATTAGTATTTTATTCTATATCGCTTTGTTTACAAAAGGTCTCTTAATATACAGCGTGTAAAGGGTATTGTTTGATATGCTAATTACAAATTTTAAAAAAAATTTCGTTGCCACTTTCACTGGGTGAATGGTTATGTCAAAGTTAATAATTAAATAAAATATCTTTTATAAATAAATGCTAATAATGTAAATAATTATGAAATTAAAGTTGATGATTGTTTGTGTTTAATAGGAACCCGAATCCAGTGCAATCTAATAAAATGAACAGGTAAACTACCCTTAATTTTTCGAATTTAAAAAAACTTCTTCAGCATATCAAACAACATAAATACTTTTATCGAATGTACTAGAAGATATGAAACACACTGTATAATAAAATTTGTATGTAATACAATAGAATTAAAAACGCAAAATTAGCACCAGAACAAGTTATGCACATCTGAAATGTGGAATACCTACTTTGTTTATTTCAAAATATACAGAAACTGTTTATAAGCAAAGTTAAACTAGATAAAGGAGCTCATAAGATGATCACAATAAAAACTTTGTGTATAGGCAATCGGCAATGTCATAATTTTTTTTTAGAATGTACTTAAAATAAGCTTCAGAACGATATAATATCATGTAAAACCAAAAGTCATATAAGGTATATTCAGAAAATTCGAATTTTAATTTCTATGAATTAGGTAATATTGTAATATACAATCAGAAAAATCTGACGTGGCCATCACACAACCTTCCGCCATATCTAGACTTTAAACAGAAATGTATACGTACAATCTGGTGCCTATTTAAAATATACAAATAAAAATCTAAAATATTCAAACACAGAAATTAGTATCACCTGAATCAAAAGATTCATTCACACGAAAACTCTTCTGTGTTGAAGCAATCCTACGTTCAGTTAGGAACTACATTTAATAGCTTAATTATGACTTATATAGCGCTAGTATGCCAACTTGTCACCCGTCTCATCTGTCAATATTTTTTATACAAAAACAAAAATCAACCGAACATGGATTACAAGATTTCAATGTTTTATTTAATAAATTTATTTTTTCTTCAACCGTCTTAAAAGTTGGTTCTTTTAATACTGTTTTTAGTATTAAAAGTTGACGTTTTTGTTATTAATAAAAAAATGTAACTGTTGCTAGGTTACACTTTTAATCCTAGGCTTAAAAGTACTTTTAATCCTAAGCTTAAAAGTAGATTCTGTATTTCTGAATTCTGTAGATATTGCATGTTTTTTTTTTGTTAATTTAATCAAACAAAAAAAAGAAATTATTAATCTGATTTCAAAACATCTCAATTTTAGTACCTACTTAGGTTTAATATTAATTTACAAATTTATTACTTATTCACAGTGATATTAAAAGTACAGCTTGAGCAACTTTGATAAAAATTGAACAAGCCACAAGTTTCAACAGTATTAACATTTTTGGTAGTCTTGCTAACAATATCCGTTAATGGTACATGATACTAGAATCTTGGGAGCGTAATATTTCTTGAGCTTGATCATCACGCACTTCTTCATTTTTTCTACTGGTATTATCGTCATGAATGGAGGATATTATACTTCTTTTACTAGTGCTAGGTTCATCGAACCGTAATATTTTTTAGCTGTCTACCATGTATGTTTACCAGTAAAGCTGATTTGACGTCTTCAATAACATCAATCTTTAAACGTACCAATTCATCGCAACGGCATGCACTCGAAATTTCCAGTATTACAACAAGCTATAAAAATTCATAATATTTAGATAGTTATTATTCTCATTCCTCATATTTAAACACTTACTTTAATCATCAGGTATGTATTATCAGGAGCATAATTCAAGAAAAACTCTTGATTTATTTTAGTTTGACAGAACAATAAAATTTGTAAACAAAACAAAAGGTTAAGCAAAGCTACCTTCTTAGTTTCAATCATAATCCAACAAAATATTTCAATAATTTAATATGTAATTTTCTTGGTTGAAGAAAAAATAGTATGTGTAATTTGGATTAAAAGTGTCTTTGTTTGATTCGCAATTTTTGCATCCGCTCGGCTTCGCTACGCTTCGCCTCGCAAATGTAAAATAATTGCTCATCAAACAAAGTATCACTTTTAATCCTAATAACACAATATACTATTTTAAATTTTACTGCAGTTCTTTAATGCTACCAGATAAAGACAATTTTTTTATAACGTGGATTGCAAATAACTTTTCCTCTTATTCTTATTACAAATAAATACTATATTTATCAAAATTTATAGAAATTTTTAACACTTAATCTTTTCAATCTTCAAAAAATATCACTTCTGGTGAAGATATTTGTACCAAAATCTAATGAGCTCTTCCTATTCGTATACAATTGTAAAATACCAAATATCAAAATTTTTGGGTAATTCGTATTTGAGTTATCCAACAGACGGCATCGGCCCGGACCACACACATACACGCACACACACACATACATACAGACATCATCGGGAAACTATCAAAAATGAGTTGTAAGGACCCTAATTCGTGCTCATCCACTAAAAACTCACTACCCGATTTTTTGCATGATTCCAATACCTTCCTTTACAGGTAAGCGGAAGGTAAAAAGTACAGAAATTCGCATAGAAATTTGTTTTACTACTAAATTAAAAATCAGACTAATTGTAGTAAGAAAAAAATTAATTAAATAAAAAAAACAAATGTTTCATGAAATTTAATATGGAATTAAAAAGTACACAGAACAGTGTTTAATATTTTTATGTGTAGTGTTACGAATAGTTAAACAGGAGAATATCTAAACATTGCCGTAAAATTTCACAGCTTGTTCTTTGTATTACCCCATTAACGTAAAAAATTTAATAAAATCTGGTGCTACACATTTTACAGTGTAATTTTACACGCTTTAAAATCGTTCTCAAAACAATGTTGTACTTATTATTTACTAGTTCGCTTTTCTTCGCGCTCTTAAAAATATTTAAATATTGAAAACGCGAAGTTGCGCGTCTTTATTTATTCCGAGAAAACTTTTTACATCAATGTGGAAGAAATTTGTAAATTATGTTGAATTTATGCCGGCTTGTTTGAATTTAAATCTTGAATTATCATTAACTCACTTCGGCTTTTAAAAAATAATAGCAGCTACGTAAAACTTAGTTTTCTTGTAAGTAATTATAATAGTTTATGTATTAAGGGTGTAAAGAAGCTTTTATGGCTTGAGACGTGATTTTGAGCCCGAGCGTCAGCCGAGGGCTAAAAACACGTCAAGAGCCATAAAAGCAAGTTACGCCCATGGTACATACCCAACTTTAAGCACGGTTTAATATTTTCTAATAAATTATAGCTATTAATATAACAAGAATATTATGCGATTTATAATACCGAGGATGTTGCTAAGCGACGAGGTGAAACCGAGTCTCTTTGAACATCCAAGGAGGCTTAAATCGCATATATTCGCGTTATATTCGCGTATCATCAAAGACAGCTATGTTAAAACAAATCAACAATTTTATCTGTCAATTAGTTGACAATTCGCGTATTATGGAAGGTTTTGATGTTATTATGGTTGTATCTAACGTATTAAGTCCGTAACTAATGAATTATAAGTATCTAACGTATTATAAGTAACTAACGTATTATGTTGTTTATAATTATCAATAAATGTTGCATGAAAAAAGGTAATAACAGTTGATGAAACGATTAATTAATTTAATTTACTTGTTCAAATTACAAGAAATTTCTAAATTCTTTGACTGTTGCTAAGATACCAAAAAAAATCCGACAATAAACAAAAATCTAAATGTCAAAAAATTAAAGGGTATATTTATTGTACGACGTGCTAATCATGAAACAAAAAGAATTTTTTTTAAATTCGCAAAAAATTGCATCGTGTTTCAAGCAAACATTTTTTTGCCACTGGTCGGTAGTTATTTTTAATATGTACATTTTTTTCAAATTTTCTACAATGAAAGTAATTGTGTACATAATATCTAATATTAATAAATGTCAAATTAACAAATATACCATCAAAACAGTAATACTTAAAATATACAAACGTCAAGTAAACTACTAAAATTATTTTTGTTTCATTATCAGCACGTCGTACAGTAATATACTCTTTAATATTTTGTCCTAAGTTGTGGAACACCTGTATAACACATTTATCAGATTTATTAAAAATCAACTAAGAAAATGCATTTCAATTTGATGACATCACGTAGTTTTGCTACTGAAAAACGAAACTTCAGTTGAAATAAAATAACTGGCTATCAAGTTTATAAACGTTTGCGGTAGGATGATAATTATGATATGAAATAGTCTAAATTAACATTTATTTTTTTATTACGTTTTTTATTTATTTATTTTTGAACTTAATTATAATGAAACTCAATGAATGTTTTTTTAGATAAATCGGCTTGTACAATGTATATGTTCACAAAATATTAATTAATAAATTAATTATGTATAGCTGAGTTAATTTTTGTATGCCTAATACCTAGATATTAATAAATAAAATTAATTTTGCCTATATTTATATTTTCAAATAAGAACCGTACACATGAAACATAATATAATAAACAAACATCCTTGAGCTTATTTCCCGGAAAATCCGAGCTTTTAGGAAATTCCTGAGAAATATATAATTAATTAGGCACATTTCTTGATCTACCTTCTACTTTATTACATTTATTATTCCTCAAAATGTAATTAATAAAATAATGAAAGTTATTTACATAGACGTCGCCCAATCCATAGCAAATTAGTATTTAGCATTCAGAGTAAAAAGGTTTGAATCTCTCGCCATTTCCCTAATGCTGATTAGTTCACGTCGCCGTGAGCTGGTCGCAAGCCTTTGAATATAAACACCGGCGCCCACCCCACACGCGCCGCCTATGCTACCTTGCCCCCAAACCTCGACCGTAGAGAAAAATTATGTTGAGATGCCAACAGTTTACTAAATTAATTTTTTGAGCTTCGCGCAATTTTTAAGTATGTTTTATAGACTCAAAAACTTTGTAGAAATAAATTTTCCTGTGTGTTTATTTTTAAAAAAATTACAGTTGATATAGATCTATCTAGATAGATTTGCAGTGAGAATTTTGTGGAATATAATACTTAATTACAGGACAGTGATGGCATAAAATCCAACTTAACTAACATTTTATTTATCTAGATATGATAATTAATAGATAAACGTTGAAGTAATTATACAGATAATAGATAATAGATAAATAATTACTATTATCTAGATATTTATTAGTTAATTTGTATAGATAACAAAAAATATACATTATACATGTTATAAGTAGATATAAGCATAGTACCACCCGAAGAGCCAAGAGCGTTGCGAGTTTTTGTGCGTTGACGCTTGCACATTTTTGAATTCGATTAAAATTTCAAATGAAAAAAAATGTTATTTTATTAAAATTATCATCTACGAGTATATAATATTTGAAAAATAGAAAAGATTATTTGCAATTTATCTTGATAAGATAATAGATAAAACATTATTACTTATCTAGATGATTTAACTAGATAAAATTAGGATTACTATTTTATAATTAACATTAATTCTAAAAGTTGTTTATATTTTTTTGTTTTGTTTGTCGCTTCATAATATGCCATCCCCAATAAACCAATGTCAAAAATCATTAAGTTAATTATCTTTCATTTACTGATTAATTGGAATAATTTTTGTCGAACATAGATTTTAATTTATTTGTGTTCTTAATATTAAGTAATTCAGGTAATTGATTTATTGTAAATATTATTGCAAGAATCTTAAAAAGTGGCTTTGATACAAATTATGAATACCTTGCAATTTTTAGCATTTTAAAGAAATTACTTGTTAAACGCCGTACCTTAGATCAATAATTATTTACATAATGTGGATAACTTTTCAACATCCATAAATGTATTCTTTTTTAAATTTATATACTTTTTAATTCAGAAAATTTAATCTTTATGAAACTGTTAAAATAAATATAATATGTTCCTATTCAAAAAAGAATTTAAAAAGATTACAGAACAAAAGAGCTTTGCGAAAAGAATTGTTTTTCTTGCTTTAATGTAGAATACATAATACTGATTAAGTTCACATGAAATAAAATTCCCTATTGTTATTAACCAAACCATCCTGTAGAATAATTTCGAATAGTTGCTAAACAAAGGAAAGCTTTTACTAAAAAAATTTGTATGTAACACGTACACAAACTGAGTTTTAGAGGACTCACCTAATTTAAATACTCGACTATACTTGCGCCTCGTCCGTAAATAGATTCGTCCTCTAAAACTCTATTTTTATACTTGTTTCTCAAATTATACTTAAGCTGATTGAACTTTAGCTATAGACAATTTAAATTCATATAGGAGTGACGTCATATCAGATAAATTCAATCCACCACGTTCACTAAATAAGCTATCTCTTTCTTACACATTTTACTCGTTTAAATCTATACGCATATCGTATGTCATAAGGGGCGGGGCTTAACAATTTGTGTCTTAACGGCAGTAGCAGAACAATTATTCATATATATACATATATATATATATATATATATAGTATTCATTACATGAAATATATTTTCTTACATATGATTGTTTTCTTTTAGATTCACAAAAGTTCGTTATATACCATTTATTGTTTATTGCTGACAACTTGTCAATTTTCTCCTTCTTGTTGTGTCAAGTGTCAACATAAAATTTTGAGGTTAACGTGTTTTGTTATTTAGTTTTGTTCTATTTTATTAATCTTTGATTATTTCCTACAGAATCATGCGATGTATTAAAATGGTAAAATAATGATTAATTTTAAAAACAGAAGTAAAAACTATTGCTTTTAAATTTCGCGTATAGAGAAAGACTGCCAGGACCATCTACCAAACTTATGCTGTACTAAAAAGTAAACTCTTGATTCATACGAATAATTTGCTTGTTTCTTATGACGTCACTCCTATATGGATTTAAATCATCTCTATACAAGAGATCATACATAAGATTTATAATAAAGGTTTTTTCGACTGAAATGTAAGGAAATTGATTTTAATTTAAACTGTTGTCCTGATGTTCTTCAACATTAAACGTGTTTAATTTGCTTTTTTGACTGATCTACAATGTATACATATTTGTTATGTAGATTTTAAAATATTTTACATGTATTATTTATTTACCAACCTTATTTCTAATTAACCCTGAGAAAGGCACTAGTGTGTGCCGAAACGTCGGTATATTAGATAAATAAAAAAAATTCTTTGACTGCATTCCTGATTTAATCAAGATTTATATTTAGGACTTCCTGCTAGTTCTAAATAGAGTTTGACACGGCAGAGATATTATTACAATATTAATATTATACCTATATCGAGAATTATGAGATATGTTTTTAAGTTTTTATAATAATATCCTACCGATATTCTTTGATTCTTAATATTCAAGTTCTGATTTCCCAACTAACTCTATATGCATTTTAGATTGTACATAGGTTCTGCTATTTTTACTTTGAATAAAATATTTTTATCAAATTGCAGTTGTGTTATAGAATTTTATACAAATTTTTCTTTGACCGACAAAGCCGTTTACTATCGTCACGTTCGAATTCACTTTTTGGTTTACAGACCTCTGATTTCGTTTGATGTTGAATTATATTTACCTCCAAAGGCTTAGTGCAATCTCCCTACCAGAAAAGTCGACAGGAAAATTCAAAATAAACAATTTTGTTAGTTTACATATTCACAGCCACGTTTTTTAAAAATATTCGGTTTATAATTTATTTATTTTGTAAACATTCTTTTGTTTACAAGCAAACATATGAATATGAACTGTAATTTAAATAATTAAATAGATCTACTGTTCTGTACATAAATTATACTTTCTGTTAAATATTGTAGACACGCGTTTGTGTGATATCTTTTGTTTCAAGTATATACGTTTAAATAAAAAATGATATTCTTTTCCGTTATAAATGTGAATTAATGATGTGTGCAAAACGTTTCGTAATAAAAGAGCATCGAAAAAATTGTCATTCAGAAGTGGAGGCTGCGTATCGATATTCACTTGTAAATTCAACTGTCATTCGTAAAAACCGTCCATGTTTTATTTATAACCTCAAATTTGAAGGTTGTTCTTTAAGGCGGGAATGTAGCTGTATTTAAAGAGGAAAAACAGTGCTCTACGGTTTGTAAAATATTGAATCTAATACTAACGTAAGAACATTGGAATTTTTTACGACAATATTTAATATTCATTCTACAGTGCGACGCATCGATTTTACCAAATTTTGCCATAGTATTGTTTTAAAAAAATGCTGAATAAATAGAAAAATACTACTTTTACATGTTTAATTTAGGGCATTTTAAATACAAAATGTATTAAAATTCATGCGTCGCACTGTAGGTAACATGTTATACAGTATATAAATAATGCGTTTGATTATTTCTTTTGTCTTATAAATACAATATCATACAAATACGATGCCACTTTTAGAGCGCGTTCGCTATTGCTGCCTTTGTTCGACACACTATATCTGTATATATCTCTACTTTTTCTCGACGAAATCGTAGACAGCTACATTCCGGCCTTAACGGAGGAGAAAAAGGACTATTTGCTAGTTGCTACTTTCGTTTTCTACGTGGTCTAACCCCAAGTATTTAATTTCTCCTTGGAGCACTATTTCTATCCTTCAGGGAGGCCGATGGATTGAGCTTTCAAGCGATTGTATGGAATGCTTTTTGCTGAAGGATCACAAGTCACAAAGCTCGCTTTAAATTTATTTAGCATCTCATTATTTAAATTTGTTCTCAGGACCTGGGGTTTTATTTTCTATTTTGTTTACTAAGAAACAAAACATGTTAATTTTGTAGTTCAAATATTTGACATTGTAGTTACATTCCTGTGTTTTCTTAACCTTTTCGAAATCTCTGGGATATTTATTTTGCGGCCGGTCGATATGTTTTTACCGCTCGCCTCATATTCTATAAGAGAGGTATTGTGATGGGTCAAAATTTTCGAGTGTGATTTTTTGGTGGATAAGAACGTTTTAGGGTCTCTAGAATACGAATTTCACATTTTTGAGATGATGTGTGTGTGTGCGTGTGTGCGTTCGTTCGTATGTTACAATTTTTTCAGACACGATAACTTCAAAAATATCAAACATTTAAATACCAAATTTTATATTTAAGGTTTTAATACGAATCTTAACAAGCCATTAAATTTTGGTTTCAATCTACAAACCGGAAGTAGTACTTTTTAAAAATATTTCAATAAATAATTAATTTAAGACAAATATTTTTATTTTAAATGAAAGATTATGTGATTATTACCTACAATCGGTATTTTATAAATTTTTCTGTATCTGATATCATTTAAGAATAATTAAAGTATAATACTTATAATTTAGTATTTCGTTATCTTGTAGTCCATGATCGATTAACATTTGTTATTACGTAAAATTGAAATCAAATGATTATGACACAATGACATGACAGTGACAGTCACAGTGACAATAGTAAAATATCGTTTATATCTTCTTTTGCAGTGTAAATAAAATGACTAAAATATATTTGAGAGTAGTAGCAGTAGTAATAGTACTTATATATTAATATATTTGGATAGGTGATAAGTAAAAAGAATAAAGTAGGTATGGCGGGAGGTCTTGTGGTGGCCACGTCAGATTTTTTTATTGGACAAATTTAAATATCTCGGAATGTCTGGAACGTATGGCAGAATACAATGTTAACGAGTCATTAACTTCTTGTAAATTTAGAGCAAAACGTTGTATACTAATTTGTCTCAGCTATAAACGTTTATGTACATCTAATTAAACTGTACAACAACGGTATAAAATGTAACTCCTAGAATTACATCCATTGAAAAATCTGAAACAAGGACAGAAAATGTATTACATTTTTATTTTTTGTTACGTATAAAATTGCCTGTAATCAATTGATTTTCTACTAAGCATTACATGCTATTAAGCAAATTTAAAATAAAAGCTATTTAATAACGAAATCGTTTTATTCCGTCTAGTTCAATTTAAAACGAAGTATTTCATTCATTTTTTACACATCAATTTCACGCAAGGTATCTATTTCTAACTAACACGGTACCTATACTATCCAGTCACAGTCAATTTCATTAATTTGAATGATTGAAGAAAGAAATATAGACGTAGTAGTTAGGTTTTAAACATTTGATACTACTGACAAAATGGTTATGGACCAAGAAGGGGTGTATTCTGTAGTTTTTACTTCTCGCCTCGCATACTTATTCAATAATTTCTTTAAACTTGTTCATATTTTGTTTCTCTGATTAAGTTTTTTCTGTACTTGTTTTTTCTCGATGCTTGATGTATGTTATTTTAAGTCTACTCTCATTGTACTTATTGTAATTTCAAATCCCCCTGTAATTGGGACTTCGGTCCTGTTGGGTGGATACTAAATAAATAAATAAGACAGGTAATTATTGTAATGGGTCAAAATTTTCGAGTATGAGTTTTTGGTGGATAAGCACGTTTCAGGGTCTCTAGAAAACAAATTTAATATTTTCAGGATGATGTCTGTGTGTGTGCGCCTGTATGTATGGACGTATGTGACGATTTTTCGTCCAGGATAACTTAAAAAGTATCAAACCTTGATTAACCAAATTTCATATTTAAGGTTTTAATAAGTAGGATCTTAACACCGGATAAGATTTTGGTAGAAATCCGCAAACCGGAAGTAGTACTTTTTGAAACTTGATATAGTTTTCCTTAAATTGGTACATTATTTATTTATGACAATTTTTTCTATTAAAAATAAAATAAAATATAATTATCTATGGGTACAGTTAATTTTAAATACAATTTACTGAATCTGGTAGTATTTATCAATAAAATAAAGTACAATTAATATTCTACTTTTTTGAAATTCCAGTATCTTGTTGTCCATGATCATATGAAATTTGTTTCTACACATGAATATTATGACAGTGACAGTACAGTTGACATCTTTTGCTTGCATCTTGGTTTACATATTACATGAACATGAAACTATTAAAATGTAAGTAAAACTATTTATTAGATCAGTAGAATAAGCAGAATTAGAGGTCGTGCGCTGGCCACATTAGATTTTTTGTATAATTAAACTGTAATGTTCAGCGGACGGAAAATAAAGAAACTACATAATTGAATTAACCTCTACCTTTACAACAAAACTAAATAACGTGAATTAAGCATAAAATCGAATAGAAATAAAGTTTTCTGGTATTACTATCAACTGCAACTGTAAGTTTTAAACAATCAAATAAGGATTAAATCTACAATAAATCAGGAAACAATTAAAGTCACACTAACCTTAATCACTCCTAACTACGAAGAAGCCATTCGACTGACGTAATTACAAATCCAAACGACTAATTTCAATTACAAACGACAAGGATTTAAAATCCTCGTAACTTAAACATAAAACCAATCAGAGATCAAACATTACTAACTAGTTTAGTTGTGAGCAAGCGTCACTACCAAAATGGCGCTGGCAGATTGGAATAAAGGTAATTGAAACACTATTCCCACTCGAATCACTTGGAGCTATTTTCATTTCTCTGTATTGTCTGCCGCAAGTGGAAAATTGAGTGCATATGCATATGATCAAAAGAGAGAAATTCGAAAATACGTTCTTGCATAACTGTTCCAGTAATGGAACATGGAATGTAATGTGAGTAGTTTGGCTACCGACATATTCCGTCTGCAAAGTGTAGACTTAGTTGAGATTGAACCGCACTGAAAATATGAAGTCATATGTACGACACCTACGATATTATATTTGTTTAAAGTTTTACATACCGGGTGTCTGTTTGAAGTCTGTTATATAGGAAAAACAATTTTAAAATTTTAATGTAGTTATAGTGACCTCTGCATTTTAGACGAAAGTTGTAAATACAAAACTTTCTTTGTTATGCAAAAATGCAAAAGAAATAAAGCCATATTTTGCATTATTTTCCATTATTTTGGCTACTATGGAACGGATGTTCTTTTTTCTTTCTTTACTGTATTTAATTACTTACACATTTAATAATAATTAAGCAAAATTCGAGCAAAATTATAAACTTTAAAAAATCAAATCGTAAAATATAAAAGACAAATCATCAAACAATCAACTTGCAAAATAGTATATTGTAATACAAGTGTGGACAGGGCTTCATTGAAAAACTAGTATGACAGTTGGAGCACAAGCGCTAGCGAGTTCTCCTATCATACGAGTTTTCAATGACCCTTTCCGCAAGTGCGTTATATACTATTTTTTCTACAAAAGTGGAAAATATTAAAAATTGATAAAAAAAATCTGACGTGGACACCACATGACTTCCTTGTACGCCTTGTGTGTTCATACTTTTCTTAATAACTAAAATGTAAAATAATATTAAAAATTCTTTTAACTTATTATACTAGTATACTCACAAATATATTTTAGTCATTTTATTTAAACTGCAGAAGAAGATATAAAGCATATTTTACTATTGTCACTGTCATGTCATAATCATTTAAATTTTACGTAGTAACAAATGTTAATCGATCATGGACTACAAGATACCGAAATACTATAAATTATAAATATATACTTTAATTATTTTTAAATGATAGCAGATACAAAAATATTTATAAAATACCGATTGTAGGTAATAATCACATAATCTTTCATTTAAAATAAAAAAAATTGTCTAAAATTAAATATTTATCGAAATATTTTTAAAATGTACTACTTCCGGTTTGTAGACTGAAACCAAAAATAGGAGGTGCACAACTAGATGCTATAACAGTCCTAAATACAAAATTTCAACTTTCTACGTCTAACCGTATTTGAGTTATGCGACACACATACGTCCGTACGTACGTACGTACGTACGTACAGACGTCACGTCGAAACTAGTCATAATGGATTCAGAAAAGGTCAAAACGGATATTTCCGTCAAAATCTGAGAACCGAAATTTTTCGCGATTACAATACTTCCTTACTTCGTACAAGGAAGTAAAAATTGGAAATATATTATTTAAAAATTTAACAAAACGCTTGCTGTCACAGCTAAAAACAATAACAATATCTAAAAACTGACAGATAAATTTTGTAATTTTGAATTTATAGTGTGATTTATGATAAAAATAATGACATTTCGTGCAGACTGTTGTAGTGATAGTGAAAGTGGAGTTTATTTGTACTTCATCGGCCATTTTACGGCCATTGTGAATCTAAACTTTTGTCTCTGAAAATATCCTGACAGCTTTGACCTTCCAGTAACTGCACAATTCCTAGTTCAGCAAAATGATTTATGTCTCAAATTTAGTGAAAATAGTCCATTTGAATATTTATTATAGATATTACAACAAATAAAGTGTTATAGGTATAAAAAATGTACTTTTTGATAAATTCGCACACAGTGCACAAAATGAGTGTGGAAATTATTTTCGTCACTCAATGCTTCAAAAGCTTATTATCACCATCAATTTTAATATCTGAAAACATGTGTTTCGCACGTTCGTAGAAAAACAATATTTATTCCTTTCTCCTTAGTAAAAACCTTCACACTTCAATAAATAAAAAAAACAATTTTATAATCAATTTTTAGCTGATATTTAAAAATACCAACAAACAAATTCAATCGTTTCAGAAAAATTAACCTAGCAAATTTGGGTCAATTAGAAATTAGAATCCAAGAAAGGCAAATTTGTTCTACTTCAATGAACAACAATCAAAAACGAACATCCCTACGCATAACACATAAAGAAAAATAATATTAAGCCAAAAATATACGAACAGTCGGTAGAAAAGGTTTAGTGAAGCGAATAAACAAAACATGTTGTTCGGTTGCACAAACAAAACAAAGAAATACATCACTTGCTGAACAAGTGAACAACAGCGCTAACAATGTTTTCTTCGTTCCACCACCGCATAGAACGAAAAAATCTGCAATTCGACCTTTGGATTCACAATAAATGAAGGAAACTCATCGTCTTAAGACTGCCTTCAAAGTGTTGGAAATAAATCTTGTAATCTTGAAAAACTATTGCACTTAGAAAGATACTTTCAAATTTGTATTAAGTAGGTATTAAAATATCTATGTCTCTATATGTAACATTTTTGTAAATGTTTATTTATTTAAAAATAATATTTTTATTCGTACAAATTTTAAAAACTATTGCATATTTATTGTTTTCCAAATCTTGTTTAAATACAACTGTATACCTACGCTCTTTGTCAAGAGAACCTTTGTTGTTGTAATACTCGAATAATTTAATTATTATTATTTAAAAAATAAACAATAAAAAAATGTTACATAAGTGACATAGATATTTTAATACTCAATACAAATTTGAAAACCGTAGCTCTCTAAGTGCAATAAGCGAGAGCTAGACCTAAACATCAGTGATGCCCGTGGTGCATATAAAATATTTTATGTCTTACAATTTTGTTTAAAATATTTCGCGCATGACATTTAGCTATAACGTTACAAGTTTTGTTATTATTATTGGTATCCTAGCAACGGACAAACAATATAATAATTTCAGAAGAAAAACATTTGTGTTGTGTCAATATTCATGGTAATTTCTTAATGACCTAGGGTATAATGTAGTATATAACATACCTCGTATCCCATGGCATAAATAAACAATTATATACTAGGAATTTTTTCACACGGTCCATTTTCATTCGATTTTTGCTGATTAACAATCAACAACAAAAATTAAATTAGAAATTATAACATGTATTATATAAACATTACAAATTAAACAATAAATTAACAATTCTCTTTAATGATAGTAGTATGCTTTTCATTATTTTATACCGAGAATCAATAATTTATTTTGACTAACTATACTCATCAACGTACAATATGATTTTATTTAAATTAATGTATTCCATTCATTTTCAAAATTAACACAGGCATTGTTATTGCCAATAAAACTAACATTATTACAAAATGGTTTTGTTGCTATTTGTAAAAAATGTTTGCTACATAATGGGACTAACAAAAGGGGTAAGTAAATTGCGACATGTTCCATTGGGCCTCCATATATTTAATACTGAATTTCCCCATATCTTCATGGACTTATTTTCTGTGTCTTACAAATACTGGCAGGGCGGCTCATCCAGGGGGCGGCATTCTGGGTGAAAATTAAATTTTTATTTTTCTAAAAAAAAATAATTTTAATGTTTGACAATAATTTTCAGAATTCATTGTTTAAAAATTATTATTTTAATTATTAATTTTGATTCTTAATTTATTTATTATTTTTCGTTGTCTTCAATTTTATTACATCTTCTTTTATCAAGTACCTATACTACACGTTCTTGTCAATGACCTATAACAAATTCAACCTAACGCTATATTAACGATCTCTCTAATAAGATCCCGCAAAAATAGTTGACGTAGGGCCTTGAATAAAAAAAATTTCGCCAGTGGCGCTATTTTCTACTGCAATAGTCAGTACAATATTAATTATTATGACCGGCCGATTACGCGAATGCTCGATAAAAATTAAGTTCCAGTCCTGCCCCTGGTCACCAAATTTTCTTTATGGAGCATTATGACTTCAATAAAAATAAAGGTATACTGCTGAAATAAAAAAACTTTGTTTTATAGCCAGTGGCGGATTCAAGGTTGGCGGGGCGATGGGTCGACCGCTCTCCCCTCTTTGTGATATTTGTTCTTTAAAATTTAAAAAAATCGTTTCCTGACAAATTACAAATAAATATATTTCCCAATTTTCATTTGATAATTTTTACCTCTCGCGTCATATTCTATAAGAGAGGTATTGTAATGGGTCAAAATTTTCGAGTATGAGTTTTTGGTGGATAAGCACGTTTCAGGGTCTCTAGAATACGAATTTACTATTTTCACGATGATGTCTGTGTGTGTGTGTGTGTTTGTGTGTTTGTGTGTTTGTGCGTTTGTGTGTTTGTGTGTTTGTATGAACCGACGATTTTTCGTCCACGATAACTTAAAAAGTATCAAACCGTTTATAACCAAATTTCATATTTAAGGTTTTAATAAGTATCTTAACACCGGATAAGATTTTGGTAGAAATCCGCAAACCGGAAGTAGTACTTTTAGAAGTTTAGAAAAGTTTTCCTTAAATATATTGGTACATTATTTATTTATGACAATTTTTGCAATTAAAAATAAAAGAAATTGTGATTATCTATGTGTACAGTTAATTATAAATACAAATTGCTGAATCTGGAAGTATTTAACAATAAAATAAAGTACAATTAATATTCCATTTTTTTGAAATTCCAGTATCTTGTTGTCCATGATATGCAATTTGTTTCTACATAAAATTTGAATTATTATGACAGTGACAGTACAGTTGACATCTTTTGCTTGCATATTGGTTTACATTATCGTTTACATATTACATGAACATGAAACTATTAAAATGTAAGTAAAACTATTTATTAGATTAGTAGAATAAGCAGAATTAGGCGAGAGGTCGTGTGGTGGCCACAGCAGATTTTTTACCTCTCGCCTCATATTCTATAAGAGAGGTATTGTAATGGGTCAAAATTTTCGAGTATGAGTTTTTGGTGGATAAGCACGTTTCAGGGTCTCTAGAATACGAATTTACTATTTTCACGATGATGTCTGTGTGTGTGTGTGTGTTTGTGTGTTTGTATGAACCGAGGATTTTTCGTCCACGATAACTTAAAAAGTATCAAACCGTTTATAACCAAATTTCTTATTTAAGGTTTTGATAAGTATCTTAACACCGGATAACATTTTGGTAGAAATCTGCAAACCGGAAGTAGTACTTTTAGAAGTTTGGAAAAGTTTTCCTTAAATATATTGGTACATTATTTATTTATGACAATTTTTGCAATTAAAAATAAAAGAAATTGTGATTATCTATGTGTACAGTTAATTATAAATACAAATTGCTGAATCTGGAAGTATTTAACAACAAAATAAAGTACAATTAATATTCTATCTTGTTGTCCATGATATGAAATTTGTTTCTACATAAAATTTGAATTATTATGACAGTGACAGTACAATTGACATCTTTTGCTTGCATATTGGTTTACATTATCGTTTAACGTTTACATATTACATGAAGATGAAACTATTAAAATGTAAGTAAAACTATTTAGAATTAGGCGAGAGGTCGTGTGGTGGCCACAGCAGATTTTTTAAATTAATTTCTACTCGTGAAAGAGGGAAGATGGTCAAATATAATGTAATTTCCCCTCTATGAAAAAACTTAACTTTTAATGAAACAGCCGTTGACCTTGAACTAAAACATTTTTTCGCCTGCGGCGCTATTTCTTCTTTTTCTTTAAACCACTACCCAGGTACTATTTTTATTAGGATTTCGCCCCTCCTTCCTAGATCCATCACTGCTTAAAGCTCAAAACAGAAAAAAAGCAAAAAACCTCTAAATGGAAATCTTGGCCGGCTCATTGAATAGTTGCAATTTCTAATAGGGGGCCGATTTATGAAATATTGCACACGGGCGGCTAATACCCACGCGGCGGCCCTGAATACTGGTCACTTGTTTTTTACTTCCTTGTACGAAGTAAGGAAGTATTGTAATCGCGAAAAATTTCGGTTCTCAGATTTTGACGGAAATATCCGTTTTGACCTTTTCTGAATCCATTATGACTAGTTTCGACGTGACGTCTGTACGTACGTACGTACGTACGTACGTACGTACGTACGTACGTACGTACGTACGGACGTATGTGTGTCGCATAACTCAAATACGGTTAGACGTAGAAAGTTGAAATTTTGTATTTAGGACTGTTATAGCATCTAGTTGTGCACCTCCTATTTTTGGTTTCAGTCTACAAACCGGAAGTAGTACTTTTTAAAAATATTTCGATAAATATTTAATTTTAGACAATTTTTTTTATTTTAAATGAAAGATTATGTGATTATTACCTACAATCGGTATTTTATAAATATTTTTGTATCTGCTATCATTTAAAAATAATTAAAGTATATATTTATAATTTATAGTATTTCGGTATCTTGTAGTCCATGATCGATTAACATTTGTTACTACGTAAAATTTAAATGATTATGACATGACAGTGACAATAGTAAAATATGCTTTATATCTTCTTCTGCAGTTTAAATAAAATGACTAAAATATATTTGTGAGTATACTAGTATAATAAGTTAAAAGAATTTTTAATATTATTTTACATTTTAGATTTTAGTTATTAAGAAAAGTATGAACACACAAGGCGTACAAGGAAGTCATGTGGTGTCCACGTCAGATTTTTTTAAATCCTGTGTTTGAACTTTGAAAGCTATGAATTTATCATTAAACTGCAGAAACAGATGCATTATTACTTCATAAATCTTAGTTAATAATTGATTATAACAGAGGTTATCAAACCACTACAACGAGACCTACAAAACAACACAGAACTCTGTAAAGCAACATAATTCACAAATTAATTTTAAATAGACAGATCGTCGGCGGCCATGAATTACTCGATGACATCTGACTGTGTTAGCACACATAATTGAAAGCTGAAAGCTGGGTTTGTTATCCTGCGAGGGTGTTGCAGCAGGAGTAATTCCTGCTGGGACGCAGGACAAGGACAGAGGAGTAGTTTTAGATTAATACAGTTTTTGTTAAGCAACCTGGCTTGAATTGATTATTTTTTGCTTGTTTGAGAAATTATAAAATATTAGGATACAATTAAGGGTACGACTCTCTGGAACAAAATATTGGTGGTGAGAATAGAGAGGTATCGCAATTTAGCTTTATTTAGGAAATTGTAAAATGTATTTGCAATAATATTCAGTTATTACACCACAAGTGCTTCGAAAATAATCGAAAATACTGCCGACTGATGAGACGTATTTCTATAGAAACAACTCGAGACCGGAGGTCGAGAGGTGTTTTGCGGAAATACTTCGAACCAGGAGGCAAAAGTATTTTCTATTATTTTTGATGATCGAGTGGTATACGCATTGACTATTTCATGAATAAAACAAATTTAACAATTTTATTTATTAGCAAAATTTTAAAAATCGTTTTAAATATTTTGACATTTGGTGAAAAATAAACAAAAATTTATTATTATTTGTTGTGTCATGGGTACGGTGAATATACGCATACTATATCAATATTCAAAAATATGCACTGGGATAGTTGTTTATATAGATAGTTTCTATGGTTTTTGTGAAAAATAGTGCATTTTAATTAATTAAAATATAATGTGGGAAATAATCAACAATATGCAATATAGCAATGTATTAAATAAAAATGTGACAAGGCACTTAATTTCATTATTATACTTATACGTTTTTAAGCTTTTCAAATTAAATTATATTACAGAATAGCAGATGTAGAGTAATTACTTTTTATTGTAATTATTCGTTCATTTAGGTTAGGTATTTAATAAACGGCTAGTGGTTAGCTCAGCGGTAAGGGGTCCTCCTAGCATGCTAGCGGTCTCCAATTCGATTCCCAGCACAACCGACAATAATACCGTTGGGTTCGAGTGTTTGGATTCCACTATAACATATACCATCCTATAATTGGGAGAATCTTGTAGGTTGGTTTCCATCAAAAATAAATATAAACCAAATTTTAGTAACAATCTATTAGCTGAGAGTCCTTAATATACTTTCAGTACTTATTTCTAGATAACAATGAAAAGTCTACAAAACCAGCAAATATCGTACTTAACCTAAAATTTTAAATTTTATATTTCTCAAAAAATTTAACATAATCTAATATCTCGATATAAAACTGTCAGTAGTTTCCAATAAACAACCCTAATTTTAAATAAAAACAATTAATTGAAATTAGGATTAGTAGTAGGTTCCTAATTGTTTTAGAAAATTTAATTGTTTTCTCAAAATTGTACTCAGATCAAGTTATTTGTAAACTACGAACATGTGGATATTTTTTTAATCGATTTTACGTATTTTTTTATGAACAGTGAACACTGTCATGCTTAATTATGTTATGTTGTTTAAATTTTATTTATAAATTTATTCATCTTGAATTATCCAGTTTACCAGTGCGGAAAATTTTACTTGTAGTTGATATAAGAAATAATATTAATTTAAAATACAAAATTTGCTACAATAAAATACTGCTTGCTTTTCATTTGTAATTGTATAAGCTTTATCTCCTGTTCCCATAGTTATTAGGTTTGATACTTTATAAACATACTTATTTGAAAAGAATGCGATAAGAGATATACTATATTTCAAATTGAAAACTAACACAACCAAAAATCAGACATTATTGCAGTTTTTAGTGTTCACATCCACATCTGTCTCAATTAAACATGTAAATTATGATTTAGAGGTTTTCGTTTTTAAATCACTTGCATATGTTCATTAGGCGAGAGTGATATTAGGACAAACGCATATTTCGTGTTTGTCACATACACACCATATCAATTTAAAAATGGGTCAGTCCTTTAAATCATGGAATAACAAATTTGTGTTCAATTACCTTTCAAAATTTGATGTAGCCACTCGGCACAGTCCAGCCCTAGTCCAGTTTTCGGTTAATAATACAACAAATTTTTATTATTTTTTGTTTAAATGATAATTTTTGTTCAAAATGCAAACTGAACTATGACAGACAAAGTTACGTAAATTGTTGTACTGTTCCTATACACAATTTCCAGCGAAACTAATAATTTATTATACAATTAAAAAACATATTTATTCTTGTATTAAGTGCGCGACGTTGACGTTTTTTGTTTTTTTTTGACGAGACTTACCGAGTTAAATAAATCATTTGATCACACTAAAACAATATTTCGCGTTTGAATTAACAAACAACATTTTTTCTACAACTGTATTTTGATTAAATTATAATTTAAATTTGTTAGAATAATTAATAATTTAATCATTTTTAATAATCGTGAAAAATCGTTAAACGTTTATCACAACCGTGAAAAATACAAAAAAAATTGTATATTTATTTCGATATTATTGGTATCGGTATGGTTACAAACAAAACATAAATTGGTTGAACTTAGATTGAACTAAGTGAGTACCATTATTTTAATAACAAATAATTTCAATCGTAGACTATTACAGCTCTCGCCTTCGGCTCACGCTGCAATTATCGTGCGCGAGTAACAAAGAGTCACTTTTCGCTCTTAATACACAAATAAGTATTATCCGTATGAAAGGTATTAAAAGATTTTGATGACAGTTGCTAGTACTTTTAAGAAAAACTTTCCTCGTGTGAACTGGTCATTATAATGTACCAAAAGCTAACATATTTTTATTATATTCCTGTAAAAGAATAAATAAAAGGACTTTCACTTTTAAACTACTTTTAATTAACATTTATAATTCAACATCAACTAAAATGTTGTTTACATAATATTTGTACTTTTTTCGCACCAGCGAACGACTCTTTTGATTTAATAACAGTTAATTATAAAATAAAATAACCGTGTGTTCTTTGTGCGCATTACAGCACAGTTATATGAGACAAATAAAACAAAGACAATTTATAACAAAGGTTGTAGGCAGAGAGCGACAGTGCTGCCACACATATATTCCGGTTTATTCTAATCCGGGCTGAAGGAAGCAAGTCACACATACGACTCGTCTTTTTAGGCCAAACAAATCTGTAAAAGTTATGCGAAAGCGAAAATATCACCTTCAATTTGGCCAGTTTCCTTTATTCATTTAGATACGATACAAAATATTTGCAAAAATAGTGTCAACTGTTTTCTTTATTTCAGATATGAAGTTTAATTATTTACATAGTTGGAAATCAAATTTTATGTTATTATGGATATCAATTTCTTAAATGGTTTAACTAACGATATTATTGTGATTTATTTTATACCACTGGCAACAAGTCTCATCATGGTATTATAATGAATTATTTTTTTTAAATAATTTTTAAATAAAAAATTAAATTTTAAGATTCCTTGAATAAACAAAGATATTACAGATGTGTGGGCGTTTATGTTATGTATCTAGTCTAGTGATATTAATTTCGGTAACAATCCAATCCAAAAGGTAACTGATGGATGATCACAAGCGCGCAGCCAGGGGGGCGGGGGGCAGCCGGTCTGCAGTCCCCCCCCCACCCCTTCAAAGGTAAAAAATAATTGATTTTGAAAAATAAAAAAAACATCTATCACAACTAAAAAAAATCTTATGTGGCCAGCACAAGACCTCCCTACTCAAGATACCTACCCTACTCTTTTAATTGCAGTTTAATAATAGTATTATATCTATTACTTAAATATATTTAAAAAAGTGTAGATGAATCTCTTTGTACAAATTGGAAAAAAATTGATGTGCCGTTTTCCCTTTTTTCCAACTTAAAAAGGCCGATATCTCAAAAACTAAGCGAAAATTCAAACTCTAGTCTGCAGCATTGTATTTCTAACACTTAAATTAACCTATAACCAAATTTTCAGAATTTTGAAAATTTTGAAATTTTTTGGCCACACAAAAACCAACCACCCTCGATTTCTCAAAAATGGTTCAATATATCGACTTAATTTATTCACCAATGAATTCCTCGCGCCAAATTACATATGAGTACAAATTTTCAGCTCAAAATTCCGACGCGTACAAGATTTATCACGGTTTCCCCATTTTTGAAGATTTCTTAATTTTTTCTAAAATCGACAATGTTGGATAAAACTTGTACCCGTCGGAATTTTGAGCTGAAAATTGGTACACATATGTAATTCGACGCGAGGAGTTCATTAGTGAATAAATTAAATCGATACATTGAACCATTTTTGAGAAATCGAGGGTGGTCGGTTTTTGGGAGTTCAAAATTTTCGAAATTCTTAAAATTTGTTTATAGGTTAATTTAAGTGTTAGAAATACAATGTTGCAGACTAGAGTTTGATTTCTCGCTTAGTTTTTGAGATATCGGCCTTTAAAATTGGAAAAAAGGGGAAAACGGAACATAAATTTTTTTTTCAACTTGTACGAAGAGATTCATCTACACTTTATTAAATATATTTAAGTAATAGATATAACACTATTATTAAACTCCAATTAAAAGAGTAGGGTATCTTGAGTAGGGAAAGGAGGTCTTGTGCTGGCCACATCAGATTTTTTAGTTTATTTTAATAATAATTGAGTTATTATGTACGGAGAATTGAGTTTTATACGATATTTTTTGTATAGTTATTTTGTACAAACATAATAATTTAGACTTCTGCTCAGCAATACACAGGAAGAATATTTCTTGGCTAAAATTATCTCGGAGAGTTTTTCCTTTACTAATACGAGTCTACGTGCAAAAATTTCTGAAATCAGTTCTCTAGTAGGATAGTACCTTTATAAAGTAAGCTAAGAAAATTGATGTAGGTAATGGTATTTGTATTTATTATTTATGGAAAATGTTTCTTACTGTTTTAGTTGGTATTCTAACTCTGGAGTATCCAGTACGTTTCCTCTATGCAAATTCGTAAATTTCAGTTCATATTACGCAAATAAAAAGGAAAAGGAATGGTTTACCATTTCCATTTCCTGGACTTCTTTTACTTGAAAGTTGGAATAAACTTTTTACTTCCTGACTTTTCTATTAACATTTTAGTTTATAAATGAGGTTTTGAAGTGACCACTTTTTAGTGAGAAAAGAAGAAATAATATAACTGTATTGATTCGAGATTAATGCTGGTTCATAGGCTGTTCTTCCACCTAAGCCATACAATTAAGAACAGATTGAACATAATGATATACAAGAATTTGCCAACAGAATTTTATACAAATTACTTCAAGTATTACACTCGTATTAAAAGTAAAAAAAAATCTGCTGTGGCCAGCCCACGACCTCTCGCCTATTTCTGCTTATTCTACTAATCTAATAAATAGTTTTACTTTCATTTTAATAGTTTCATGTTCATATAATATATAAACGATAATGTTAACCAAGATGTCAACTGTACTGTCACTGTCATAATAATTCAAATTTTGTATAGAAACAGATTTCATATGATCATGGACAACAAGATATTGGAATTTCAAAAAAGTAAATAATAAATTGTACTTTATTTTATTGTTAAATACTACCAGATTGAGCAAATTGAATTTAAAAGTAACTGTACCCATAGATTTACATTTTACATTTTCTTTTATTTTTAATTGCAAACATTGCCATAAATAAGTAATGTACCAATTTATTTAAGGAAAATTATATCAAGTTTCAAAAAGTACTTCTTCCGGTTTGCGGATTTCTACCAAAATCTTATCCGGTCTTAAGATCCTTATTAAAACCTTAAATATGAAATTTGGTTATTAAAGGTTTGATACTTAGCCAACTATGAGTTCCATATGAAAATTTGAATTTGGTTTTAATATCTCGAAATATGTAGGGGATAACAAAATTTAAGGACTGCTGTGAATTCCTCGTTAAAAACTGATTCAAACAAAAAAGTTACAGGTGAAACGAAATTGGAAAAATTTACGTTTTTGCGTATATGTAGTCACCTATGTATTTTTGTGGGAAAACAAAAACATTTCTAAATTGGACCCCTAAAAGGGGAACTTTTGTCTAATTTAACCAACTTCGTATCTCTTATGGTTCTCGAGATCCCCATGCGTAAATAGTTTCATAGGACACCGTGTATAATCTGCAGCAAAATCTTCAAATATAAGGAATTTTGTTTTGATTATACCTGAAAATTCATACATAGTTTGATCTCTTGAAAGTTTTGTCCTCCCAAAGGATAGTCCATGTAACTTGAGAAAATCTAAACTAATATGTCACTCCGAACGACATGCGCAAATCCTTCCTGATTCAAATGACATCGCTCTTACGAGATATCCCTGACGGTGTTTGCTTATTTGTTAAGAAAAATTGATTTTGTTGAAACAAACACAGTTTCTCAGTTAGAAACTTTTCGCCACTCGCTCAAGTTGTAAACACTTCGAACTTTGCAACTTTTTAACTATACATAAAAAGACCAGTTTTAATCATTATTATTATTAAATTTAAATATTTGTTGTCTTTTTGTAAAATATAAAATGCTAGTCTTCCTTAAAAACAATAAAAAAATAATTATTATGTTATTTCTGCCTTTTTAAAATTTCAATGTACATATGCATTTTTGTGTAATATTGTATTTGATGATAAATAAACATTTTTTTCTTGTTAATTATTTATAAATAAACAATATCAACATTTGTAACGCAGACGGACCAGTGAGTCTATCAGACTCATATTGTATTTAAGTTCTACAGACGTGTACTTAACTGAAGTTTTTGTAGTTGATATTTAGTGTATATACTTGTCTAGTTTTTCATTAGGAACCATGATCAAAATTCATCGAGTAAAAGACGAACCAGCAGAGATGGCCATTTGCATGCATTTGATGGATGTAAATTCCAGTGGTGGATCCAAGGGGGAGGCCATTTATTTTTATTTAAGGATAAATTTTTTTGCCATTCTACAAGTTGGCAACACTCATGATTATTTAAATAAATATAGAGTCTCAAATTCGACAATAGGATAGTTCATTATAATCTCCTTTAAATTTCCATGTAGTTTGAACAGTGATTCTACCCAATGGGTCCTGCTAGCTTATAAAATAAATAAAAATGCTAACCTTTGGTGTACTCTGACTTCTGACGATGATGCATCGTGTATTTATAGATGGCTCAGAAAGTCTTTAAATTGTTTATGGGACTACACTTTCAATTTAAAATAGTCGTTATTAATTTTATATCATTTTTCGCATTCAAAAGTTCAATTTATAGATATTTCTACATTTAAATATATCAAAATATATACATAAAATTTTTAATTTTACCTTATAAACATTGATACATACACTACGACAATCCACAGTATACTAAACATCGGTTCCTAGTTCAGCGCAAGCAAGGTGCAGACAGGTTTAGTTTATGTAAGAATATTGTGTTCAAAATATTATTTGATTTTAGTTGAATAAATCAGTGATACCCAAACTGTTTTTTTTGTGTTGCTGTTGACAATATGACTTTAGTTTTTACATTTTACACGATACAATACAATACTAACATCACGGCTCAAGGTGTGTTTTCGTTGGCGCGTTTAGCGGTAACGTCTAGCGGCTGCGTCTGGCGGCTGCGGCTAGCGTTCGCTTGTACTGTTTTCGTTCAATGTCTGCGTCAAGCGTCTATATTTTAGTTGTTTAGTGTTGAGGAGTTCAGTGCATTACTACTTTTGCCGAATTGCAGTTAGTAGCATACTGGCAGCTATTAAAAAGTCAATTGTAGCATTTATAGCGCTTGAAGATGAGGAACGACAAGAAACTAGCAATTTTAAAAAGTTTATGCTTCACAACATAGGTATTTTATTTTCATTCATTATAATAGCATACACGGAGTATTTCGAAGATAGTTGTTTTTGAATTATTAACTATTCTATTAAATATAGCTATACAAAATTTTAATGTAATAAGTACCTAGTTCCTACTTACCACTTTTGTTTTAATGTTTGTACCTACTTATTTTTTCATCGTTGATTTGAATATCTTTATAATATTTTGATTCAAAATCATACAAAGCACGATATTTTCTGACATTTTCAATTAGAAACTCATCCAATACCGGTGAAAATTCTTAAAAGGCATTTGAATGTCTAATTTGTGGAGCTCCTAGTACCAACAGACGCAGCGTCTAGCGATTTGACTGCTCACAGAGCACTCTGCTCGCAGCCGCTGGGCGTTCGTTTTTCAGACGCAGCCGCTATACGTCGCAACCAAAACGGTTCTATAGAATTCCATTGAAGCAGTGCTCGCTACCAGACGTAGCTGCTAAACGCCGCCGCTAGACGCGCCAACGAAAACACACCTTTAGATAAGGGTTAAAAAGATGACAAACAAAAAACAGTGATATAATGAGCTATAGTTCATTTGAGAATGACTGACAGTAATAAATCATTATTTGCAAGAGTAGTATTGGATTTTTGCCAGCAATGCGGCAAATAAAACTACCAGAAAAATCAGTTGTAACTACACTAGGATGGTCAAAATAAGCCGCACGCTTTGTACCTGAAACGAAACTTAATACCGTCATCAACGCTAAGATAATCCCCTTCGGACTGTGTCATAGACGTAGATAAGAGTGATCTGTTTATACATTTACTAAAAATAAAAGTTTTTAATATTCAAATATAACTTTCTCACTCATTATTATTAAAATAAATCTTTTCCCTGAAAAACAACTTAGACCTAAAACGATAGTTCTCTACCGAATTTAGTCATTTTGACTATCCCTGTGCAAACAATTATTGACGCGCCATTGGAATGTCTTTGACAGAATGATTTATTACTGCCAGTCATTCTCAAATATAGTATAGTTTTAGTTTTAGTGAACTGATCCTTGGATACAGTTAGAATAAAGATAGACAAATGGAATATGTAAATTCGTAATTTATTTACAGTCTATTTGTCTATTCCACCTTTATAGCTAGGTACGTGGTCATAGTAATAAACTTCGGTTGTTCCGCTGTCAGTTGTATTATTATTTCCCATATCAAGATAATGAAAAACCTATTTTCCCATATTGCATTCCCAAGAGATAAGAAATCAGTGTACATATAATCATAACCTGCCAACTGATACGATGATACAAATATTATTAATAACATTCTCTGCGTTGGATAACAACTCATAACTTTGGCTGTAAAGTTTCGAATCAAAATTTAATATTTGTTTTGGTCCTCGGGGCTAATTATTAACCATCAATTAATCAGCGATAGCAATTATTCGGCGATTACAGCCAAGTTGACCAATTAAAACACGCGAGTAACTCAAATAACAGCAGAAGTTTAGTGATGCATTTGACTAATCAGCAAATGTTGTTGTAGACGTGTAGGCGGTGAATTCATTTTGGATTATTATTGGGTGTAATCACTTATTTTAGAATTATTGTGTTCGCATTAATTTGGGTGTTGGAGAAGAAATTAATGAGTTATTTTGATTTATAAGCTCAAATAGCGTAATTAAACTTGTTTGAATTTAAATTTATTAATACAGTGTTAAACTTTGAAGAGAAATTTTGACGAAATGAATTATGTATATTTTGCTTTATACGTACTTTTCTGATTACTGTCATTACTGCAAACTAAAATTAGTATAAACAAATTATTATTTACAATTTTGACAATTAACCTTTTCAATCTTCAAAAAATATCACTTCCGGTGAAGATATTTGTACCAAAATCTAATGAGCTCTTCCAATTTATATACAAATGTGAAATACCAAATAACAAAATTTTTGGGTAATGCGTATTTGAGTTATCCGATTTACACCCTGGCCTTGACCACATACACACACATACAACAGACATCATCGTGAAACTATCAAAAATGAGTTGTAAAGGACCCTAATTCGTGCTCATCCACTAAAAACGCACTACCCGATTTTTTGCATGATTCCAATACCTTCCTTTACAGGTAAGCGGAAGGTAAAAATGAAAATGTTAATGTAACAGATGAACAGACATATACACAATTTCTGAAATGTTTGTGGCACCATTTTTAAAGAAATATATAAATATTATCAACTGGACATAATGTAATAAGGTAATAATAAAATTTAATTTATATCTAAAGAGCTAATTAAAGAACTAAAAACTATAAAAAAAATTTCAAAAAGTTTGTAAATTATGAAATTTATTGCAAAATTATAATTTAAGAAAGTCTAACTAAACCCAAATTATTATTGTGTGCTGGTCACATCAGATTTTTTAATATATTAGTACAAATAAAAAAAGTATATATATATTGTTAAAATAGTTGTAAAAAGGTTGGTTTTTGTTCAGGTACTTTATACCTATGTGCATATAAAATAAATCATTTATGTCTTAAACATAACTTCTGAGATTAAAGTTGTACCAGGGTATAGCCTATTTACAAATTCAACTAAACTGTAGATACAATGCAATAATATCAAGCATAATGTCGTCGTGTAGGTACTAATTGTTGTTAAACATGATATTGATACTTGATACACCAATACACAATTGTATTTGCTTTGTAGATTAGTAGGTAGTAGCTGTTGGAAATTAATTAGTAAATTAAGGCGATATTAGAAATACAAATCTTATGTAGTACAGCTGTTCCAGCCTGTATTTTGCAGAGTGCACGAATAGTATTTTTAGTTTCGAATCCGGTATTGTGAATAAAAAATCTGCTGTGGCCAGTACACGACCTCTCGCCTAATTCTGTTTATTCTACTAATCTCAAGACTAATCTAATAAATAGTTTTACTTACATTTTAATAGTTTCATGTTCATGTAAGATGTAAACGATAATGTAAACCAAGGTGCAAGCAAAAGATATCAACTGTACTGTCACTGTCAAAATAATTCAAATTTGATGTAGAAACAAATTTCATATCATGGACAACAAGATAGAAAATTAATTGTACTTTATTTTATTGTTAAATACTACCAGATTCAGTAAATTGTATTTATAATTAACTGTACCCATAGATAATTATATTTTCTTTTATTTTTAATTGCAAAAATTGTCATAAATAAATAATGTAACAATATATTCAACGAAAACTTTATCAAACTTCAAAAAGTTTTACTTCCGGTTTGCGGATTTCTACCAAAATGTTATCCGGTGTTAAGATACTTATTAAAACCTTAAATATGAAATTTGGTTATAAACAGTTTGATACTTTTTAAGTTATCGTGGACGAAAAATCGTCAGTTCATACAAACGCACACACAAACACACACACAGACATCATCGTGAAAATAGTAAATTCGTATTCTAGAGACCCTGAAACGTGCTTATCCACCAAAAACTCATACTCGAAAATTTTGACCCATTTCAATACCTCTCTTATAGAATATGAGGCGAGAGGTAAAAATATGCATATTTGAAGCAATTTCAATTTAAGGTTTTGAGAAAAAGTAATTAAAACTCATTAATATTAGCCATTTAAAAAAATACTCAAAACTTTGATTTTAAAATTAAAATAATAATTAAGATTAAGAAGTTGAGGGCCGATTTTGAAATAAGTCAGATCAATTTTAGATGTTCTTTGTTTAGGTACTTCTTACAAATAAATTATTTTCTTAAGACCCGTCTCTTGCTATCAGATGTAAAGCAAAAAGCATGTTACAACAAATCATTTTGTGACTTTGGTTTTGAAATCGATGACCTCATATTTTACAATTATGTACTTATAAGTTGTGCTTACATGCAGAATGAAATTTACAAATAACCTTGCCGTATTTTGTTAAATAATTTCAAAAAATTATTAGATCTTGCTAGATTCTATTACACATTCTGACCGCTAGAAATGATCATGTTGGCAAACCTAATTATGCCTTAACCGTGTGGTTTTATCTTATCTTATTTTAGATTATGTTGCCAACATTTGTAAAACAAAAAACCAAATGCACTAAATTTATTAAATAATAATTGGTAACGCACTTCACAGTTCATCTCAGAACCCACCAGATAGAGCACAGTCACAGACAGCTGTTTCGGCCTATAGACCTCGTCAGTGTGACTCAGCTCAGTTAACCTACCCTCAGATCGTACGTTGTGTCACCAGAAACTGAGCTGAGTCACACTGACGAGGCCTAAAAGGCCGAAACAGCTGTCTGGTGTGTTCTGAGATGAACTGTGAAGTGCGTTATCAATTATTATTATTATTATTTCTTGGTAGTGATGCACTACGGTGGGGTTGCCCTCGTGTCGTCACAGCGAACCCCAGTTGTGAGTCATGACCCTCTGGGATGATGCTGTTTTTAGACACAGAAACTTTTTCTCATTAAATTTATTGTTTCAAAATTTGATTTCGCTTAATATGCCGACATTTTCTATTAGAATTATCACGCAGCAGGGTGTTTGAGACACTATACTATAGGGTCTTTCATTAAGAGTGATAGGATTTTAATTTTAAATAAAACGTCAACGGTTTGACATATCAATTTAGTTTTTGCTTTATTTGGAAGCTTGGACAATGCAGTTATGTTCGGAACAAGATATGGTTCAAATGTCCACCACGGCTTTGTTGACACTGATCACAAGATCGCTCCAATTTGGCCGAATTTGGCTCACCCGCAACACTGGCCGCTACAGCTGTGATATTCTTTTCGTTGTCTTCTTGGTGGCTTATTGTCTTAGTAATGTTAACTCAAACTTTATCACAGAGCGTCTTATAGCCTGCGCAAAGTAACGGTGACGGCGACCCAAAACTGAGCTCGAACTTTGGTAATATATTTTTATTATTTCCAACCGGTCTAGAGGCGTCAAACGCTGCAGCATAAAACTACACACTATACTAAATAATTTGACACCTAGAAGTAAATAAAATATATATCAGAAACCGTGAAATCTTTATTGAAAAAACTATCACTCCTATTGAAAGACCCTATACATGATGTTATTTGAAATATAGCTTTTTAACATTACCTATAATGTTTTAGAAATACATATGTGTGTTTTTTCGAAATTTCCCGATTATGTGATCTATATGAGGGAAATTAACATTCCTGTATTCCTGACGTTGCTTAGGTGACTCTAATCAGTAACCTTTGTTCCTGCAGGAGGTTGTTCGGCGTTCGGGCACTCGTGTTTCGGCGGTCACGGCAAGCGCATGGACCCGGGCTTGGTGTCTGCGCCCGAGGAAGCCATGTACCCAGGGCTGCGGGACGTGGTGTTCACCGCCCCCAGGAGCGACTCTCTGCTGGACGCGCTCCGACGTCAACAGCACGAGCTCGCGCAGGAGGATCTGCCGCCTGCTGCACCGCCCAGACAACAGGACCGGGAGTTTAACTTGCAGCCCTTCCTCAGGCAATGGGTAATTATACTACTTGTACCTTCGACCATATGTAGGTATAGACAGATAACACTCAATGCTGTAGTATACAATGTTGTGAAGGCAAGAAGTACGGTAGCGGAGAGCAGCAGCTATAGGCGGGGAAAGGAGGTGAGGACACGATAGAGTGTTCGAGTGTTGCACATTGATGACTTCTGGTTTGTTGTAACAGCTGATGGCAAACTGCAACACTTCAAGGTGTCTGCAGGTCATACTCCTCTTCACACCGCTACGCGAGTTCTTTGCTTCACAACAAAGGCTTGCGTTGTTTGTCTATTCCTATATATGGTCGAAGCTTTGTACTCATCACCTAGGAAATTACATACTAAGCACGCAATTGAAAATCGGAAATGCAAAAAACGTTGGCTTTTCTAGACATTTAAGAGTAAAATCATCTTAAAAATAATAAAATTTAGTTTATAAAGTGTTACTTTCCGAAATTATAATTGATGGAAATTGTCAAGACCACCGAAAACCGCAAAGATGTAAAAATAAAACGTGTGCAGCGCGCCATCTGTCGGTAGAGGTAAATTCATTTTAGCAGAACCCTGCGCGAAGTACGAATTCTTGTCTTAGAATGAGAGGCATAGATGATAAACAAGAGCAAACTACGCTACTGTCTTTTCTACAGAACATCAGCTTCAATACCTGTTATTCTCATGTTGACGTTCGTAGTGTTTTGCTTCTTGTAACGCTGTGAATTTTGTAATTGATTGTGATTGAGTTATATTTTAGATTTCTTTGAAAATTAAGTGAAGTGCAGCGTACCATATACTCGCTAGTTCCACTTTTGTAAAACGTACAGTATATGACAAGCTCTGCCTTCTCGTGCAGCTCTGGGTCCTAGATATTTGAATTTTACTCTAGTAGTGAGTAAAAAAAGCATTGTAACCTCAAATTTAATGATCAGACTACAAGTACAACTTGAATGTATTTGTTTATAGTTTTATTCGTTACAAACAACATTGTACAAACCTCTTGCTGGAAGGCACCATACCAGCATTCGCGTAAATGAAACCCTCGCTTCGCTCGTATTTCAAAAAACCGCTCATGTGGGATAAAAACCAAAAATTTTTGCGATTATAATAATACTTTTTACTCCGTACAAGGAAGAAAAAATACTACTGTATTTAAAAAAGTTACTTATTCTAATCCAAATCCAATTCTTTACAATCAAGATAGGTAATGTAGTAAAAGTAATTAACTTTTATGTTGTTATACTAACACAATCTCAAATTCGCGGTGATCGAACCTGCCATTGTGTTAGTTATAATGTTTGAACAATTGCCTGGCAACATAACATAACGAACAAAGTGGAACGTATAATCAAGATTTTATCCAGTGGCGTGGCATCCATGGAAGCAAGAGAAGCACTGCTTCCCTTGCCTTATGTATTTTTTTTAAATATTTCAATATTAAAATAAATATTAATTTATATATAATATTTTCCTTAAAAATTGTAAAAAAATTAAATTTATATAAATGCTGTATTCGTATTTTAAGCAACACGGGTTACACATAAGTTTTCGGGTGAAAAAAAAACGTAAACTGCAACATTCAGCGTTAGAAGCACATTCAAACTCTACATCCTCGCATGTAAGAATTTCATGCGCTCGGGCATGTCCGTAATACTTCGTTCGGTAGTTCGGGTTAGATACGATACGTGCTCACTTGAGTAATATAACGGATACACAATCACTTTGTGCGTTTCTTAAGATATTTTCTTTAAAATTAAAAGCAAATATTGGCTTACGCGGATGCCAAATTCTATTAATGCAATAAAGTAGGTATAATATAAATCTAAAATAAAGGAAATAAATTTAATAAATTTATTCAATATTTTAAATACACAAATATTTTCATTCAGAAATTACTTATTTATTATAGTGATTATGGGTTCCTGAAAAGAATATAAGTATTTTAAATTTTTGACATATAGTTATTTATGTTACAAGGACGAAAAATGCAAGTTCTCGTACGACTATGGCTTTGCCTCGTTCGGCAACCTTAGGAGTACGAGAGCTTTTTCGTCCGTGTATCATACACTATTTTTTATTCGATTGTAAGTGAGAACTTAAAATAACTAGAATATTAATATTTTATTATAAATTATTCTAAATTTTTGTTTAGTTTGCTAATTGTAGTTATCTGCGAAACAGACAAATGAAACAAAAAAGAACAAAAAATTATTCGACTGTGTCAGTTTGCTTAAAAAAACGCGTTTGCGTACGAAAAGTACTTCTCGGCCTAAGACGAAAAGTGGGTCACCTAGCAACGGCACAAATATTAATACTCTACCTAAAAGGTTAGCTTTTCGTCCGAATATATTAACCAAAAAACGTCACTTTTTGACATAATCGAATAAAAAAGCATTTAAAAAAGTGCTTCCCTTCTTTCCAACATCACATCACGCCACGCCACTGATATGATCGCAGAAAAAAGTAATATCATTCATCGCAGATATAACTCTATTGGTTACTAAAACTTCATGGAATGTCTTATACAAAGTCAAACTCGGATCATTATTATAATGAACAGTAATTATGTACTCAGTTCTCGTATCATGTTTGTAAATCACTTGTAATACTTGCATTGTATGATCTACTTCAGTACTGTAACATTCACACCAAAGATAAGAACGTTACAAAGGTACACAGAAATTAACTGTGATCAACTTACTGATCTAATCATTCTTACTATACTTAACAACATCTCAGGACATACAATAGTTATTTGTTTAACTAGGCAAAAAATCTGACGTGGCCATCACACAACCTTCCGCCATATCTAGACTTTAAATAAAAATGTATACGTACAATCCGGTGTCCATTTAAAATATACAAATAAAAATCTAAAATATTCAAACAGAAATTAGTATCACCTGAATCAAAAGATTCATTCACACGAAAACTCTTCTGTGTTAAAGCAATCCTCCGTTCAGTTACTACATTTTTAATAGCTTACTTATGACTTATATGTATAGCGCTAGTATGCCAACTTGTCACCCGTCTCATCTGTCAATATTTTTTATGCAGAAACAAAAATCAACCGAACATGGATTACAAGATTTCAATGTTTTATTTGATAAATTTATTTTTAAAATTTTACTGCAGTTCTTTAATGCTACCAGATAAAGAAAATTTTTTTATAACGTAGGTTGCAAATAACTTTTCTTCTTATTCTTATTACAAATTAATACTATATTTATCCAAATTTATAGAAATTTTTGACACTTAATCTTTTCAAACTTCAAAAAATATCACTTCCGGTGAAGATATTTGTACCAAAATCTAATGAGCTCTTCCTATTCGTATACAATTGTAAAATACCGAATATCAAAATTTTTGGGTAATTCGTATTTGAGTTATCCAACAGACGGCATCGGCCCGGACCACACACATACACACACACACACACACACACACATACATACAGACATCATCGGGAAACTATCAAAAATGAGTTGTGAGGACTCTAATTCGTGCTCATCCACTAAAAACTCACTACCCGATTTTTTGCATGATTCCAATACCTTCCTTTACAGGTAAGCGGAAGGTAAAAAATATTAGATTTGCTGCCGCGGCTAGAGTTTCATATTCCTAAAATTTCCTTCTCTTTCAAAGTACCTAGTAAGAAAAAAATCGCTAAGTACCTACCAAGTACTACCTACTATACGTTGAGAGATTGAGAGCGTAAAACAAAGAGAGGCTTTTAGCGGCGATAAGTTTTCATTAAATTAAAACAAAACTTCAGTTCCCCAAGTAATTAATACGCTATTCTCTTTCATTATAATAACTAATAATAATATCGTAAAATTGAATTATCCATACAAGTACGTAGAGCTGTTAGGTTTTCAGCTTTTTTGTCTATTAAATAATTGTGAGCTTAAACAATTTAAAGGCATCAACACAAGAAATCCATCAGAATTTAATCAAATCGAAAAATGTAAGCAAAACTATTTTTGCGAGAAAAATCACAAAGGCACAAATATTTGAATAAAACGGGAACACGCCACTGCGCCAAATTGCCGTAATGTCAAATACCAGCTGTGTCCAATTGCCGCAATGTCAAATTGCCACTGTGCCAAAACGCATCCCCACCACTTACATACTTGTAATAACGTATGTCGAGAGACTACTGCAAATTTATTTCGACACAGAGGGAATTTGACCCAGTGGCAATTTGACTCAGCGGCAATCCAACACAACAGCAATATTTAGACATACTGGCAATCGGGCATAGCGACCAAAACCGAGTTTGTGGGGCTCTAGTACGGTTTTGTTAGCTTTGTTAGCGTATGTCAAAATGCTCCTGTTATGTCCAATTGTCGCTATGCCCGATTGCCAGTATGTCTAAATATTGCTGTTGTGTTGGATTGCCGCTGAGTCAAATTGCCACTGGGTCAAATTGCCTCTGTGTCGAAATAAATTTGCAGTAGGTAGTCTCTCGACATACGTTATTACAAGTATGTAAGTGGTGGGGATGCGTTTTGGCACAGTGGCAATTTGACATTGCGGCAATTGGACACAGCGGGTATTTGACATTACGGCAATTTGGCGCAGTGACATGCACCCAATAAAACAACACAAAGAGCTATGAAACCAGTGGCACTCAACATGTTTCCTTTAAGTAAACTACCCTTAATTTTGCCACTGGTTTCATAGCTGTTTGTGTTGTTTTATTAAAATATTAACAATGCACGTAATTATCTAATCCAACGCTGATATTGTGTAATGAACAAATTTAATTAATTCAGTAATTAAACCAGTGGCACTAAACATGTTTTCTTTAACTCAACCACCCTTAATTTTTGAAAAATTATTTTTGTTCCCTTATCAGTAGAACATATAGGTACATTTAAAGTTTGATCCATAAATACCAGAAACACCCTGTATAGTTTTACATTTGCCAGTATAAGGTACCTATAGTTATAACTAAATTGATGTTTCATGTTAAAATGTTAATGTACCTGCCTATGCTCGTGTTGTAATTGCGATGTTAATATGTTGATAGTAAACAATAAAACAGATATAATACGTGCTTAATTTAAAATTATATTACAAATATTTGAAACAGAAAAACATGTGCATACTTTTTGTTACAGGAATAAATATTGAACTCCGCAGAACTGACAAAATACGAACTTCGCATCCAATATTCACTATGCCCAAATTTAATATTGAGCCTTTTCAAAACATAAAAATATTAACATTCTTTTGCTTATTCTTGAATTTCGACCAGTTCTGCAGGGTTGGTTGACACAGTGAAAGTAGCAGTACTAAAACAAAACAACATTCTAACAGCATTTTGTTGTTTTTCAGTTACAAGCGTACAGAAGCTCGCAGGAAGTTCGCCAGAACAACATTTAAAGAGACAGAGACAGATGTCACAAGTTCTTCTCTTTTCCTCTGCATATCAGTCACGTGATCACACAACCTGACACTCCACACATACACAAACACACATACATACATACATACAAAGACATAAGACACAAAACTATAACTATAATGTTTGAACATAGTTATGAAAACTGGATTAACAATTATAAATGATGAAAATGTACTGTAAAGCTTAGAATAATTGTTAATAATAAATAATGCAAATACTATATTTCATGTTGTGTTATGCGCAATAAAAATAAAAAAAATATATGTTTGGATTCATTTAATAAACTATGTAATTATATTTATTATGTGATGTAAAAATGTAATTTAGGTATAGTTACAATAAATACAGGAACCGTCTTCTTGCTCAAATAAATATGAATTTTCTTTCGAAAATAATCAGTGCTGCTGCGTCCTCAATTAGCATTTAAATTTTTGGCTACATATTAGATTAGAGATATGCTTATAAAAGTTAAAAATCGATCATAAAATACGGCGGTAATATATCTTTTATGCATCTATGAATAATTTCAGTTTTATTAATTTTAATATAAATTTATCTCAAATAGGTACTGCAATATAAAGGTAAGTACTAAATAAAATAGCATATTATACAGGTATGTATGAATGTATAATATGTATACAGCTTTAACTAATTAACAATAGTGAATGGAATATGAGCTATCATCTGCCATCATACCTGGTATGCAATGATAGTTGCTGTCCAATCTACAGTATTCAACAAACTGGTCTTCTCAATGAATATTATGCGCAATTAATTGAAAATAAGATTCTATCATTTTAAAGTTATATAATCATTTCTATCATTCAATCAAAATAACTGTCTCTAATTTTTCCAGATTTTAGAGTTTACAAGCAAAGCATACCTACTAGCTACTATCGATGTTTACATATCGATTAAAAAATTTTCAAAAGCATTAAAATAACTTGCTATGAGATATTTTATTAGCTCAGTTTGTTATTAAATGTACAACTTAGGCATGTGCTGCACGTAATAGATTTGCAAGTATTTACTGTGCTTTTTCAGTATGCAAAATTTATTTTTTGTATAAATTATTGCGCTGTGTGGTACTATTCTTAATTCGTTTTTTCTGCTGTTCGTCCATTATTAAATTTTCATTTCATTTCATTCATATTCATAAAAATAAACTATTGCTATTATTTTCGACCATAAACCCCTATAGTGTTTAAAATTTATTCGGCATATAAAATATTACGAGATAAATTATTTAATAGTTATTTATGATATAAGTGTTAAAAGTTATATTTTATGATTGAACGAAATAAAATCATTACGATTATATTTTTGTTGATTTATGGATACAAATCGTTAGCAACGTGTTAAAAGTATATAAATAATAGTTATTTATGATATAAGTGTTAAAAGTGACATTTTATTTTGTGAGACGGAAAGTTTAGGACACGACGCGAAGCGGAGTGGCGTAACCCTTCGAACAAAATAAAAGCACTTTTAACACGTATATCATACACTATTTTTTCTACAAACATCGTTTTATATTTTAATATAAGAAATAATTTATTTAATTATTTTTGACAGTTCAGTAACAAAAGATATTTATATAGTAATATAATGAAACACGTAGTCTATGAATTCAATAAAAATTGAGAGTTGTTTATTAAGAGATGAAATTTACTTTTAACGTGCGTTAAAAGTGATTGGCAGTTTACTTTTAACGCACGTTAAAAGAAATTGACAGTTCACTTTTAACACGGCGTCTTATAATATTGCATTTTTAACAGCAGTAGGCCGTGTTAAAAGTTTAATTTTTTATAGTGTTTGTAGAAAAAATAACTTTTATCACGTTGTTATGTTACTTTTAACACTGTGTCATAAAGTGACACTTTTAACTTGCTAACAACTGTTAAAAGGCCCACTTTTAACAACAGTCGTAGATAAAAATTTTTAAAGAATGTATTATAAAAACAAAATAATACAGATGACAGTAAAACCATTAGGTAATACAATTTTTAATTTATGTGCAATTCGTAAATTACCATTTATCTTTATCTAGTATACCTATAATTCCATTGTAGTGCAATAAACCGATAAAAACTTTGAACTACTTAGATTTTGTATAAACTTCCAATAAATCTGATAAGAAAATGATAAGAACAATTTTTCAATGTCAAACCTAAGAAGTTTTAAGTCAAATCAAAATTAAATTATCTTATTAAGAAATATGAAGTCTGAAAATGTTCAGAGAGGTATCTACTTTTTACTTTATAAGAATCACTTTGTATGATAACTGCTAAACTTGAGTTTTCGGCAATAATTTGTACAGTGAAATTTCTGAAAATTTAATTTTAAATTCTGAAATTAATGTTGAATCTTAGAAGGGTAATCTTAGGACTAATCTAATTTTTGTTATTGAATTAAAATCCAAGATTTAGGTAATATTTTAATCCTTCATATAGATATCAATTATATATTAAAATGGGATGAAAATTGTTTCCAGCTTAAAGTTTGGGTTGGAAAGATTCTAATGGAAATATAATTATTTCCCAAGAAAATTTTACAGAGACCATTGAACAACCCATACAACACACCGATCGTATTAACGTCGTATTATATACTTCATTTATTTATAAGATAAATAATGACAGCTGTTAAAATCTTGTATTTTAAAATTTTTGTATACTTCACCTAACGACGGACACTTATGTTTTAATATGTTCCAATTCACGAAATTCTATTGGTCAAAAATCCATTTAAAAAGTCGCTAGTGAGTTATGGGGAACATTATTCGCTGTAAACAATTGCATAAAGAATATCAGTAAGACCATTCTTTTGGTTTTAAGTTCTAAGTTCTGTACTTTTATTTGCCAAAAAATTAACGTTTATTGAATCCAAACGTTGTAAATTATTAATATATTATTATTACAGAACTTTAGACCAAAAGTATTACTGTTATAATAATGAGTTCTGGAAGTTATTATCAAATGTATAATATAAAGAATTACCTATGTTATAATAGTAATGGATAAAAATAATTTATCACGTCAATTACATTCTTTTAACTTACATAGCCTTTCGCAGCTGTTATAATTAGAATAATGTAGAACTGGAGCAACTTACCTGAAACAATGAAAATTTAATTAATAATAAAATAATAATTCACCCTAATACGGGCAAGGTAAGTCCAACGGACTCATTTTAACATATTTACCTATTATACATACCTACTCAAAATCCGGTATATATTCGATGCCGCTTTTAAAATTATCTTATTTATGTTTTATGTTGTATTGTTGGGCAAATAAATATTATTATTATTATTATTATTTTAGTTTGGTTTTTTTACTATGGTTTATAGTACCTAGGTATTTTAAATTTGGAAAAAAATGTATACGTCAAACTTGACGCATTTTAATGCACGTTTCAAATGAGCTACATTTTCATTACGATAAAACGTAATAAATCTATCAAAATTAACAATTATTATTATCGCTTTTCTATAACTTATATAGTATTATGCTGAAAATTGATATCCAATAAGTATTTCTTTAAAAGCCGTAGGCTTGGAAACCCCCATTGAAGCAATAAGTTTTCAAAAAATTATCATCTCTTGTTAACCCTTAAGGTGATTGAATACTTTAGTCGTTAAAATAGTAAAAATAATTAAAATTGAAATAAATATTAAAATTCTCGAAATAACTAAGACATTTTCCAATAGTATAAGGATATGCTCCCTTTTTGTTTTAATGCCGCAAAATATTGTGTAAATATTTAAATTGTATTTACAAATACGGTAATATAAAAAAGTTAAAAAGTGGCATAAAAAATCTTAATATTTTGACAACGGTGTTAATAGATTTTAAATAAAATTTTCCGGGTTACAAAATGCAAATGCGCCACGCCGCCGCCAATTTCTGACGAACGCCGCCGCCGTTAAATTTTTATCGGCGCGCCACCGCCGCCGCCACTTTTTTTGTATAAAATGATTGATCTATTTTTCCTATATAATGAATTTACATTACTCATTCGTTTAGTGTTATTCACTGTATATCATTTGTCAACATTGGTTATACACTTCACTCTGATCGTCCGAACAGCTAAGAGATCGTCTCTGAATCCTTTACATGTAGACCGATTAATATTTTTACATAATAATCATAATTTAGTGAATAATGTTTAATAATAACAACATGAAAAACATTAGTTTTTACCTTCCGCTTACCTGTAAAGGAAGGTATTGGAATCATGCAAAAAATCGGGTGGTGAATTTTTAGTGGATGAGCACGAATTAGGGTCCTTACAACTCATTTTTGATAGTTTCACGATGATGTCTGTGTGTATGTGTGTGTGTGTGTGTGTGGTCAAGGGGTGTTAGTCGCATAACTCAAATACGAATTACCCGAAAATTTTGATATTTGGTATTTAACATTTGTATATAAATTGGAAGAGCTCCCTAGATTTTGGTACAAATATCTTCATCGGAAGTGATATTTTTTGAAGATTGAAAAGGTTAATTGTCAAAATTGTATATAAATTTGGAAAAATATAGTATTTATTTGTAATGAGAATAAGAGGAAAAGTTATTTGCAACTTACGTTATAAAAAAATTTTCTTTATCTGGTAGCATTAAAGAACTGCAGTAAAATTTAAAAAATAAATTTATCAAATAAAACGTTGATATCTTGTAATCCATGATCGGTTGATTTTTGTTTCTGCGTAAAAAATATTGACAGGTGAGACGGGTGACAAGTTGGCATACTAGCGCTATATAAGTCCTAAGTAAGATATTAAATGTAGTAATTGAACGGAGGATGGCTTCAACACAGCAGAGTTTTCCTGTGAATGAATCTTTTTATTCAGGTGAAGCAAATTTCTGTGTTTGAATATTTTAGATTTTTATTTGTATATTTTAAATGGGCACCGGATTGTACGTATACATTTCTGTTTAAAGTCTAGATATGGCGGAAGGTTGTGTGATGGCCACGTCAGATTTTTAGTATTGAGATATTGCGCATTGTTCCTACATTTACTAAATGTCATATTTAGTTCTAGGTTCTAATTTATGTCAAGACCAGGTAAATCGGTTTTGGAGTTCAAAATGTTAAATAATTTTAAATGTTTAATAAATATATTGTATTTCTGTAAAACAGTGCATTGTTATTAATTTTACACTCATTCTTCATTTACATATTTAGATTTACCAATTTAGAAATACGCCGCGCCGCCGATTTTCAAAGACGGCGCGACGCCGACGCGCCGCCGCCGACAAAAAGGGTATCGGCGCAGTTACAGTCCGTACACCAAAAACCATAATTCGACTATGCAAGTATGCAACCACCTTAATTTGCAGCTCAAGTAAAGGGTTATAAAATGTCCTGTATCCGCTCCTGCCTACTATGATGTAATATCGAATATCACAGTGAGTGCACTGCGCAGGTCTTCTCTAGTGTCAACCAAGTGCTCGGGTTATCTTAGCACAGCGCGAGTCTGACAAACATAATAATTTCTTTTTACCAGGTATGTACATAAGAAAAAAGTTTTATAGATATTGTGCACACTATATGGTTAAACAATAACAACGAATGAATAACTGTGAAAAAATATTAAAAATAATTCGTTTTTATCAGAATACAAGTGCATAATGAAAATAATTTATTACTGCATTGGTGCGACCTTAAATTTATTGTTATCAGAAATGAATTTCAATTTTATTTTGTTTCAATGGCTTATGAAGTAAATTTGTTCTTTGATAATAATTATACTTGTTATTATTTCTAATACGATAAGGTGTTTGTTTAAATTAACTATTAAATATTTGTACAACCACATTTTTAAATCAACCAATCAATAGAATAAAAAAAGCATCAAGGGATGTCAGATGTTTACCTTTTCATTTCTAACCACACTAGAGTACTACAGAACAGCTGTAAACCATGTTAAGATCGACTACATTCGTGTGTAGGTGTTTGTTTAAATTAACTATTAAATATTTGTACAACCACATTTTTAAATCAACCAATCAATAGAATAAAAAAGGCATCAAGGGATGTCAGATGTTTACCTTTTCATTTCTAACCACACTAGAGTACTACAGAACAGCTGTAAACCATGTTAAGATCGACTACATTCGTGTAAGCTCGTGTAACATCGTTCGCGCGCATCATAATTCAAAACTTATCATTGCATTAACAAAAACAATATTTCAATTGTTCTATATCTCTTGCACTCAGCAAACAATCATAAATAATATTCCGATACATAAATAAACTCATTCAATATCAATACTTATGTGTGACTAATAAAAATATATATTTTTAAATTCGTAGCAAATTTGTTTCCATTTCTTATCGCAATACTACGAAAGATAAGTTCATCTAATGTCTGGGAGATAAGTTACTTCATGACTGATACCGTGATACGAAAGATGTTACATGTTTCATCGACAGTTTAAAGGATAGTTTACATAAACTAGTGTCAGTGTGTTCTGTGTCAAAATATTGAAAAAATAATATGGATACTTGTGAGGAAGTGTAAGTTGTCATTACTTTTTAGTTCATGGAAAATATAAAAATTGACTAACTTGCATTGATAATATAATAAAAATTGTAATCTAACAATGACTACATTGTTGTTTCAATGCTATCTATGTTACCAGTGATTTTTCAAAGTAATAAACAGGAAATTCTCTCAATTTTATTTAAAATATGGACGTGCTACTACGTGCTACTTCTTGCAAGTCGACAAACAATGGAATTAATAAATAAACAAAATATATTTGATAAAATCAATAACCTATTTCAGATAGGTAAACAGAAATCCACTTTTGAGAATGTTAAATTAGTTTGGTGATAAATTTATCCATATGTTAAGTTAAAAAAACTGCGCGTGTGACAGAAAGACCAAAGATCAGTTTTAAAAATAAATACTTAATTATATTAAATTTATACCTACATAAATATTAAATAACCACAATTTTTGTTTAGAATGAAATGATTAAATTTAAAAAGTTTTATAACAAAATAAATTAATCCTTTTTACCTCTCGCCTCATATTATTCTAAGAGAGGTATTGTGACGGGTCAACAAAATTTTCTAGTGTGAGTTTTTGGTGGATATGCTCGTTTTAGGGTCCCTAGAGTAAGAATTTTTAACATTTTCGAGATGATGTCTGTGTGTGTGTGCGTTCGTTCGTTACGCCGTGTTACAACTTTTTCGGACGCGATAACTCAAAAAATATGAAACATTTAACAACCAAATTATATATTTAATGTTTTAATACGAATCTGAAGAACCCATTAAATTTTGATACTAATCCACAAACCGGAAGTAGTACTTTGCTTAAATATTTCGATTAATAATTATTAATTTAAGACAATTTCATCGTTCATCGTTCATGAATAATTAAAGTATATAATTAAGTATTTCGCGGAATCTTGTAGTCCGTGCTCCGTGATCGTTTTACATTTGATACTGACTACGTAAAATTTAATTGATATGACATAACAGTGACAGTGACAAAATATCGTTTATATCTTTCTCTGCAGTTTAAATAAAATGACTGAAATATATTTGCGAGTAGTAGTACCTATATATTAATACATTATTTGTACTCGTATATCCGAGCGTATATCTAAGTAAAAAGAATAGAGTAAGTATGGCGGCAGGTCTTGTGCTGGCCACATCAGATTTTTTTATAATATACCTACATAAAAAGCAGAACCTAAAACAGAACAACTATAAGAAAAATTATTGTGCAGTGGTCATAATATAGTTTACGTAATTTAATTATCAAAATTTCCAGATCTTTTGTATAGAACAAGAAGTGTTCATAGGTAGAACCATAATAACTTTAAATTAAAACTAAAATTTACTTACTTAAAGTAATTATGGTTTGCTTACTTTTTTTAAAATTTGAATACTGTAGGATAAAATGTCATAGTATACTGAAAATGATCATTATCTTAAAGGTGAACTTATATTTCTTAACTTAACCTCTTATAAGTAGACTTTGAATAATGCGACTCACCACTGAACGAGGAATTTTCCAATTTTATATTTTTATCTTTCACAAAGTAAATTTTTAAACAATACACACATGCTTATCATAATCAGGTAAATTAGTAGTTCAAATCTACGATTGCATGAACTCGTATAAACTTCAAGATATAGGTTGGTATAGGTACCTAATTTATTATTTATACGAACAAAAATACCTAAACCAGTTCATTTATTTTTTAGGCAGTAGGTAAATATGAAATTCGTATGAAATATTATATTTTAAAATTTGGTTGATACTGTGTACCTATAGGAGTATTTTGTAGAAACTATAGGTAATCATTGTGCGGTAATCATCAACTCACTACTAATAGTTGTTACGTTGTTAGTAGAGAGTACACCACAGTATTGCTAATTTGTGTTGTTAAGAGTAGAGTAGGTATCGTCTCCACGAATCTTAATTCGCATTAATTTGTCATAACATGTTCTAATAAATCTCTTAATCATAAGATATAACATATTAAAAATTGCTTAAAATACTGCACTTTATTAATATTTTATGTGACATTTAAAGATTTTTACAGAATTCTAACTCGGCATAAACCTAGATTATTTCTTTCACACAAACTTGTTTTTCCTCCTTTATGGTAGGTATGCAATGAATAAAGCAGAAACTTCTGCATCTCTAAAAACACAGTATTTTGCTACGGAGACGGGATCCTTAAGATCGCGCTCGAAACCGTTTTATTCAGATTTTATGCACTTTATCTGCATAAATTTCTGAAAATAGGTACAAGCAATGGGCATAAATAATATATCAATAAAATAGTTAGATTTATGCTAAATACGAATACCTGAAAATAAACATAATTTGCAGTATAAATGAAATAAAAGAGAGCAAAATTCATCAAAATGCAATTAATTTTGTGCAAAATGTACTATTATTACAGACATAACTTTTAGAATAAGGCAATTAGGAATGTATATATTTTCATTATAACATAATTTTCATTGTTGGTTACATCGTTTATCCGAAATTTATGCAGAAAGCGTGTGCAAAATGAGCCATGTAAGTGTCGCTGACGTGGCAATAATAATTAAAGGATAAAAATAATGTTTTGTTAAATCAAATTATGACTTATAATAAGATTTTGACTATTATCGGGTTAAAAACATTACCATTATAGACTTCGTATTACGTTTTTTTCAATTTTAAGCGCGTATTTACACTTTGTGCTCGCGAAGAAGAGTCCTATCTGTTTACATGCATTCTGCTCGAAATACAATGTTACAGAGGTTTCGTTCTAAGTACAGATTTTCGTGTAATTTACATACTTTTATATTTAAAATATATTTACAGTTAGTTTAAGGTTTAAAAAAGGTTTATCTAGTGTTGAAATTTTGAATTTTTAATTGTATTATATTAAAAATTGCTGTCGAAAACACACTTATTTTAAAGATTTCTGAACTATTTTTTCGATTTAAGACAAAATAAACAAAAAAACTATCACTAGAACATATAGATACATTCTTTAAGTTTGTAATAGTTTTTGAATGAAGTTTATATGTTATGTAGATTCTGAGATATGATTTTATTTCTGTAACACTTTTTGAAGCCACAAAACGGATCTAAATACGAGCAGTGTACCGACCTAACTGAATTCGAACCTGAATTGCTAGAACCACGTTATACGTCCAAATGCACACAAAAAGAATTTCTTGTACTCTAAATGGAAGTTGTCACTTCCGACAAGGAAATAATAATATCTCTTTGTGCAGGTCTGAATATGGACACGGAATTGAAGTCATCGACGTCAAAGACATCCCCACGTGGTTCCAATTCGACAATGCGATAAATGATGAAGTGGACGTCTTTAGCATGACGGCTTTGAGTACGCTTGTTTTTCTAAGTAAGCTTTTATCCTCCTAATACACGTTATATCCTAATAGATTCTTGATCTTTCTCGTTGAAGATATTATATTGGTATAGACGTGTAGACAAAACTGCGAGCTAACATGCGAACAGAGTTACAGTATCGTCTTTATTTTGCCTAGTTAAGATAAATAGTGTAGTGCGGTCTGCCGTAAAATGGACATACCGGGTGTAGAATAAAGATGTTCAGAATAAAAAACTGCATCGAATAAGCTTAAATTTTTTGTTCAAATCGATTTCTTTCACGAAATAAACACGAAATAAAAAGTAACTATTTAGGCTAGTTTCAGACTGCCATGTAAAATTAAACAAAACAAAAATGTTTATTCCGTCACTCTGACAATTGACAGATTTCAAATAGTTATTTTAATTGATTTATTGGACCATAAGGAGAAGGATTCACTAATCAAAAAAATAAATAAATAATTATTTAATTTGCCTTCTTTTCTTCCTATGATACATTTTATCGTAAGTGTTTATTTTTTTTTATCTGACATTCATTTTAGGTTTATCTCGTGACAGGAACGTTTTATATCAATAAAATGTAAGGATACAATTATAGGTACAGAATATTTTGCTAAATTCTATCAGTATACGTATGAAATTACTTATATGTTATCCTCGATGTTATATAACATATAATTAATTTCGTGCAAAAGTTCAAAAACACCCCGTATATTTTACTATTCTATATTTTTAAATATTGAGATCCATGGGATGAAACCAAATCGTAAATTAATAAAAACATTATTTATTATTTTTTGTAATTAAGTTTTTTGTCTATATCAACTTTTAAAAATTAAATACATATTGCGTACACAATACCTAATACAAATTATGATCGAACCTATAGCATATAAATAAAAATTAAATTTTCTTACCATTTTATTATAAACATGGTTTCTGTATCTGTCTTCCTATGCGTGATCGAAGGTAATGTCAAAGAACATTTGAAGTCCGCTCAGTCCGCTTAGAGTACCTAAATAGACTAAGAGTATGGACAAAGCACTGGTCATTTTCTATTGGTAGTCCAAATTGTGTTTGCACTTGTTTTTCAGCTTACTTAACTCTCAGAATTTAATATTTTTATGTCAATATTTAATTACATTTTGTTTCCTAATGTTGCTCTTTAGTTACTATTTTATAAATTATTTAAGTGATTGACGTTGTCAAAAATGACGGTATAATATTTTACCTGTGGAACTAAATAATTGCGTTCTGGTAATCATAATTAATTATTTTGAACTATGTAGATATATTTTCTATGAATATTTTTAAGTTTAAACCGTCTAGAAATAAATTTTTAATTTTTTATGTCATCTTGACAGAGCTGTATATTTGTATACATCAGAAATACAGTTACAACTGAAAACAAAAGCTAAACCATTTTGGACTCCTTGTCCGTACTCTTAAGCTAAGTTTCCATGCATGCGTTTCATCCGTCGTGTTTTATCCGTCGAGAGATCTAATTCGCTAAATTTAAATTCGTGAAAATCAAGACAGTAGCGGATCAACGACGGACCGAGTTCGTCTACTTTCTACTTGATCCGTAGAACGGATACGTTTCAGTACCACGTCGTTTTATTTTGACTGTTTAGTGTAGGTATGTAAATTCTACATATAAAACTCCGTGTTTAGAAGGTATTTTATGGTTTGTTATATTATAAATCTGAATAATAATGAGATAAAATTAATTAATTTAGTTGACATTAAACGTCAAAACGGATGAAACGTTCAAGTATGCATAGGAACGTCCGTTTTTACATACGTCATTACGCGTGCGATTGTGTCCGCGCAATTACGGATGAAACGCATGCATGGAAACTTAGCTTTAGTCTATTTAGGTACTCTAAGTCCGCTATACTGTCGTTAATAATTAATTCCCTGTTGACGACAAAGTGGCTCCACATACCTATTTGTTTATTCTTGCTAGTTGCTAGTTTTTTGACATTTGACTCAGTTTTCTTAAAACTTCGTTTAAAGGCATTGGCAAGTTATTTTCGATATTTTTTAAATAGTATTAATAAATAAATTATAAAATTAGAAGTTGATTAGTTTTTGTTTCAAGTCTGTAAGATTACTTATTACAAAGTTACAGCTATTTGAAGTTAGGGAAATGACGTCATCTTAGCCGAGTACCGCAGTCGGTCAGTTTACTGTTCGTTTGGCTAGGCACAACGCGTTTGTTGTTTTGCTTACAATAGTAGGCAGATCTATTGTAATGACGTCATCTTGGCATCTTTAACGGGCTTATATCTCGGTAACTATGACCAGTATAATATTTTTGTATTCACTATGTTTCTCAACGTACAATGTAGTTTTGATTTCTGTAAAGTCGATTTTTAACTTGCCAATGCCTTTAAGTATGTAAACTAATAATTATTCTAATTTTAAAATATGACTACTAAAATAATACATATCCATTCTACATTTGTCCCTTGCAAATTGAAAATCAGGTGTAAGTACCTTCATTTACGAGTAGTTTTAAAAACATTACCTAAAAATATATCTATTATTCTAGTTTCGAGTAAAATTGATCAACTTTATAGAAAAACGTGTCTCCTTTTTTACTTTATTTGGAATTAAAAAATAGCAATGTGGTCTAGTTTAGACTGTTTCAAGAAGATATTTAATTTTATGTGCCTGTACACTTTCAGCTGTTTTACACAATGAAATATTTTATCTTCTGTTGTTTTACAGGTCAAAAGGACACAAATAATCCAAGATCAGAGGATGACAAACGTTTATCATTAGCATATGAAAGACTGCATTCGTTTCCCAAGACACTTTTAGACCAATTTGCCGCCACAATACACACATTAGACATTAGTCACAACGAATTCGAGTAAGTGTTTTCAATTTTTCATAAAGTACTTATTTCATACTAGTCTCTGAAGATGCATTTTGCGAACTACCTAGGTATTAATGGTACGAAAAGTAGAACTTAATGATACTAGACCTTTAAGTTGAAGTTGCAAAACAACTGTCAACAAAATCTGAAATATCAGGCCATTGCTAAAATATGAGCATAAAAATGAATATATTTCTGTGATTTTAAATTTTATAATTCCCAGTTTGTTCACACGGCGAAAGTTTACCTAAAATGTTTTAATGAAACTGTCATCAAAAAACTTTCAATTCCGTTAATATAGGAAACTAAAAAATCAATAGCTTAATAATTATATTTTATATAAATTATTAGTTTCCCCGTATAATGAACGAAAAAATTTTAATGACAGTTTCTAACATCTAGCAAAACTTTATTCGTGTGAACTGGGCGTAAAAAACTATATTACTTTACCTGCTCTCGAAAAATAAGAACAGTTTACTCACACAAAAAAACAACTTTCTTGTATCTCAAATCTTTGCATTTCGTCCTAGATACATACGCATACTACATGTACATATAGATGTAGTAGGTATAACTCGGGTGTAACACATTATTTTCGTTTTATTAATATTCTGAAAAGTTATACATTAAAAATCTGAGTACATTTGAAGTAAAATTTCTATGGCAAAAACAGCTTATTTCATCAAAAATATAAATCATTTAGCTACTTAATATTCTAAAAGTGTAAATAATAACAACATAACGTTAAAAACATAGAATGTATAGACTTAAATTCAAAACGATTAATAAAGGGAATCACTTTTTGTTTTATTAAGGATTAAGAATATCGTTAGATAGTGATTTTCGGGATCCACAAATTTTGCTCCTGTATATCATTGACGTAATGGCATCTCTATCTATAATAGTACCTACCTATATAATATTATTTTATATAATAAATTATTGTTAGTCTAAGTTTATTATTTTATTTCTGTTTCAGTAACTTAGACTTCTTAAAAGAATTTCCTTCCTTAACAACATTAATATGTGATCACAATAACATCACATCAAACACTGTGATACCAGAAATACCTCATCTTAGAATCCTATGGTTGAACTATTGTAAAGTACGTATTTATATTTTACTGGTTAAAAAATCTGATGTGGCCAACACATGACCTCTCGCCAAACTCTACTGTTTTTATTTTACAAATATTCTGGTATTGTAGTTTTTATAATGTTATTAAAGTTTATCATAACCCTAAAATAATAAATTACATTTCATAATAATACTACTGTAGAAATAGTACTACTACTACTGTAATATTTCCTACATAATTATAATTAAAATCCATTACCAAGTTCAAATATATTACAATGTCCATGCTGGTGGTTATGTGATGTCCACATCAGATTTTTAAATTTAAAACGAATTTAGTTAAGATTATTTTTCATCACAGGGAATCTGTATTATTGTACCAAATAAACATGCATTTGTAATAATGATTTTTGTACTAAAATAGGTAATAGTTATTTGTGTATTAAGAGCGCAAAGTGACTTCTTTTTACTCATCTTCAGCTCGCGCTGCAATAGTGCAAATGAAATATTTTTAATTTATTGTAATTGGAAAATGGTGCTAGATAGAAACAACGTTTTGTATACAAATTGTGTAACATTTAGTTACTAAAAAAACTTCCTATTAATCCATCAATTTTGAGGATATTAAAAAAAAAGTCTCCAAATCTTCAAGAAAGTACCGGTACCACGATCAACACCAAAATCTAATCAGATCTAATCTAGGGTGTCAGAATATTATATAAAAAATTTCAAATTTCCAAATCGTGTTCTAGGGACCTCAAAACGTGCTTATCCATTGAAAACTCACTATAAAATTTTATCATGATTACAATTAATACCTCTCTGAGTGACGACAGGTAAAAACCTCATAAATAATGATAATGCTGCATTATTTAAATTTAAAAAAAAAATGACTAATCATTGTTTTTATTTGCAGATAACAGAATTATACCCGTGGGCAAAATATTTAAGAGATTCGTGTCCTAAGCTCAAATACATATCTTTAATGGGAAACATAGCCGCTCCTTCATATTTAAATGGAGGCAGTTTTTATGAATATCTGCAGTACAGGTTTGTAATCTTAATTAATCTTTAAAAAAACTAGATTTTGCTTCATGTTTTTGATGATAACTCATATTTACGATAATATACAAGGTGTTGATCACCCGAACATACATAGTGGGGTTCAACATATAAAATCACATTTTTGAAATTTCCTGCTTCCCATATTATTTTAGAGAACAACTTTGAAAGAACATGAAATAATTATACATTTACATCAAAAAGAAAAATTTATTTTACATCTTTATTACAGCGGAAATTAAATATGACAATGTTATTTTGTTCTAATATATCAATAGCCGTAGAAATGAAATAATATTATAATTTATAAACAAATAAGTCAAGTTTATTTGTCAGAAGAATTTTTCATGAATATCTCTATAATTATTAATCACGATAATAAATTTATAAAATTTATTATTAAATAAATGGTGCACATTTTTTCAATTGGCGACATATTCGTAAAACAGTAATTCATAGCTTCAACATTTTAATATTTAATTTCTGGCCTTATAAATGCATGATAAATTAATTTCGTATTTTGATTTAAATGCATTTTATGTTCTTTCTTTATTTGAAGTTATTGACATAATTAAGGAAACAGGAAAAATGATTTTACAAGTTATCAAAATCCTGTATAACCATATAACTATTACTTTATATTTTTATGTGTCATTTAATTCAAAAACAAAACATGAGACGAATTACGTAAATTAAGTACCAAATTATTCATTAATGTAATCTTCTTACACTTTATGTGGAAATCTCAAATAAATCTAATTAAAGTGAATAATTTTGATATGTGTGTGTATGAAACATAATTCGTATTAATTAGATTATGTAGGTACCTAATCATCAAAATAGTAATTTGTTTACAAGTTTACATCAATCAAAATATTATTCCATTCAATTTCATATAGATTAGAATTATCGAATTGCAATATATTATGCTCACTATGCACTAATCTTAATAAAAACATGAGCAAATATCTATTACTCATTTCTGTTGTAATTTCGATCATTTATTTAAACTGTTGTTATAATGTTTCTTCCTACATACAATGAATTAGGAAGTAAGTAGACACATATGTTTATCACGCCTTTTACACACCTTAACTTGGATGCAGCAGCCTCACATAGTTTGAGTTTGATGCATAGATATACAGGGTGGTTTGGTTTTCAGTGTCCAGCTAATATTTCGTAAAGTAATAACAATAGAGAAAACAATTTCATGTTGACTTAATCAGTATTATATTTTTTCGCAACACTCTTTTCTAATTTTTTTTAAAATAAAGATCTAATTTTTCTCGTTTCAAAAATATTGCAAAGATTTTTCTGAGGACTGTATACTTTTAAAAAAAGTATAAAGATTTTCTATGTTAGTCCAGTCAATTTACGGGTTTGGTTGTATAATTCCGGGCCACCACCAGATTTGGTCTAGTATAGGTTTTTTGGGTCGCTGAATCCAAGTTTCGGAAAATCGCCCGTGGGAAATGCGCGCTTCACCCTTAAATTAGCAAAAAACACCCCTGAAAGGGAGTTTTTGCTATATTCTCACTGTGAGCCATATATACCCTTATATACCCTTAAATTAACAAAAAACAGAATATAGCTATATTCTGACTGCGAGCGTTAATTATTTTGCCATAGTATAGGTTTTTTGGGTCGCTGAATCCAAATTTCAGGTCATTTTTATCGAAAATGTGCGCTTCACCATTAAATTAGCAAAAACCACCCCTGAAAGGGTGTTTTTTTGCTAATTAAGGGTGAAGCGCGATTTTCCGAAATATGGATTAGCGACTCAAAAAACCTATACTAGACCAAATCTGGTGGTGGCCCGGAGTTATACAACCCCGCCCTAAATTAACTGGACTATGTAACAAAGACTGGAAGATTTCATGCGTGTTTGTAAAGTCTTTTAAGTTAAGATTGTACAGAACAAAGATGTCTAGATTTTTTGTCCTAATAAACAACGCTATTTCAGGCTATTCATGATCTCTCTCTTCCCCGGCTTGGAGCACCTGGACGACCGTCGGGTGACGCCGGAGCAGCGTCGCGAGTCGTCGCGGATGTACCGACGCCCTCTCCTAGAGCGCCTGTCGTCCAGCGTGGCAGGGGTTCGTGCCGTGTCGGACCGGCTTAGCAACATGTTCCTATCCTCCAGCCCAGGTGCCCTGGTCCAGTCGCCGTCTTCTACTTCTCTCGTTCTCTCGCAGTTCGGTGTTGGTGCAGACAACAATGCCCGGAAGAATATCATTGTATGAAGATGGAAGATGGTTATGTAGTTACACAAAATAGGTACAACACTATAGTTTATTAACTAAACGGAGTATTAACATTGTGTAAACGAGAAAAATATCACTAGATTTTTTGGCGGCAAAATTAAATTTGACCTATCAGCGGGCAAACTCGATACAGTCACTGACAACAGCTGACGAGACAAAATGGAGAACATTCGTTTGTTTACATTACAAAGTTTGTGTGGTGTTAAACTGGTGTTACATCAGCCAATCAAAACGATCAGTTTAGCATTCCAACTTCATATTGTTCCGTTTAAAATTAAATTTGACCTATCAGCGGGCAAACTCGATACAGTCACTGACAACAAATGACGAGACAAGATGGAGAACATTCGTTTGTTTACATTACATAGTTTGTGTGGTGCAAAACTGGTGTTAAATCAGCCAATCAAAAACGATTTTTAGCATTCCAACTTCAGATTGTTCCGTTTAGTTAAGAAATCAACTATAATACCTAATTTTTTGTGCTTTACTTGTTTTGGATGTATACCTGTTTGAATAATAAATTATTATTATTATTAGTAAATACTGTGTCAGACGAATGATCAAATTAAACATAATTACCTATTGTATATTTATTACAATGGTGAATAATACCACTTGACGTTATACCTATTTATAATTTAGAATACTTTTTACCTTATAAAAGATACGTTCCTAAACTTATAAAATAATTTGTTCAATTGAAATGTTTAGATCTGTAATTGGCTCTTAAACTTGAAGTAATTTTGAATAAAATTTACAGATTATGGTTATCTAAAACTTATAGAGTAGTAATTCTGTGTTCATCAAATCTGCATTTGCTAATATATTTCTCACTTGGTTGGTGAGTGGTGACAGTTATTTTACAATAAATTTGTTAACAAAATATAGTAAAAGAAGTTACACAAAAATTGTATTAATGTATTTAATGAAAAGAAAAATATCTAAATTTTACAAAAAAGTCTCAAAAAGTAGGTATATAAATATTAAAAATCATTGCTAAATATAACCAAATATGCAAAAAAAGTATACTCAAAAACGTATAAATATGCAAAATGAAATCCGGCTTAACCGATTTCTTTTATACAAAACAAAATATGCATTTGCCGTATAATATCAGCTTTAATCATAACAGATTTGTTAAATTTTTATAATTATTTTTCAAATGTTTAATTCTATTATCAATTATAACTACGTGTATTCCGTGGGTGGCTCATACTACAATTTTCGTAAATAAATTGACTTGAATAAAATTTTAATTATCAGAATAGAAGTATTTCTAATAATTATATGATCAATAAATGTGTTTAAAAGTTTGATAATGGGTACAGTAAAATTTATGTGACAAATAACTTACCTATATATTTTTTGTATAATATATATTTATTATGTAATATTTTGTTGTTGTAATGTAGATATTCAAAATATGTATAATTGTAATTATTTAAATGAAAGAAATGTTATTAATACTTACTCAAGCAGTTTTTTTTTTATTTCTACCACAAGTTTTTATCTGTAACTGTTATATAGTATAAATACGTAAATAAAATACTATAATATAATAGGTACTTATCCTTATTTTAAAAATAAGTACACAGAAGTTAAAATTCTTACAAATGAATCTGATTTAGAAATGGGCGCTGGATGTGAATTTTTGTGAATTAACAAAATTTTGAAATCAGTTACCTAAGTAATTAACATTTATTTTGTCAAGTAGGTAAGTTTAATAAATTTGTTATTATATTTATAAGGTATCGTTATCGTCCAATGAAATCAAAATAACAAAAGTGCAAGATTGCAACGTATGGAAAGGCTGTCGACTACTGCAAAATATGCGACCGTAATAACAATTTTTTTCACAGCTGCAATGATTGTTGTAGTACCTACAAATAACAAAAATTGCATAATCTATTCATGTTCAACTATACAATAAAAACGTATTCATGATATTGTTTACAGTCCATAAAGAATCGCTTTATTTTGGACTGGTACTCTTAAACAGCATAACTAGAGAATGATTTCGTCAAACGTCAAAAATAAAAACGAAATAAAAAATGTTATAATTGTTAAAATTTAACAAATTTTCTGTACAAAATGCAATTTCTTTTACTATTATCGTCTTTTAAATAATTAAAAATCTGTGCTTCAAACAGTCGTCTTGCTTGTGTTAAATGCGATAAAATTAATTTCACAAAAAATACTGGTTTGAGTATTAGTATCTCTTATTATCAACATATTGTTGAACTAGTTTCCGCACTAATGCATCCCATAACATTGAAACTTTATTGTCTATGTGCAACATATCAGCAGATAATAGTTTACGATGTCACAAAAATATTTACGTAGACAAAAATACCTACAATTCTACAGTTCAGTCCAAATACTGACACTGTACGGTGAACTCTGGTAGCTGCGTAAAGTATAGGTACGTGAAAGAATTCATTATTGTATTTTTATACTTTAAAGCAGAAAAAGTACAGTTATATTGTTATCTGAAGTTATTTATGTACGTTCGTATCATAATTTGTCAGTTATACACGATAGTCGCGTCAATGAAGTATTTTCCTCAATAACAGCTCCGATTTTTTTAAAAATAATTTTGTCTTTTTATATTATTCAAAATCAAAAATCTTTTGGAGCGGGGACGGAATTATTTATATTGTTTAAAAAATATTTATGCTATTTACTTACCTATTTATATAAAAAAATTCAATTTTTCCTGGATTTTTTTTGAAAAATTTAATTTTAGTATAAAAATAGTAATAATTCAATATAATCCAGTAATTTTGTCACCTAAAAAGTGGTAACCCACAGAAGAAAGCGGTGCGCTTTTTATAAAAAAATAAAATCAATTAGTTTTATTCGTGATACACAAAAAACGGATGTAACTTTTCAACGAATAAAAGTATCGCGTTTAGGTTTCAAGAATTCGATTCCAGTGGTTTAAACACACTTTAAATTTCAGCTCAACCAAGACAATTTGAACAGATACATTAAAATGAATTAATTTATTAAAAAATTGTTTAACCGTGGACCGTTTTTAGCGAGGTTTTTAGCCCTCGGCTGACAGTAAATTACGTCTCACTTCATAAAAGTTTATTTACGCCCTTAATAAGTAAGTAATCATTATGTAATGTATGTATGTTTTATGAATTTTTAATTTTGTTTTTAATACCTCCCTCTTCATATCTTTAATATACGGGGTTTTTAATCTGATATTGAGTATTTACAAGATAAAAAGAAAGAATTCCCAAATAATCTTTGTGTAAATAAACAAGGCGTTATACAGAGTGATTGAAGAAAATTAATAGTTGTTTATTAATCTGACAAGAAAATATAAAGTACATAAGTTTTGATTGATTATTTACTATATATTTTATAAGATGGTCAAAAATAGCATTTTTAATTCTGTCAAAGGTTCTATTTAAAGAAAATGTTTGCGACAATGAAAGCGATTGTCAAATAATTTTTATTCTATAAATTTCCAAATATTTTTACCACATGAACACTTTCTTCAATCATTGTGTAATCTGAAAAATAATTAAAAACTTCCAAACGTTTTTCTATTTAGTGTTGGCGTTGTGTACATGCATTATCCCATTATCGATTTCAACAATAAAAATAAATTTTTGTGTATTAATAAATAAATGTACAAAAGGATTATGGCAAAAATTAGCTCCAAAGTTTTTAAATTGATGTAACTGTAATGTATAATTTACATTAATTGGTTCGCCAATGATTCATGATTCTTCATGATGAATTTCTGACACAAGTGCTGTGCGCTAAACAAAATATTTTCAAGACGTCAGTTGAGATGTCTATACAATTTTAATATATTAAAAAGTATGTTTTTATTTATATTTTTACTGTAAAATTATATCGTCCACATGCTAGAATTCAACGTTTACAACGGTCTAAATTGAAGTTATGTTTAGGAATAGGTTTTATAAATGGTATAAAATTCACATTTGTCATATTATGATCTTTGTCCTCCTTTTGGAAATCACAATCACACATTGTATGCGGGTATGTTGTAAGTTTGTATTAATTCTATAATATTTTTAATACGCATTCGTTGACCAAATAAAACTTAATTTTTTGCCAGAATAGTTCACTAAATAACCGTTAGCGTCATCATCAATTTCTAGTTGAATATCACCAACCGGAAAATTATAAATACAAAATTTCCTAAATCGAATTGGGTTACTAATGACAACAGTTAATTAACTCATTTTATAAGACTTTTTCCGCACTTGTACTTAAGAAAACTTGCCTTAAGAGGCCCGTCTACCTCCTAAAATCCAGCATAAAATGTACTAACGTAGCGAGTGTTTTGTGGCCAGTACAAGAATGGTAAATTTTTATTTCAACAAGGATTTAATAGAGAAAGAACGGATCTACAGATGTGCCTTTTTAAAATTCCGAAAGATTCAAAAAAATATCCAATTTATGCAAACTTTACACGGTTGTATCTCATGATAGAAATTTATTTTTAAAATTTTAAAAAGGCACATCTGTAGATCCATTCTTTCTCTATTAAAATGTTTATAAAACATTATCCTGAAGTCAATAATAAACTAACGTATATCCGTAACGAAAACGCAGTATTTTTCAATTTCAAAACGATATTGCATAGCTAGAATGCAGTAAAGTACGAGTTTCGAGCTGGTTTCAGACAGCCGTAGTATTGGAGCAATTAGTGGAATATAAAAAAAAGTCAAATCTAGGAATTCGGAAAAAACGTAGACGAGCCGCTTAAGATTTAAACGCGTGCGAAAGATGTCATATAAAATTCGTCCTTCAATGTAATACATCACCAATTCAAAAGATAAACACAATACGTTTTGTTTGTCATTAGACCCGACATCACCCGACCGCTCCCGACGAAGTCCGCTTTCATTGTGTTCACCGTGTTCACTATTTCAACCACAACAAAATGTCGTCAGAGTCAGATACAGATAACGAGATCTCTGCCGGTGACCCTGGCTATAAAGATGAAGATGCAGTTGAAGTCAGTGATTATTCAACTCGAGTTGCCGCAGCTGTTGAGCAACTCAGAGAAGCAATGTCAGGAGGCGGTGGTCTGGTGACGGCGCAGCTGCCCACGCTGTACGAGCACTACACGTCGGGCGGCATCGCCAGCGGGCTGAGTGACTCGCAGCCCCACTTCACTCTGAACGACAGGAACATCACGCTGTACAGCGGCGCTGTGCACTACTTCCGCGTGCCGCCACAGGTGTGGCGGGACCGGCTGAGGAAGGCCCGGGCGGCAGGTTTGAACGCCGTGGAGACTTATGTGCCTTGGAATCTGCATGAACCACAACCAGGTGAGATCAAAATATTGAATGCGTTGTTTTATTCAGGGATATAAAAATATGTAAAATAGATTCGGGTTCAAAAGTGAAAAAAGTAAGTAAATTCTGTTCGGGTTCAACACAACAAAATTTTCAGAGGTTAGTTCCGGTTTAATTCTATTCTATTTTCCACTCGAACTCGAAGTTTGTGTCACGAGCGAAGCGAGTGAGGCAATCGAGCTAGAGTGGAAAAAAAGTTTTTGACTATAAATCCTTTATATATGAGACTCAATCAATATTTATTTAAATTTTTTGTGCACAGATTTTTGTTTCGTTTTTCACGCGTAAACACTTTTCCGGTACTAATTTTTGCAGCCCAGTTTTTGATGGTGGACTAACATTGTTATATACCTATATATTAAATTAGATCTTTAGCTGTTACCTACTGTATTAAATTTGAACCAGATCGGTGCAGTACATTTTGAGATAGCTAGCTGCCATTTTGTTTCAAGATGGCGGACTAACTATATTTCAAGACAGATTTAATAGCTATTACTGTACCAAATTTGAACGCAATAGTTACAGTACATTTTGAGATATCTGTCCGCCATTTTGTTTCAAGATGGCGGCCTGACTTTTTAATATATCTATATCATAAGTTATATCCTTGGCTATTACTGTACCAAATTTGACCGCAATCGGTGCAGTACATTTTGAGATAGCTAGCCGCCATTTGGTTTCAAGATTGCGGATAATCTGAAATTTTGCCAAAGTGCATTGTTGGGTGACAAAAGTCTATTTGCAAAATTTCAGTTCGATAGGATCCCGGGAAGTGGGCCATTTTTTACTTTTGTTTTTTGCCGTACCTGACAGACAGACAGACAAGATAATGTAGTTAATATAAAGGATTTAAAAAGTAAGTAAATTCTGTTCGGGTTCACTCAACAAAATTTTCAGAGGTTTAGTTCCGGTTCAGGTTATTAATAAAATAGATACTTGTTTAATTACAGAGGAAAGTGATTCTATTTCCCACTCGAGCTGTTCGCTCATGTTAGACACAATATTTTTTTCACGACATAAGTATGGCAATTGACCGAATTGAGCACTATTCTATGATACTACTATTATAATTAGGTTTGCCAACATGATCATTTCTAGCGGTCACAATGTAATAGAATATAACAAGATATAGATATCTCTGGCTGTATCAGGAATAGTATATATTGACACTGATTTAAATGTAAAAATACACTTTAATGCTATAAATAGTACCTAACTAAAATTGAAATTTAGACATAACCGTACAGACAATGTATCATATTAAATTAAAATTGTCAAATTGTAAAATATTTTAGAAAAAGAAAGTAATAGCAAGCTAATAATTATTGCAAAATGATAAAATACTGAAATTTACAAATTGTACAATAAAACTGGTGGTAACATTGCTTACTTCCATCCCTAAAGAGGAAAAATTTACTTTCCTCACTACTGCGCGAGAAAAAAATTGAGTTTTCTTGACATGACGTGAAAAAAATTATAATGTAAATAATATAGTTTTATTCAATGGTCGTTCAATGGTAATCACATAAAACATGAAACTCTCCATAATTTATATAAAATTGAAATATTTAGTGAAAATGATTAATAAATTTATAACAGAACTCGTATATTGAAATATTTAGGTTCGTAAAAAAGATAGGTTCGGATCTGTTCTTGGTTTGGTTTCCGGTCCCCGGTTTTATTAATAACCTGTAATCGGCTGTATTATTAATCACGGCAAATTACCAATTATTATTTTAATATGCTTATTATTTAATCATTATAAATAATATAACCGACTGTGAAGTGACCGATTTGACCGACTGTGGTTAGAACTCAGGTTCAGTGGTATATTGGAGGCGAAAAGCAGTAGTACGGCGTACCGGTACTGTTTCACAGAAGCGGAACGCGTACTGGGGTCCTATTCTATTTCACTTATCAACGTTGATAAGTTGGGTTGTCTTGATAACCCCCCACTATGTGTGACGTAGTAGCGAAGCGACTGTCGCTACGACTTATCAACCCTCGCTACGGTAGACTTGCGCGTTGCGTTGATTTTTGTTCGTTAGGAGGTTAAAATATTTATTTTATAAATATAAAATACCAATAAATTATGGGTTCATTATATGTATTTAATATTTTTGATTAGTTTATTAAATAATTCAACTTAGAAATTTTAGAAATAAGAAATTGACATTTTTCTTGAAAAAATAATTTACTTTGAAATTCAAAAAAATGGCTTATTTTAAAACAAATAATACGTTTATGATAAGTGATAGGTAAAATGGTGGTTTAGCAGTTTTTCTTGACAAATTTCACAGTAAATGTAAAATCTCTATCAGTCGTTATCAACTAGAGGCCAAATATCCCTAACCCTTGATATAGTTACAAACGGAATGACGTCAAGAAGTTATCAACTGAACTTCGCTAGCGACTGTCGCTATGAATTAGAATAGGCACCCTGGAACTGTTTTGTAAACGTTGTAACTATCTGTCCACTAATATTTTGAGCCTGTTTTATAATATCAGAAATCGGTTAAGCTAATTTATGATAATAATAAATACCTACTTCAGTTTTTTATTATTAAATAACTATGATTAGTTTAACCGATACCTAACCTAGTGATAGAAAAACAGATCTAAAAGAACAAAATGACATCAATGTTAATGGGTCGGGTCATTTGATAATTTTGTTTTGATTTGATTTGAGGAAAACTTTAAATTTAATAGAGAATGAGATAATGCAACCACAAAATATCAACTGTAAGTATAATATAGTGTTTTGTGTTGTAATTTTGTAAAATTATATGTTCACGAGATTCAATACTAATCCCAAGTAAATATAATTCATTTATAGAAAATTTAAAGACGGTACACTACTTAAATTATTTTAATTGTTAATACTTATTTATGTATCAAGTACGCAAAATACAGTTTTAGAGGATGCAGCCGAGTCTTTAAATTTGGTGAGTTCTCAAAGACTCAATTTGTGTACGTGTTACATAATTTTTTTATATTGTATGCTCTCCAAATTTGTTTAGTAACTATTCGAAATTATTCTAAAATATAACTTTATAATAAAATTTTGAAAAATGTAGGCGATTAAACAATGAAAATCAGTTAAAATAACCCTCTAAAAGGTAAATAACATTTCATTGCCTAGGTTATGTTATTTTAGCACAATTATTGGTCTTTTTTATCAACTTACCATTACTGTTTCCAAGACATTACCGGTTACTAGACTAAACAAAACGGTAAGTAATTTACTTACCGTTCTAGAACGGTATGTAAATTTAACACTAGTTACGAAGAAATTAATATTTGCGTAGGTATGGATATTAAAGATCAATTGTACAAAAAATGATATAAGTATCACGAATGTTAAGGAATTACCGATGTCAGACAAAATTAGAGCCTTCGTTTCGGTCAGTCTCCAAACATTGCGTCTTCCATCGGTAAACTGTCCTTACCGTTCTTGATACTTCTTATACTATTAAAGGACTGAATTCTCCAAAATATTATTTTGCAAACTCAAAACAGTTCGCAAAGTAACGATTTTAGCCGGACTTTTGAGAGCATGTACTAAAAAATATTACTAAAAAATGTTACATTGAAACTATAACAACACGCCACAGCTATTACTTTTAGATTAGATAATGCCGCTTGATATTTTAATATGTTCATATTCATTATGTACTACAAATATTAAAGTACCACTTCAATCCATTATTAAACTACTAAATCAATAACAAATTGTGATATTTTTGCACGATCTGATTTTTTTTTCCAAGCTAGTAAATTTATTCTTCATTGGATTAATCCTATTATCAAAAACATTGTTCAGATTACATAAAGTACCTATATAAGTATTTTTATGCATCAGTATAGAAACATTATTATATTATAAATAATTGTATATTAAGATTTTAGATATTATGAATACAAAATTTATTAATTTAGTTACTTGCAGGAGGTAGTCGAACTAATTTAGGTCAATGAATCAAAATCATAATAAGTAAACAAACAAATACAATCCCTTATGTACCTACCCAAGCCAGGCCCTGAACATTATGTGAGCAAACAAATGGTTGCCCAATCAAAGTTTTTCTGGACAAAAATATATTATAAATATAAATATAATATAATTCAAATTAAAAGATTTTATTATATTTACAATTTTAATTTTATTGACAATAATTAATTTTATAGGTACGTTCGAATGGGGCTCAGGCAGCAGTGGCAGCGATCATGCTCAATTCTTAGACATCAAAAAGTTTTTAAAAATTGCTCAAGAGGAAGATCTCCTCGTGATAGTCCGTCCAGGTCCTTACATCTGCTCCGAATGGGAATTTGGTGGTTTTCCGTCTTGGCTTTTACGTGAACCCGATATTAAAGTCCGTACATCAGACGAGAAGTTCATGAAACATGTGACACGCTACTTCAACGCACTCTTGACCCTTTTAGCGGCACTTCAATTTACCAAAGGAGGGCCAATCATCGCATTCCAAATTGAAAATGAATATGGTAGTACTAGATCAGGAAATAACCCAACAGATAAAGCCTATTTATTAGCTCTTAAAGATATGATGCGTTCAAATGGAATAGTGGAACTACTTTTTACGTCTGATTCACCGACAATGAGCGGAGATACGGGTGCTCTACCGGGCGTATTGCAAACAGCAAATTTTCAAAGTAATCCAGAAAGTGAGTTTAAAAGATTAAATGAATTACAGCCTGACAAACCCTTCATGGCTATGGAGTACTGGACAGGATGGTTTGATCATTGGTCGGAAAAACATCACACAAGAAATGCTATTGTTTTTGAAAATATTTTAAGGCGAATTTTAGAATATCCTGCTTCTGTTAACATGTACATGTTCCATGGGGGAACCAATTGGGGATTTCTAAACGGGGCTAACATTGGAGATGGAAGTACAGATAATAAAGGTTTCCAACCAGATACTACAAGCTACGACTATGATGCACCCTTGAGTGAAGCTGGCGACTATACGGATAAATATGTTCGAACTCGCGATTTGATTAGTCGATTAAACCCAATTCAAACTCGTTTACCAACACCACCTCATTTAATTTCACGTGTGGCTTATCCAAGTATCACTATAACTCATAAACTTACACTTCAAGATATAGAAAACAAAGTAACAAAAATTAACAGCCCTGAATTATTGCCTATGGAAAAACTTCCAATAAACAATAACACTGGACAACAATACGGTTACATTGTTTATAAAAAGAAAAATATTGACATACCAGCTAATTCAGTTTTGAAAATATCTGGAAGAGTTTGTGACACTGTAATGGTGTTAATAAATGGAATATTGATTTCCAAACCATTGCGAACTAATAGTGATTTGAATGGCTTTGGTTATTGGAGACTAAAAGACTCAACTTTAAATCTCGGTCCAAATGCATTTGAAAACGCAACTTTAGAACTTGTTGTAGAAAATTGGGGTCGTAATAATTTCGGTAAATTACCTCAGTTTGTACAATTTAAAGGTTTATGGCAAGGTCCTGTGTCTATTAATTCACAAGTATTATCCAGTTGGGAGATTTTCCCTCTGGAATTTAGAACGAAATGGATTGAATCTCTATGTGCTGGCAATACTTGGAAGCCTTATTTAAAAGAGAATAATATGGTGGGCCCGGCACTGTATCGGGCGAAGTTCACGGTCAGCGAACCAACAGCAACAGATACTTACATCGACATGCGGCAGTGGACCAAAGGATTCGTCGTCGTCAATGGGTTTGTGTTGGGCCGTCATGCCATCATTGGACCGCAACTCAGCCTTTACCTCCCATCCTCATTTTTGAAGCAAGGAGAGAACACAATTCTCGTTTTTGAACACTTCAAACCAGCGAATGAAATTAGTTTTCTTGCTGATCCTGTATTTTTAGTATAGTACTAAAAACTTCTTGTGGAGGCGGTTGGTCAATTTTAAGAAAATTGTTATATATAGAAACAATTATTTACATGAATATTATATATACTTATCTATTTTGAATATTAATAATAAAAGATGTATTTATATTTTATAGTTATTCACTTGATTTATAAGATATTTTACTCTTACTCACCAGCAATTACTCTTTTAGGAATTTTAATTTTATTTTTTGAATATTGAATTTCTAAACAGAAACGTTCAGGCTGAGATTGAAACAGAATCTGTGTAAAAATCAAAATATGTTAAACAAAATTTATTTGTACCGTGTATAATTTTAGAGAAAACAGTTCAAACTAATATTCATAGCGTCATAATTTTTAACCTTTGAATCTGAAATTGATTATAATATGCTTTAAAAAAATCTGACGTGGCCATCACTAGACCTCCCGCCTTGACACTGTAATAATGTGAATTTGGATTTGGTTAGGCTACTTTTTGTAATTTTTGTTATAGTTCTTCAGGCAAAGTACCGATTCCTATTGGAATTGAAATCAAATTAGCTCTTTGTAGATAAAATTTTTATTTTATTATTACCTTATATCCAGTTATAATAATAATAATGAATCGATGATACTTCTTGACTGAATACGTTTAATGGAAGGATGAAAACTTAATGGAATTCAGTCAGTTTTTAATTTATTATATTTCGGCTCCTATAAGTTCTAAGTTTCAACCCAGTTAATAATATATTTATATTTAAAAATGGAGTCACATAAATTTCAGAAACTGTGTATACGTCTGTTCATCTATCACATTGACATTTCATTTTTGTTTTTAAATTTTGTTCCTATATTATGATTTACAAATCGTGGTAGGTAAAGTTACAAATTTTTGAAAATTAATTTTCCTTTATTGGTAAGAGATATAGAAACGATGTTAAATAAATATTGTAAAAGATAATTTGTTCTTTCAAATGTCGAATGACAAATTGTAACTATCGCAGTATTTCCTATATTTTTTGCAAAAAATGTTAAAATGCTTCAAGAAAATACCATTTCCGGTTGGCAGATTTTTACCAAAATCTTATCAGCTCTTCATTAACATATATAAATGTATATTGCAAAATATTAGAATTTTATGTTCAGTAGAATTTGAGATAATGAATCAGAACGAAAGACTATAGTAGGCGCACATACAGACTTCCATACATACACACACACAGACACACACACACACAGACACACAGACATCATCGTGAAAATAGTCAAAATAGGTTCTAAAGGTGCTAAAACGTGCTTATTGACAAAAATCTCGACATCGAATTTTTTCACGATCCCTATACCTCTCTAGGCGAGAGGTAAAAAGATATAACTTATTAAAAAAAGTTTTTTTATAGTATCATCAACTTTTTGTATTGAAAATTAAATATTTATGTTTAATTATACCAACACAATACGGTAGTTACTTAATACAAGTGGTTCAGGTCAAAAGTGGTACAAGTGACATTTTTTTTTTTTTAAAAACGAAATAAGTACAGAAATGAATACCTCCTAGAAGTTCTGTTTTATTTAGAGCACAAATGATTCAAGTTACTT